>OZ030007.1:118499702-119889702 GCA_964023405.1 Apodemus agrarius
TCAGTTTTTGTTGACTAGGAATTGGAGGATATAGGACCTCTTATGGCACTTTAGCCAGAATGCTGGTATCAGGGACTGTCCTTTTTTTGTATAACAATATAAAATTTGGATATTTTATAGTCAAACACATGGAATCCACATCTCTAGTATATGCATCCATGTATAGCATATGCAACACATTATGAAATTTGCAGATTTTAGAAGAACACAGAAATAGTCACCACTAATTATTCTTTTTTCCATATGTTCTTTGTTTACATTCCAAATGCTTTCCCTTTTCCTAGTTCACCCCTCCCCATAAGTCCCATAAGCCCTGTTCCCTCTGCCCATTGTAACTGTGGCTAGGTTCAAATTTGCTACAAAGAAAAAGAAAAACTTGTGATTCAACTCACATCTTTTTATAGTAGAAAGCTTTGTAGCTGGTTTTCATTCAATCATAACATACATACAGTTGAATAATTGAAAATGATTAACACCATTTGAATAACAAGGTGCTTCTTTAAGCTGCCCTCATCTTGTAAATAATCCCAGCAAACTCCCTGGTTCTTGAAGCTAAATAGATGGAATCATTTCTTTGTTCCCATCAGATGCTCTAACTTTAATAATAAAAAAAATATTCATGCCTTCCCAGACGATGTGACACAATCCATCTGCATACAGTGATACAAAGAGTGTCCCTATGAGCTGGACAGTACATTTATTGATTGTATCCTCTAAAACAACAGCTAGGAGGGAAGCAAGGACACAGGAAAAGGTGCTTTGGAGAGAACACAGCTGCAGAATCCACACAAGAGCCCTTAGCTGCTTTGTCTAGTGGACCAGCGTGGACACAAAACAAATCTTTTCATCCTTCTTTCTTCTCTCTAATTCCTGACAAAGATAAGCCTAATTCCTCCGATGTTTACTGCTGTTATACTTAGTGATTTTCCTCTAATGAGTGGATAAAGCTGAAACATGGGATGTGACTTGAAAGACTTGGTTGAAAAGTTCTTTCATTTTGCAATTTCTCTTGTACTTCTCTCCTAGAGGACAGTGAGCCATTGCGTTTTGAAGATTTGTTTGCTAAATAATTGTCCTTTTCACCACTCTGCCGCATTTTTGTTGTTTTCATTGATTCTTTTTCCATGGATTTTAAGTCTGGGATGCCAAGATGGAGTTTTTTGAACAGAGCTAACTTGTACACTCTTTCCTTTGCATCTGACTAGCTGCAAGAAACAAGAAACCAACACCTCTCTCTTTCCCATTTTCCTACCAGAAGCCAGAGAGGAGGAGAGCGCCCATATGGACTTCCTTGCTGTAACTCCTCTTTTGTGTTGACAGTATTTATTTATTTGATCATTTATTTGTTTACTTATTTACTATGGGAAGATGTATAGGGTAATAATTATGAAAGAGTACCGCCCCGACAGGCCTCAGCACCACTCCGTCCAAGTATCTGGTAAAGCATGATTCTTAAGCTTGAACAGTTAACCAAATATATTTATGTATAAGAACCTCCCAATTTCATTAAGCCAATTTTCAATGATAAGGTCTTACCCCAATATTTCTAACCTCTTCAAAATGCCAGAAATACATCTGAAGCCATTTGGATATCGGTGTCTCCTTCCCTGCTCCTCTCCTCTGGTCCACCGAGCCTCTCTGTCTCTCCTCCCCTCACTTCTCTTAGCTGCTCCTCCTCTCTCCCCTCCAATCACTGGCCTCTTACTGCCTCAGTATGAATGGATAGGAAATATCTTGCAACAGGAAGACAGTTTAGAATTAATTCAATGTTTGTCATATTGACCCTAGCAACAATCCCAAGGTGGTTATAAGCATCTGTGTACCTTCCTGTTCCATATGTGCTACATTAAGGAACTGTGATATTTCTAGTTCATCAATCTGGGAATCATTAATTTCCCCCAAAGGAGTTTCATGTGTTATCATCCATGGAGGGGAGTAAGTATCCACCATTACAGACACATCGCCTCATCCCACACAAAGGCAGGTAACCCCATTAGGATGGAATCTGGCTTGTTTGCCGTTCTTTTTTCTTCTTTCTGTCATCCAACACAGAGGCTATGTAACCATCTATCTGCAGTTCTTCTTTGGTTTTATTTACCCCTGTTAAAATTTTCTGTGTTCCGTGACTATTCTTAGAGAGATATGAGCAATGTCTGTCCAACTTGAGACACCTACAACAGCACAAGAATCAATTTCTCTCAAGTCTTCCTTAGTGAACCAATTAGCTCATAAGGGTTACAGGAACATGGATGAAAGTTTACTTACAGGTCCATTTCCCCCTTATGTTCTATCTTGACATCATAGATCCATGAAATATACTGACAACATTAGTATTAATTTTTTCTTTCATTCAATTTTCAAATAACATAAGACAGACTTGGATTTACATTCCAAACTAGATCAGAATCAATTCCTTTAGACAACTAAGTGGTTATATTTTGTTGCTGTAGTTGGTTAATACTCCCCCCTCACCTGGTGTCGGCCGAGAGAGTTCTTGCTACCCACCCCAGTGTTCTGGATTCTCAAATGAAAGACACGCGTGCGCACACACACACACACACACACACACACACAAAACAGCCTTATTCTTAATATGCCTTAAACATCTCAATGGCTGTGCCACTCCCAAACTGGTACTTTGCTAATGCCTCCCCTCCGATACCCCTGAGTTATTACTTACTAAAATCAATATTCCATCTTTGTTACCCTAGACCCAGCTGGGGTGGGGAGGTTGGGCAGGTCTTCCCCAGCACTTAGTATGCCTTTCTTCCTGCTGCTCCCAAGCTGGGATCTTATTCCTCTCTATTCCTTTCTTGGCGTGGCGATTTTGCCTTCTCACCTTGCTGATAATCCTAAAAGTTCTGACTCTGTCTCCCTGCTCCCTAGTTTTGGGTTTGTTCTCAGCTTTATTTACCAATCAAAGCCAACTATTGGTTGAGACTGTCAGCGTCTCACATGTGAGATTCTCATTTAGTTTTGGGAACCTATCATGCAAGCATTAAACCAAATCCCCAATATTCAAATCGTAAACCACACATTACCTTTTTTACATGCCTTTAATCTCTAAGTCTGTTTATCTTTTCCAGGATAAGTGTTGAGGGAGAAATGAGGACTATAAAATGGTGCATTGTCTTCATTTTCTTCAGTTGGAAGGAAGGGTCACATGTTTGTGAACCAAGCGCTCCGACTAAGGGCCTTCAACTGTTTTGAGAACCTAGTGAATGCTTTTCTTCTTATTTCCCAGATCCAGGACAGAATCCTAGTTTTGGGTTTGTTCTCTTGTGTTTGTTTGTTTGTTTGTTTTTCTTTTTTCTTTCATGCATATTGTAAAAATGGCAAGAGGTTATTTCAAGACAGATTTTTCAGAGAACAATCTAAATCAGTATAAAATTAACATTTCCTAAATGGTTATTTCAGAAACTATACTATTAACCTTTAGTGGAATAAAAAGGAGATTGAAAAATTGCTCTCATAATATTGTTTGCTTCAGACAGGACTTGGAAAATGCATCTCTCAGGCTAACTTAAAGCAGAAACTAAGAAAACTTTCTAATAATACCTCTTAAAGTAGAGCTTTCAATAGTTGTTATAGGGTAACTTAATTCAGCAGAGAATATTAAAAATATAATACAAAGTTAAGAAATAAAACAGCCTGAGGAATACATATGTATTTTTCAAGTTAGATGATAATATTTCTCCTAGAAACTGAATAGTCTGAAAAAAGGGATTAAATGGAAAGAAAAGACATAAATACCTAGCTTAATGAGGTGATAGCTTTATAGGAAAAATATTAAAAAACTTCTCTATGCAGTGAAGTAATTATACAGCAGTACTATAGATCATAGAGAGTCTTTCAGACCTGAGCCAAATAACCTGCCTTTGAAATGAACTCAAGCCCATATTATACATCACCAAGAAGGCTGCTCCATTTGTTCAACACTGTTAGTGAATGGATAGACTTGGCAAAGCGTAGAGTAGGAGGCAGTATGTTTTCTTTGAGATCAGGAATCTAGACAGAGAATCAAGGATTCACTTGGCTATTTGAGAAGTGGCCTTCTGAAGGATAGTTAGAAACAACAGAATCACAAGCAGAGGACTGAGGGAATGAGCCAGGCCCCTAGGTCATCAGAACAGAACACTCCAGGTCTGTGGGTGCCAAGCTCCACACTACAGCTCCTCATATTGATAGGAGGTGCTCCTCCATTCTCTAGCATAAATCCTATAAGCTCTAAGTCCAGGGAACTGATCTCTATTGCAGATTCTCACTTCCCTTTGCAGCTCACAATGTGTACAGGCTTTCACATGCTCAGGAACAGAAAAATTACTATTGTGTATTGGCTTATACTGTGGCCTGTAATTTCCCCAATAGTATCGTCCCAGAGCTGGTATCTGTGTTCATTGATCAATTAGTCTTCTTTCTTTGGCAGCCACCTTGAGAAAGTAAAATGAGAGACTTTAGTACTTAGTTATTCAGAAATTTGAGCTACTCTGCATAACTCATAAACCACAGAAAAGCATGGCATTATTAGAATATTTAATAATTGATTGCTTATTGTCATTATTTCATAATTAGATTTTTTGGAACCCTAGAGCAAATAATTGCTTTGATCATTGGGTACAGTTAGGAATTTCTTTATCATTCCATCATATAAACTACCATGACAGAGTAAAAGGCAGTTCATAGATACTGGGGCATTGTATTATACATAATGCTGCGTGAGCCAGTCTCCTGAGTGTCCATGTGTCTCTAGCTTGGTTCAAGCCAACAGCTTACACAGATGAGGAGGAGGCACTCCCTCCTGGGAGCATGTGAAGTGGGACTCTGTCTCACTGGCAGACTTTCTACTGGCTCTTGCTGTGCACATTGATGAAGTTACTGTATGGAGAAACTGAGAAAGCAAGGTACTGTTAGGGGCAATGTATGGAAGCAGGGAGGGCAGCGCTGATACCCTCAGTTTAAAAATAAGCCATGAAGACTCGTCCATACACAAAGAAAGAAGGGCAACTAAAGAAAGATAGGAGAGGTAGTCTTCCCCAAGGAACAGAACACTACTTGGGTGTCTAGTACCAAATGGACAGCTCTTACAATATACATACAAATAACATATTATGGATTCAACATGTTTCACTGAGGAATGCACGCGTGTGTGTGTGTGTGTGTGTGTGTGTGTGTGTGTGTGTATGCATGTAACAACAATTAGTAAAATAAAAACTTTATGAATTTGCAGGAATTCAGGGAGGAGTGTATGGGAAGGTTTGGAGAGAAGGATGGTAATTAAGAAATTTAATAATAAATTAAAAAAACACAAAATTAAAAATCAATTCCAATTGTGAAAAAAAATGAACACAATACATGGATATATCACTTTAATAGTTACAGAAGCTGGAAAACGTACCCTCTGTCTTTGATCCACACCAGAAGCTCAGTCCTGGATGCCTGTTCAGATTTTTGAGAGTAGCTGAGGCAGAAGACCTAAAGAACTTATCTGATATTCTCTGGTTCCTTACCCCCATACGATTAAGACCGCAAATCAAAACGACCCTGAGATTTCACCTCACACCAGTCAGAATGGCTAAGATTAAAAACTCAGGAGACAGCAGGTGTTGGCGAGGATATGGAGAAGGAGGAACACTCCTCCACTACTGGTGGGATTGCAAGATGGTAGAACCACTCTGGAAATCAGTCTGGTGGTTCCTCAGAAAACTGGGCATGACACTTCCGGAGGACCCTGTTATACCACTCCTGGGCATATACCCAGAGGATTCCCCGTCATGCAACAAGGACACATGCTCCACTATGTTCATAGCAGCCTTATTTATAATAGCCAGAAGCTGGAAAGAACCCAGATGTCCCTCAATGGAGGAATGGATAGAGAAAATGTGGTATAGTTACACAATGGAATACTACTCAGCAATTAAAAACAATGAATTCATGGAATTTTTAGGCATTAGTGAGGTAACCCAGTCACAAAAGAATACTCATGGAATGCAGTCACTGGTAAGTGAATATTAATTAGCCCAGAAGCTCTGACTACTCAAGACATAATTAACATATCAAATGATTCCCAAGAAGAAGGAAGTAGAGGGTCCTGGCACTGGAAAGGCTTGATCTAGCATTGTAGGGGAGTACCAGGACAGTGACATGGGAGGAGGTTGATTGAGGAACTGGCAGAGGGAAGAGGGCTTATGGAACTTATGGAAAGGGGGGGGGGGCAGGAAAGGGGAAATCATTTGGAATGTAAACAAAGAATATAGGAAATAATAATAATAATAAATGAAAAGATAAAAAATAAAGCTATATTCACTTGGGAAAAAGAAAAGACTCAGTTATGAAGACTAACAGCAACAACCTCAGCAAGTCTGGACCCTTGGGAGCTTCCAAAGGCTGAACTACCAATTGAACTGAGTACAGGACCCCTGAGCATATATAGCCGATGTACAGTTTGGTCTTCATGAGTTCCCTAACAACTGGCTCAGTGCCTGTCTCTGAATCTGTTGCCTGCCTGTGGATATCCTTCCCCCTAACTGTATTTCCTTGTCTGGCCTCAGTGGAAGACGATGGGCCTAGTTCTGCAATACTTGATGCTCTAGGTTTTGTGTGTGTGTGTGTGTGTGTGTGTGTGTGTGTGTGATATGGGGGGGCTTTCCCTTCTCAGAGAAGGGGGGCGCGATGGAGGGAAGATCTACATGAGGGGTACTGGGAGGAGAGGGGGCACTTATATTGTGATGTAAAGTAAATAAATGAATAAATTTAAACATTAATATTATAGAAATTAATAATAATAATAATAATAATAATAATAATAATAGTAATAATGAAACCTTCATCAGCCTTTGGGAGGCACACAGGGAGTACTGACTTTCCCCTACCCCCTTGGCTTACCAACCTCTCAGGAACACCTCCTTGAATTGCATTACAGAAAAGGATTTCAGGATGAGAGTGAATCACACTTAACAAACTTATTAAGTACAGATAAGGAATAATACACACTTTCTATTTAAGTATGTGTGGAGAGTGTGTGAAGGGAGGGAGGGAGGAAAAGGTTATCAAAGACATGCTCTGCTTCAGGGAAACTGACAGAAACCCTGACTAGAGTAGTCTGCTTTGGCACAGCCTGTCCGATGTCTCCAGCTTTGGGCCTACACTTTTGTAAACTAAAGTAAATACCAATGAGGTTACATGCTGGTACAGAAAACCTGAAAAATAAACAGGTTTTGAATGAAAGCCAGTTTATTTGGAAACTTGACTAGTGAAAAATATCAACTGATTAGAACACTTAAGATAATTTTGAGCACATCAGTTAAGTCACAGGAAAGCCCATAGAATAGTCGTGTTTATTTATCAATAGGGTTTCAAAGATAGCTTGCTTGGATTCCAATTCCAACTTCTCTCATCTTCTATGTAATTCAGAGAAATTATGTTTAAAGTCTGTTTCATGATCTATAAAACTCACAAAATGATATCTACTCTAAGGAGCTGCTGTAAAGAGCCATCATGTTGAGAAAAGAGTAATGTGCAGATAATGAAATCCCATATCTTTTAAGTATCACTTATTATAATTGTCTTCCAATCATTTACTTCTTGTGTAGGCACCACTGTTTTGGAGAAGATGAGCAGACAACTATCACAAAGAAAGATGTAATACCTCCAAATCACTTCAGGTGTGGCACAGTAATAGCCACTGAAGTCGTGAAGATAGTTGGAGTGAGTTAAATTGTTCTCTCAGAATGCACACACACAAGCAGAATTAGGTATGTCTATGTCTTAATCTTTACAATTTGTGAATCTGCAGGTGTCATTAAATTAGGCACTTTGGCAAGAGATCAGCCTAGATTATTCAGGTGGGCTGAGTAATTCAATCCAATGTCATGCTTTTTCACAGGAGGGACAAAAGAAAGAAGGCTACCCAGAGACAGGGAGGGATTACAGCCAATTAACCCCAAGCTATCAAAAGACTGTAACAAACAGAAAACAAAAAGAGTAAGAAAACATGGTTGTTGAGAGTCATTGGGGACATTCAGACTTGCCAACAGCTTTCGTTTGCAGTTCTTATTTTGAAGATGTGAGAATGAAAAGCAATTCTGTGGGTCTTTGATGCTGTGTTTGTGTTAATTTGTTATTGTAGCTTTAGGGGATGAGTGCAGGGATCTGCTTTTGAGTACATTGGGCAGATTGGTTCTTGTTCTTTGTGGTTTTGCCCTCAGTAAAGCTAATAACAAGTAGCAGTGAGCATTCAATTTCACCGACTACTGACTGATTTGCAGAAAGTTTTGGATTAAAGTGTCATGAGCAGCTATTGTTGGACCCAGCTGAAAAACTAGAACCTGGGGTATTTTCTCCCACCACATGTTCGTTCTCAATTGTTCTTGCTTGAGTAAGTCAACACTGACAAGTGGTGGTGGTGGTGGTGGTGGGGTGCATATGTCCATATGGGCTTTAGGTTTTGACTTCGTTGATTGTGTTCTGTTACCTCCAAGAGAAGTACCACTTTGATTAAATGATGTTCCTTTTCTGATAAAAACCCAAATATCTGCAACTGTGTTTTCTAAACCATTCTTGATCAGTCTTTTCTTCTTGGAATAATTTGTTCTGGTAAGAAATAAAACTAAGGACTTTAGTTTAAACTCAGCTAGTAATATTACTAGGAAATATTCTGTGGAAACCCACTTGATTGGTTGCACAGATCACAGATTACATTCTTATCACCATTAAAAACTCAAATATGGGTATATTATTCTGTGATGCAGTTGTTAAGGGAAGATGAAGCATCTTCCCTTAACCCAAAACAGGGTTTTTTGTTTGTTTGTTAAAGTAAGAACATCTAACTAAAAAACACTTATTGCAGCTCCATTTTTTTATTTTCTATATTCTTTGTTTACATTCCAAAGGCTTTCCCCTTTCCCAGTTCCTCCCTCACCATATGTCCCATAAGTCCTCTTCCCCCTGCCCATTCCCCAATCATCCCCCAACCCTTTCTCTGTTCTGGTATTCTCCTACAAAACTGGATCCAGTCTTTTCGGGACCAGTGTCCTCTTCTTCTTTCTTCTTGGGAATCTTTTGATTTGCTAATTGTACCTTGAGTATTCAGAGCTTCTGGGATCTTTAATATTCACTTATCAGAAAATTGGGCATGCACTTCCAGAGAACCCTGTCATACCACTCCTGGGCATATACTCAGAGGATTCCCCTGCATGCAATAAAGATGCATGCTCCACAATGTTCATAGCAGTCTTATTTATAATATCCATTTTTTAATGGAGCTTAGGTTAACATGAAAGAGAATGCTTTGGGGGTTCACAATGACCATTGTTTTAGAGCAATGTGAATGCACATAGCAGAACTACCTTGTAGACTTCAGAGAGTTCAGACAGAAGTACTATATTACATATCTTACCACAGTTAAAAAAATAAAGACTTATTTTTGTGATTTGCTCACCAGTAAGGAAAATGGCCTTTGCCTCTGATGCTTATAAATCACGAACTCGGTTTTCTCTTAATATTTTGTGTCCTAAAAATTAGAATGGAAGGGTTCCTTTTCCATTTGTTCTAGGCCATATGTTCTAGCATGTTCTAGAACTGATTAGAATACAAACAGAGTTGGACTCCAGAGTTAGCTAGAGCTCTGATCCCTCTGCAGATCAGTGTTAGGCCAGTCTCATTGTTGAGATGACTCATTAGTCTGACGCAATGAGTGGCTTATGAGATTTTCAAAATTATTACAGTGGTGTGTTCTTAATTTTTGAAAAGTATTAGATTGCAACGTAAGTCCAACTACCTAGAGAAATAGCTCTGAGTCCCTCCTTCTATCTCCCCTGCATAGTGATGGCATAGTCTTAGCCCAATGGCACAAAACATTTATATTATGTACACAAATTAACTTGCTCTGGGGATCAAACAGCTCCCTGGCTTTGTTCAGATGGCTTGTGCAGATTGTCTTTATGACACTAATGTACGGAACAGATGATGTGGCCAATTTCATTCCCTTGAAAATATATAGTTTTAGAAGTCTGTACATAAATCTTATCCTCACAAGTCTTGGCAGCCCCAAAGCAGTGATTAAGCATGATGTATGTCAAACTGCTAGTTATGGAAATGTGGAAACTTAATGCCAGCTTTACGTTTCTTTGTATTCAAGGCCTCTAATTCCTGAACAATTAGTTCTAAAACATTCATAGAAATGAAGAAATTATTAAATAATTAGATTTTTCTTAAAACTGATATTAGAAGAGATAATAAAATTCATCACAAGAGTGTTTGACCTCCATGGACTGGAGAGATGGCTCAGCAGTTAAGAGCACCGGCTGCTCTTCCAGAGGTCCTGAGTTCAGTTCCCAGCAACCACATGGAGGCTCACAACCATCTGTACTGGGATCTGATGCCCGATTCTCATGTGTCTGAAGACAGAAACAAAGTACTCTTCCATGTTTAAAAAAGAAAAGAGTGTTTGACCTCAATAGTCTATAAAACAATATAAGAAACACAGTTTGGTTGAAGACTTTCTGTCTTTGCCCGGGACGCAGTCTTTATAAGAGACATACATATTTTAAAAGTGCATATATGTTTAGGAGTGACAACTCAATCTCCAAATACCCACAGGTGTACAAAGAACCCAGTAAGCTCTTTTCCAG
The DNA here is from genome assembly GCA_964023405.1 of Apodemus agrarius. Classification (NCBI taxonomy): domain Eukaryota; kingdom Metazoa; phylum Chordata; class Mammalia; order Rodentia; family Muridae; genus Apodemus; species Apodemus agrarius. Next base: position 118,510,331 of record OZ030007.1, read on the forward strand.
TGGTAAAAACGTTCTGGGTGGATGAGTTTCGAACCTCATGAGTCCATCTACATTTAGATTCTAATCAGGCCTAGAACATTCTAGAGCATATGGCTTACAACAAATGACTTCTTGCTGTGCTTGGGTTTTGTTATAGATACAATGATGGTATTTGCCTCGTAAAGTTTCCAGTACTGCAAATATGACATACTTAGAACATTTCCAGATTACACTAAGATTTGGCTGTTAACTAGTCGGCATATTGTTTTGGAATATCCAAATATGTAGTCTTATATAGAATAGTCCCAAAATCTAAAATAGGATGACAACTGCAGTTTTAAACTTACTCTTTTTTTTGAGTCATCAGTGACCAATTACTTAATAAACTCAGCCTATTAAGAAATAACAAATCCAAATAGGTTTTACAGAAATGAAATGCCAACTTTATTTGATATTCCAATTTTTACATAGTTCTGAAAAGTTAGTCACATTTTTAAAATACACAGCTTCAAGTTCTTGGACCGTTTAAATAATATTTTTTTATTCCTGATTCTGAAATTGGAGTGAGATGAGGTATTTTGCCTCTCCACTTCCTCATTCACTCTTTTGGTTTTGGAATTAGATCACCAAGTGTGTATATCCTGTCCTCACAAACCTTAAAAACAAAGCTTCTTTTGTGGAGTCCTGTGAGCCACAGTTCTATAACATCCTTAACCTGCTATGGTTGCCGGAATAGTTTTTCATGAAAAGAAAAGAAATGCCTTTGGCATATAAACATAAAACAGTCAAGAAAACCAAGAAACTCGTGAGCACACAAATAGCCTATTGTGAAGGTTTAGCTTTTACAGAGCACAGTTATGAGATACCTTTCACAGTATGAAAAGGTGGCCCATGTTGCCCCCTCACTGGGTGGGATCAACCCACTCAGTGCCATTTCTTTACAATCTCTTGTGGTTTCTGTGTCCCGCAACCCCCTTGCATAAAAATAAACCATGAAAGCAGTCAAAACACCTGCTTTACTGACAAGTCGATTAATGCTTTGATTTATCCCCCTAAGTGTGAATTCATCTGCTGCTACAAGGGCCTTGGCTTGGCACATAATTCATCAGATGTTGAAGGTCCACTTTTCTGTGTCCCAGAGCTTCAGCTGTGACTGCCTATTGTCTAAGCTAGAAGTTTGTTAACCCCAGAGTTCTCGGCACAGTTGGATGCCAATGTTTTAGATACATGTGGGTTTAGAGTATTTTTAGTTACTGAGTGTAAATGACAAGATTAACTGGGAAGGACTCCAGTCTGCTTAGATTTGCAGTTTTAAAACAATCAAACAAGCTAACATCAACGAAAACCCTTGTGTCTGGGAACCTAGAGATAGAAAACATGAATTCTGTAGTTTACTTCGAATCCATGTTTCTTGTCGTCTTTGGAAATGAAAATCCATGCTCTCCTTTGTACGTCCTGAGCAGTTTGGCTGGAAACAGGTGCTCTTGCTGTAGACGATATCGTAGAGATGAGATTCTCAATAAACTCTGGAAAACATCTTTAAAAATCATTATTCCTGTGCACAGCACACCATTGTCATAACATATAGATGGAATCCATTAAGACTAATTTTAAATATTCAGTAGATATCCCGTGTTCAAGACATTACTTGGCAAGATACTTCAATCACCAGATTTATGAGAGCAAATCTCTTTTTTCTTTTCTAAATTAAATGTACAGGTCTTTCTTTTTAAAATCTTTAATAAAAAGACCACATATTCTCATTTATTCCTAGTTTCTTTCTCTTTCTTTCTTTCTTTCTTTCTTTCTTTCTTTCTTTTTTGTTTTTTTTTCGAGACAGGGTTTCTCTGTGTAGTTCGGGTTGTATTATTGGAACTCACTTTGTAGACCAGACTGGCCTCGAACTCAGAAATCCGCCTGCCTCTGCCTCCCAAGTGCTGGAATTAAAGGCGTGTGCCACCACAACCCTGCTCTAGTTTCTTTATATATTTCATAACATACAATTCACAATCTCATGATTTTTAAAAGTTATGCATCAAGCTTCTCATCATATTATCCTATAGAACATTGCAAAAATATTTCCTTTGTTGCGTTAGTAATTTTTTTAGAAAGCTTTTTATAGAGCAGGTTATATTTGTGTATATACATATATCCATGGAAGAACAATTAATGAAAAAAAAGAGGCCATGAGTTTGAAAGAGGGAAAAGAGGAACATATGTAAGGGTTTAGAGGGAAAAAGGGAAGTGGAGAATTATATATATATATATATATATATATATATATATATATATGTGTGTGTGTGTGTGTGTGTGTGTGTGTGTGTATAATTTTTTTAAGTACACTAATACACTTTGGACATGAGCCACAATTTTTTATTCCCAAACCTATCAATAATTTCAGGAATGACCCACAAGCTTTAAGGTTTTCCTGATTATGAAGCCAGATCCTTTCCTATGACCATAGACAAAACAATAAGTCACTGGAAGACAGTTGAGTTAGGAAGAGAAGGGAAATGAATCTATAGAAGAAATGTGTGTTTACATGCTATTAAAGAAAGGGATGCATAGGAAACTTACACTGACACACTAGGAATCTTGACAAACATACACACACACTCTCTCTCACACACTTTCAATTATGATATAACATTTATAATTCGACAAAGGTATATTGTGGGCCAGGACTGGGGAGCCAGTTACACTCTGGAGGGGATGGTATTTCTGTAGCACCCACAGCAGAGGATAATTGAGGCCCAGATGTGGAAGCTTTCCACCTGTGCTTTTAGGGAAGGGAAGTAAATAGAGATTAGAGACATTTCTCTTTGTCAGACCACAAACAGTGCTGGTGCTCACAGAAACCTGTAGCTGCTCTTGGTCCATGGAAGTCTGTCTTTGCTGAGGAAAAAGGTCCATAAAACTTAAGGCCAGGGCCATTTAGCAGCAAGTGAAGTTAGTTTAAAGGCCTGAGGGAACATCCCTGTATTTGTCTTTTATTTATGTTTGCTGAAAGAGACCTGGTCTAATGTCCCCGCAGCTCCCTAGCAGAATGATCTTTGTAAAGATTAGAATGGCAATGAAAGAAAACAAATGAAAACCAAAACCAAACCAAACCAAACCAGAAACAAACCAAAACACAAAAGAACAAAACAAAACAAAAATAATTCAAATAGCTCCCTTCCCCCTTTTCCAAATTAAAGCAATAGCTGAAAAACAAAACCACCCCCACCATGGGCTGCTGAAGATGATGTGAAGGTCTCTTTGCATTCAAACCGAGGACTAACTACTGACATGAGAATATGCACTGAATCTCTTGACTCTTTTAATGTCAGAAATCTTGGAGAAAGGTTTTGATAGGAAACTACACTTAATCAGTTAGTTTCATTCATGTAGTCAAAGTGTTAGCAGTAGCTAATCAAAGTGAACTAGAGTTTCTCTGTGGGTTAGGAAGATGTACACACAGTTTCAAGTTTGAACTCAAAGGCCAGACTGATTTATATGATTCTAGCTTATCTCGTGCTAATATTCTTGTCTGAACATGAAGGTTAACAGAGTCCTTTAATCATGACCTGTCTTAAATCAAGGAAACACTTTATGAAAACTGCATATTATTATTATACGAATCAATACTTGGCAAATAGTTTTATTCCAAAATTTAGAAATAAAGAGGTTAAAACTCAAAATGTGGGGTAATAAAACAGAGGTTAAAGTGCTCCAGGTTAACAACCTTTGCCATTTCTAAAATGACTTAATGTATTAGTTTAGACACAATCCTCAGTGGATCACTGCTTAGTAATGAACCCATTTCCATTCATAGAGTTTGCTTCACAATGCCATTCATCACCAACAGACAAATGGGCAGAATTTAAGAATGATTTATTTACCCAGGCAGAGCATTCTAAATCCATAAATCTGAAATCCTAAATGTTCTCAAATAAAAACTATTTTAGTATGGTGACTCTAGAAGTAGGAAAATCCACACCTAGCGTTATGTGTCAGGTTTGAGTTGAAGCACTGTCACTCTGAATCTATGAGGTTACCTTCAGACTACGTCTATCAGACATATAGATATATGCCTATGTAACTAGAACTATCTGGTTAGAACTAGTAAAATATTCAAAGGTATTATGGGTAGACTCAGATTTTATCTCACTGATATCTCATTAGGTACATACAAATATTCCCAAACTCTCCAAAGTCTGAAATCAGGAAAATTTCTGTTTTCTATTCATTTTGTGTAATTACATGGATGCTGACTATGTAATTAAATGTCTATTATCCTATCCTATGAAAAAGGTTGATATCACTGGTACTGTGCCATGAAAACCAGAAGACACATAGACATGTTTTTTCCAACATTTATCCTTTGGTCTCTAGCAAATATTTTATATCTACATCTATATCTATATCTATAACTATATATCTATATCTATATCTACATCTACATCTACATCAACATCTATACCTATATCTATATCTCTATATCTAGTCTAGAGATAGAGATATATACAGTATATGAATTGATAATATCCACTTACTATGAACACAATGAAAATTAATTTAATACTTACAGTTCTTTGAAAAAAAACTAGCATTTTATTGTTACTGTATGGAACATTTTGTATGACATTTTTGTTGATGAATGCAGTTAACATGCCTCTCTAAAGCACAGATTAAGTAAGAGTAATAATTCACATGAACAATTCTACCATAGAAAGATCATATTAATAGCTTGGTATATGCATTTTTAGTTGTGTCTGAAAACAAATGGTTGCTTTACTCCATGCAAGATCTTCAAGGAGGTGTTTGTTTTGTTCAGCTGTGATGTGAAGCACATTAAGCTTTACTGTTCAGTTTTGTTTTCCTTTGCTCTTGATACATGTTTACACCCCAGGGAAGCAACATGCTACTTAATTGAAAAGACCTACAAAAAGAGCAATTTGCTTTACACCCCTGACTACTTAAGAAGACTAACTGGAACGTTTTTCTGATTAACTAACAGAATACTTCATTTCACAGTCACCTGCAGCCCTTACATTTGTCAGATAGTCCTGGCCTGGAGAAACTAGAGATAGTTTTTAATCATGTATGTCTTCACAAAATTATTTCCTCATGAACATTAACTATTGGTCAATTGTCTATACTTTGTTTTAATATTTTTTTGTAAGCATTGGCTGGATTGAATGAATCAACAGCCAGGAAGGTATATAAATTATTTACCTTGAGCTTTATTAGATCATTTTTTAATACATCAAATTGATTATCATTCTTTCATCACATGAGTGCTTTTGAGTTCCGGATGTCTCATTGTTAAAGTATGGTCAATGTTTGTGATTTACTATATTCCTGAGAGAGAAAAGGAATGCAGTATGTAAGACTCTGAAGTAAAGTCATGCAATAAAGTTAAGTTTCAGTAGCTTTCCAAAATAATAATGCCTTATGAAGGAAATTTAACTTATAGTATGCTTGTTTTGCTTGTAGGTGTTGAACAAATATGTTTCAAAAAACATTCAGCCACATCATAGCACCTTCATTGTCTGGATGAAGCCATCCATAAGTATCAGCATTCTTAAATCTAAACATATTTAATCTTAAAACATATTTAAAAAATAAGATGAATAACCCTTAAGTATTAGCAGCGCTTATATGGCACACCGACTTTCTTTCAATTATCATAATAAACACTATGAACAAATCAACTAAGGGAAGGAAAGGGATTATTTCATTTGAAGCTCACAGTACATTACAATGAGATGTCAGGGCAGAAGCTCAAGAGAGGTATGTGGAGGCAGGAGCTGAAGCACAGACAGCAGAGGAATGCTGTGTACTGGCTTGCTATGCATGGCACCTGCCTTCTTATACAGTCCAGGACCACTTTCCTAGACATGCCTGTGTGCTAATCTGATGGAAGAAACTTCTCATTTGAGATTTCCTGTCAAGGTGACAAAAAACTAACTAGCACAGTTGACCCTTTTTCAACTAGACGCACACATATATCGCCATTAAACCATAATCCTTCTTTTCTTGTTCATGCATAAGATCCCATGCTAATATCACATCATAATTTTAAAAGTCTGACATTCTCTCATAATAATTCCAACACTTTAAAAGTCCAAGTTATCTTTAAAGACATCAAGAGTCTCTTTCCTGTGGGCTTTGGTAAAATAAAAAAAAATAACTCAAAATTCAGAGCTAATAACTACAAGTAAGAGAGAACTTGAGCCATTTGTCTTTATGCCTCTGTGTTACCTTCACTCTGTGTGATACTTTCTAGTTCTAATCATTTTTCTAAAGTTTCTTTACTTCATTTTTCTTTAAAGTTACATAAAGCTCAATTGCACACATCTATCTATCTATCTATCTATCTATCTATCTATCTATCCATCCATCTATCATATCACATTTTCGTTATCTGTCCATCAGCTAAGACATTCAGGCTGTTTACATTCCTTAGGTATGGTAAATTGAGTAGCAGTGAACCCTTCCGAGCAAGTATCTGTGAATTAGGATGTTAGGCCCTTTGGGCATATGACATGTTACTGGGAGAGCTGGAGGTAGATTTATTTTAGACTTTTGAGATTCTTTATATTATTTCCAGAATGACTGTACAAGTTTATAATCCCATACATGGGTGAAGGGAAGTTCCTCTATTCTAACATCTTGCCAACATTTATTGTATTATTATTATTATGATCATCATCATCATCATCATTATCATTATTATTTATAACCTTAATCATTCTGACTGGGTTAAGTTGGACTCTCAAGGTGGTTTTAATTTGCATTTTCCTTATTGCTAATGCTGCAAATGTTTAGATATGAGTCTACAGCCTGGATAAATTATGAAAGGATGAAAGTATATAGACAGAATCTTTGGTGTGCTGCATGGATGCAATTGTAAATGAAAAGCTCATTGTCCAATGAACTGAGGAAGGAAATAGGAGGTGGAAGTTCTGGTAGGGAGTTGGTGTTGCTATTTTTTTCCAATCCAATTGCCCAGTAGAAGAAATCTCAACTCAATCAGTAACAATACAAGCTACAAACCTAGATTGGGCAGATGTCCCACTACACTACTCTATTCCCATCTATATGATCCTGTATAATGTGCAGCTTCTCCAGGCCACAAGCTTCTCTTGCTGCAGTCTCTCCCTCGATCCTCCATAGTTCCTCCCCCTTCGGGTGTGTGTCTGTGTGTGTCCTTTTCTCCTCCCCCAAACTCTCAGCTTCTCCCCCTTCCTCCTGCCCAATAAGTGACTCAAGCCTTTATTTGAAAAGTTAAGGTGGGGAGAAGGTTCACAAGGCAACTCCTCATTTGCAAGGCTCTCTGAAGAAGAATGGAATTAGCATCAAAATACAAGCCCAGAGAGATAAAGTCAAGCTTGGGGAGAGATTCTCCTAAAACTCTAAGGAAGACAATCATGACAAGACATGAACCTGAGGAGAGGTAACAATGTGGTGGGACTGAGAATAGTATACACAGGATAGTTTTCTTCTGAGCTATTTGGGAACAAGCACAAGCATATTGTCTAGGCATTTATTCATATATAATTAAGTCTCTGAGTCATTATTTTTGGAACTGGGATGCAGGTGGAAAGCAAGGCAGGAGGATCTCTAGATTGGGATCTAACAGGACACAGAGGTGTCATGAATGGGGAAATGGGGAAATGGGGGAATTACTGGGGAGAGAAAAGATGGTGATACAGAGATGTAGGGAGGAGATATTAACAACACTATGAAAATTAGGAATAGACTGTTAATTTTCAGAACATGTCCTGATAAGAGTCCATCATTCAAGGTAAGTCAGGCCAGGAACTCAGGGCAGGAACCTGGAGGCAGGGACTGAAGCAGAGACCATGGAGGGACAATGCTTGCTCATGCATTTGCAAGGCTTCTTGGCCTATTCCCTTACATAACCCAGGATCACCTAATCAGAATGACACCACCCAAAATGAGCTAAGTCCTTCCATATCAGTAATTAATCAAGAAAGTGCCCCCAGAATGTTCATAGGTCAATCTGCTGTATTCAGTTCTTCAGTTATAGCTTTTTCTTCCCATGTGACACTATCTTGTTTCAAATTGGAAAAGAAAGAAAGAAGAAGGAGAAAAGAACTAACCAGAAGACAAGGAGTGGACATTCAGAGTTATTTTATGAACTCCAAATAAATTTATTAATGTGATTTGTTAGGAGGGCTTGCCACATTTTGGTCACTAGCAATGATGATGTTGGTAAGAAAATAAAAAATAAAATGTCTTTGTATTGGAGATTAGTCGCAGACAAACTTCATAAGCTATTAACTGTTCTCTGTGTGTGTTCCCTCTCCCAGTGTGCAAAAGCATCCTCAGGTGCATCAAAAAACAGGACATGGCCATGAGCCAAGAAGGAACAATGTTTGCTAAATACTCAGAAATTAGTCTGCATTTTACGTGTAGTTACTGACCCCTTTTCTCTTTCTTTTTGGTTTTCAAGACAGGGCTTATCTATGTAATTTTGTCTGACCCACAACTTGCTCTGAAAATTAGGTCACACTTGAACTCACGAAGATTTACCTTCCTCTGTTTCTAGAGTGCTGAGATTGAAGGCACGTGCCACCACCACCACCACCACCACCACCACCACCACCACCACCACCACCACCACCAGAAGAGTGATGTTCTCCAATGAACTGAGCTCCCACAAAGTCCAGGGGAGGCTTCCACTGGGAACTTCACCAGGTCACAGCTGTCTTTATCTCATGTACTCCGAGGACCCCAAGGATGCCTGAACACTTCTGAAGTCATTGCCATTTCAATGCCAATAGCTTTTTCAAAACATTTATTCAATTCACCTCTACATTCTTAGCACCTTTGAGAAGCCTTCCAGTCAGCCTCTTGGAAACTGCAATGGCATTGAAGTTGGATATCGCAAAGGTTATCCTCTGCCTGTGTCTTGCATGGTTACATGGGCTTCAGGATTACTTGGCTCTCTGGAGTCTACCTTCTTGCCTCCCAATTCTTTATGTCAATAGTTTATCTTTCTTCATCCAACATTACTAGTTATGTAGTATGTAGTAGTACTAGCTATGTACATTCAAAACATCAGAAGTGGAGTTCTTTGGAAGTTATTTTCCAAAGGGTATCTAAATGTGATTATGACTTAAGAGAATTATATTCTTATTAGAGAATATAGAAACAGAAGAAAATTCAACATTAGTAAATTGTACAAATAAGCAAATCAGGGTTGACACTCACAAATGGCTAATGCATATTTTCCTTGTGTTTTATTCATTCTGTCTACCTATGTGCAAGTGGAAATCAGAGGTCAACTTGCAGGAGTTGGTTCTCTGTTTCAACTATGGGGTCCCACGTAGAACCTGGGAATGGTCACAAGACTTTGTGGCAAGTGGTTTTTGCCTCCTGGTGTGTTTCCTAGGTCCACAAAGTTGTTAATTTAAGTAATTAGAGACACAGTGTATTAAGTAGTAGTTTACATTCTCTATAAATGTGATATGATATTTCTTTTAAAATGGTACATCTTGGAGAGATGGCCTAGTGGTTAAGAGCACTGGCTGTTTTTCCAGAGGACCTGGGTTCAATTCTAAGCACTCATGTGGAGGCTTAGAACCATATATAGCTCCATTCCTAGGAGATCTGATGCCCTCCCTCTCCTGGCCTCCACAGGTGCAGAGACATACAGGCAGACAAAATATCCATAGACATAAATAAAAATTAATTTTAAGACGGGCGGTGGCGCACGCCTGTAATTCCGGCACTCTGGGAGGCAGAGGCAGTTTCTGATTTTGAGGTCGGTCCGGTCTACAGAGTGAGTTCCATGACAGCCAGGGCTATACAGAGAAACCCTGTCTCAGAAAAAAAAAGGTACATCTTATGATTAAATTTTGAGATGAAGTGAGTCTTAAGGTTATTTATGGATTGGAATCACAAGGAAAAATACATAAATATTTGGTTTTTAAAAAAATTATCCACTTGATAATAAAGCTAAGTTTTTTTCATTAATTAGCTATGCAACAACCTTGTGGGGCCAGTGATTTAAGAAACAAATGTGATAAATCAACTTCAGCCATTTTCTCAGACATAGCCTTCAATTCTAGAAGTGATGCTTACTGGTCCCTTCATTTTACATATGAGAACCTCTTGAGTTCTGTAAGTAGTCACCCTTAGGACTTGTCTTATTGACACAGACAACAATCCAAATTTCTGGTACTTTGCTTTATTTGATTGAAATATCTCTGTCTTCACTATTTCTAGTAAGAAACGAACATTATTAAGAAGAGGAATATTCTTGTAAATTACTCTCAAGTTAAATGACAATATCCAATAGTTAGTTGAAAAGAACAATATGAAAGTAGAAGGAACAACAGATAAGAAAAGTCTTATAACCAACAGAGCAGCCCTGGAACAATATACAAATCATTTTCCATGTTAATTAAGCCTCTATCCCTATATCCAGTTGTATTTTTATTTCCAATCTTCCTTGACGTTTAAATGTGCTTGGTGATATTACCAACTCCTGCGTTCAGTCTCTGCCTGGGTCTGTCTCATGCTGCAGTGGCCTGGTTCTCTTTCTCCTCTTCTGACTTTTTGTTCTTGGTAGGAATCTTGTTTCATTCACTCCTATTGACACGTCCTGCACGATTGTGGGCATAATCTGAAGTACCCATGTCTTCTGTTTCCCCTCCCACAGGTGGTTACTTAATGATTTACAAGAGTCATTGATTAATATTTTTATCTCTTCTTAGATTGGCCCATCATTATGCTTCTGCGTTCAATATTGAAAGCTGCCTTTCAATAATGGTCGATTGGCTGGTTGAGAGACATTATCAGGATGAATAGATGAATTGATACGTGTACTTACATAAGGTTTCTTTTCCTTGTTTAACATTGGGGGTTGAAACTAGGGACTCACACGTTCTGAACAAACACTCGACCACTTGAGCAAACTTCAAATCCGTTTTGTACTTTTAATTTTGAAGAGAGGATCTTACTAATTTGCCCAGGCTGGCCTTGAACCTGAATGTTTGCCGAGTACCTGGAGGAATCACAGTTCATTGCCACAAAGCCTGAGGAATTTGATTTTTCTAAACCTAAAATTAATCCTTAGGGTAAAGATACTTCAATTATTTAATTTTGGAAAATACAATTTTAGGCCGGCAGAAGTGAATAAAGAAAGGAAGGAAGAAAAGACGGAAGGAAGGAAAAGAGTGAGGGAGCGAGCCAGCAGCCTTTATGAGCAGTGTAACACTTTGGATCTCATGCAGGCAATCACAGCGCTTCTGAGGCCTCCTGTGCAGCCAGATTTCCTCAAGGGGAAGTGTGAAATCAGCCTGTTTCCATGTCGAGGGGGTTCCTGCAGAGGGCTTAACGCCAAGGGATCTTAGACTCCATGGAGTTGGCTTGTTTAGAGAATTTAATAATAACAGTGCAGTTTCTGACAACTGACTTCAAAAAGCGCTTCAGAATTTAAGAATCCCTTTCTTTATCATACGGTGTTGGTTGGAGTGGTGGCAATTAATTAAATGACATGATAAATATAAGGCCCTTTGAAGAATACAAGCAGGTTCAGGAACAGCAGTCAGGCATTGGAGCTAGTTCAGTGGGGGAGACTGAGTGCAGTCCTGCGTGTAAACCCCAGTGCTCCAGGAAAATGCTGGATGTGATTGTGTGCCTGAAACCCGAACCCGTGGGGAGCTGAGACAGGAGGATCTTCGGGGATTTCTTGATTCCTGCCTAACTCCATGTCTTGAAAGCGCCTGAATTTTGTACTACCATAGTTTGTTAGGCTCGCAGTTCCAGGTTATAGTCCATCACTTCCGGGAAGCTTAGGCGCAAGGAGCTTGAAGTAGTTTTAGCTATAGTCTGTCCACTTTTAAGAGCAGAGCATGAACGGAACGCCAGAGGTCCACTTAGGTTTATGCATTCTGCTCAGGGCTCAGTCCATGAAATGGTTCTGCGCATATTTGGGGTGGATCTTCCCATGTCAGCCAACTCAGTTAAGAGAACCTTTTGCCAGCAGGATCACAGGCAAACCTATTCTAGACAGTTCCTCACTGAGACGCCCATCCCGGGTTGCTCATTATTTTCTCAAGTAGACAATTGAAAGTAACCATTTCACTAGGAGACCCATCTCAGGAAAATAGAGCAGAGAACACCAAAGCAGCCTACAAGGGTCTTCCTGGAGACTGTTCTCCAACTGCATACGCACATGTATAACTCCCTCACCCCCACACTTACAGCACGGATCGTAGTCACAGAAGTCAATTTGATTTCATTTGATCAATTTTGGTTCAGTTTTGAATAGAATGTTATCAGTTAGCATTCACATATTTTGATTTATTTTTTTAGTCTATGACTTTCTTCATAACTCATTGTCTAGTCTCAGACATAGCTGTAAAATAAGGAAGCTAGTCAAATGTATTATCCCACCATCCAGACAGACGCAGAACCACAACTCTTATGCACTCAGACATGGCCATTTTTCTGATGGGATTCTCTAAGTTTTGCCTCCTTAAATCTCACAAAATTAAAGCATTTTTTTCAAATACAAAAATATTTTTAAAATATAATTTTGTTTAGATCTACAAAATCCTCTGCTGACTTAGCACATTTGCCTTAAAGCAATTTCATGTGCGTATTAATTTGTCACATCATTAAAATTATAATGTAATTTTATCAGTTCACATCATTTCACCAAAATTTTATAATCACCATCAAGTTATTTCCATAATTAATATTTCATGCCTATAAAATATTTATCTAAGGAGATTTTCAAAACCTTCTTTTTCTCTGTTGTTGGAAATTTAGCATATTTAGAGTGGTCTGAAGCCATCATAAATAATATTGTAATCCATATTTGTGAATTAAATTTTCTTCAGTTGAATTACTCTTTATCTAAAATTCCCCAGAGTAGGAAATTATTGTTTTACTTGCCATTATGTATTTATTGTATTTATTAGACAGAGATTCCCTTTCCAATAAGTTAGATAAGAGGCTTTACAAAATTCTAGTATGCCAAATGCATAGATAAACAAAAAAAATCAAACTCTACATCCCAACCTAATTATTAGTAATTAGTGGACATACTCCTAGGAGTGTTATAGGCTATGAGGGCAATCCATTTAAGTGAACATGTTGTTTACTGGCATTGACTAGATGGCACCACAATCATTATTGTATGAGACAAATGTAAGTATGGAACATGGGACTCCAATATATTTGTCCAGTGTGTTATATAACAAACAAAAGTCTTCTTATGAATGTAATGTATAAACTACTTTTCCATTACATATACACATTTCTCATTAAGATGAATTTTAAAATGTAAAAGAGTTCATGCAGATGCAAGTCAGGGTTTATTTATGAATTTTAAATCACTTTTCCATGGGATATAATTAAACTGGAAAATGACCTATAACTGGTTTGAGCAGAATATTTTCACCTTTTCTGATTTTATCACATATCAATTTTCATATTCCAACAAAGCACATCTCACCTCTCCATCTCCAACATCAGTTCTGATAACTTCAGTAACATATCCACTGTTCTTTCATGATTTTTAATACAGTTCGTAAAAATTTATTTAGGCTAGGTCAGGAATCATTTTAACCCAGTGAGGGGAGGGGTGACAGACGACAGACAGACAGACAGACAGACAGGCAGACTTTTTTATTTCACTGTATTTTAACCATTTTTGTTGTTTCCACCTCAAACTGCCATACACAGGTTAAATGTCCATAATCGTGTTCAGCGTCAGTTATATTATCTGAAATCCATATCCAAGTGGAATACACAGTGTTGTGCTATCTTCCAAGTTATATAACACACAGCTGTGCCTCTGCACTGCACAGACTTGTAGGCACACATCTCTCCATCCTGAGTGGTTGAGGGAGATTTTTTTTATTGCAATTTACCTAATGTGTTTGGTTTCTTACTAACTGACAAGGAAGCTTTATCATGGTTCATTTTCCCTGTAACTTTGAATCCATGTTTAAACTGGTAAATTTTCTAGTTTTTAATCTTACCATCCCAGCATAACAAGTTAATTTCACTTCACATTAGTAACTTGTCCAATAAAAGAAATCATGGAAAATTAATTCTAGCCATAAATAAAACCAGAGGAGTAGCAGCCTGGATTTTAATGTCAGTGGCAGAGTGCTTGACTTCAGTATGGGAAGCAAAGAGATGCATAGAAGGTTTAGATTTGGGGGAATGGCCATGTAGGTTATTTTTAAATTTTGGTCTGAAAGCAGGCGTGTTTCAGTTGCTTCAGCAGTGGCAAAGCAAACTGCTGGAGCACAGTCAGAACTGCCAATACAGAAAGAAGAAAAATAATGCAGCCAAAGTAATTTTTTCTACTAAGTTTTCCATGAAATTTATACTTGGGTGTTATGTGTTCAAAATGAATCAAGAGACTGGGTAAATTTCTGGATTGTTAAAGTGTTTGCCATGCAAGAGTGAAGGTTTGAGTTTTATGCCCAGAAACTATGCAAAAGGCTGGACACGTTGGTGTTATAATTCAAGACAGGGAGGGTAAGAGAGATGGCCAGCCAGCCTAACTGAGACAGTGAGGTCAGGCGAGACACCCTGCCTCAAAACAAGAGAGGGACATTTTCACAGGAACATCTGAGATTGTACACACACACACACACACACACACACACACACACACACTTGACATACATATGAGCTCATATTCATGTGAACAAAACAGGTTCACACACGTGCATACACACATTCTCATGTGTGTGCACAAGTGCATCACACACACACACACACACACACACACACAGAAGGACTTTGAAGTTGCCTGAAATTTTCTGAAGAAAATGGGTCAGAAAGGTGGTAATGGAAGAAACAGTAAGTTCGGCTAAAACCTCAACGTTAGATCAGAAGAAATATTTGAAGACCATAAACTTATATTTGAAGCCCATGAACTTATGTCTTATCCAGAGGCAGAAGCATTGTATCTTAAGGAAAATGGCATTGAGGCACCTTTGGATGTGTTTTGTGAACTCAGTGGAGCTAAGGAAGGCATGAAGATAATGATGTTACCAGACAAGGCTATGGTGGGACTTCAGGCGCTGAATATTTACAAGAAGGATATTCTATAGACATGTGGCAAAGTAAATAAAAACTTGATTATTTATTCTGAGATTGAATTTTTCTTAGTATTTTCTTGGAGAAAGTGCTTTCTGAGATGCAATTTTTTAAGCTTTCTCAGTCCTTATTAGAAGCTTATCGTGGCTTCTAGAAGCTGGGGGCCATATGTTTTTATTTTTAACATTTTTTTATTCTTCAGATATAGATAGAGCATGACATGTAAAATTAATTGAAATGAGGATTAACTTTAGATTTATCTCTCTGCAGAACACTTAATTTTAGAAAAGTATGAAATACTTTGAAATGTTTTGTTTTTACAAATAAGTATAAATAACAATTGAAAGTAAACAATGGATATATCAGTAAGCATATATCATAAAATAATATAAGAGAAAATATTCATTTATAATATTTCAAATTAAATCATTCTCTAAAATCTATGTGTGGTTGACAAAATTTTTAAATATTTATTTTATAATATCTAAGAGGTCCTATGGCATGTGGTTTGAGATAAAGCAGATCTTGTTCATCTAAATTTCAAATAGTTTAAGAACAACTTTGTTTCAATTTGACAGGTTATAGTTACATGAGAAGAAAGTCCTGCTCATTCTGTACTTTCAGTATTGAAAGAAATCGTGGCCATTAACTGGCAACTTTTAAGAGTAAAATAAGTAGCTAATACCTCAAAGTGTTTTAAAAATACTTCAAAGAAATGTGTAGACAGTCAAACTAATGGCCAATTTTCTGCCATCGTTTCTATCTGAAGCCTAGCATTTGGTAGGTGGTTACTGCTTGGCAAGTGTTGTTCTCACTATGTTCCCCCTCCCTTAATGGCATGATTGCCTGCCATCAGATCAGTGGCCTGATAGGGAAAGCAGGACAGGAACAGCCAGGGGTGATGGAGACCTCAGGACACAGACAGGTGAGCATAACAACTGCTCTCAGGAGGCAGGCTTCATTGGCCAGCTCCTTTAATTGTGGGGAATAAAGGCTATTTAAATCTTTGGAAGTGCCTAGAAGCTTTCAGGGTGAGTGTACATTATTGGTTGAACTAAAGTATTGGGGCCGAATTATTTACTTGAGGAGGAATTCCGGGGGCTTCCTGGATGTGAAAAGTTTAATCTGTAACCTGACCACCAGGCTCTGTGACCATTTCAAGGGTGGGGAAGGTGGAGACCATAAGGTTACGTCCTAGGATATGTAAAAAATCTCCCAGAGATTTTTTTCAGGGTTTGGACAAACCTCAACCTCACTTTTGCTCCAGACTGGCTCCCCCACTGAAGTCTCCCTTGCCTCACATGCAAGCATCTTCCTATGTAATTTCCATGATTATCATTCTATCCCTGCTTCTATTCTCAGGCAGCCAGTTATGCAGACAAGAAGTTGAGGTCGAAAGGGACTGAATGGTTTTCTGAAAAATAGTGGGTCATCAATATGGCTCTGACATCAGAATTTTATACAATCTCAGAGTCCAGGTTCTGAACTATGTCCACATTAAAGAGTCTACAATATTCATAAAGTATTTGATGGTAAGTATACGTACATGGAAGGTAGCTAAGGAATTTATTGTATGTGGTTCAAATATCCTGGAGGAGTTAAACATAGTGACTTGGTGTCTTTTTTGTGTTGTCATGCCTTGCCCCATTAGAAACTCTGTTACTTGTTAGCCATGATCACACCATTCTGTAAACCTCTTTCATTTTTATTAAGCAATGACATTTACAGAAACCAAAGCAACCTGTGTTTCTAAAGTTTTGTCCACCTCTCCCCACACCCAGCAACAGGTCCACCACAATAGATGGCCAAGAAAGGGTATTTAGTCTCCTGACACTCGGTATCTTACCATTCACTGGTTACTCCTAGCAACATCCTAACAAGGGTATTTATTAATCTCCTCCCACATTACTTCCTCTAAAGTCTCTAGGAAGGAAGGAAGCCCAGCTACACACTATGCTACAGTCTGCCTAAGGCATTAATGACTCTTCTAATAAACCTCTTAACTCCAAAGAACAATATACTTCAGTGTTTCCAGAACTGAAAACCTGAAACCATTCACCCTAGAGGCAGCAAAGACCTGAGACAGAGAGGAATTATGTCCTGAACAGAAACGTCACCAGAGCCACTTCAAATGACATGTCATTTGGGAGAGGCACAAGACAAAGGAAGAGAATCAGGGAGTGCCACGATGATGACAACATTGGCCTTGTGTAGTTAGCCTGGCCCAGGAGGAAATCTGCCCAGAGATCTGACTGGGGCCAGAGCATGGGATTTGCTTTCTTCCAGGACAGTGCTCTTAAGGCAGAGCACAATATGTGCTGAGCAGCAGAGAGGAGAGCGTGCCAGCACAGACGACAGAGGGTCCTGCAGCATCTACAAGTGCAAGATCAGAAACTCAGCTTTGAGGGGCAGCTGTGAGCACTGCGGAGCAGCAAACAAGGGCAGAAAGCGGACTGTTGGGTTTATTCAGAAGCAGAGAAACAAAACCACACGGAAACTACACACAGATCAATAAGACTGCGGCGGGTGCGTTGGAATTTTCATCTTAGCTTTTCTTTTCTTGTTCACTCAGTGTGTACCGCTTACCCATGGAGCTCTTCTCAGTGGCCTCACCTGGGCATACTGAGCCTGTAATGTCTGATGGGGATCTAAGGTGCGATCAGCAGGTGGTCTGTAATCACCTTGTTAGAAAGTGATTCAGAGACCAGAAGAACTAAGTCCATATGCTCAAATTGTGTGTTAAAAGTGACACTGTGTGGCCTGGCCTAGGATGGTGAATTCCATGAAGAATCCAGTGTCCTGGGTTTCGTCCTTTCTAATCTTTGGCATGTCCACCTGCCTCTCGCCTTCGTGTTTTCAGAAACATATGTCGTTGTATGTACTACTGGAAAATTATTTTGATGTGGTGGTGCCGCTGGTTGTGTATGTGTATGTATGAGACTGCTTGTGATATGGCCCATCAGCGAGCATGCGGAAACCTTAGCAGGACATCCAGTGTCTTGTTACATTGCATTCAACCTGATTGTCTTGAAGCAGAGATTGGGCTGATCTGGAGCTCACCACTTCAGCTACCTTGTGTGGTCAGTCAGCTTCCAGGTCTTTGTGGTCTTAGTCCCATAATGCTTGGGTTACAGGTATAGGCACACCCAGCTTATTTTGTCTTAAAATTTATATTTTACTGTGGGGAGGGGGGAGGCGAAGGGGAGGATGTCTGTGTATGTGTCTTGTATGCATGTGTGTATGAATGCTGTAGGTATGTAAGTGTGTGTGTGTGTGTGTGTGTGTGTGTGTGTGTGTGCGTGCAGGCACATGAGTACCAACATCCACTGAGGTCAGAGGCTTTGGATCGCACAGGCATGGAGTTACAGGCAGTCTGCTAGACATGGGTGCTGCGACTGAACTTAAGTCTTCTAAAGAGCAGTACAAGCTCTTTGTGATGGGGCCATCTCTCCAACCTCATACCCTTCTTTTAAGTGTCTGCTGAGGATTCAGATTCAGGCATTTGTGCTTGTACAGTACAGTCTTGTACCAAGCTGTATCTCTGGGTTTAAAAGGGAGTTTTTGCTGTTGTTTTGTTTTGATTCATTTGATCTTTGCATTTTAAATGAAAGCATCTATTCATAGTATTTAATCAGAGAGTATTCTTTTGAGTTATTAGTGAAAGGTTGCTGTCAGAAAACAAAAAAAACATTAGAGGAGGACACTGCAATAATGTGCCCTTTTGTCTAACAAGAATTCACTTTTCTATGACTCCCGTTTGTTGCTTAGAGAGAAGTGGTATGCTCAATTATTCATGTTTTCTAATTAAACCCCACTGGTTTTGTCTAAATGGAAACTTTACTTCAGAGAGAACATGTTCTTAAAGTTTTTTTTCACTGCAACAACAATTTGTCCAATGGGAAAATAAATCTTTTTAGGGTCTGTAATAAATAAGCTCTTCATTGTGTTTTGAGCATGTATATGGAAAATATTTATATGTATATAGAAAATATGTTGCAAGCTCCTGTCATTTAATTGCAAGGCTTGCCCATAGATGAGGTTATTTGATGGATGCTCATGACAGTTTACTTTCTCTGTATCAAAAATATCAGGAAATGACAAAGCCAGATTCTGCCACTATGCACTTATGGAGGTGTGGTTCTGTGGCTCTGTGAAATCTCAGTCCTACCAAGCCCATGCTCAGTGAATCAAATAACAGAGCTATAGACTTGACTCTTATTTTGGGGTGAAATATTTGTTAAAAAAAGAGACACTTTCTTTGATTTTTAGCAATGTTCATTCTTGACTCAAAATAATCGTTTAAAACCCAAACAGAATAATCTATATGGGATTTCTGAAATTCTCTGTCTCTCTGTCTCTCTGTCTGTCTCTGTCTCTGTCTCTCTGTGTGTGTCTGTCTGTCTGTCTCTGTCTGTCTGTCTGTCTGTCTGTCTGTCTGCCCAGAAGCTCAGTATATAAGTTGGTTGACCTGGCCCTTGCTATGAAGCCAGGCTGTCAGCAGAGTCACAGCAATGTGCCTGCTCCTGTTTCTGGAGCATCAGGAATAAAGGTGTGCACCGTTATCTCTAGCAATGCTTGTTTGTTTTCTTAAGAGAGACTTGTTTGCTGGCCAGAATCACATCAAACTCACTATCTCTGAGGGTGACCTTGAGATCTGATCCTCCTGCCTCTGCCTCCCAAGTGATGATATAATTATACAGGTATGCCCTACTGCTGGAGAGATTTATTTTATCCCCGTGTCTCTAACACAAAATAAGCTCATATTTTCCTAATAATTTTATCTTTGTTTTTTCTTAAATTTCCTTGAATTTCATGATCATAGTGTGATTCTCAAAAGTCATATGTCAGTTGGCTAAAACATAATTCACATACACAAAGCCATGCAAATCTACTTAACACTTTCGTATACTCTGAACATGATCCACTGAAAAACTGAAATGGCTTGATATTCTACACCTCAAATGGGTAATAGAATCATGCTTTGAATTACTCGTTACACTGACTTCATGAGTCAGAATACACCAAAATCATTACTCAGCTCCTTCATAAGAAGGTCTCTCAGCTTGTGCCTTCAGAAAACCCCCTCTCTACACTGTTTTGCTCTTGGTAGAGATCATATTTCCCTTATTTACTAATGTTCAGTTCATAGGGATTAAAATGTATTATTAATGAAAAGGCAGATTTTTATATTGAAATGTGAAGATCTAGTAGGTCTGTAGAAATGTACCTGAACCACTGTTGATCCTTATGTTTATTTCTTCTCGAATAGGCTTAAAAATCATGCTTTGAATAGGAAGAGGAAATTAATTTGGAAATTAGATGGATTTTATCTTATGTTGAAAATGAATCAAGGCAGGTTAAACATATCTGCACGTGATTCTAGATGTTAATTTATAAAAAAAATTAACAATTCACTTACGATGACATTTTGCAAATGTGAAGGAACAAATTCCAGGTTTTGAATAGATCTTAAATCATTTTAACTGCCTGCCATCTTGTATACTACCC
Organism: Apodemus agrarius; assembly: GCA_964023405.1. Classification (NCBI taxonomy): domain Eukaryota; kingdom Metazoa; phylum Chordata; class Mammalia; order Rodentia; family Muridae; genus Apodemus; species Apodemus agrarius. Next base: position 118,530,905 of record OZ030007.1, read on the forward strand.
TTTAAAGGAGTACCTTTTGAAAGTTTGTACATAAAATTTGCAGAATAGTGGAATAAGAATACAGGCAAGTACAACATCGCAGCTTCAGATTAAGTCACTTCAAGAAAAATGCTGGCACCCAGATGTCCTTCAACAGAGGAATGGATACAGAAAAAGTGGTACATTTACACAATGGAGTACTACTCAGCTATTGATTTTTTTTTCTGAGACAGGGTTTCTCTTTGTAGCCCTGGCTGTCTGTAGACCAGGCTGGCCTCGAACTCAGAAATCCGCCTGCCTCTGCCTCCCAAGTGCTGGGATTAAAGGCGTGTGCCACCACCGCCTGGCATACTACTCAGCTATTGAAAACAATGACTTCATGAAATTTGCAGGCAGATGGATGGAACTAGAAAATATCATCCTAAGTGAGGTAACCCAGTCACAAAAGAAAACATATGGTATTCACTCATTGATAATTGTGTATAAAAGAGCTTGGAATACCCATAATACAATGCACAGACCACATGAAGCTCAAGAAGAAGGAAGACCAAGGTGTCTATACTTTGGTCCTTCTTAGAAAGGGGAACAAAATATCCCATGGGAGGATATTTAGAGACAAAGTGTGGAGCAGAGACTGAAGAAAAGGACACTTAGAGACTGCCCCACTTTGGGATTCATCCCATATACAGTTACCAAACCCAGACACGATTGTGGATGCCAACAAATGCTAACTGACAGGAGCCTGATACAGCTGTCTCCTGAGAGCTGCCAAATACAGAAGTGGATGCTCACACCCAACCAATGGACTGAGCACAGCGTCCCCAATGGAGGAGCTAGAGAAAGGACCCAAGGAGCTCAAGGAGTTTGCAGCCCCATAGGAGGAACAACAATAAGAACAAATCAGTAACCCCAGAGCTCCCAGGCACTAAACCACCAACCAAAGAGTACACATAGAGTACAGGAAGAGTATCCATGGCTCCAGCTGAATATGTAGTAGCAGATGGCCATTTGGAACATCAATGAGAGGAGAGGCCATTGGTCCTGTGAAGGTCCCAGTGTATAGAATGCCAGGTCAGGAAAGTGTAAGTGGGTGGGTTGGTGAGCAGAAGGAGTGGGAATGTGATAGGGTGTTTTTGGAAGGGAAACTAGAAAAAGGGATAACATTTGAAATGTACATAATGCAAAAATCTAATAAAAATAATATTTGAACATAAGGGTTAATTTTCAAGGCATAATGATGATATTTTGTTTAATTAAAAATTTTAATTTATAAAACAAAGAAAAAAGAAAAAATACTGGCTAGGTTTTCTGAAAGTATTTTTATCTGTCATGCACATTTGATAAAAGTCAGATATGTCCTGACTTAGTGTGTTAGGGTCCTAAAGGAGGACTCAAGCCCGAAAATGTTACATTCATAAACAAGTCCTGCAGTTGGACCACTTTAAAAGTCTGTCTTGGAATTCCTTATTCACTGAGGCTGGATTCTGTTTTAGATATTTTTAAAAAATGAAGTGGGGGGATCTGGGAAAGGGGAAAGCCTTTGGAATGTAAACAAAAAATATAGAAAATTAAAAAAAGATTAAAAAAATGAAGCACTTCATTAGACATACACTATAATGATGAAAGGAACTACTAGATACACATATGTCTGAATTTTAATTTCTTTGACATCTCTTATCTGTTTACAAACATTAAGTGATTCATAAACATGGTTCATTGATGGTAATTATTAATATCATTTCAAGAATTAAAAACCTATAAACCATTTTCTTTTTTAAAATTTATTAATCATTTTACTTGTTTACATTTCCTGTCTCCCTTCTGCCAACCCTCACCCCATCATCTCCCCTTTGTCTCTAAGAGGGGTTCCTCTTCTCCCATCTCAACTCTTTAGTGTCCCTCTCTGGGGCATCAAGCTTCCCTAAGACCAAGAGTATCCCCTCCCACTGTTGCTAGATGAGGCAATGCTCTGCTACATATGAAGTGGGAGCCATGGACCAGCCTGTGTATACTCTTTGGTTGGTGGTTTAGTCCCTAGGAGATCTGAAGGGTCTGGTTAATTGATATTGTTCTTCCTGTGGGGTTGCAATATCCTTCAGCTCCTTCAATCCTTACCCTAGCTCTGCCGTTGGGGTCCCTTGTCTCAGGCCAATGATTGGCTGTGAATATCTGCATCTGTATTGGTCAGGTGCTCGCAGAGCCTTTCAGGAACAGCTATACCAGGCTCCTGTCAGCAAGTGCTTCTTGGCATCAGCAAGAGTGTCATTGGAAGGAGCCCAGATATCCCTCAAAAGAGGAATGAATACAGAAAATGTGGTATATTTATACAATGGAGTACTACTCAGCAATTAAAAATAATGAACTCATGCAATTTGTAGGTAAATGGTTAGATCTGGAAAATATCATCCTAAGTGAGCTAACCCAATCACAAAAGAATACACATGAAATGCAATCACTAATTAGTGGATATTAATGAGCCCAGAAGCCCTAAATACTCAAGGCACAATTAGCAAGTCAAATGACTCCCAAGAAGAAGAAAGGAGAGGACCCTGGGCCTGTAAAGATTGGATCCAGTATTGTAGACCCAGAACAGAGAAATCGTGGGGGGGGAATGAGTGGGGAATAGCAGGGGGGGGAGAGGAATTATGGGACATATGGTGGGGGGTAACTGGGAAAGGGGAAAGCCTTTGGAATGTAAACATAGAATATAGAAAATAAAAAAAAAATACCTGCAGATGGAATGAATCGCACGGTAGGGTGGTCTCTGGATGTCCTCTCCTTCAATCTCTGCTCTACTTTTGTCCTTGCATTTCCTTTAGACATGGACAATTCTGAGCTAAATTTTTTTTAGATGGGTGGGTGTAACCATCCCTCCACTGGGGGCCATGTCTGTCTATTAGAGGTGGTCTCTACAGGTTCTATCTCCAAACTGTTGGGTATTTCAGCTAATGTGTCCCTTTGGGTCCTGGAAGCCTCTCACATCTCTGGTGTCTGGAACATTCTAGTGATTCCCCAAGTTCCCTAACTCGAATTTGTAGATTGCTTTTGGTAAGATAGCCATTTTTACTATATTGATTCTACTGATCCAATAGCATTGGGGATCTTTCCATCTTTTGAGGTCTTTTTTGATTTCTTTCTTTAGAGACTTGAAGTTCTTGTCATACAGATCTTTCACTTGCTTGGTTAGAATTATGCCAAGATATTTTATATTATTTGTAATTATTCTGCAGGGTGCTATTTCTTTATTTTTTCTCAGCCTATTTACCTTTTGTGTAGAGAAAGGCGACTGATTTGTTTGAGTCAATTTTATATCCAGCCACTTTGCTGAAAGTTGTCTAACAAGTGTAGGAGTTATCAAGTACAATTTTTGATGTCACTTATATTATCTGCAAATAGTGATATCTTGACATCTTCCTTCTCAACTTGTATCCCTCTGACCTCCTTTTTTTGTCTAATTGCTCTAGCTAGAACTTCGAGTACTATATTGTATAAGTAGGGAGAGAGTGGGCAGCCTTGTTTTGTTTCTGAGTTTAGTGGGATTGCTTTCAAGTTTTTCTCCATTTAATTTGATGTTTGCTATTGGTTTGCTGTATATTGCTTTTATTATATGTAGGTATATGCCTTGAATTCCTGATCTTTCCAGGACTTTTAAAATAAAGGGTGTTGGATTTTATCAAATAACTTTTCAGTGTTTAATGAGATGACCATGTGATTTTTTTCTTTGAGGTTGTCTATATAGTGGGTTATGTTAATGGATTTTTGCATATTGAACCATCCCTGCATTCCTGAGATGAAACTTAGTTGATCACAGTGGATGTTCTTTTTGATGTGTGCTTGAATTCGGTTTGTGCGTATTTTAGTGAATATTTTTGCATCAATACTTGTATGAGAAATTGGTCTGAAGTTCTCTTTCTTTGTTGGGTCTTTGTGTGGTTTAGGTGTCAACATAACTTTGGCTTCGTAGAATGAATTAGGAAGTATTTCTTCTGTTTCTGTATTGTGGAATAGTTTGGGAAGATCTGGTAGTAGGTCTTCTTTGAAGGTTCTGCACTAAAACCATTTGGCCATGGGCCTTTTTTTTTTTTGTTTGGGAGACTTTTAATTGACTACTTCTATTTTCTTAGAGTTTGTGGGACTGTTTAGATAATCTATCTGGCCCTTATTTAACTTTGGTACCTGGTATATGTCTAGAAAATCATCCTTTTCATCTAGATTTTCCAGTTTTATAGACTATAGGCTTTTGTAGTAGGATCTGATTGTTTTTCTGAATTTCCTCAGTTTCTGTAGTTATGCCTCCCTTTTCTTTTCTGATTTTGTTAATTTGGATTTTTAAATTTTGTTAATTGTCTTTGTGGCCGTTAGTTTGGCTAAGGGTTTATCTATCTTTTAAATTTTCTCAAATAATAGCTCTTAGTTTTGTTGATTTTGTTGTGTGTAGTTCTTTTTGATTCAGTTTATTTCCTTCTTTATGTTCCAGAGCTTTTAGATGTGCTGTTCAGTGGCTAGAGTGGTAATCTCACCAGTTTCTTTATGAAATCCCTTTTCAATTTAGTAGTATTATTTCTACGTGTGAAGATGGATACGTTTGTTGAATAGATTCTCTTAGATATATTGACCTTTTTGTAGACTCTACTAATTTGCATAGTGTATACTATATTGATAAGTTGTCATGTGTGTTTTGAACTAAGAAGCTGGTTCCAGGAGCACATCTCCACCCATAAAACATCCCTCACACACACCTTAATCCTCATGGATCAGATCTAAGCATGTTTGTCTCAAGGTGTTTTGTAAGGCCACTTCTCTGGGTAAGATGTGATCCTTTTAACTCTGTGACTTGACAGGATGAGAACAAACAGTAATGTTATTAATAACAGTTTCTATTGATTCATCTCATTAATCTGCTACTTGTTCATACACTTACACCTTTATTTTGGCTTGTCATATAGTTAATAAATTCACACATTCAAAGCTGAAGGTGTAGCTGTTATTCATCATCTTTTCACAGTGCTGTACAATCTGTAAATTTCTGTATTTCTGTTTAAATACACCTTATCACATTTTGTCCTTTTAAAATGTATTTTTCTACATTCCTTGTTTATATTCCAAATGATTTCCCCTTTCCCGGTTCTCCCCTCCCCATAAGTCCCATAAGCCTTCTTCCCTCCACCCTTTCCCCAATCAACCCCCTCCAACTTCCCTGTCCTGGTAATCCCCTACAATGCTGCATCAAGCTTTTCCAGGACCAAGGCCCTCTCCTTCCTTCCTTCTTGGGAATGATTTGATATAAGAATTGTGTCTTGGGCATTCAGAGCTTCTGGGCTAATATTCACTTATCAGTGACTGCATTCCATGTGTGTTCTTTTGTGATTGGTTTACCTGACTTAGGATGATATTTTCCAGATCCAACCATCTGCCTAAGAATTTCATGAATTCATTACTTTTAATTGCTGAGTAGTATTCCTATCACATTTTTAAAAACAAATCACAACAAATAATTTAAAATCTTTGGAAGATGCCATTGTTAAGAATTGTTAGTCATACTTTCACCATTTTTTTATCTTTGAAGTATGTAAATAGATTGTTTCCATGAAAATATCAAGAAAGCCATGTAATATGATAAATATATTAATTTATAATTTATTTAAAACACACAAGTATGAAAGAATAGTCATTATTGCCTCTCTTGTATCAATAAAGAACCTCAAGAGGATAGAAATGCTTCAAGTCCCATATACAATTTTAAACATCTGATGTCTTCTTCATTCAGGTTGATTATACTTAGCCAACTCCTCAATATATATATTGTATCCCATATTTCAGAAATCTCTATAACTTCTTAGTGATGTGAGATTTTCTCTTTTCTCTAAAATACTAGTCTTAAAACACCTGGGCAATCTGCATCACTGATGAACACATACCATTGTACCTCTGTGTGTATGATTCCTGGTATAAATGACTCATAGGTGGGCTCTGTTTAATATGGGGAATGCAATACATACCAATATAGGCTTGTGCTTTTCAGTATGGGTCTTATAATTTGTAAACGCTCCTGCCTATCTGTCTGTCTGTCTGTCTGTCTGTCTGTCTGCCTGTCTATCTATCTATCTATCTATCTATCTATCTATCTATCTATCTATCTGTCTATCTATTTATTTTGATAACTTGTCATCATTAAATTTCCTGTTCACTTCTCTTATGCCCCCTTCCCATCACATGGTTATCTCTCAGGTTGTTATTCTTGGACTTTCCATTATATTAGATATGTTCTTCTTAGTTTGTCTTGTTAAGTGTAATGAGGACTCAAGATGCCTATTGCTATTGTTAACTCAGAACATTTTCTCTTCTAGTATTCACATTCTAAGTGCTTAGGCATTCTAAAAATATTACACAGTACATTAAAAATAAGCCATGAGAGTTGGCTGACATCTGTAATCTCTGTAGTTGAAAGAGTGACTTGATAACAGGATAACTGCATGTTTGAGATGAGCCTGGACTGAAATATGTGTCTCCCACAACATCATCCTATAGAATGAGTCATAAATGAGAAATTTCCCCTCAAGGAAATACAACCAACCAACCAACCAACCAAATCCAAATATTAATCATGTCTCCCATAATTTTAATGTTAAATGTTCTATTTAATATATAAACAATGATGCCAAATCATGCATTGCCAAATCATGCATGTTAAAAATGGCTTTATTGTCTTATCCTTCTGTTTCCCAAATATTAAATTATTTCTTCATTAAATAAATGTACAGTTTTGGTTACATCAATTTTTTAATGAGATCACACTTTCTGCTTACCTGAAAATTTTGTTCAAGGTACTATTAATCTAATAATTAGAAACAAATTATCTGAAAATCCAGCTGTGAGAACAGGTTAGAATTAGAAGTAGTTGAATTAGGAAAGTGACTTCATCTGCTAAATTGCAGAAGGCTTGGAAGAGGAAGAAATTTGAGGCAAGTTCTGAAACTTAAGTGGGGCTTTCCTTGGTTGAAGGGAGTTTTCTCTGGGCTTAGAGTGGGTAATGCAGCTAATACATTTCTTTTAATGTTTTATTCTATTATATTACTTATTTGTTTATTTTCATTCGATAGATATGTTTCTTTGCCCGTATGTATATCCATGCACCACATATTTGCTAGTGCCCAATGAGACCAGAAAATGGTGTCAGACTCTGCAACTGGTGTTAATATGATTGTGACATGTTATGTCCATGCTTAGAATTGAAGCAGCAGCCTCTGGAAGACCAGACAGTACTTTTCCTTCTTTCCACCACAATATATTCCTTTTAAAATTCATATATCTAATACTATCTGTATTGCTTCTTAAATACCCCTCGAGTTTGTTTCTGTTTTTCTCTATCATTATCTACTAATTCTTGCTTGAATGACTGTGATATTGCCTAGTTGTCCTTCCTCAATTCTGTTTCTGATAGTTAATCTTATTGTATCTGGGGAGAATGACTAAATATTATCCTGTAAACTTCTGAGCAATATTGTCCGTGACATTTTAAGGTCTATATGTTCCTAGAGATGTTTTGAGAATATATTTTATGTACTTCATGAAATAAGGATTACTTCACAATATTTCCCCTACTTAGTTATTTTCCTTAAAAATTCTGCGGAAAAGATGTTAATCGCTTTTGTTTAACCAAGTCTTTCCCAAGTTTAATTGATTATTATCTGCTACTTTTTCTTCTTAAAAATTTCCAGCCTCCAACAACACTAATCATCTTTGGAAAATGAAGCCATTACTTAAAGCATGAAGTCTAATCTCCCAATATCACTGAGAATCGTGTTTTAAGATTTGTTTCTTTTCTTCTTTTATGTCTCAACTTTTAGCACACATCATCCCAGAATCTGTTCAATTACAGCTCCTGTGCTTACTTCACCCATCTACTTTACGATGTTTCCTTTCCCTCAAAATGTTCCTTTTTGTACAAAAATTATATTCTGTCTTTTATATTTTACTTATTTTTAGAATTGTACACAATAGTGTGTGTGGGTGTGCGTGTGTGTGTGTGTGTGTGTGTGTGTGTATGTGTGTTTGTGTGTGTGAATAATGGCTTCAGTGAGGAGTCTGTTCTCTCTTTCTACTTGGTGGTCTATCTGGTATTAGACAACCAGGGATTCAACTCTTGACATCAGTCTTAGCATCCCGGTGCCCTTACTGACTGAGTCAACTTTTCACCCCAAGCTGCTCTTCTGAATCTTGCCATTTGATTAGTTCTTACTTGAGACCAGTCAGTTTCTTTCAAACTTCACCCAGACTCCCTTACCTTGCTTTCCCGTCTGATTCAAATAGAAAATTTTATCTTGAATATACCTTTGCTTAAAACAAATTGTACTTTATTGTCCACAATTTAAGTTATAAAACAAAGATCCGGGCGTGGTGGTGCACGCCTGTAATCCCAGCACTTGGGAGGCAGAGGCAGGTGGATTTCTGAGTTCGAGGCCAGCCTGGTCTACAGAGTGAGTTCCAGGACAGCCAGGACTACACAGAGAAACCCTGTTTCAAAAAACCAAAAAAAAAAGTTATAAAACAAAAACATAATCTCTTATACATGAGAGCGATGTTTCTTTACTTTGCATCTCCCTTTACCAGCATGGTGCTTGGGAGAGAGTGCTTTGCAAAACAGAGGCTTGTTAAATAATTAAGCAAGATCAAGGAAGCAAACAGGCCAACAGCAGATGGAGAGAAGTGGGGCAAGCTTTCACTTTTTACTAAGGTTAAAATTCAGAAACTTTGTAATTCCCCAGAAAACCAAATAACCCGATTAAAAATGGGGTACAGAGCTAAACAAAATCTTCATCTGAAGAACTTCGAATGGCTGAGAAGCACTGTAAGAAATGTTCAACATCATCAATCATCAGGGAAATGCAAATCAAAAAACTGAGATTTCACACCAGTCAGAATGGCTAAGATTAAAAACTCAGAGACAGCAGGTACTGGTGAGGATGTGGAGAAAGAAGAACACTCCTCCACTGCTGGTGGGATTGCAAACTGGTACAACCACTCTGGAAATCAGTCTGGCAGTTCCTCAGAAAACTGGGCATGACACTTCCCTGCTATACCACTCCTGGGCATATACCCAAAGGATTCCCCAGCATGTAATAAGGATACATGCTCCACTATGTTCATAGCAGCCCTATTTATATTAACCAGAAGCTGGAAAGAACCCAGATGTCCCTCAATGAAGGAATGGATACAAAAATGTGATATATATACACAATGGAGTACTATTCAGCCATTAGAAACAATGAATTCATGAAATTCTTAGACAAATGGATGGAGCTGGAGAACATCATCCTAAGTGATGTAACCCAGTCTCAAAAGAACACTCATGGTATGCACTCACTGATAAGTGGATATTAGCCTAGAAGTTTGGAATACCCAAGACACAATTTATATATCAAATGATGTCCAAGAAGAAGGAAGAAGTGGCCACTGGTTCTAGAAAGGCTCAATGCAGCAGTGTAGGGGAATACCAGAACAGGGAAGTGGGAAGGGGTAGATGTGGTAATAGGGGGAGGGAAGAGGGCTTATGGGACTTTCGGGGAGGGGGAATCCAGGAAAGGGGAAGTTATTTGAAATGTAAATAAAGGATATATCGAATAGAAAAATTTAAAAAAGAGGTGCTTATTAAAAAAAGAAATTCAGTGTGGGTGGTGGACAAATGACTAAAACAAAAAGAAAATTAAGGAAACCCTTCAAGGAACTTCTGCAAGATGGATTATGAGTAGATTGATAGATGAAAATATTCTTATATAGGTGCTATTGTGGATAGGCTTTTAACACCCTGCCCTATTTCTTTAGGAAATAGATGAATACTTTGCCTTTTCTTCAGAGGTTGAGGCCATGCCCAATCAGAAGACCAAATCTTTTTCAAGATTCTCAGAGCTTTTAACCACAGGTTTACCATGCTATATTTTACTGTGTATTGGGAGGCTTTAATGGATTTGAGAAGGAGACTATTTTGAATAGGAATTTTTTTTCTTTTTTATTAGATATTTTCTTTATTTAGATTTCAAATGTTATCCCCGTTCCTAGTTTCCCCTCCAAAAATCTCCTATCCCATCCTCCCCCCTCTGCTCACCAACCCACTCACTCCTGCTATCCTGGTATTCCCCTATACTGGGAATGTATATATATGTATATATATATATATATATATATATATATATATATATATTTATTTATTCCCTTTGATGTCCAACAAGGCTATCCTCTGCTACATATGCGACTGGAGTCATGGATCCATGTGCACTCTTTGATTGGTGGTTTCGTCCCTGGGAGCTCTGGGGGTACTGGTTAGTTCATATTGTTGTTCTTCCTATGGGGCTGCAAGCTCCTTCAGTCCTTTCTCTAGCTCCTCCATTGGGGACCTTGTGCTCAGTCCAATGGTTGCTTAAGAAGAAGGAAGACCAAAGTATGGATACTTTGGTACTTTTTAGAAGGGGGAACAAAATACCCAGGGGAGGAGATACAAAGAAAAAGTGTGGAACTGAGACTGAAGGAAAGACTATTCAGAGACTGCCCCACCATGGATCCATCCCATATACAGTCATCAAACCCAGACACTATTGTAGATGCCACTAAGAGCTTGCTGACAGGAGCCTGATATAGCTGTCTCCTGAGAGGCTCTGCCAGTACCCAACAAATACAGAAGTAGATGCTCTCAGCCATCCATTAGAATAGGAATGTTTTAAATGATCCCTGAGAATATGAATGGAAGGTAAGGACTGGATGAACGTGATGTTTCAGGCATTAATTAGAGTACTTCTAATAATAATCTGGTTGACAAAGGTTTTCTACATGAAGTCAGATACTAAGTGTACTAGGTTTGTGGGTTATTTGATTTATGGGACAACAACTCAACAGTGTTGTTGCAGAATGAGAACAGCCATAGACAGTCTGAAAATGAGAAAACCTGGATAGATATTTTTATGGGAAGACTAAACTGTTTATTAACTCCAGACAACAAGAGACCACATATCAAAGAACACATCCTATCTAAGCCTTGCTTGGTGGTTCAAGGGTGTTATTTCAGTTGTTTACATCATCACAAATAGTCAAAAGTGATTACTCTGTCAGAAGACACCTGATCCGCTTAAGGACAACTATACTAATAATAGTCTCATTTAAGCATGAGCAGCTCAGAAAACCTACAGTGCTAATGAGTCCCTTTGGGCAATGAACAGGCAGTTACACTATCCTATCCTAGTCCTACCCTATTCAACTTTCTCCTCCTACATATTATGAAAAAGGAAAATGAACTCCATGAGCCTCGTGATCTCCTTCTCTAAGAGGATGCTTACAGCTCTAGTCTCCTGAAGACATTCTTTGGGTGATCAGGGCTGCTTTAAGGTACCAAGGCAATGCTCATATCTAACCTTGAGAAAACAGGTATAAGACAACAACAAGGTTTATTTACAAAATATTGTATGCTTGTAACACCATTAGAATAATTAGAAAAAATGATACCTAGCAACCTAGTGACTAAGAATCTGGGGGTGCCATGAACAAAAATAATCCTAGGAGCAAAAAGGCTGTTTTGATGGTTAAGATGATTAACTGTCTAATGTAAAATCCAGGCAACAGGGAAGACTGTACAATGTTATGAACAGTCCATTAAACTATGAATAACACTGAGAATTTTAAAAGCTTCTACTGTTTGGCAATGAGTTCTAATAAATTTGTTCCAACTTTTCAATTTTTACATTATAAATAATGAAGAACAATGTGCATTTTCATAACATTGTACCATGCTCAATATAGCTTTATGAGAATTCTACCCAGAATACATTGTCTTCTTCAGCCCATCTAGCTGGGTTAGAAAGCAAACTATAGTATAAAGAGTTAGTTTAAGAAAAATAATCTGTTTTGTGCTATTAAACTCAATATTTGTTGCATGATGAACACAACATGTTTTATTTACACTTTCAAGATATTTGAATTTGGATTTTATGCAATATGAATGAAATAAGAAGAATTCAAACTATTTATCTCTATCTTATTCTTGGACAGGCAAATTTTTCTACGCACGTGTAATCGAAACATATTTTCAGATGGATAGGAAGAACGACGAGTGAGTGAGCAATGGATCAGGGGAGGCTTCTTTACCAAGTCTGCTTCCAGAGAAGAAACAGAGATGGAGTAATGAATTATTCAAATCCACTCTGAGAGTAGTCAGCAACATTGAAATAGGGTTCAATACACCTGGAACTTGGCTGGGCAGTCATTTCAACTTTCCTCTCTTGAATACAATAGAGTAAAACTCCCTTGTTAAAACAAGAGGCATAAAATAGCCTTCTTTAACATTCCATCTTATTGGAAGGGGACTGAAAACATCGATGCTGATGCTATTGTTTCCTTTAGCCTGGGAAACATGCCACAGTCAAAAGCTACACTGTTAGCTTTAACACGACATACTTGCAACTCAGCTACCAATAGCTCTTTCCAAGTCTCCTTCTGCTATTCTTCTGTGGCATCAGTCCATACCATTATTAGCAGCCATCCCCAAAGGTCTGTTTTGGCTTCAGTGACCATTCACAGGTTCTACCACCCTAAGCCATTGTTATAGGAGGTTTGCTTTTGTTATGATCCAAATTGAATGACTTCTTCAAGAATGCCTGTCATGGGCTGGAGAGATGGCTCAGCAGTTAAGAGCACCAACTGCTCTTCTGAAGGTCCAGAGTTCAAATCCCAGCAACCACATGGTGGCTTACAACCATCTGTAATAAGATCTGGATGCCCTCTTCTCGGGTGTTTGAAGACAGCAACAGTGTACTTATAATAAATAAATAAATCTTAAAAAAAAGAATACCTGTCACATTTAGATAGTTAGATGAAAAACAAAACAAACAAAACAAAAACCAGAAAGTACAAAACAATCAGTTGGCTTTTGAAAATCTGACTTCCAGACATATACAATGACATTGAAAACACTTATTAGATGATAATGCTTTCCTTTTTCTTTCTTTGACTTATGGCATGGACAAAAAGAAGTCGGGGATGAGAAGTGGCTTAGTGGTTAAGAGCACCAGTTGTTTTTACAGAGGACTCAGGTTTGGCTACCAGCACCTACACAGTTGCTCATAAACATGTATAAATCTAGTTTCTGGGATCTAATGCTCTCTTCTGGCCTCCAAGGGCACACATGGTACACATGCATACATGCAGGCAAAATAAGCATATTAAATATATAGATGAATAAAATAATTTTTCAAATTTAGCATGACAATAGGTTATAACTTACTCCTTTTTCCTTTTAATAGATGCACTTGTCTGGAATACAGCATTAATCACATCAAAGAACTATTCAAAATTGAAAAACACAATGAAAATCAGGTCTATGTATGCTGATGTGCTAGGTAGTTAAATAGTTAATTTAATGCAATGTAAAGTCACCTGGGAAGGAAGTCCAGATGAGGGATTATGCAATCAGAGTGGCCCACAGGTATGAGTATGGGGGATTGTCTTGATTTCCATAATTGCAGTGAAAAAGCCAGCTAATGAGTAGGCAAAAACCATTCTCCAACTCTGTTTGCTGGACTGTTTCAGAGGAAAGAATGTCAGAAAGCTCACATGAATTCACCCTCTCTTTGCTTTCAGATGTGATGTAAGTAGGTGCTTTAAGGGCCTGAGATGGTGAATCATACCCAGGAATTGTAAGCAGTGGAAATCTTCATTGGACATTATTTTCTTATCATGGTGTTTTAGCACCACTTTGACAGAATTCACTGAATTTTAAAATTGTCAGGAAACAGACTACAAGAGCAGCAGACAGCTTCATAAAGCAAGCACCTAGGTGGAGACACTGGTTTGAGTCTCACAGAACGATATAAAACCTATTCTCAGGGGCCAGAATTTACTCACAGAGTCTGAGGGACTGGAGGTGTTGGATATGGTTAGTTTGGTGTTCAGTGGTAGTGGGGATTAATTGGAGATGGGAAGGATAAGAAATGGGAATATACAGGACCATGTTCAATGGACATTATATATTTGTATGAGTATCTTCACAAAACATTGTGTGTCCTTATTGCAAAATGCAGAGTAATCAGATACAGTATGGGTGTCGGTTACTGATAGGAAATTTCAAATAATAGGCTAGATTGGTTGATACACAGGAGGATATTCTCTGAGATGTTTGTACCTACCAGTGTTTTGCCCTGTCTTGATGGAGGTGAGGTTGTAGGTAGGGTAGGAGGTCTTGGAATTTTGTCTCCTATTTTACTAATATTTTCCTCAATCTTCTGGCTTAGATCTGTCATTCACTTCGCATTTATGTCTTTAGAAGGAATTGCTGCTGGCCCCTTCTTATTGGCACAATAATAGCTTTAAACCTAATAGCATTTTACATATCCAAGATTATATAGTATACATATGCAATTGTTGCCCGATAGACTACTTTCTCTTTCTCCAAGGCTCATTACCACCCAAGGAGCTGTCTGTTGCACGGTAAGTGGTTGTACTTGTCTAGTGCAGATGACACAGCTTCATAGCCAAGCCCCAAGTGATTGCATTGTGTTGTCTTATGGCTCTTGCTATAAATACCACATATATCTTCTCCCCACTGAGTTAGTCTCTAACTACCAGAGTCTGGCAGATTCCCTGATTAAGCTAAGAATTGTTTGAACTGCAGCCAGGATGTGCTGGAAAGCTCTTTCTTATTCCAAACCCTTCTTATGCCTAATAGTCTTTTGTGTCTCCTGGTATGTGGGCCAAAGTAGTATTTCTAAGGGAGGGAAATGTTGCCTTTATAAACTTTAAATGTTCTGGTATTGTGCTTCTACCTATAAAATAGGGAATAAAATGTGGCCATTTCAATTAATGTCCCAATTATAAATTCTAGTTAGCATTTACTCATTTGCTTATGTAGTTATTTATGCAAGTTATACTTAAAAAGGATTTGACATAGAAAGACTTTGCAGACTTGAAAACAGATGGCATGAAATGCACCAAATTTGTGGTTCTCTGTGGCCCCTGGGTGCCCTTAAATGTACATTTCATTTTGCATTTTATATATAAAAGAGTGATGGCCACAAAAACAGGACACTTTAACTGCTCTTAATGGTAGAAGGATGAAGCTAACTGTGAAAATTAATGAGATGGAAAGAATACATTAAACAGAAATAACAAAATACTATAAAGAGATGGAAGTGAATGAGAGTACATTATGAGAGGTTTTGGATGTATATCACAGATCTCTATAAAGCTTAGATTTAAAGAATGTGCCCATAATAAACGGTAGCACAATCTATTGAGTATGTGTGTCCAGGGACACAGAAAGGGAATTCATCTCATAATATGAAATCTGCTTCTATTAAAAAAAAAACTACCTTCTCATAGTTAATATTTAAGAAAATTAGATGACGTTCATTAAACAACTTTTGATGCACCAGGGAGCAATGGAAGGCAGGTGGCAGTGGGATTCTCACTACAAACCCTTGGGTAGGTTGAATCCTGTGTCCTAATTCCATTCATGTCAGGTGATCCTCTCTTTTACCCAAACTGGAAACAGTAAAAAATGACAGGGAGACCCTTAGACTGTGTTGGGAATTTAAATCATGTATATCTATTATTAAAATGAATTTCACCTAAGACACAATTCACATATCAAATGATGCCCAAGAAGAAGGAAGAACAAAGTATGGATACTCTGGCCCTTCTTAGAACGGGGAACAAAATACCCCCAGAAGGACATACAGACAAAGTGTGAGCAGAGACCGAGGGAAAGACCATCCAGAGACTACCCCACCTAGTGATCCATCCCATATGCAGTTACAAAACCCAGGCACGATTATAGATAGCCACAAGTATTTGCTGACCTGAGCCAGATATAGCTATCACCTGGGAGGCTCTGCTAGTGCATGATAATGCAGAGAGGGACACTCTCAGCCAGCCATTGAACTGAGCACAGGGTCCCCAATGGGGGAGCTAGAGAAAGGACCCAAGGAGCTGAAGGGGTTTGCAGCACCATAGGAGGAACAATGATATGAACCACCCAGTACTTCCAGAGCTCCAGGGGACAAAAACATCAACCAGAAGGTACACATGTTGTTACCCATGGCTCCAGATGCATAGACAGCAGAGGATGGTCTTGTTAGACATCAAAGGGAGGAGAGGCCCTTGGTCTTGGAAAGGCTGGATGCAGCAGTGTAGGGAAATACCAGTACAGGGAAGCCCAAAGGGATTGATTGGGGAACAGGGGCAGGGGAGATGGCTAATGGGACTTTCAGGGAGGTGGGGAGGACCAGGAAAGGAGAAATCATTTGAAATGTAAATAAGGAATATATCTAATAAAAGAAAAGAAAATGAATTTCATCCACAAAGTCTTAAGAATGGAGTAATTACTTTAAAATTTAAGGCAACATTGAGAGAGAGTGAGAGAGTGAGAGAGTGAGAGAGAGAGAGAGAGAGAGAGAGAGAGAGAGAGAGAGGAGAGAGAGGAGAGTAAGAAAGCAATAGAGAAACAGAACAAAGTGAGGGATAGAGAAAGGGTGGTAGAAGAAGGAATGGTAGAAAGGGACTTAAGAGCTGGAAGTAAATGGTGAAAACAATAAAAACAAAACTCAAACTGATCATGCTGATAGTTAAAGATAGCGCTCTATCAGTGTTAATAGAATTGAAAGTTGTGCAGAAACAGCAGCTAAAGCAGGTCCTTTACTACAGCATCTGTATTAGCTGTGTTATTTTGATACTAAGGCCAAGTGTAGATATTGAAATTAAATTGTTACTTAGCTTCACGATGAAAAATTTCCACCCTTCCTTCTAAAATATTCTGTGTATCCCGTTATTGCTTGATGACTAACACATTCTCCATTGCTCATTAGAATATACATACATTTTCTGCACTAACAACTCTCGATTATGTTACTAATAATTAGTAGGCTGGGGCTGAGGGGGTGGCTCAGTCGGTAAAGTGATTGTTATCACAACCATGGAGACATGCATCCAGTTTCCACGCACCCATGTCAAAGCTAGGCGTCGTGGCATGTTAAGTACAACCACATCAATAGGTGTGTCAGAGACAGGTGGATCATTGAAACTCATTGGTCAATCTACCTAGCCTAATCAATGAGCAGCAAATTCAGAACGATGCTTCGGCAAAAGTGGAGAGGGTCTCAAAGTCAACCTATGGCCTTCACATATAGACATGTCCAACTACACATGAACAAGTACAGATAATGCACACACACAAATAATTCATACATATAAAGCTTCATATTATAATGTGAGAAAATAGGAACTATTTATATAAGCTCAACAAAAATGTGGAAAATAAGTTAAAAACCACTAGGAATGTGACTGCCATGAACATCACTCTTTTTCAAACATGGAAAGGAAAAGAGCCTATGAACAAGATATTATTTTCGCACAATGTTCCATATTCATTTCATTTATGTGCTGCAGAAGCCTGAAGATTGTATTTCTAAGAGTGATGCTTCAGTTCAGTTGAAAGTATTTCCATGTATGTAATGGAAAAACCCGGTTGTTCTGATGGAGAAAGGGTAGCAGCGCTGCCCCAGCAGACCGCACTGTTTGCTTGTCTTTCTCTGTCCCTATTCTCATTCTGAGACCGGGACCCCATTCTTAACTGTCAAGACACTCCTACACACCTAGATGGAGATTGGACTGAGATTGTTTCTTACTGTCTTTCTATCAAGGCACATGTGTTTTCCTGAATTACCTACCTGACTATCTCCCTTTAACTTTTCTGAATAATATCCAGCTTTTAAGGGGCACAAACCAGTCTTTTCACTGTGGGATCAGAAGGAACCTAGGTCTTGAAACAGTTGAGTCTTAAGCATGAGTTGTAAAATTTATAAAAATAAAACCGTGTCTGCCAGACAGCTTGCCGTTGAAGACTGCTTCTTGTCAGAGACCTTGGCATGTGTAGTCATGTTTCCACGTTCCCAGGAATCTAATGACAATTCCACATGTTCTTTTTCTCTGGGGGCTCTTAACACTTGCATCAGGTTGCAGTCTCTGTATGAGTGCAAGTTTGCTTTAAGGAATTATTCCCCCGCCTTAATGTTTATCTGTATTGCTTCCTCCACAGTAGTTACAACAAAGTCAGAAGGCTGCAGGTCAAAAAAAACCCAAAAACCTCTAAAGGTCTGTAAGTGAAACTAGAGAAAGAAGAATTGCAGACACAAAGCAAAGGAACAAATGAGAAGCATTAGACGTGAATTAAGTGAGTCTAACTTCTAACATAACTTTCTATTTTTATAAGAACATTTCTATACTGGAAAATACATGGAGGTAATTGGCCAATGCTATTCTAGTTATAAAAGACATTTTTTGTTATATGTAAAATAAGAATACCCACATAAACATCTAAATTTTATTTAAATTCACATTATATGTGTAAGGATGAATGATTTGGCTGAACCATCTGCCCATGATGAGAAGTCACAAAAAAATGAAATAAAAGTCAGTGTTCTTTAGTACATCAATCAGTTTGGTTTGTATTAAATAGTCAGTGATTATATCTAAATGATTTTTTTTTATAAATAATGCAACTAGGTTAAGTAGTAATCTATTTTAGTACATGTTATTTTGATAATTATAATGACAAAACAATAAAAAAGCAACCAAATTTACATTCTTTATAATTTAGGAAATCTAAATTTGGGTACAATTAATGAGAGTAGTTAGAGGTCCTAAAACAATCTATCATAGTTTCTAAGATAAACTTCTACGTAGAATAAATGACGATTCCCTTTATTTCTGGAAGGGGCTTGTTATATTTTCAGTGTTAAATAACTCCCACAAGTCTAAGTTTTGAACACTTGTTTCCCAGCTGTTGATGCTATTTCTGGACAATATGTAGCCACAAGAGGGTGGGACTCAGTCCTGGATAGCCTACGTCACAAGGGCCTGGGCTTCGAAGGCTATAACCTTAGTTGTGTCTCTGGTAGTTGCCTCAGCAACAGGAGTTCTGTTATTATGTTCTACTGGTCAGTTTTCTGTTAATTTGTCAAAAACTAGAGTCACAAGAGAGGAGAGAACTTTAACTGTCTCCATAAGATCTGGGTATGAGGGACTTTCTTAATTATGATTGATAGAGGAGGGACCAGCCCATTGTGGTTGGTGTCATTTCTAGACTGTTGGTCCTGGGTTCTATAAGAAAGCAGACTGAGCAGGCCATGGGAAGCAAGCCAGGAAACACCACCCCTCCATGGCCTCTGCATCAGCCCCTGCCTCCAGGTTCTTGCACTGTGTGAATTTCTCTCCATGCTGCTTTTTGTTGATGAACTGTTACATGAAACTGTGAATGAAATAAACCCTTTCCTCCCTTGTTTTCCTCTCTAAATGTCCTGAAATTTGGAATACTAGATCTGATATACAAGGTAGACTAAAATCTTATGCAAACCCCAACTTTATTTAGAACAACAGACAGTTGATATGTTAAACATTATGAAGAGTCACACGAGTAAACAATCACAAGTAAAACATACAATCACATGTCAGACAAACTGCAGGGAGCAAAAACATATTTTTCTATAAAGTCATAGAAACAAATAATAATAATAAATAATAATGTAATAACAATAATGTAATGAATAACATGAAATAGACTTACTCCTATCTTCAACATCCAGAACAATTTCGTATTTTTGAAGAAACTAGTCTTAGACTCTCTTGTGCTTTCTTGGAATTTTCTCACAAGTGTTTAGAATTCTTCTCACAGTTCTCCATTCTGGGATCCTGTTACAACACTCTCCAAGTTACTTTGCTCGTGGTATTCCATCACAGCGATAGTTACCCTAAGAAAGACTCCAGTGAACAACCCTGAATCATATAATCACACAACTATGAATTTCTCAATGTCTTCTGCCATGATAGACTGGACAAGTCAGAAAATGATCAGCCAAAACAAACACCCCACCTTCTCAATTGTTTTATTAGGTATGCTGGTCACATTGGTGAAAAAGTGACTGAAAGCGCTTTGATTGTACATAATATAATCCGTGCTATCTCTTTTTGCTAGTCTGCAAAATGAGGTAAGCAGCAATGATTTGGAAGATTTTGCCCATATATTCCCAAAATAACTTCTCATAAACCAAAGGTACAACAAACATGTAGAGCAAAAGAATGCTGGTAATAGACTCCTTTTATCTATGACTGACTTTTCTGGGAAATCTATAATATGCTAGAGTAAATTATACTATTTATGTACCATTTCATTTTTTTCTCTATTTCATGGCAAGAGGAATTGTTGCCATTGTACATGTTTTTTAGACAGCCTTTGACTATAAAATAAATACACAGAATGTGGACATTTTTTTCATTGCTTAAATAATATTGTCTGAACATTTCCAATATGAATAAAAACAAATTACATTTTAAGCTCTTTGTAAGATACATTATTGGTGAGTTTTTGTACAGTAATATTCATGAGCCAAAGTTTGATTATTCTTGTTGCTTTGCATGCAATTGTGAATCTCAGCAGACTTTCTACCTGCTCCCCAAGTGCTGTTTCCGACATGGTAAATGCACTAAAACTAAGCATTTGTACAGTGTACATTTCAATTTCTTGTATTAAGGCAGACAATGGCAGAATGACAAAATGATGTCAGGTGTACCTAAGGGCTTTCCAAGGAGGATGTCAGTGTAGCCTGGATATCTGGGGATGCACTCCTGCCTACCTAGTATTCTGATAGCTCCTCCTGGGTAGCAGTACCTAATCAAATAAGCAAGTTACATGCTGTAAAATCTCTCTGCTGGTTTAAAGAAAGTCAAAGGGTTACAAGGGCTTTAAATGAGCAGTAAAAAGCAAACAGCTGAACGCAATGGAACTCAAATGACTATTTTCTCTGTAGGAAATTTTAAAGACTCTTTGCCTCACATGGTCGTAAAGATCTATTTTACACTGAAAGTCTTCTAAAACCCCTTTTTGTGCTATGGTGAAACTAAAGCTTTTAGGTCACAGATAACACTCCATTGCAGCTACTAGGGGAAAAAAAGCAAGCAAGCAAGAAAGAAAGAAAAGAGAAAATGGAAAAAAAATCACTGTAAAATGGCATGAAATCCAAAAGTAACTAGGAACCATGCTACACCACTACTAGTAGTTGCTTCAACTGTTCTGTCAAGTGAACTTCACTTACCATAGAGAATGTAGAAATAATCTGGTTTGCTGAATCTTGTGGACATGGCTCTATGATAGGTTACCTACATAGAAGTTGATGTCCTATTGACATCTGTCTCAAAGGAGAACAGCATAAAAAGACGTAAATGCACTTTAAACCACTTTCCTTTCAATTTCCTCAACCTCATCTTTTCATGACTCATCACAGGCCCTGGGTAATGCCCAAGGGAATGAGAGCAGCAAACATTACAATGGAGACCTTCATTGGAATTTCAGATTATTACAGATAGGAATGTCCTAGCATGATGACTTGGGATTTATGTCATCCATGAAAAGTAAAGATAAAGGGACAAACATCTTGAAACTATGTCCTTCATTTAAAAATGCGAAGTTAAGGAAAGATTGTCCAAATGGTCTCCCATAACCAATATTGCTTGTTTGTAAAAGTCTGTAGTTATAAAGGAGTCTGAAGTTCTACTCCACCATCAAACTGAAGATGCCAAGTGAACTTTTTCCAGAGCAGGATGATGAGTTTACACGCCTGGGAGAACTATGCCTGTTTTGAATGAATGACATGAGACAATATTTTTAAAATATTTTTTTATTCTGATGTGGAACATATTTTGAACAGTAGCACTGCTAGCAAGAGTGTGAAGAGTATAGATCTACAGTAAGAAAAAAAGTGCAGAGAAAGATGACGGTTGCTAGAGTTTGTATTTGAAATCTCCCCTGTAGGGTGCGGTGTTTGACTCTTAGTCTGTTTCCGGAAGTTCTGGAACATTTGCAAAGTAGTGCGTTGCTGAATGGGTGGCCTTTGTTCTGTGTTGTATCCTGTTTCCCCTCGTTGCCCATGTGAGAAGCCATTGCCACCAGGGATTCTCTCCACTCAAACTTTCCTACATCAATGGGCTGAAGTCTGTCTAAAACTTTCTGCCAAAATACAATATTTCTCCTTTAAGGTAACTTTTCAGAGGTTTGGTGACAGTAGTGGGACTAATAAGCACAGCTATGTATGTAAATCCAAATAACTATAAATTTCTTATCCAGATATAGGGTCTTCAGAATAAAAAAGAATGCTGTTTATAAATACGCACAGACCACGGGATGAGTCAAGGCAAACCCAGACAACCTAGAACATATGATCTTCTTGAAATAATGCAACGAGATTACCATGTGACATGTCCCTGGGGCGGGTTGATAGTACAACTGACAAATGCTCCAACATTAGTTAACCTTGAAAAATACATTCCCGTGGAGAAGAGAGCTCTGGAAAGTGAGAAAATTCAGTCATTGCAAAGATACAAATGAACAAATCCTCCCAAATTAGCAGCATTGGCTGGTTACTGTCAAGTTGCCTTCATAGCTTGCAGGGATAATGAAAAGCTGAGGACCAGCAATTACAGGCTCAAGGTAAGAGTCAGAGTCCTTTTTTTGAGCTTGGAAAGAGACTTTTATGTCTTGTGGTGGAAGACTAGACAGTGCTGAGTACTACCCTGGAGTTGCAAAGTTCTGAAGACATTTAAATGCTCCATCTCTGAGGGTCTACAGTGCTGTTTCAGAACTCACTTTGAATGTGGGACCCTGAAATAAGATGGAATATGCATATTTTGGCCCAAGCATCTTGCCTCTACATTCATATCTCAGACCCTAAACCTCTCAGAGTTCAGTCTTCCATTGTAGGAGTATGCACATCACCTGTAACCAGGACACTGAGGACATTTATTCTCAGAACAACAGCTTCAGGAGCTTTCTAAGGAGCTCTACTCCAACATACCAGGTCAGTTGTCAGGTGAAGACATGAAACTCCCATTGCTATAATAAGTTATGGCCATGGACAGAATGCTATTCTCCAACACAGAAGTGGTTCATATCTTATGGCACTTTGAAGATCAAATATTTCAGTAGATAAACAATGTATTACTGTACATATTATCAATGAAAAGAAAGAGTTGGAAGAAAAGTAACTGAAATATTTTTCTTCAAATTATGAATTTATTTTTCCTTAGGTTCACATCACATTTCTCAAACCTGGAATGTATTTGCAGAACCATTTTCCATCTACACATTTGTGCATTTGTTCTTTCAAATGATAGTGATTTACTGTTAGACATCTAGTATAAAGTTTCTTGATGTGTAATATTTGAGTTTTCCAGTAGACCTTAAATACAGTAATTTCTGTAAATCTTTATGCTTCAGGAGTTGGCTATACCCTCTAATGAAAGCATTGTAAATGAAGTTTTATAGTAGCATTTTCTGCCGGTGTGGGTTTTTGTTTGAATTTTAGAATTACTAGATTGCTTTGTATCAATTTTACAGAAAGATATACTCTGGCAGCAATCCTCCTGCTTGTGCTTTAACCTTCAACTGTCTAATTACATTTCCTAGAGTGCACGCCCATAGCCTTCCGTGGAATCTCCATGAGTTCTATTTAAGGGCAACATTCTTAAGATACTATTTGAGAATGTATGTAAAATATCCTTGCCTACCATGTTACTTGTTACTATGTATCGTGTACTTTATTTGATAGACAACTCGAAGAGTTGGCTTTTGTACTCTTTCAACTGCCTTTAAACCCCAGGCAGTGTTACAAACCTTTATTTTTCCACACTAGCTACCACAATCTGAAGACTATAATAAGATTTAAATTCCAGGGTTTCAGACGCAGAGGAGAAAAGATTTCACCAGGTCTACATGACATACCAGATCTTTTGGAATACAGATACTTCAAAACAAGTTCTACTCTCACTAGGAAATCAACGGACTGATTAAAGACTATTGGACTGTGACAAGCCTCAGTTCTTCACTAGGGGAACTCTGCTAATTTAAATATGCATGTCACAAAAAATAAATTGCCATTTATTATTTGAGAAAAAGAATTCAATATTCAACTCTGATATTTTATGGTAGACTCAGCTTTTTTTTTAACCTGTGTAGATCGATGAGAAATACCCCATAAATACTACTTCCATAAGAGAAAGCAGTGATATCGACAGGGATCTACCGAATATAAAGGTAGAAATGTGATTGTTTAGACAGGATGAGGATTGTTTATGATTTCCACAAAACTTACAGCCAAGGGTCATGTTTTAATTCAGAAGCAAACTTATGTGGTAATTTGATCATAGGCAATGTGACATAGAACTGGAAGGCAGTTTCAAGTTCCACTCATCTGGAAGAACTCAGTAGATGCTTCAAGTCTCCATGAAAATGTATTAGAGTATATTTTGATGATGGCTCACTTCTTCTTATTACAAGCAGTGAATCACATTATCCTTCACAAAAATAGATGTTAATTCATTTATTTATGCCCCATGGAAGGTTTTTTGGAGTTCTTGCTTCTCTAGCCATAGGAATGCCAAAAAAAAAAAAAAAAAAAAAAAAAAAAAAAAGTAGCATACTCATTTTATGGAAGCAGTCGTGAGAACATAAATATGACAGTTCACCTTGGTGAATTTCATTAGGAATCACAGTCAGTTAAAGGTCAGGTGTAGCTCACTTGTAGGAATCTCTGACAGCATATGTAATATTCTTGTTGCAATCCTCAGCACCACAAAGAAAATAAAAATCACAGTTAACTGTAGTATTATTTGAGAGTCAAGGAAAGCTTTCTATCTCTCCATACCAAGCTGATAAGGAATCTTACGTGTGTGTGTGTGTGTGTGTGTGTGTGTGTGTGTGTGTTTCCAACATTGTTAAGGACACATAGAAGGAAAAGTGTTATTAATTCTTTTAATAAAATACAGGTATTTTATAATACACGAAACAGGTTTTTGGATCAAGGTTTGAATAAACTTCCATTTGTTCCCTGTTGCTTTGTAAAAGAAGAACATTCTATCAGATGCAGCAGCTTACATTATGGTGGATTAAAAGCAGAGAGAAAAAGAAAGAGTCCTGGGTCCCAGTATTTTTTCTAGAGGCATTCCCCAAGAGGCTTTACTTCCTAATGGTTCTATTGTCTTCCATTAGCACCACAGTCTGGCAATCAAGCCTACCATACATTATGTGTGGTGACATTTATAACCAAATTATAGCATCAAAATTTATTCTATTAGTACATAAAACAAGTTTGAAGGAGATGCAGCAGGATGTTTGGCTATGGACCATACAGTGAAGCTATTGTTTCAGATGTCTAAAGAAGGACTTACAGTCAACATGGAAGATGGGAGGCATCATTATATGCAAGAAATCAAGACAAACTTGTGATCTGTATGAATGAATTTAGCAAAATGGGGAAATAAGTTGTCTGAAGAAAGGCACGGTGAATAACAGATTGTGTATAACACTGAATATAATAGATTATTAGGTGTAGTTCGAGTTGATGTGTAAAGTATAAAGAACTATGGATGTATATGATAAATAAGAAAGAAATGTCAGTGACAGGATTTAACTAGGCTAGTGTGGAAACATGGGACAGGGAATGATTTACTCTCAGATTTCTTCTTAGAAATAATAAAAAAAATTCTAGAGCAGCAGATGCAAAGAGAAAATAGTGGGCTGTGCCTCAGCGTTGGTGTACTCAATATGGTTCTAGGAAATCCAGTGGAAATATTTAGTACTCTTGGACATATACTCACTAGAATCAGAAACTGTACTGAAGGTATGGACAGTGAGGAGATTTAGTAGGTAAAAGTCTGTTTCCAAAATACAAGAGGTTGATTTTAGTTCCCTAAAAAGTTAGTTAAGAAAAATCAAAACCAAAACCAAAGCAAATAAAAGCAAAGCAAAGCAAACCAAACCAAACCAAACCAAACCAAAAACACTACCACCAGCAAACATCTTTCACATGAAGAAATTAGAATCTAGGCAAAAATCAAAAGTGAGAATAACAAGGAAGGTACACAGTCCTTGTTTCTTCAGCTCACATTTAGATTAGATAAGCATAAACCCACTAAACCCAACAATCACATCTTTTTATACATTCCCCAGCAGTGTTGGGGTAGGTGCTAGATCATTGTGATTCATAAATTGCTGGTAGAGGTGTGAAATGTTCCCTCAGGGTACAATACTGTGATGGAAGAAGGAAATGATCATGAATTAAAAGACCATCATTTTAAAAGCTGGAACTGTGCAGCGGTAATAGTAAAAAAAGGAAGATACAGGTAGAGAGAAAGTAATTTCCAGCAAAGGAGAAAAGAGAAAAAAATGAATGAAATATACATTCTAGATGTGAACTAAATACTATATGTAGAAGTAAATCTTTGATGAGAGATCAAAGGAGAAATAAAGCTAGCTGTAGGTTAATTATAACACATATAGACTTACAGGAATTTTAATGATAAAAGTATAGTTGGCAATGATCTTTATAGGACATAATGAAACCCCATGTTATCTTCCCCCAAAAGATCTATAAAACAAGTCATTACTTTTTATTTCAAGATAGATTCTATTTATTTTTATCAGTTATTTTATTCATTTACATTTCAAGATTTATTTACTTATTTTTTTTTTTCGAGACAGGGTTTCTCTGTGAAACCCTGGCTGTCCTGGAACTCACTCTGTAGACCGGGCTGGCCTTGAATGAACTCAGAAATCTGCCTGCCTCTGACTCCCAAGTGCTGGGATTAAAGGTGCACGCCGCCACCATCACCCCTTTGTTTACATTTCAAATGTTATCCCCCATCCCATCCCCCTTCCTCCTGCTATGCTCCCCACCACACCCACCCACCCACCACTCCTAGCATTCCCCTATGCTGGGACATTGAGCCTCCACAGGACCAAGGGCTTCCCCTCCCATTGATGCCAGAAAAATATGGAGCACTTCATGAATTTGTGTGTCATCCATGCACAGGGCCCATGTTAATCTTCTCTGTATAGTTTCAATTTTAGTATATGCACTGCTGAAGCAAGCACTCAAGGCAGATTTTAAATACTTTCTTTTTCATATGTCGTTGAGGTTCTTCAACATATGCTTATAAATGCTGGATTCTAGGATCCACTTATTCATTTTAAATTGTATATATTCTTTATTTACATTTCATTTCCCTTTTCCTTGTTCCCGCCCCCCAAAGGTCCTACATGCCCTTCCCACTTCCCTGTTCTGGTATTCTCCTACACTGATGCATTGGCCTTTCCAGATCCAGGGTCCATTCCTTCCTTCTTCTCGGACATCATTTGGTATGTGGATTGTGTCTTTGGTGTTCCAAGATTCTAGGCTAATATCCAAAAACTATGGAACGCTTCATGAATTTGCATGTCATCCTTACGCAGGGGCCATGCTAATCTTCTTTGTATCGGTCCAATTTTAGTATATGTGCTGCAGAAGCAAGCACCTATGATCCACTTACTGATAACGAATTTAATATTGACCTTTTCAGGTTAATGATACAAATATGTGTCATATATATATATATATATATATATATATATATATGTGTGTGTGTGTGTGTGTGTGTGTATGTGTGTGTGTGTGTGTGTGTGTATACATATATAAAAGTTTATATAGGTCCATATACTATGTATTTATACAGAAATAATTACATAAAATTGCCTTTCATATTCACCATGTATATTTCTTTCAACTACTTAATGGGCAAATGTATTTATAGAGCATGTTAATGTACATCTCATTTGGTAATGTGATTTTAATAAGCAGTAGACCTGAAAAAATATGTTTTTGCATCACTAGTTTAGGGCTATTTTAGCTCTGTTATATTGTGTCTCACCCAGAGAGTGAGAGAGAGAGAGGGAGAATGTCTGTTAGATCTTTTTCTGCTATCAGCAGGGGTATAGTTAATGAATGTTAACCAAGAAATATTTTTTAAAAAGAGAAAAGGAAGCTTAAAACACCACAGAATTTGAAATGACTCAGTATGAAACTTTGCACATGAATATACTCATTATTCTTTTCAATCAACTTCTTTACTTTTCTGAGGGAATTTGTTGAGACATCTTTTGAAATGCTGCTTTTGACACGTGAAATCCAAAATGCCTCATTTAAGATAGTTCCCAGTCTAATCAATAACGCCAAAAAATGTTAGCAAATGTATACCTTAATACATTTCCCATATTGTGCTGTGATTTAAACAAATCAGGCATTTTCTTTTCATTTTCATTTGAAAACGAAATTTCTTGATTTGTAGTAAATCTCTTGATTTGGATAGTTACCTAGGGGAGAACGCCTTTAGAATCTTAGAATAACAGATCCACACAGATAATATAATGTTGCAAATCTTATGTGCCTATAGGGAGACTTATTAGCTCTGTTAACAGATTGTAAAATATAAATCCGTTTATTGTTGGAGTAGATATCTGGGTCAATCTTGCTAATGGTAATGAAGTAAAGTAAAAGGAATGAAAAAGGAGCAAAATGTAGAAAGGAGAGTAATGTAGATCTGTGGTCCCAAGCCATTTATATTTGATACCAGAATAAACCTCTGATCACTGTCAAGGTGAGAGCAAAAAAAAAAAAATTAAACTAATATAGGTGAGTACTTCGTAAAATACCATTTGATTGTTACCGAGTTTGGCACATGCTGCCAACAGCCTCCCTTCCTTTGTGTCTAGAAACACTTCATTCTTTAACAAGTTGTAGTGATAACTTTGAAAGTCTGAGATTTTATTGTGATTGCTAACTAGGAAGTTGGTTATGCACCAATTCATAATGTAAGGGCAAGACATGTGGCTTCTGCACTAAAGACGAGCGCTGTCACGAAAGTGCCATGCACGCAGTTATAACAAGTATCGTGTGCTATCAAGTCATCTGAAAGAAGACTCAGTTTTCTTAACATTGAAATGGCAGAGCACAGGGTTGGTAAATGAGAAGTAGCTGCCAGTGAGCCATAATCTGGGGACACAGCTTACTGTACCAAAGAGGGAGCACTGAGTAACGTGAGATCTCTGGAATCTTTATCACTAGCCTACCTGTATCGAGAATATCATTATTAAAACACATTGAATCCTCAAAAAAAACTCACAAATTGTACAAAAACACTAGCTGATTATATATTGGTGCTTACTGTTTACATGGGATTGCTTCTGCTGTCCTAGTAGACTCCAGTCAACAAAACCACACAGTTTGTAATTTTGGATAGGTATTTTTAATTGCTTAAACGTTTCAGGGAATTATATTATTTTCTATATAGTTCTACCATACCATATCTAGAATTATCATTGGTTTTAAAGAATAGTGTGTTTGCTCTCTATGAATACTATGTGCAGTGCCATCATCAACAGCTTTTAGGTCACTATTAGCATATGTCATACTCATCAGATCCTGTAGTTAAAAAAACAGGTTTTTCACTTAAGTAACATGATACCATACATTATTTGCTGAATTCATAAATGTGACAGGTTATTTTTATCAATATTTATATACTTGGATATAAGAATTATTATCTTATATATTAACATATATTAACTATTTTACATGAAAATCTCCAATTTAAGATGTGGTCTCCCCAAAAATCTACAATTCTGCTGTAATGTTACATGGAACGTTATTTTTCAAAGGATTATAACAAAGTAATTCTCAATGGTACTTTCTTTTTATAAAAATTAAGTGTTTTTCTTTCTCGGTTAATGTATTAGTCTGGGTTCTCTAGAGTCACAGATCGTATGGGCAGTCTCTATGTAGTTAGGGAATTTGTCGATGACTTACAGTCTGTAGTCCAACTCCCCAACAGTAGTCAGCAGCAGCTGTGGATGGAAGTCCAAGGATCTTGCAGTTGCTCAGTCCCACGAAGCAAGCCGGCAAGGAAGAATCAGTCTTCCTTCTTTCAATGTCCTTATATATGTCTCCAGTAGAAGGTGTAGCCCAGATTAAAGGTGTACACCTTTAATCCCAGATGAACTTGAAGTCTGGGATTAAAGGTGTATGTCTCCACACCTTTAATCCCAGATGACCTTGACTGGAATCCATGCTTCAAGATCTCCATGCTAAGTCTAGGTCAGAAACTTATATCTCTGAGCCTCCAAATTAGGATCATAGGTGAGCCTTCCAATTCTAGATCGTAGTTCATTCCACATATAGTCAAGTTGAGAACCAGGAATAGCCACTACAATCCACCCCTTGTCAACTTGACACAGATAATATCTCATGTCCACATGAAACAATAACAAGGTCGTGAATACGCCTAACATGATATAACTATTCCTCGTACAATCGCAAACGCATTTGTAAATTTACAATGGGGCAATGTCCCTTGGGAACAATCTTTTAGTGTCTCAATACCAATTGATGTTAAAGGAATTGGAAGACAAATGTATCCTTAACAAAATAGGATAGAAGCATTCATATTACTTATAATCCTCGTTTCTGCAACTGGTTACGTGGCCTTAGCTGGTATTTATAACTACCATCCTCTGCTACCCATTCTGTATTTCCTTCACCTTCAGCAAGCACCTCAGCAGGTCTTGGCTCTTTTCCTGGAGGATTGGCCCATACCTTCATTCCTGATGGGTCATCCTTCCTCATCCTGCTTGGATTATGCTGTTGTAGTTTCCCATTGACTTTAATCACAGGACAGGGTAGTACTAAGAGACGCCCTAGGGGATCTCCTGCTCTCCAGACATAATCCTGCTTACCTCCATTGTGGAGAGGCAATCCAATTTCCCCACTGTAATCTGGATCTATCACCCCTCCTAACACAGTTATTCCTTTCTTAGCCTGATGGTTTAAGGGCATTGGAAGCCCAAAATGACCAGCTTCCAGTTCAATGGAATGTTTGTTGTGGCTCCAGGTAGGAGCACTCCCCCCTCTGGAACCAAAACTTCTAGGCCAGCAGAACCTAAAGTTGTGGGGACAGGAAGCAAAAATTTTCCTAGCGGGTCACTAGGAGTGATAGTGAGTGGAACTATTCCTTTTTCCACCCCTTGATTCCTGGACCCATGAATCCTGGCTATGGGAGAAACTGTACCATATATTGAACGCTGATTCAAAGCATATACTGCCTTCTGAAGAACTCTGCCCCAGCCCTCCATGCTGTTGCCACCTAATTGGCACTGTAACTGTGTCTTCAAAATGCCATTCCATCTTTCTATCAGACCAGCTGCTTCAGGATGATGGGGAACATGGTAAGACCAGTAAATTCCATGATCGTGGGCCCACTGTCGCACTTCTCTGGCTGTGAAATGAGTTCCTTGGTCAGAAGCAATACTGTGTGGAATACCATGACGATAGATAAGGCATTCTGTGAGTCCACGGATGGTGGTTTTGGCAGAAGCATTACGTGCAGGAAAGGCAAATCCATAACCAGAATAAGTATCTACTCCAGTAAGAACAAAACGTTGTCCTTTCCATGGGGGAAGTGGTCCAATGTAATCAACCTGCCACCAGGTTGCAGGCTGGTCACCTCGAGGAATGGTGCCGTATCTGGGGCTCAGTGTTGGTTTCTGCTGTTGGCAGATCTGGCATTCAGCAGCAGCTGTAGCCAGGTCAGCCTTGGTGAGTGGAAGTCCATGTTGCTGAGCCCAAGCATAACCTCCGTCTCGGCCACCATGACCACTTTGTTCATGTGCCCACTGGGCAATAAGTGGGGTGGCTGGGGAAAGAGGCTGACTGTCCACAGAACGCGTCATCTTATCCACTTGATTGTTGAACTCCTCCTCAGCTGAAGTCACTTTTTGGTGAGCATTTACATGGGACACAAATATCTTCACATCCTTTGCCCACTTGGAAAGATCTATCCACATACTTCTTCCCCAAATGTCTTTCTCACCAATTTTCCAATCGTGATCTTTCCACGTCCCTGACCATCCAGCCAATCCATTGGCTACAGCCCATGAGTCAGTGAACAATCGTACATCTGGCCATTTCTTCTTCCAAACAAACTGTAATACCATGTGCACTGCCCGAAGTTCTGCCCACTGTGAAGATTTTCCTTCACCTGTATCTTTCAGGGTTGTCCCAGAAAGGGGTTGTAATGCTGCAGCTGTCCACTTCTGGGTGGCGCCTGCATAACGTGCAGAGCCATCAGTAAACCAGGCCCTAGTCTTCTCTTCTTCAGTCAGCTGGTCATAGGGAACACCCCATGAGGCTATAGGTGCATGCTTGGCAGCAGATGGCATTGTAACAGGAGTAGAAACCATAGGCATCTGAGCAACTTCTTCATGTAACTTGCTTGTGCCTTCAGGACCTGCTCTGGCCCGATCACGTATATACCACTTCCATTTGACAATAGACTGCTATTGTGCACGCCCTACTTTATGATTTGGAGGGTCTGATAACACCCAACTCATGATGGGGAGTTCAGGTCGCATAGTAACTTGGTGTCCTATTGTCAAACGTTCAGTTTCCACTAAGGCCCAATAGCAGGCCAAGAGTTGTTTTTCAAAAGGAGAGTAGTTGTCTGCGGATGACGGTAAAGCTTTGCTCCAAAATCCCAAAGGTCTCTTCTGTGATTCACCTACAGGGGCCTGCCAGAGGCTCCAAACAGCATCTCTATCTGCCACCGACACCTCAAGTACCATTGGGTCTGCTGGATCATATGGTCCAAGTGGTAATGCAGCCTGCACAGCAGCCTGGACCTGTTGAAGAGCCTTCTCCTGTTCTGGGCCCCACACAAAGCTAGCAGCTTTCCTTGTCACTTGGTAAATAGGACTGAGTAACACACCCAAGTGAGGAATGTGCTGTCTCCAAAATCCAAATAGACCCACTAAACGTTGTGCTTCTTTCTTGGTGGTGGGAGGGGCCAGGTGCAATAACTTATCTTTCACCTTAGAAGGAATATCTCTGCATGCCCCACACCATTGTACTCCTAAGAATTTCACAGAGGTAGATGGTCCTTGAATTTTGGTTGGATTTATTTCCCATCCTCTGATACGCATATGTGTTACCAATGAATCCAAAGTGGTTGCTACTTCCTGCTCACTTGTTCCAATCAGCATAATGTCATCTATATAGTGCACCAATGTGATATTTTGTGGAAGAGACAAACGATCAAGATCCCTTCTAACTAAGTTATGACACAGGGCAGGAGAGTTAATATATCCTTGAGGCAAAACTGTAAAGGTATACTGCTGGCCTTGCCAACTGAAAGCAAATTGCTTCTGGTGGTCCTTATGGACTGGTACTGAGAAGAAGGCATTTGCCAGGTCAATAGCTGCATACCAGGTTCCAGGAGATGTGTTAATTTGCTCAAGTAACGAAACTACATCTGGTACAGCAGCTGCAATTGGAGTTACTACCTGATTTAATTTTCTATAGTCAAAGAGGTAGATGGGTGTATTAGTCTGGGTTCTCTAGAGTCACAGATCGTATGGGCAGTCTCTATGTAGTTAGGGAATTTGTCGATGACTTACAGTCTGTAGTCCAACTCCCCAACAGTAGTCAGCAGCAGCTGTGGATGGAAGTCCAAGGATCTTGCAGTTGCTCAGTCCCACGAAGCAAGCCGGCAAGGAAGAATCAGTCTTCCTTCTTTCAATGTCCTTATATATGTCTCCAGTAGAAGGTGTAGCCCAGATTAAAGGTGTACACCTTTAATCCCAGATGAACTTGAAGTCTGGGATTAAAGGTGTATGTCTCCACACCTTTAATCCCAGATGACCTTGACTGGAATCCATGCTTCAAGATCTCCATGCTAAGTCTAGGTCAGAAACTTATATCTCTGAGCCTCCAAATTAGGATCATAGGTGAGCCTTCCAATTCTAGATCGTAGTTCATTCCACATATAGTCAAGTTGAGAAACAGGAATAGCCACTACAGTTAACCTTGGCTTTATTATAGAAAGTACGAAGAAGTGCATTTAATTCAAATGAAATGTATGAAAGAAATCATTATGACTATGAAATTCGAAGAATGCTTTTTAAAATGGTTATCTAGATACGAAATTATGATGTATTTCTACTAGATTTTTTTTCTTTTTTTTATTTTCTATATTCTATGTTTACATTCCAAAGGCTTTCCCCTTTCCCAGTTCCCACCCACCATACTTCCCATAGTTCCTCTCCCCCCCAACTGTTCCCCAATCATTCCCCCCCCCTCGGTTTCTTTACTAAACTGGATGCAATCTTTACAGGCCCAGGGTCCTCTCCTTTCTTCTTCTTGGGAATCATTTGACTTGCTATTTGTGTCTTGAGTATTTAGGGCTTCTGGGCTCATTAATATCCACTTATCAGTGATTACATTTCATGTGCATTCTTTTGTGATTGGGTTAATTCACTCAGGATGATATTTTCCAGGTCTAACCATTTACCTACAAATTGCATGAATTCATTATTTTTAATTGCTGAGTAGTATTCCATTGTATAAATATACCACATTTTCTGTATCCATTCCTCCTTTGAGGGATATTTGGGCTCCTTCCAATTTCTGGCTATTATAAACAAGGCTGCTATAAACATAGTGGAGCATGTGTCCTTATTGCATGCAGGGGAATCCTCTGGGTATATGCCCAGGAGTGGTATGCCAGGGTCCTCTGGAAGTGACATGCCCAATTTTCTGAGGAACCGCCAAACTGATTTCCAGGGCGGTTTTACCATTTTGCAATCCCACCAACAGTGGAGGAGTGTTCCTCTTTCTCCACATCCTCGCCAGCACTTGTTGTCCCTTGAGTTTTTAATCTTAGCCATTCTGACTGGTGATTTGCATTTCCCTGATGACTAATGATGTTGAACATCTTTTAAGGTGTTTCTCGGCCATCCGAATTTCTTCTGGTGAAAATTCTTTGTTTAGCTCTGTGCCCCATTTTTTGATAGGGTTATTTGTTTCTTTGCGGTCTAACTTCTTGAGTTCTTTGTATATATTGGATATGAGCCCTCTGTCGGATGTGGGGTTGGTGAAGATCTTTTCCCACTTTGTTGGTTGCCGTTTTGTCCTTCTGACAGTGTCCTTTGCTTTGCAGAAACTTTGTAATTTTATGAGGTCCCATTTGTCAATTCTTGATCTTAGAGCATAAGCTATTGGTGTTCTGTTCAGGAACTTTTCCCCTGTGCCCAAGTCCTCCAGGGTCTTCCCAAGTTTCTTTTCTAATAGTTTCAGTGTGTCTGGTTTTATGTGGAGGTCCTTGATCCACTTGGAGTTGATCTTAGTGCAAAGAGATAAGAGTGGGTCAATTCACATTCTTCTGCATGTTGACCTCCAGTTGAACCAGCACCATTTGTTGAAAAGGCTATCTTTATTCCACCGGGTGGTTGTGGCTCCTTTATCAAAGATCAAGTGACCATAAGTCTGTGGGTTAATTTCTGGGTCTTCAATCCTGTTCCATTGATCTGCTTGCCTGTTGCTATACCAATACCATGCAGTTTTTAACACAATTGCTCTGTAGTACTTCCTGAGGTCAGGGATATTGATTCCCCCAGAAGTCCTTTTATTGTTGAGAATAGTTTTAGCTATCCTGGGTTTTTTGTTGCTCCAGATGAATTTAAGAATTGCTCTTTCTAGATCTATGAAGAATTGAGTTGGGATTTTGATGGGGATTGCATTGAATCTGTAGATTGCTTTTGGCAAGATGGCCATTTTTACTATATTGATCCTGCCAATCCAGGAGCAAGAAATATTTTTCCATCTTCTGAGGTCTTCTTTGATTTCTTTCTTCAAGGACTTGAAGTTCCTCTTGTACAGATCTTTTGCTTGTTTGGTTAGAGTTACACCAAGATACTTTATGTTGTTTGTGGCTATTGTGAAGGGTTTTATTTCCCTTATTTCTTTCTCTGCCTGCTTGTCCTTTGAGTACAAGAGGCCACTGACTTGCTTGAGTTAATTTTATACCCTGCCACTTTGCTGAAGTTGTTTATCAGCTGTAGAATTTCTCTGGTGGAGTTTTTTGGGTCGCTTAGGTAAACTATCATATCGTCTGCAAATAATGATAGTTTCACTTCTTCCTTTCCAATTTGTATCCCTTTGACTTCCTTATGTTGTCTAATTGCTCTGGCTAGAACTTCAAGTACTATATTGAAAAATATGGAGAGAGAAGGCAGCCTTGTCTAGTCCCTGATTTTAGTGGGAATGCTTCAAGTTTCTCTCCATTTATTTTGATGTTGGCTACTGGTTTGCTGTAGATTGCTTTTACTATGTTTAGGTATGGGCCTTGAATTCCTGCTCTTTCCAAGACTTTTAGCATGAAAGGATGCTGAATTTTGTCGAATGCTTTTTCAGCATCTAATGAGATGACCATGTGGTTTTTTTCTTTCAGTTTGTTTATGTAGTGGATTACATTGATGGATTTCCATATATTGAACCATCCCTGCATCCCTGGGATGAAGCCTACTTGATCATGGTGGATGATCGTTTTGATGTGCTCTTGGATTCGGTTAGCAAGAATTCTATTTAGTATTTTTGCATCTATATTCATAAGAGAAATTGGCCTGTAGTTCTCTTTCTTTGTTGGATCTTTTTGTGGTTTAGGTATTAGCGTAATTGTGGCTTCAAAGAATGAGTTGGGCAGTGTCCCTTCTGTCTCTATTTTGTGGAATAGTTTGAAAAGTATTGGTGTTAAGTCGTCTTTGAAGGTCTGGTAGAATTCTGCACTAAAACCATCTGGTCCCGTACTTTTTTTGGTTGGGAGGCTTTCTATAACCCCTTCTATTTCTTTAGGGGTTATGGGACTATTTAGCTGATCTACTTGATGCTGATTTAATTTTGGTATTTGATATCTGTCTAGGAAATTGGCCATTTCCTCCAGATTCTCCAGTTGTTTTGAGTATAGACCTTTGTAGTAGGATCTGATGATCTTTTGAATTTCCTCAGTTTCTGTTGTTATGTCTCCCTTTTCATTTCTAATTTTGTTAATTTGTATACTGTCTCTGTGTCCTTTGGTTAGTCTGGCTAAGGGTTTATCTATCTTTTTGATTTTCTCAAAGAACCAGCTCCTGGTCTTGTTGAATCTTTGTATGGTTCTCTTTGTTTCTATTTGATTGATTTCAGCCCTGAGTTTGATGATTTCTTGTCTTCTACTCCTCCTGGGTGAATTAACTTGTTTTTCTTCCAGGGCTTTAAGGTGTGCCATTAAGCTGCTAGTGTATACTCTCTCCAGTTTCTTTTTGGATGCACTTAGAGCTATGAGTTTTCTTCTTAGCACTGCTTTCTTTGTGTCCCATAGATTTGGGTAGGTTGTACCTTCATTTTCATTGAATTCTAAAAAGTCTTTGATTTATTTTTTTATTTCTTCCTTGACCAAGGTGTCATTGAGTAGAGTATTGTTCAGTTTCCATGTGTATGTGGGCTTTCTGTTGTTTTTGTTGTTATTGAAGACCACTCTTACTCCATGGTTATCTGACAGGAGGCATGGGATTAGCTCGATCTTCTTGTATTTGTTGACATCTGTCTTGTGACCAATTATATGGTCTATTTTGGAGAAGGTACCATGTGGAGCTGAGAAAAAGGTATATTCTTTAGCTTTAGGATGAAATGTTCTATATATATCTGTTAAATCCAATTGGTCCAGAGTTTCAATTAGTTTCACTGTGTCCCTGTTTAGTTTCTGCTTTCCTGATCGGTCCATTGAGGAGAGTAGAGTGTTGAAGTCACCCACAATTATTGTTAGGTGTAATGTGTGCTTTAAGCTTTAGTAAGGTTTCTTTTAAGAATGAGGGTGCCCTTGCATTTGGAGCATAGATGTTCAGTATTGAGAGCTCTTCTAGGTGGATTTTCCCTTTGGCCAGCAAAAAGTGACCTTCTGAGTCTCTTTTGATGATTTTAGGTTGGAAGTCAATTTTATCTGATATTAGAATGGCTACTCCAGCTTGTTTCCTGAGACCATTTGCTTGTAAAATTGTCTTCCAGCCTTTTACTCTAAGGCAGTGTTTGTCTTTAACACTGAGATGTGTTTCCTGTATGCAGCAAAATGTAGGGTCCTTTTTCCGTATCCAGTCTGTTAATCTATGTCTTTTTATTGGGGAATTGAGTCCATTGATGTTAAGAGATATTAAGGAATAGTAATTATTTCCTCCAGACATTTTTGAAATTATATTTATTTATTCTATTTATTTTTTTATATTCGAGAGGTTACCTTCTTTTGGGTTTGATGAGAGGAGGTTTCTATCTTGCTTCTTCCCGGGTGTAGTTTCAGTCCTTGTCTTGGTGTTTTCCCCCTATTATCCTTTGTAGGACTGGATTTGTGGAAAGATATCGTGCAAATTTGGTTTTGTCATGGAATACCTTGATGTCTCCATCTATGGCGATTGAGAGCTTTGCTGGGTAAAGTAGTTTTGGCTGAAGTTTGTGTTCTCTTAGAGTTTGCATTATATCTGCCCAGTATCTTCTAGCTCTCATGGTCTCAGGTGAGAAGTCTGGTGTTATTCTGATAGGTCTTCCTTTATAAGTTACTTGGCCTTTTTCTCTTGCTGCCTTTAATATTCTTTCTTTGTTTAGTACATTTGGAGTTTTGATTATTATGTGACGGGATGTATTTCTGTTCTGATACAGTCTGTTTGGGGTTCTGTATGCTACTTGTATATTCATTTGCATCTCTCTCTTTAGGTTGGGGAAGTTTTCTTCCATAATTTTGTAGAAGATATTTGCTGGCCCTTTAACTTGTACATCTTCATTCTTGTCTATACCTATAATCCTTAGGTTTGGTCTTCTCATTGTGTCCTGGATTTCCTGGATGTTTTGGGTTACAGCCTTTTTGCATTTAGTATTTTCTTTGACTGTTGAATCAATGGTTCCTATGGTATCTTCGGCTTCTGATATTCTGTCTTCTATCTCTTGTATTCTATTGTTGATATTTGCATCTATGGCCCCTGATTTCTTCCCAAGGTTTTCTATCTCCAATGTTGTCTCCCTCTGTGATCTCTTAGTTGTTTCTACTTCTGTTTTTAGTACCTGGATGGATGTGCTCAGATCTTTTGCTTGCTTGATTGTGTTTTCATGTATTTCTTTAATAGATTTTTGTGTTTCCTCTTTCATAGCTTCTACTTGTTGGCCCACGTTCTTCTGTATTTCTTTAAGTGATTTTTGTCTTTCTTCCTTATTGTCTTCTTCTCTTTGATCCATCTTCTCCTGCATTTCTTGAAGTGATTTTTGTATTTGCCTTGTAAAGGCTTCTAACTTTTGATCCATTTTCTCCTCTATTTATTTATGAGATTTTTCTATGTGTTCAGCTACCAGCATCCTGACCAGTGATTTTATATCCAAGTCTTGTTTTTCTGGTGTTTTGGGGTATCCAGGGCTTCCTGTTGTTGGCGAACTGGGTTCAGATGCTGTCATGTTGCCTTGATTTCTGTTAGTGACATTCCTTCGTTTTCCTTTTGCCATCTGGTTATTTCTGGTGTTAGTTGACCTTGTTGTCACTGGCTGGTGTTTGAATCTCTTGTGAGGCTGGGCTTACCTGTTGTTTCTCTACTGGTGGTTATGAGTGATTGCTGCTCAACTGGATCAGGAGCTGGCTGCCACCCGCTGAGGTCGCTGGGAAGTGTGGGGGAGTGCAGCAGAGCCTCGGCAGGCGCTGCTGGGCCTGCCTAGTAGCGAGAGCCTAGCAGATCTCCCCACGTGGTAGCCCCTGATGGAATCAGTCTACCTGTGCCTTTCCAGCTGTGTCCTGGTTGCAATATGGAGGCCTGCTGCTATCGCTGGTCCGGGGTCCTGGGGAGCTGGGTGGTTCTGGCTGCCTCGGTGCATGGCCTAAGCTCTCAGGGACGTGCTGCAGAGCCTAGGTGCCTGGGCCTGCCTGTGGGCGAGAGCTTAGCAGCTCTCCCTGCTCTAGCCCCAGACGGAGTCCCTACCTGCACCTTTCCAGCTGTGTCCTGGTTGCAATATGGAGGCCTGCTGCTATCACTGGTCCGGGGTCCTGGGGAGCTGGGTGGTTCAGGCTGCCTCGGTGCATGGCCTAAGCTTGCAGGGACGTGCTGCAGAGCCTAGGCGCCTGGGCCCGCCTGTGGGTGAGAGCTTAGCGGCTCTCCCTGCTCTAGCTCCAGATGGAGTCCCTACCTGCACCTTTCCAGCTGTGTGTCCTGGTTGCAATATCTAGATTTTTATTAAAGCATCTCATAATAACTTATTGCTCTGAATGGTCACATCACTTCTCCATTTCCCTCCTTTTTCTTCCTTGCTTACAGAGCTTAACACTGAATGTGAGTCTGAGGATTCCTTGTTTCTAGTCTATAAATCATGGGTAAGAAACAGTTTCTGTTAGAAGTTCATAAAATATCATAAAGAAATGAAGGGATTATTTACATACACACTACAAAACTCTGAGTCTGAATCATCAAAGAAATTTTAATTTAAGCTGAAATACCTTGGCAGGAGGTATTGAATATTTTTTGTTCAAGAAAAAAGAGTTAATCATAAGTTAAATTTCAAAACTTAAAATTAAAGCATAAGCCTATTTCTCTTAGAATACTGCATGGTATTATTTGGTCATGATACTCTATAGTTCTGGCTAATTATTAAACATAATATTTACATCTTTATTAATATAGTAATATATAGATATATTTAAGAAACTACTATAGATAATTCCACTGACTTTCCTTTTTTTATTTTAAAGATTTATTTATTTATTACATCTAAGTACACCGTAGTTGTCTTTAGACACTCCAGAAGAGGGCAGATGGTTGTGAGCCACCATGTGGTTGCTGGGATTTGAACTCAGCACCTTTGGAAGAGCAGTCGGTACTCTTAACCACTGAGCCATCTGTCCAGCCCCAAAGCTACAGGTTTTTTTGTCTGTTTGTTCTGTTTTCTTTTTTTTAGGTTGAAAGGTTTTTTTTTTTTTGGTTTTTTTTTAATTAGTTTTTTTTCTTTAATTCGAGACAGGGTTTCTCTGTATAGACCTGGCTGTCCTGGAACTCACTCTGTAGACCAGGCTGGCCTCGAACTCAGAAATACACCTGCCTCTTCCACTGACTTTCTATTCTATTTTTTTTATTATTAGATATTTTCTTTATTTACTTCTCAAATGTTAACCCCTTTCCTGGTTTCTCATCCAAAAACACCCTATCCCAACACCAACACTCCCCCCCGCCCCGCGTCACCAACCCACCCACTCCACTTGCTTTCTTTATCTTTATGGGATCACCTACAAATTACTTGAGAAGTATAGCAGTAATTCAATTGTTTTGTGAAGTCATTTATTGATTTCAATAAACTATGATATCTAGGATGGAGACTCTTGATATTCTGTTTTATCGTTTTTAATATTTTTTAATTTTTAATTATGAGTATATAGAATGGTATGTGACTGTGACTACAGGGGCCCTCAGAAGTCTGAGGTAACAGATACCCTTGGAACTGCAATTACAGGGCGTTATGGACCTCTTGGGTACAGGAACCAAAAGTGTTATGCAATTTTAACCACTGTGTAATCTCTCCAGTTCCTGTTTCTCAGTTTTGTATCTATAATTTAGCACTGTATTCAAGCAAAAAGACATGATTAA
This sequence comes from Apodemus agrarius, assembly GCA_964023405.1. Lineage (NCBI taxonomy): Eukaryota > Metazoa > Chordata > Mammalia > Rodentia > Muridae > Apodemus > Apodemus agrarius. Next base: position 118,572,237 of record OZ030007.1, read on the forward strand.
TACATATTAAGCACAGGAGTAAGAAAATAATACTTCATTAGTTTTTACTTCAATAATGAAATAACTTCATACATTATTCACTATGAATCTCAATTATTTGGTAAAAGAAGCAGAGAGACCACCACATACCTAAACTGTGACTTTAAAAGGGATCTGTGACTCAAAACTTCCACTGTTCCTGGCAGCATCAGGCTGCCCTCAAGAGACGGGGAGATGTCCTTTTCTGAGATGTATAATTAACAAGAGTTTAGAGAAAAGCTCTAATTTTCCATGGAAATAAATTTCCCAAATTATAGTTGTCCAGTTTTGGCTAAATTTACAAGCTCTATAGGAACATCCCTCACTTTGCTAAGTTTTGTACAAACATTTGGACTTAATTTCACAATGTCATTTTGGCACCCCCCCAGCCCCCCCCCCAGTTGAAGGCTGTAGAAAAGGAAAAGGAAAAAAAAAAGAAAAAGAAAAAGAAAACCTAAGATGTAGTTTATTCTGTTTTGGGGATTTATAACTAACAATTTCTTTATTGGCCAAATGCCCAGTTCTTGCTCAAAGTGGGAGCCAGAAAAACTCAGAAGTACTGGCTTACTGTTAACTGTTACAGCATCAAAAATTCAGAAGCTTAAATAATTTAAGAATATTAAGGTTAGGTTAAGAAAAGCAAAATAAGATAGTAGAGTTAGAAGATCATAAGAAAAGGTAGGTTGTCTTGAAACTTTTTTTTCTTTTTTTCTTAGATATTTGCTTTATTTACATTTCAAATACTAACCCCTTTCCTCTGAAAACTCCCTATCCCTTCCCCTGTCCTCCTGCTCACCAACACACCCACTCACTCCTCTTTCCCTGCCCTGACATTCCCCTACACTGGGGCATCGTTCCTTCAAGGACCAAGGGCCTCTTTTCTCATTGATGGCCTACAAGACCATCCTCTGCTAAATATTTGGCTGGAGACAGGGCTTCCTGTCTCCAAGGGACATGAGTCCTCTTTGGTTGGTGGTTTAGTCCCCGGGAGCTTTGGGGTCACTGGTTTGTTCATATTGTTGTTCCTCCTATGGGGGCTGCAAAGTCCTTCAGCTCCTTGAGTTCTTTCTCTAGCTCCTCCATTGGGGACCCTGTGCTCAGTCCAATGGCTGACTGAGGGCATCCAATTCTCTATTTGTCAGACTCTGGCAGAGCCACTCAGGAGACAGCTGTATCAGGCTCCTGTCAGCAAGCACTTGTTGGCATCCACAGTAGTATCTGGGTTTGGTAACAGTATATGGGTTTGATCCCTAGGTGGGGCTGTCTCTGGATGGTCTTTCCTTCAGTCTATGTTTTGCACTTTGTCTCCTCTGTATTTCCTCCCATGGCTATTTTGATCCCCCTTCTAAGAAGGACCAAAGTAGCCACACTTTGGTCTTCCTTCTTCTTGAGCTTCATGTGGTCTGTGATTATATCTTGGATATTCTGAGCTTCTGGGCTAATAACACTAATATCAATGAGTGAATACCCATACCGAAACTTTTCTTTTTTCTTAAAAGAAGCAAGATAACTACGTTGGAACAAAGCAGCACTACAGACTGAAGAAGACACACTGTCATGAATGGCAATACACTGCAAGAGTGATAGTAGCCTTTGAAAAGTTATGAATCTTTTTATGTATGTATGTATGTATGTATGTATGTATGTATGTGTAGATGTTCCTAAGAATGTGGGTGGGCATGCATGCACATATGTGCATTTAAGCATGAGGTTCAGAGGTCAACCACATGTACCGTGTACATGGGCCTTTGGGATGAGTTCTCTGCTTATCCTGGTTCTTGTCAATTAGAATAAATGGCCAGCTAACCCCAGGATCTGCTTGGCCCCACCTGCAGTGGTCTAGGATTACAAGGATTTTTTTCTCACCATGCTTGTTTTCTGTGGATTCTGAGAATTTGAACTCAGGCCCTCTGGATTGCAAGGTTTTACTCTTATGACTGTGCTATCTCCTTCGGTCACTTACTTTTTAAAAAATACAATTTAAAGATTCACCTGTAAATAAACTTAGAGATCTCTAATAAACAGTAGGACATCCAAAAATCTGGATATCACTTTGCAAAATCTTGATAGTTCCTTCCTTTTTTTCTGAAATGAATATTACATATGACTATAAATAATCTTTTTGACTAACACTGTCTAAATTTAAATTTTCAAAGCAGTATTGCCCTCTAAAAGGACATTTTATAGAGTCGATTTATTCCGTTAGACAAAGAATTTGGAAAAACTTTTTGTATTTTCTTGCAAATATGTGAATTGTGCAGAAAAAGAAAATCAATCTTAGAACTATTAAAAACACAGACTATTTGTAGACTAAAAATGGCACAGCCGAACTCCATCACTTACATTATTCATAAGTCTTGGTTCCAAAGGAGTTCCATTTTTCCTTAAATAAAATCCAAATTTAAAGGCTAGAAGTCCTTGATGAGTCAATAAAATTTATCAAAAAGCTACTTCTAAAAGAAGGCTTCTAAATTGCCCCCAAAATTGGCCTTCTCCTGGATTAAGAGTATAAACTTCCTTTGAAAATCCTATAATAGAAAATGATTACCTAGTACCAAGATGAAAAAAAAGGTGTGTGTGTGTGTGTGTGTGTGTGTGTGTGTGTGAGTGTGTGTGTGTGAGTGTGTGTGTGTGTGTGTGTGTGTTGTATACATGAGGGAAAATTTAAAATTCATATGAAAAATAATGAGTTTCATGATGGATTTTTATAACGTATTTTGGCTGATTTTCTTGCCTTGCTTACGTCCAACAATCTCTTTCTTTTCCAAAGCAGTTGATTCCTTTCTTCTTCACAATAACACCCCTTTTGCTTTCAAGTCCCATGTATACTATTTTATTGGCATTTTAACCTATACCTCATAATATTGAGTTAAGACAAATGTGAGAAGTGTTTTAATTTTAAAGTTCATGAGAGATAATGTATATAAGAAATAGTTATGACCTAAAAATTTCTAAATATTTATCTTGAAATTTTTATAGTTTTTTAAATATGAAAGTCAGTGAATACATGCCTACTTCTTGAATGTGTCTAGTGATTATAAAGAAGCAGGGCTATACTATAAAGAGAAGTCATATCCAGGCCCAGGGACAGACTCTCTCTTATAATGTTGATCCATCTACACAAATTTTATTCTGCTCTTTATAAGTACTAATCCAGTGGTTCTCAACCTTCTTAATGCTATGACCCTTTAGTATAGTTCATCCTGTTCTAATAACCACAACCATAGAATTATTTTTGTTGATACCTCATAAACCACTGTACTAGCTTTTGATAAGGATCAAGTATCAATATTTTATGAAATATATTTGATCAAGAGAGATAAAGATATGGGCTCCATCAAAACGTGGGCAATGTGTCATTGCATCACAAGAACAATAAAAATCTAAAAATCATCTTCTGAAAACAAACTAACATATATTCTTATTTCTCAAAAACCCTTTCAGTTGGAAGTTAAATTTTGATTATATGAAATAGTCCAGGTATGTTTTTCAAATGTTGCAGCCTATTAGTGAGAGAATCTTTTTTCATATTTCCTTTCCAATTATCAAAAGTATAGTTATTTCCTTCCAGTTTATTTTCAAGAGTTTGAAATGATAGTGTGTTCTCAAAGAATACTCTAAACAAAATCAGAGAAGTAACAGTAGCCTGTGGCTAATTTGGTCTCAAATATTTATATTTCAGATTGTTGAAGATGATATATTATACTTATAAGCTAACCATAATATATAAGTTTTCCTTGTAACCAGAAACACATGTGTACAGGCCTCTTATACTCATTTTTTGAAGTTTCTCTACTGTTCTTTTACTTTGTGTCAGGAAAGCAGAAATCAAAGACTCTTGAGATTGCTATTTGCCCAATTGGTTATCATGTTACCTATTAAAAAATATTAATTCCAAATCTACTCTGTACATGATCCCATAGCATAAGGCAAGGCAGGTTTTATAACATTGCGAATTGCAACATCATTGCTGCAGCAGAACACAAACATGAAATCTACAAATTTCTTTTCTGTCAATGCAGACATCTCATGTGGTATAAAATGTTATGTTTTTACATAGGATCAATATTTAGCTAAAAGTTATCAAATGTATTATAAATGTAAAAACTGTCAAAATATTTAGCATTAACCATTGGGTTACCATTTCCTAAAGATGAATACAAATCAAACACTGATTAACTATAAATTTTAGTCTTAAATTCATGCATATCATTATCAATCTGAATAAACCAAGCTAAGGCGTTTAATAATGAACAAGGACAAATGATTCATACTTGGGACTTGATAACATGAGTTAGTCTGTTACTAATATCCAATCACTGCTACGAAATAATATTTTTAGATTGTTTTTGTGGCATTAAGATTTATTTGGCATAATCACGTTTCTCCACCCGAATTGTGACATGTATGGCATAACTACTATACTCAATCCTCAGAAACACCAAGGAAGAGAGAACAGAAAGATTCTAAGAGCCAGAGGACAAGGAAGCCTACTGCTAGATAGTATCTTCTATACAGGGTAGAGTTGATATGCCCACAAAATATCAACAATATGGTGGCCTAGGCAGCATCAAAAATCATTTTAGTTATAGATAAGAAAGAACTTACTCCTGAGACAAAGGATTGAATTATGTTGTTGATCCCTAGTTGGAAGTGAGGGTTGTCATGGTCTATTAGCACAGATAGACTAGACTCTGATGACTTAAAATTGGAAAACATTTTTGGTGTTATTATGGGATGAGATACAACCATACTAGTGAGTATTACACTAGTGAGCATTACCTGGAGACAAGATTTCTCTTTTCCCTACAAGGGATATTTGTGATATCTGAATAAGCTTTTGTTTTTCAGCTTGGGTATACTATATCCCATGCATCCAATAAACATTTGTCGAATGAGTAAGAAGTGTGTCATTAAATGTGGGGTGGACTAACATCCTGTTTTCCTTCAATTTCATCATTATCAAATCTTGATTATTTTCATTGTAATATTTTCAACATTTCTTTCTTTTTCTTAGACTCTGAAAAGTGTTTCCATTATTTCCATGATTTTCTGTGTATGTCTGTGTTTTTAACATTTATACCTATTTGGTCTTCCTGTTGCCATGTAATTCCTCTACGTTTTTGTAATTTGTATAGATTATTTTATATTTATTTACATTTCAAATGTTGCCACCCTTGCCTGTTTCCCCTCTTCAAGCCTCCTATCCCAACTCCCCTCCACTCTGCTTCTATGAGGGAGTTCCCCCCCACCTACCCACACCCCAATTTTCTAAATTCCTGAATATTCTCTAACATTCCTGAATATTCTAAATTCCTGAATATTCTCTAACATTCCTGAATATTCTTTTCCTACAACTAAGAGTTTACTATTACCTGAAGTGAAACGTGAATACTTTCAGGACACTAAAATTTAGTTTAATGCTTTAATCATACTTTTAATACTTGAAATTTTACAGTTTGTTTAAACTATGATGTTTTACAAAACAGTTGTTTTCAATAGTAGTTGAGAAGGTCAACCTCAATATACATTTTCTAGCAGCTAACTCTGTTTGGATCTGTGAATAAAGTTCTCATACTATATCAGGGGCATCAGGTACAGGATCCTTTGTGTGTCTATTACTTTAGGGATTAGGGGAAGGATATTGTTTCATATTTGCTGGGTAGTCAAAATAAATTTTTCTTCAATGACTTGATAAAAAAATAAAAACCAGAAGAAACTAGATTTTTAAGACCCTGAACCCATTATTCACATTCACCACAAAACTCTGTTAGAGAAAATATCTGGAGGATAAAAACAAATCACAGGTCACACCAGTGAGTGGAAACTGTTGCTTTGTAAAGAAGAGTGGAAAAATGAGATGTTTGTTTCACACATTTTGGCTTCCCTCTGTCCAGCTGACTCTTAGCAGCTAGACAGCCTATTTCTTTTGCATCTGTGTTACTGTCTCTTATCCATCATGGCCTTGGAATGAACTACTCCAGCAAGACAGCTTGAAACAAAAACATACATATACATTGGCAGGAGTCTTCGGGCTCTTTTTAGAATCATTGCTTTTAAGTCAGCTTGGCTCCTGGCCAAATTTAAAAGAAAAAGAGCAACAGTTAAACAGCTGGTACCAATTATACTGACTTGAGTGGGTGTGCATGCTCCAGTGTTAGAGTAGCAAGCAGAGCCTATGACATAATGGGCTAGTTATTTCAAAACGGGACTGCGGTGCGTAGCTCTGTTTGCCAGTTGGCGTCTCTTTAAGAAGTCCTCAGAGTCATTGCACCCAAACTCTTGTAATCAACAGTCATTACTATATTAGTGTATTTGTGTTCCACAGAGATCGTCATGTAAGTGTGCATATACTGCACTTGAATTTGTTAGTGGCAAAAAATAAATCCCGTAGAAAGAATTAGATAAATGGTTTCTATAAATACTTGTTTGATAAGCAATTTGTTTGGACACTAGCACAGAGTTATGTGGCTTGAAAATTGAAATACACTGTGCTAATTAACAAAACAAAAGACATATTATTTGAAATGTTTCAAAATGACAATTTACTTACAAAGTATTTTCTCTCAACTTCATTTAAAGGAACAATGAAAAGGCTACAGAGATGGTCAATTGTCAATCTGCTTAAAATATATGTAATTTTTGTAATGTATTTTTATATTTAAACTTGATTTTATAATCTATCCTTGTTTTTTTAAGGAGCTACATGCAGTTATTTTTCTGTAGAACTAGGAGGAAAATGTTGGCCCTATTAAACAGAAAGAATTTGGAAGAGACAAAAAAACTCCACTTGATAAGTTTTCTCCGTAAGAACTACATGTTCTAAATTTGGCAAGGTTTACTGGTTTTAATATGTTCCACTCTGAAATAGAAACTCTCTTAAGTTTACTTTAGGAGAAAAAAAATAAATCCATTGCTCTCCATCAGGATGAGTATCTCGAAAACCACAAAGAGGATTTTGTAACTAGGCAACCAGGGTCAGGGAGACAGTGAGCAGGGCCTGCTGAACACACAGAGCAGGCTGAGTGTGAGTCTGAGCTGGGGAGCACACAGTGGAGGTAGGATTGTGAAGCACTCCTTTTAAAAACACATCATTCTGTAATACCTTGCAGGTGTGTACCGTGAAAACCAGCTGCTCCGAACTCATGCTTTGAAGGAAAAATAGTTTATTCAGAGTATTTTCCAGTATAAATGTATCCTGATTAGCCAAAGAAAACTGGAAAACAAAACCCTCAGGTCTTTTTGTTACTCATGCCATCTCAGTTGAGTGTTAAATGAACATTTGCCTCTGCTAAACAAAGATATAATCTATGCTTGCAAAGAAAAAGGGCAATCTGCAAACATCTATACCAAAACCAATTAAAATAGTTGAAAGATTTTCATGGGTTTTCACATGTTCTTTTTAAGTAACTGAGATCGTTATTTGTAAGTTTTTACATGTTCACAGAGCACAGCACAGAGTCGTCGCCTCTATATGAGTTTTACAAATCAGCAGACGTGACAGAAATCAAATGCTGTTATTGACTTTGAGTTTGCTTTTAAGATCTAACATCTTTTAGCTCAAGAATTGACATTGGCCTATAGCACTAAGAGATGATTTCAGAGAACCTTGAGGATTGTTCCATTCATTTGCATTACCAGAAGTTCTGAGAAACAAGAGTGCTATGAACAGCTCTAAAATGTGAATGTCACTCTTACTATGAGTGGATAATATGGAGAGCACGAGAGGCTTTGGAACTCTAAATGTGATAGCTTCACCAAACTTCTCCACTCAAGGCTTAAGGCACTATGGGGAGGAGGAGGTAAAAGGTTGTAAGAACCAGAGGTGATGGATGATTTCAGGGAAACATAATCTTCCTGGAGTGCAGCACACTCAGGGATTACATATGTTCAAGTCAGAGACGGCCAGAGCGTTGAGATGAGGAAGGAGTCATGAGCCTGCATCCCTAACACAGAGGCACTTTTCAATCCATACCCACTTAAAGGGAAAATGTAGATTTCCACAATAGAACATCACTGGGTATATTAAGCAGTATCCGGAGTGGGCCTCATGCCCAGGATTAGTTGCCCAACACTAACATGGACTCCCTGTTGTATTTGGGTTTGTTTTCACGTGAGTATATATGCTTTTTCTTACACGTTGCCATATATTATTTTGCTGGTCTTTTGCATGTTTATTTTGATTCTGTTTTTGACATGTTTGCTTCTCGTTTTTGTTTTTTGTTTATTTTGTGTGTGGGTATTTCCTTTTTGGTTGGTTTGTTTTGAAAATGAAACACACACAGAGATGGAGGAAGAAAGGGAGACAGACACATACACACAGAGATGTGGGGGAGGAAGATTGAGAGAACGTAAGTTGGGTAGGTAGGGAGGATCTGGGAGGAGGTATGATAGGAGAAATAGTTTCAAAATATGTTGTGTAAAGATATTGTTTCTAAAAATGAGAAGATTTGGAAATATAAAGAAGTGGTTGTGAATAGTAATATCTGTTGGTAGAATAAAAATATGTGTTATGAAAAATAAAGACTTGTATATTATTTTTAATCCATTGTTTTATCATTATGTGTAAATGTGTCTTTGCACATGTATATGTACAAGTTTTTTTGTGTGTGTGTTTGTGTGTGTGTGTGTGTGTGTGTGTGTGTGTGTGTGTGTTTGCACTTGTGGATGGTCATGCCATGCCATATGCTTAGAGTTTGATAACAGCATGAGGATTTGAATCTTTCTTTCCTTTACAAGGTCCCAGGCCTGAACTCAGGTCCTCAAACTTTCATGGTGAGCAGGTTAACTCTCTGAGCTATCTTACCAGCTACTGGCATTTTGCCACTGTGCTAAAAATTTGGTGAGAAATTTTGATATGTTTGATCCACACCCCTGCCCTAACACACACGACCTTCCCATGCATTTCCCCTAGACAGTATAGTTCTGTCTGAGAACAGATCACTGCTGCTTGAAGGGTGAAAAAACAAATTCTGACAAGCAACTTTTTAGCTGTGCAGTTGAAACAATTTCCGGTTTACTTTGGTGGCATTGCCTTTAAATGATTTCCATTTAAGCATGATAATAGACATCTTGGTGCTGTTTTAGGGGTACACATCATGTTTAGCAAATATGTTACTCATTAGTGAACAATTAAGAACACAGGCAGGATGCATAAGAAAATCATCTTTAAGATTGTTTCCTATTGTTTAGGAACAGGAAAAGAAAAACACAGCTTTGTTGTTGTTCGACTTCTCCAGCTTGTCCTCTCCGCTGCTATTTTTGACCATCTGACCTATAGCTAAACTTCAATGGGAACATAATTCAGTGTAATCTTAGGTGTTTAAAGAGAAAGCTGTGTCTCATAGTAAAGCTGTGTTTGCTGAACCCCAGAGCTCTTATCTTAGCATAGATACCTGACCCACAACTACAGGCAAGGTCCACATCTTCCCACATGATATTGAGAAAATTTATTTGTATGCCTATAAGCTTGTAGGTGAGACCACAGGATGCTTGGCTCAGCAGTATTCTCTGAACTTGCAACCTTTCCTTCTTAGCTGACCATCAGAAAATAATATGGTGTTAAATGTACACAGACTCGAGATAAATTTGAGAATCTTTGCTTCCCTGGAAGAATAGTAAGGAAAGAAAATTCAATAATCCCTCCTTTAGTCCGAAGATTTCAGAAGAGTCTGATGTTACACACTGTGTTATTAAGCAGTTTTAAGTTAATGTATAGGCTAGGCAGGATGGGAAAACTATATAGATGGATGACAGTTAGATGCAGGTTTTCTGTAGATTTTGTATTGTATGAACATCATTTAAAAACCTATATTGACATTTCTCAAATCAAGTCTGTGACAGTCTTTTATGAACTCAACATAGTAGATAAATATAAATTATTTACTTAATGTTTTATCAGTTCCATGTTCAACTGAAACAGTACAGTAAACTTTCAAGATAAGCAATTGAAATCTTAGATTTATCAAGACTATTACTCTACTCTTTAGCTATGTGAGCCCACATACCCTTTTTTTAAATTTTTTATATTCTTTGTTTACATTCCAAAGGCTTTCCCCTTTCCAGTCCCCCCCTCACCATATGTCCCATAAGCCCTCTTCCCTCACCCCCCACCCATTCCCCAATCATCCCCCTCCCCACCATTTCTCTGTTCTGGTACTATCCTACAAAACTGGATTTAGTATTTTCCAAACCAGGGTCCTCTCCATCCTTTTTCATGGGAATCTTTTGCTTAGCTAATTGTCAGAGCTTCTGGGCTCATTAATATTCACTTATCAGTGATTGCAATTCATGTGTATTCTTTTGTGATTGGGTTAACTCACTTAGGATGATATTTTCCAGATCCAATCATTTGCCTACAAATTGCATGAATTCATTATTTTTAATTGCTGAGTAGTATTCCATTGTATAAATATACCACAGTTTCTGTATCCATTCATCCATTGAGGGACATCTGGGTTCTTTCCAGCTTCTGGCTATTATAAATAAGGCTGTATGAACATAGTGGAACATGTGTCTTTAATGCATGCAGGGGAATCCTCTGGGTATATGCCCAGGAGTGGTATGACAGGGTCCTCTGAAAGTGTCATGCCCAATTTTCTGAGGAACCACCAGACTGATTTCCAGAGCGGTTGTACCATCTTGCAATCCCACCAACAATGGAGGAGTGTTCCTCTTTCTCCACATCCTTGCCAGCACCTGTTGTCTCTTGAGTTTTTAATCTTAGCCACTCTCACTGGAGTGAGGTGGAATCTCAGGGTTGTTTTGATTTGCTTTTCCCTGATGACTAATGATGTTGAACATTTTTTAAGGTGCTTCTCAGCCATCTGAATTTCTTCTGGTGAAAATTCTTTGTTTAGCTCTGTACCCCATTTTAATAGGGTTATTTAGTTCTTTGCGGTCTAATTTCTTGAGTTCTTTTATATATTGGATATTAGCCCTCTGTCGGATGTGGGGTTGGTGAAGATCTTTTCCCAATTTGTTGGTTGCTGTTTTGTCCTTCTGACAGTGTCTTTTGCCTTAAAGAAACTTTGTAATTTTAAGAGGTCCCATTTGTCAATTCTTGATCTTAGAGCATAACCTATTGGTGTTCTGTTCAGGAACTTTCCCCCTGTGCCGATGTCCTCAAGGCTCTTCCCCAGTTTCTTTTCTATTAGTTTCAGTGTGTCTGGTTTTATGTGGAGGGCCTTGATCCACTTGGAGTTGATCTTAATGCAAGGAGATGAGTGGGTCAATTCTCATTCTTCTGCATGCTGACCTCCAGTTGAACCAGCACCATTTGTTGAAAAGCTATCTTTTTTCCACTGGATGGTTGTAGCTCCTTTATCAAAGATCAAGTGACCATAACTCAGTGGGTTCATTTCTGGACTTGAATAATAAAATAAAGTATAAAATATTTCAGTTAGAAATTTGTCCTCATCAAAGAATATCATTGGGGATTGTTTTTGCATGGTATTGATGCAACATAAATTTTAGGACTTAATATATGTGTAAATATGTATTTTGAGAATATGTCTATGACATCTACTTGGTCTTTTAATCACACCAAAATATAAATATGATCAAGACAAATGAGCCATAAAGTTTTCATGAACCTCAATTTTCACAGTATGTGCCATCTGTGAGCCAGATGGAAAAAGCCAAAGTGTCCCCTCATTTCCTGTGTGGTTCAAGAGGAACGGATGCTTAATAATTTGACCTCAGCACAAGTAGGGCTGATTGTCTGCTGGTTGCAGTTTCTTGTGTTTAACACTAAGACGTATTGACTACTAATGAGCAGCTTCTACTATTATCTTGATATGTCCTTGAAATGTTGATATTGCTCCTCCCCCAAAGCCTGATGAAATGTTCATTCTCTCATGCAATCCAGACGACAGGCTATCTGTAGCCCTTGCAGACCTTGTCTTCTTAGTGCTGCAAACCAGCCAAGAAGACAGGAGTGTAAAGAAAACATTAGATATGCTTTGAAGTTACACCCTGGAACTTTCATTTACTAGCTCAACGTAAAACTTTAGAAGCTACTTTTTGGAAATCCAAAGTCAAATATCTTATTAAAAAAATGGAGAGGTTCACATTTGTGTTAAGTTCATCTTGGAAAACCACATTCAGTGTTCATTTGCTGTTTGTCGTGTTTGAGGCAAAAGGAAAAAAAAGATCAAAAGACAAAGGGATAGAGCTACTCCACACTGCAAAAGAAACCCTGGAAGAAAAAAGTTTACATTCAAAAGACAAATACATTAAGAAACACTTATTTTATAATTTTATACAAAACATTTTTCCAGGTTTTGTTTTTTGGAGGCAATTTTTCTATGTGTAGCTCTGGCTATCCTTGGACCTCACTCTGTAGACCAGGCTGGCGTCAAACTCAGAAATCTACCTGTCTCTGTTTTGTGAGTGTTGGAATTAAAGATGTACACTACTATGTCCAGCCTTATAAAGACATTGATAAATGGAAGTCAATGAGAAAGATGTACAAAAATAGTTTGGAACTGTTTAGATATCCCATGATTGTAACCCTGGGAGAATAATGTTGATTATTTTAAATAAACCTTTCTATCTAGACAGGAAGCAATGCAAGGTCCATTATTTTAGTAATTTGTACACTTGCTGAATTTAACACATTGATTTAACTTGGCCTAAAACTAATGTAAAATTAATTCAATGAATAGATGAATGAATTAATTTCTTTTAGTTTAATTAAAAAATACCTGCTGATATCATTTATGCCTGAATATTTTTTGTAGGTTTCTCACTACAGGTCCAATTTACTTTAGACTCAGTAAGCTCTATCTTCAGGTATACTACCACACAGATATTAGTGTCCCTATTTTGCAATTCAAAGTAAGAGTAAATTTCAAAGCAGAAATGCACAATACCTTGTACAATAAAGAAGTGGCTTATAGCTTTATTATTTATTTACAAAAAGAATAATTATAAGAAATTTTATTTCAATTGCTGGAAAATTGTGATGTGGTTGGCCAGCTTCTCTGTCAATTGATATTATATTGAATATATTTATTATATTGAATGAAATGCATGTATATTGGATGACAAACTTAATAGACAAAAAAAACTGACAATGAATTGTTAATGGCATCATTAATCCATGTTTAAAAGTTATTGTGTAATTAATAGTTTTTCTCTTGAAAGAGAAATTTTAAAACAGTATAATTAACAATTGTAAGTTTTAAAGAGGACAGGGGGTGTTTCCAAATCAAGGTCCCTCACATTAGTCTTATTTTCTTTACACTCTAAATGAATGCATTTTTTCAGCTTTAAAGGTTTCAGCAATTATTTTACTATTAGGAGGAAAATATTAATGTCATCATCTAGTATTTAAGTTGATCTCAAAATTAATGAACTATATCAAATTAGTTAAAATAATTTTCAGAGGCTTATTACTAGCATTCCTAATTGACTATGAACATATGATCTTAAATGAGCCTTGAGTTTACTTGTTTAGGAATTTGCGCACAATTATGGTACACATAACTATCTTTCATTCTTTCCTTACTTCTTTCTTTTTTTCTATTTATGATCTATCATCTATCTTTCTACCTATAATTTATCTTCCTACCTATATATCATATCTTTATTTATCTATATATTGACTGATAGTCAACATATCTGTTCATCTACTCAAATTATGTATGATTTGCTATCATTAATAAATATTAATATAAGTTATTATCCTCAAACAAACTTAATCAAGAATTAAATTAAAGTAACTCACTATACAGTAAATATCAGTCTTGGATATAAAGGAAATACATTTTACAATCTACATATATGAGACAGTATTACTTAGAATTAATTTAGAATGCATAGACTTCTGTGCATATGTGTAAGCAGAGGAGGCAGGACTGGGAAATAATGCACAGCACTCTATCTTTGAATGACAGACACCGAGGCCTAATATATATTGTAATGCTTTACTTAAATCAATCAGCCTTTTGCTTCAATTCGATTCAAATCCAGTGAAATTTATGGTACTATACCAATCTTTTAAAGGCTTTTGTATAAAAGTATAGATTAATACCATGTACATTGAGTTACACCATATAGCCTAATATTTGATTTACTGTCTTCACTCTTTGCTTTCCTATATCTGATCCTGGTAAGGGTTTTTATAACTTTACTCAATGTGGTTCTGACTAGTAGTTTGACATATGAAATGTGATTATTTGCAGAAGTACAGAGGCTTCGTTTCCCCCTTTTCATGACAGCTTTGATTCTTTTGTATAATGCCTTCATCATTGAATTGTTTGTTTGGGGATGCCTTTCTTGTTCTTCATAATGAAATTGTAAAAAAGTAATGAGGACACATTGGCATAAAATAACGATAGCCAGATATTTAAAATAAGCTCTTATTTCTTTCTGGCTTAAATTTATTTACTTAGTGCTTCATGTAGTTGTCCTGAGAGTTATACAAATATTTAGGTTGGATTCTTAAAATTCAACTTGTACAGTGACAGGCAAGTAAATCAATGGAATAGAATTGAAGACCCAGAAATGAACCCACACACCTATGGTTACTTGATCTTTGACAAAGGAGCTACAACCATCCAGTGGAGAAAAGATAGCCTTTTCAACAAATGGTGCTGGTTTCACTGGATGTCAGCATGCAGAAGAATGCGTATTGACCCACTCTTATCTCCTTGTACTAAGCTCAAGTCCAAGTTGATCAAGAACATCCACATAAAATCAGACACACTGAAGCTAATAGAAAAGAAACTGGGGAAGAGCCTTGAGCACATGAGCAGAGGGGAAAAGTTCCTGAACAGAACACCAATAGCTTATGCTCTAAAATCAAGAATTGACAAATGGGACCTCATAAAATTACAAAGTTTCTGTAAGGCAAAGGACACCATCAGAAGGATGAAAGGGCAACCAACAAATTGGGAAAAGATCTTTATCAACCCTACATCTGACAGAGGGCTAATATCCAATATATACAGAGAACTCATGAAGGTAGACTTCAGAGAGACAAATAACTTCATTAAAAAATGGGGTAGAGATGAATTTGAGAATTGCTTTTTAAACCCAGGATAGCTAAACCTTTTCTCAAGGGTAAAAGAACTTCTGGGGGAATGAGTAGGCCGAATCTCAAGCAATATTACAGAGCAATTGTGTTAAAAACTGCATGGTACTGGTACAGTGACAGGCAGGTGGATCAATGGAATAGGTCTGAAGTCCCGGAAATGAACCTACACACCTATGCTCACTAGATCTTCAACAAAGGAGCTCAAAACATCCAGTGGAAAAAAAATAGTCTTTTCAAGAAATTATGCTGGTTCAATTGGATGTCAGCATGCAGAAGAATGCGAATTGATCCATTCTTATCTCCTTTTACTAAGCTCAACTCCAAGTGGATCAAGGACCTCCACATAAAGCCAGACACACTGAAATTAATAGAAAAACTGGGGAAGAGCCTTTAGGACATGGGCACTGGGGAAAGTTCCTGAATAGACCATCAATAGCTTATGCTCTAAGATCAAGAATTAACAAACGGTACCTCATAAAATTAAAGTTTCTGTAAGACAAAGGACACTGTCAAAAGACAAAATGGCAACCAATAAATTGGGAAAAGATCTTCACCAACCCTACATCTGACAGAGGGCTAATATCCAATCTATACAAGGAACCCAAGAAGTTAGACCCCAGAAAACCAAATAACCCTATTAAAAATGGGGTACAGAGCAAAACAGAGAATTTTCACCTGAAGAACTTCAGATGGCTGAGAATCGCCTTAAGAAATGTTCAACATCATTAGTCATTAGGGAAATGCAAATCAAAACAACCATATTTCACTTCACACCTGTCAGAATGGCTAAGATTAAACACTCAGGAGACAGCAGGTGTTGGTGAGGATGTGGAGAAAGAGGAACACTCCTCCACTGCTGGTCGTATTGCAAACTGGTACAACTAGTCTGAAAATCAGTCTGGCAGTTCCTCAGAAAACTGTGCATGACACTTCTGGAGGACCCTGCTATACCATTCTTGGGCATATACGCAGAGTATTTCCCAGCATGTAATAAGGATACATGTTCCACTATGTTCATAGCAACCCTATTTATATTAGCCAGAAGTTGGAAAGAACCCAGATGTCCTTCAATGGAGGAATGGATAAAAAAAATGTGGTATATATACACAATGGAGTACTATTTAGCCATTAGAAACAATGAATTCATGAAATTCTTAGACAAATGGATGGAGCTGGAGAACATCATCCTAAGTGAGGTAACCCAGTCTCAAAAGAACACTCATGGTTGCATTTACTGAAAAGTGGGTATTAGCCTAGAAGCTTGGAATACCCAAGACACAACCCACATATCAAATGATGTCCAAGAAGAAGGAAGGAGTGGCCCCTGATTCTAGAAAGGCTCAATGCAGCAGTGTAGGAGATTACCAGAACAGGGAAGAGGGAAGGTGATGGGGGAACAGGGGGAGGGAAGATGGCTTATTGGACTTTTGGGGAGGGGGGGGTCCAGGAAAAAGGAAATCATTTGAAATGTAAGTAAAGAATATATGGAATAAAAAAAGAGAGAAGGAAAACAAATGGGCTACAGAGCTAAACAAAGAATTTTCACCTGAAGAATATCAAACGGTGGAGAAGAACCTAAAAAAATGTTCAACATCCTTAGTCATCAGGGAAATGCAAATCAAAAAGACCCTAAGATTTCACTTCACACCAGTCAGAATGGCTAAGATCAAAAACTCAGGAGAAAACAGGTGCTGGCGAGGGATGTGGAGAAACTTTTGGTGGGGTTGCAAGCTGGTACAACCACTCTGGAAATCAGTCTGGTGGTTCCTCAGAAAACTGGGAATGATACTTCTGGAGGACCCCTCAATACCACTCCTAGGCATATACTCAGAGGATTCCCCAGCATGTAATAAGGATATATGCTCCACTATGTTCATAGCAGCCCTATTTTTAATATCCAGAAGCTGGAAAGAAACCAGATGTTCCTCAATGGATGAATGAATACAGAAAATGTGGTATATATATATATATATATATATATATATATATATACATACATATACACACACACACACACACACACACACACACACACACACACAATGGAGTACTATTCAGCCATTGAAAACAATGGATTCATGAAATTCTTAGAAAAATGGATGGAACTGGAGAATATCATACTAAGCGAGGTAACCCAGTCACAAAAGAACACTCATGGTATGCACTCACTGATAAGCAGATATTGGCCTAGAAGCTTGGAATACCCAAGACACAATCAACATATCTTATGATGCCCAAGAATACGGAAGGAGTGGACCCTCGTCCTGGAAAGGCTCAGTGCAGCAGTGTAGGGGAATACCAGGACAGGGAAGTGGGAATGGGTTGATTCGGGAGCAGGGGAAGGGAAGAGGGCTTATGGGACTTTTGGGGAGGGGGGATCCAGGAAGAGGAAATCATTTGAAATCTAAATAAAGAATATCTATCTATATCTATATCTATATCTATATCTATATCTCTATCTCTATCTCTATCTCTATCTCTATCTCTATCTCTATCTATATCTATATCTATATCTATATCTATATCTATATCTATATCTATCTATCTATATCTATATCTATATCTATATCTATATATATATATATATAAATTCAACTTGTTCTTTGGTTTGAGGTAAAGTACACACCATTTCTATTTAACTACACAATTTAATAGGAGACTTAAATTTTGGCAATATCAGTTATCATTTGTAGAAATTCCTAGTATATTAAAGGATTTATGGGTCACATTTTAACTGTGAAAATTGCATCGTTGGACACTCAAAATGACATGTAAAGAGCTTTCAGAGAGTCCTTGGACCAAAGTGAATATGACACATAGAGTATTCATGTCACTTAATTTTATTCTGATTTAACCAACAAGAAGTCTTGCTTCACTGCCCTAAGATACAGAAGCAATCCTATAACATAATGTATTGTTCAAACAGGTAGAATACGGAGAAGCAACTGCAACAATCTTATTTTAAGACTGGGAAGTGATTATTTCAGTGTTTTGAGTCTTGTCTTGATCACAACTCACCATGTTTTCTCTAGTAGTAATAAAGCCAGAATGCAAAAAAGGTAGTGAATTAGGTAATCTAAACTTAAACAGGAAAAAAAAATGTCCTCTTAAAAAAGCAAGTGTTATTCTTAATAAAATATTTTTGAGAGGTCTATGCAGGTGCAAGCCAACAAGATTGCAATAGTAGGAGAGGGCATCTGAGGTGGGCGGCGTCTGCACTGCTGCTCCTAGAGTCCAGGCCTGCCCACCCTGGAACTGTTGGCTCCAGCCAGGCTCTACCACAAGAAGGTTGTGGATCATTATGAAAACCCTAAGAATGTGGGGTCCCTTGACAAGCCATCTAAAAATAATGGAACCGAATTGGTTGTGGCTCCGGCATGTGGTAACATCATGAAATTGCAGATCCAGGTGGATGAAAAGGGGAATATTGTGGAAGTCAGATTTAAAAGATTTGGCTGTGGCTTCACCATTACCTCCCGCTCCTTAGCCATGGAGTGGATAAAGGGGAAAACTGTGGAGGAAGCCCTGACCATCGAAAACACAGACATCCCCAAGGAAGCTCTGCCTGCAGCTCGTGAAATTCCTCTGTTCCCATGCTGGAGGAAGATGCCATCAAGGCTGCCCTGACTGATTACATACTGAAACAAGAGTCCAAGAAGGAAGAGCCAGAGAAGAAGTGAGCCCTGGAGACACTCCAACGGGTTACAGCAGCTGTTTCCTGTCACCCATCAAAAGAAGCTACGCAAAATGTATACACACTATTCACCATTTGCGCTGTGGCTCTGATGCAAACAAAATGTGCGTTGATTACACCTAATCTTGTATTCCTTAATTCAGCTCATGTGTGGCCTTCGTGCAGTTAATGTCTCTCTTTTTGTTTTTTGGTTTTGTTTTGGTTTTTCAAGTCAGGGTTTCTCTTTGTAGCCATGGTTGTCCTGGAACTCACTCTATAGACGAGGGTGACCTTGAACTCAGAAATCCACCTGCCTCTGCCTCCCAAGAGTTGGGATTAAAGGCCTGTGCCAGTACTGCCTGGCTTTAACGTCTTGATGCAGTTTGTGGCCTGAGACTGAAATCAGCACCGAAGTCTTATGCTTTGGAGAGTGACAGGGAGTTGTACCTGACTTGAGGTAGATAGCCAGCAGAGTACCTTATGCTGGCTATCTGATAGGATCTATTACTGAGTATTTACTAGACCTACACATATATTATAATACAAGAATGTAAGATGAGAAATTTTTTTTTGAAATTTCGAACTTGTGGTTTGTTACATAATTGTTGTTTATGATCTCAGTGAGATAGAAAATAAGTTCAAATATTGTATCCCAAAATAAACTAACTCAGTTCAGGAAGTGAAAAAAAATTAACTTCAGAGACTATTAAAAAGGTAAACTCAGGTATGTAGAAAGATCACTAAGTAATTTAAGAGCATTTGTTGTTCTTGCAGAGGACTCTGGTTCAGTACCCAGAACTGATTGTGGTCAAACCTTGCCTAACTGCAGTTTCAGGAGGGAACGTAAACCATCATGTTGAATAGACATTCCCGTGTTCATGACAGCACTATTCATAGTACCGCGGAGACATTTGCTTCTTAATGGATGAGTGAACTAAAAGTCACACACATGCACAAATAAAGAAATTATTCAGTTTGTATAAATAATGATATTCTTACATTCTGTCAATATATATAATCTCAGAAGACACTGTTAAGTAAAATACACCAAGCTCTGCGACAAGAATTGCTTAGGGATGGACAGCTGAGTAAGTGTTGACCAAAGTGCAAAATTTCACTCAGAGATAAAGGATAATGTCAATCATTGCTTACGTGTTAATTGTAAAAAGGTATCTAATCTAATCTAATCTAATCTAATCTAATCTAATCTAATCTAATCTAATCTATTTCTCTATCTGGATAAGTCCTCTCCTCTGTAGCCCAGGTTATTACAGGACTCAAACTTCTTGCTTTAACTTTCAAATGATTCCACAATGGAATAGATATGACAAGACAGCCTACCAATGGAAACACAGCTCTAGTAAATACAAGTCATAATTTTGATATAAATGCTGAAGTAGAAAAAAGGCCAGTAATTGTAGGAAAATGAGTTGAGTAATTGAATAAAATTGATATTTATCGATATCAACTCTATAGCGATTATTGAAATGTGGGTATGAAATACAATATTTTCCATGCTTTTGTGTATAGTATACTTTTGGCAAGAGGAAAAAAAAAACAACACCTAAATATCATCAGACTTGTGTAGCGGCAAAGCATGTCATGTACTATCTATAATACACAGCCTTCTGGAACAGAAGCTCAAAAAGCTACTAAGCTTCTGCTCTGCAGAAAAGGTATTCCACAGAAACACTGTTAACTTTAGAGCTCAGTCTGAGAATACACTTGCTTTACACTCCACAAAACAGTTGACAGACAGGAGGATAGTCTGTGTAGGACCTCCAGGCAGTGCTTTTTATAATCATAGAAAAATAGGAAGATAATAAAACGCTAACAATCCTATAATAAGGGTTTTATTAAGTTGTCATAGGAATGGACCGTCACATTTTATAAAACTGTTAAAAAATTATGAACCTTATGCTGACCCAGCGAATATCTCTGTCAAATCCTCAGTTGGCTAGATGAAGACAACAAGGTAATAAAGAAAAATCTGCTTTACTCAAAGCCTATTGTGTCTGCTAATGTCATGCAAAGAAACACTTTTGAAAAAGCAACCAAGATAGCATCTAGTAAGTATATTTGCATAGCAACCAAAACATTCGGCATAGTTGGTCACCATGTGACTACAGTTTCAACTTGGCTTCTACATACATGTATTCATCCCCTTAGAGATGTAATGTCACCTTAAGGTGTCTGAATTGATGCACCTCGTAATTCTTGATGAATAGAAGCACATATTTCCCAAGTGTTAGACTGAGTTGCTGTGTTAGCATTTCATCCAGAAGCATCCTCTCAGGCTAGCTTCCTCTGGTTTACAAAAGATTTACTGAATGTAAGGAGGTATTTGTGCTATAGGATTGTTTCCATACCTTGGGACTGTAAAAGTAGGCTTCTTATTGGGTTCAAATCTTTCTGTTTCGTATCTTAAACATGAAAATCAAATTGATGCCCAGAGAAGATGGAATCAAATACAATCATAGTGGGCATAGTTTAAGCAGTCACCTTTCTGCTCTGTGAAGGTTAGGGTGAATTGGGGACCCAGAGCCCTCCCTTGACAATGTGTTGTACTTCAAAAGCAACAGCGCATTAAGATTGGAAACAGGACTTTGTGTACTGCTACATTTGTGAGATCTATGTCTCCAGTACTGAAGTCACTCTATTCTCTATGGCCCCTCCATCCCTCTAGCTCTGGATTGGCCAATGTTGTAAGGTATCTCATGTTACTGGCCTTACCGTTTGTCTATTTGGATTTTAATGGCCGGTCAATTGTACGTTTGTTCTGGTTAACACTATTATGTGATGCAAGTAGCTTTGTATTTTATGTAAATCTCACACTCGTACCACATCTTCATCTCAGACCCAATCTTCTCTGTTCTTTTTACCCTACTATACTCTTGGCAAGGAGCTGAGAGTTTATGGTTGACACGTAATTTCATATTGAAATGTAAACTTGATTTACATCAAATGAACATTAGGTATACCAATCACAGGCTTGTGCATTAAAAATATTTCTTCCACTTAGAATTCTTAAATGAGACTGAAATGAGTCATATTTACTCTTGGCTCACAATCTTCATCTGAGCAAATGAAGCACTGGAATTTGATTTTCTGCACTAAATGTATCATCTGAGATCCCTGTTGATTAATTTTGTCAATAGGGTGATGCATAACAGAAGTTTTATGGCAATTTTTATTATTCTCACCTTTTAGTCTTGATTTTTTGTTCATGAAAGTAAACTTCACCCTCTCTTATAGCTCACATTTGCACTAAGGCACACAACATAGTGGTCCCCCAGCCAGAGGATAGAAGATATTTGATAATGGACTACTACTTCTTTGATTGGATGAACCCAGCTCTAGACTCAGATTCCTACATCCCGCTTCTTTCACTGAAATCTGCCTTAAGATGTATTTACCCGCCGGGTAGTGGTGGCATACACCTTTAATCTTAGCACTTGGGAGGCAGAGGCAGGCAGATTTCTGAGTTCAAGGCCAGCCTGGTCTACAGAGTGAGTTCCAGGACAGCCAGGGCTACACAGAGAAACCCTGTCTCGGAAAAAAAATAAAAAAAAAAGATGTATTTATCCATTTTCTTGCCTCCAATCCCATATGATCCCAGTCTGCTATATCATATGGACCAAGCCCTATGAACTCTTGTGTATGTCTGTATGTGTGTGTGTGCTTGTGTTGCATGTGTTTATCCAGGGAGTTCTAGTATATAGAACATAATTTGACTGTCTTTTATTTCTACCAAGTGTGCAAATGTCTAATGATCTAACATATATATTGCAATTCCTATTTTGAATGTAAGAATTATTCAGAATGATGTTCTAAATATTCCTGGATTCTTAATTTTTATTTTAGCACCATGTTTTATTGAGCAAACTAGTTTAAAAATACTCACAGTTAATTTAGCTTGCTAATGGTACAGACAAGTTATTTTTTTTTTAGAGAAAGAATTTTTGATTAGTCTTTCTCAACACTATGGTCCTCATTCATTCTGTATAACACAATCAGCGACAGAGGAAACTAATTTTGAAGAAGTCTATGAAATTCATAATAGTACCTTATTTCTCTACTTTCCAGAAATCCATTGAGAAGACTCAGAAATATCAAAATATTTTCTTATTTTATGTTGTAAAGCTCAATCCATGTGAACTAAAACAACTGCTAAATTTTAGAGAAAATAGTATTTACTGTGGTATAGTATATGTTCCTCTTTATTTCTTTCTCTCCTTTTTTCTCCTTTTCCTTTTTGCTTTCCTTTCTTATTTTTGAGTTCCTAATCTTTCTTTAATCTTAACAAATAAGGACATTTTTTACAGAAATAGTTTACTTCCTGCTTCTGTAAAATCCAGTGCCATATTTTTAACCTTAAGCAAAATAATTTACTCTGCCATGATATTATTTTTTCTTAACATAATATTTTAACATAATATTTTATAGGCTATTTGAGATTCCACATAATGCATCCAGTAACCTTTACTTCCCAGTCCTCCCAGGTTTGCCATTTTACCTTTGTCACCCACCACAAAAAGATAAGACAACAAGAACAACAGCAATAACAACAACAATAACAATAACAAAAAACAAGTCTAATTTGTGTTGTCCATACAGTCACTAGAGCATGGTCAAACTCCCAGAGGCTAGCCCCTTAAAGAAGAATAAGTGCTTACCCTGAAGTAATGTCTATCTTTGTTACTGAGAAGTGTTGTATGCAGCAGAATGAAGGATACTGTTTTTGCATTCATGGTGTTAACCTGTGTGTGTGTGTGTGTGTGTGTGTGTGTGTGTGTAAGTTTAAATTAGGGAATTGAGTTCACAGATGTTAAGAGATACTAATGACAAGAAATTGTTAATTCCTGTTATTTTGATGGTGGTGTGCGTGTGTGTGTGTGTGTGTGTGTGTGTGTGTGCGCGCGCGCATGCTTCCCTTCCCTTGGATTGCTGATATGGAGTTATTTATTATTTATTTTCTTGGTTTTCTTCTGTATAACTAGCTTCCTTGGATTGGCGTTTTCCTTCTAGTACCTTCTCTAGGGATGATTTATGGATAGAAACTGTTTAAGTTTCTTTTGTCATGGTATACTTTTGCTTTTGTCCATCCTTGGTGGATGAGAATTTTAGTTGGTATTGTAGTTTGGGCTGGAACCTACAGTCTCTTAGACTGCCACACATCTGCCCAGGCCTTTCGGACTTTCAGAACTTCTGTTAAGACTTCAGGTCTGGTAGGTCTTGATATGTATCTTGGCTTTTTTCCTTTGCAGCTTTCAATATTCTTTCTTTGTTCTGTACATTTTGTGTTTTGATTATTATGTAGTGGAAGGGTTTTCTTTTTTGTCCAATCTATTTCATGTTCTGTAAGCTTCTTATATGTATATAGGTATATATCTTTCTTCATGTTGAGGAAATTTTCTTCTATAGTTTTGTTTAAAATATTTTAAGGGTCTTGTAGCTGAGAATCTTCTTCTATTCCTATTATTCTTAAGTTTGAACTTTTAATAATACTCCACACTTCTTGGATATTTTGTGTCATGAAATTTTTAGATTTAGCATTTTTTTTTGATGAGTATATCTATCTCTTTAATCACAGCTTCTATACCTGAGATGATCTCTTCCATCTCTTGTATTTTGTTTGCAATGCTTGCATCTGTAATTCCTGTTCTCTTTCCTAGGTATTTCTTCTCCAGGATTGCCCCAGTTTGTGCTTTTTTATTGCTTCAATTTCCATTTTCAGTTCTTGGTCCTTTTTCTTCATTTCCTTCACCTGTTTGATTACATTTTCCTGTATTTTTTTTTCCGAGACAGGGTTTCTCTGTGTAGCCCTGACTGTCCTGGAACTTACTCTGTAGACCAGGCTGGCCTCAAACTCGGAAATCTGCCTGCCTCTGCCTCCCAAGTGCTGGGATTAAAGGCATGTGCCTCCTCTACCTGGCTCTGTATTTCTTTAAGGGAGTTATTTATTTCCTTTCTTAAAGGCCTCTATCATCTTTATAAGATTTTATTTAAGGTCATCTTCTTGTGCTTTGGCTGTGTTAGGATATCCATGGCTTGCTGTTGGAGTATTGCTGGGCTCTGTTGGTGCCATATTTACTTGACTCTTGTTGATTTTGTTCTTATGCTTTTAGCCATCTGGTTGTACTGGTGTTCCTTGGATGTTCCTGGTGTTTGCAGGACTCCTCAGAGAGGCTGGCAGAGCCTGACAATGCATCTCATGAAACAGAATGCTGCTCACCTCTGCTAGCTGTGCCTCAAGTGGATCCGACTGATGGAAAAGCAATGGGGGAGGGGTCTAAGCCGAATGTTCCTGCCCATCCCCAACATAAGGTGGACCTCAGCGAGCCATGTGGAAGAGTTGCAGTGATTGAGTGAGGTGGAGGGGTCAAGGGTGAGGTGTCACAAAAGCCATGCAGGGCTTGCACCTAGGCCCACTATACATTTGTAGCAGATGTGCAGCTTGGTGTTCTTGTGGGTCCCGTAACAATTGCAGCAGAAGCTGTCTCTTACTCTGCCTGCCATTGGACTCACTTGAGCTGAAGTGCTTGGTTAGACCTCAGTGCAAAAGAATGCATTTAGTCCTGCTGCAATTTGACGTCCCAGGGCAGGTTGGTACCGAAGTGAAGCTTCCCTTTCTCTGAGGAGAAGGGGACGGGATAACATGGGAAAAGATTTCTGAGTGTGGGACTGGAATACAGGATGGGGGGTGGGGTGGGTGGATGGGGAGGGGTTGTGATTGGGATGTAAAATGAATAAATAAATTAATGAAAAGAAGAAAAAGAAAGAAAAGTTAGCCTTTTCCCTAACCTCTTCTCCAGTTGTTATCTTTTGTTGAGAGCTACAGGTCATCATCCTTTAAAAAAGTTGTAATTATATTTATGTATAGAAAACTTAGTGTATGTGTCATCATCTTTAATCACAATTTTAAACGTTCTTTTCAACGGGCTCTTGTTGAAGTTGTTACTTTGGGGTGGGGTTGTTACCCAAAGCCTTCTATATCTCTCTTTCTCAGCTATCAGTCTTCAGTCATCAGTGCCACTACAAAAGAAGCTTCTCTGCTTTAGTCAGCAGGATTCGAGATCATGAACCTCCACATGGTATGTGGCAACAGCACATGCCACAGACATCCCTATGACTTTCAGTGGTAAAACAGGCCAAGAACAATAACCTGGTCTCTGACTTCATCAAGATTTGAACATGGCCCTTGGTGACAGCATGAACTGTAGACCTCTACCATAGGTACCTGCATGGGCATTGGTAATAACTTAGGCCACCACAGGCTTCAACTCTGCCAGCCCCTTGCTGTAGGCTGGAGCAGGATCAGGGCCCCAAATATGGCCCCTGATGGCAGCACAGACAATGGACATCAGCATGGTGTCAGGCAGCAGCACGTTCCATGCGTGCCAACATGGCCTCTGAAGGTAGGTCAGGCCTCAGATATCGGCAAGGTTCAGCCTCTCTCCACTGTGTATGCACCACTTCATTCCTCCATCCTTGCCACCCCGCCACAACAAAGCCATTTGTCACAGAGACACTGGAAACTACACCACAGTCACTTCATATATTTTTAGCTTATATGGCTACTAATGCAAATACTCATTGGCACAAGTCATTGGTCTGGTTTCTGAAGCACCAGCAATAATGGGCTGTAGAGGAATTTCCCTTAATTTTCTGATTGGCTGAGAAAGATGACAAATAGCCAATCACTGGGCTAAAATGAGGAGGTGGGATTTCTAGTCAAGACAGGAAGAGGAGGAGACAAGGAGAAGTTGGAGGAGACTGATTGTTGGACGACCAAGGGAGAGTTGTTAGAAGGAAGATGGACAGGAGCGAAAGGCCTGGAGAAACTGCAAGTTGTAGGGATTCCATAGCTGGGGGAAAAAGTGGTATAGAGGCATAATATAGGCGTGCAGTTTATAAATATACAACTGAGTTGCCATTTTTCCTTGCTTGGGCTTAAAGAGGTCAGAGATTCACCACAACAAGGTTGTGATTTTCTTGGATGGGTTTATTGGGTTTGGAGATTTATCACAACAAAATGGCGTATCATTCTATCTATTAGAACTCAACTAACCTGAGATAAAAGATACTGCCCCACACCTCAGGCTGAGGCAGTGTGTGGATTAAAAGCTGACTGGGTCTGAGGGGCCTGCAGAGAACTGCAGGGAGGCTCCCTCCCCAAGTCCCAGGTGGACAGCTTCAGCCAGGGGCAGCACCCCAGCCTGGAGCTGGACTTAATCGGGCATGTCGGCCGGAGATAGCCTTTGTGTGTTCGCTTCCCTGTGTCCCCCACACCTGTACAGGACATGGACAGCCAGACTGAATCCAACCGCAGAGGGAGACGAAGGTACAAAGGGCTTCCGATCAGGTAATAAGCATCACACACTGATACTTAAAGATGAGAAACACAATAAACACCTTTTGGGCTTTAAGGGATGATATTCTGAATGGTTTGGCAGGGATTGATTTGAAGGAAAACAGATACCTTGTCACTCACTGGTATTGCAATATTTATTCTCTTGATCTACTATGTCTTCTCAAAAGACAGGACTGTAGATAAAAAAATTCCTTGCCTTAGAAAAGGGATTACAGGTAACACTAGAACTAGAGGTTCAGGATAATATAGGTCCAGATAAGCAATAGAAAGAGGAAAATAAAGGTTGGAGACAGAGGCTGGAAGAGAGGCTAGAAAAAAGGATTCAGCGATTCACAGATCAGACTGAACAGCAAGGAGATAGAGATAACATTTGGAAGCAAAGTCTAGAGGAGAATTTACTAAAGCAGCAAATCAAAATAGGGCAGATGCTGCAGTATCAGAATTACAACACAAAGAGAAGTTAAGACTGTAGAAGCATGGACTAGAACAGAAGATACAGGAATTATAGGGCAGCATGAGCAAAGGAAAAACATTTAAGACGTGGCAACATGGCCTAGATGAAACACTAGAATTGAAGACACAGCAAATTATAGATCAGAACAAAAGAGAGAAAGATGAAAATGAAGGTGGGAGACAGGAGCTGAAAAAGATACTAGAGCAAAGGATACAACAGCTCACAGATCAGACTGAGCAGCAGAGAGAAAATATTGAGGATTGGAAGCAAGACTTGGAGGATAACTTTTAAAAATTAATCAAAATAAAATGGATAGCAGAATATAAAAGTTGCAATAAAAAGAAAAAATTAAAATGTGAAGGCAGAACCTTGAATAGAGAACACAGAAACTCAAGGATCAGCTGGAAAGAGACAAAAACAGATCATCCTCCCAGCCCCTGATTTTTTTGGGGGAGGATGTTTCTGGTTATGTTTCGAGTTATAGATACTTTCTTATTTTAAGGGATACTTTACAAATGTAGCTTTGAACAGGGAGGGAACTAGAGAGCTTAAACTCAGATTTCTACCTTTCCTTCCTCTTCTCTATCCTTCCTTTTTAGGTGAGAGAGGGGCAGAAGAGAGAAGGGGGATATAGTAATATCAAAGAATTTAGAAAAACAGAAAAATAGGGATATGTTATCAAATACTCTTGAACAAAACACTGCACAGATATATCTTACATTGGTAGAAACCTTTAAAATTGTTACATTGTTACAATTGTTACATGTTACAAAAATTAACATTGACATTGGTACAGAATTTGTTTGATTTATTGTGATACTGATTTAAGGTTTTCATTGATATAAATTTCTTCTATTGGTACAAAGACTTAAAAATACAAAACTTAGAGCCAGACCTTCTATAGCTACTATTATTACAAACTGTTTTTTAGTGTTTGAGCAATCTGAGTTAAAGGCCAGATAGCAAACCCATAGTTCTGAGTTGATTAAAATGGTGTTTATGAAATGTTTCAATTAGAGAGGGCTGAGAGTAGTTAAGGCTAAACAGTTCAGATATACTTTGCATTGATAGTTTTCAAAAACCCCAGAGATTCACAGAATGTGACACTTAATGTTGTGTGACCATTTTATGCTGAGACATATCTGCTCCTGACAGCACTCCCTTTCTTCGGTTCAAAGAAGATACTGATCAAGGTAGCCACTGGGCAGAAAAAGCCTATTTCTTCTACAGACCTATACTGTTCATGAGAGGACACAAGATGCAGGATAGTTGAAAGTTCAGTTCTACCAAGATATAATAAGCTAGTCAGTCCTTCATAATTCCTGTTTCACAAGGTTTGTCAGTTGATCCTGGGCCAGAAAGCTACAAATTGATTCTCCAATGTGTTGTGGACTGAGGGACTGTCCAGGTGATCAGCTGTCTCTAAACATTGGTAAGGTTCTGGAAGCTATGTTTTGTGTTCCTCATAATTTCAGTTAATATTTAAGTCGTTATCAGATTTCTAATGGGGTTGAAGATGGGGTGTACTCTCATATCCAACCCAAGCTGTTTAGCATTGAGAGAGGTGACATAGATTTGAGAGCATGGTTTTCAGATTTTATACAATCTAAAAGCAGGACATAATCCAGGTGTAAAATTAAACCTTTTTAAGATAGATGGATGGCAGAGTGCTTTCCCTAATTGACAAATTGTTGGACTGGAGGCCAGAGGAGAGCCCCGGGTCTCCTGGAGCTGGAGTTACAGGCAGCTGTGAGCCGCTTGCCCTGGGTGCTGGGAATCCAGCTTGACCACGGAGCCGCCTTTCCAGCCCTGGGGCAGGCGCCTGCAGTTCATGGGTTAGACAGTGATAGTATCAGATGGGAAGGGCTTACTGCCAGCTGTTTTCCAGCACATGATGTTTTTCTTAGACAGTTCTGCTTTTTCCTATGTGTCTCAGAGCTACTGGTGTCTAGCACATTCCCAGGCAAGGGGTCTCAGTAGACACCTGAGAAAACAAACGTGCTTGGAGCTGAGGTTGGGGGGCACTCCCTCCTCTACTACTAGCTTCTCAGTGAGCGCGGTAACATGTGGCAGTTTACCAGCTGTCTTAGTCAGGGTTTCTATTCCTGCACAAACATCATGACCAAGAAGCAAGTTGGGGAGGAAAGGGTTTATTCATCTTACACTTCCACACTGCTGTTCATCACCAAAGGAAGTCAGGACTGGGACTCAAGCAGGTCAGGAAGCAGGAGCTGATGCAGAGGCCATGGAGGTATGTTCCTTACTGGCTTGCTTCCTCTGCCTTGCTCAGCCTGCTCTCTTATAGAACCCAAGAATACCAGCCCAGGGGTGGCACCACCCACAATGGGCCCACCCTCTTGATCACTAATGGAGAAAATGACTTACAGCTGGGTCTCACAGAGGCACTTCCTCAACTGAAGCTCCTTTCTCTGTGATAACTCCAGCCTGTGTCAAGTTGACACACAAAACCAGCCAGTACAATGCCTTTAATGGGATAATTAATAACTACAAATTTAGCTATCTTTAGGGATAATTTTTCTTCATGTATTTTTTCATTTAAATTAAATTTTCAATTAAAATTTCAATTCAACTTCCTTTAAAGTGACTTTCTTGATCAAAGTGAACTTTAAATAATTCCATCAACTTTTTATAGGTAATTACAGTTCAACTGATGTAAGATATTTTAATCCCTTGCTGAACCCCTTATGTCAAAATATGATTGGACAATGGTACAACCCATCCTACTTCTTCTAAATATGCTTCCTTTACATATGTTATACAAAGTTCCTTCTGGGTTGTAGTTCGGCTTCTAAGTCTGTTCGGCCACCCGGATCAATCAGGTAGAGATTAATTAAAATAAATTTTTGTCATCTGCATTGACCTAGTGTTTGAGTTACCTTGGATTTATGATGGAATTAAGCAGATCCCAAAACATTCCTGGTGGCTGATCTTTTGTTGTGTTCCTGGATTCTGTTAGTATTTTACTGAATATTTTTGCACTATGTTCATAAGTGAAATTGGTTTGTGATTGTCTTTCTTCATTGTGTCTCTATGTGGTTTATGCATTAGGATAACTGTGACCTCATAAAATGATTTGGGCACTGTTCTTTGGTTTCTTTTTTTGTGGAAAAATTTGAATAGTATTAACTCTGAAAGTTTGCTTGAATGCTGACTCTGAGCCTTTTATTTTTTCTTAAATATTTTAATGACTGGTTGGATTTTACTATTTTACTAGAGCTTATAGTTCTGTTTACATTGCTTATCTGATCTGGATTTAACTTTGAAAAGTGACACCTATTGAGAAAATTATTCATTTCTTTAAGATTTTCCAATTTGGTAGAATACACATTTTTAAATGAATACGCATCTGATTTTCTGTATTTTCTCAGTGTCTGTTGCTGTGTCCCCTTTTCTGTTCTGCATTTATTAATTTGGATATTCTCACTCTGTCATTTAGTTAGTTTCTATTAGGGTTTGTGTATCCTGTTGAGTTTTTCAAAGAACCAACTGTGTTTCATTGGTTCTTTGTATTGTTTCTTTGTTTCTATTTCACTGGTATAAGCCTTCAGTTTGATTATGTTTTGCTGTCCACTCTTCTTGGGTGTGGTTACTACTTTTTGATCTGGAAATTTCAGCTGTGCTGTTGAATTGCTAGTATGGCAGAGCTCCAGCTTTTTTTAAATTTATTTTTCTCATAGGCACTTAGTGCTATGAACCTTTCCCTCTGCACAGCAGTCATTGTGTCTCATATATTTGGGCAGGTGGTTTCTTCACTTTTAGCAATTCCCAGAAAGTTTTTAGTTTCTTTTTGTTTTTAATTTTTATTTTCTATATTCTATGTTTACATTCCAAAGGCTTTCCCCTTTCCCAGTTCCCCCCTCCCTATGTCCCATAATTCCTCTCCCCCCCAACTATTCCCCAATCATTCCCCCTCCCCCCACGGTTTCTCTACAAAATTGGATCCAATCTTGTTGTTGTTGTTGTTGTTGTTTCTATATAATTATGTATGTGTTTTTTTTATTTTCTATATTCTTTGTTTACATTCCAAACGCGTTCCCCTTTCCCAGTTCCCCCCTCACCATATTTCCCATAAGTCCTCTTCCCTCTGCCCAATCCCCAATCTCACCCCCTTTCTCTGTCCTTATACTCCCCTACAATACTGGATCAAGCCTTTTCAGGACCAGGGCCCTCTCCTTCCTTCTTCTTGGGAA
Source organism: Apodemus agrarius (assembly GCA_964023405.1). NCBI lineage: Eukaryota > Metazoa > Chordata > Mammalia > Rodentia > Muridae > Apodemus > Apodemus agrarius. The sequence goes on from OZ030007.1 coordinate 118,604,010, forward strand.
CCATTTGATATGCTAATTGTATTGAGTATTCAGAGCTTCTAGGCTGATTAAATCCACTTATCAGTGATTGCATTTCATATGTATTCTTCTGTGATTGGGTTACTTCACTTAGGATGATATTTTCTAGTTCCTACCATTTGCCTCCAAATTTCGTGAATTCATTGTTTTTAATTGCTGAGTAGTATTCCATTGTATAAATATGCCACATTTTCTGTATCCATTCCTCCACTGAGGGACATCTGGGTTCTTTCCAGCTTCTGGCTATTATAAATAAGGCTGCTATGAACATAGTGGAGCATGTGTCTTTGTTGCATGCAGGGGAATCCTCTGGGTATGTGCCCAGGAGTGGTATAACAGGGTCCTCTGGAAGTGTCATGCCCAATTTTCTGAGGAACTGCCAGACTGATTTCCAGAATGGTTGTACCATCTTGCAGTCCCACCAACAGTGGAAGAGTGTTCCTCTTTCTCCACATCCTCGCCAACACCTGCTGTCTCTTGAGTTTTTAATCTTAGCCATCCTGACTGGTGTGAGGTAGAATCTCAGGGTTGTTTTGATTTGCATTTCCCTGATGTTGAACATCTCTTAAAGTGCTTCTCAGCCATCTGAATTTCTTCTGGAGAAAATTCTTTGTTTAGCTCTGGACCCCATTTTTTTTTTTTTATTTTTTTTTTTTTTTTTAATTTTATTTTCTATATTCTATGTTTACATTCCAAAGGCTTTCCCCTTTCCCAGTTCCCACCCACCATAGTTCCCATAGTTCCTCTCCCCCCCAGTGATTTGGTTCTCTGGGGTCTAACTTCTTGAGTTCTTTGTATATATTGAATATTAGCCCTATGTCGGATGTGGGGTTGGTAAATATCTTTTCCCAATTAGTTGGTTGCTGTTTTGTCCTTCTGACCGTGTCCTTTGCTTTACAGAAACTCTGTAATTTTATGAGGTTCCATTTGTCAATTCTTGATCTTAGAGCATAAGCTATTGGTGTTCTGTTCAGGAACTTTCCCCCTGTGCCCATGTCCTCCAGGGTCTTCCCCAGTAAAAACAGTCCTTGGGTAGCATACCTGCACACCTCAGAGTGGCCTATGACTCAGCAGGGAATTTCTGTTTGAGTTGAGAGATGTGACATAGTGATGGGGTGGAGGAGGCCAGGTATAGATGATCTGTGTGAGACACTGGAAGCATGAAGAGTGGGGAGATGAGGTTGCAGCTGGTTCTCTGCTTCAGTGGCAGGAACAATTGCATTGGGTCCAGAGGCATTCTAATTGGTCTTCTGGAATGCATGGCCTGTGTTGGTAAGTGTTGGCTAATGCATATAGTTTAGCATAAAATTCAGCATTTATTTTGAAACTATTTTATTCGAATGCAATCATTTCTGAACAATAGTAAAATGCCTTCTTACTATTTTGCATACTCAGTAGATATTTTAAATGAAACATGACCTTCTTTTAATTTGCTTTGAGTAAAATATCAAAGCTACCATTTAAAATAGTTATTGAATATGATGTGGGATAAAGCAGAAATCGTCATACCAAGATGTGTGCAAGACAAACAAGAAAGGAAGCACTCAAGAAAACGATGCTGTCAGGGTCACTCTGGTCCTGCCCCGGGAGGAAGGCTTTCTATTCCTGTCACATTCTGTGACAGGGTTTTCCAAACATGGGCCTTGCCTCAGTCAGATGAAGCAGGATTATACTGAAAGCTGCTGCTTGATCTGTTTTCAGAAAACGTTGCTGCAATCCTTGGAAGAAATAGCTTAGAGTAATAGAATTTTAGCAGAAATGAATCTGCAGCTCGCTGGGAAAAATTCAGTGTAGCCACAGAGACTTCAGATGCTACACTTGCAGTTTCACCATGGTCTATGGAATTAGGACACTGGAGAAGGGAAATGTATTGAAAGTGGGTTTTTAGAAATGGAATCGTAAAATGCCTTGAATTTCCTAATTTATTTATTTTTTTCTACATAGAACTTAGAAATCAGCCTGGCACTGAGCTGCATATGTCACCCTTTCACAGTAATACCTCTGTCTAAACAGCCTTTAGACGCTTTTCTTGAGGAAAACTTTGTTCTCAGAGAGTAAGCCGAACAAAATGTTCAAGTCTTCATAGTAAATTGATTATGAATCTACCTTCGAAAATAGTTCATTTTAAGATACCAACCTATAAGTTATGATTCCTTCATATTTAACTAACTATAGTCAAATAAAGTTGCTGTGAACAAAGATAGCAGACAATCCCCACCAACATGTGTTTATAAGGGGACAGGCCATTTAAATCCTGGCCAGGCAAAGCCAACAGTCAGTGGGAAAAACAATGAAATAGAAATTTATATGCAGAGTCTTTTATAAAAACTGCACCCCCATTTTATATATAACAGTGAGCCATAAATAATCGTAATATCACATAATGTTTGTGGAAGTAAACCATGAACTAAAGAAAAGCATTTCACTACGTTGTCGCCTTGATATTCACCAGCAAAAATGCAGGTAGAAGGAAAGTAATCCTTACACAGGAAATTAACATGTGCTCCAAGAAAAAACGTTAAGGTGATGGATTTACTCCTGAGAGATGAAGAAGATTATCCACAATTTTGCCTAAGGAATTACCTGAGTGAAAAAAAATAGTTCAGGACAAAGAACTGATGGAATTTCCACATGTTAAAAGATGACCATGTAACTGCAATGGCCAGCTACGGGAGTTCCGAAACCAAGTCCACTGGAATGGCTGCTAGCGCGGCTTCCCAATGACTCATGGCAATTTTCCTGGGACAAATGCCTCGTCTAGTTTTCGTGTCCTGTGTCTGCCTATGTATACTACCCCTCAGACCCTTAAATAAGCAGAGGTGGCTATTTCTGTCATTGGCATCATTCTGTCTTTTAAACTTTACTATTTATTTTTTAGCTTCTGAATGAGAGAAACAGGTAATATTTTTCTTTCAGACTCAAATTTATTTCACTTGCCATAATAGTTTCTAGTAGTCCCATTAATTTTCTAGAAAAGTTATGACTTTACATGGTTTTATTTTTAATGATTTAATACATATTATATTATAATATATTATAATTATATATGATATGTATATATCATATATATGATATATAATTACATTATATATATATCATATTTTCTTTACCCATTCATCTGCTGATGGTGTCTAGGCTGAATTCTTATCCTGATTATGGTGAATAGTGAAATAATAAAATACAAAGCATAGTTCAGTAGTCTCCGTGTGGTATAATAACTGCAAATCCTTAAAATCCATAACTGTGAGAGCTAACATGGGGCAATACAGTATTCTTGTTTTTCCTTTTTTCTTTCTTCAGACAGAATCTCATTGTGCTTAGTGTGATTAAAATTCAAACTCTGTAATGGAGTGTGGTCCTGTACTCCTGGCCTTTTTGCTTCCTCTTTCTAGCTGACAACTGCAGGGATCCCAGACATTTGCTAGTAGGTATAGTTTATGTGGCTCTAGAGAAACTAAGGGCCACCTACAGGAACTCGACCAGTATCGCCATTCTCAATCTATATTTTGAATTTTTTAAGTTGATCTTTGAATTTTTATTCATTATTTTATTTATTTATATCCTGACTTCTTCCTCCATCTCCCTTCCCCCTCACCTCTGAGAGGATGCCCCATGGATATCCCATACCCTAGGGCATCAAGTCTCTACAGGATAAGGCTCATCCTCCCTTTCCACTGAGGACAGACAAGGCAACCCTCTGCCACATGTGTGCCGGAGGCCATGGAACAGTGCACCAACAGTCTTTGCTTGGTGGCTCAGTCTCTGGGAGCTTCCAGGGGTCCAGGTTAGTGACACTATTGGTCTTCCTGTGGGGTTGCCATCCCATTCTGTTTCTTCAATCATTCCTATAACACATCCATAGGGGTCCTCAACCTCTGTCTCATGCTTGGCTGTGTTTATCCGCATATGTCTCAGTCAGCTATTGGGTAGAGATTGTCAGAAAATAGCCATGCTAGACTCCTGTCTGCAAACAAAACATAGCACCAGCAATAGTGTGAGGGATTGGTACCCACCATCGGAGGGATTCCGAGTTGGGAGGATCACTGGTTGAATTTTTTTCTGTCTCTGGTCTAGTTTGGCCCCTTCATTCCCTTTAGACAGGAGTGATTTGTGGTCAAAAAGTTTATAGGTGGATTGGTCTCCCCATCTATCCACTGGAGGTCCTGTCTGGCTACTGGAGATAGTTGCTTCAGGTTCTATATCACCACTGTTGGATGTTTGGCTAACTTCTTATTTTTGAGTCTGTGGAGTATAGGATGGTTATTCTGTATTTTATGGCTAATATCCACCTATGAGTACATACTGTGTATGTCTTTCTGGTTCTGAGATACCTAACTCAGGATGACATTCTCAAGCTCCATCCCTTTGTCTGGAATTTCACCAAAATTGGGTCCTAGTAGCCTCCCCATCCCAGGTCTCTAGGACTTTCTAGTGATTTCCCCATCCCCATCCCTACCCCTGGGAGCTGCATATTTACATTCATTCTTCTGGCCCTCTGGGTCTCTCTCCTGATTTCCCCTTTATCTGATCCTAACACTCTATTCCCTGTCCCCTCTCCCTCCATCTGCCTCCTTAGACTATTTTATACTCCCTTCTAAGTGAGAATCAATAATGATCCCATCGGACTTCCTTCTTATTTAACTTTTTGTTTTTGAGTCTGTGGAGTATAGGATGGTTATTATGTATCTTATGGCTAATATCCACCTATAAGTGAGTACATACTATGTATGCCTTTTTGAGTCTGAGATACCTAACTCAGGATGACATTCTCAAGCTCCATCCATTTGTCTGGAAAATTCATGATGTTCTTGTTTTTAGTAGTTGAATAGCATTTCACTGTATAAATGAAGCACATTTTCTGTATCCATTGTTAGGTTGAGGGATATATGGGTAGCTGTCCAGTTTCTGGATATTATGAATAAGGCTGCTATGAACATAGTAGAGCATGTGCCTTGGTGGTATGGCGGAACATCTTTTGTGTATATGCCCAGGAGTGGTATAGCTAGGTCTTCAGGTAGAACCATTTCAAATTTTCTGAGAAACTGGCAGATTGATTTTCAAAATGGTTGAATAAGTATGTAATCCCACCAGCGATAGGTGAGTGTTCCTTTTTCTCCACATCCTCACCATAATATGCTTGAGTTTTGGCTCTTAACCATTCTGGTTGGTTTAAGGTGGAATTTCAGGATCATTTTGATTTGCATTTCCCTGATGAATAAAGATGCTGAACATTTCTTTAAGTAGTTCTCAGACATTCTTCATTCCTCTGTTGAGAATTCTGTTTAGTTCTTTACCACATTTTATTTATTGGGTTATTTGATGTGTTGGAGTCTAATTTCTTGAGTTCCTTATATAATTTAGATATTATCCCTCTGGTGGATATAGGGTTCATTAAGATCTTTTCCCAATCTGTAAGCTGGTATTTTATACAATTGATGGTATCCTTTACCTTACAGAAGCTTTGCAGTTTCGTGAGGTATCATTTATCAATGGTGGATCTTAGAGCCTGAGCCATTGTTGGTCTGTTCAGGGAATTTTCTCCTGTTCCAATGTGTTCTAGCTTTTTCCCACTTTCTCTTCTATTAGACTCAGTATATCCTGGTTAATGTTGAGGTTCTTGATCCACTTGGACTGGAGCTTTGTGCAGGGTGATACATATTGATCAATTTTCATTCATTTGCATGCAGGCTGCCAGCTAGAAGAGCACCATTTGTTGTAAATGCTGTTTTCCACTGGATGGTTTTAGCTTCTTTGTCAAAGATCAAAGGTCCATAGGTGTGTGGGTTTATTACTTTCTTTTTCCTTTTCTTTTTGTAATGTTCTTGAAACATTTAATGAAGTGTATGCTCTTTGTAGATACAGTATCATCAAACCAGCTTGTTCTTTTTCTTTATTTTTTATTGGATATTTTATGTATTTACACTTCAAATGTTATCACTTTTCCCAGTTTCCCCTCCAGAAGCCCCCTAACCTGTCCTTCCCCCACTGCTTCTATGAGGGTACTCTGCCTCCCACCCACCGACTTCCACCTCACCGCCCTGGCATTCCCCTCAGGAACTGAGCCTCCATAGGACAAAGGGCCTCACCTCCTATTGATGCCAGACAATGCTATCCTCTGCTACATATGCAGCTGGAGCCATGGGTCCCTCCATGTATACTCTTTGTTGGTGGTTTAGTCTCTGGGAGCTCTGGGGGATCTGGTTTGTTGAAATTCTTCCTATAGCCATACAAATCCCTTCAGCTCCTTCAGTAATTTTTCTAACTACTCCATTGGGGTCCCCAGTGCTCAGTCCAATGTTTGACTGTAAGCATTCACCTCTGTATTTTTCAGACTCTGGCAGAACCTCTCGGGAGACAACTATAGCAGGCTATTCCATTGATCAACTTGTCTGTCACTGTACCAATACCATGCGTTCTTTATCACTATTGCAGCTTGAGGTCAAAGTTCTTTTATTGTTCAGAATTGTTTCGGTTATCCTGGATTCTTGCTTTTCTATTTGGAGTTGGAAATTGCTCTAACAAGGTCTGTAAAATTTTGTGTTGGGATTTTGATGGGAATTGCAATGAATCTGTGTATTGCTTTTGGTAAAATGGCCATTTCACTATGTTAATCTTACAGATCCATCAACATGGGAGATTTTTCCATCGTCTTCAATTTCCTTCTTCAGTTACTTGAAGTTCTTTTGTTTTTTATTAGATATTTTCTTAATTCACATTTCAAATGTTATCTATCCCCTTTCCTGGTTTTCCCTCCAAAAACATCCTATCCCATTCCCTCTTCCCCTAGTAGGAAGTTATTGTCACACAGATACTTCTCTTGCTTGGTTAGTTTTATACCAAGATATTTTATATTATTGTGGCTATTGTTTCTTTAATTTCTTTCTCAGTCTATTTATCATTTGTTATAAAGGGGGGCTAATGATTTCTTTAAGTTAGTTTTATATTGAGCAACTTTGCTAAAGTTGTTTATCAGCTGGAGTCTTTAGTAGGTCACTGGCTATCAAATCATCTACAAATAGTGATACCTTGACTTCTTCCTTTCCAATTTGGATCCCTTTGATCTCCTTTTGTAGTCTTATTGCTCTAGCTAGAACTTGAAATACTATATTGAATAGATAGGGATAGAATAGGCAGACTTGTCTTGACCCTGATTTTAGTGGGATTACTTCAAGTTTCTCTCCATTTAATTTGGATATAGAGTTTTTATTAGGTTTAAGTATGTGTCATGAATTCGTGACATCTTCAAGTCTTTTAACATGAAGTGGTGTTTGATTTTGTCAAAGGCTTTTCCAGCATCTAATGAGATGATTCTGGGGTTTACTTTTCCTTTGATTGGTTATATGGTGGATTATGTTGCTGGATTTTCATATATTGAACCATCTCTTCATCCCTGGCATGAAGTCTGCTTGATCGTAATGAATGATGCTTTTGATGTGTTCTTAAATTTACTTTCTGAGAATTTCATTGAGCATTTTATATTGATCTTTATAAGCAAAATTGATTTGAAGTTTTCTTTCTTTTTTGAGTCTTTGTATGGTTTAGGTATCAGGGTAATTATGGCGTCCTAGACTGAATTAAGTAGTATTTCTTCTGTTTTTATTTTGTGCAATAATTTGAGAAGTATTGGTATAAGTTCTACTTTGAAAGCCTTGTGAAACTCTGTACTAAAACCATCTGGCTCTGAACTTTTTAGGGAGAGAGGAGAGATTCTGTTTCCTTATGAATTATGGTACTATTTAGATAATTACCTGATCTTGATTTAATTTTGGTACATGTTATCTGTCTAGAAAAACATCAATTTCATTTCAATATTCCTGTTTCATTTAGTATAGGCTTTTGAGGTAAAACCTGGTGATTTTTTAAATTTCTTCAGTTTTTTTTGTTACGTCTTCCTTTTCATTTCTAATTATGTTAATTTGAATACTGTCTCTGTGTCTTTTAGTTATTTTGGCTAAGAGTTTTCTATGTTGTTGATTTTCTCAAACAACCAGCTCTTGTTGTTTTTGATTCTTTCTATTTTACTCTTTGGTTCTAATTATTTTAATTCATACCTGAGTATGACTATTTCCTGCTGTCTACTTCTCTTGGCCATGTTTGATTCTTTTTTTGTTCTATAGCTTTCATGTGTGCTATTAAGTTGCTAGCATGAGATTTCTCCAATTTTTTTTAATGAAGGCACTTTGTACTGTGAATTTGCCTCTTAACACTGTTTTCGTTGTGTCCCAAAAGTTTCTGTATGTTGTACCTTTATTTTTATTCAATTATAAAATGTCTTTAATTTCTTTATTTCTTTCCTGACCCAGATATCATTGAGTATCGAGTTGTTCAGTTTTAGTGGGTATGTGGGCTTTCTGTTGTTTTTGTTGTTTTTGAAGTTAATATGATAGAACAAAAGTGGCAATTTCAATCTTCTTGTATCTGTTGAGGATTGTTTTGTGCCCAACTGATTATGTGGTCTATTTTGGAGAAGATTAGGTGCAGTACTGAGAAGAAGGTAACTTTTTTGTTTTGGGGCATAATAGTGTGTAGATAATCTGTTAAATCCATTTGGTTCATAACATCTTTTAGTTTCACCATGTCTCTGTTTAGTTCCTTTTTGATCACCTGTCCACAGGTGAAAGTGGGGTGCTGAAGTCTCCCACTTTTATTGTGTTGAGTTCAATGTGTGTTTTGAGCTTTAGTAAAGTTTCTTTTATGAATGGGGTGCCCTGCATTGTTGGCATAGTTGTACAGAATTAAGGATTCATTTTGATAATTTTTTTTCTTTGATGAGTCCTTCAATTACTTTTGGTTGAAAGTCTAGTTTATTAGATAATAGAATGGCTACTCTGGGTTGTTTCTTCTAACCATTTGCTTAGAAAAACGTTTTTCAACCCTGTACTCTGAGGTAGTGTCTATCTTTGTTACTGAAGTGTATTTCTTAAATGCAGCAGATGATGGTACATGTTTAAATATGTAGTCTGCTAGCCTGTGCTCTTTTCTTGGAGATTTCAGTCCACTAATGTTGAGAGATATTAGTGACCAATGATTGTTAGTTCCTGTTATTTTGTTATTGGAGGTGGTACTATATGTATGTGATTCTTTTCTTTTGGGTTTGTTGTGATGATTAATTTTTTGTTTTTTCTTAGGTGCAGTTACCTGTCTTATTTTGGAGTTTTCCTTCTAATATCCTCTGTAGGGCTGGGTTAGCAGAAAGATATTGTTTAAGTTCGGGTTTGCACGGGATATCTTGGTTTCTCCATCTATGGTGATTAGGAGTTTTGCTCGGTATAGTTCTCTGGGTTGGTATCTGTTGTTTCTTAGGGTCTGCAAGATCCAGATGTCCAGGATCTAGCTTTTACAGTGTCTGATATCAGGTTTAATTCTGATAGGTCTACCCTTATATGTTATTTGGCCTTTTCCACTTATAGCCTTTAATATTCCTTCTTTGCTCTATGCATTTAGTGTTTTGATTATTATGTGGCAGGAGGACTTTCTTTTCAAGTCCAAACTATTTGGTGTTCTGTAAACTTCTTGTACATTTATGGCCAACTTTTCCTTTAGGTTAGAGAAGTTTTCTTCTAATATTTTGTTGCCGATGTTTTCTGGCCCTTTGAACTGGGAATCTTCACCCTCTTCTGTTCCTATTATTTGTAGGTTTGGTCCTTTCATTGTGTCCCAAATTTCCTGTACGTTTTGTGTTAGGAACATCTTCACTTGGCTTTTTCCCCCCAATGTGTTAATTTCTTCTACCCCTGAGAATCTCTCTTCCATCTCTTAGATTCTATGCTTGTGTCTGCAGGTCCTGTTCTCTTTCCTAGGTTAATCATCTAAAGGTTTGCCTCCCCTTGTGATTTCTTTATTGTTTCTATTTCTGTATTTAGGTCTTGGATTGTTCTGTTCAATTCCTTCACCTGTTTGATTATATTTTCCTGTATTTCTTTTTTTCATTTTATTTTATTTCCTATATTCTTTGTTCACATTCCAAAGGCTTTCCCCTTTCCCAGTTACCCCTGACCATGTGTCCCATAAGACCTCTCCACCCCACTCCCCGCCCATTTCCCATTCACCCCCCAACCCTTTCTCTGTTCTGGTATTCTCCTGCAAAACTGGAACCAGTCTTTTTGGGACCAGTGTCCTCTCCTTCCTTCTTCTTGGGAATCTTTTGATTTGCTAATTGTGCCTTGAGTATTCAGAGCTTCTGGGCTCATTAATATACACTTATCAGTGATTGCAATTTATGTGCATTCTTTCGTAAATGGATTAATTCACTTAGGATGATGTTTTCCAGATCCAACCATTTGCCTACAAATTGCATGAATTCATTATTTTTAATTGCTGAGTAGTATTCCATTGTATAAATATATCACATTGTCTGTATCCATTCCTCCTTTTAGGGACATCTGGGCTCCTTCCAGCTTCTGGCTATTATAAATAAAGCTTCTATGAACATAGTTGAGCATGTGTCTTTATTGCATGCAGGGGAATCCTCTGGGTATATGCTCAGGAGTGGTATGACAGGGTCCTCTGGAAGTGTCATGCCCAATTTTCTGAGGAACCGCCAGATTGATTTCCAGAGAGGTTGTACCATCTTGCACTCCCACCAACAATGGAGGAGTGTTCCTCTTTCTCCACATCCTCGCCAGCACCTGTTGTCTCTTGAGTTTTTAATCTTAGCCATTCTGACTGGTGTGAGGTGGAATCTCAGGGTTGTTTTGATTTGCATTCCCCTGATGACTAATAATGTTGAACAACTCTTAAGGTGCTTCTCAGCCATCTGAATTTCTTCTGGAGAAAATTCTTTGTTTAGCTCTCTACCAAATTTTTAATAGGGTTATTTGGTTCTTTGGGGTCTAACTTCTTGAGTTCTTTGTATATATTGGATATTAGCCCTCTGTTGGATGTGGGGTTGGTGAAGATCTTTTCCCAATTTGTTGGTTTCCTTTTTGTCCTTCTGACAGTGTTCTTTGCCTTACAGAAACTTTGTAATTTTAAGAGGTCCCATTTGTCAATTCTTGATCTTAGAGCATAAGCTATTGGTGTTCTGTTCAGGAACTTTCCCCCTGTGCTCATGTCCTCCAGGGTCTTCCCAAGTTTCTTTTCTAATAGTTTCAGTGTGTCTGGTTTTATGTGGAGGTCCTTGATCCACTTGGAGTTGATCTTAGTGCAAAGAGATAAGAGCTGGTCAATTCGCATTCTTCTGCATGTTGACCTCCAGTTGAGCCAGCACCATTTGTTGAAAAGGCTATCTTTTTTCCACTGGATGGTTGTGGCTACTTTATCAAAGATCAAGTGACCATAACTCTGTGGGTTCATTTCTGGATCTTCAATTCTATTCCATTGATCTAATTGCCTGTTGCTGTACCAATACCATGCAGTTTTTTATCACAATTGCTTTGTAGTACTGCTTGAGATCAGGGATATTGATTCCCCCAGAAGTCCTTTTTTTGTTGAGAATAGTTTTAGCTATCCTGGGTTTTTTGTTACTCCAGATGAATTTAAGAATTGCTCTTTCTAGATCTATGAAGTATTGATTTGAGATTTTGATGGGGATTGCATTGAATTTGTAGATTGTTTTTGGCAAGATGGCCATTTTTACTATATTGATCCTTCCAATCCAGGAGCAAGAAATATTTTTCCATCTTCTGAGGTCTTCTTCATTTTCTTTCTTCAAGGACTTGGAGTTCTTGTCATACAGATCTTTCACTTGTTTGGTTAGAGTCACGCCAAGATACATTATATTGTTTGTGGCTATTGTGAAGGGTATTATTTCCCTAACTTCTTTCTCAGCCTGCTTATCCTTCAAGTATAGGAAGGCTACTGATTTGCTTGAGTTGATTTTATAACCAGCCACTTTGCTGAAGTTGTTTATCAGCTGTAGGAGTTCTCTGGTAGAGTTTTTTGGGTGGCTTAAGTATACTATCATATCATCTGCAAATAATGATAGTTTGACTTCTTCCTTTCCAATTTGTATCCCTTTGACTTCCTTATGTTTTCTAATTGCTCTCGCTAGAACTTCAAGTACTATATTGAAAAGATATGGAGAGGGCAGCCTTGTCTAGTCCCTGATTTTGTGGGATTGCTTCAAGTTTCTCTCCATTTATTTTGATGTTGGCTACTGGTTTGCTGTGTATCGCATTTTTATGTTTAGGTATGGGCCTTGAATTCCTGTTCTTTCCAGGACTTTTAGCATGAAAGGATGCTCTATTTTGTCGAATGCTTTTTCAGCATCTAATGAGATGACCATGTGGTTTTTTTCTTTTAGTTTGTTTATGTAGTGGATTACATTGATGGATTTCCATATATTGTACCATCCCTGCATTCCTGGGATGAAGCCTACTCGATCATGGTGAATGATCGTTTTGATGTGCTCTTGGATTCAGTTGGCAAGAATTTTAATTAGTATTTTTGCATCGATATTCATAAGGGAAATTGGCCTGTAGTTCTCTTTCTTTGTTTATCTTTGTGTGGTTTTAGTAGTAGCATAATTGTGGCTTCATAGAACGAGTTGAGCAGTGTTCCTTCTATTTCTATTTTGTGGAAAAGTTTCAAGAGTATTGGTGTTAGGTCTTCTTTGAAAATATGATAAAATTGTGCACTAAAACCCCCCTGGTCCCGTACTTTTTTTGGTTGGGAGACTTTCTATAATCCCTTCTATTTCTCTAGGGGTTATGGGACTGTTTAGCTGATCTATTTGATCCTGATTTAATTTTGATATTTGGTATCTGTCTAGGAAATTGTCCATTTCTTCCAGTTTCTCCAGTTGCGTTGAGTATAGGCTTTTGTAGTAGAATCTGATGATTTTTTGAATTTCCTCGGTTTCTGTTGTTATATCCCCCTTTTCATTTCTCATTTTGTTAATTTGGATACTGTCTCTGTGCCCATTGTTTAGTCTGGCTAAGCGTTGATCTATCTTGTTGATTTTTCTCAAAGAACCAGCTCCTGGTTTTGTTGATTCTTTATATGGTTAGCTTTATTTCTACTTGATTGATTTCGGCCCCGAGTTTGATGATTTCCTGTCTTCTGCTCCTCCTGGGTGAATTAGCTTCTTTTTGTTCCAGGACTTTCAGGTGTGCTGTTAGGCTGCTAGTGTATGTTCTCTCCAGTTTCTTTTTGGAGGCATTCAGTGCAATGAGTTTTCCTCCTAGCACTGTTTTCATTTTGTCCCATAGATATGGATATGCGGTACCTTCATTTTCATTTAATTTTAAAATGTCTTTGATTTCTTTCTTTATTTCTTCCTTGACCAAGGTGTCATTGAGTAGAGTGTTATTCAGTTTCCATGTGTTTGTGGGCTTTCTGTTGTTTTTCTTGCTACTGAAGACCACTTTTACGCCACAGTGATCTGATAGGAGGCACGGGATTAGTTTGATCTTCTTGTATTTGTTGACATCTGTCTTGTGACCAATTATGTGATTGATTTTGGAGTAGGTATCATGCGGTGCTGAGAAAAAGGTATATTCTTTTGCTTTGGGATGAAATGTTATATATATGTATGTATATATATATATATGTATATATATACATATATATGTGTGTATATATATACATATACATATACATATATATACATATATATACATATACATATACATACACACACATTTTTATATATATATATATATATATATATATATATATATATATATATATATATATTATCCAATTGGTCCAAAGCTTCAATTTGTTTCACTGTGTCCCTGTTTAGTTTCTGGTTTCCTGATGGGTCCATTGAGGATAGTGAAGTGTTGAAGTCATCCACAATTATTGTCTTAGGGGTAATGTGTTTTTTAAGCTCTAGTAGAGTTTCTTTTATGAATGAGAGTGCTCTTGCATTTGTAGCATAGATGTTCAGTATTGAGAGCTCTTCTTGGTGGATTTTTCCTTTGACCAGCAAGAAGTGACCTTCTGTGTCTTTTTTGATGACTTTAGGTTGAAAGTCAATCTAATCTGATATTAGAATGGCTACTCTGGCTTGTTTCCTGAGAGCATTTGCTTGTAAAATTGTCTTCCAGCCTTTTACTCTAAGGTGGTGTTTGTCTTTGACACTGAGATGTGTTTCCTGCATGCAGCAAAATGTTGAGTCCTGTTTTCATATCCAGTCCGTTAATCTATTTCTTTTTATTGGGGGAATTGAGTCTGTTGATATTAAGAGATATTAAGGAATAGTAATTATTACTTCCTGACATTTTTGAAGGTACTTTTTTATGTTTGTTTATCTTACTTTGGTTCTAATGAGAGGGGGTTTCTATCTTGTTTCTTCTGGGGTGTGGTTTCCCTCCTTGTGTTGGTGTTTTTCTTTTATTATCCTTTGTAGGGCTAGTTTTGTGGAAAGATAATGTGCTAATTTGGTTTTGTCATGGAATACCTTGGTTTCTCTATATATGACGATTGAGAGTTTTGCTGGGTAAAGTAGTTTTGGCTGAAATTTGTGTTCTCTTAGAGTCTGCATGATATCAGCTCAGGATCTTCTAGCTTTCATGGTCTCAGGTGAGAAGTCTGGTATAATACTGATAGGTCTTCCTTTATATGTTGCTTGGCCTTTTTCTCTTACTGCCTTTAATATTCTTTCCTTGTTTAGTACATTTGGGGTTTTGATTATTATGTGATGGGAGGTATTTCTGTTCTGGTCCAGTCTGTTTGGAGTTTTGTATGCTTCTTGTATATTCATGGACATCTCTCTTTTATGTTGGGGAAGTTTTCTTCCATAATTTTGTAGAAGATATTTTCTGGCCCTTTAAGTTGTATATCTTCCCTCTCATCTATGCCTATAATCCCTAGGTTTGGTATTCTCATTGTGTCCTGGATTTCCTGGAGGTTCTGGGCTACAAGCTTTTTGCATTTTGTATTTTCTTGGACTGTTGAATCAATGGTTTCTATGGTATCTTCGGCATCTGAGATTCTTTTTTCTATCTCTTGTATTCTATTGTTGATACTTGCATCTATGGCCCCTGATTTCTTACCAAGGTTTTCTATCTCCAAAGTTGTCTCCCTTTGTGATTTCTTTGTTGTTTCTACTTCTGCTTTTAGATCCTGAATGGTTTTGCTCAGATCATCTCCTTGCTTGTTTGTATTTTCATATATTTCTTTAAGAGATTGTTGTGTTTCCCTTTTCATGACTTCTACTTGTTGGCCCACGTTCTCCTGTATTTCTTTAAGTGATTTTTGTACTTCCTCCTTATTGACTTCTATTTTTTGATCCATATTTTCCTGAATTTCTTTAAGTGATTTGTGTGTTTGCTTTGTAAGGGCTTCTAATTTTTGATCCATTTTCTCCTGTATTTCTTTTTTTTTTTTTTTAATTTTATTTTCTATATTCTATGTTTACATTCCAAAGGCTTTCCCCTTTCCCAGTTCCCACCCACCATAGTTCCCATAGTTCCTCTCCCCCCCATCTGTTCCCCAATAATTCCCCCTCCCCCCTCGGTTTCTTTTTTTTTTTTTTTTTTTTTTTTTTTTAATTTTATTTTCTATATTCTATGTTTACATTCCAAAGGCTTTCCCCTTTCCCAGTTCCCACCCACCATAGTTCCCATAGTTCCTCTCCCCCCCATCTGTTCCCCAATAATTCCCCCTCCCCCCTCGGTTTCTTTACTAAACTGGAAGCAATCTTTACAGGCCCAGGGTCCTCTCCTTTCTTCTTCTTGGGAATCATTTGACTTGCTATTTGTGTCTTGAGTATTTAGGGCTTCTGGGCTCATTAATATCCACTTATCAGTGATTGCATTTCAGGTGCATTCTTTTGTGATTGGGTTAATTCACTCAGGATGATATTTTCCAGGTCTAACCATTTACCTACAAATTGCATGAATTCATTATTTTTAATTGCTGTGTAGTATTCCATTGTATAAATATACCACATTTTCTGTATCCATTCCTCCTTTGAGGGATATTTGGGCTGCTTCCAATTTCTGGCTATTATAAACAAGGCTGCTATAAACATAGTGGAGCATGTGTCCTTATTGCATGCAGGGGAATCCTCTGGGTATATGCCCAGGAGTGGTATGCCAGGGTCCTCTGGAAGTAACATGCCCAATTTTCTGAGGAACCGCCAAACTGATTTCCAGAGCGGTTTTACCATTTTGCAATCCCACCAACAGTGGAGGAGTGTTCCTCTTTCTCCACATCCTCGCCAGCACTTGTTGTCTCTTGAGTTTTTAATCTTAGCCATTCTGACTGGTGTGAGGTGGAATCTCAGGGTTGTTTTGATTTGCATTTCCCTGATGACTAATGATGTTGAACATCTTTTAAGGTGTTTCTCGGCCATCCGAATTTCTTCTGGTGAGAATTCTTTGTTTAGCTCTGTGCCCCATTTTTTGATAGGGTTATTTGGTTCTTTGCGGTCTAACTTCTTGAGTTCTTTGTATATATTGGATATTAGCCCTCTGTCGGATGTGGGGTTGGTGAAGATCTTTTCCCACTTTGTTGGTTGCCGTTTTGTCCTTCTGACAGTGTCCTTTGCTTTGCAGAAACTTTGTAATTTTATGAGGTCCCATTTGTCGATTCTTGATCTTAGAGCATAAGCTATTGGTGTTCTGTTCAGGAACTTTTCCCCTGTGCCCAAGTCCTCCAGGGTCTTCCCAAGTTTCTTTTCTAATAGTTTCAGTGTGTCTGGTTTTATGTGGAGGTCCTTGATCCACTTGGAGTTGATCTTAGTACAAGGAGATAAGAGTGGGTCAATTCGCATTCTTCTGCATGTTGACCTCCAGTTGAACCAGCACCATTTGTTGAAAAGGCTATCTTTTTTCCACCGGATGGTTGTGGCTCCTTTATCAAAGATCAAGTGACCATAAGTCTGTGGGTTAATTTCTGGGTCTTCAATCCTATTCCATTGATCTACCTGCCTGTTGCTGTACCAATACCATGCAGTTTTTAACACAATTGCTCTGTAGTACTGCTTGAGGTCAGGGATATTGATTCCCCCAGAAGTCCTTTTATTGTTGAGAATAGTTTTAGCTATCCTGGGTTTTTTGTTGCTCCAGATGAATTTGAGAATTGCTCTTTCTAGATCTATGAAGAATTGATTTGGGATTTTGATGGGGATTGCATTGAATCTGTAGATTGCTTTTGGCAAGATGGCCATTTTTACTATATTGATCCTGCCAATCCAGGAGCAAGAAATATTTTTCCATCTCCTGAGGTCTTCTTCGATTTCTTTCTTCAGGGACTTGAAGTTCCTGTCATACAGATCTTTCACTTGTTTGGTTAGAGTTACGCCAAGGTACTTTATGTTGTTTGTGGCTATTGTGAAGGGTGTTATTTCCCTAACTTCTTTCTCAGCCTGCTTGTCCTTTGAGTACAAGAAGGCTACTGATTTGCTTGAGTTAATTTTATAACCAGCCACGTTGCTGAAGTTGTTTATCAGCTGTAGAAGTTCTCTGGTGGAGTTTTTTGGATCGCTTAAGTAGACTATCATATCATCTGCAAATAATGATACTTTGACTTCTTCCTTTCCAATTTGTATCCCTTTGACTTCCTTATGTTGTCTGATTGCTCTCGCTAGAACTTCAAGTACTATATTGAAAAGATATGGAGAGAGAGGACAGCCTTGTCTAGTCCCTGATTTTAGTGGAATTGCTTCAAGTTTCTCTCCATTTATTTTGATGTTGGCTACTGGTTTGCTGTAGATTGCTTTTACTATGTTTAGGTATGGGCCTTGAATTCCTGCTCTTTCCAAGACTTTTAGCATGAAAGGATGCTGAATTTTGTCAAATGCTTTTTCAGCATCTAATGAGATGACCATGTGGTTTTTTTCTTTTAGTTTGTTTATGTAGTGGATTACATTGATGGATTTCCGTATATTGAACCATCCCTGCATTCCTGGAATGAAGCCTACTTGATCATGGTGAATGATCGTTTTGATATGCTCTTGGATTCGGTTGGCAAGGATTTTATTTAGTATTTTTGCATCTATATTCATAAGAGAAATTGGCCTGTAGTTCTCTTTCTTTGTTGGATCTTTTTGTGGTTTAGGTATCAGCGTAATTGTGGTTTCGAAGAATGAGTTGGGCAGTGTCCCTTCTGTCTCTATTTTGTGGAATAGTTTGAAGAGTATTGGTGTTAAGTCTTCTTTGAAGGTCTGGTAGAATTCTGCACTAAAACCATCTGGTCCCGTACTTTTTTTGGTTGGGAGGCTTTCTATAACCCCTTCTATTTCTTTAAGGGTTATGGGACTGTTTAGCTGGTCTACTTGATGCTGATTTAATTTTGGTATTTGGTATCTGTCTAGGAAATTGTCCATTTCCTCCAGATTCTCCAGTTGTTTTGAGTATAGGCCTTTGTAGTAGGATCTGATGATCTTTTGAATTTCCTCTGTTTCTGTTGTTATATCCCCCTTTTCATTTTTAATTTTGTTAATTTGGATACTATCTCTGTGCCCTTTGGTTAGTCTAGCTAAGGGCTTATCTATCTTGTTGATTTTCTCGAAGAACCAGCTCTTGGTTTTGTTGATTCTTTGTATGGTTCTCTTTGTTTCTGCTTGATTGATTTCAGCCCTTAGTTTGATGATTTCCTCTCTTCTACTCCTCCTGGGTGAGTTAGCTTCTTTTTGTTCCAGCGCCTTCAGGTGTGCTGTTAAGTTGCTAGTGTATGCTCTTTCCAGTTTCTTTTTGGAGGCACTCAGGGCTATGAGTTTTCCTCTTAGCACTGCTTTCATTGTATCCCAGAGATTTGGGTAGGTCGTACCTTCATTTTCATTGAAGTCTAAAAAGTCTTTGATTTCTTTCTTTATTTCTTCCTTGACCAGGGTGTCATTGAGTAGAGTATTGTTCAGTTTCCATGTGTATGTGGGCTTTCTGTAGTTCTTCTTGCTATTGAAGACCACTTTTACTCCATAGTGATCCGATAGGAGACATGGGATTAGTTCGGTCTTCTTGTATTTGTTGAGGTCTGTCTTGTGACCAATTATATGATCAATTTTTGAGAAGGTACCGTGCGGTGCTGAGAAAAAGGTATACTCTTTTGTTTTAGGATGGAATGTTCTATATATATCTGTTAAATCCAATTGGTCCAAAGCTTCAATTAGTTTCACTGTGTCCCTGTTTAGTTTCTGCTTTCCTGATCGGTCCATTGAGGAGAGTGGAGTGTTGAAGTCACCTACAATCATTGTGTTAGGTGCGATGTGTGCTTTAAGCTTTAGTAAAGTTTCTTTTACGAATGAGGGTGCCCTTGCATTTGGTGCATAGATGTTCAGTATTGAGAATTCTTCTTGGTGGATTTTCCCTTTGACAAGCAGGAAGTGACCTTCTGTGTCTCTTTTGATGACTTTAGGTTGAAAGTCGATTTTATCTGATATTAGAATGGCTACTCCAGCTTGTTTCCTGGGACCATTTGCTTGTAGAACTGTCTTCCAGCCTTTTACTCTAAGGAGGTGTTTGTCTTTGACACTGAGATGTGTTTCCTGTATGCAGCAAAATGTAGGGTCCTGTTTCCGTATCCAGTCTGTTAGTCTGTGTCTTTTGATTGGGGAATTGAGTCCATTGATATTAAGAGATATTAAGGAATAGTAATTATTACTTCCTGACATTTTGGGAATTGTTATTATTATTTGTATTTGAGTGGTTCTCTTCTTTTGGGTTGGATGAGATGGGGTTTCTATCTTGTTTCTTCTGGGGTGTTGTTTCCCCCCTTGTGTTGGTATTTTTCCCCTATTATCCTTTGTAGGGCTGGGTTTGTAGATAAGTATCTTGCAAATTTGGTTTTGTCGTGGAATATCTTGGTTTCCCCATCTATGGCAATTGAGAGTTTCGCTGGGTATAGTAGTCTTGGCTGAAGTTTGTGTTCTCTTAGGGTCTGCATAAGGTCTGCCCAGGATCTTCTAGCTTTCATGGTCTCAGGTGAGAAGTCTGGTGTAATTCTGATAGGTCTTCCTTTATATGTTACTTGTCCTTTTTCTCTTACTGCCTTTAATATTCTTTCTTTGTTTAGTACATTTGGGGTTTTGACTATTATGTGACGGGAAGTATTTCTGTTCTGGTCCAGTCTATTTGGGGTTCTAAAGGCTTCTTGTATATTCATGGGCATCTCTCTCTTTAGGTTGGGGAAATTTTCTTCCATAATTTTGTAGAAGATATTTGCTGGCCCTTTAAGTTGTAGATCTTCATTCTCATCTATCCCTATAATCCTTAGGTTTGGTCTTCTCATTGTGTCCTGGATTTCCTGAATGTTTTGGGTTACCAGCTTTTTGCATTTTGCATTTTCTTTAATTGTTGAATCCATGGTTCCTATGGTATCTTCAGCATCTGAGATTCTGTCTTCTATCTCTTGTATTCTATTGTTGATATTTGCATCTATGACTCCTGATTTCTTCCCAAGGTTTTCTATTTCCAACATTGTCTCCCTTTGCGATTGCTTAGTTGTTTCTACTTCTGTTTTTAGATTTTGTATGGTTTTGCTCAGATCTTTCAGTTGCTTGTTTGTGTTTTCCTGTAATTCTTTAAGGGATTTTTGTGTTTCCTCCTTTATGACTTCTACTCGTTGACCCATGTTCTCTTGTATTTCTTTGGGTGATTTTTGTTTCTCCCCCGTATTGGGATTCACTTTTTGCTCTATATTCTCCTGGATTTCTTTAAGTGATTTTTGTGTCTGCCTTGTATGGGCTTCTAGTTTTTGATCTATTTTCTCCTCTATTACTTTAAGAAATTTATCTAAGTGATCCTCAATCTGCATCTTTACCAGTGATTTTAGATCTGAGTCTTGTTTTTCTGGTGTGTTGAGATATCTGGGATTTAATTGTGTTTGTCTTGCAATGGCTTCTAGCTTTTGATCTATTTTCTCATGTATTACTTTAAGAGATTTATCTAAGTGTTCCTCTATCAGCATCCTGACCAGTGATTTTAGATCTGAGTCTTGTTTTTCTGGTGTTTCGGGGTATCCAATATTTATTGCTGTTGGGGAACTGGGTTCGGATGCCGCCATATTGCCTTGATTTTTGTTAGTAGCGATCTTACGTTTGCCTTTTGCCATCTGGTTAACTCTGGTGTTAGTTGGTCCTGTAGATACTAGCTGGTGCTTGACCCTCCTGTGGGGTTGTAAGGCTATTTCCCAGTGACTGGGATACCTGAATCACTGTCCTGCGGGGCTCTTGCTCACAGATTGCTGACAGGTGGCCTGAGTCCCCCGAGGTCTTAACCTCAGGATATCCCAGGTATTTGGTTCCGCCTGTTGGGCGGCTGCTTTGCACTGCTCCTGCTCAGGGTTCGCTGTCTGATATCCTGTTTCCCCAGGGGTCTTAAAGTTGGGATATCTCAGTTATCTGGTTCCGCCTGCTGGTCCCAAGCTGCTGGGAAGCTGGCTGGGTCCGGTTTCCAGCTTCCCTGTCACTGGCTGGATGGGAGGCTGGTTCGGCCTCCGGCTGGGTCTGGGTACCTGGCACACTGGCTGACTCTGGCTTCCTCACCACCAGCTGGACGGGAAGCTGCAGGCAATATGGCAGCTGCCTGCAGGGAGCTCGGGGTCCGCCCCGCGCGCGAGTGCAGAGTGCACCCGCTATTCTGTGCCCAATTCCCACTCCAGGCCTGAGTCCCCGAAGGTCTTAAGCTCGGGCTGTGTCGGGTACCTGGTTCTGCCGCCGCCGCCGGATGGTTCTGAGCACCTGGGACGCTGGGTGACCCTCCGGCTTCCCCACCGCCAGCTGGGCGGGAAGCTGCAGGCAATATGGCAGCTGCCTGCAGGGAGCTCGGGGTCCGCCCCGCGCGCGAGTGCAGAGTGCACCCGCTATTCTGTGCCCAATTCCCACTCCAGGCCTGAGTCGCCGAAGGTCTTAAGCTCGGGCTGTGTCGGGTACCTGGTTCTGCCGCCGCCGCCGGATGGTTCTGAGCACCTGGGACGCTGGGTGACCCTCCGGCTTCCCCACCGCCAGCTGGGCGGGAAGCTGCAGGCAATATCTCTCCTGTATTTCTTTAAGTGATTTGTCTATGTGTTCCGCTATCAGCATCCTGAACAGTGGTTTTAGATCCAAATCTTGTTTTTCTGGTGTGTTGGGGTACCTGGGACTTACTACTTGACTGGAAAACTTTGACTGGAACCTGCCATATTTCCTTGATTTCTGTTAGTTTTCCTATGTTTGTCTTTTGCCATCTGGTTATATCTGGGCTTAGTTGGTCCTGTAGTTACTAGCTGGTGCTTGAACCTCCTTTGGGCTGGAAAGGCTATTTCCCCACCACTGGATGACTGGGTTTCCCCTGGCACAGATTCCTGATGTGTTGTTCTCCTCTTGGGTGCTATTGGACCCCTGGTTTATCTTGTTCTAAGCAATGTTATATTCAGTTATGTCTGTGGACCTGATGCTGCTTGTCTTCTCTGGATCTGTTTGCTTAGTTCAGTCAGCAGCAAGGATGCTATTGGTGGCTGTGGGGAGTGGGGAGTGTGGGATTCAGGGACTCCCAGAGGGCAGAGAACCCACGCCCAGCTGGAACACAGGAACCGCTGCTCTGCCAAGCTCCCATTCTTAGATGACTGACTGGAGGCCCGAGTCCACAGTGATCTTAAGCTTGGGTTACCTCAGGTATCTGGTTCTGCCTGCTCAATCCCTGCAGCTGCCACCAAGATGGCCAAGGTTGCGCGGAGTGTATGGTCCACTTTAGGGCACAGAACCCACTCCTAGCGGGGACCCAGGAACCGCTACTCTGCCCAAATCAATGCCTGGCGGCCTTGAGTCTCTGGAGATCCCAAAATCTGGATATCATGGGTACCTGGTTCAGTTAGCTTAGCCCAGACAGCTGCCAGGATGCCACAGGGAGTGGGGAGTGCAGCTTGCAGAGTCTCCAGAGGGCAGAGCATTTTCCTGTATTTCTTAAAGAATTTATTTGTTTCCTCTTTAAGGGCTTCTAGCAGTTTGACTGTGTTTTCCTGCATTTTTTAAGAGGATTATTTATATCCTCTTTAAAGGCCTCTGTTATCTTTATGAGATGGAGTATAAGGTCAGAATCTTGGTCAGGTGTGTTAGGATATTCAGACCTTACTTTATCAGGAGAGAGCTGGGTTCTGATGATGCTATATTGTACTGGCTCTCCTTATTATGTTCTTGTGCTTGACTTTGCCATTTGGATGGGAGTCTTGGATTGAACAATATCTTCCAGGAGACAGGTGGAGCTTGTTGTCTGGGTTATAACATGCTTCCTGGGAAGCAGGCAGAGCTGTGTCTCTGGTTAGAGCCAGCTTCCTGAGCTCCTGATTAGAGCAGGCCTCCTATGAGGCAGGCAGACCTGGGGGTAGGAGCCTATCTTTTAGGACTGCAGGGGTGGGGTACAGACCACATGAGCAATGGGGCTCTGGTAGGGCAGGATGGATTCTATGTCTGTGGGGCTATGTGTGGTCCCAGCTTTGTCCCTAGTTAGAGCAATCCTCCTGGGAAATAGGCAAAGCTGTGGGTTGGGTGGCGGGCACACCGATTACCATGAGTCAGTTTTTGAATATTTGAGAAACATTTTTATTGATATATGTGGTGGGTAGGAGTGTGTGTATGTGATTTTGTGTGTGTGTGTGTGTGTGTGTGTGTGTGTGTGTGTGTGTGTGTTTTGTGTCAGGTAGGTGGGTGACAAAATGCTTTCAATCAACTCTTGTCAATTCACAATTCTTTTGTCTTTTCCTTGGAAGATTGATTTATTTTTATATGTATGGTTGTTTTAACTAGCTGTGTGTGAGTGAACCATGTATATATACATTGTATCCAAAAGATGGAGTTGGACCATCTGAGACTGGAGATACAGGAGACTTATGAGCCACTGTGTGGTGATGGGAATTGTACCTGGGTCCCCTAGAAGAAGAGTTAATGAACTTAACTGCTGAGCTATCCCTCTGCCCTCCAGATATTTGACTTATTAATGGCCAGTACTCTGTCAGCTGCTTGTTCCCATTGTGGTTTAGAGCTTCTGGATTGTATGCAACCCTTTTGAATATATCATTTTATGCAATCAATACTTGGGATGTATTCCCATGTTGTAAAGTTCTTTTAAGAAAGTTCTTGCCATGCAGTGTCTTCTAGTGTCTTCCCTGGGCTTTCAATACTAGTTCTAGAGATTAGGGTTGATGGTCTAGATCTATTTTTCCTCTTTAGTTGAGTTGTGTGACCCCCACAAATGTGATGATGTTGACTTGTATTATGACTCATAAGTATTCAATTGAAAAATCTAGAATTGCACTTGTTGTGATAAAGTGTAGTCCTACCAGCATTTCCCTGTTTCCTTTCTCTCACAAACATTATCTTAGAAAGAAGTTAAATTCCAATTTCCAGAAAAGGTGGAAAGTAATACACATCAGACAAAAATAAAACAGGAAAAAGAATGTATCCCCTTCCTTATTGCTGCCTTTCTTCTTTACAGTGTATTCTTGTATTAAGTGTTGAACACTATGGACCAAGCATGATAAATAGCCCTTTCTACCATCAGATGTCCCCTGGTCTTATTCTGAGTTTTACAAAATCTACACATGAAAATAAATTAATAAATGATGATGCTCTTATTGTGTGTCTATCTCTCTACTCCTTAAAGCAAATTTCTTGAGATAAAGTTTGTTTTAAAAAAGAGTACACATTTTTCTCTCTAGCCTTTAGATATACTTATGACCAGTGATGCTATCACCCATGAACTAGCAGCATATTCAGTGTTAAATGTCAACAACACATGCATGTGTTGCTTGAATTTGTATATGTGTATATTGAGAACATTTAACATGAGAAGCTTCATTTTAATAAAGTTTAAGTAGACATCACATCATTTTTAAATATCGGATTAACTATATACACAAAACTGTGGTTTTTGAGTGATATGTTTTCTGTGTCATGGTGGTGGTATATGTCGTCATTTGTGTGTGGTCAGTATATATGTGTGAAGTGAGTTCATTTCTCCACTTATTTAAAGATGTATATTTGAGTTTCACATTGAGTCTGAAGATTTTCACTTGAGCTAGATTGTCTGGATAGTCTGTGATCCCTTTGATTCAGTGACTTTCCCCCAGCACCAGTAACCAGTGAGCACCCTTACATTCTGGGCATCTCTACTGGGGTCATTAACTTACACTGTAGACAGTTTACCCACTGAGCCATCTTTGCAGCTTGTAAGCAATATTTTTCAAGAATAGCTTTTGAAATCCCTATTCAGAAATAATCCAGAGTACAAAGTGTTAGGCTCTATTCTTCAATTTTTAGAGTATTATAGTGAATAGGATAGAGATAATTCATGCAAAAGCTGTACAACTATCTTGTTATTGTTTTAAACAAGTGGTAATATGCTCATGTTAAATCCCAGTTAAGCCATGTACTCAGATGTTTCTGCATAGAGAGAGATGCTTTGAATTGCTGAATTGTTCTGGTGTAACTGGGCCTGACAGACACTTGAGGGTTTAAGACAGAATGCCATGACCAACAAATCCAGACGCTCTTTGAGCTTGAGTAAATCCAACAGAAACATTGAACTTTATACTTTTACCCTTGAGACAGCTTGAATTCAACAGATATTTGCAGAGTTATGTGAGGGCTAGACAAGAAATGTACCATGTAAAATTGTGTTTCAAGTAACAGAATGCTTTTAAGACATTTATTCCAATTTTTATAATGCTTTATTTCTGTGCTGCAAGTCAGATTGTTAAAAGACTATTGCCCTTTAAAAAATATAAACTTCCCTTTCCTTAAAGGCACTTAAAGTTAACTTCCACTGTCTAGTTCTTAAAAGATCACTGGAGAAGGAAGACATTATGCAGATAAGCAGTTTTTTCTCTTTTCAGTGTGCCTAAAATGCTGTAATTATCTACGGTGTTACTACAAATCCAGTATTTACCACATGCATTCCTTAGATGGTGAAGTAATTGCATCTGTCAGAAGAGAAGAAAAAAAGGTTTCCCTTTTTCTATGAGCTACGTTTTTTATATCATTGAATTTGTACTTTGGAAGAAAGAGAGTTATAAACACAATATACTCCAAATGTATGACATCATATAGTGCATCTGAGAATAGTAGTTGTCATTTGTCCTATTTTTATGGAGAACAGTGGGGCCAAGGATATAGTCAGTATGCACTGTGAATTTATTTTTTGAATGATTTTCATACGAATATTGTTTTTCATGGTATTTCATATAAAATTAAGCTAATTTCATGACATACTACCTTATTTAAAAGCATTCTCTGCTTCCTGAAGGACAAATTCAAGGATATTGAAGATGTGTTCCTTCAGGAAATTGGAAAGAAAGCAAAGCGTATCAATAAAAAGTCTTGAAGTTATTATCAGGGGACTGTTTTGTTTTTTCATTTGCAATTCTCATAGTATACGTGTGTGCGTGCCCGCGCGCGCTCACATGCAAATTCTCTCTCAAACACACACTCATACAGAGAGAGAGGGAAAGAGAGAGAGGGAGAGGGAGAGGGAGGGGGAGAGAGAGAATATTCATGAGCAGTCTTTAGATCAATACATCTTTAAGCCTTGAGGTGCTATGCCCCATGAAGCTCTGCCCCACCATGACTGTGGACATGAACTAAAACCTTGGAGCTTTATTGTCAAACAAACTTTCTTTTCCCTCCCTTGCTATTGGTTTAGTAACTGTCCAATTAGTTCACCCCCGGTTTTTATTAGCATTAATAGCCAATGTGAATGAGATTCAGAGAATATCAATAAAGTATGTCGTGATGAAATTTATAGTTTATTATGAGAGATGTATTAAAACTGAAATATACGACATGTGTCCTTTGCAGAATATCTGTTATAATAGTTTGATTATAATGTCTTGCTCAAACAGAGATTTGTTCAGTTCCAACAAGGAAATCCTTTTACGATGATTATATTTCAAAATGCCCATGTATATTTTCTATCGCAAATGTTTTGTTTTGCAATTGAGAAATGTTCTTTTAGTTTTCTTTTGATTATGATTTTTCTTTGATTATGATGGATTTCAACCCTAGTAGAAATTAACATCGAGGTCTCCATTTTTGCAGGAGGGCAAGGTCATGGGAGGAAAATCCCAGAGTTCTACTAGTTAGATGTCTGACCAATTTAATAGATTGATAATCTTGGATTTCTTATGGGTTTCCTGTAAGGATTAAGTAAACTTATAAGTATAGCAGTTTTCTCAGTGTGGCATTAATGTATGAGCATGATGATGAGGTACTATTTTAAAATAAGATGAAAATCCTTGTGTCTCTTGCTTCATCTGATCAAGACCAGAAAGAAAAGAGCTATCCTAATCATGATTTGGAGAGTTCTTCATTCTTTTACAAATAAATTGAGCACCATGTTTTTAACTGGGCCTAATTCCATATTAAGCAGTTACAATAAGACTAAAGTAGTAAAAATGCATACACACCCATGGTTTGATCATTCTAAATTAATTCCCACTTTGATTCAGCAATGATTAGACATCAGACATTGTAAGATTTCTCTGCCTTAGTATTTTTTTATGGTTTTTTTTTTTTTTTTGGTCTTAGAATTTTTTATGATAAGCTTTGTAACAATACTTTTTTGATAGTTTGCTATAAAGACATCATTTCTCCCTTTCCTTTCTTCCCTCTAAATATTGCCATATACCTTGTTCTTTTTCAAATATATGGCCTCTTATTTCTTCAATTGTTATTATATATACATTCACTAATACATACATGTATTTCCAAATATGGTGTGCCTACTCTGCACCATATCTTGTGCATGCATGGTTTCGTGGCTGACCATTTGGCACTTGATAGCTAATTGGTTTGAACTTCCCTGGGGAAGAATATTTCCCCTCTGTCATTATTGTTTAGTTTTCTGTACTTAGTTTTAGTGTCAGTGTGTAGTTGAAGCCTCATAGGCTTTATGTTATCCACTTTCAAATGTCCACTGTTCTTGTCCATGTTCAGCTCATGTTTGGCGAGTCATATTGGTGAAACGTTAGGAGACATAGTCTCATAGCAAACTCACTGATCTTTTACATCTGATAATATGCCTTTCCATGCAATGTACCCTGAGCCTTATGTATACGACTGCTCTATAGATGCATCTAATAATATGGAGTCATATATTTCTTTATGAAAAACTGTCTTGATCTTTTTTTGTCTTGAAATGTCACTGTGCTTCTAAACATATAAACAAGGAGTCATGAGACTTTCCAAAATTGACATTTGTGTTGAGCATGTGTTTGAGAGAGACAGAGACAGATAGAGAGACAGAGAGACAGAGACATACAAAGAGAGAGAAAGACAGCTAGACAAGCAGATAGACAGACAGAAGGGCACACCTGTCTGCACACATCAAATACAGAGTAAAGACAACCTTCTCTACCTCTCTACCTTATTATTTGTATCAGTATCACTTTCTCTAAAACAACTTTTGTTTTTGTTTTTTTCTCTTTTTTTAATTTTTTAAATTTATTTTTATTTTTTAAATTTTCTATATTCTTTGTTTACATTCTGAATGCTTTCCCCTTTCCCTGTTCCCCCCTCACCATATGTCCCATAAGTCCTCTTCCCTCTGCCCATTCCCCAATCACCCCCTCCCATTTCTCTGTTCTGGTACTCCCCTATGATACTGGATCAAGTCTTTTCAGGACCAGGGCCCTTTCCTCCCTTCTTCTTGGGAATCATATGATTAGCTAATTGTGTCTTGAGTATTCAGAGCTTCTGGGCTCATTAATATCCACTTATCAGTGATTGAATTTCATGGGTATTCTTTTGTGATTAGGATAGCTCACTAGGATGATATTTTCCAGTTCCCACCATTTGCCTACAAATTGCATGAATTCATTTAAAACACATTTTATCGTGAGCAACTGTCAAGGATGATAGCTAACAAGCTCCAGTGTTCCTCCTTCTCTACAAATCAGAGTGCTGGAGTTGCAAGCACGCTCCTGGCTTTCATGTTGATGACGAGGTTCTTGAACTTGGGACCGTATGTTTCCTCAGTCAGCCCCCTTACTAGTTGAACTGCCTCTGCACCCCAAGAGCTGACTACTTCATGATTATGTAAAGCCCTTCTTTATTCTAGGCAACTTTCTTTGCATTGGAGGTTTCTGTACCTAAAAATATTTACCGCTATGTCTGCTGTTTTGTGTTAGGGCTGATATTTCACTGCATTTGCTACCTTAATCTGTGTTTTTCTTTATAGTTAAAAAAGATTTCTTACAGGCAACCTAAAGTTGAGTCTTGTGCTTTTGGAGTATTAGGTCATGGTTTCTTAAATGGATTATTAATGTGATGAGATTAATGTCTGTGGTATTTATTACTGCTTTCTCCATGTTCTCTTTGTTCTTTGTTTTTGTATTTATCTTCTATCCCTTTTGTTATTTCACTGTTTTTATTGAGCATTTTATGGGATTCTTTTTATTCTCCATAACAGCATATGTCCTAGGTTTATTCAGTGTGTGTGTGTGTGTGTGTGTGTGTGTGTGTGTATAAAAAGAAATACTGCCTTCTCCTATTCTGGTTATATTGTACATAGGCTTTAATAGTTATAATCTATGGAAGGAATAATTACCATTTTTATCATTTTACTTTATCTTTATAATAAATTACAAATATTTACTAGTCAAGAGTTTTTATTCCTCTTCTAATTTTATTTGAATTGTTACTCATGCATGCAAACATTTTTTTTAGAAGCATTGGCAATGATTGAGTGTGTAATTGTTTTTCTGTGTTTGGGTCTGCTCAGTGTAGTAAGCCACCTGCCACAGCCTCCCAAGATGGACTTACTTACTCTCCATATCATTTTATAGAAGCCATCATTACTGTTGGTCAGCTCTCCGGGGCTTCTCCTGACTGCATCTGTCTTACTTTTCCTAATGGCAGATAACTGAATCCTCTGCTAACTCCTCCATGCATACCACTCTTTTGTTCCCACCCTAAATATCTCTGTATGTAATACTTCTTTAAATAACAATTCTGTCAGTTACTGAGTAAAGAATTTGAAGATCCACATAATATTAGAAGGAGTTATACATCCTCACATAACATAATCTTGTTGGGGACAAAAATTCTGAAAGTGGCGGGAGGTAAAGCAGGATTTATTCTCTCTTCATTTTTCCCTCTCCACTTCTTACTAGGGAATATCGAATAAGCATCCATGTTTATACTTTCCCATCTTATTGATCATCTGACTGTGAAAATAAGATTGCATATGAGGTGAGACCATGATGTCAATAAGGGAAAATATTTGTACTTTCACACCTTTGAAGACATTTTGATCACTGTCTATGCACATCTGTTGTTGTAAATATCACCAGCAAGATAAACCAGTCTCTTCAGACAGGTAATTGCTTCACAGTGACTTAAAGTTTTTGGAATCAATGCATTTACTTCAAGCTTTCATGTGCAAATGTTGAAATAAAGATTGAGCCTAAATATATGAAGGCACAGGCATGAATGTATATGCATGTGCATACATGTGTGCGGTTGTGCGTTTGTGCATGTTTGTAAACATTTGTGTGTACAGTGAATGTCTACATCAAATATATTACTTAGAAGGTAGATGCGAAGTGTATCGTGTATCACATTGTTTAAATGTGTGGAGGTCCATCTCAGATTTTCTGTTAATAGAGAACAAGCCATGCAGAATCAGTGAGGAGCAGGTTTCTGTGTTACAGCTTCTCTTCCGTGGCATACTCTTGAGTTTTGGAAGGAGAAACGCTAGCATCCTGTGTGGGTCCTTGCACCTTCTGGTACAAGTTTCAACAATGAGGACAATGAAAACTCTACTTGTTCTTTTCTTGTCCTTCCATGTATTTCTATCTTCAAACACGTTATGGATGTAGCCAGTGGGATTTTGGCATCGAGCCCCCGGGAAGGGGTAGGACAAATACGTGGAGACGGGATGTGGGCTGATGACAAGGTCTGGAAAAACACTTAGAATCTCTGTTCAGGTCATGATGGCCCCATTAGCCTTCCCCTTAGTTGTCAGTGACAGGCCTGATGGCCTGTGTCCACATGACTGAGCTTCAGGCATTCACGGGGCATGGTGACATCACAGCCCCTTTGTTAAGACCTGAAAACACAGCTCCTTCTTTGCTCTTCTCAGCTGCCATATGGCTCTGTGGAAACTGCCTTAAAAGAGAAAAAAAGGTAAAAAGAAACACTAGGAATGCAACAACCCGCAGATGAAATTGATTTATTTTCATCATTAGCGAAGGGGACCAAGCCTTTCAGAAACATAAAACTTTGCACTGAGCAGGCCAACAGGCTCCTCATATGTCAGAGCAGCTCTGTATACATTAGCAGAAATAACATGTGGTGGGAAATAGAGGCTTCATTGTTTGACTTAACTACTGTATCAAGCTTGAATGAGATGGAATGCTCAGGCAGCAGCAACGCTGCCAGCCTCGTGTGCCAGCGCACCGCAGCTCAGTCAGACAAAACATGGAAGGGCTTGAAGAGTCACAGAAAACCTCAGCCTTAGAACCTGGTTTGTCTTAAAGATTTTTATCAAGTAGTTGTAGGCTACAAACCACATTCTTTGAGTTCTCTTCCCTTCAAACTTCCCAGTATAGGGAAGTAGCTCTCCATTTAAATACTACTTAGACATATCTGGAGACTGGGTTTCAGAATGACGATTTTTGTCATCTATAAAAATGTGACAAGAACCCTGGAGAAAGCAAATGAGAAAACAGATTTGAAAAGAAAATCAACAGTTAAAATAACACAAGGAATTTTGAAAAAGACAATATGTGAATTTTAGAATATTGTTATATAAGACTATA
This sequence comes from Apodemus agrarius, assembly GCA_964023405.1. Lineage (NCBI taxonomy): Eukaryota > Metazoa > Chordata > Mammalia > Rodentia > Muridae > Apodemus > Apodemus agrarius. Next base: position 118,635,651 of record OZ030007.1, read on the forward strand.
ATCTCAATTGGGTATTGGATATAAATTCAATTAGAATACTTAAGGACACAGGTACAGAAATAAAATTGATTGTATTGATTTTCTGATATTTATAATCTTAATTTTTCTAGATGGTACTTAACAATAGTTTTTTAAAGCATATATGATACAGTCTAGGAATTTCCAATTTTACTGTAAGCAGTTATACTCATTATATTATCCATTATTGGAATCAGAAACATATTTTAAATACAGGCCGAAATATATCTATTAGCTGTGGAGATAAAGCAGGCTGTGGATGGTTAGGACACTCAGTTACCTTATTAAAGTACTCAGCTGTCTGTGAGAGGTCAACATGATATTGCGTGCAGTTGTTACATTTGGTTTTATTTTATCGTTAATAAATTGTCAGGCCTTGGTAATTCACTAAAAAAAAAATCTCTGACTATACCTTAAAACTTGTAAACTTCAGCATCCTCTGAAATTTCCTGATGGAACATATACCTATATCCAAATAAGAATCCCTATTTCAAAATCTGGCATTGAAGTAGATGAATGGTTGCTTGCTCTAAAGAATATTTAGGAGTCTGAATTGGTTCCTGAGTTTAGGCACTGCTGTTACCTCTCAGGGGGTGGTCTCGGACCAATTATTTTTGCAAAAACTGTAATTTTGGAAAGCACGTATCAGTATAAAACTGAGTAACTCCACTGAGGGCATACATTCATGGCGGAGACTATGATGCTTACTTTGGAGGAGTATTTGTTTTGTGGGCAATAGGTGGTTTGTAATTCTTTCCTAGACAAGTAAATTTTGAGGAGTGTTTTTTACTGGATTTAAACATGTAGAGGCAGAAATCATCCACTATTATTTTGCTGCATTGTAATTTTCACTTTCCTGCTAATAGATATATTTAGAAAATAAGGGAACTGTGGGGAGTATGTTAGCTGTCTGCATATGGATCTTGCTACATGTTTATTAACTTCATTATTTTACTTGATATTTTTATTTACATTTTAAATGTTATCCACTTTCCTACATTCCCCTCCCCATGCTCACTAACCCACCCACACCTGCTTCCCAGCACTCCCCTACACTGGGGCAATGTGCCTTCACAGGACCAAGGGCCTCTCCTCTCATTGATGTCCAACAAGGCCATCCTCTGCTATGTATGTGGCTGGAGCCATGGATCCCTTTATGTCTACTCTTTGGTTGGTGGCTTAGTCCCTGGGAGCTCTGGGGTACTGCATGGTTCAAATTGTTGTTTCTCCTACAGGTCTGCAAACCCCTTCAGCTTCTTGAGACCTTTCTTTAGCTCCTCCATTGGGAACTCCATGCTCAGTCCAGTGGTTGCCTGAGAGGATCCCCCTCTGTATTTGTCAGGCACTAGCAGAGCCTCTCAGGAGACAGCTATGTCAGGCTCCTGTCAGGAAGCACTTGTTGGCATCCACAATAGTGTCTGGGTTTGGTAACAGTATATGGGATTGATCTTCAGGTGTGGCAGTCTCTGAATGATTTTTCCTTCAGTCTCTGCTTCACAATTTGTCTCTGTATTTCCTCCCATGGGTATTTGGTTCACCCTTTTAAGAAAGACTGAAGTATCCACACTTTGGTCTTCCTACTTCTTGAACTTAATGTGGTCTGTAAATTATATCTTGGCTATTCTGAGCTTCTGAGCTAATATCCACTTGTCAGTGAGTGCATGCCATGTGTGTTCTTCTGTGATAGAGTTTCCTCATTCAGGATGATATTTTCTAGTTCCATACATTTGCCTAAGAATTTCATGTATTCATTGATTTTAATAGCTGAATAGTTCTTCAGTGTGTGTGTGTGTGTGTGTGTGTGTGTGTGTGTATCACATTTTTCTGTACCCATTCCTCCGTTGAGGGACATCTGGGTTCTTTCCAGCTTCTGGCTATTATAAATAAGGCTGCTATGAACATAGTGGAGCATGTGTCCTTATTACATGTTGGAACATTTCTGGGTATATACCCAGGAGTGGTATAGCTGAATCCAATTTTCTGAGGATCTGCCAAACTGATTTCCAGAGTGGTTTTACAAGCTTGCAATCCCACCAGTAATAGAAGAGTGTTCCTCTTTCTCCACATCTTTGCCAGCATCTGCTGTCAACTGAGTTTTTTATCTTAGTCATTCTGACTGGTGTGAGGTAAAATCTCAGGGTTGTTTTGATTTTTCCCTGATGACTAAGGATGCTGAACACGTCTTTAGGGACTTCTCAGCCAATCTGTATTTCTCAGTTGAGAATTCTTTATTTAGCTCTGTACCCCATTTTATTATTATTTTTTAAATTTTCTATATTCTTTGTTTACTTTCCAAATGATTTCCCCTTACCCCCTCCCCATAAGTCCCATAAGCCCTCTTCCCTCCGCACATTCCCCAATCAACCCCCTCCCACTTCTCTGTCCTGGTAATCCCCTACAATGCTGCATCAAGCCTTTCCAGGACCAGGACCCTCTCCTTCCTTCTTCTTGGGAATTATTTGATATGTGAGTTATGTCTTGGGTATTCAGAGCTTCTAGGCTAATATCCACATATCGGTGACTGCACTCCATGTGTGTTCTTTTGTGAATGAGTTACCTCACTTAGGATGGTATTTTCCAGTTTCAACCATTTGCCTAAGAATTTCATGCATTCTTTGATTTTAATTGCCGAGTAATATTCCATTGTGTAAATATACCACATTTTCTTTATCCATTCCTCCATTGATGGACATCTGGGTTCTTTCCAGCTTCTGGCTATTATAAATAAGGCTGCTATGAACATAGTGGAGCATGTGTCCTCATTGCATGCCAGGGAATCCTCTAGGTATATGCCCAGGAGTGGTATAGCAGTGTCCTCTGGAAGTGTCATGCCTAGTTTTCTGAGGAACTGCCACACTGATTTCCAGAGTGGTTGTACCAACTTGCATTCCCACCAGCTGTGGAGGAGTGTTCCTCTTTCTCCACATCCTTGCCAACACTTGCTGTCTCCTGAGTTTTTAATCTTAGCCATTCTGACTGGTGTGAGGTGAAATCTCAGGGTTATTTTGATTTGTATTTCCCTAATGACAAATGATGCTGAACATTCCTTAAGATGCTTCTCAGCCATTTGAAGTTCTTCAGGTAAAAATTCTTTGTTTAGCTCTGTATCCCATTTTTAGTAGGGTTGGCTGGTTCTCTGGAGTCTAATTTCTTGAATTCTTTGTATAATTGGATATTAGCCCTCTGTTGGATGTAGGGTTGTTAAAGATCTTTTCCCAATTTGTTGGTTGCTGTTTTGTCTTTTAGACAGTGTCCTTTACCTTACAGAAAGTTTGTGATTTTATGAGGTTCCATTTGTCAATTCTTGATCTTAGAGCATAAACTATTGGTGTTCTGTTCAGGAACTTTTCTCCTGTGCCCAAGTCCTCAAGGGTCTTCCCCATTTTTTTTCTATTAGTTTCAGTGTGTCTGGTTTTATGTGGAGGCCCTTGATAGCCTTTTCAACAAATGGTTCTGGTTCAACTGGAGTTCAGCCTGCAGAAATTTCTTTGTTTAGCTCTGTACCCCATTTTAAATAGGATTATTTGGTTCTCTGGAGTCTAATTTCTTGAGTTCTTTGTATATATTGGATATTAGCCCTCTGTCAGATGTAGGGTTGGTGAAGATCTTTTCCCCACTTGTTTGTTGCCATTTTCTCCTTTTGACAGTGTCCTTTGCCTTACAGAAGCTTTGCAATTTTATGAGATCCTATCTTTGAATTCTTGATCTTAGAGCATAAGCTATTGCTGTTTTGTTCGGGATATTTTCCCCTGTGCCCATATGCTCGAGGCTCTTCTCCATTTTCTTTTCTATTAGTTCCAGTGTGTCTGGTTTAATGGGGAGGTCCTCGATCCATTTGGACTTGAGCTTTGTACAAGAAGATAAGAATGGATCTATTTGCATTCTTCTACATGCTAATCACCATTTGACCAAGCACCATTTGAGAGTAGTTTTTGCTATGCTGTGTTTTTTGTCATTCCAGTGGAATTTCTGAATTGCTCTCTCTAACTCTATGAAGAATAAGTTGGAATTTTGATGGGGATTGCATTGAATCTGTGGCAAGATGGTCATTTTTACTATATTAATCCTGCCAATCCATGAGCATGGGAATTCTTTCCATCTTCTGAGATCTTTGATTTCTTTCTTTTTTCTTCTAGTACTCTTTCCTTGTTGGGTCTTTGTGTAGTTTAGTTATCAGAGTAATTTTGACTTCATAGACTGAATTGGGTAGTTTTCTCTCTGTTTCCATTTTGTGGAATAATTTGAAGAGTATTGGTATTAGGTCTTCTTTGAAGGTCTGTTAGAAGTTGGTACTAAACCCATCTGATTCTGAGCTTTTTTTTTTTTTTTTTTTTTTTGGTTGCGAGACTATTGATGACTGATTCTATTTCATTAGGGGTTATGGGATTGTTTAGGTTGTTTGTCTGATCCTGATTTAACTTTCATGCCTGGTATCTGTCTAGAAAATTGTCCATTTCATCCAGGTTTTCCAGTTTTGTTGAGTATAGGCTTTTGGAGTAGGCTCTGATGGTTTTTTGGATTTCCTCCGTTTCTGTTGTATTGTCTCACTTTTTATTCCTGATATTTTTAATTTGGATACTGTCTCTGTGCCCTCTGGTTAGTCTGGCTAAGGGTTTGTCTATCTTGTTGATTTTCTCAAAAGAAGCAGCTTCTGGTTTGGTTGATTCTTTGTATAGTTCTTTTTGTTTTTACTTGGTTGATTTCAGTCCTGAGTTTGATTATTTCCTGCGGTCTACTCCTCTTGGGTGTTTGCTTCTTTTTCTTCTAGAATTTTCAGATGTGCTGTCAAGTTCCTAGTGTATGCTTTCTCCAGTTTCTTCTTGGAGGCACTCAGATCTGTGAGTTTTCCTCTTAGTACTGCTTTCATTGTGTCCCATAATTTGGATATGTTATGGCCTTATTTTCATTAAAATCTAAAAAGTTTTTAATTTATTTCTTTCTTGACAAAGATATCATTGAGTAGAGTGTTGTTCAGCTTCCATGTATATGTGAGCTTTCTATTGTTTTTGAGGTTATAGAAGATCAGCCTTAATCTGTGATGATCTGATAGGATATATGAGATTATTTCACTCTTCTTGTATCTGTTGAGGCCTGTTTTGTGACCAATTATATGGTCAGTTTTAGAGACAGTACCATGAGGTACTGAGAAAAAGGTATATTCTTATATCTGTTGAATCCATTTCGTTCACAGCTTCTGTTAGTTTCACTGTTTCTCTGTTTCGTTTCTGTTTCCATGACCTGTTCATCTATGAGAGTGGGGTGTTGAAGTCTCCCACTATTATTGCGTGGGGTGCAATGTGTGCTTTGAGCTTTAGTAAAGTTTCTTTTAAGAATGTGGGTACCCTTGCATTTGTAGCATAGATGTTCAGAATTGAGAGTTCTTATTTGTAGATTTTTCTTTGATGAGTTTGAATTGTTCTTCCTTATTATTTTTGATAATTTCATGTTGAATGTCAATTTTATTCGATATTAGAATAACTGCTCCTGCTGGTTTCTTGGGACCATTTGCTTAGAAAATTGCTTCCCGCCTTTCACATTGAGTTAGTATTTGTCTTTGTCTCTGAGGTGGATTTCTTTCATGCAGCAAAATGTTGGGTCCTGTTTTTGTATCTAGTCTGTTAGTGTGTATTTTTATTGGAGAATTGATTCCATTGATATTAAGAGATATTAAGGAAAAGTGATTGTTGCTTCCTGTTATTTTTATTGTTAGATGTGCAATTATGTTTGTGTGGCTATCTTCCTTTGGGTTTGTTGAAAGATTACCTTCTTGCATTTTCTAGGATGTAGTTTCCTTTGCTTGTGTTGGTGTTTTTCATCTAATATCCTTTATAGAGCTCGATTTGTGTAAAGATATTGTGTAAATTTGGTTTTGTCATGGAATATCTTTTTTCTCCATGTACGGTAATTGAGAGTTTTGCTGTAAATAGTAGTCTGGGCTGGCATTTATGTTCTCTTAGGGTCTGTATGACATCTGTCCAGGATCTTTAGCTTTCATAGTCTCTTGAGAGAAGTCTGGTATAGCTCTGATAGGTCTGCATTTTTTACCCAGGACTGTTATGTTTTCCAGACTGTGAGTTAAGCTAGTTTGACTTTTGAATCGATGTCACAAGAAACTAAAATGTACTATTTAACTCATAGATATCCTTAAACAAGTTCCCAAATTCCATTTTCCTCAGGTTTACCAAAAATAGCAAAAATCTACACAAAATGTCTAAATGGATTTCTAGGAAGTTTAGACTTCCAAAATAAACCCTTTGAAATGAGTTTTAGAAACCATCATGTATTGACTGAGTCAACATATATGTAAGATAGGATGAATCTTCAATGCTTATGTGTTTTTATAAATAGGGAAGTATATATTATTTGAAGCCTGTGGTTGGGACAGATGGAAAAGAAACTAGGGTTTGGCATTATGGATATGTAAAAAGTAATTGATTGCAACTAATCATAAAGCAGCACACAACTATAGCGTTGTGGCAGGAGGGAGGGAGTTCAGTTGTACAACACTTCTTCAGCCACCCAGTGTTGTGTGTTCTATGACAGATGCTCTTTGGAAGGAATTTCTTATAGTATGTGTTCAAGAAGTGACTGGAATTAACTTAGATTGATATTTAACTCCATATAACAAATTGCATGTGCTTTCTGTTGTATTGTCTTTGTGTGTCTTACAAATGACACAAAAATGAATAATTTTCAAATTTATTTATTTTCAGGCTCTCAGGTAATGTGTTTCTTCACATTCTTCATACATACGTGTTATGCTTTCATATTTGAATATAAAACTTGAAATAGAGGAAATGCCACCTGAAGAAACCTTGGTGCAGAGAAATATCATGAGGACCATTTATTCTTTCTCTTTTCATGACCCCAGAACTACTTAATGCACTGACTAGAAAATGTGTCTTAGTCACTCTTCTATTGCTGTGAAGACACCATGACCACAGCAAATTTTATAAAAGGGACTCTAATAAGAAGAAAACTTGTATAAAAAATTAATTGAAGACTTGCTTACAGTTTTACAGAGTAAGTAGTCCATTATCACCATAGAGGAAAGTAGGGTGACAAGCACGATAGTGATCAGTGTCTGAGAGCTACACCATTATCCACAGGCAGAAAGGCAGGCAGGCAGTAGCTGCTACAGGGCCTGATGGCCTGGCACATCCCAGCAAGACACCTCCAATCTGTACACACATCTTAGTGTTTTCCAGTCTACAGACTAGAAATATGCAAATACATGCAAATACGTAAGCCTATGGGGAGGCATTCCCATTTAAACTTCTTTAAAAAGTCAATCTCTTTTAAAACACTTTGATTGAAAATTATTCTGAATGTTTGCAAACTTTGAAAGTTTGTGGTTTGTTTAAAATTACCCCCTTAGTTACCTTTACTGGCCAGTAAGTTTTGGGTACAATCACTAAAATCTTACACTACTTTCTTTCATTTATAAAGATTCATATATGCCAGATGTTATATCTCTGTGGACTTGTGACTTCTAAACTGAACTATTTGATATAATATCAAGTGTTTCTCATATGTTGTGCTTTAAGAACTACATATATGTTGACAAGATGATTGAAGTTCATGATGGTGCCAATTGACAATCCTGTATTCCTGGGTTCAATTCCCTGGATCAGAGATCAGGACCCACATGGGGGAAAGAGAGAATGACCAAGAAAGTCATCTTCTAATCTCTATAAGTTCTATGAGATGTGTTTCCACCAACCATAATATACATAACATGTTGTGAATTCTAGGGCAAATATGACTGTTTTTAATGCTGTGGACCTTTATCTGTTCATCTTCGATAGAAACCAAATGTGTGTGATTTCCTTCTTCCTCCTTCCTCCTTCCTCCTTCCTCCTTCCTCCTTCCTCCTTCCTCCTTCCTCCTTCCTCCTTCCTCCTTCCTCCTTCCTCCTTCCTCCTTCCTCCTTCCTCCTTCCTCCTTCCTCCTTCCTCCTTCCTCCTTCCCTTCCCTTCCCTTCCCTTCCCTTCCCTTCCCTTCCCTTCCCTTCCCTTCCCTTCCCTTCCCTTCCCTTCCCTTCCCTTCCCTTCCCTTCCCTTCCCTTCCCTTCCCTTTCCTTTTTTGGATATTTGATTTATTTGCATTTCAAATGTTATCCCCTTTCCTGGTTTTCCCTTCACAACCCCCCATTCCATCCCTTCTCTCTCTGCATCTATGAGTATGCTCCCCTACCCACTCACCCACTCCCACCTCACCACCCTGGCATTCTCCTACACTGGGGCAGCCTTCATAGGACCAAGAGCCTCTCTTTCCATTGATGCCACATAAGACCATCCTCTGCTACATATGCAGCTGGAGCTATGGGTCCCTCCTTTTGTACCTTTTGGTTGGTGATTTAGCCCCTGTGAGCTCTGTGGGGGTCTGGTTGGTGGATAGTGTTGTTTTTCCTGTGGAGTTGAAAACCCCTTTAGCTCCTTCAATCCTTTCACTAACTCCTCCATTGGGGTTCCCAAGACCAATGGGTGGCTGCAAGCATCTACATCTGTATTTGTCAGGCCCTGGCAGAGCCTCTCAGGAGACAACTATATCAGACTCCTGTCAGCAACAACTTCTTGCCATCCACGATAGTGTCTGGGTTTGGTAACTGTATATGGGATGAATCCCCAGGTAGGGCAGTCTCTGGGTGGCCTTTCCTTTAGTCTCATTTCCATGCTTTGTCTCAGTATTTCCTTCCTTGAGTATTTTGTTCCCATTTTTAAGAAGGACTGAAGCATCCATACTTTGATTTCCATTTGTCTTGAGCTTTATATGGTCTGTGAATTGTATTGTGGGTATTCTGAGCTATTGGACTAATATCCACTTATCAGTGAGTGCATACCATCTGTGTTCTTTTGTTACTGGGTTACCTCACTCAGGATGATATTTTCCAGTTCCATCCATTTGCCTAAAATGTTCATTAATTAGTTTTTAATAGTTGAGTAGTCTTCCGCTGTGTAAATGTACCCAATTTTCTGTATCCATCCCTCTGTTGAAAGATATCTGGGTTCTTTCCAGCTTCTGGCTATTATAAATAAGTTTGCTATGAACATATTGGAGCATGTGCCCTTGTTATATGTTGGAGAATCTTTGGATATATGCCCAGGAGTGGTGTAGCTGGGTCCTCAGGTAGTACTATGTTCAATTTTCTGAGGAACTTCCAGATTGATTTCCATAGTGGTTGTATCAGCCTGCAGTCCCACCTCTTTCTCTACATCCCTGCCAGTATCTGCTGTCACTTGAGTTTTTGATTATAACCTTTCTAATTATTTTTTAATCATTTGTGTTTATTTATTCATTTATTTAATTTTTTTACACTCCAGATTTTATTCCCCTCCTGGTCTACCCTTGACTGTTCCCTACCCCATTCCTCCTCCCTGCCCCCTGTCTCTATGAGGATGCCCCTACCACCCATCACCCATCCCACCAGACCTCTAAACTTCCTGGGGCCTCCAGTCTCTTGAGGCCTAGGTGCGTCTTCTCTGACTAAACCCAGACCCAACAGTCCTCTGCTGTAGATGTGTTAGGGGGCTTCATATCAGCTGGTGTATGCTACCTGGTTGGTACAATGTTTGAGAGATCTCGGGGATCCAGGTTAATTGATACTGCTTGTCCTCAAACTTCTTATATTGATTAAGTGATGGAGAGTCTGACTGTTAGCTTGAGGTAGTAATATAAAATCCCCTAGGAGACACATCTATGTGGATGTCTGTTTATGGTTTATAGTGAGAATTCGCTGAAGGATAATGATCTTCTGTCTAACTGGTAGCTTCTGTGGTAGCAATTTATGAAGAAGTTCCAGTAAAACCCCACCATGTTGTCTGATTGCCTTACTTGCACCAACCTCAAACTACAGCTTCTCCAGCCTTCCACCATGGGATGGATGCTGCTGATTCTATAGAAATCTTTCGGGCCTTCAGCATTAGATTGGGTCTGCTAAGGCATCCAACTTCATGTCCTAATCAGCCACCAGGCTCTTAGACTCTCCAGTGTGCAGATAGTTATTATTTTACTATCCAGACTTCATTGCATCAACTAATCTAACGAATCCCTCTTTACATGCTCTTTTATTTTTCTTTTCTTTCTTTTTTTTAACTTAATATATATATTTTTTATTGGATATATTCTATATTTACAATTCATTTCTTTTTTTCTGGTTCCCCATCCCCCAAAGGTCCCACATGCCCTTTTTCCTCCCCCTGCTCCCTCTTCCACCCCTTCCTTCTTCCCTGTTCTTGTATTTCCCCTACACTGATGCTTTTATTCTTTCCAGCCACAGTGTCCACTCCTTTACATGCTCTTGAAGTCCCATCCCTTCAAGGAACCCAGAGTAATGCAAATCATATAAGTAACTCCTCATATTAGTTTACTGAAGTTATTCCATTAGATTGCAATAGCTTTGCCTTGCCTTGTCTCCATGGTATCCTGAGAAAGGAGGATGCATAAAATAAACTTTAAAAGGTTAAAGATAATTTACATGATTTAGTGCAAAGGAGAAAAATATATGAATGAGGTGACTTTATATGCTTTACATTATATTAAATGTTATTTTTAAATCATGTATGAAACAGTTTGAAACTGTAAACTTAAAATTTCATTTACTTAATATTTCCTTTATTTGGTATTATTAACACAAAATGTTATAAAGAGTTAAATAATAGTTCTCACTATGTCAGTAATAGTTGCTTGAAAGTACTTAGGGAAAATTCCATTGGAAATTAATTTAAAAGCAGAGAAAAAGACTTCTTTTGTTCTTTTGCTTAAAGTCAGACTTATTTTTATTAAGACCACATGGCTTGTGGGTCTGCGGCTTAGAATTGTGAAACCTGAGGATGGATTATACTATTTGAAGCAAAATTACAGGGGTCTGGAAAAAAACTATTTGTTTCAAACTCTATAAGTTCATTAACAAAAACCTTTATTTTGAAGTATGACATTGCTATTCACGGCTCTTTATGGCCTTGCATTTTCTAGATGGTTAAAAGTCTGTGACTCTACTGAAGAATCATCTTTGTTCTCTCAAATCAAAGGAATTGAGTTTCTTCTGCAGTAAAGCTCTGGAAAGCATATGGCCTTGCACAGCTGTGCGCATGTGTAATGCTTTCTGGTCCCAGGGTTCAGACAATGCCATGTGGCTCACATCTAGCTTTAGCCCATTCAGTTTTCAGTCCACATGTTTTTGAGATTAGACAATGGAGGTCTGAGCTGTTTCTCAACTGCTTGGTCATTATTCACTCTGTGGAAGATGTTCTGTGGTACTCCTACACATGTCACAAAAGTGTTGTGCAATATGAAGACTTGTGCTTTAATTTATCTGTTTTTCAGCTTTGATGTGAGGTTGTGATAAAGAGAAGGGGTTACTTGTGGCCCCAACTAACCAAACGTCTACTTTGTATGACAGTAGCAGGAGTTATGAAATATCTACTTTTTACTTCAAGTAATGTTTTTCAAACCTTCAAGGATATTTATTGCATTGTGATTCTTTCTCGGTATAACTAAAACTATACCTTATTAGAAGTCTATTCTATGAATGGAGATAAACATACTCTATCTCAGTATACCTAAAACTATTCCTTATTGTAAGTTTATTGGATGAATATAGATAAACATATCAACGTTCATCTGGGGAATTCTTTTTAAAAATATTTTTGAATATTTACTGATTTTATGTATATTAATATACTGTAACTGCCTTCAGACATATCAGAAGAGGGCATCAGATGTCATTACAGATGGTTGTGAGCCACCAATGTGGTTGCTGGGAATTGAACTCAGGACCTCTAGAAGAGCAGGCAGTGCTCTTAACCACTGAGTCATCTCTCCAGTAGTGGAATTCTTAAAAAAAAAAATTATAAAAGGTAAAAGATAACAAAGTATATTATATGTGGAACTATGTTATAACTGTACACGTTTAGCCTAAAATAATTTGTTAAATATTTTAAATAATACTACAGAGCAGATTATTAAATACAAATTTTTCATGTGAGGAATTTAAGGCTCTTTTAAATTAAAAATTAAATTAAATTAAAAAAGAAATATTACATGTCTAATTTGAACATATTTGACAAATGTGGCTACAAGTCAAACCAGAATTTATTATTGTAACACTCTGTAGCCATGAAGTTAACACCTCCGTGCCAGCAGGCACACGTCATATCACCTCCTTGCGAGCGCGCATAGGTCCGTCACAGGCACACATGTCTACCAACTGCAGAATGAGCTTCTAGCTTAGACTTCTTCTGTTTCCACAAGGAGGCCAACTTCACAAATGTATAGAATGCAACTCTATTTGTGATGACTGGAGGTCAGGTATGAACCTGTCATAATTTTCTTGTCATCACTGTCTATCAGGTTACATTTCAGCATCAAATTTGACCTACCCAATATTACGTGGGCATGAGCAGTCTAGCAAGTGGGGCACGAAGAATTTCTCCATGAAAAATCCCACTCATTTAGGGAGTCATATTTCTAAAAAAAATGACAATTTTATATATAAAGGAAGCGTGTAATCAACATTATGCTGTATGCAAGGTCAAGACTGAAGGATGTATGAACAATTCATCAAGCTTTTGAATGTGTTGCTTTGTGAAATCATAATGAGTTTTTCCTGGGTTTTCAGTACACTCCCTTACTCATAGCACTTCCCTACATCATTCGTACACACAGAAACATTGAGGGCAGGCATGATTCTGTAAACCCAAAGGCAGGTGATCCCAGTGAAAAAGCCATGTGATGTGTTTTACTGGATAATTCAGGGACACCAGCTGCTCTGATAAAAAGCTTCAGAAATCACCCATCCTTCCACCGCCCGGACTTCTGCTCTGGCTCTTTCTTGGCAGGAAAGTCTTTTGACTGTATTCTATTTTCTGCATTTATCTGTGCCAGCTAGATGGCACGAATCCACAGCCTTCAGTCTGGATAACTGGGAGTGGTTAGTTTGTCTTGCTTAAAGGATTTCCTTTCTTACTTAACCAGTTGTTGTATTTAGATATACTGTTATTTTTGTCCTAATTATAGAGTAGAAGTTACTTAAAAACTTTGTATTTGCATTTAAATATCTATAGTAATTTTAATTTTTATCACTAAAAATTAATAGATACATTACTTATTACCAAAACAATGGTATAAATAAAAATTCATTTTCAGCTCTTATCGTGTCCTTAGTATGAACTAAGACATCTAATGAAAGCTAATATTCTGCTCAAATTTTCTGTGAATAAAATTCTATGTCAACCGGTATTATGTTATTACATAATTTTCCTTTAATATATACTGATAATAATATTTCCTGCCTCATCCAACTCCTCACAGATCAAAAAAAAAACCAAAAATGAAATCATACCACTGAACAAATATTTTGAGTTTTGGTAGCTGCACAGCTCTCTCATATTTTCAAAAGCTTCTTATTTAAAGGAGCTAACTGTTTAATTTTGATCAAAAGGTTAAATCTATGATGTGTTTATGCTGCTGATTTCTATCAAAAGATTTTAATGTTCTTTTACATATGTTAAATTTTAAGTTTTTGTAGACAATTAACTACAAATTTGTAAGCTGTGATAGTATAAAGTGAGCACTAATGAGTGTAGTAATATTTCATATTTAAAAGTCTTACATGTTGTAAAGCTATTCTGTATTTTCAATGGTTGTGTAGTGACTTTAATAAGAAAATGGGAGCATGTAGCATGCTTGTTTCAGACCAGTGTTACTCTCAGTTTCTTCTATCAGTTTTTAGTGGACCTATACATGGAAACTATGGAAGATGTATATGGGCAAATAAATGTAATATTTATTGAAAATATATTTTTTCAAACAATACATTCTGATCATGGTTTATTACCCTCATCTCCCAGACCTTCCTCAACTTTCTACACTTTTAATTTCACATCTTCATTCTTACCTCTCACAAAAATAAACAGGCAAATAAAATATGAATCATACTTTGTAACACTTTTTAAACATTTGTTTATTTATGAATTATATGTAAGTACACTGTAGTTGTCTTCACACACTCCATAGGAAGGCATCAGATCTTGTTACGGATGGATATGAGAAACTATGTGATTGCTGAGATTTGAACTCAGGACCCTTGGAAGAGGAGTCAGTGCTCTTAACCACTGAGCAATCTCTCCAGGCCCCATAATTTTTATAATGGACAAAAAAGTGGATGTACAAGAAATACACACATTAAAAACAACACCCATAAAACACAAAACTGGAAACATAATACACAAGTAAAAGACCAGTAATACAAAAGGAGGAGGAAGATGTGGTAGAAGAAGAGGAAGAGCAAGAGGAAGAGGAGGAGGAGGAGGAGGAGGAGGAGGAGGAGGAAGAGGAGGAGGAAGAGAAGTAGAAGGAGATGAAGAGCAAGAAGAGCAACAGAAGGAGGAGGGGAGGGGAGGAAGAGGAGAAGGAGGAGTAAAAGGAGAAAAAGGAGAAGAAGAAATAAGGAGGAGATGAAGGAGGAGGAGGAAGAGGAGGAGGAGAAGGAGGAGGAGGAGGAGGAGGAGGAGGAGGAGGAGGAGGAGGAGGAAGAAAGGGCCTAAAAATGGAAATACCACTGGTTATTTTTGTGTTAGCCATCTACTGATAGACATAGGATTCTTAATTGTAGTTTATGAGACAGTGAGACTTCATTTGAGCCAACTAATTTTACATTTGCAAGTGGTTGGGAATTAGAGATAGGGATTTGGTTGGCTAGAACCTATGAAGGCACTGAGCATACCCACAGATTATGTGAGTTTATATGTGCATCGGTCCTGTTGTGTCTAGAAGATCTTTTCTCCATGTCTTCCATCCACCTTCCCTCCAGCTTTTAAAATCTTTTTCCTCCTTTTCTGTAGAGATCCCCAAGCCCTGAAAGGGAGTTGTTTAATGAGGACATTTATTTTATTTCACTTTTTTACAATTTCAAATCTTGTCCCTCTTCTTGGTCTCCCCACCAAGAATATCCCTTCACCAACTCATCCCCCTCTCCTTTGCCTCAGAGAGGGTGCGTTCTCACCTACCCTCCCACCTCATCCATCTAGCATGCTTCTTCTCTGGGGCATCAAGCCTCTATAGGAACAGGTGCATCCCCTCCCACTGTGGCCAGACATATATATCAGGGGTCACTGGACCAGTCCATGTGTGCACTGTGGTTGGTGGTTTAGGATTGAGTGTTCCAAAGTTTCTCCCTCTCTACATACTGTCCTGTTGTGGGTCTCTGTTTTGGTTCCGATCTTTTCTACCTATTGCAGGAGAAAGCTTCTCTGATGATGGCTGAGCCTGACAATTTTATATGGGTCTAGGAGAAGCAGAATGACCTTAGGATTCATTTCATGGCTAGATTTTCTGTTTTGTTTTGTTTTGTTTTGTTTTGGATAATAGTATTTTGTTTTTCCTTGCATTCATGGTTTCAGGTCTTGGCCACACAAGCAGTTTCAGAATTGGTTCTATCTCATGAAGTGGGCCTTCAGTACAATCAGATAGTGATTGATTATTCCCACAACTTTTATTCTAGTATTGCTCTAGCACATCTTGCAAGCAGGTCACCCTTAAGTATAGCAGTGTTTATAGGAGGGTTGGTGTTTACCTTTCTCGCTGGTTGTGTTCAGAATACATTCCAGTACCATAAATGGTAGTCAGTAGGGACAGCTTTTCTAGTAGGATACCAGCTTAACCTCTCTGTGTTCTCTGAAGATATAGTTGTTATCTTCAGGTATATGGCATCACCATCAGTTTGTGCAGAGCATTCTAAATAGCCCTGGCAATAGCCTGGGATGTCTGTGGTTTCCATAGGCCCCTTTGGCCAACAACTCAATTAGGAGGAAACCATTCCTGGAACTGAAATTCCACTTGGGGCATTGTCTCTCTCATTATTTGGTGGCTCCATTTAGGTTTATTTTATACGTGTATATATTGTAAGAAGCTGTCATCATAGGAGGTTTCCATATGACTCCTCAAATGGTCCTGGGTTTTAGCTGTTTTTCCCTTTTCCTCCCCCTAAGTCTTCCCTTTTGCTGCTCCCTGTTTAACCATTTCCTTTCAGGCTCTTCCCATTCTGTCTCTCCTTAACTATATGTTCCAGGGAAATAAACTTTTATTTAAGCTGAATTTTTATTTATTTTTGGTTGTCCTTGAGTATGTGATTGGTTGGGTTGACTTCTGTATTGATGATGCTGATTAACAGTTATATTTGTTTTAACAAATCTGGCTAGGAAATCATTTAGCAATCTATAAGTAAGCTCGTCAGTTCTCAGTCCAGGCTTTGTGACAGACTTGGACACATGTCACTTTTCTGCTTTTCAGTTACTTCCTTCTTGTAACATTGTGTAACTTCTGGAGATGGCTAACATTTTTATTAGTTTTCCCCAGTTGTCAAAGTTGGCTGAATACTAGGAATTTCTAAACATTGGCTGAAATTACATACAGGATATTAAGCTATTTAGTAATATAGATTATTAAATCTCCAAAGTAGCAAATATTGATTTTTTTCGAGACAGGGTTTCTCTTTATAGCTCTGGCTGTCCTGGAACTCACTCTGTAGACCAGGCTGGCCTTGAACTCAGAAATCTGCCTGCCTCTGCCTCCCAGAGTGCTGGGATTACTGGCGTGCACCATCACTGCCAGGCTTGATTTTTTTCAAAAGAACTTCTCTCAGAATTAAAATTTAACAAAAGTCATCTTCCATTGATTTGGCACAAAGCAATTATTTCTGAAATGCTGATTTTTATTCAGTATTTAAAACACATCTTTTCTTTTAATTTTACATTTGTAAAAATTTTGACTAAATATGCACTAATTCATTTATGACAAAAAAAACCTCTTAAAATTATACCAGCTAAAATTTTATAATTGGTTTTTTTTGATACTCTAATCTTAAAGTCTCTAAGTTTATTCTACATTTTGCTTAATGTAATATTAAGGGTTCTATTGTCCCATAATTACAGCATGTCTTTGATAAATCATTTCACATTTAAAACAAAGAACCAGGGGCTGGAGAGATGGCTCAACGATTAAGAGCACTGGCTGCTTTTCCAGAGGTTCTGAGTTCAATTCCCAGCAACCACCCGGTGGCTCACAACCATCTGTAATGAGATCCAATGCACACTCTTCTGGCATGTGTTTGAAGTCAGCAACAGTGTACTCCTATAAAAAATAAGTAAGTAAATAATATTTTAAAAATAAAGCAGAGAATCAGTCAATCTTCATTTTTTCCCCATCCTGTAAAGGCAGTAGATAAAGCATAGAAGCCCAAGTCCACAGGAGTGTACAGACAACTGGGCAGCACCATGTTCTGTTTGTTTCCTTGAATTTTTGTCAGAGGTGTGCCAAAAGATGCAATCAGGAAAGCAAACCACAATCTTTTCATTTTAATAAATAACTATTAAAATACAAGATAAATGAAACTTTTTGCAATTGAATAATTAAAAATATATAACCAACATTAATAAAATTTATTTTACATTCAGTAACAAAAATAAGAGATATTTTATGCCTTGCTGATTAAGGATGCAGTTATAATAATCTAATTTTGGAAGAAATTAGATTTAATAGACCTTAAAGTGATAAATGGCTTGTATATATAATGAATATTTAGAAAATTTTAGTGTATCATAGATACAAATATTGCTGCATTTTTTTCCTAAGCAGTTTGATAGAATTTTCCTTGAAATCCATTGCAGACTGATAACAAGGACGATGACAGTGTCCCTCTGCTTACCTGCACTTCCTTCAGTAGGAGGAGCATTCCTAACATTCCACAGCTGCTGCAGGGGTTGGCTCCTGCCTCCTTTCCTGTCACTACCTCTAGGCTCTGAGTGAAGCTGATTGAAAGTTTTCAACACTCTGTTGTTATTCCTGCCATTCCATAGGCTTGAGAGATCTTTCCATCTTCTGAGGTCCTCTTCCATTTTCTTCTTCTGAGAAGTTCTTGTCACACAGATTTTTCACTTTCTTGGTTACTATCACACCAAGGTATTTTATATTATTTGCAACTATTGTGAAGGATGTCATTTCCTTCATTTCTTTCTCAACCTATTTATACTTTGAGTAGAGGAAGGCTACTCATTGGAGTTAATTTTATATCCCTCCACTTTGCTGAAGTTGTTTATCAGCGGTAGGAGTTCTCTGGTGGATTTTTTTTTGGGGGGGGGGAATCTCTTATGTATTCTATCTGATCATCCCCAAACAGTAATACCTTGATTTCCTCCTTTTCAGTTTGTATTCCTTAGATTTCCTTTTGTTGCCTCGTTGCTCTAGATAGAACTTCCAGTACTTATTGAATAGATAGGGGAGAGTGGACAGTCTTGCCTTGTCTTGCTGATTTTACTAGGATTGCTTCAAGTTTCTCACCATTTAGATTGATGTTGGCTATTGGTTTGCTGTATATTGCTTTTATTATGATTAGGTAATTCTTCATCTCTCCAATACTTTTAACATGAAGGGGTGTTGTATTTTGTCAAAGGCTTTTTCAGCATCTACTGAGATGATCATGTGGTTTTTTTTTTTAGTTTGTTTATATAGTAGATTATATAGATGGATTTTCATATATTGAACCATCCCTGCATCCCTGGGATGAAGCCTACATGATCATGGTGAATGATTGTTTTGATGTGCTCTTGGATTTATTTTATTTGCAAGGATTTTTAATTTTTGCATCAATATGCATAAGGGAAATCGGTATGAAATTATCTTTGTTGGATCTTTGAGTAGTTTAGGTATCAGTATAACTGTGGCTTCATAGGGAAGAGGGGGGATGGGATGGAAGGATTGGTGGAGGAGTAACTGGAATGGTGGATATCATTTGAAATGTAAGTGAATAAAATGATTAATAAAAAACAATTTTTGCAAGAGCACATATGTCCAAAATGAGAGAAAATATATTGACTCTTGTATTTTGTATGCTTGTTTCATTGATGTGTGTAAATGCATATGTGGTTATATATTTTTTACTTCATATTTATACCACTAGCTAACAACTTTTGAAAGTTCTCTAGTATTTCTTCAATGAATGCATTAAAATTTATATAAAAGAAAAAACGGAAGGAAAGTTTTCAACACAACTAGTACATAACAGCAACCAGGTTTGGCTTCTT
This sequence comes from Apodemus agrarius, assembly GCA_964023405.1. Taxonomy (NCBI): domain Eukaryota; kingdom Metazoa; phylum Chordata; class Mammalia; order Rodentia; family Muridae; genus Apodemus; species Apodemus agrarius. Next base: position 118,654,748 of record OZ030007.1, read on the forward strand.
CACACACTTAGCTTTCGAAGGCTAAAATTCTGCTGTGATATAAGACAGATGATAGATTCATCAAACTCTGACCTTTTAAACATTGAACGTGATTTGTCTAGAAGGTAGAAAACAAATCAAACATATCTGTATCTCAAAGAAATCAAACAAAACTGTAAACAGACATATATTTCCTCATTACCAATAATGAAAACTTATTTAAAAACTGCTGACTTCACATCTTTCTGTCTCTCTTTCCTTAGATGTACCTCCTCATGCATGAGTTTCATTTCTAGCTGGGCAACTTTTTTGTTACATCTACTTTGTATATATATGAATACACTTATATATGCATATATTGTTTCTAGAAACTCTACTTAGTGATTAAGTAGCCTTATATGACCTTCTGAACCAAAAGTTTGGGATAGCAGAGTTAAAATAAAATAAGAATACTTAATTAAGTCCCTACAGGGGTTTAAGACTCTCTTAAATCATGTTTTATTTACAAGGCAAACTGTTCTATCCTGTTTCTAAGATCTATAATTTTATGCAACTTTAGCAGAAGGATATGTTATGTTTTTTTTTAATTGATGCATCATAAAATTGTTCAATACACAAAGGACACACGATTGAAACTGGGTACCCTTATCTTCTGCCGCAGGAGATGTTCATATGTTCAGATGAAGATACTTCAGCAATGCTGAGTGACAGGGAACCATGGGAGCTCACTGACGCCCAATGATGAACCAGTTAATTTTGTGGATTTGGGTTCTGCTTTGGTAAGTAAAGGGACTCACCTTGTACCAAGGCACATTAATATGATAGAGTCAGCTTCATCTAAGCAACAAGTACACAGACTGCTCTCTTGGCTTAGCCTGCCATATCTGGGGCCCAGCTTAGACAACAGGGTATTCTGGGCTTTGCAATCATGATGCAATGAACATGAGATATGAAATTGAATTGCTTTCGGTTCTGCTTACACCATTGAAAAGCAATCAGCTTCAGTGCTGAGTCAGGGAAACTTGTGACCCTGTGAGGAAGCCTGTCTATGAAGCCAGGTTATTTCGTGGTCATATAATTCAGCTCCAATTGTACAGAATGTGTCCCCTCACCAGTGGTTCGATTGCTATGCTCACACCAATGATCTGAGCAATGTCATGAGATTTGTATTATTTAGTGGAATGCTAAATTTGTTGTCTGATCATACGCCATCATGGGCTCTTAATTTTCTTAGCAGGCATCAGAATTTGCCTTATGATTTAGCTGAGAGTCAAGCAGACTTCCGAATACTACTGATAGGGGCTAAAAAATAATAATAAAAAATCATTATGATAAAGATATTTTCTTATGTTTTACATTTAAAATTAATTTGTATATTGCATGCATATAATTTATATAATTCTATCCCCCCTTTCCCCTTCTCTATCACCTCTTATAACTGCCATGACAAGTCCCTCTTGATTTCTTCTATTCTTTTTAAAAATCCCACTGAAACACCTTAGTTCTGTAAGAATGCTTATGGGTACAGAACATTAACTGGAACAACTATAAGCTCTCAGGACCTGCATTCTTGAAGAAAATGATCTAGAATATTTCTTTTTATTCAAATAAAAGTATAACATGTAAATCATATATATATATACACATATATATATGGAATATGGAAATATTTTCCAGATATTTGATATTAATGTATAAAGAATAAGCCATAAATCAGTAATCATTAAAATGCATTGGTCCACAGGCCAATTTCCCTTATGAATATTGATGCAAAAATACTAAATAAAATTCTTGCCAACCGAATCCAAGAGCATATTAAAACGATCATTCACCATGATCAAGTAGGCTTCATCCCAGGGATGCAGGGATGGTTCAGTATATGGAAATCCATCAATGTAACCCACTACATAAACAAACTAAAAGAAAAAACCACATGGTCATCTCATTAGATGCAAAAAAAGCATTTGACAAAATTCAGCATCCTTTCATGTTAAAAGTCCTGGAAAGAACAGGAATTCAAGGCCCATACCTAAACTTAGTTAAAGCAATATACAACAAACCAGCAGCCAACATCAAAATAAATGGAGAGAAACTTGAAGCAATTCCACTAAAATCAGGGACTAGACAAGGCTGCCCACTCTCTCCATATCTTTTCAATATAGTACTTGAAGTTCTAGAGAGAGCAATTAGACAACATAAGGAAGTCAAAGGGATACAAATTGGAAAGGAAGAAGTCAAACTATCATTAGTAGCAGATGATATGATAGTATATGTAAGTGACACAAAAAACTCCACCAGAGAATGCCTACAGCTGATAAACAACTTCAGCAAAGTGGCTAGTTATAAAATCTACTCAAGCAAATCAGTAGCCTTCCTGTACTCAAAGGACAAGCAGGCTGAGAAAGAAATTAGGGAAATAACACCCTTCACAATAGCCACAAACAATATAAAGTATCTTGGCATGACTCTAACCAAACAAGTAAAAGATCTGTATTACAGGAACTTGAAGTCCTTGAAGAAAGAAATCGAAGCCAACCTCAGGAAATAGAAAAATATTTCATGCTCTTGGATTGGCAGGATCAATATAGTAAAAATGGCCATATTGCCAAAAGCAATCTACAGATTCAATGCAATCCCCATCAAAATCCCAAATCAATTCTTCATAAATCTAGAACTAGCAGAACTAGCAATTCTCAAATTCATTTGGAGTAAGAGAAAACTCAGGATAGCTAAAACTATTCTCAACAATAAAAGGACTTCTGGTGGAATCAATATCCCCGACCTCAAACAGTACTACAGAGCAATTGTGTTAAAAACTGCATGGTATTGGTACAGCGACAGGCAAGTAGATCAATGGAATAGAATTGAGGATCCATAAATGATACCACAGAGTTATGGTCACTTGATCTTTGATAAAGAAGCCACAACCATCCAGTGGAAAAAAGCATTTTCAACAAATGGTGCTGGCTCAACTGGAGGTCAACATGCAGAAGAATGCGAATTGACCCACTCTTATCTCCTTGCACTAAGATCAACTCCAAATGGATCAAGAACCTCCACATAAAAGCAGACACACTGAAACTAATAGAAAAGAAACTGGGGAAGACCCTGGAGGACATAGGCACAGGGGGAAAGTTCCTGAACAGAACACCAATAGCTTATGCTCTAAGATCAAGAATTGACAAATGGGACCTCTTAAAATTACAAAGTTTCTGTAAGGCAAAAGACACTGTCAGAAGGACAAAACAGCAACCAACAAATTGGGAAAAGATCTTCACCAACCCCACATCCGACAGAGGGCTAATATCCAATATATACAAAGAACTCAAGAAGTTAGACCCCAAAGAACCAAATAACCCTATTAAAAATGGGGTACAAAGCTAAACAAGGAATTTTCACCAGAAGAAATTCAGAGCTGAGAAGCACCTTAAGAGATGTTCAACATCATTAGTCATCAGGGAAATGAAAATCAAAACAACCCTGAGATTCCACCTCACACCAGTCAGGATGGCTAAGATTAAAAACTCAAGAGACAACAGGTGCTGGCGAGTATGTGGAGAAAGAGGATCACTTCTCCATTGTTGGTGGGATTGCAAGATGGTACAATAGCTCTGGAAATCAGTATGACGGTTCCTCAGAATATTGGGCATGACACTTCCAGAGGACCCTGTCATACCACTCTTGGCCATATACCCAGATGGTTCCCCTGCATGCAATAAAGATACATGTTCCACTATGTTCATAGCAGCCTTATTTATAATAGCCAGAAGCTGGAAAGAACCCAGATGTCCCTCAACGGAGGAATGGATACAGAAAATGTAGTATATTTATAAAATGGAATACAACTCAGCAATTAAAAATAATGATTTCATGCAATTTGTGGGCAAATGGGTGGATCTGGAAAATATTATCCTAAGTGAGTCAACCCAATCACAAAAGAATACACATGAATTACAATCACTGATAAGTGGATATTAATGAGCCCAGAAGTTCTGAATACTCAAGACACAATTAGCTAAGCAAAAGATTCCCAAGAAAAAGGATGGAGAGTACCCTGGTCCGGCAAAGACTAAATCCAGTTTTGTATGAGAGTACCAGAACAGAGAAATGTGTGTGGGGGGGTGATTGGGGAATGGATGGGGGGAGAGAACTTATGGCACATATGGTGAGGGGGGAACTGGAAAGGGGAAAGATTTTGGAATGTAAACAAAGAATATAGAAAATAATAAAAAAAATGCATTGGTCCAACCAAGCTTATTAAGAATACATATTCTAATGTGTAGAGCTCTCTCTCTCTCTCTCTCTCTCTCTCTCTCTCTATATATATATATATATATATATATATACACATATATATACACACATATACATATACATACATATATATGTATATACATATATATGTATATATATACATATATATATAGCACAAAGCTTTTTAGTTTTAAACAATTCCTAGTTATTCCTAATATTCCTGTCCATAGTACATCACTTTGTCTAGATATAAATTTATTGGCACTGCCTTTGAAACCATAAGTTTTAGCCTTAAGGCTGGTTATATCTGTAGCATGCTGTGTGGAGAACCTAAAGGTGATGAGAGAAACAGAGGAATAGTTGGAAGGAAAGAACCAGACACTAATAATAACTGATTGACTGAGTAAAGAATTGGAGAAAGATTATTGTCAAATATTTATGCATGCAAGATAATACACATGAAAAATTTACTTCTGCAAAGGAGGTGAGTAGTTGGGAAGTTCAACAATATGATCTGTAGTGTTTCCGAGAAATTTATGTCATGCAAGGAGGTTGACACTTCATTCAAGGAAATGTTTTGGAGTTATTGGCAAAACCTAATTATCAATAGATTCAAATTTTCCAAAAAAAAAGGCTTATTGTTAGACTATAAAGTAATAGTTTGGCAGAGGTGCACGTTCCTGGTCCCATTTATCTGATGGTTAATGCACTCTTTGGTATTGCTGATTGGTCTAATCACATATACCCTAGTGGCTGATTGTTCTCATCCTTATGAGCGTTTATATTTAGAACCCCTTCCCACTCACAAGGTAAATCTTCCAGTCTGTGAATACTTTGCACAAATGGGACCTCATCTCTTTGGCTGAGCCCTTCCTCTGTCTCCAGTTAATTGCTGTTATTCTAGAATGCATCTGCTGTTCTCTTGGGTTGGTGTAGTATCACAATTTTGAAGCTTGATAGGGAATATTTAGAGCCCTAGTGGAATCATTTTTGCCCTTGTCTTCAAATGTGCTTGAGGCTCTGTTACTCTTAGACCGTAGCTGCCTTAGCATCACAAAGCATCTTACTATAGACTAATGCGTTTGGGTGCGAGTTTTTATTTCTTGCAAACAAATATTGTCGTGTAACTTAGCTCTTATATATTAGGAGGAGAGCATGATTACCCTTTTTGTGGACACCCTACTGCCACAAATTATACCACAAGTTTGCCCCGCTGGTGCAAATCTCAGGGTCAGTACATCTGAAGCAGGATGGATGAGCGTCATCCTAGTAAAATCACTTTGTTAATCATGGTATCTTCCCAGCCAGATAGGCATAACTTTCCTTTATAGAAAAATACAGTTATCAGCCTTTTCAGGTTCAGTGGGTTAATTCTCAGACTTCTAGAAAACAGTTACTCTATGTAGCCACGTGACTACTCATGCTGTATGTTCGCACAGCTACAAGTAGCATGTAAGAAAAAAACAAGCACAGAACTCTGTATGTGGGTGAGAATTCGATGTTTGGCAAACATCTTTGAGAATTCCTTATTAGTTTTGGCCATATTCACCCTCTTCCCAATCCCATTCCAGATCAACTGCCTTTCCTTCCCCACCTTTTTTCACCCATAAAGACAGATTGGTGTTACCTATATATTCATAGGTGTGCGGCCTCCCACTAAAGCACGATCCACCAGGCTGACACTAGAAGAATGGTGTATGGGATAGAGAGACTGTAAGAGTCAGAGAGGTGAAACAACATGGCAGTTGTACATAAAAACTTATTGGAGTGGATGTGAGTGCTGTCACAAAGGCCAAGCAACTTTAAGCCAGATCAAATCTCAGCAAGGAGAGGGAGGTGGGCAGTATGTCCCACACCTAGTATAGGACTTACAGACAATTCAAAGTGGAAGAGAGAGAGAGAGAGAGAGAGAGAGAGAGAGAGAGAGAGAGAGAGTCAGAGAGAGTCACTTGTCAGGTATATTATTAATGGAGGTGATAAGCATAAACTTAATTTTGTTATTGGTATTGGATGTGGAACAGTCAGAGGGTAGACCAGGAGGGGAATAAAATCTGGAGTTTAATATGAATGAATGAATGAATGAATGAATGAATGAATAAATAAATAAATAAATAAATAAAAGAAAAGAAAGACAGAAATCCTTTCTTAGGTAGAATTTATTTTGGCATCATGCTACAAGCAGACATTTCACAACATTCAACAAGTTATTATTATATATTTTTGTGTAATAGGGAAGGAAAGATAAGACAGAAAGTGGAAGGGGAGAGAGAGAGAGAGAGAGAGAGAGAGAGAGAGAGAGAGAGAGAGAGAGATGAGATGTATATACATAGATATATAAATTAGAGAGAAAGACAGATAGACAGACAGAGAAACATTCAGGTAGTAGAATTGATAGTGTGTCTGACTGAGGACAAGAGTCCTTACCTTCTGAGCCATCTTGTTTCTTATTCTTCTATCCCCAAGTTCAAACATATAAACCACATGAGAACACTAATAGGAAAATACTCTAAAAGGTGAAAAAGGAACAAATACAGTGCATTATTTTTCCCCGAGTAATATTGAGACAGAGCAGAATTCTAACTCAAGGGGAGTTAGAGGCAAGGCAAGGCATCGCTGCCTCTCGCCACCATCCAAACATGAGGTTTGTGAGTGCATTCACCAGTTATTATCTTCTTAACCATTTGTTTGATATGTCCTTCAATATAATAATGTGCATCTAACAACTTGGAGAAATATGGAGGCCTTGAAGTTTAGAAAGAGTCAGGAGTGAAGGACGTGCACTGAAGGGTGAGGGGGAAAATGGAAAAGGAGAAAGATCATGCAATTATATTTTAATTTCACAAAATAAGAACTAAAAACGATAGAGCATATTTGGGGAAATAAATAGATTCATGGGGATTTGAATAAAAAGTAAAGAGAGAAACAGATGCAATCTGAGGATATGGACAAATAATAACAGTTTTGGGATGCCAACAATGGTCCTTCCTCCCTGGAAACAGAAATATTAAAATTGGAAATCTTTCTCACTTCTAAGTCAAGCTGAGCATTTTAAATAAAACCTCTTTATCCTGTTTGAGACTGCTTAAGAAACCCTTTGCTTTGTGCTCCCGCTCCAGTGGGCCCATCCTCACTTGGACCCTTCACCTTGTTGACCTTTTTGAGATCTGTGGACTCTATCTTGGGTATTCTATACTTTTTATGGCAACCACAACAGGGGAGGGAAGGAGGGATCTGGGAGGGAAAGAGGATGGGGGAGAGGGGAACATGATCTGGTATTGGGTGGGGGAAAAGGACTGAGGCCCTGAGGGCCAGCAGAAAGAATGGAAACAGGCAACATCGGGAGGTAGGAGTTTGGGGGGACCTTCATGAATATACCAGAAACCTGGGAGGTGAAAGACTCTCAGGACTCAAAGGGAAGGATTTTGGTTGAAATGTCCCACATAGGCAGAGGGAGCACTTATAGCCCGCCTCCAGCAGGAAGACAGGGCATCAAGTGAGGGAGAGGATTGCCATCCCACAGTCAAACTTGGACCCATAATTGTTCCAGTCTGAAAGAACTGCAGGGGTGGAAATGGAGAGGAGCCTAAGGAAAAGAAGGTCCAGCAACAGGCCCAATGTGGGATCCAGCCCCAGGGGAAGCCCCAAGGCCTGACTCTATTACTGGAGGTTATGGAGTACTCAAAAGAAGGGACCTATCATGACTGCCCTCTGAAAGAACCAACAAGCAGCTGAGTCAGAAGCAGATATTTGCACTCATCCAATGGACAGAAGCCGCTGACCCCTGTGCTGTGGTTAAATTCGGGGAAATCTGGAAGAAGCCGAGGAGGAGGGCATCAGTGTCAATTAACCTAGACCCCTGAGGTGTCTCAGACACTGGACCACCAACCAGGGCAGCATAGACCTGCTGACATGAGGCCCCCATCACATATCCAGCAGAGAACTGCCTGGTCTGGGTTTAGTCAGAGAAGATGCACCTAACCCTCACGAGACTGGGGGCCCCAGGGAGTTTAGTGTGTGGACATCTTTGTGGAGACAGGGGTGTGGGGAGGAGGGATTGGATGTGGAACAGTCAGAGGGTAGACCAGGAGGGGAATAAAATCTGGAGTTTAATATGCATGAATGAATGAATGAATGAATGAATGAATAAATAAATAAATAATAGAAAAGAAAGACAGAAATCCTTTGCATTTAATCAGTATGAATGTGGTCTTCTCTCAACTGTCAGGCAGAACATAGCCTCTGACAATTGCAAACAAACCTCTGAAGGCCAAAATGATTCAAAGGATCTTGCAGAAGACTGTCTTTTCTCAGTGGTTTACAATAGCTAGTTTTCAAAGCCAGTTAGTGCTTGTCTGTGAGAGTGAATGCCCAGCTAAATGCTGGTGTTTTCCTAAATCCACACAGATGTATTGGGTGATTTGCATTTGAAAAAATTCCGGCAGACAAATACATTAAATATGCACTTCTTTTTTTTTCTTCTTTTTTTAGAATAGCTGTAGTTTTCCAGATAAATATTTCGTAAAAGCATCTCTTGCCTTATCCAGGGCAATATTCAACATTTGAATGCATTCACTTAAGCATTATAACAATAAATTAATTTTGAATGATTACAAGGAAGAGCTTTCTACACCCTCTGTCAGAGTCAGTGCATGATGAGGTTATGCCCTTGAGACCACCAAAGTAGAAATGCAGGCAAATTGTGTTCACTTCATCAACATGAAATAATTCTTAGATAATACTGGGTTTGTTGCTCCATTACCCTCATCTTCTCCCATTAGAATCTTGTAAGCAAATTTTAGGGATGCTTGGGTAGTCATTTTCCTGTTTTTTTTTTTTTTTATGGTACACAGTCTACCGATTTATTCATGCACCCACCAATTTATTCCATAATTAGTGTGCCTTGATTGTGGGCCTGGCATTGTGCCAGACACTCAGGGTAGGCAAATCCAAGTAATTCAGTTTCAGCTCTGAGAGCCCACCTACCTAGAACCATAAAGTGGCATGGGAAAATGTATAGGCATGTGAGATTCCATGATGTCATTAAAAGAAGATGCCTCTTAAACATCTGAGACATTAAGCAGGTATATAGGGTGTTACAAGTACATACGAAAGTACATCTGAGGCCATATTAGTCTACCATGAAGGTTACAGGAGAGCCACAGCTTCAGATAAAACTTAATGCACATGGGTAAGGAATGACCAGTTAGGTTGGAAGCCAGTGTGGGCATACACACACTGCAGGTGTGAGGACCTAGTAGTGCTGGGTTAGAGCATGTAAGGGAACTACAGATAAAATGGAGTATGCGCTCTTGACATCAGAAGCAGAAAGAGTAAACATCAGAAATGTCCATTAAAAAGACATAGGGGTTACATCGGGGTTGTCGAGACAGACAGCAGGATACTGTCTGGAAAAGGAATCAATACATCTTGAAGTTTGGATATAATAGAGTCTCAAAGTAGAAGCTCAGCCAGTGATATGACATTAATATTATAAGTTTAGGTAGATACAAATGGCACAATAAACAAAATTTATACCAAAACATATAAGAATGTAAGAAGTTTCAAGTAAAAAATTTAAAAGTATTGAAGATTCTTTAATTAACTTTTTTTTTTTTAAAAAAAAGTAGATTAGAAAGAAAAAAGCAGTTTGTCGCTCTAGAGTCCTGAATTGATGAGAGCTATCGTGAGTCAAAATGATGAACAAGCAAAACACGAAAATGAATGAACCTGCAAGAAGTTGTTAAACTGTAGCTTCAGGGCTCTACTTTGCACCATGCATTCTCAAGATCACCTTTGGAAGTTATAGATTCACATGCTACAATCTATGAATTAAATAAAACAGAACTAGTTGGTTTGTGAGGGTGGGGGAGAAAATAATGTGGAAAATATTTTGAATTTGTTTTAGCTTAACCTCTAATCAGGAGGTTAGCATAACTTTCAAAATAGGATCTGGGCAGCTTTTCCCACTGAGCAGGGTGTTCCAAGCCCCTGACCCTGTGGGATGAGCACCTTACTGAGGCAGAGGTGTAAGTTATCCGAAAGATGCTTTAGTGAAAATCATTGGAAGGAAACAGTGTTTTGAAGTGAATCAATATTTCTTACAGATACACAATTAATTATTTTGACTTCACACCACAAAGAAAAGAAGCACAATATCATAATAATTTCTTATATAATGACTATAGATACATAGGATCAAAGAAACAAGATGATATTTAAAATGATAACCATGCATACGGAAACAATCAAAAAGATCAAAACTGTGGGTAATGTCAAGGGCAAAGAAAAATCTCCATTAATACATACTCAATACTTTCAATGAGTTCTTAATACAAGTGAGTTAGAGGAAGTTGATAATGCTCAAGAAATCAATTTAAGTAGAGTCGCTAATATTAGGATACAATAAATATTCAAAATGTATACAGACTCAAACCAGTATTACTACAGTAGGTTAAAAAAAGGATCACAACACAGTGAAGATTAAGTTTCGACTGTTGTTTTCTAAATTTAGCATGGAATCTTTTTAAAAAGATGTTTGCATAAGAAGTACTTTTAATTCTTTAGACAATCAAGAGCACTCTAGAAAAACCAGAATGTATAAATAGAGAGGGAAATTCTTTCCATTGCCTGAGGTATAGGATGCAAATCTCTTTCTCCCAGTCACAGTAGACCTGAAAAGCTAGGTCAGTTCACTCATTATGTAAATTAAGCATCTTGTAAATACTGCTATTTTTTCCTTCTTAAAGTTCTCAGGGTCCAGGGAAATAATTAAGAGAAGTGTAATGATAATTCTGAGGATGGAAAACAGAGAAATTGGATAGATACCTTGAGGCACTTTCTGCTTGGGGTATTTGCTGAAATGAGAAGAAACGAAAGTCTCTGTGTATTCAATTTCTAATGTAACCACAGGGTATGGGAGGGGTCATGGGGAAGAGGTTGCTAAGGAAAAGCTTTACACTTTAAGAAACTAGCAAAATCATTCAAAGAGATTTAGTACTAAGTTATAGCTCAGATGAATCATTATAGAGGAAGATGGAATTTTTCCTAGGCCTGAATACTTAACCAAATTGCAAGTAGAAATTTTGGCACATTGTGTAATACAATTGGCATCATAAAAATATTTGCCATCATGAAATAGACCTCAGAAAAGCAATATCAGTTAAAATAGGCCACCACATGGGTGTGGTTCCCACTTGAGAGACAAGGCCTGAGGACCAGGAGCCCAAAGTCCTCTTTAGTTTAATAGAAAACTCTTGCTACATGAGAACCTTTGTCAATATCCATCCCTCTCCACCTAAAATGACTACCAGAGCCAGAAATAATAGTTTTCTACCCAAATTTAAAATTATGAACCTTATATTGTTCCAGATCATAAAATAAAGGTAAATAATTCAGAGAAAAATGTTTTTGGACATTCAACAAACAGTATGGAAAGTTGAATTAAAAGTGTTTTTTGGCTGGTCGGTGGTGGTGCACGCCTTTAATCCCAGCACTTGGGAGGCAGAGGCAGGCGGATTTCTGAGTTTGAGTCCAGCCTGGTCTACAAAGTGAGTTCCAGGACAGCCTGAACTACACAGAGAAACCCTGTCTCGAAAAAAAAAAGTGTTCTTTGAAAGAGACAGATGAAAAAACAAGCCAATATAGAAGAAAAAAAAACAAGACACTTAAATAATACAATGATAAAGAAGTTGCTCAAATGCATCGATAACATATACGAATAAAGAAATATGAGGGGAAATGACTTTCTGAAGATTTAGTGGGATTTCCAAGAGTGAGATCATATTGTAACAATACTGGTGACAGCGTTTAGAGAAAACACATTTGACTTTTAAGATGGCAGCAGAAATACACATTATATAAATAACAATTCCATAGAAATCCAATCGTCAGTGCAAATTGTGCAGGTCAGAATTCAATAGGATGGAAGATTCATAAGAAAAATGAACAAGGCAAAGTTAGTAAGGAAAGTTACTATATTTTTTCAATTAAATAGTAGTACATCAGCCCACACCCATTTACACACACGAAATGAAACTATCCTTAACACGCACCATCTATATATGTCACTTCTTGTAATTTTATAGACCTGAATATAAAAGACAAGTAAACCACTCCTCTATAAGGATTAGCCAGGAGAATATTACTGTGAATTCTTATTTGAAAGTATGTTCTGAAATACAATAAAGTGCTAAAAAATTAGAAAAATGATTAACTGAACTATTTTAAGTGAAGGACTTTCCATCAGACAGTACTTCTAAGAAAGTAGAAATAATAAATAGAAAATAGGCAAAGGCTCTGAAGCAAAAATAAGCTTAAGATCTCACATATGAAGATAATATAAATTGCTATAAGCCAATAACTTTAATTACTATTAACTCTATGAAAAACGTTGAAATTTTAAATACAATACCTTAGTTTTTATAAGTTATACTGTACTGCTCAAGTTTTTAATTGATAAGCTCTGCATATTCATGAATATTTAATAGATTTACTCACTTCATAGATATCCAAGAGACACATGGTAGTTGCCTCTGCTGGAGTAGCAACTGGTGTTTAAAACAGTTTAGTTTTGTTTACAGGATTTCAAATTTGCCCTCTTAGGATTCTATCTTGATATGATGCAATATTTCCTGACTTTGAAATCACTCCCTTTTAGAATGGCAATGAATAGTGTATGCCATTGAATGTTGGAAGTATATAATTTATTATTGATTTTACAGGGGTTATAATTAAGAAACTGCCTTCGGCTTTCAAGGAGACTTTGGAGATTGAGATTATGAAAGACTACAGGGACTTTTGAAGTTGGAGTCACTACATTTTACCTTATAATAAGGCCACTAGTCTATGGAGGCCACATATTAGAACATCTTGGTTTATATGAGAATGGCCCCTCAAGTCGTATATATTTGAATACTTTGACCCAAATGATAGAACTGCTTCTGAAAGATTGGGAAGTGTGGCCATGTTAGAGAAGGTGTGTCACTGAGGTGGACTTACAGGCTCAGTGTGGCCATGTTAGAGAAGGTATGCCACTGAGGTGGACTTACAGGCTCAGTGTGGCCATGTTAGAGAAGGTGTGTCACTGAGGTAGACTTACAGGCTCAGAGGCCTCACATCATCAGCGGGGTGTTCTCTGTTTCTTGCTTCTGAGGCGTGAACTCTCAGCTGCTGCTCCAACCGGCTGTTATCATGACTTTGCTCAGCCATCTTGGACTCTAACCCACTGAATCTGTAAGTTCAATTCAACACTTCTATTATGAGGCGCCATGCTCATTGTGTTTTATCAGAGCAACAGAGAAATCACCAAAAGAGTTTTGTATGCACATCACTGTGACAAACTGTTACTCCAGTAAATGACCAAACTAATTCTCTTGTTTGTAATAGAATCCCTGTGTCACCCTCCAATGTGTGTTCAAGGTCATTTATAACCCCTCATTTGTCTGTACTAAAAACAAATCTACTTTTTGTGGGCATTGCTCTGATTTTCCTCTGAGTTTATGTCACAGAGCGCATCATCTTTTTTTTTTTTTTTTTTTGAGACAGGGTTTCTCTGTGTAGTTCTGGCTGTCCTGGAACTCACTCTGTAGACCAGGCTGGCCTCGAACTCAGAAATCCGCCTGCCTCTGCCTCCCAGAGTGCTGGGATTACAGGCGTGCGCCACCACGCCTGGCAGAGCGCATCATCTTAATATTAGTATATTCTGGGACTGAATTATTTTCCTCATTTTAATGTATGTTGTCTTTATGAGATACATAATCATTTCTGGTAATGTCAATCATTTGTCATAATCTAGAGACTGTAAGAAGTTTACCCACATTGCGGGTTTTTCTTTTCAGCATTGTTTGTCTGTGTTGCATCACTGCATGTTTGCTCTGCCTGTGATGATGAGATGTAAGCAGTTAGATTCCTGCTCTTGCCACTGTGCCATGCCTCTCGCCACTATTTACTCTTCTTCTACAACTACAAGATAAAATAAAGCATTTCTTCTATAAAAATAAAATAAAGGCCCATTCTATATCACTTTTGAATTCCCTATTGTTACCTAAATATTTAAATGTCAGTGATTGTGCTGATCTAGAATATTTTGTAGGTAAGCCATTTCTTTCACTTCCTATCTGACCCTATTTCTAGGGCCATATTCCTGCATATGAATGATTACACCTTATCTCATGTCTGGTTTTTCCATTTTCTAGAATGTTCTTAACAGTCAGTTTAGGTACATCCCTGACTGTCACATTCAATATCTTGTGATAATCCTGGGAACAAGATTATGATTCTTTCTCAACAGATCAATTAGCACTAGCATTCTGTTTCAGCTTTTGTATTTCATATAAGCTTTTGTATTTCAAATAAGCTTGGCAATCCCAGCGTAATGGATTGTTTTTCATATTTATGTCATTTGCCATTTACTTTCCACCATTGTCACTTTTAAGAACAAATAGAAAGCTCTGGCATCCAGGTAGTAAAGGGTTTCATATTTCTGCACTCTTTAGTATGATGTAAGAACCTATATAGAGCTTACAATGATATGAATACTAAATGGAAAGTTTATTACCATCTATATCATTTGAATCTTGATTCCCTTTGATTATTGACCAAATTTTATTTATGCATATATAAATGTGTATATGTATACACATATGTGTTTTATATATGTATATATGTATGTGTGTACATACATATATACATATATGTGTATATATATATACATATATATGTATATATATATATATAAATCAAGGAGTAAGGAGAGTAAGGAATAGGAATGAAGAGAGAACAAAGGATAAGAATGAGTTAAACTAGTCATGTTGATGTGGATATCTATCATCCAAGATTAAGTAACTGAAAATAATCCTCTCTTTTAGTTACTTTCCCATTGCTGTGATAGAATATTCAGAGAGAAAAGTATGTTATGGAAGAAAAGGTTTTCTTTTTCTTTTTGATTTGTAGTCACAGATTGGACATAGATCATTGGATGGAAGGCATGACAGCAGGAGAGTGAGTCTTGCATGGGAGACAAGAGGCAGACTGATTCCATTTCATTCTCACACAAGAAACAGAAATCAGGAAGTCACGTCAGACTCTAAAACCTAAACCTAACCCAAGGTGATGCCCTCCTTCACCAAGGCTCTACCTCCTAAAGGGTCTATAATCATTCCACATCGAAACTTCCCTGGAGACCTAGGAAGGTTATTTCATACTCGAACCAAAATGTGTGCAAAAGAATTGAGTGAGTCATAACACACTAAAGCTTGGTTGTTGATGTAGCTTTCAGAGACAAGGTTAAAAGAAGCTACACAGAGTGCAGAATGTTTGAGTGTGAAGCCTATTGCAGATGCCTTGAACAATGTTGCTCTAATACTTTGACCAAATTCCTCAGCCCCTTTCAGTTACTTTTGTCATAGGCAATATTATGACATAAGTAGTGAATGACACACATGACTGTTATGGGCAACAAATAACATTGTATTTATAAATCAAGTAACAATGCATATCACATGGGGGATATTTTGGCATTTTTATCATTAACTATAGGTATTGACATGAGGGGATTTACTTTACAATTTATATATTAATTCCATAAAACTATGTGCTGTGTGGGTGTTATCATTGTTGAATGAAATATACACTCTTATATTCTAGAATATGAAATTTGAAGGTTTCCACAGGCACAATATAAGCCACTCTTTAAAGATTTTTATATTTATGTTTTGCAAATATGGAGAAGTAATTTGATTGCAAAAAATCATGACTAACTCAGCCCCAAGCTTCACCAAGAAATTTTAAATAACAATTCTTTTAGCAACGTTTTTGTATGTGTAGATTCTTTGCCTACTAGTTAGTACAACAGAATGAGCATCCTAATTTGTATTTTAAAATATTACTTCTGTATGTATCCATTTCAATTTAACCTAAGTGCACATCCAAGAATTTTAGCCATAATTTATAAGGTTGGACTTGTGTATTTTTTTTATGAAGTATATCCCTCAGAAGTTTACACTTTCGGCCTTATTTGAAGTTATTCTTTGTTATAATTGTTCAGCAGCAACGGCTTAAGTCTGCTTTTAAATGCTCTGCTCACACTCTGCACTTCAGTGAGTCTGGTCCTGGCATGACTACTAAGAAAAGGAGAAAGAATTATTATACCGTGTTCCAGTGGGCCTCAGGAAGTGATTGGCCTTGATGTTTGAGACATGTATTTAAATCAAACCAGCAAAAGTTGAATAAACTATTCGAAGCATGTTTTTGAACTCTTTACCAGTGCAATACATAAATCACTTGAGGCAGAGAATACAAAAGGATTCAGCTTCAGACATAAAAGAAAACCATATAGAGACAGGGAGGAATTTTAATTAAATTTGGAGTGCACGTCAAAGCACCAAGTCAAAGCATTAGCTGTGCTCTGCATGGATGATGATTGACTTCAAATTCACCACGCCTCAGCCAGGGAAATTCAGCAGGCCTCCGGGAGCCTCACATTCAAGACAGCACTTCTAGGAAAGACTGAATTCTTTTTGCTTCTTTAAACGGAATCAGTGGGAGAACATTTGCTTTTCAGATTAAAGTGTTTTTTTTTTTACTCACTATATTTGAAAGTTCTAAGAAACAGGGATCATGGTGTTGCATACCTGTAATTCCATCACTCAGGGAGCTGGTCTAGTGGAATCTGAGTTGAAGACCAGTCTGGATTACTTAAAAGGTTCCATGTAAGCCTGAGATTTGACTCCAAATATGACAACAAAACCAAACCCATAAAACAAAAGGAAATACTAATAAAAAACAATGTTGATGGGTATGGGTGAGCATAGCAAAACCAGTAAGAATGTATGTGGATAAAAGGAGGATCTCATCATCACATATTTTGATATTTTCCTGCTTACTTAAGTTGCTTCATTATTAGATTTCAATAAAAGTCTCAGCCTAGATAGAACAGCATATTATTATGCATTAATGTGAATGGTATGTTGACAATAAAACTTCTTACACAATTACACGTAATCATTTTAATACAAAATTTGATGGTCGTATGCATATAAACTGTTTTCTATTTTAAAAGTCTAACATTATAAATATTTTCCCTAGAGAATGTAGCTTTTTTAAATCATGGAGAAACATTTCATGTTTTATTTGAGCTAGTGCTGTAATACATCAGCACCAAAGAAGAAGGAAGCGTGAGAGACAGACAGTGCCCTGTGGGGAAAGGGAAGCCATGTACTGGGAAATAGAGGTTGCCACAGCAGCAAAGAGACAATGGGAGATGGAAATCCAGTGAAATGCAAAAGGACACATAAATAATTCAGAGGGAAGATTATGAGTGGAAGCAGTTTTCAAATTATTTTGACTTCAAATCGCGTTTTTTTCTAAATCTGCTTTCTTTGGGCACCTCGTTAATGAAAGAAGAATGCTTTAAGTTTCTGGTGCTCCTCACTTAACAAGTAGAGAACATTGTCTACAAGACCTGGCTCTCTTAACCCTTGCTTCCTGAAAGTGGTCGAGCGCTTCATCAGCAAGATGCTGGAGGGAATGACCCATCGTACTGACTTCTGTCACAGTGATCCATACCACCAAAATGGCGCTCCTGTCCTGGAGTGTTTTAAACATACATAAATCACCACACCTACCTTTATTCGGGCATTGCAGGACCATTTACATATCTGTAAGTGCTAAAGCCATCCTACTCTCTGACTTCTTAAATGAGTTAGTTTGTCTCTGATAAGTGGATATCAATGAGCCCAGAAGCCCTAAATACTCAAGGCACAATTAGCAAGTCAAATGACTCCCAAGAAGAAGAAAGGAGAGGACCCTGGGCCTGTAAAGATTGGATCCAGTATTGTAGACCCAGAACAGAGAAATCGTGGGCGGGGGGGGGGGGGGAATGATTGGGGAATAGCTGGGGTGGGGAGAGGAATTATGGGACATATGGTGGGGGGGACTGGGAAAGGGGAAAGCCTTTGGAATGTAAACATAGAATATAGAAAATAAAAATTAAATAAAAAAAGGAAAACAAATCAATCTACAGAGAACGTGAAGAAATAAAAGAACTTGTGTTAGTTTTTTGAGCAGTTTTAGAAGGTATTTGATTATATTCTCTCCCCGACTCTTCCCTGATCAAACCCGATTCCCCACCCATTCAACTTCGCAAATTTTCAGTTCCTTTTCAAACCATTCAAGACCAATTTGTATGGCCCAAATATTCTTATATATGATGTCTTCCATTGGAGTATGACCAACTTCTGCTGGGCTACACTCTTAGAAAAGCTAGCAGCTGACAATAATCCCCTTTTCCACATTACTACATATCAATTTTAATAAGTTCTCCAAACATTTTATGATGTGCTAATGGCTTCTCTTTCCAAAGGATACAATATCCTTCTCATTTCTCTGAGAACATAGAAATGTACTAGCAACTTTAGCCACAACAGTTCCTCCACCAGTTCTCCCTGACACCCCATATTATTCATGCATTATTTCCTCCTCCATTTTTCATCTCATACTCATCTCCTGTTCTGTACCTCTCTAGGGAATCTTTCCCCAAAGCTTCAACCATTAGTTGTAGAATTTACTAAGCTCATACTGACTCCAGTTTAGGCGCCTGGTTAGCTTTTAATCATCTCTATAGTGCTTGCCTCTTCTCAGTCAGATAACTTTTTAAATCCTCCTGTTTTTATCATTAAGTCAAATTTTAGGACTAAGTCCCATGTCCACACGTTAATTCACCATTTCATATTGTTCCACTTCATCTTTGCGGTATTGACAATTTGAGAAGTGTGTTTCTATGGAATTTTCCTTTTTCCTTAAGATTTTCAATACATGGGTATTCTTTTGAGACTGGGTCACCTCACTTAGTATGACGTTCTCCAGCTCCATCCATTTCTCTAAGAATTTCATGAATTCATTGTTTCTAATGGCTGAGTAGTATTCCATTGTGTATATATACCACATTTTTTGTATCCATTCCTCCGTTGAGGGACATCTGGGTTCTTTCCAGCTTTTGGCTATTATAAGGCTGCTATGAACATAGTGAAGCATGTATCCTTATTGCATGCTGGGGAATCTTCTGGGTATATTCCCAGGAGTGGTATGGCTGGGTCCTCCAGAAGTGTCATGTCCAGTTTTCTGAGGAACTGCCAGACTGATTTCCAGAGTGGTTGTACCAGCTTCCATTCCCACCAGCAGTGGAGGAGTGTTCCTCTTTCTCCACATCCTCGCCAACACCTGATGTCTTCTGAGGTTTTTAATCTTAGCCATTCTGACTGGTGTGAGGTGAAATCTCAGGGTTGTTTTGATTTGCATTTCCCTAATGACTAATGATGTAATACCCATGGTATGCAGTCACTGATAAGTGGATATTAGCCTAGAATCTTGGAACACCAAAGACACAAATCACATACCAAGTGATGTCTGACAAGAAGAAAGGAGTGGACACTGGTGCTAGAATGGACAAAAACATCATTGTACGGGAGTACAAGAACAGGGAGGTGGGAGGGGGTGGATGAGGGAGCAGGGGGAGGGAAAAGGGCATGTGGGACCTTTGGGGAGTGGGGAACCAGAAAAAGGGAAATGAATTGTAAATATAGAATATATCCAATAAAAAAAATATATATATAAAAAGATTTTCAATACATATATATTTATTTTTTATTTTACATGCACAGAACCACTCTAAGGTTGGCAGTAATGTCATTCTGATCTTATAGACAAGGCACAAAAGTTGTATGCCCCAGTTCCTGGACTGATGGCTATTAACGACTGCAACTACACGTGTTCCATCATCCCTTGTTCTAGCATCTACTGTGAGATTGAGATATTTGATATGGATCATAGCCAACTCTATGTTATGTAGTGCATAGATCCAGTACAAATGAGGGAAAATATGAGATATTTATCTTTTTATGCCTGGCTTTGTTTTTTAATATGATCTCCAGTTGCATGTATTTCTAATAGAAAACATAATTTTATTATTCATGGCTGACTAAAACTCAGTTGAGTATATATGTCATATTTTCTTTACATATCTGCTGACATACTAATTCCTAGCATAGTTATTGTAAACAGTACTAAAATGAACATTGCTCGTTGCCCCTCCTGGTTACTTCCTCACACAATTGTTCCCCAGTACCCATTCCCTTTCTCCTCTGAGTGGTGGAACACTTGATATGCCCTGACCTTGGCACACCAAGTTTCTGCAGGGTGAAACACATCCTTTTCTACTGAGGCCAGACATAGCAACCCAGCTAGAAGAACATATCCCAGTATAGGCAATAGCTTTTGGGATAGCTCCTGCTTTAGTGTTTCAGGACCCAAAATGTACATCTGCTACAAATGTACAGAAAGACCATGTATGCTTTTTGGTTGGTTTTTCAGTCTCTGAGAGACCCAAGGATTCAGGCTAGTTGACTCTGTTGGTCTTCCTGTGGTATTCCTATTTCGTTTGTTGCCACAATCCTTCTTCCTACACTTCTATAACTGTCCCCAAACTCAATCTACTGTTTCACCCTGAGTGTCTGCATCTGTCTGAGAGAGCTGCTGGGTAGAGCTTCTCAGCGGACCACCATGCTAGACTCTGATCTGTAAGCATAACAGAGTTATCATTAGTCAGGAATTAGTGCTTACCCATGGGATGGGTCTCGGGTTAGGCTGGTTAGGTTGGCCATTCCATCAGTCTTTGTTCTTTATCCCTGCATTTCTTGTAGACAAGACAAATTTGGGTCAAAAGATTGTGAATGGCTTGGTGACCTTATCCCTCCACTGGGTCCTGTCTGGCTAAGGACGTAGTCTCTTTAGGTTCCATATCCCGAGTGCTGTTAGTCATAGCTAAGCTCATCCACATTGACATTTGGGTGCTTCCCTTATCCCAGATTTCTGTTATGTCCTGGAGAGGTCCTACAGTCCCCATCCCTGTTAGTTGCAGGTTTCCAGTCGATCTCATGGTTATGTGACCCTCTTTCATGTCCCTCCCTACACCTAAACATGAACTCTGAGTTCCCCTCCCCACCCCTTTTCCCTGTTTTCATTTATCTTTTATGAGTATTCCTCCATCTAAGTGAGATTCAAGTATTCATCCTTGTGACTTTCTTCTTAGTGAGGTTCCTTCTGTGAAATATAGAATGGACATCCTATATTTTATGGCTAGTATCCACTTTTAATTCAGTATATGACATGCATGTACTTTTGGAACTGTGTTAACTCACTTGGCATGATATCCTCAACTTCTGTAGAGAGCCTTATTGGGGTGCCATGCTGCCAGGCAGGAGCCTGACATTGGCCAAGGACAAGGAAACAGGCTTCAGGCAGGAATCTGACATTAGACAATGACAAGGAAGTAAGCTTAAGCAGGAATCTGGCATAAGGGCATGATAGGGTGGTTAAGTTCACCAGGAATCTGACATTAGGCTATAATAGGGAAGTAGGTTAAGGCAAGAATTTTAATCTTAGGGTGGAACAAAACAATTAGGCTTCAGTCAAGATTTTGGGCTTGGACAGTGAAGTGGGCTCTAGTATTTTGGACATTCTGACAAGCCCTTGGAAAAACTATCACTGTGGAGTAATCTCGGGACTTTGCTTATTACTTTGACTATTTTGTCTTTATTGTCTTGCTTCTTCCTCATTGTACTACTATTGCCCTTAATACTTGCATGTAATTAAAATGGTATAAAAGAGAATTGGAAAAAATTAAATCTGCCTTCAGTCTCAGAACTGATTAATGTGTCTGTCTCAGTACATGCAGTTTTTATCCCTATTGCTCTGTACAGCAAGGTCAGGGATGGTGATTCCTTCAAAGTTCTCTTATCATTTAGGATTGTTTTGGATATCTTAGCTTTTTTAGTTTTTCATATGAAGTTGAGAATTTCTCTTTTATGATCTATAAAAATTGTGCTAGAATTTTTTTCTTTTTCTTTTTTCACTTTACTTTTTGATTTTTTTTTATTTTCTGTATTCTTTGTTTATACTCCAAAGGCTTTCCCCTTTCCAGTTCCCCCCCTCACCATATATCCCATGAGTCCTCTTCCCCCAAACCCCCACCCCGCCTATTCCCCAGTCACCCTCCCTCCCCACCACTTCTCTGTTCTGGTACTCTCCTACAAAACTGGATTTAGTCCTTTCCATACCAGGTCCTCTCCATCCTTTTTCTTAGGAATCTTCTGCTTAGATAATTGTGTCTTGAGTATTCAGAGCTTCTGGGCTCATTAATATCCACATATCAGTGATTGCAGTTCATGTGTATTCTTTTGTGATTGGGTTAAGTCACTTAGGATGATATTTTCCAGATCTAACCATTTGCCTACAAATTGCATGAATTCATTATCTTTAATTGCTGAGTAGTATTCCATTGTATAAATATACCATATTTTCTGTATCCATTCTTCCACTGAGGGACATCTGGGTCCTTTCCAGCTTCTGGCTATTATAAATAAGCCTGCTATGAACATAATGGAACATGTGTCTTTATTGCATGCAGGGGACTCCTCTGGGTATATGCCCAGGAGTGATATGACAGGGTCCTATGGAAGTGTCATTCTGAGGAGCCACCAGACTGATTTCCAGAGCTGTTGTACCATCTTGCAATCCCACCAACAATGGAGGAGTGTTCCTCTTTCTCCACATCCTCTCCAGCAACTGTTGTCTCTTGAGTTTTTAATCTTAGCCAGTCTTCTGACTGGTGTGAGGTGGAATCTCGGGGTTGTTTTGATTTGCATTTCCCTGATGACTAATGATGTTGAACATCTCTTAATGTGTATTTTGGCCATCCGAATTTCTTCTGGTGAAAATTCCTTGTTTAGCTCTGTACCCCATTTTTAAAATAGTGTTATTTGGTTCTTTGGGGTCTAACTTCTTGAGTTCTTTGTATATATTGGATATTAGCCCTCTGTCGGATGTGGGGTTGGTGAAGATCTTTTCCCAATTTGTTGGTTGCTGTTTTGTCCTTCTGACAGTGTCTTTTGCCTTACAGAAACTTTGTAATTTTAAGAGGCCCCATTTGTCAATTCTTGATCTTAGAGAATAAGCTATTGGTGTTCTGTTCAGGAACTTTCCCCCTGTGCCCATGTCCTCCAGGGTCTTCCCCAGTTTTTTTTCTGTTAGTTTCAGTGTGTCTGGTTTTATGTGGAGGTCCTTGATCCACTTGGAGTTGATCTTAGTACAAGTAGATAAGAGTGGGTCAATTCGCATTCTTCTGCATGTTGACCTCCAGTTGAACCAGCACCATTTGTTGAAAAGGCTATCTTTTTCCCACTGGATGGTTGTAGCTCCTTTATGAAAGATCAAGTAACCATAAGTCTTTGGGTTCATTTTTAGGTCTTCAGTTCTTTTCCATTGATCTACTTGCCTGTTGCTGTACCAATTCCATGCAGTTTTTTGCACAATTGCTCTGTAGTACTGCTTGAGGTCAGGGATACTGATTTCCCCCAGAAGTCCTTTATTGTTAAGAATAGTTTTAGCTATCCTGGGTTTTTTGTTTTTCCAGATAAATTTGAGAATTGCTCTTTCTAACTCTATGAAGAACTGATACATCTTACTCAGTCCTTATCATATTACTTGTGTTTTTCAGGCCTTATTATTTTGTTTTAGACAAATAGCCAATATGTTACACATTGAGAAAGACTGTTTAATTTATATTTTTTATATGACTCCTTTATTTACTTTTAATTCTTTCGTTTTAAGTACCATATACAAGTGTTCATATGGTCCATTTTTTGAAAAGATGTCCTTGAAGAGAAAAGTAAACTTTGATCTCAGCTTTGAACTTACACTACATGAACTAGGGTCCAGAGTTTGACAAAATAGGCAGTCATGTATGCATTCCCATGAAGGGGACATAATGCTGATGATAGAAATGTAACAATGGTTCTTCTAAAAGCTCATCAAGAAAACTAAGAATTGGAAGAGCTTCACTATGACATTTGAAGAAAATATAAAATGGATTGCTGTGAAAAAAAAATGAAGGTAGCTACAAAAATGGATATGACTTCATGAAGCCCCTACCTATACAAAGTTCAGGGAACTTGCTCAATTGAATATCATTTATCTTATGATACAGTGCAACATAATCTTTTGAGAATTCCCATGGGATCATGTCGTAGAGACATCTCACAGATTAATAACAGTGTAGAGTATAGGGAAGAAGAACATAGACACTACAGGGTGCCTAACCCATGACAACAGGGACATTGTGCAATTGAAATTTGTTTTTTTTTAAAGAGCCATATTACACAATTCCAGGTAATGATCTTATCTCCTCCTTAGATGGAAAGGAAAGACTTCATAATATGTAAAGACCTTATAGGACATCGCATTTCCATAGGGGCTCTGTGCCCCACCAGGATCAAGTGTGCACTGTCCCGACAGTTAATAAGAATGGAAAACTCTTTGGAAAAGATCTGAGTTCGATTTGTAATGATGGAAAATGGCCTATCACAATTCTGGTAGGACTCACATGATTCAATTCTGGCTTTCCTAAGGAAAAATCTGATAAAAAGACCAGTGTTGCCTGATCTTTCCGAGTTAACATTAGGGTGGGATTTGTACAAATAAAGCTTGAGAGTCCAAACCAGTTTGCAGTTCTCCTTGTCCATGCCATCCCTTGTGCTGCACTTGTGCACACCATTGGTCTGCTTGTCATGAGCCAATTGTGCTCTGTGCTGCATAAAGAGTGACTGGTATTTCCCTTTCTTCCTCTCAGGACATACTGTCCCTTTTAAGGGAAAAAGGCCCCACAACAGAAGGCATATTTAACGTATCTCCGAATGAGACATTGTGTAAAACAGTGAA
This sequence comes from Apodemus agrarius, assembly GCA_964023405.1. Taxonomy (NCBI): domain Eukaryota; kingdom Metazoa; phylum Chordata; class Mammalia; order Rodentia; family Muridae; genus Apodemus; species Apodemus agrarius. The sequence continues at coordinate 118,679,750 of OZ030007.1, forward strand.
ACAAAAATTGGATTCTGGGCAAAAGGTGGATATAAGAAAGCACTCAGTGCATGCAGCAACCTGGATTCTAAAGGTAGGGAACGTCCTTGCATCAACCACCCTCTGGATTCCTCTGAGTCTACATGAGTAGTTCCCTTCATCATGCATTCCCTTGAGGGTTAGTAGATACATAAGAGAAAAATCTGGTAAGCTAAAAGTTTCTTCTGCTATTCATGATATAAGGATTAGGGACTCAAACAAAACTCCAGTCAGAATGAGCAGTAAAGTAACTAACTTAACTTTCATTTGATTTTCTCATGTAGCCATGTGGAGGGTCACTTCATACTTGCATACGAATGTCACCTGGTATGCATGCCAATTCAGATGCATTTGACAACCAGAGTTCTTCTCTATCTTGCACTACTGTTTTTCTGAGAGGCATATTTCTCTTCCTCAGTATAGAGTATATAACTCCTACAGGTAACTCTTTGGAACACATATCAAGTAGGATGTCAAGATCTGCTTGTCTATATCTCACGAAATATTGGTACAAAAATGCAGGGCCTCATGGCTGTGAAACAAGTATTCTTAATTACTCTGCCATACCTTCACCGCCATAAAATGATAATTTTTATTTTATTAAACTTAAATTCAATTATACCATTTCACTCCTTCCTTTCCCTTACTCTAAGTTTGTTTCCCCTTAACCTCTGACTTCTACTGAAATACATGGCCCATTTTCATTTTCTGTTATTATTATATAGATAAAAATGAGTTCGTAAATATGTTCAAACAGTCTAATAAGTCCATTATCATTGGTAGTATATGGACTATTTCTGAGGTAGCTATGATTGGCTTACAAATTAGAGGGTTCCCTTTGAGAAACACTAATTTTCTCACTCTTTGTAGTATTTATGTGCATGTAGTTCTTTATATAGAAGTTTGTCTTTACAAGATTCATTCATTCCCATTGTTAGGATTACTAACAATGACATTTGTTCAGAAATTGTTTGACAAGCATATTTTATCATTGAACTATCAAACGTGAAGCCTCTCCCACATTTCTAGGACTCCCAATGTCAAAGCTGATTTCTTGATCCTCTGGGGTACAATCTTTCAGACTTGACCAATGTTTGGAGCCCATGGTTTAGGAGTTAGTATTTAATATGTATGCAGTATGACTTGAAGCCACAGAATATTTTGTTTTCTGTACCTTGAATAGCTGTGGTTTTCTGTAATAGTCTCCATGCATTGCCAAGAGAACCTTCTTTGATGTATGGGTAAGTGCTACATTATCTGTAAAAATTAGCTTAAATATTTAGAACAGAGTAGGGACTCATGCTTGTTTAGAGAAACTGTGATAGGACCTTCTCTAAGAGTCATGACCTCATGAGATCCTATGCTTCCAATAGTGGACATGATTTTCTGCACCTCAGAAATTAAATAATAACATAATATGGTTTTCGTTGTTATAGTTATCATAGTTGTATATTTCTGTCATTTAAAAATAATATTTGGTCTGAGGTATTGATCTCTTAGGTATGCTAGTTCGCTCAGTTGTCCACTAGAGGCACTTTGACATAAAAAGAGATTTTTTCTGCAATCCAAGCACATTTGGAAATCTGCTCTTAGTTTTTCAGTTTTGATGGACAATACTTACTGGCCCTACACATCAGTCAACATTCTACCTTGGGGATAGTTGGGGAACTGGGAAGAAAGTTGGAACTAACCTAAATTTCAGAGTTGGCGAAGTTTTCAGTAGTATCCATAATTTGTTTTCTGCAAAATATTTTTTCTCTCTCTATAAGTAGTTTCTTCAAACAATTAAAGGAAGTCTGATGACCTCTCAATTATATGAGAACTGGTTTGCTATACCCCAAATGGTCAGTGATGAAGAGAAACTATCAGCAGTAAAGAGGTAATAGCTGGTGAATTGTGTGAACAACATCAACCAAATAGAAGTAATATTTGCTTACACAATTAGAGAATATATATCCCAAAAAATATTCAGTAAAAATACTGGCAGCAAAAGGTTTCAATTTTTCAAAACATGGAATACATTTTCAAACAGAGGTGTGACTTAGGGAGTCACAGTGGACCATTCTTATGATTATCAGTTTTGTATTACAGTTAAATTTGTCATTTCAGCCCCGCCCCCAACCCCCGAAACTGGGGAAACATTTCAAGCATATTTTAGTATACATTCTTACTTTTATTTATGGAGGTCTAGTCATAAGATACAATTATTCTTTCCCCTTTTTCATATTTAAAAATTGAGTAAACTTGTTTTAACATAACTGTCTCTTTGTTCAGTCTTTTAGAAGAACTCCTACCATCAAATGCTGCTTTTCTGGGTCAGCTGTTCAGAATCTTGAATAAAATAGCCAGAAATTCCTCAGTAAACCATATGACATCCTACAATCTGTCTGAAGTACTAGCACCATTTATCCTATGCCTTCCTAGCTACAGAAATAAAGTCCTGGCTAATGATATTGCCAAAAAGGTAATTGGCCATTTATTTTAAGCCTAGCTTTGATAAGCCTTTACAATGTGACAGGAAGACAGGATAATCCTCAGAGTCCGGGTTACTTTGTTGTTGTTGTTGATGATGGTTTTGGCATTGGTTTTGTTTCATTTTGTAAAAATAAGTACATGTTTGAATGGTGTTCTTCTGGAGAGGAAGAATCATTGGTACATTTTAAGTAAGTAAAATATGAATGGGTATTTGAGCTCAATGATACAGTCTTTTGTCAGTTGTGATTTACAATATTCTTAGACTAACCCAGTGAGAATAAATGCTGTGAAATGAAAAAAAAATCCTGGGTACTGGGTTCACCAATCAAGACTGAATTCTGATGTAATCAGTGTAGGATTTGTGAAATGCTACATTTTTCATGATGGTTTCCTCAACAAAACGAAGGTAATGCAATTTTTGGATCATTTTTATCAGGTATGGTTATTATGACTCCTGATTTCTGTGATTAAATATGGCCTTGACTTCTTGATGCTGGTTATGATTGGTTTAGAGAATTATAAAGTTTTCTATGGGACCTGCCTTTCAAATATTATAATAAAATACCAGAATTTCTACAGTATTGGAATTAAATGGTTACTTTGATTCTCAGTATTTGAGTTTCTGATTCACTATTAATTGACCAACTGCCCTTTGACCTGAAAGGAATCTATTATAGGACAGCCTATCTGAGAATAAATATTCCTCATATTGCATAGGATCAAATATCCTATGGAAAAAAAGGGCTACAAAGAACCAAACACTGGAGATCCATAACTATTCAGTTTCTTCCACATAAGCATTATTTCATTACCTCCCACCACAATAAACCTGAGGATCAAGCTATAACCATGGCATTTGCACTGAACTATATGTGAAATGTGAATGTTACCACACAGATGGGTTTGCCTGTCTCTTGCCTTTTAGTTGGCCCATGGGAACTTTGAGTAGAAAGTTCCCTCCTTAGTTGTGCCTTTCTTTAAGCATCCTTACAACTATGCACAGCCATAAATGTGTCAAAGAAGCAGAGTTAATCAAGTGGACAATATGTATAACATTCTGGCCATCACAGGGTGAAAACTGGAAATCATCCTCACATAATATTGGACTGTGATGATCACACTTGAATATCTGATCTCACAATCATCTTTTAAATTTCTAACAAGAAGCCCGCCTCTATACTTTATTAAATTTCTAACAAGAATCCCGCCTCTATGCTTTATTAAAGCTAAGGTTATCTCAGATTTTGAAGTACATACTTTTAGTCTCCAAGACTCTTAAGTAAAATGTGATTTGTAACTATGCCAAATGACAGAGACCCTCTTTGTTTGCCGTGTTTTGTCACAGATTTCTCTCGTAGTATTCCTGATAGATAATTCCCCCAAACTTTTTGGACTAGATGTGGTTGCATTGTGGTATGAAACATCATTCTATCATCCACCTGGAGAAAATAACTCATGTGCTCACATTATTCCAACTAATATCATCAACCTAAAGGAAACCGACCATGGAGTCAGCAGCTGCCCCAGGGCGAGGACACACACCCCTGGCCATGATGAACCACCAAGTCCAGTGTCTCCTACTATCTATGAGGGCATTATCAGTGTGCATACATGTTCTACTACCATAAGTTAAACATCATTTAACACTGAAACTATGAACTATAACAAACAACAATGAAGAATTTGCTAAACCATGTGAAGGTTTAAACACACTTCACCCGTGTGTTATAATTTCCTATTGTAAGAGATTGCCTCCAAATTTTAGTACCTCTTTCCACTGGTCCAGAATTTATGTAAAAGTTAAATCCCAGAAATGAGAGTAATTAACTAAGTATATGACACTTACTTTGATGTAAAGAATATTAATTTATATGTGTATTATACATTAAATAGCAATTCAATGCCAAATTGGGTTTTCTCTACATGAAAGGTCTGGCTGTCCTAAATATTACTGTGTAGACCAGGCTGAACTCAAACCCACAGAGATCATCTTGGCTCAGCTTCTGAGGTCTGGGTATAAAGACACATGCCACAATGCATTTCTCTTATGCAGGTTTTAAAATATAGTCTAATATACCAGTATGGGATTCATCAACACTGTGAACTCAGATTTGAGCTCTCAGTTCTTTGAGTTGGGTGGGAAGAAGCCAAGGACTGTAAAAGAAGTTCAGTTGGGCAAATTGTGTTGTGAAATGCAGATACAGTTGCCCATGGCTGTTCAGTCTGAAAGTCACACAGGTGAACTAAAAAACTGGTACTATTTTATTGGTTGACTCTAATACCTATATGCATACAAACCCAAAAATTACTTTGTATACAAGAACTATGGCCATATACAACTAGATATCCAATGCCTTATGAAGCAATGTCATTATTATAAATGTTATAATACTGATTACTTTTATGTGTCTTTGTGTTGATGCATAAGTCATGCAGGCTATAAAATGTGAAGGGCATACAAGGGCTAAGTGAGATCAATTACAACAAATAATGATTTCACTCCTTTATTAGAATCAGAGAATCTAGAAGGCAATACAAATGCAACCCCGCAAGCAACTTCTCAAACTCCTCCTCCACCATTGAAAAAACAAATATTTCGTATATTTTCACTGATTGAATGCTTGGACAAAATGCTACCTTGTATACTTGTGAGTTTGTTTCATTTTGGTTTCTAAACCTGTCCTATTTCCCATAATTTCTGGGAACCTATTTTCTAAGTAAATTATTTCACCAAACTGATGAAAAAAATAGATAACCTATTTATGAAGTAAGATCCTTTTAAAATAGAAATAAATCTGACTGATATTAGAGTCTTCTAATTTAAAGAAAAATGAAAAATCAAAGAAATAGTATTCCCATGTTTTTCACTGATTTCAGCAAAGACCCAAACTCACCAGCTTGTTGGATGAAATGAGTCTTTGGAATTGCCCCGCTGATTCTCAACCTATCAATTCGTTCAACTGTGTTATGACTCCATATTACTCTATAGTCTTCCTTAATGTTACTGCCTCTGGTATTACTCAATCTTATAATAAAAATATCTAAAGACTATCATCTGATATTAACAATGAATTAGATATACTCATTGTTTTTGCTATATATTGATCTTTTTATACTACTGGACTATATAAAATTGTCACCTATTATGCTTAGTCCATTTTAAATATGCTGCTAGATTTCCATTGGAAATATTCATTTCCTGTCCAGCATCTCTTTTAGCACTATGCCTGTGCCAGGAATTTATGCTGCACATGAACAAGTTTATCATGTTAGACACATGAGAATTATTGCCTATTCCTTAGGTATTTTAGATCAGGATTTTTTATCATCAATAACTGTAATCATGTAATCAATTGAAAAGGAAGAAAACATGGAGTAAATCTGTGTATGGCCATCAGTTTTACAGAGTGAAACCATGGTAGAACAATTGAAGCTTGATTGGGTGCTTAAATGTCACAGCATCTTTAGATATAGATAGTTTAAAATACGAAGTCACAAATAAAAGAAATAAAACACTCAGAAGTTTAGTGGAAAAAGAAAGATTTCTTAAAAATATAAATGCCAGGATTCACAGTAGAGGCTAAGGCAGACAGGAAGTCAAGTAATGATTTGATCTCTGAAAGAGAACTATCCCAATTTTAACTTGGAGTGGCATGCTTGAGAAAGATATTCAGAGAAGAAAAGGAAAAGTAAGAGAGCACCATTCACCAAAATGCTTTGGTGAATAGAAGTGTGATTCAATCTTGAGGATTATTTAATTGCCAGAGTCCCTTGATGATTCAAATTGTGAAAAGCAGATTAGGGAAGGAAATATATTTGGAAGCTAAAAAAAGAATAAGTTCAATGTCTTCTTCATTCCTTTCAGTTATGCATCCATAATTGCCGTGGCTCTGGTTTACCTTCAAAGACATATTCGTGCTTCAGCTGTTTGAGTCTGTAATAATAGAAGCTTGTCTTTATCCCACACAGGATATGTTACCCATAATTGCAGAAAAGGGACAAGAATCAGATTAAATATTCCGATTCGTATTAGAAAAATCACACTGGTCCCTGAGGGATAAAATTTACACTGAACAAGAGATTAACTGGAAAGAAGAATCTGTGTTCACAGTAGCTTCTGTGTTAAAGGTAAGGAAGTATTTTGCATCTCTAACATTCAGCAATCCTCTAGAGATGCATATGTGCTTTGTGTCCTTGAGATTACCAGATGATGATAATTTTCTTGAACTATGGACACATGACCTTCGAATAAGAGTCACGGTAGGTAAAGTCTGACAAGCTCAAAGATTCATCACCAAGACACAGGTGAACACTTTTTTTTTTTCTGTATTCTTTGTTTGCACTCCAAATGATTTCCCCTTTCCCAGTTTCGCTCTCCCCATAAGTCCCTTAAGTCCTCTGCCCTCCACCCATTTCCCAATCAACCCGCTCTCACTTCTCTGTCCTGTTATTCCCCAACATTGCTGCATCAAGCCTTTCCAGGACCAGGGCCCTCTCCTTCCTTCTTCTTGGGAATCATTTGATATGTAAATTGTGTGATATGTGAGTTCAGAGATTTTGGGCTTATATCCACTTATCAGTGACTGCATTCCATGTGTGTTCTTTTGTGAATGGGTTACCTCACTTAGGATGATATTTTCCAGTTCCAACCATTTGCCTAAGAATTTCATGAATTCTTTGTTTTTAATTGCTGAGTAGTATTCCATTGTGTAAATATGCCATATTTTCTGTAGCCATTCCTCCATTGAGGGACATCTGTGTTCTTTCCAGCTTCTGGCTATTATAAATAAGACTGCTATGAACATAGTGGACAATGTGTCCTTATTGCATGCCAGGGAATCCACTGAGTATATGCCCAGGAGTGGTATAGCAGGGTCCTCCGGAAGTGTCATGCCCAGTTTTCTGAGGAACCATCACACTGATTTACAGAGTGGTTGTACCAACTTGCATTCCCAACAGCAGTGGAGGAGTGTTCCTCTTTCTTCACATCCTCACCAATACCTGCTGTCTCCTGAGTTTTTAATCTTAGCCATTTTGACTGGTGTGAGGTAAATTCTCAGGGTTGTGTTGGTTTGCATTTCCCTAATAACTAATGATGCTGAGCATTTCTTAAGGTGCTTCTCAGCCATTCGAAATTCTTCAGGTAAAAATTCTTTGTTTAGCTCTTTACCCCATTTTTAATAGGGTTATTTGGTCCTCTGGAATCTAACTTCTTAAGTTCTTTGTATATATTGGATATTAGCCCTCTGTCAGATGTAGGGTTGGCGAAGATCATCTTCCAATTTGCTGGTTGTCGTTTTGTCCTTTTGACAGTGTCCTTTGCCTTACAGAAACTTTGTAATTTTATGAGGTCCCATTTGTCAATTCTTGATCTTAGAGCATAAACTATTGGTGTTCTGTTCAGGAACTTTTCCTTTGTGCCCATGTGCTCAAGGGTCTTCCCCAGTTTCAGTGTGTCTGGTTTTATGTGGAGGTCTTTGATCCATTTGGAGTTGAGCTTATTACAAGGAGATTTTGTTGTATATTAACTTTCTCATACATCAGATGGGCTTTGTTTGGCATTACATATGTTCCCACTGATTTCCCCTTTCTAACTATACCACCTGAAGTAATGGTAGAACACGTAATAATAGTGATAAAAGTGTGTTTTACAAAATGCATGTCTTAAATCATACTTACCTCAAAAACTTTCCTCTTAAATATCAGTACAAAATAACTATTATACCAAATATGTGTAATAGATTGTGAGAGAATTGTATGTTGGCCTCTGTCCAGTAGATATATAAAATTGTTTTCCTTCTCTGCCAAAAAATAAAGCAGTATTTTCACTTTTTCCTCATATTGTCATTGTAACCCCATGTCAAATATTGAAGAATTAGCCTAACTACCTTCTAAATAGTCTAACATGCTTAACTTATCAGTGAGCAGCAGTAACTCTAGAGCAAATATCATTGTTTTATTTTTATTTGGCCCATGATCTGAGATTGCCTCTCAGTAGACTGTGGAGCTATGGCCCCAGACATCAAGAGAAAAGATAATGCTCCAAGAGTAGGCATGGTTAACAACATTAGACAATGGTACCAAATGATCCCCCTTGGCCCAAGTTTGCCAAGTATGTCTGGCTCTCATTGCCAGAAACCTGGGACCACATGAAGGGGAGGAAAGTGAAGATCAGTAACTGGAGGTGGCCATGTGTTTTCACAGCAATTTAAAGGTACAGAAACACCTGGGAATCTTCCATTTGTTTATTTTTCTATCGTTCTACAACATGAACGTTAATTGTGGTATTTCATGAATAAAGATACTTTTCTCTCAAACAAACTGCTGCTTACAATTAATTTAAATAGTTGAATATTTACATATTTTAATTGAATATTTACATGTTTTAAGAATGGATATGAAACTGTGAGACACTCTCACATGTAAAACAATGTGCTTAAGTAAGAAAGTTCACCACTATTCTGGGTGTACCCAGAGGTGTACATGTATATCACAACTTTAATCTTCTGTGAACTGAATGCACAAGTTCACCCAATTATACAATTAGAATGAGGAGTTTCCTGGTCTTGCCATTTTTGGATGGTTGTTTATTTTCAGAAAGAACACTTTGCTTTTTGTTTGGTTGTTTTATTGTTTTTTATACTTATTGTTCATTTTTTTCTTCTTTTACTTTTACTATTATTACTACCTATTTATTTATTCATTCATTTATGTATTAATTTTCATCCTGACTGCTTCACCCTGCCCTTCACCCTTCACAAAGTCTTTTGCCTTCTCCTCTGAGCAGGTTAGGGTCCCCATGTGTTATCCTTGCACCCTGGCACATCCATTCTCTTCAGGGTTAGCATAACTTCTCCTACTGAGGCCAGCTCGGTGCAGGGTTTCTAAAGATAGTCAACGGCTTTAGGGATAGACCTTGCTCCACATGTTGGGGGACCCACCTGGAGTCTGAGCTGCATATTTGCTACTTATATGCCATATGTTACAATGCAGCTCCTGTATGCTTTTTGGTTGGTGTTCCGTTCTTGGCTGATACCAATGGTCCACGTTAGTTGCTCCTGTTGATCTTGTGGAGTCCCTATCTTGATCAGGGCCCTGAATTCTTTCCCTGATTCTTCAATAAGAGTCCCTGAGCTCCATCTAATGTTTGGCTGTGGGTCTCTTTATCTGTTTTAGTTAGCTGCAGGGTGAAGTTTCTCAGAGAGCAGTCATGCTAGGCTACTGTCTGGATGTCCCACAGAGCAGCTGGCCTCCACTGAGACAGTTTCAGGCTGTGAGTCGGAGAGCATATCTCTGATTTCAGGTAGTAAGTAGCGTGGACTGAAAGGCGAGAAAGGCATTTAGAATAGGGTTATTTCATCAATACTGCAGCCAGAACTCTGCTTCTTTGATTCTACTCTTAGGTAAGAACACATAGGCTCCTGCCTTTAGTTTCCCCTTTTGAGTCAAGACTCTGGTTGGTGATAGGCTGGGAATCTATTAAGGAAGTACAGTGTCAACTAGTGGTTCTCAACCTTCCTAGTCATGTGACACTAATATAGCTCATCATGCTGTGGTAATCCCTAGCCATGACATCATTTTGCTGTTATTTCTTTTTTGTTTGTTTGTTTGTTTTGTTTTTTGTTTGTTTTTCTGTTGTTTTTTTAAATTGGATATATTCTATATTTACATTTCATTTCCCATTTTTTGTTTCCCTACCCCCTAAGGTCCCACATGCCCTTTTCCCTCCCCATGCTCCCTCATTCACCCCTTCCCACTTCCCAGTTCTGGTATTCCCCTGCACTGATGCTTTGATCCTTTCCAGCACTAGTGTCCATTCCTTTCTTCTTGTCAGACATCATTTGGTATGTGGATTGTGTCTTTGGTGTCCCAAGATTCTAGGCTAATATCCACTTATCAGTGACTGCATACCATGGGTATTCTTTTGAGACTGGGTTACCTCACTTAGTATGATGTTCTCCAGCTCCATTCATTTCTCTAAGAATTTCATGAATTCATTGTATCTAATGGCTGAATAGTATTCCATTGTGTATATATACCACATTTTTTGTATCCATTCCTCTGCTGAGGGACATCTGGGTGCTTTCCAGCGTCTGGGTATTATAAATAAGGCTGCTATGAACATAGTGGAGCATGTATCCTTATTGCATGCTGGGGTGTCTTCTGGGTATATTCCCAGGAGTGGTATGGCTGCATCCTCCAAAAGTATCATGTCCAGTTTTCTGAAGAACTGCCAGACTGATTTCCAGAGTGGTTGTACCAGCTTGCAGTCCCACCTTGCTGTTATTTCATAACTGAAATTTTGCTACTGTTATGAAATATAATGCATAATGTATGGAATATCTGATATGCAGGATATGTGGCCCCAAAACACAAGTTAAGAATATCTATTCTAACTGCCTGTTTTTAAATTTTTTTCAAATACTATCTACAATGTACATTGACCATTAATTTTCTTGTCTTTTGTTTTATTCATTATAAAAGGATTTTATTAGAAACCTACAAGGAAGCTTATGTATGCAGATTTATATGAAAATTGGCTTAGTGTCCTTGATGAGGAATCTCTGCGTGGAAAAATTTCTGCTATTCAAAGGTAATATTTTGGGAAAATGCTCAAAGATAGAAGCAATGCATTTTGGAGGTACACAGGATTGTTTTTACAGGATTATAAGCTGGAATGATGTCACAAACCAAGAGATTTCCTTTGCTAAGACATGTATACTCACTTTTTAAACAGGTGCATTTCTCACACAAGTGTATTATACCATGTCTGTAATCCCACCACTTGAGAGTCTTCTACATAATAATGGTCATGGTGTGGAAAACAGTCTATGCTATGCAGTTGTGTAAAAGTGTGATTAGAATATTGGTTTGAGTTCTGAGTGAGACAAGTTAAAAGAAGTGTGCATGTATAATACCTGTGGGTTATTTGCATCCTAATATTATTATCATAGTGTTATGAATATTGAACATTTAAATATATATCATTAATTAGAACTTAAAGGTATTACTGAGTTCTTCTTTCTCAACTATAACTACCTAGAGAAGTCTGGGTCAAGTATAGCTTTGAGTTCTTTGGTATATTCTTCTTTGGGGGCGGAGGAGGGTCATCCTTTTGTTTATTTTAGTGCACATGCAGAAGCTACACATGCAGTTGATGGCATAACTATATCCAAAGTTCCATTTCATTTTTATTATATATTTGCTTTATTCACATTTCAAATATTATTCCCTTTCCTCATTACCCCTCTGAAAATCCCCAATTCCTTCTCCCAGACCCCACCCACACATTCTTGTCCTGGCATTCCCCTTCAGTGGGGCAGCAAGCCTTCACAAAGACCAATGTGATCTCTCTCATTGATTTCTGAAAAGTCTATTCTTTGCTATATATATGGCTGGAGCCATGGGTCCCTCCATATGTACTCTTTGGTTGGTGGGTTAGTTCCTTGGAGCTCTGGGTTACTGGTTGTTTCATATTGTTGTTCCTCCTATGGGGCTGCAAAACCGTTCAGCTCTCTAGCTCCTCCAATGGGGATACTGTGCTCAGTCCATTGATTAGCTGTGAGCATCAACTTCTGTATTTGTCAGGCACTGGCAGAGCCTCTCAGGAGACAGGTATATCAGGCTTCTGTCAGCTAGCACTTGTTGGCATCCACAATAATGACTGGGTTTGGTAACTGTATATGGGATGAATTCCCATGTGCGGCACTCTCTAAATGGCCGTTCCTTCAGGTTCTGCTCCACTCTTTGTCTTTAAATCTCCTCCCATGGGTATTTTGATATCCCTTAAAAGAAAAACGCAAGTATCCACACTGTAGTCTTCCTTCTTCTTGAACTTCATGTGGTCTGTGAATTATATCTTGGGTATTCTGAGTTTTGGGGTTGATATTCACTTATCAATAAGTGCATACCATGTGTTTAGTTTTTTGTTTGATTGGTTGGTTTTGGGCTACCTCACTCAAGATATTTTCTAGTTCCACCCATTTGCCTAAGAATTTCATGAAGTCATTGATTTTAATAGCTGAGTAGTAAGTACTCCATATTATAAATGTACCACATGTTCTGTACCATTCCTCTGTTGAGGGACATGTGGATTCTTTACAGCTTCTGCCTATTATAAATAAGGCTACTATGAACATAATGGAGCATGTGACCTTATTGTCTGTTGGAGCTTCTTCTAGTTATAAGCCAAGAGTGGTATAGCTGGGTCCTCAGGTAGTACTATGTCTAATTTTCTGAGGAATCGCCAAGAGTGGTTTTTCCAGCTTGCAATCCCACCAGCAATGAAGGAGTGTTCCTCTTTGCCCACATCATTGCCAGCATCTGCTGTCTCCCAAGTTTTTGATCTTGGCCATTCTGACTGGTGTGAGGTGGAATCTCAGGGTTGTTTTGATTTGCTTCCATGATGATTAAGGATGTTGACAATGTAACATTATTTGTCAGACAGTCAACAGTAAAATTCTCCTTTTTCTCTCTATAGTATTCTACTGAAGATGCCACAAGCAAACTACCTCCACCTTAAGCGGCTCATCTGTGTGCTATTAAATATTAAAACCTCTGCCAGGACTCACCTCGATACCTACATCTTATCTGTCTGTATAGCCCCCATGTGCTGTGGGATCAGACTTGTATGAACGTATTATTTGGAAGTGACCTCTCAAAAAAGATAAGGGGATCTGATTTTTCCCTTTGGGAGCAAAGAAATCATTATGATAAAGAAATTGGTAATACCTCAGAAATGTCAGTGATGTTAAAGGAAACCCTAGGATTGCATCATTCTAGAGTGAAAGATACATTGATCTATTTCAGGAAACATTGGGAAGGGAGATTTTTAATGTAGTTTCAAGGAAGTGAATCATTTGGTTTTTTGTTCTTTCTTTCCTTTTATCTTTCTTTTTAGATATTAATGTTTTAGCCAACAATATGCTACATGTATAATGGTAGTTCAAGAAGACTATAGTAAAGTTGAAAAATCCCTATTACCTAGTGTTTCATTTGTTTGATTGCTTTATAATACAGCTGTACTTTGGAGCACATGATGGTTGTGCTTTATCATGTTGAGACTATTATTATTATGAATTATCCCAACGACACACTGTTGGTCATATAAAAGGACATTGCATACAATTATATATATATATATATATATATATGTATATATATATATATACATAAATATATTTGTATGAATATATACACACAAGTGTAATATAATGAATAATGATAAAAATGTAGTGTATGTTATATAATATACTTTTTAATATTTTAGTGCTAACTCTTACTTAAATAAGAAAGAATAGTGTATGTTTGCATTACTTCAGGTACATTTTTAGGTACCTCAATCTTTTGTTTTATTTAGCTCTTGCTTTGCCTAGAAAGCTATATGCATTTATATTTTTCATTACTTTAATTATTTACTTTAAATTCTGATTACAGTACCCTACTCTAAGTCCCACTCTCACAACTCCCTCTTCCCTAAGTTTACTTTTAATTTAAAAGTTTATTTAATTTTTTTTTTAATTTTTTGGAGAAGTTTCCAGGGTAGAGGATAGATATGGATGGACTAGAAAATGAGTGTTACTGGGTTGCATGATGAGAAACTCACAGAGAATCAACAAAGAACCTACATTTTGAAAAGGAAAAAAGATAGACAACAAAAAAAGGCAACAACAGAAAGAAAAGAAAGCAAGGGTAGTTTTTAAAAAGTAGTTTCCAGAAATAAGGTCCACAGGAATGAAGTCATGGTGGTATGGTACTCACAGTGGAGTAGAATAGACCAATGAAGAGCTCCTTCAATTTAGAAAGCTTCTTAATTTGCTACTATTGTTATGATAAAACACTGAGGAAAAGCAACTTATGGAGGACATGTTACACTTCACAATATACTGCTAGTTACCAGTTAACTCCTGAGAAATGTCAGCGAAAACCAAATCAAGGCAGGAAGCTGGAGGCAAGAACTGAAGCAGAAGCTGGGTAGGAGTGCTGCCTCCTGTCCTGACCTCATATCTCCCTTTGTGTCAGTAATAGCTCATAGGTGGCACCATCCTGGAGATCTGGGACTTATAAATTCCATCGTTAATCAAGACAATATTCCATAGAATTTCCTACCCAATTGGCCAATCTGTTGCCACAGTTTCTGAACTAAGATCCTTCTTCTCACCAAATTCTTCAATTAGTCATTTTTCTATTGCATTTTTTTAATTTTTTTTCAAGAAAGGGTTTCTCTGTGTAGCCCTGGCTGTCCTGGAGCTCACTCTGTAGAGAAGGCTGGCCTCAAACTCAGAAATCCGCCTGTCTCTGCCTCCCAGAGTGCTGGGATTGCAGGTGTGTGCCACCACCACCCTGCTTTCTATTGCTTTAGTAAAACACTGGGACTAAAGCAACTCATAGAAGTAAATGTTTATTTGGGACTTAGAGATTTAGAGACATTACTGTTCTTCAAAGTCATGACAGAGTAACATGGCTGCAGGAAGGTAGGGCAACCAAACAGGAAGCAGAGACCTGGTGGCTCTCATCTTAGGCAGCAAACATGAAGCATAGAATGTACACTGCAAATGGCACCTGGCTTCTGTGACCTTAAATTCTAACCAATGACATACTTCCTCCAGAGACTCCAAGCCAATTAGACCACCCAAAAATTGTCAGAAATATTGTATCATATATTGCGATGCCTGGAATTAGACAGGCATTGCATTGAAACTATTACAATGAAACTCTACCTCCTCCCCACTCCCCTGTAAAAAATCACCAATTCAAGAAACCTTTGAAGTCATTACTGGGATTCACTCAGTTATTCTGGCAGCATAACAGTTCTGAAATGTTACATTGCTTTAGTAGTTCCCCCATTCTTTGTAATATGTATGAAATTCTAACTTGATAAAGTTGCGAAGAACTTAAGCATCTCCATTTCAGACAGAGACTTAATTACACAGGTTTATATCTGCTCAGAGTAACTGATATTTTCCTCTTCGTTTTGGAATTCAATTTTTTTATTGATTTCAATTTTGTAAACTATGTAAAATGACAGAGGATCTTGCTTTTTCCTTGTGGTGTTACAGATGTCTGTTATACAAATCATGATTGACAACTGTGTAGATATATTTGGAGAGGATGACCATATCATTTGTAACGATAGTCAGAAAAGGTCAGATGACATAACTTCAGTAAATACTGCTGGTAAGTCACCTGCTTTGAAAAAAGCCATAGATGGCCACAGTGAGATAACCTTAAATAACTGACAAATTAATGATTTCATCTGCCTCTTTTCAAGCTAATTAGTCATCAAATGGATGGAAGGATGAAATTCCCTGATTTCATAAATTTCTAAATACCAGAGCATATTAAAACATGGGAAAAGTTTTATTAAACAATACTTTAATTATCTTTTTAAACTTTTATTATTGTTATTATTGTTATTGTTATTATTATTATTATTATTATTATTATTATATAAATATACTGTAGCTGTCTTCAGATACACCAGAAGAGGGCATCAATCTCATTACAGATGGTTGTGAACCACCATGTGGTTGCTGGGATTTGAACTCAGGAACTCTAAGAGCAGTCAGCGCTCTTAACCCCTGAGCCATTTCTCTAGCTCCTCAAATAACTGACAAATTAAAGATTTCATCTGTCTCTTTTCAAGCTAATTAGTCATCAAATGGATGGAAGGATGATAATCCTTGATTTCATAAATTTGTAAATACCAGAGCATATTAAAATAAAAATGGGAAAAGTTTTATTAAACAATACTTTAATTATCTTATTTTTAAACTTTTATTATTGATATTATTATTATTATTATTATTATTATTATTATTATTATTATTATATAAATATACTGTAGCTGTCTTCAGATACACCAGAAGAAGGCATCAATCTCATTACAGATGGTTGTGAACCACCATGTGGTTGCTGGGATTTGAACTCAGGAACTCTAAGAGGAGTCAGCGCTCTTAACCCCTGACCCATCTCTCCAGCTCCTTAGTTATATTATATATTAATATATGTATATATATGCAGGTATATATACAGACATACATATATACATACTTTCATACATGTATGTATGACAGAGGAACTCCTTACTTAGACCCTGTAAAAATTCCAGTATATAACCTGTTGTATTTCTCACCTTTCTTCCCATGGTCCATAAGTCATGTAGGCTATCTTGGATATGAAATTATTTTTAAGAAGTTCACTTAGAAACAATTATTTGATTTAAAAATTCATTAAAAATACTACAAGATTGAACAATGTGCCAACAAGCTTTGCTACCCTTGGACAAAAAAACACTGATGTTTGTTTAATTTCATTTGAAAAATAATCTTGCCAAATGCTTAGCATTTGTTATCAATATAAAGTTACACAGGATTCACTACAACACCTATATGAGGAATCTTAACAAATAATGCATTCAGAATCAGATATATTAACTAAAGCAGTTCTTTGTGTACAGTTCAAAAAAAAAAACATACTAAAAACTAGTCTGATCTGAAGTGGGATGAATCTATCATCTGAGAATGTTTGTCTAACTAAGACATTTCTTGACTTCATTTAGCAGGGGAACAATGAAACAACTCCAACATATGACTTTCCACAATGGAAACTTCCTCATGACTGAAGAAGTTGCTGGTCATTCTATTTCAATGTTGCACCCTGCCTCCTTCTTAACCATAGCAGAAGATATTATTACAAGAAAAAACTTCAATTATATATTTAACCATATTATTTGTTAAAATAGATTCACTCACCATATTTCAAGTTATGTATTACATATTCTTATCTATTATAATAAATTGCATGAAATTGTTATTGCTTAGATTCCAATATATCTTATTTATGGTTCTTCATAGTCTTTGGAAAATGGCATTTTTAGTATTCTCCTCTACCTCAGTTACTCAGGCACCTACATTCACGTGACAGATCCACTAGAATCACTTTATTAATTTTTTCTTCCAAACTACAATCAAAATGGCATTTTAAGTACTGCACAACATTTTGTAAATAGTAATTATGAGTGGTCTAGCTTTTTTTGAGGAGGGAACTTTTATGACATACAGTAATTGAATACCCCAGGCTGTCTGATAGTTGTGGTGTCCTCCTGTCGCAGCTTATTAAGTACTGACAGCTCAGATGTGATCCACCATGGTGGGCATTTATGGGTTGTTTTTTTTTTTATCTTTTTTGAGTAAGGGTCTTGGTATATAGACAAAGCTTTCATGAAACTATAAATCCTCCTTGTCTCCATATCCAAAGTGCTAGAATTACTATAGATATGCACTAAAGTCCTGAGGTGAGAACTAGCTCCATTTCTGAACCTCAAATAGGTTTTTAAAGTTCCCAACCTTGACCTAGGATGGTGGCTTAGGAGGTAAAAGCATTTGCTGACCAATGTCGTGTCCCCAGAAAGTCCTTGTACTAGGAAGAAGAAAATAAATGCTACAAAGTAGAAGCATGTGCATAAACACACACGCGCACACACGCACAACACACATTCACACATACAAACCCACACAGATGCAATGCACACACACACAGAAATTATCAATTTACATAATTAGCATATGTGATTTTAACCGTGTAATGATGACTAACAATATACACATAATTTTTATTTTTGTTTGATTCTTTGTGTTTGTTTTGTGATCATCTAAAGTTGCCATATGCCTATGTGTAATCACAAAAATTTATAAAATTGAGGCAGAAAATTACAAGTTGGAGGTACCCCTAGGTAACAAAGAAGATATTCTGCTAGAAAACCTCAAGCTGCCATGAAGATATTTGTTGTCATCTACTAATCTGTTGAGTACTGGTCAGGTTAGTGAGTGGTTATGTTTTGATTCTTTCTTGTAGTGTTTTAAGTTCTAGTTGTGTTATAATAATAATAATAATGAATAATATTAATATAATATTATTAGTAGTAGTATAATAATTATTAGTAGTATTATATATAATTATTACTAGTATTATATATACTTATTATATGAATAATATATGATTATAATTATTATTACAATTATTAGCATTATAATAATTAGTATTATCATAATAATTTTTTGGATAAATTCTCTGTTTACATTTCATTTCCCTTTTTCTGGTTCCCTGCCCCCCAAAGGTCCCCCATGCCCTTTTCCCTCCCCGTGTTCCCCCGTCCACCCTTTCCCACTTCCCTGTTCTGGTATTCCCCTACACTGATGATTTGAGCCTTTCCAGAACCAGGGTCCACTCCTTCCTTCTTGTTGGACCTCATTTGGTATGTGGATTGTGTCTTTGGTGTCCCAGGATTCTAGGCTAATATCCACTTACCAGTGAGTGTATACCATGGGTGTTCTTTTGAGACTGTGTTACCTCACTTAGTATGATCTTCTCCAGCTCCATCCATCTCTCTAAGAATTTCATGAGTTCATTGTTTCTAATGGCTGAGTAGTACTCCATTGTGTATATATACCACATTTTTTGTATCCATTCTTCTGTTGAGGGACATCTGGGTTCTTTCCAGCTTCTGGCTATTATAAATAGGGCTGTTATGAACATGGTGGAGCATGTATCCTTATTGCATGCTGAGGAATCTTCTGGGTATATGCCCAGGAGTGGTATGGCTGGGTCCTCCAGAAGTATTGTGTTCAGTTTTCTGAGGAACCGCCAGACTGATTTCCAGAGTGGTTGTACCAGCTTGCAGTCCCACCAGCAGTAGAGGAGTGTTCCTTTTTCTTCACATCCTTAGAAATGCAAATCAAAACAACCCTGAGATTCCATCTCACACCAGTCAGAATGGCTAAGATTAAAATCTCAAGGGACAACAGGTGCTGGCAAGGATGTGGAGAAAAAGGAACACTCCTACACTGTTGATGGGATTTCAAGATGGTACAACTGCTCTGGAAATCAATCTGGCGGTTCCTCAGAAAATTGGGCATGACACTTCCAGAGGACCCTGTCATATCACTCCTGGGCATATACCTAGTGGATTCCCCTGCATACAATAGACACATGCTCCACTATGTTCATAGCAGCCTTATTTATAATAGCCAGAAGCTGGAAGGAGCCCAGATGTCCCTCAATGGAGGAATGGATACAGAAAATGTGATATATTTATAGAATGGAATACTACTCAACAATTAAAAATAATGCAATTTGTAGGCAAATGGTTGGATCTGGAAAATATCATCCTAAGTGAGTTAACCCAATCACAAAAGAGTACACATGAAATGCAATCACAGATAAGTAGATATTAATGAGCCCAAAAGCTCTGAATACTCAAGGCACAATTAGCAAATCAAAACATTCCCAAGAAGAAGGAAGGAGAGAAGACTGGATCCAGTTTTGTAGGAGAGTATCAGAACAGAGAAATGGGGGGGGGATGATTGAGGAATGGGTGGAGGAAAGAGGACTTATGGGGCATATGGTGTGGGGGGAACTGGGAAAGGGGAAAGCCTTTGGAATGTAAACAAAGAATATGGAAACTAAAAATCAAAAAAAGAGGAAAGAAAACACACACACACACACACACACACACACACACACACAAATGGCCACTCCAGCTTGTTTCTTGGGACCATTTGCTTGGAAAATTGTTTTCCAAACTTTGACTCTTAAATAGTGACTGTCTGTCACTGAGGAGGGTTTCTTGTAGGCAGCAAAACATTGAGTCCTGTTTACATATCCAGTCTGTTAGTCTATGTCTTTTTATAGGGGAACTGAGACCAAGAGATATTAAGGAAAAGTGATTGTTGCTTACTCTTATCTTCTTAGTTAAAGGTGAAATTCTGGTTGTGTAGCTATCTTATCTTCTATTGGGTTTGTGGAAAGATTATCTTGTTGATTTTTCTATGGTGTGTTTTCCTGCCTTTTGTTGATATTTTCCACCCATTATCCTTTGCAGAGGTGGATTTATGGACAGATGTTGTGTAAATTTGCTTTTGCCATGGAAATTCTTGTTTTCTCCATCTATGGTAATTGACAGTTTTGCTTAGTATCCAGTCTGGGCTGACATTTTTGTTTTCTTAGTGTCTGTATGACATCTACCTAGGATCTTCTGGTTTTCATAGTCTCCAGTGAGAAGTCTGATAAAATTCTGATGGGTCTTCTTTTATATGTTACTTGACATTTTTCTCTTACTGCTTTTAATATTCTTTCTTTGTTTAGTGCATTTGGTGTTTTGATTATTATGTGACAGGAGGAATTTATCCTCTGGTCCAATGTGTTAGGAGTTCTGTAGGCTTCTTGTATGTTCATGGACATCTCTTTGTTTAGGTTAGGGAAGTTTTCATCTATCACTTTGCTGAAGATATTTACTGGACCTTTAAGATGTAAATCCTCACTTTCTTCTATACCTATAATCCTTAGTTTTGGTCTTCTCATTGTGTTGTGGATTTCCTGGATGTTTTAGGTTACAAGTTTTTTGCACTTTGCATTTTCTTTGACTGTTGAGTCAATGTTTCTTATGGCATCTTCAGCATCCTTGATTCTTTCTTCTCTCTCTTGTATTCTGTTGTTGATGCTTGCATTTATGACTCCCAAATTCTTTCTAAGGTTTTCTATCTTCAGAGATGTGTCACTTTGAGATTTCTTTATAGTTTCTATTTCCATTTTTAGATCCTGGATAGTTTTGTTCAGTTCCTTCACTTGTTTTTTTTTTTTTTTTCTTTTTTTCCTAAAATTCTTTAAGGAATTTTTGTGTTCCCTCTTTAAGGACTTCTGCATGTTGACCCATGTTCTCCCATAATTCCCTATGGGTTTTTTGGTATTGCCTCTTTATTAAGGGCTTCTACCTGTTAACCCATGTACTCCCATATTTCTTTAAGGGATTTTTGTGTTTCCTCTTTAAGGGCTTCTACCTTTTGATCCATATTCTCTTGTATTTCTTTAAGGGATTTTTGTGTTTCCTCTTTAACGTCTTCTACCTATTGGTAGAAAATGGTCTGTTGACCCATTTTCTCCTGTATTACTTTAAGGGAGTTATTTCTGTCCTTCTTGAAGTCCACCATCAGCAATATGAGATGTGATTTTAAATCTAGCTCTTTCTTTTCTGGTGTGATGAAGTATCCAGGATTTGCTGTTATAGGAGAACTGGGTTCTCATGGTGCCATGTTGCCTTGGTTTCTGTTGGTAATGATCTTGTGTTTGCTTTTGGCTATCTTTTTATCTCGGAAATAAGCTGGTCTTGCTGTCTCTATCTTCTCTGTCCTGCAGGCCTGTGTTTTGTACTCCTGGGATTCCCTTTCTCTCCAATGCCCTGCAAACAGCTGGTTCTCCAGGAGTATCAGGTGATGGGGTCTCCCCTGTGGCAGACTTGGCATGGGTCAAATGCCCTGCAGTCTGCTAGTTCTCAAATGTTCCACTGCTGCTGGATCTCATATGAACGGCTTCTGCCATTTCTCTAGAAAATATCATGAAGTAGGATCTTCCTCATGTCAGAAGTGGTGTCGGTCTACCCCAGAACAGGGCAGTGGCAGGGGAGGAGGGTAGTGTTGATCTGGAGGTTGCTGAGTAGTGAGTCCTAGAGTAGCTCTGGGTGTCTAGTGGTGGGGTGTAGTTCTTATTGAATGCCCTGCTCCTGCCAGTTCTCTAGAAAGTATCAGGAAGTAAGATCCTCCCTTCATGTCTTTTCACGGTGAGGTGCTTTTTAAAAAAAATTTAATTTTTTAATTTTTTTGTATTATATATCTTTTTCCCCAATTATTTTTATTCAATATATTCTTTATTTACATTTCAAATGATTTCCCCTTCCTGGTTCCCCACTCCCAGAAAGTACCATAAGCCCTCTTCCCTCCCCCTCTTCCCCCATCCAACCCTTCCCACTTCCCTGTTCTGGTATTCCTCTACACTGATGCATTGAGCCTTTCCAGGACCAGGGGACACTCCTTCCTTCTTCTTGGACATCAATTGATATGTGAATTGTGTCTTGGGTATTCCAAGTTTCTAGGCTAATGTCCGCTTATCAGTGAGTGCATACAATGAGTGTTCTTTTAAAACTGGGTTACCTCACTTAAGATGATGTTCTCCAGCTCCATCCATTTGTCTAAGAATTTCATGAATTCATGGTTTCTAATGGCTAAATAGTACTCCATTGTGTATATATACCACATTTTTTGAATCCATTCATCTGTTGAGGGACATCTGGGTTCTTTCCAGATTCTGGCTATTATAAATAGGACTTCTATCAACATAGTGGAGCATATATACTTATTACATGCTGGGGAATCCTCTGGGTATATGCCCAGGAGTGGTATAGCAGGGTCCTCCAGAAGTGTCGTGCCCAGTTTTCTCAGGAACTGCCAGACTGATTTCCAGAGTGGTTGTACCATCTTGCAACCACACCAGCAGTGGAGGAGTATTCCTCCTCCTCCACATCCATGCCAACACCTGCTGTCTACTGAGTTTTTAATCTTAGCCATTCTGACTGGTGTGAGGTGAAATCTCAGGGTTGTTTTGATTTGCACTTCCCTAATGACTAATGTTGTTGAACATTTCCACATATCAAATGATATATGCTCCACTATGTTGATAGCAGTCCTATCTTTCCAATATTTTTAACATGAAGGAGTGCTTTTTCAGCATCTAATGAGATAAGCATGTTAACCTATTATAAATGTGTGAAAATTGGAAAATTTAGACAAAGAAATTACATCATATTCTCCTGCATTATAAAAGTAATGGCTCAATTTTCTGTAGAATTTTTGTTATTATTTAATATATATCGAAACAGAGTATCCTACAGATATATGCATAATTAAACCTACAAAACTTCTGGTCAACAAATATTTATTACAAATACATATTAAAATGTAAAGTAAGAAAGCAACATATTCTCATTTATGCATCCAGGCATGATAGGATTACCTCAAGTAAATTTCTTAAGTGCCACATTAAGAAATGATAATTCTTCTGGTTTATTTCTTCTCCTGGAGCCTTCTGGTTGCTATTTGTATCAGGGAGTCAATCAGCTCCACAGCCATCTGCACACAGAACCTGCCAGAAGAGAGTTAGTCTCCCAGGAGTGCTGACACTGGCTTACAGGCTCACAGGAGAGACAAGCTCCAGCCAGAGACAGCAAGACAATCAAAAACCAGAGATAAGCAGATGGCAAAAGGAAAGTGCAAGAACTCTACCAACAGCAACCAAGGTTATTGGCAACATCAGAACCCAGTTCTCCCACCACAGCAAGTTAGATACCCAACACACTGGAAAAGCAAGAGTTGGATTTAAAAATCACAGTTCATGATGATCATAGAGGTCTTTGAGAAGTACATAAATAACTCCTTTAAAGAAATACAGGAAAACACAGGTTAAATAGGTAAAAGAACTTAAAGAATTACAGGAAAACACAACCAAACAGGTGAAGGAAGTGAACAATACCCTCCAGGATCTAAAAATGGAAGTTGACACAATAAAGAAATCACAAAGAGAGACAAATCGGGGATAGAAAACCTAGGAAAGAAATCAGGAGTCATAGATGCAAGCATTAACAACAGAATACAGATAGAATCTCAGGTACAGATGATAAGATAGAAAACAATGACACAACAGTCAAAGAAAATGCAAAATGCAAAAAGCTCCTGACACAAAACATTCATCAAATCCAGGACACAATGAGAAAACCAAAACTAAGAATAACAGGGATAGAAGAGAACGAAGACTCCCAACTTAAAGGGTCAGGAAATATCTTCAACAAAATAATAGAAGGAGTAGAGAGATGGCTCAGTGGTTAAGAGTATCAACTGTTTTTCCAAAGCTCCTGATTTCAAATCCCAGCAACCACATGGTGGCTCATAACCATCCATAACAATATCTGACACTTTCTTCTGGATACTTATCTAAAATAAATAAATATATCTTTAAAAAAATTATAAGAGAAAATTTCCCTAATCTAAAGAAAGAGATACACATGGACATAAAATAAGCATACAGAACTCCAAAAAGATTGGACCAGAAAAGATTCCTTCCATCACATAAAAATCAAAACACCAAATGCACAAAACAAAGAATACAAAAAGCAGTGAGGCAAAAAGGTCAAGTAACATATAAAGGCAGACCTATCAGAGTTATACCAGACTTCTCACTAGAGACTATGAAAGCTAGATCCTGGGCAGATGTCATACAGAACTGAAGAGAACATAAATGCCAACCCACACTACTATACACAGCAAAACTCTCAATTACCATAGATGAAAAAAACAAGATATTCCATGAAAAAGCCAAATTTATAGAGTATGTTTCCACAAATCCAGACCTTCGAAGGATAATAAAAGGAAAACTCCAACACAAGGAGGGAAACTAAACACTAGAAAAATCAAGAAAGTAATCTCCCATTAACAAACCAATGAGAAGACAACCACATAAAAATCGCTCCACTTTTAAGAACAACAATGCCAGGAATCAACATTCACTTTTCCTTAATATCTCTTAATATCAATGGACTCAATTCCCCAATAAAAAGACATAGGCTAACAGACTGGATAAATAAGCAGGACCCAATATTTTGCTGCATAGAAAAAACCCACCTCGGTGACAAAGACAGACACTATCTCAAAGTTAAAGGTTGGGAAACAATTTTTCAAGCAAATGGTCTCAAGAAACAAGCCAGAGCAGCCATTCTAATATCAAATAAAATGAAATTTCAACCTAAATTTATCAAAAAAGTTAAGCAAGGACAAGTCATACTCCTAAAAGCAAAAATATAGCAAGAAGATCTTTGAAACCTCAATATTTATGCTCCTAATGTAAGGGCACCCGCATTCAAAAAGGAAACTTTACTTAAGCTCAAAGCACATATGTGTGGTATATTTACACTATGGAATACTACTCAGCTATTAAAAACAATGAATTCATGAAATTCTTAGACAAGTCGGTGGAACTGGTGAATGTCACCCTGAGTGAGGTGACCCAATCACAAAAGAACACACATGGTATGCACTCACTGATAAGCGGATATTAGCCCAGAAGCTGGGAATACCCAAGAAACAATTCATATATCAAATGATGCCCAAGAAGAAGGAAAGAGAGTCCCTTGGTCCTGGAAAGGCTCAGTGCAGTAGTGTAGGGGAATACCAGGACAGGGAAACAGGAAGGGGTTGATTGGGGAACAATCGGAGGGAAGAGACCTTATGGGACTTTCGGGGAGGGGGGATTCAGGAAAGGGGAAATCATCTGAAATGTAAATAAAGAATATATCCAATAAAAAACAAGATTATATCAAATAAATAAATAAATAAATATTCTGAAAATGAAAAAAAAAAGAAAGAAATTTCTGAAGGAAACAGACATATAGGACAATATAGGAAAGGCCAGGATGTTCACAGGTATGAAAAGCAATATAAAATTTTTAACGATGGTTAATTTTTAAATTTCTTACTAACTTTTCCCATTAACATATCATTTATGTTAAGAGTTACAATTATTTTTTAATATCACATTCTTACTTATTTTTAATTTCATACATGTATATATTAACTCTTATAATTATAAAAGTTGCTATAATATTCCTCAGATCTTCTCTTTCAGCATTATTTACCTTTTTTAATATCATAAACCTTTAAAATTTAACATGAACATTGGTCTTATGACTTATCTACTGAATACATGTTCTGTTAGGTGGAGAACTTTACCAGGAGTATCTTATTTTTTTTCTATATGGAAACCCTTGAGAAGGAAGAAATGGGAGGAATACATTGAAACTTGCTGTGTCAAGTCTCCATAGAACTCACAAGTGGCAGGAAAAAGGAATCAAAGAAATCTATCCTTATTTAATGATATATTGGTTGTGTCTAGTAACCTGTGAATATGTGCAGCATGCATTCTATGAGAGGCCATGCTTTAATTAGGCCTTTTTGTACAAAAATAAAATGTTCTTTTACTTCTTTTTTTATAAAGATTATACTTACTTCATTATTTCATGATTGTAACTTATTTTTCCTCTACTGTGGTTGGGGGTTTGATGTACATTCCCCTACACATTTTAAAATTCATTTTGACAAAAGTTTCAGACACATTTTGGGCAGAGGGAAGAGGACTTATGGGACATATGGTGAGGCGGGGACTGGGAAAAGGGAAAACATTTGAAATGTAAACAAAGAAATATAGAAAATAAAATAAGATAAAATTAAAAAAAAAACACGAATTATTTAAGGTGCCACAAGAGGCAGATTCCTCTATTCTTTCTTTCTTTTTTTAATTAGATAGATTCCTTATTTACATTTCAAATGTCCCTTTCCTGGTCCTCCCCTGGCTCTCCAGCTGAAAAGTCCCATAAGCCATCTCGCCTCCACCTGTTCCCCAATCAACCCTCTCCAGCTTCCCTGTACAGGTATTCCCCTACACTGCAGCATCAACCCTTTCCAGGACCAAGGGCCTCTCCTCGCTTTGATGTCCAACATGTATCCTCTGCTGCCTCTGATTCTGGAGCCATGGGTAACTAACTCCATGTGTTGATGGTTTTGTTCCTGGGAGCTCTGGGAGTATTGGGTGGTTAAGAATTACTCAGGAAAGAAAGATGATTTTGGCCAACCAGATGCCCCAGGGCTTCTAGGGACTAAGCCATCAAAAAAGGGCATTGGTGGGAGGAGAAGTCCTTGGTCCTATGAAGGCTCAATAGATGCCCCAGCATGGGGAAATTAAAGTAGGTGGGAGTGGTTTGGGTGGAGGAGCATATTTTTGGAGGCAGGGGGTGGGAGGACAGGTTGGAGGTTTTCAGGGTGGGGGAAAATGGGAAAAGGCATAACATTTGAAATGTAAATGAATATATTCAATAAAAATGTAAAAAATATGAAAAAATACAAAAAAAGAAAGAGAAAGAACGAGAGAAAAAAAGAAAGAGAAGAAAGAAAAAAGAAAGAAAGAAAGAAAGAAAGAAAGAGGAAAGAAGGCAGATGTGCAAGCACATGCCAGTAATACTAGCATTGTTAAAGCTGACTTATCTTTTGTGGAATATGTGGACTATACAGTGGACATGTTCTCAAAATAAAATATTTAAACTATGAGAAGCAGGAGTCCTCTTGCTTGTTGTTTCCAGATAAACTGTAGAAGCAATAGGAGGGAATCCCTGATCATGATCCTTGTACACAAGTGGCAACCCATGTAAGCCTCTCAACCTCATAGTTTGCAGATTAGTAGGAAGAGATGAGAAGCAGCTCCTATCCCTCCACTAATCAAGGAAAACTGCAGGCACTGGGTCTTTTTTGCTGATTCGGCACATACTAGAGGAAACTGCTGTGATTAAATGAAGCTGTATACAAGGTTGCACTGTAACTCATGACCGCGGAGATGTTTTCTGGGACCATATCACATATAATCTAAACCGGCAATGATCATAGCCTCCATGTTATTCTAGAAGGTTTGAAGTTGGTATTGATATTATCAGGTAAATAATTCAATGTATGCTTTCACCAGTTTGTAAATGGTTTTGAGGACAAACATCAGTAAGTTAATTTATTCAGTTTGGGGGATAAAGTGGATAAACTTTCTGGTCATCTGTAAATAATATTCCTGAAGATCCACTTTAAAAAATGTGTGAAAATTTAATGTTAGAGAGAATTTTTCAATATATTGTAGTGACAACCAATTGCGTAAATTTGGCTTTCAGCCCTGTTCAGTCACTTTAAGCTCCCACCATAGAAAACTGTAGTTGGTGCCTGACTGATACAGGCTCAAAATAAGTGAATGTGCAGGCTGTCTACCAATCTGTCGTCCTTCTTGAC
This sequence comes from Apodemus agrarius, assembly GCA_964023405.1. Classification (NCBI taxonomy): domain Eukaryota; kingdom Metazoa; phylum Chordata; class Mammalia; order Rodentia; family Muridae; genus Apodemus; species Apodemus agrarius. The sequence goes on from OZ030007.1 coordinate 118,707,937, forward strand.
ATTTCTACTCAACTCATCTTTAGTCCACAATTGGAAATATTCACATTTTTTTTGGAAGATAATAATCAATAGCTAGGTGGTGCGTGCAGGGTCTTGTAGCACGTGCACGTGGGTCAGACATTGGGTTCATTCTGGAGCTGGGGAAGGAGGTCGGTCCAGTGTGTTCCATCCGGGGACCTGCTCCACTTTCCCCCTCCCTTCTCTGCATCTGCCTCTGACTCCGCCTCCGCCTCTGACTCCGCCTCCGCCTCCGCCTCCAACTGCCACTGCCGCCTACGATTGCAGACGCTCATGGGAATCTGCCTTTTTCTAAGTAATTAACTCATTTGAATTAAAAATGTATATATACGGATAGCGTGCTTGTAAGTATAGCTGGTGTAAGTGAAATTCACTTTGATTTTTGAGAGTAAAGGAAACTAAAATGGTTTTTTTTGAAAGACCATATATTTGTTCCACTTCTGCTGTGTAGTGACACTTACTTAAAACTATTTTGAGATTTACATTTATATTATGGAAAGAGAATTATTAGTCTTGTAAGAGATGATTGTCATTATTTTCATTTTCAAGGAATATTATTTGTTATCAGACATATTGGAATTAGAGGTATTAGGTTTATGCATTTCTTCTAAATTTTGGTTCATATCTATCTATCTATCTATCTATCTATCTATCTATCTATATATATATATACACACGACTAGATGTTTTCAGATGGAAAGAAAAAAGTACAAATGTTTCATATGATTGAGACATGTGTTTGTGAGTGTGCCTGTGAATCCTTTAGTAAATATTACATAATATTCTTGTATTCTGACTGTTACCAGTCACATTACATAATGTGGGAAATATTTTTTCTGTATTAGCACATTTAATATCAAACTAACAGAGACTCTTGATTCTCTTTCTAGGAATAAGAAAAGGGTTAAGATAAAATGTGTCATCCCTCTGAATTACCTGTGGGTGAAGGATGATATGGACCTAGTCAGCATAAATGAAACCTGTACTTGCAAGACACTTGATCTGTTTTAGCCCAATGGGAATTTTTTGGCCACCTTTCGGTAAGACCTACAGTTTGGACCTTGTATTCACAGGAGGATAGCTACAGAAATTGTGGGGCCACTTAATGCTTTGTAATTTACAGGTTAAACCAGTTAACCAGAATGTTTGCAACATAACAATCCAGTTTAGTCTGGTTGCCAACTCCAATTTTACCTTTCTATGATGACCCTAGTTTGTCTATACTTTCCACAACATACATTTCACATGTAAGTATATACCTTATTTTTTCATCTGCGTATTTCATTAGTATTCCACAAGATTCTTAGGGTAGGATAGAGGTACATGGTCTTCTATGAAAGATGTGGACAAAACAAGGACTTAACCATATCCTCCACATTCTTTTCCCCATAATGTCTGGTATTATTTAGGTTTTGAAAATACACAAATTGATTTCTCTCCAGTAATACTGCACAGTATACTTAAATTTGACCAATACCTTCAATATTCCTCAGGTAATTTCCATAAAAATATAGTATTTAATTTAACAGATAAAAATAGTTACTTGTAGAATGCTCAACTATTTGAATGTCTGTGTAGCAGAATATCATTGGTGGCTAATGGTCAACTTATAAGGATAAAGGTCAAGGGATAAGGTTCCATGGGTTCCACAGATGATAGACACACAATTGGCTCATTTTGATATGCCTTAGCTCAATGGGCAGGCTCTTCTAAGCCTCCCTCAACTCTCTTACCCTTCTTTTAATCATCAGGTCAAGACCTCTGAATCTGCCCTCAACTTTGTTTTCTCAGTCATCTTAATTCTAGCTCAGCACCCCAAATCTAGCCTCAGCTATATTATGTTTCTAATCACTCACCTGCTATTGCAGGCCAGTTGGGGACGCAGCCAATGGCCAAAACACCTTAGATCTCACATGGCTGGTGACTATTTCACCCTCTGTAGCATGGTGAGTCCTTTTTCTCCTCCCCTGCAATTGCTAGCCTTCCTGTGGTAAAACTGGAACTCCTGCCTATTCCACTCAGCTCATTGAATACTAGAAACTTTATTGATCAATCAAGAACCAATTGGAGCAAAGAAACTTCAGTGTTCACATGCAGATTCCTAATCAAAGCATCAAAACCAGCCACTTCATATCACAAAGTACCTATAAGGTTTCTTCCAATGTCACATTTTATTATTACCTCCTATGCCACTTTTATTATTAGTGTGTGTGTGTGTGTATGTATGTATGTATGTATGTATGTAGTTTGAGGGTCAGAGATATAATCCACCCTTCTGATAAAAATGGTTGTAGCCAGAGAATAGAGTGGGTAAGCAGTTAATTGTAGAAACATGAATGTGACAGGCTTTGGGCAAGAATCAGTCTATAGTTCCATAGTAAGCCAGCTTGAGTTATGGATGTTAGAACCATGGCAAAAGGGAGAAGAAAATTCTGTGACTGAAAGATCATTGCAGGACAGAAAATTATTTCCAGAAAGAGGAAACAATGTACACATTAGCTTACAGATGGAAAAACTATACCTGACATAGGGCTGTAAGCATGGGAAAGGGAAATAATGCATTGGTTAAGGGTTGCATTTTAGATCAGAAAATCATTGGTCAACAAGAAAATGTTGATGACTATAACATGCTGTGACTATGTCAATTATCAATGAGGTTTAACTCATTCAACATAAAATCTGCAGTTATAAAAGGTTTGCATTGGGAATTCACCTTTAATCCATCTTTTATTAGAGTATTACATGCTACAGTGAAATAGTGGTGGGCTTATTTTAAATTTGTACCAGGGGAGGTACTGTGATGACTCACACAGATAAAGCACTAGTCTCTAGGACCTCCTGTCTTTATGCCAATTCACTCAAGGAAACAAACTATTTTTTTCTTAAAAGCTGTCACCCTGTGTTAAATTTGTTCTTACCAAAGGTTGTGTACCTTACCTGTGGTTTAGTGTGAATAATGATCCCTTTCTATGTGACGACCTCACTCTAATTGGACACTGCCATAACTATCCCTTTATACATATGAAACTAAAGCTAGGAGCAATTGTTGGCCTTGCCATAGTCACACTGCTCTTGGAACATCGTCAGCTAGCTTCCACACTATATTCAACTTCTTGTCATACAAGTGCTTCAGTGAAACATGTCATTCAGAAGGACAGTCATGTGGAGAATACCATCTACACCTGAACCCTCATGATGGCAATTGGCTTAAAATAATTTCTATGAGCAATAATCTTAAAAGTCTTTTTCTCTTTTACCATTACAGTTCTAAAGAACAGAAAGATGAATGGTACTGTTTTCTCAAAAGGTATTTTACTTATGATTTTACTTTAATTCTGTACTGATATGGGAATTGCAGTTTGTGCTTCATTTCTTTCTCAAAAACATATTTGGTAGGGTATCTCAAAATATGTTGCTGATTAGATGGTCACTATACTGCTTTAGTTGCTTTTGTTTATCACATATTTCATTTAATGTTGAGGAAGTGCATTCATCGTCTTCTTTTTATATTGGAGTAAACAGTACTCTTCAGTTTTATTTTAAATTCCCCTCTGTAGATGTTATTGTACCATGTCCATTCAAGCCATCCACTTCCTCCTTTAAAGTCAAGCAGAATTTTACCTTTTCCTTGTGTATTAATCACAGTACTTTCTCTAGAGCCACAGAACATTTGGACTGTATCTATGTATTAAGGGGAATTACTGTAATGCCTCTAATATAACTTACCCAACAATGGGCATCTGTGAGTGGGAAATCAAAAAATCTCCTAGTTGTTCAGTTCATGAAGCTAGTTTGTTTCATCTGGTCTTCTGTATAAACTGGAATCCTGAAGTATATATCAACAGGTGTGATGGCAGTAAAATCAAGCAGCAAAGAATGAGTCTTCCTTCTTCCAATGTCCTGATGTAGGCCTTCAGCAGAAGGTGTGGCTCAGATTAAAGGTATTTTCCACTAATCCTTGATTGGGAACTTGGTTTGTTCCAAGCTGACCTTAAACTCAGATCTTCTACCCTCAGTCTCTAGGCATTAATGAAAGGTGTTTTCTGTAGTGTCTGTGCCTGTCAAAGTTCAAGTCAGAAGGCTTTGTCTTCCAGCCTCAAGGTCTGGATCACTAGTGTGCCCTCCATTTCTGGATTGTAGTTCATTGAAGATGTAGGCAATTTGACAACAACCTTGCCAAAAAAAGTTCTGAGAACTGACTGTGTTTCCTCAGTCAATGTGTTATTACCTGAACATATCTTTGCTTCTAAAATATTTTTAAATATTGCCTAATCTAATAATGCATGTTGCTAAACCAATTGTCTTATATTTAACACTTAGATGATACTTATAAATTATTAACAATGATTAGCTTAAAATAAGATACTAGAAAATTAACTTTCCTATATTGTGTGTTCTTCTTGCATTGGAGCAGAACTATTAATGAAGCTAAAAAGAGTATCAAGAAAACTTTCTCACTGCAGTTGTTCACTGAGGACATCCCAAGCTGTGCCAGTGTATGTAAATACAAATCAAAACTGACATTTCACGTTCATGAGTAGCAGAGAGACAGGCAGTTTGTAGAGTAATGGAAGATGGAGACTTAAGAAGAGGGGAGAAGGGAGAGATAGTGAGATTTACGTGTATAGAATAGATACATGGGATTGGCATGCACACATGTGTCTTTTATATGTGACATATAGAAAGCACTATGAACAAGATTGAGCCACATGGTAAAGCAACAAAATGGGAAATATTTTTAAATGACTGAAAAGTATGTCAGCTAGTTGCAACAGCATACATTTCCAAGCCAAGTATTATTATTAGAAATAAACAGCTTTCCCCTCTGAGTTCTTATTTCTTATATACTAACTTATACATTGTTCAATTATTATTTATTTTAAAATAGTTATATATAATCAAAAATAATTGTTATTATATTAGATAAGTATAAACAAATCTTAAACAGAGTGAAATATTATCAAGAATTAATTTGTTCTCCACATACACATGTTCTGTACCATTTTATCTCTTAACCTCTGTCCCCTATTCTTTCAGTATGTTTCTGTGCAGCCCCACACCTGCTTTGGAAGGCCAGCTAAATAATCATAGTTCTTTAGTTTTTTATATTCATATTTATTTGAATGTTCTCTGCATAGGGATATCTTTTCATGTAGCTTCTGTTTAGAAATCGCTTCTATTAACTTATCGTGTGTGTGCATGTGTGGACATATGTGTGTACAGTGCTTAGGATAAAACTCATAACCTCACCCATAATACATAGAAGTTTATCTTTGAGTTACACACATAGCTATTAAATAATTATTAAACAACTATTTCAGGGTAATAAGTTATGTTTAGAAGACAATACATAAAAACCCTGTGAAAGAGTTGGCTTATGAAGTGGTTTCCTTTGGTCTTGGTTCAAGGTTGTTTCTGGATAGCGACTGTTTCTTATTTAAGGGATTGTTTCATAGACACTTACAGTGCTTATATTATATGGAGCATTGTATGGTGAGTACTCACTCATATTTTATTTTGTTTTTTTAAATTTTGTTCTTGTCTTGTTTTCTTTTTTAATAACTGCTGCTAAAAAAAATCCTTATCATATACAACCTGTGACAGTTATGTTTGTATACCAAATACCACCATAGTTAATTTTGTGATAAATATGGTAGATGGACAGTCTTCCAGAGTTATCTCAAGGGAAGAAAACAAGATGTTTATTCTATATTAGAGTTGCCATTAAAGACTGTAGATTATAAGTAATGATTAGAAAATAACTAATTTTGTAATCATGAGCTTCAAGGTTATTTTATACTATTCTTCTCTGTACTTTCCACAGCCTTTATGTGTAACAGCAACAAACATCAATACAGTGAATGATATAATTGAGAAGTTACTATCAATGATAAGAATGCCTGTAAGTTATTTTCAAGTAACTTGGGATTAAAATTGAATTTTGTTTTTGAGATCCACATATGTGAAAATATATATGCATATAAATAATACAGATGAAACTTAATCATGACAAATTTACAAATCTCATTTTACAATCTTCCCCTTTTGGAATAAAAGGCATCTAAAATATGATAATAGCCTTGAGAGGGACTTTTGTCTTGCATTTCTTCTCTGCATTTCCATAGAAATGAAACTCAGAGCCCAATAGCATTGAGCTATACTTTTACTAGCACTAGACAATAAAGATGCAGTGTAATGAAATGAGAAGAATTAGTTATATGCACACAATTGATTTAAAGGATGCCAATCTTAGAGGCAACAAGATCTTTTCTTTGTTTAGTTTCTTCCTTCCTTCCTTCCTTCCTTTCCTTCCTTCCTTCCTTCCTTTCTTCCTCCCTCCCTCCCTCCCTCCCTCCTCTCTCCTCCCTCTCTCTCTCTCTCTTTCTTTCTTTCTCTCTGTCTCTTCATTAAAATTTTATTACACTTCCTTTATGATATATGATTCCTCTCCTCTCCTATTCCTTCTTATTTTCATTTCATGTATGTGGATGTGTAAGTGTACAAGGTCTGGTGGGTTGTTGGTTTTTTAAACTTTAATTAATGTGCCTGTGTATTTCTTTTTCTTTCTATGTTATTTTTCTCTGCATACATATCTGTATATTTGGTCTTTCTAATTTAAATGTGCAACTCTCTCTCTCTCTCTCTCTCTCTCTCTCTCTCTCTCTCTCTCTCTCTCTCTCTCTGGCGGTGTGTGTTTATATGTGTGTGTGTGGGGTGTTTCTCTGTTTCCCAGGTTAGACACATTTTCATCCTATCCACAGACTAGCTATAGCTAAATGAAAGCCAATGTTTGTATGTACTCCTAGGCAGCTTCAAAGCCTCTCTGTTTTTGTCTGTTTTTCTCACTGTTGCTGAAATAACCATATATTTCAAACATTCCTTTATTGAGTCATCATAAGCACTGTGAGTCTATGACTTTTTAGGTACTAGGTTCTGTGCTCATGCCAAATCAACATTAAATATTCCACTGACAGACTGGTGAGAACTATGTGAATCATTTTGTAATAATATTGGTCTTTGTTAGTGTTGATGGCTGAATGCAATTTCTTATTCTACAGTTGATCAATAGACCAAGGTTCCCTCAGGGGTTTCTCCTGAAATCAAGGGAGTCTCCTGATGACTCCAACCTGTGGTCAGAAGACATGCCATTAATATTAGTCCTAATAATTTCCCTGCTATAGAGATGGAAATTGTCAATAAAGAAAACCACTAGATACTTCAAGACTTTACTGATTATTTGTGATGGTTAGTATTTTCTTTTTTTTGGCTCTCAGAACAGTGAATATTACCAGCTGCAGTTCTGTCCTGGCCATGAGGAATCTCCAAAAACACCCCAAGGTAAGTACCAGGGAAATCTCTGGAAGAACTAGATGTGTTCACTGTTCTAACCCTGAATTCTCAATGTTTTCATTATTTAGAATTAAAAATAAATACACACTAAAACAAACAGTATTTTGTACATTAAATTCATAATTAATAATTTTTATTATAGCCTTCTGGCACATGATAAAATGTGCCTCATTATGAAAGAGTCTGAATTCTGACATAAAAATAACAGAAACTTCTGTGTTTTACACTTGAGAAACATCATTTTCCTAAAAAGAGTAATAAAACAAGACTCTGGATATATTGTTTCTGAAGAAAATAACTGAAAAAATATCTTTTGTTAATCATTACCGAAAATCCTACTAGCAAAATAAATTTTTCAGTGATTTCCAACACCCACATGATAGCTCATAGCCATCCATTTCTACAGTTTGAGGGGGATCAAATTAGTTCTCAGGTATCAGGCTCAATATGGTACAAAGATAAACATCAGAGCAAAACAGTTACAAACAGAAACACGTCTAAAATTAAAATGAGAACACCTTCAAAGAACAATTCAGTGTTTGAAAGAAACTTCTGTCACAAGAAAATTGGGAATAGTTCTACCAGAGGACCATGCTATACTCCTGGGCATATGGCCAGAAGATTCTGCAACATGTAATAAGGACACATGCTCCACTATGTTCATAGCAGCCTTATTTATAATAGCAAAAAGCTGGAAAGAACCTAGATTCCCTCAACAGAGGAAAGGATACAGAATATGTGGCATATATATATATATATATATATATATATACATATATATATATATATATATATATATATATATACATACTACTCAGCTATTAAAAACAATGAATTCATGAAATTTTTAAGTGAATGGACCTTGAAAATATCCTGAGTGAGGTGACCCAATCACAAAACTACACATGGTATGCACTCACTGAGAGTAGATATTAGCCCAGTATCTCGGAAAACTCAAGATAAAATTCATAGACCAAATGAAGCTAAAGAAGAAGAAAGAACAAAGTCTGGACATTCTGGTCCTTCTTAGAAGCAGAACAAAATACACACAGGAGGAGATACAGAGACAAAGTGTGGAGCAGAGACTGAGGGAAAGAGTATCCAGAGACTGCCCCACCTGGGGATCCATCCCAAACATAGTTATCAAACCCAGACACTATTGTAGATGCCAACAAGTACTTGCTGACAGGATCCTGATATCTTGAAAGACTCTGCCAGTGTATGATAAATACAGAGGGGGACACTCTCAGCCAACCATTGAATTGAGCACATGGTCCTCAATGGAGGAACTAGAGAAAGGACCCAAGTAGCTGAGGGGTTTGCAGTCCCATAGGAGGAACAACACTATGAACCACCCAATATCCCCAGAGCTCCCCAGGACTAAACCACTAACCAAAGAGTACACATGGAGCAACCCATTGCTCTAGCTGCATATATAGCAAGGATGGCCTTGTTGGACATTCAAGGGAGGAGAGGTCTTTGGTCCTGAGAATGCTCAATGCCCCAGTATAGGACAATGCCAGGATAGGGAAATGGGAGTGAGTAGATTGGTGAACTTGGGGGAGGGGGAATGGGCTGGGGGTTTATTGGATGGGGGGACCAGGAAAGGGGACAGCATTTGCAATGTAAATAAAGAATATATCTAATAAAGAAATAAAAGTAAGTTAAAATGAAAAAACTTTCAAAGAAAAAAATTCAGCGTCTTTAAGGAAACTGTGATCATAAGACATTTTTCTTTTATGTGTGAGAGTTTTCTTAAGCAGTACGAAATTCAGCAACATTAAAAATATTCTGTCTAGTCCAAACTAAGTAGATTCTGTTTTGTAATAAAAATTGTAAATATAGCCATATCTCTGAGTCCATATGAAATATGCAGTTTCCTATGACCAGCAACTCCCATACTGAATGAGAGTTCATATTCAGTTTATTGGAGAATTCCTGACTGCTATTCCTTCTATTATCTTTTCTGTTTCTCTCTAAATAAATTATAACCAAATAAATAATAATAATGAAATGATCAGAAGCACTTTGATAAGTTTTAAAATTCTAAGATCATCAATTGTGCTTGCAAAGGTGATCTTTTAAAAGCTAGCCAAAGAAGAAGTTCTAATGCATTACATGACCTTCAGACAAGTGACAATAACTATAACTTTTAGAGATCAGAAAACATAGCTATTCAAAATTTTTTAGTGTATCATCAAAAGAATATGTGGTGATATTCTTGATTATTTGAGGGAAACTAAAACTGGACTACTTTTATTTTTCTTCAATACCTATTTTCAGGATTTTAAGACAAAACCAGGGCAAACTCAATACACATATTTGACTTTATTTTCATTTATACAAAGAGAATTGCTATTGAGTGAAGGAAAGTAAGGAACTCTCAATCCTTACTCTACTGAAACTACAGGAATGTACCAAAATCATCTGGCCTTTTCAGTTTTTTTATAAGTTGGACACAATAGCAGTAGTACCCAGTGAAAAGACAAATGTGAAGTGGCACATTCCAAAATAAATTTATTGAGTGAAATGTGTCAACTTGATAATATTTTGACATTAACATTTGGAAGAGTTTTGTACATTATGGATGTTTCAGAAATCCCAAGAATTTAATGCTCTTGTTAGTTTCTTATCATCATTTTGAATGTGTATTTCAACACACAGGCTATATGCAAGTATGTATCCCTTATGTTTAGATGTTTCTATATTGATCACTTGTTTGGATCTGGAGTTGCTGTAAATCTTGCTGTGACTGTAGCACTGACACTATGTATATGTCAGAAGCAAAGGCAAATGAAGATTTTAATCATATTGGTGATTCATGAGAAAGGAACAAAGCCAAGATTGCATATTTCCTAGAAAACCATATCCACAACACAGCACACACTCTCTAAGATTTCTTTAGACAAGAAATACCTTAAAACAGGGGAGAGCACATCCAGTATCTGGATTTAATTCTAATTTTGTGTTTGTAGTTCTGGCCCAGAGTTACTGTTTGTTGGAAAAGTCTAAAAATGGTTTTGTGTGAAAGGAGTTATTCTTAACTGCCTGTGAGAAATATTCACACACACACAAGAAAAAAGTCTCGAGACTGCAGTTTTCTTAGGCACTGAATTGTTCATTGACTGTGGGTTGGTGCGCTCCCTAGGTATAGCAGATAGGAGAGAGTTTACTTCAACTGTTGTCCATATGCCTCCATGGAGGAATTTGTTTTTTCCTGTCCAGCTTTGTGATTGTATACTTTCCTCTGTTGACTCTTTTACCCTCAGATTATGAATTATCTGATATGCTGAGAAAAGTTGTCTATTGCATATAACTTCTACCTGTCTCATTATTATAATACATTTTTTTAGGTCCTTGTTCCTAACCAGAGTATTAAAAAGTCTTGTGTGTCCTGACAGACTCATTTGTTCTCTAGAGCATACAGCATCACCCTGATCATTGTTAAGGAGAACAGAAGGAGAGGAAGCAGAGGCCATTCCACTTCACTGATTCCACAAAACCCTGTCCTTATGCTGGGAATTGAGATGGACTCTATAAATGAGGTTGTCATCATGAGAGAAAAGTAATTTTTGACACAGAATTGCTTGACATGGCTAATAGAATTACTTATATAGTGCTTGCTTCCAAATGATATGAAGATATATAAATGTATATATGATATATATCATGTATATATTTATGTGTGTGTGTGTGTGTGTGTGTGTGTGTGTGTGTACACAGTGGGAGATAATTAAATTGACTAATATAAATCTAGATATTACTGGGTTCACTGTTTAACAACACTATGTTTCCATACACAGAACACACATGGCCTGCAACAAGCTTCATTCATTCTATTTCCTGGAAACCTGACAATTTCCCCTGGGTTCTGTGGGTAGCAGGTATATACATGTAGGACAGAGAAATTCATACATAATGTTTAAATTTTTCCCATAATACTATAGGGAGAATTGATTTGCAGAAAATATTTTAGTCAAAAACTTTAGCTGTATATTCTTGTTGCTTTTCAATTCTGATTATTCTATGAGCTGGTCTACAAAACATTTACCCCAATTTTCCTTTGTATTCAGAGCTTTGTAAGTAACATCTTGCCAGACAATCAATAGTAAAATTCTCCTTTTTTTATGTATAGTATTCTAATGAGGATGCCACAAAAGAAAAAAGTCTCCTCCTGCTAAAACAGCTCATCAGTGTGCTATTAAAAATCCAACCTCTACCAGGGATCACCTAGACACCTACAGCTTATCTGTCCATATAGCCCCTTGTGTGCTGTTGGATCCTCCTTGCATGAATTCATTATTTTGGAGTGACCTCTCAAAAAAGGTAAGGAGATCTGATTTTTCTCTTTGGGAACAAAGCCTTCATTGTAATCTAGGAATTGGGAATACCTCAGAAAGGTCACTGATATTAAAGGACACCCTAGGATTGTATTCTTCTGGAGTTGGAGATGCGTTAGTCTATTTTAGGAAGGATTGGGAATGGAGATTGTTAATGTAGTTTGAAAGAATTTAATCATTTATTTTTTTTGTTCTTTCGTCTCACTCACATATTACATATTATTATCTATTATAAAAATGGTATTAAATTATGTTATTGCTAAGACTCCATTGTACCTGATTAATGATTCTACATAGATTCTGTCATTTGAAAATGGCATTTTCAGCATTCTCCACCTCTGTTACTCAGGCACCTTTATTCATGTGACAGATCTATTAGAATCACTTTATTGTTTTTTTCTTCCAAACTACAATCAAAATGGCATTTTAAGTACTTCTCAATAAATGAAAGTTGAGAATTTATCTGACCAAATTCTTCCAGATTCTCACCATTAAAGACCATAAAACTCCCATGGTTAAGAGTCTACTATTTAGTAGTACAACACAATCAGACTCACTCCTGCTATATTTCTCACCTTTCTTCCCATGGTCCATAAGTTATGTAAGATATCTTGGATATGAAATTATTGTTTACAAAGTTCACTTAGAAACAATTATTTTATTTAAAAAGCCATGCTACAAGATTGAACCATATCCCAACAATCTTTACTATCCAAGTTCAGAAACACTGTAACACTGTAGAACAGTGTAGCAACACTTAAAAAAATAATTATATTCCTATTTATGTGAAAAGGTAGTCTAGAAAATTATTTGCATTAGAAAAAATAGCTCATAATTTGAGGGTTCAGGCTATCATCATACAGTAGTTCTGATGTCAGGAGTTTGTAGCTAGTGAAGTCATTCACATAGTTGAGAAGCAGAGGACAAATGTTCATATTCAGCAAGCTTTTTCTTTTATACGTTCTAGGAACTATGTCTAAGAAATAGAACAGCCCAGTAATATTGTTAGTTTGCGCACAACAGTTATTTAATCATAGACAGAAAATAATGACACTAAATACTCCCTCTGTGTTGTGTTCAGAATCCTTTGACAGAGACAGTTCTAAATAAAATTCCAGTAATGATCAACATTAATTATCACACATGAAAAAATGAGAGATGTGTCACCATTTTAAGAATATAAGTAATGGCCTGAAAGGATGGGTCTAAAGCAATTGAGATACAGGTTGTGTAACATGAATTCAGGGCATCTAAACTTAGATTTAAAAAACAAACAATTTTCTGAGGAACCAACAAACTGATTTCCAGAGTGGTTTTTCCAGCTTGCAGTTCCACCAGGAGTGGAGGAGTGTACCTCTTTCTCCACATCCTCCATAGCATTGCTGTCCCTTGAGTTTTTGATCTTAGCCATTCTGACTAGTGTGAGGTGGAATCTCAGGGTTGTTTTGATATGTATTTCCCTCATGATTAAGGATGTTGACCATTTCTTTAGGTGGTTCTCAGCCATCTAGTAGTCATCAGTTGAGAATTCTTTATCTATACACCACATTTTTAATAGGGTTTTGTTTCTCTGGAGTCCCTATTCTTATTTATATAACTGGGAGTTAGTACTAAAACATCAGGAAGTATATTATATAGCATACACCATATTTTTATCATTATTCATTATATCACACAGTACATACACACACACACACACCACACATGTATATGTATATATATATATACACACATACATACACATATACATATGTATATATATATATGTATGTAATGGTATGCAATGCACTTTTATATGACCAGCAGTGCATTTGGGGTGAATAATTCATAATTGTCTCATCACTATGAAGCACAGCCATCATTAACTCTAAAGTATGGCTACAATAGATAACAAACAAACAAACAAAATACTAGGTAATAGGGATTCTTGCAACTTTACTGTAATCTTCTTGGAGAACCATTATAAACACAGTATACTTGTTTATTGGAGATTTCCTGACTGTTATTCCTTCTATTTAGTAAATGTTTGGTAGACCACCTCATAGCACAATCAGAATTCAAAAGCAGTGAGAATATACAGCTAAAGTTTTGTACAAATTTTTTTTCTGCAAATCAGTTCTCCCTATAGAATTATGGGAAAAATTTTAAACATTATGTATGAATTTCTGTGTACTACATGTATCTCTGCTACTCACAGAACCCAGAGGAAAGGTGTCAGGTTCCCTGGAAATGGAACGAATGAAGCTTGTTGCAAGTCATGTTTGTTTGGTGTATGGAAACAAGTGTTGTTAAACAGTTAAACATCTCTCTAGCCACCCTGGGGACACATTTAATATCTAATGGAGTATGAATCCATGTAACACTCTCGTGACACTCTGGAACACAAGGAGCAGAAAGCACATAAACAAACCTATGCAATGCAGGTATAAAAGCTTCTGCTATATGTAAGGCAGTGATGCTGGAGTCCTGGGTAGAAATGGGAACTCAAAGCTCCTATTACCTAAGAAATCATTCTATGGAGTTTATACAGGAAAATGCTTCAAAGAAGTCAAAGCTATACCTCACCAAGCCTTATATAGGTAGTTATAGTTAGGAAAGATGAACTCAGTAATAGATTCATGTTCTAATCAATGACATGTTTAACATGTACAATAATCACAATACCATGGTAATTATATTACAATGTAAATAAACCACAAGTATTATACATACATCTTTTAATTTATCTCACATCAATATTGTAGTCTGACCAGCACACAACTGTATAGCATTGGATGTCTTCCACACCATGAGAGTTATAATGTAGAAGACCCTTAAGAGGTGGGATTACAGAAATGGTACAACACTCTTGCTTGAGAAATGCACCTGTTTATAAAGTTGCTATACATGTCTGAACAAAGGAAACCTCTTGGCTTGGGGCACCATTTCAATTTACAATCCTGTAAATACAAACCTATGCACATTCAAAATGCATCATTTCTAACTTTGTGCAGTTCTTCAAGTGTTTACTGTATCGTTACCTTTGGATAGCAGACATTTTTTTCCAAGCAGAGATTCTTCATCAAGGACGCTAAGCCAATTTTCGTATAAATCTGAAGAAAGCAAGCTTAATTGTATATCTCTAATAAAATCATTTTTGTAATTAAAAAACACAAGAAAATTAATGGCCAATGTACATTGTAGAAAGTATTTGAGAAAATTTTTTGTTTAAAAATAGGAGTTTAGACCAGTGATTCCCAACTTCTTTGTCACAATCCTTTTGGGGCACTCACATATCCTGCATATCAGGTATTCCACACAGTACACATTATAATTCATAACAGTAGCAAAATTTCAGTTATGAAATAACAGCAAAATGATGTCATGGTTAGGTGTGACCACAGCATGATGAACTATATTAATGTCACATGGAAGGCTGTGAACCACTGGTTGAGACCCCTACTTCCTTAAGAGATTCCCAGCCTGTCATGAACCAGAATCTTGACTCAAAAGTACAAACTACAGGCAGGAGCCTAGGTGTTCTTACCTAAGATTAGAATCAAAGATGCACAGTTCTGGATTCACTATCAATGAAATAACCCTACTGACTGTTCTAATTGCCTTTCCTGGCTTTCAGTCCACACTACTACCTGCAATCAGAAATCTCTACTTCACATCATACCCTGAAGCTCTGTCTGTCTCAAAGGAGGCCAGCTTCTCTGTGGGACATCCAGACAGGAGCCTATCATAACTGCTCTCTGAAAGGCTTCACCTAGCAGCTGACTAAACAGATGAAGAGACCCACAGACAAACATTGGATGGAACCCAGGGAGACCCTTATGGAAGAATTGAGGAAAAATTCAGGGTCCTGGTGGAGATAGGGACTCAACAAGATGAACAGACTCAACTAACCTAGACCATTGGGAGTGATCAAGGACTGACCACCAACCAAAACACATACAGAAGCTGCATCGTGACTTATGGCATATATGTAGAAAATGTGCAGCTTGGACTCTATGTTGGTCCCCCATCATGTGCAACAGGGTCTATCCCTAAAGCTGTTGACTATCTGTGGAAACCCCTCACCAAACTGGCCTTAGTAGGAGAAGATGTGCTAATCCTGAAGAGAGTTGACGTGCCAGTGTGCAAGGATAACTCATGGGGGCCCTAACCCACTCAGAGAAGAAGGGAAGAGACTCTGTGAAGGGTGAAGAGTTAGGGTGAGGCATTCAAGATGTAAAATAAATGAATAAATGAATGCATAAATGAATGAATAGGTAATAATATTAGTAATAGTATAAGAAGAAAAATAAACAGTAACTATTAAAAACCAACAAAACAAACAAACTAAAACCAAAGTGCTCCTGTTGAAAATAAACAACCAGCAAAAAATGCCAGGGCCAGAAAATACCTCATTCTGATTGTATAATTGGATGAATTGTACTTTCAGTTCACAGAGAGTAAAGAGGTAATATAAATGTACACCTGTGCATACAGCACCATCTGGATTAGTAGTGAATTTTCTTACTTAAGCACCCTGTTTACATGTGAGAACATTTCAGTTTCATATCCATTCCTTAAAACGTGTAAATATTCCACTACTTAAATTAATTGTAAGCTTGTTTGAAGAACAAAGAGAGTTTCTTTGTGCATGAAATACCACAATTAACTTTCATATAGTAAAAAGGATGGCAAATCAGAAAAATGGAAAATTCCCAGGTTTTCCTGTACCTTTAAATTGCTCTGAGTACACATAGCCACTTTCAGACACTGATCTTCATGTTCCACCCTGTGATGTGGTCCCAGGAGTTTGGCAATGAGAACCAGCTTAATGGGCAAGCTTGAGGTCCAAGAATGGGTCATTCAGTAACTTTGCCTAGTGTTATTAACCATGCATACTATCAGAGCATTATCGTTTCTCTTGATGTCTAGGGCCATAGCTCCACAGTCTACTGAGAGTCAATCTCAGATCAGGGCCCAAATAAAAATGAAACAATGATATTTGCTCTAGAGTTACTGCTGCTCAATGGTTAAGTGTGGCAGACTCTTTAGAAGTAGGGTAGGCTAATTCTGCAGTACTTGACATGGGGTTAGGATGGCAATATCTGGCAAAGATAAAAGTGCTGCTTTATTTTTTTTAGTAGAGAAAGAAAACAATTTCATGCATCTGTTGAACAGAGGGCAATATCCAACTCTCTTATAACTTCTATTAAGTCTTTGATAGACCAGCTATTTTGTAGTGTTGTTATTAGGAATAGTTTTGTTGTTGTTGTTGTTAAGTATTATATAAGACATTTATTTTGTAAAACACACTTTTATCATTATTATTAATTGTTCTGCTATTAGTTCACATGGTATCATTACAGAGGTGAAGTCAATGGGAACATTTGCAATGCCAAAACAAAGTCCAACTGATGTATGAGAAAGTTAACTTCCAACAGAAAGTGTTCACATGTGGCTTTGTGATGAACCTTTGACCTTGTCAGACTTTTACCTACCATGCCTCTTATCTAGAGGTCATGTGTCCATAGTTCTAGAAAGCTGTCATCATTAGGCAATCTCAAGGACAGAAAGCATATATGCATCTCTAGACTGATGCTGGATGTCAGTAATGGAAAATACTTCCTCACCTTTAAAACAGAAGTTACTGTGAGCAAAGATTCTTCATTCCAGTTAATCTGTTGTTCATTGTAAATCTTATTCCTCAGGGACCAGTGTGCTTTTTCTGGTATGAATCCTAATATTTGATCTGAATTTTGGCGTCTTTGCACAATTATGGATAACATATCCTGTGTGGAATAAGGACAAACTTCTATTATTACACATCCAAACAGCTGAAGCACAAATATGTCCTTGAAGGTAAACCAGAGTTGTGGCAATTATGGATGCATAGCTACAACTGAAAGGAATGAAGAAGACATTGAACTTTTTTTCTTTTTTAGCTTTCTAATATACTTTATGCCTAATTGATTTTTCCAAAATTGAAACCTTAAGGTTTCTTGGAATTAATCAATCCTCAAGATTGTATCACACTTCTATTCACCAAAGCATTTTGGTGAATGGTGCCCTCTTACTTTTTCTTTTCTTCTATGAATGTCTTTCTCAAGCATTCCATTCTAAGTTAAAATTGGGATAGTTCTCTTTCAGTGATCAAAAGTATCTGAATAGGCATGTATATCAGGTGATACCCCTATGCAAGTACGAAGTGACTCTCAACATGGCCACATGAAAAAATTCAAATGAAAGATACTTATTTATATTACTGCTCATTCTGACTGGATTTTTGTCTGAGTTTTGTTCTTAAATAGCAGATGAACCTTTCATCTTTTGAGAGTCTCCCATACTTATCTACTATCACTAAAGGGAATACATGATGCAGAAAACTACTCATGTAGACTCAGAGGAATCCTGAGGGTGGATGATGCAAGAACTTTCCCTACCTTTAGGATCCATCCTACTATATGCACTGATTGATTTTTTTATACCCACCTCTTCCCCAGAATCCAACTTTTCCTTTAGTGTTTTCCAAAATTTACCATTGGGAGATAGGATGAATATGTGCTCTGTTGTGGTGCCTTTTCTCTTTAAGTGGTACAGGATGTCCTGAAAGGAAGAAAGGGAAATACTTGTCACTCATCATGCAGCACAGAGCACTATTTCCTTGGGAGAAGCAGACCAATGGTGTGCACATGTGCAGTGCAAGGGCTGGCATTGTCAAGGAGGACCTTGAACTGGTTGGAGGCATCATTCTTTCTTGTATACATCCCACCCTAATGTTAACCTTGAAATATCAAGAAACACTCATTTTTTATCATATTTTCCTTAGTAAAGGCAGAAATGAACCTGATTTTCCTTAGTAAAGCCAGAACTGAACCATGTGAGACCTACCTAATTGCTGTGGGCCATTTTCTGTCATGACAAATGGAACTCAGCTCTTTTCCAAAGGCTTCCTCTCTTATTAACTGTCTGGACAGTGCACACTTGGTCCTGGTGGAGCACAGGACACCTGTGGAAACATAATGTCTACAACGTCTTCATTTCTTATGAAGTCTTTCCTTTGCATCTAATGAGAAAATGTGATAATTACCTAGAATAGTTTAATTTATGTGGATGTTAAACAAAAACAAATTTCAATTGAATAATGTCCCTGTTGTAATGGGTTAGACATTCTGTAGTGTCTCTGTCTTCTTCCCTATGCTCTGAGCTGTTATTAATCTGTGAGATGTCTCTAAGACATAATCTAGTGTTCTCTAAGACACGATCCAGTGGGAATTCTCACAAGATGATGCTGTCTAAGTTGCATTCCATCCTATGATAATTGATATATAATTGAACAAGTTCCAAGAACTATGTGCAGGCAGTTGCTTCTGTAATAATATCTGTTTTGATTGCCACCTTCATGTATTCAAGTACATATATATATATGTATATACACTTATATGTGTATATATATACATATATATATATATGTATGTATGTATATATACACTTATATGTGTATATATATACATATATATATATACACACAGAGAGACACACAAACACACACAATTTTCTAAGTTGAGAACTTATAAAGAATTAAGGAGTAAGGAGCATGGAATTGTGCCATTATTTGAAAAATTGTTTATGTACATCAATCAGTTTTCTATTGTGTTCAATTGGTGCTATGAAGCTCTTCCCATGGTTAGTTTTTGGTTTTTTTTTAGTTGAGCTTTTATAAGAACCATTGTTAAATTTTTGTCAAACTCTAGACCCTGGTTTCAGTAGTGTGACTTGAAGAGTGAGATTAAAGAATATTTTTCTCCTAAGACTTGTTTTTATAAAAATCAGTCCATAATGATATCTTATATATGCTACTTAATAAAAAAGTGTTCAAAGGAAACAATGGAGTCATATAACAAGATATAAATTAAACAGTCTTTCTCAGTGTAGAACATACTATTTGTCTAAAAGAACATAGTAAGAACTGAAAACCAAAGTAATAAGTTACAGACTGATAAGATGTATGAATTTTTATGTGTTCGTATTCACATGTATTCAAGTACATATATATGTATATACACTTATATGTGTATATATATACATATATATACACACAGAGAGACACACAAACACACACAATTTTCTAAGTGGAGAACTTATAAAGAATTAAGGAGTAAGGAGCATGGAATTGTGCCATTATTTGAAAAATTGTTTTAATTTCATAATCTCCAGAATTTAAGTATTAGGTCTATTTGAAATCCAGGTAAAGGTGTGGATACACACAAAAATATGCTTTCTGTGTGAATTGAAATGAGAATAGAGTTGGAGCTAGGAGACTAAGGTTACTTCTACTTCAGTCTGAAACAGATTATCTTCAGTTCCATACATATACCTTTTCTGTCTCTCTTATAATATAATGGTATAAATGCAGTTCTTAGGTCCTTTTCTGCTCTGATCATGAAACTATGTGAAATCATATTCTAATGGGACAAAAGATGTGTGTACACACACATGTGCATATAGTGTCTTGGACACTATACCTGTTTATGTTGACTATCTGTCTGGAACAAATGGAATGTTCTCCCTATAATCAAGGTTAGTCTTGATATCAGAATATAGAGATCTCAAGCTGGACCTGGGGCATACTATTTTGGTTTGGGGTTGTTTTCTTCAGTACCCCTCCCCTAAGCAAGAAAATGAGAACATGCACTGATATTTTATGCCAAATTGAAATGGGAACTGAGATGTTACTTGAAGGAAGTTGGAGGACTCACCTTGCTTCTGGCTTCCAGCTGAGTCTCAGGTCCTTAAGATGAATTGCCCCTCTGCATTCAAGTTTAGGTTTTTCACAAACATGCCAGGCAAGGCAAGGCAGGAAAAGCTGTGAAAATTTGTTAGTTTGATCTACTGAAGATATTTTGAAGATTGTTCACTGTAATGTCATGTGGATACTAGTAGACTATGAAAAGAAAATAATATGAATTGAAACTACTAAAAATAAGTGTGAGCAACCCTTCCAATGGGATTTAGCATGCACTGCTCTATTTTATGTCTTATGCTTCTTCTAGAAAATGTAGAATGTACACCCTAAGGATGAGGAGACTTATATGGGTATTATGATAAAATAAGGATGTGTAATCAGAGAACTCTAAAACCAGGAAAAGATTTTCAATTTATCATTTTATTTAGAGCCATCAGAGCACTTTGTATGGCAGAGTTTTCTTGTTTTCTACTTTGACTGTATTAAGACCTGCCTGTTTGATCCTTGATATCAATAAAACTTGTATACCATAAGAAACTTACATTGTTTCTCTAGCTTTATACTAATCAATTTAAATATTTCCTACTGCATATACATCTATTTTCGTATGATTTTAGGCTAACACTCTATAAGTAATTCTATTAACCATGTCAAGTACTTCTCTGTCCAAAATTATTTTTCTCTCATGATGTTGGTCACATTTATAGAGTCCATTTCCATTCCCAGAGGACAGGGTTTTTTGGTATCAGTGAAGTGGAATAGCCTGTGCTTCTTCCCATTGGTGTTCTCCTTGATAATAATGATGTTGATGCTGTATGCTATAGAAAACACACGAGTCCCTCTGGACACACAATAGATTTTTAGTACTCAAGTTAGGGACATGGACCTGGAAGAATGTGTCCTAATAATGAGGCAGGATGAAGTTCTATGCAATAGAAAACTTTCTCAGCATATCAGATAATTCATAATCTGAGGATTAAGAGGAGTCACAAGAGGAAAGTGTACAATCAAAAAGTTGGATAAGACAAAACATATTTCTCCATACAGGCATACGAAAAACATCAATTGAAGTAAACTTTCTCCTATATGCTACATCTAGGGAAGGCACCAAAACACATTCACAGAACAATTCAGTGTCTTTAAGATAACTGCAATCACAAGACATTTATCTTATTTGTGCATGTTAAGTGTGTGTGTGGGTGTGTGTGTTTCTCACAAGTAGTAAGAACAATTCCTTTCTCACAACAATGTTTTTAGACCTTTTTGACCAACAGTGATTGTGGGCCAGAATTACAAACACAAAATTAGAATTACATCCAGGTTCTTGATGTGCTCTCCCCTGTTTTAATGTATTTCTTCTCTAATGAAATCTTAGAGAGTATGTTCTGTGTTGTGGATATGGTTTTCTAGGAAGTATGTAACCTTGGCTTTGTCTCTTTCTCATGAACCACCAGTATGATGAAAGTCTTGATTTGCTTTTGATTCTGACAGATAGAATGTCAGTGCTCCAATCAGAACAAGATTTACAGCAACATTGAGATAAAAGAACTCCAGTTCCATCCAAGTGATCAATATACTAACATCTAAACATGACGCATACATACTTGCATATAGCCTGTGTGTTGAAATACACATTCAAAATGATGCTGAGAAACTAACAAGAACATTAAGTTCTTGGGATTTCTGAAACATCCATAATGTACAAAACTCTTCTAAACCTTAATATTAAAATATTATCATGCTGATACACTTTACCCAATGAATTTATTTTGGAATGTGTCACTACACATTTGTCTTTTCACTGAATAATACTGTTATGGTCTTCACCTTGTAAAAACCGAAGACCAGGTGATTTTTGTACATGCCTATGATTTCAGCACTCATTTGTTTGAAACAGTAAGGGTTGAGAGTTCCTTACCTGCCTTGACTCAGTAGGAATTCTAGGTTGCACAAAGGAAAATAACGTCAAATGTGTGCATTGAGTTAGCCATGGTTATTATCTAGAGTATTATAACCTGATAATAAGTGTTGAAGAAAAATAAAAGTAGTCCAGTTTTAGTTTTCTTCAAATAATCAAGGATATCATTACAGATTCTTTTCATGGTACCTGATAAATTTGGAATAACCATGTACCTTGATCTCCAAAAGCCATTTTTACTCTCACTTGTGTGGATGTCACTTTATAAGTTAGCACATCGATCTTCCCAGCTGTTTCCCAGCCAGCCAGAGGCAGAACCAGCCTCAGCCAGCTTCCCAGGTGTTCCGACCCAGACTGCAGAACCAGGTATCTGAGATATCCAGAGTTTAAGACCTTCGGGGACTCAGGCATTGAGCAGGACCTGCGCACAGAGTAGCGATTTGGGGGACACCAGCCAAGCCTGGGCTCTGGGCCCAGAGGGCAGACCCTGCACTCCCTGCATCCTCCGCCATCTTCCCAGCTGCTTTGAACCAGCAGGTGGAACCAGGTACCTGAGATATCACGAGTTTAAGACCTCTGGGGACTCAGGACACCAGACAGCAAACCCTGAGCAGGAGCAGTGCAGAGCAGCTGCCCAGCAGGAGGAACCAAGTACCTGAGATATCCTGAGTTTAAGACCTCGGGGAACTCAGGCTACCTGTCAGCAATATGTGAGCAGGAGCCCTGCAGGGCAGTGGTTCAGGTGTCCCAGTCGTGAGGAAATAGCCTTACGAGCCCACAGGAGGTTCAAGCACGAGCTAGTAACTACAGGACCAACTAACACCAGAGATAACCAGATGGCAAAAGGCAAATGTAAGATCGTTACTAACAGAAATCAAGGCAATATGGCAGCATCCGACAGTAATAAAGTTCCCTGACAGTAATAAATCTTGGATACCCCAACACACCAGAAAAACAAGACTCAGATGTAAAATCACTGGTCAGGATGCTGATAGAGGATTACTTAGATAAATCTCTTAAAGCAATACAGGAGAAAATGGATCAGAAGCTCTTACAAGGCAAACACAAAAATCACTTAAAGAAATTCAGGAGAATATGGAGCAAAAAATGAATGCCAATAAGGGGGAAAAACAAAAATCACTTAAAGAAATACAAGAGAACGTGGGTCAACAAGTAGAAGTCATAAAAGAGGAAATGCAAAAATTCCTTAAAGAATTATAGGAAAACACAAACAAGTAATTGAAAGATCTGAACAAAACCATCCAGAATCTAAAAACAGAAGTAGAAACAACTAAGAAATCGCAAAGGGAGACCACGTTGGAGAGAGAAAACCTTGGGAAGAAATCAGGAGTCATAGATGCAAATATCAACAATAGAATACAAGAGATAGAAGACAGAATCTCAGATGCTGAAGATACCATTGGAACCATGGATTCAACAATTAAAGAAAATGAAAAATGCAAAAAGCTGGTAACCCAAAACATTCAGGAAATTCAGGACACAATGAGAAGACCAAACCTAAGAATTATAGGTATAGATGAGAATGAATATCTACAACTTAAAGGAACAGCAAATATCTTCTACAAAATTATGGAAGAAAACTTCCCCAACCTAAAGAGAGAGAGAGATGCCAATGAATATACAAGAAGCCTACAGAACCCCAAACAGACTGGACCAGAACAGAAATACTTCCCGTCACATAATAATCAAAACCCCAAATATATTAAACAAAGAAAGAATATTAAAGGCAGTAAGAGAAAAAGGACAAGTAACATATAAAGGAAGACCTATCAGAATTACAGCAGACTTCTTACCTGAGACCATGAAAGCTAGAAGATCCTGGGCAGATCTCATGCAGACACTAAGAGAACACAAACTTCAGCCAAAACTACTATACCCAGCAAAACTCTCAATCGCCATAGATGGGGAAACCAAGGTATTCCATGGCAAAACGAAATTTGCATGATATATATCTACAAACCCAGCCCAACAAAGGATAATAGGGGAAAAATACCAACACAAGGGGGGAAACTACACCCCAGAAGAAACAAGATAGAAACCCCCTCTCATCCAATTCAAAAGAAGAGAACCACTCAAATATAAAAAATAACGCCCAACATGTCAGAAAGTAATAATTACTATTCCTTAATATCTCTTAACATCAATGGACTCAATTCCCCAATAAAAAGACACAGACTAACAGACTGGATATGGAAAGAGGACCCTACATTTTGCTGCATACAGGAAACACATCTCAGTGTCAAAGACAAACACTACCTTAGAGTAAAAGGCTGGAAGACAATTTAACAAGCAAATGGTCTCAGGAAACAAGCCAGGGTAGCCATTCTAATATCAGATAAAATTAACTATGGTGGGTGGAAACTGGGAAAGGGGAAAGCCTTTGGAATGTAAACATAGAATATAGAAAATAAAATAAATAAAAAAAATTGACTTTCAACCTAAAGTCATCAAAAAGACATGGAAGGTCACTTCTTACTTGTCAAAGGGAAAATCCACCAAGAAGAATTCTCAATACTGAACATCTATGCTCCAAATGTAAGGGCACCCTCATTTGTAAAAGAAACTTTACTAAAGCTTAAAGCACACATTGCACCTAACACAATAATTGTAGGTGACTTCAACACTCCACTCTCCTCAATGGACCCATCAGGAAAGCAGAAACTAAACAGGGACACAGTGAAACTAATTGAAGCTTTGGACCAATTGGATTTAACAGTTATATATAGAACATTTCATCCTAAAGCAAAAGAATATATACCTCTTTCTCAGCACCCCACAGTACCTTCTCCAAAATTGATCATATAATTGGTCACAAGACAGACCTCAACAAATACAAGAAGACTGAACTAATCCCATGCCTTCTATCAGATCACTATGGAGCAAAAGTGGTCTTCAATAGCAAGAAGAACAACAGAAAGCCCACATACACATGGAAACTGAATACTCTACTCAATGACACCTTGGTCAAGGAAGAAATAAAGAAAGAAATCAAAGACTTTTTAGACTTCAATGAAAATGAAGGTACGACCTACCCAAATCTATGGGACACAATGAAAGCAGTGCTAAGAAGAAAACTCATAGCCCTGAGTGCCTCCAAAAAGAAACTGGAGAGAGCATACACTAGCAACTTAACAGCACACCTGAAGGCCCTGGAAAAAAAGAAGCTAATTCACCCAGGAGGAGTAGAAGAGAGGAAATCATCAAACTAAGGGCTGAAATCAATCAAGTAGAAACAAAGTGAATCATACAAAGAACCAACAAAACCAAGAGCTGGTTCTTTGAAAAAATCAACAAGATAGACAAACCATTAGCTAGACTAAACAAAGGGCACAGAGACAGTACTCAAATTAACAAAATTAGAAATCAAAAGGGGGATATAACAACAGAAACTAAGGAAATTCAAAAAAATCACCAGATCCTACTACAAAAGCCTATGCTCAACACAACTGGAGAATCTGGAGGAAATGGACAATATCCTAGACAGATACCAAATACCAAAATTAAACCAAGACCAATTAGATCAGCTAAACAGTTCCATAACCCCTAGAGAAATAGAAGGGGTTATAGAAAGTCCCCCAACCAAAAAAAGTACGGGACCAGATGGTTTTAGTGCAGAATTCTATCAGACCTTCAAAGAAGACCTAATATCAATACTCTTCAAACTATTTCACAAAATAGAAACAGAGGAACACTGTCCAACTCGTTCTACAAAGCCACAATAACACTGATACCAAAAGCACACAAAGATCCTACAAAGAAAGAGAACTACAGGCCAATTTCCCTTATGAATATTGATGCAAAAATACTAAATAAAATTCTTGCCAACTGAATTCAAGAGCACATCAAAATGATCATTCACCATGATCAAGTAGGTGTCATTCCAGGGATGCAGGGATGGTTCAATATATGAAAATCCATCAATGTAATCCACTACATAAACAAACTAAAAGAAAAAATCCACACGATCATCTCATTAGATGCTGACAAAGCATTTGACAAAACTCAGCATCCTTTCATGATAAAGTCCTGGAAAGAACAGGAATTCAGGGGCCATACCTAATATAATAAAAGCAATATACAGCAGACCAGTAGCTAAATCAAAACAAATTAGAGAAACTTGAAGCAAAACTAAAATCATGGACTAGACAAGGCTGCCCTCTCTCTCCATGTCTTTTCAATATAGTACTTGAAGTTCTAGCGAGAGCAATTAGAAAACATAAGGAAGTCAAAGGGATACAAATTGGAAAGGAAGAAGTGAAACTATCACTTTTTGCAGATGATATGCTAGTATACGTAAGTGACCCAAAAAATTCCACCAGAGAACTCCTACAGCTGATAAACAACTTCAGCAAAGTGGCTGGTTATAAAATCAACTCAAGCAAATCAGTAGCCTTCTTGTACTCAAAGGACAAGCAGGCTGAGAAAGAAATTAGGGAAATAACACCCTTCACAATAGCCACAAACAATATAAAGTATCTTGGCGTGACTTTCACCAAGCAAGTGGAAGAACTGTATAACGGGAACTTCAAGTCCTTGAAGAAAGAAATCGAAGAAGACCTCAGGAGATGGAAAAATATACTATGCTCTTGGATTGGCAGGATCAATATAGTAAAAATGACCATCTTGACAAAAGCAATCTACAGATTCAATGCAATCCCCATCAAAATACCAAATCAATTCTTCATAGATCTACAAAGAGCAATTCTCAAATTCATCTG
The DNA here is from genome assembly GCA_964023405.1 of Apodemus agrarius. NCBI lineage: Eukaryota > Metazoa > Chordata > Mammalia > Rodentia > Muridae > Apodemus > Apodemus agrarius. The sequence continues at coordinate 118,735,024 of OZ030007.1, forward strand.
GAGTAACACAAAACCCAGGATAGCTAAAACTATTCTCAACAATAAAAGGACTTCTGGGGGAATCAATATCTCTGACCTCAAACAGTACTACAGAGCAATCGTGCTAAAAACCACATGGTATTGGTACAGCGACACCAAGTAGATCAATGGAATAGAATTGAAGATCCAGAAATGAACCCAAAGACTTATGGTCACTTGATCTTTGATAAAGGAGCTACAACCATCCAGTGGAAAAAAGATAGCCTTTTCGACAAATGGTGCTGGTTCAACTGGAGGTCAACATGCAGAAGAATGTGAATTGACACACCCTTATCTCCTTGTACTAAGATCAACTCCAAGTGGATCAAGGACCTCCACATAAAACCAGACACACTGAAACTAATAGAAAAGAAACTGGGGAAGACCCTGGAGGACATGGGCACAGGGGAAAAGTTCCTAAACAGAACACCAATAGCTTATGCACTAAGATCAAGAATTGACAAATGGGACCTCATAAAATTACAAAGTTTCTGTAAGGCAAAGGACTCTGTCTGAAGGACAAAACAGCAACCAACAAATTGTGAAAATATCTTCACCAACCCCACATCCGACAGAGGGCTAATATCCAATATATACAAAGAGCTCAAGAAGTTAGACCCCAAAGAACCAAATAACCCTATCAAAAACTAAAGTACAGACAGAGCTAAACAAAGAATTTTCACCAGAAGAAATTCAGATGGCTGAGAAGCACCTTAAAAGATGTTCAACCAAAAGAATACCCATGGTATGCAGTCACTGATAAGTGGATATTAGCCTAGAATCTTGGAACATCAAAGACACAAATCACATACCAAGTGATGTCTGACAAGAAGAAAGGAGTGGACACTGGTGCTAGAATGGACCAAAGCATCATTGTGGGGGAGTACAAGAACATGGAGGTGGGAGAGGGTGGATGAGGGAGCAGGGGGATGGAAAAGGGCATGTGGGAACTTTGGGGGTGGGGAACCAGGAAAAGGGAAATAAATTGTAAATATAGAATATATCCAATAAAATAAAAGATGTTCAACATCATTAGTCATCAGGGAAATGCAAATCAAAACAACCCTGAGATTCCACCTCACAACAGATAGAATGGCTAAGATTAAAAACTCAAGGGAGAACAGGTGCTGTCGAGGATGTGGAGAAAATGGAACACTCCTACACTGTTGGTAGGGTTGCAAGATGGTACAACCACTCTGGAAATCAGTTTGGTGGTTTTTCAGAAAAATGGGCATGACACTTCCAGAGGACCCTGGCATAACACTCCTGGGTATATACCCAGCGGAATCCCCTGCATACAATAAAGACACATGCTCCACTATGTTCATAGCAGCCTTATTTATAATAGCCAGAAGTTGGAAGTAGCCCAGATGTCCCTCAAAGGAGGAATGAATACAGAAAATTTGGTATATTTATACAATGGAATACTACTTAGCAATTAAAAACAATGAATTCATGCAATTTGTAGGCAAATGGTTGGATCTGGAAAATATCATCCCATGTGACTTAACCCAATCACAAAAGAATACACATGAAATGCAATCACTGATAAGTGGATATTAATGAGCCCAAAAGCTCTGAATACTCAAGACACAATTAGCAAATCAAAAGATTCCCAAGAAGAAGGAATGAAAGGACCTTGGTCCTGAAAAGACTGCATACAGATTTGTAGAAGAGCATCAGAACAGAGAAATGGGGGGGAGGGGGTGATTGGGGAATAGTTAGGGGTGAGAGGACTTATGGGACATATGGTGGGAGGGAACTGGGAAAGGGGAAAGCCTTTGGAATGTAAACAAGGAATATAGAGAATAAAGAAAAAAATAAACAAAAAACTGGCTGAAGAATACATAATATATAATCAGTAAGATCTCAGGGGGGAAAGCTGTTTATTTCTAATAATAATACTTGGCTTGGAAATGTAAGCTCTTGCAACTAGCTGATGTATTTTCAGTCATTTAAAAAATATTTCCTTTGTTTTGTTACTTTACCATGTGGATCAGTCTTGGTAATACTGCTTTCTATATGTCACATATAAAAGACACATGTGTGCATGCCATTCCCATGGATCTGTTCCATATATGCAAATCTCACTATCTCTCCCCTCCACCGTCTTCACATGACTCCATCTTCCATTACTCTACAAACTGCCTGTCTCTCTCCTACTCATGAACTTGACCTTAGTTTTGTATTTATGTACACTGTCACAGCTTGGGATGTCCTCAGTGAATTTCATCTGTTGATCCCATGTTACCTTATCCCTTGACCTCTATCCTTATCAGCTGACCAGTCGACATTGAAATACTTGAGCATTGTAGGACCAACCATTTTTATCTGTTCAATTAAATACTATTTTTTTTCTGGAAACTACCTGGGGAGTGTTGGTTATCAGTCAAATTTAAGTATACTATGCAGTATTACTGGGGAGAAATCAATTTGTGTATTTTCAAAACCTAGATAATACCAGATTTTATGGGGAAAAGTATGTGAAGGATATGGTAAGTCCTTGTTTTGTCCACATCCTTCATAGAAGACATTGTACCTCTGTTCTAAGCAAGGAATCTTGTGGCATCCTGATGATTGTCACAGATCAAAAACTAAGGTATATACTTATACGTGAAATGTATGTTGTGCAAATATAGACAAACTGGTGTCATCATAGAAGGAAAAAAATTGAAGTTGGAAATCTGTATACAATCAGACTAAACTGGATTCTTATTTTCCACACTTCTTTAATCTTAGCACTTGGGAGGCAGAGGCAGGGGGATTTCTGAGTTTGGGGCCAGCCTGGTGTACAGAGTGAGTTCCAGGGCAGCCAGGGCTCCATAGAGAAACCCTGTCTCGAAAAACAAACAAAAGAACAAAAATGGTTTACCTGTGAATTACCAAACATTCAGTTGTCCCACAATTTCTGTTGCTATCCTCCTGTGAATACAGGTCCAGTTGTAGGTCTTAACTAAATGTGGCCAAAATTTTTCCAGAGGGCCAAAACAGATCAAGTGTCTTGCAAGTACAGATTTCGTTGATGCTAACTAGGTCCACATCATCCATGGACTACAGGTACTTCAGTGGGATGATACATTTTATCTTAAACTTTTCCTTATTCCTAGAAAAGAAATCAAGTATCTCTGTTAGTTAGATTACTTGCCATGATAATACAGAAAAAGATTTCCCACACTATGTAATAAAACATGTAACAGTCAAATACAAGAATACTATATAATATTTACTAAAGGACACACATGCACACTCAAACACAAACATACATGTCTCAATCATATGAAACATTTGGACTTGTAGTTTCTTTCCATCTGAAAACATCATATATATATGCACATATGCACATATATGAACCAAATTCAGAGGAAATGCATAAACCTAAAACCTCTAATTCCAGGATTTCTGATAACAGAAAATATTCCTTGAAAATAAAAGTAATGACAACCATCTCTTATGAGACTAATAATGCTCTTTCCATAATGTGAATGTAAATCTCAAAATAGTTTTAAGTGTCACTAAACAGCAGAAGTGAAACAAATATAGGACCTTTCAAGAAAACCATTCATTTTAGCTTCCTTTACTCTTAAAAATCAAAGTGAATTTTACTTACACCAACTACAGTTACAAGCACACTATCAGCATATGTATGTATAAACTGATATATATATATATTAAATATATATATATATATATATACATATATATATTCAAATGAGTCAATAACTTAGAAGAGCCAGACAGGAAAGAGGCAGATTCTCATGAGCCTCTGCTGTGGCAGAGAGCAGAAGTTGGAGGAGAAAGCAGAGGTAGAGGGGGAGGCTGAGGCAAAGGCAGAAATGGGAGGGGAAAAATTGGAGGAGATCCCCGAAATGACCAGACCCGACCCCCCTTCCCCAGCTCCAGAAAGACCCCCAAGTCCACAGGCACTTGCTACAGAGCCCTGGACTCAACACCTATGTGTTGATTACTATCTTTTAAAAAATGTGAGTATTTCCAAGTGTGTACTGAAGGTGAGTTGAGTAGAAATTACAAGGATGACAGATTGGTAGACAGCCAGGATATTCACTTATTTTGAGCAGGCATCAGTCAGACACTTACTACCATTTTCTATGCTGGGTCCTTACAGTAACTGATCAGGATTGCAAGTAAAAATTTACCCAATCGGGTGTATCTACAACGTATTGAAGAATTCTCTCTGAGCAATTCATTTTCTCACATTTTTTAAAACATAATGTTCTTCAGGAACATTATGTATGGATGACCAGAAAGTTTATCCCCTAAACTGAATAAATTACATTATTGATGTCTGTTCTCAAATCCATTTTCAAACTTATAAAAACATACCTGGAATTATTTACTTGATAATGTTAATACTATCTTCAAACCTTCTAGAAGAATATGAATAATATGATCATGAGCAGTGAAGATTATATATAATGTGGTCCCAGAAAACACCTCTATGGCCATAAGTTACAGTGAAACCTTGTATACAGCTTCATTTAATCACAGCAGTTTTCTGTAGTATGTGCAGAATCAGCAAACAAGACCCAGCAGCTGACATTTTCCTTGATTAGTGGAGGGATAGGAGCTGCTTCTCATCTTTTCATACTAATCTGGAAGCTATGAGGTTGAGAGGCTTACACGTGTTGCTACTTGTGTGCAAAGACTATAATCAGGGATTCCTCCCTCTTGCTCCTACAGCTTTTCTGGAAACAACAAGCAAGAGGACACCTGCTTCTAATAGTTTAAATATTTTATTTTGAGAACATGTCCACTGTATAGTCCACTTTATTTTCTATTTGTTTCAGTGTATCAGGTTTTAGGTGGAGGTCCTTGATCCGCTTGGACTTGAGTTTTGTACAAGGGGATAAGAAAGGATCAAGTTGCATTCTTCTACATGCTAACCTCCAGTTGAACCAGTACCATTTGTTGAAAATGCTGTCTTTTAACAGGTGCTGGCGAGGATGTGGAGAAAGAGGAACACTCCTCCACTGTTGGTGGGATTGCAAAATGGTAAAACTGCTCTGGAAATCAGTGTGGCAGATCCTCAGAAAATTGGGCATGTCACTTCCAGAGGACCCTGGCATACCACTCCTGGGCATATACCCGGAGGATTCCTCTGCATACAATAAAGACACATGCTCCACTATGTTTATAGCAGCCTTGTTTATAATAGCCAGAAATTGGAAGGAGCCCAAATATCCCTCAAAGGAGGAATGGATATAGAAAATGTGGTATATTTATACAATGGAATACTACTCAGCAATTAAAAATAATGAATTCATGCAATTTGTAGGTAAATGGTTAGACCTGGAAAATATCATCCTGAGTGAGTTAACCCAATCACAAAAGAATACACATGAAATGCAATCACTGATAAGTGGATATTAATGAGCCCAGAAGCCCTAAATACTCAAGGCACAATTAGCAAGTCAAATGACTCCCAAGAAGAAGAAAGGAGAGGACCCTGGGCCTGTAAAGATTGGATCCAGTATTGTAGACCCAGAACAGAGAAATCGTGGGGGGGGGGTGGAATGAGTGGGCAATAGCAGGGGGGGAGAGGAATTATGGGACATATGGTGGGGGTAACTGGGAAAGGGGAAAGCCTTTGGAATGTAAACATAGAATATAAAAAAATTTAAAAAAATAAAAAATAAAAAATAAAAAAAGAATAGAATTTGAACAATTTTGCAAATAAACCTAAATTTTTAAGCCAAAAAAAAAAAAAAAAGAAAAAAAGAAAAAAAGAAAAGAAAGAAAGAAAGAAAATGCTGTCTGTTTTCCATTGGATGGTTTTAGCTCCTTTGTCAAAGATCAAGTGACCATATGAATGTGGGTTCATTTCTGCATCTTCAATTATTTGGGGAATATTGGTATTAGGTCTTCTTTGAAAGTCTGATAAAGAACCAGCTCCTGGTTTTGTTGATTCTTTGTATAGTTCTTTTTGTTTCTACTTGTTGATTTCAGCCCTGAGTTTGATTGTTTCCTGCTGTCTTCTCCTCTTGGCTGTATTTGCTTCTTTTGTTCTAGAGCTTTCAGATATGCTGGCAAGCTGCTAGTATATGCTCTCTCTCTTGTTTCTTTTTGCAAACACTCAGGCCTATGAGTTTTCCTCTTAAGACTGCTTTTATTGTGTCAGATGAGTTTGGGTATATTGTACCTTCATATTCATTAAATTCTAATAAGTCTTTAATATTTTTCTTTATTTCTTCCTTAACCAAGTTATCATTCAGTAGAGTGTTGTTCAGCTTTCATGTACATGTGGGCTTTCTATTGTTTTTGGTTATAGATTAGCCTATGTCTTTTTACTGGGAACTTAAGTCCATTGATATTAAAAGATATTAAGGAAAAATTAACGTTGCTTTCTGGTATTATTCTTGTTAAAGCTGGAGTGATGTTTATGTGGTTGTCTTCTTATTTGTTTGTTAGTGGATGAATACTTAAAACTTTTTCTAGGATGTAGTTTCGCTCCTTGTATTGGAGCTTTCCATTTATTATCCTTTGAACGTCTGGATTTGTGGAAAGATACTGTGTGAATTTGGATTTGTCATGGAATATTTTGTTTTCTTTATCTATGGTAATTCAGAGTTTTGTTGGGTATAGTAGCCTGGGTTGGCATTTATATTCTCTTAGGATCTGTGTGAGATCTGCCAAGAATTTTCTAGCTTTCATAGTCTCTGGGGAGATGTCTGGTGTAACTCTGATAGTTCTGCCTTTATATGTTACTTGACCTTTTCCCCCTCACTGCTTTTAGTATTCTTTGGATTGTGCATTTGGTGTTTTGATTATTATGTGACACGAGAAATGCATTTTTATTTTATTAATTATTTTATTTATTTACACTCCAAATGTGTCCTGGTCCCTGTGCTCGAGGTCTTTACCCCCCTGCCCTTTGCTTCTGTGAGGGTGCCCTCCACACACACCCACTCCCTATTTACCCCCTTACCTTTCCCCTTCCCTGGGGCATCAAATGTCTATAGCATTAAGTGCATCATTTCACACTGAGGCTAGAGAAGAAAGGGGAGAGATATTGAAGAAACCCTACTAAAATCAGGGACAAGACAAAGATATCCAGTCTCCCCAAATCTATTCAAAGTAGTACTCAAAGTTCTAGCTAGAGCAATAATACCACAAAAGGATATCAAGGGAATACAAATTGGCAAAGAAGAAGTCAAGGTATCACAATTTGCAGATGATGCAATATACTGAAGCAACCGAAAAATTTTTCCCAGAGAACTTCTAAAGCAGAGAAACAACTTCAGCAAAGTGGCCAAATATAAATTTAAATCTAACAAATCAGTAGCCTTTCTTTATATAATTGATAAATGGGCTGAGAAGGAAAATAGGAAACCGATACACTTCACAATAGTTAAAAAATTGTAAAATAACTTTGGGTAATTGTAAACAAACAAGTGAAACATTTTTATGACAAGAATGTCAAGTATTCAAGAAAGAAATCAAAGACCTCAAAAATGGAAAGATATCCCATGATCATAAATTGGCAAGGTTAACTTGGTAAAAATGTGTATCGTATCAAAAGAAATCTAGATTCTATCAACTCTCCATCGAAATTCCAAATAAATCTACAAAGACATGAAAGAAGCAATTCTCAATTTCATATAGAAAAACAAAAACCCAGGAAAATGAAAATAATTCTTAATAATAAACAACTTCTGGGGGAATCACCATTCCTGACCTCAAGCTATACTACAGGGCAATATTAATAAAAACTGCATGTTATTGGCACAGTGACAGACATGTGAATCATTGGAATAGTATTGAAGACTCAGAAATATAACCATAAGTTATGGATACTTGCCCTTTGAGAAAAAATCCAATACTATACAGTAGACAAAGGAAAGCATCTTCAACAAATGGTGCTGGTATAACTAGCAATCATTATGCAGAAAAATTAAAATATTTTTCACCTTACATAAAATTCAAATTCAAGTGGATCAAAGACCTCAACATAAACCAGATACATTTAATATAAGAGAAAGAGGTAAAGAGCATCAAACTCATTGGCATGGTGAGAAATTTCCTAAATAGACCCCCAACGGCTCTGGATCTAAGATCAACAATTGATAAATGGGACCTCCTGAAACTGAAAGGTTTCTGTAAGGCAAAGGACATAGTCAATTGGACATACGAGGAACCAATAGATTGGGAAAAACAATCTTCACTAACTCTACATCTGACAGAGGGCTAATATCCAAAATAAATAAGAACTCAAGAAGCTAACTGCAAAGTTTTATAAGGCAAAGGACACAGTCAATAGGAGAAAAAGGCAACCAACAAATTGGGAAAAGATATTTACCAATCCTACATCTGATAAAGGGCTAATATCCAATGTGTACAAAGAACTTAAGAAGTTAGACTAGAGAGTCAAATAACCCTATTAAAAAAGGGTTACAGAGCTAAACAGGGAATTTTTCAACTGAGGAAACTCAAATTGCTTTGAAGCACCTAAAGAAATGTTCAGCATCCTTAGTTATTAGAGAAATGTGAATCAAAACATCACTGAGATTCTACCTCACATCGGTCAGAATGGCTAAGGTGGAAAACTCAGGGGACAGCAGATGCTGGAAAGGATGTGGGGAAAGAGGAACAATTCTCCGTTGTTGGTGGGATTTCAGGCTGGTAAAACCACTCTGGATATCAGTTTGGTGGTTCCTCAGAAAATTAGGCATTGTATTACTTGAGGACCCAGCTGTACAACTCCTTGGCATATACCCAGAAGATGATTCAATATGTAATGAGGATACATGCTCCACCATGTTCATTGCGGCTTTATATATAATAGCCAGAAGCTGGAAAGAATCCAGATGTCCCTCAATGGAGGAAAGAATAGAGAAAATGTGGTATATTTACACAATGGAGTACTTTTCAGCTATTAAAAACAATGAATTCATGAAATTCATAGGCAAATGGCTGGAACTAGAAAGTGTCATCCTGAGTGAATTAAACCAGTCACAAAAGAACACACATGGTATGTACTCACTGATAAGTGGATGTTAGCCAAAAGCTCAAAATAAACAAGTTACAATTCAGAGGCCACAGTAAGCTCAAGAAGAAGGAGAACTGAAGTGGGGGTGCTTTGGTTCCTTTGAGAAAGGGAACAAAATACTCACAGGAGCTATAATGGAGACAAAGTGTGGAGCAGACACTGAAAGAAAGGCCCCCAGAGATGGCCCTCCCTGGGGATTCCTCTTATAAACAGTTACCAAACCCTGACACTATTATGGACAACAAGATGTGCATATCAAAACGAGCCTGTTATGGTTGTCTCTGGAGGGGCCCTGCCAGAAGAGCCTTACAGTTACAGAGGCAGATGCTAGCAGCTAACCATTGGACTGAGCGTGGAGTCCCCAATGGAGGAGTTAGAGGGCAGACTGGAGGAGCTGAAGGGGTTTACAGCCCCATGGGAAGAACAATTAGGTCAGCCACCCAGATGCCCCAGGACTTCCAGGGACTAAATATCACCAAGGGGCACACATGGTTCCAGCCAAAAATGTGGCATAGGAATGCCTTGTCTGGCATCAGTGGGAGGAGAGGTCCTTGGTCCTATGAAGGCTCAATAGATGCCCCAACAAAGGGAAATTGAGGGGTGTGGGTGGAGGGGCATATACATGGAGGCAGGGGCTGGGAGGAGGGGTTAGTGGTTTTCCGGGAGGGTGGAAACTGGGAAAGGTTTTGTCATTTGAAATGGAAATGAAGATCATATTTAATAAGAAATGGTTTACATCATATTTAAACTGTGTAATGAAGACTAACAACATACATATAATTTTCATTATTGTTTGTTTCTTTGTGTTTCGTGAACATCTAAAGTTGCCAATTGCCTATGTGTAATCACAGAAATTTAAAAATTTGAGGCAGAATATTACAAACTGGAGGTAGCCCTAGGTAATAAAGAAGATATTCTGCTTGAAAACTGCAAGCTGCCATGAAACTATTTGTTGCCATCTATTAATCTGGGGTGGACTGGTGAGTTTAGTGAGTGATTGTGTTTTGATTCTTTCTTGTAGTGTCTTAGTCTTAGTTGTTTTATAATAATAATATTTATTATTTAATAGCAATAATAATATTAGTAGTACTATTTTTATTAACATTAAATAATTTTTTTACACTCCAGGCTTTATCTCCCTCCTGGTCCACCCTTGGACTGTTCCACATCCCATACCTCCTCCTCGCTCCCATCTCCAAGAGGGAGATATCCCCACCCTCCTCCCAGCAGACCTCCCGACTCCCTGGGGCTAATGTCTTTTTAGGTTTAGGTGTACCTTCGCTGACTGAGTCTTGACCTGGTAGTCCTCTGCTGTACTGGAGACCTCATGTAAGCTGGTGTATGCTGCCTGGTTGGTGGCTCAGTGTCAGAGAGAGCACTGGGGTCCATGTTAGTTGAGACCACAGGTCTTCCTACAGGTTTGTCCTCCTCCTCACTTTCTTCCAAGTTTTCCCTAGTTTAACCAACGGGGTATTGGCCTATTTCCATTGCTTGGGAATAAATATCTGTATCTGACTCTTTCAGCCTCTTGTTGGGTCTTTTAAAGGGCAATCATGATAGGCCCCTTTTTTGAGAACACCAGAGCATAAGTAATAACGTTAGGCCTTGTGGACTCCCCTGTGTGGATGCCAGTTTGGGCCTATCACTAGACATCCTTTTCCTCAAGCTTTTCTACATGTTTTGTCCCTGCAATTCTTTCAGACAGGAACTATTCTGAGTCAGAATTTTTACTCTGGGATAGCAATCCCGTCCCTCTTGTTTTTGTTTTTTTTTAGTTTTATTTTATTATTATTATTATTATTATTATTATTATTATTATTTTCTATATTCTTTGTTTACATTTCAAATGATTTTCCCTTTCCTGGTTTCCCATAAGCCCTCTTCCCTCTGCCCATTCCCCAATCACCCCCTCTCACTTCTCTGTCCTGGCAATCCCCTACAATGCTGCATCAAGCCTTTCCAGGACCAGGGCCCTCTCCTTCCTTCTTCTTGGGAATGATTTGATATGTGAGTTGTGTCTTGGGTATTCAGAGCTTCTGGACTAATATCCACTTATCAGTGACTGCATTCCATGTGTGTTCTATTATGAATGAGTTATCTCACATAGGATGATATTTTCTAGTTCCAACCATTTGCCTAAGAATTTCATGAATTCATTGTTTTTAATTGCTGAGTAGTATTCTCTTGTGTAAATATACCACATTTTCTGTATCCATTCCTCCATTGAGGGACATCTGGGTTCTTTCCAGCTTCTGGCTATTATAAATAAGGTTGCTATGAACATAGTAGAGCATGAGTCCTTATTGCATGCCAGGGTATCCTCTGGGTATATGCCCAGGAGTGGTATAGTAGGGTCCTCTGGAAGTGTCATGCCCAGTTTTCTGAGGAACTGCCAGACTGATTTCCAGAGTGGTTGTGCCAGCTTGCAATCCCACCAGCAGTGGAGGAATGTTTCTAATTCTCCACATCCTCGCCAACACCTGCTGTCTCCTAGTTTTTAAGCTTAGCCATTCTGAATGGTGTGAGGTGGAATCTCAGGGTTGTTTTGATTTGTATTTCCCTAATGCAACAGAGGGCTAATATCCAATATATACAAAGAACTCAAGATGATAGAGCCCAGAGAACCAAATAGCCCTGTTAAAAATGAGGTATAAAGCCAAACAAAGAATTTTCACCCATCCCTCTTGTTGATGCCATTTTTTTCTGCTGGAAGTGGGATCAACAAGTTCCCTCCCCTGACTGTAGGGCATTTCATCTAAGGTCTGTCCCTTTGAGTCTTCAAAGTGGATATGAACACAAAATTATAGAATATAATCCCAAAATATAATCCATAGAACTCAAGAAGACTAACAGGCAGAAGGACCCATGTGAGGATGCCTCAATTCCACTTTAGAGGGAGAAGAAAACAATCAAAACTGGGGGAGGTATCTGAGTGAGAAAGGGGACAGGAAGCTGGAAGAGGTGAACATGATCAGATATTAGGTATAGGGAACAGGATTGAATCCCTGAGCACCAGCAAAAGGAATGGAAACAGACAACCTTGGGAGTTTGAAGTTTGGGAAAACCTATAGAATATACCAGAGACCTGAGGGGTGATAGACTTTCAAGACTCAAAGGGAGGGACCTTAGATTTACCTTAGTTTTTACTGACTGTATTAAACACAATGAATTAACTCTTTGTATATGATTTGTCTAAAAACAATTTCCCTAAAATAAGAAAGAGATAATTGTGAAAGTACTAAAAGCGTACAGAACATCAATTAGACACATAATAATCAAAGACTGTATGTGCAGAGAAATAAAAACACTAAAAGCTATGAAAAAAATTGACATAGTCACATGTAAAGTCTGACCCATTAGAACAACATCTGAATTTTAAATTGATATTCTATGTCTATGTTGTCAAAGAACACAGATACCAGAGTAGATTACAATACCAAGCAAACATATCATTCATATCAACAAAAGAGGAGAAAGAAACATTACACAGTATAATCACCATTAAGCCATCTCTCTTTAGCAATCTAGGTCGACAAAGGGAAACATCATGCTGAAGATAAGGTATATACTCAAGAGGATAGAAATGATAAATAACACTGTACTCATTCATCATAGGAGCAGGACAAGTATATGGCAATAACAAAATAACAAAGGCCCATACATACTTCTCTCTAGAACAGTAAACATTAACTGTCTCACACAAATAAAATACACAGACTAACAGTTTATAAGAAAATGGGCTCCATCATTCTTCTACATCCAAGAAACACACTTGTTTCAGATACTCTTGCATACAATTGTTTAGATTGCAGTTGCCTATATTTCTTTCTGTAGGTTTCAAGCACCAGTTACTTTTATATGTACACTGGTGTTGTCCTGTTTGCATAATGTTTTGGTGGTCATATCAGTGAGGCTTTATGTGTGAAGTTAGGGTAACAAGGCAGAAGAAAGGGAGTAATGAGGGATAAAAAATTCACTTCTCTAATATTGTTTCTCCTAGTAAATTCAAAAGTGTTTTGTAATTTTATCAGGTAGAAAATGATGAAACCAAAAATACTATTTTAGGACAGTCATTTTTTTTTGCCATATTGCTCTTACTGAATAATGGGCATGCAAGTATCTTTTTATTACCTAATATCTTCATTAATGTCTTTAGGATAAGTTTTAGTCATATAAGTCTTCTACTTTGTGGTTAGAGTTTTACCAAAGATGTTTTGTAATTTTTAAGGTTATTGTGAATAGTGGTGTTTCCCTGGTTTACTTCTCAGCAAGTTTGTAATTTTTACACAGAAGAAACATTCATAGTGTTTGTTAATTTTATAGGCTGCTACTTGTTTTGTTTACAAGCTAGATGAGTTTTCTTGTGGCATTTTTAGGGTTACTTTCATTTACTAATGATTAATAGAAGGTCCTTTCACTTTTTCATTTCCAATTTGTATCCTCTAAGTCTCCTTCAGTTGCAATAGTATGCCTGGTAGTTTGCTAGTCCTGTAGGAAGCAAGAGTCCCTAGAGTATGACCAAAGATGAGTACAGTCTGCCAATGGTCCCATAAAAGTTTACAGGAAACTAGGTGATGGGCAGAAGGCACTGTAAGGAAAGTCTGGGTGATGCAATGATAATCATCCTTGTAGAAACATGGCAGTAACGAGTAAACAAATTCTTTACTTAACTCAGTGGAGTATGCCAGTTAATAAGTAAACACATTTTTGTTACTAGGAAATTCAGCTTTTCACATTTCAGACTATAGTTGATTAATGCCAATTAAAGACATGGGAAGTAGAAAATGAAAGTAGCCAAAAGGAAGAAATTTTATATTTTATGTACATTATATTAGGAAAATGAATTTGTCAGAGTGAAAATGTGTGACTTGGTCAAGTCAAGGGACCTGCATGGGATAATCCTAAAGCAAATAATGAGGAATAAACGGTTGAACTTTAGAAGACTCTACAGAATAACATTTCTTTTTTCTGAGAAACCAATGAAAGACCCAGAACTATGTTGAATTGTGAGGTAAAGAATACAAACTTAAGTGTAAGCAAAGACATCTTGTACACTACTGACATGTAAGTACCACTTATTGCACTTATTCTGGTACCAAGCTGTAGTGGTTGTCATACTTCATAGGTGTTGTAGGTGAGTATAACTCTCAATTGCTTCCCTAATATGTCGACTTGCCTACTGTTTTAGGTACCATAGAAACTCCTTTCCAAGGTAGAGGCTTCTAAGTCATATCCTGCTAGAATCTGTAGAATTCAAAGATATCCCTGTAATATTTCTTTGAAAACAGGCACTCAACCCCTCATCCCTGAGAGGAAGCCAAGGGCTACCTCAAACATTGGTATTTTGGGGAATGCCATGTGAAATACTTTAACAATAGGTAGGGTTTCTCTCAACAAGATCAACATTGTAGCTGGAGCTAGAAATCTAGTCAGATTTATGGAACTAGTGATGCCATGGACCTGAAAATTTATCACACTAAGTTACTAGGTCTGCTCAATTCCTATCAGCAGCATTCTAAATATTCTTTTTTTAATTAATTAATTTTTCTTTACACTCTATATTTGATTCCCTCGACCCCTTCCACCCTCTGACTGCTCCACATTCCATACCTCTTCCCCACCCCCTTGTCTTCACTTGAATGTCCCCATCTCCACCCCACCTGACCCCAAAACTCCCTGGGGTCTCCTGTCTCTTGAGGGTTAGGTGCATCTTTTCTGAATGAATCCAGACCAGGCAGTCCTCTATTATATGTATGTTGGTGGCCTGATAACAGATGGTGTATGCTGCCTATTTGGTTTGAGGGATCTCATGGGTCCAGATTAATTGAGACTGCTGGTCTCCCTAAAAGGTCTCCAGCTTCTTTCAGCCTTCCCTAATTCAACAATAGGTGTCAGTAGCTTCTGTCCTTTGGTTGAGTGCAAATATCTGCATTTGACTCTTTCAGCTGCTTGTTGCTTCTTCCAGAGGACAGTCATGATAGCTCCCTTTTTTGTGAGGGCTCCGAAGGCCTCACTAGTAGTGACACGCCTTGAGACAGCCCCTAGAGCTGAATTCCACTATGGGCCAGTCGCTGGACTTTCTTTTCTTCAGGCTCCTCTCCGTTTCGATCCCTGTAATTTTTTTTCAGACAGGAACACTTATGGGTGAGAGTTGTGACTGTGGGATGCACCCCCCCTCCACCCATCCCCACCCCCCTGCTTCATCATCTGATGCTGTCTGTCTTCCTGCTGGAGGTGGTGGGCTCTATAAGTTCCCTATCCCTACTGTCAGAGATGGGGCGAGTCCTGAGATTATCTCACCTCCCAGGTCTCTGCTACATTCTGGAGTGTCCCCCCAACTTTCTTACTCCTGAGGTTGCATTTCTCCATTCTTTCTGCTAGCCTTTAATGTTTCAGTCATTTTCTGTCCCTTCCCCCCCTTCAGCTTTTGAGCTAGGCTTTTCAGCCTCTGCTCTGATCAGTTCTCAGCCTGCGAAATTCCTGGATTTTGTTCTGTATAGAACAACACAGCTTCACCAGGAAGCCACATGGAAGCATTGTGGACCTGCAGTTCTCTGATCTCAACAGACAACCTGCTGAGATTGGAGCCAGTGACCTGCTGAGACTGGAGCCAGCAAAGATCTTCACTTCAAATCTGGGCGGAGGGAATCCTACATACTATATATTGCCTAACATTTATTAAAGCTTCTTGAAAGGCAATGTCTTCTTGACCCAATTCTTTTGTCGCCGCTCCCCCATCCACCCATAAGTTTCTCTTGCAGGAACCAGTCCGCAGTAGCTGAAGATAGCTATGGAACACAACAGTTTACTTTCTCACAATTCCAGATCTGGTTCCTCTCTTTTCCTGATTCCCCCTCCCCCATCCATTTTCCCTCCCAGGTCCCACCCTCTCTCTCATCTTCTGCTTGCTTTCTTCTCCCACCCAAGTTGGACTGAGGAGTTCTCACTTGGGTACTTTAGCTTGTTAGCTTTTTTGAGTTCTTTGGATTGTATTTTGGATACTCTGTACTTTTTTTTCTTGGCTAATATCCACTTATTAGTGAATACATACCATGCATGTCCTTTTGGATCTGAGTTACCTAGCTCAGGATGATATTTTCTAACTATTCTTGATATACTCACATTTATGAGAAGCCATGAGCCCTCATCAGAGAAGCCTCGTTGTACAGGAAATCGAGACCATTTATAGAAAACCAAAATTGGACACAAGGAAGAGATCAGTGGGTTGTGGAAAACCCAGCACCAGTGAATACATGTACATTATAGCACCAGTGTTTTACCTCAAGGAATATAGCAGATGTGAGGTTACAAAGACTCAGAGCCAACATACTTGAAAGGCTGTTTTTAGTCTCAGAAAAATGTATGCAAAACCACAATATTGGCAATAGTAATGACTTGTTAATGCAATGGTCTTAATTTCATGTGTCAAAAAAATTACAGGCCATTAAATATTTCAGACCAAATATTATTAACCCCTTCTACAAGTGATACTCATGGGTTATCCAATACAGACTGTTCAACTTGGGAGCCATAAACACAAAAATGGGAACTCAATTTGTATCCATATTTTTATAGATAAAGACATAAAAAGTAAAAATACACATATAATAATATTAAAACAAGTTTGAGAATGAGGTGCATGCAATGTAGAAAAGGGAGGAAAGGGATCTCACGGTGCTATAATTAAATTTTCAATCAAAATTTAAAATAATAATAAGAAAAAAAAGAAACATTTACAATTCATGTTAATGGTTATTTAGGTGGGACCTAAAAATAATGATGTAGTTAAGAATTTCTTTACGGGGGGTTTTCTCTATAATTTCCATATCCCAAATTTGAATCAAAGATTCTTTCTAGGAAGACAATCCATGAACAAAGAATGCTTGACATTGAGATAAACATCTCGGTTTATAAAGAAAGGTACTAAAACAAACATAATGTGAACCTCTGTGGGTTTCTGAGTATATATGATACATGGGAAATTTTGTATGATCTCTCTGTGTGTGTGTGTGTGTATCAAATAATATATGCAGATCACTGTTGATATATTTAGAGCTTTGAACTTATTTATGTTAGTGGACAGAGTCAAGTATTGGTCTTTTTTCCATCTCTTTTTGACACAGGGTCTCTTTGCTTCACGATTGAAAAAAATGCCAGGAATGTCTGTTAATACAAAACTGCAAACCCCATCTCCAGTTAGAAACTTCTAGTTTAGAGATGCTTGAGGCACAATAGCCAGTTTTGTTTGTTTTTTAGTGTAAGTTTTGATGACATGAATTCAGGTCACAAAGTCTGTACCTCAATTGCTTTAGACACTGACCTGCCATTTCAGGCCATTTTGTTTATCATTTTATCTATCTATCTATCTATCTATCTATCTATCTATCTATCTATCTATCTATCTATCTATTTTTGAATCCCAGATTTTATGCCCCTCCTGTTCCACACTGAATGTTCCACTTCCTATACCTCCTCCCACCTCCCCTGTCTTCACAAGGATGTCCTTACCACCCACCCTCCACCCCATCAAATCTCTAAACTCCCTGGGGCCACCAGCCACTTGAGGGTTAGGTGCATCTTCTCTGACTTAACTCAGACCCAGTAGTCCTCTGCTATATACGTGTGGGGTGCTTCATATCAGCTGGTTTATGCTGCCTGGTTGGTGTTTTAGTGTTTGAGAGATCTCTGGGTCCAGGTTAGTTGAGAGTGCTAGTTCTCCTACAGGGTCACCTTCCTCCTCTCCTTCCAGCTTTTCTCTAATTCAATCACAGGGGTCAGCAGCTTCTGTCCATTGGTTGGGTGCAAATATCACTATCAGACTCTTTTAGCTGTTTATTGGGTCTTTCGGAGGGCAGTCATGATAGATCCATTATTGTAAACACTCTATAGCCTCAGTTATGATGTCAGGCCTTGGGGCCTCCTCTTGAGCTGAATCCCACTTTGGGTTGGTCCCTCTACTTTCTTGTCCTCAGGCTCCTTTCCATTTCTTTTTTTTTATTTTCTTTTCTCTATGTCTTTATAAACATGCAATAATTATTATGTACTTTACCATACAATCTATAAAATAGAATTACTTCCTTATACAATGACTGCATTTGATATCCATTGTCCATCTTCTCTCTCCTTTCCCACCTACTCCTTCTAGCCTGTTGATTTTTTTTTTAAATTTTTATTTTCTATATTCTATGTTTATATCCCAAAGGCTTTCCCCTTTCCCAGTTCCCCCCTCCCTATGTCCCATAATTCCTCTCCCCCCTAAACTATTCCCCAGTCATTCCCCCTCCCCCCATGGTTTCTCTACAAAACTGGATCCAATCTCTACAGGCCCAGGGTCCTCTCCTTTCTTCTTGGGAATCATTTGACTTGCTAATTGTGCCTTGAGCCTTTCCATTTCTATCCCTGCAGTTCTTATAGACAGGAACAATTGTGGGTCAGAGTTTTGACTGTGGAATGGCAACTCTATTCCTCACTTGATGCCCTGTCTTCCTGCTGGACATGGGCTCTATAAGTTTCTTCTCCCCACTATAGGCATTTCATCTGAAGTCCTTCACTTTGAGTCCTGAGAGTCCCTCACCCCCATATCTCGGGTACAATCTGGAGGTTCCCATGAACCTCCTATCTCTTCATTGCTTTTCTGTCACCCTATAAAAGATCAGGATCCCCTTTCTGCCCCGACCCCCACCTGTCCAATTTCCCTCCCAGGTCCCTCCATAGCCCCTTGTATTTGCTTTTTTCTCACTCCCAAATGGTCCTGAATTGTCCTCATTTGGGCCCTTCAGCTCATTTGTCTTCTTGAGTTCTATGGACTGTATCTTGGGTATTCTGTCTTTTTTTCTTTTGTTTTTGGTTAATATCCACTTATTAGTGATTACATACCATGCACATATTTTTGTGTCTGAATTACCTCATTCAGCATGATATTTTCTATTTTCATCCATTTACCTACACTACTCAGGATGTCCTCATGCTTAATAGTTGAGTACTATTCCATTGTGTAAATTAACCACCTAGTCTCTTTCCATTCTTCTATTGTAGGACATCTTGGTTGTTTCCAGCATCTGGCTCTCATAAAAAAAATCTGCAATGAGCAAAAGGGAACACATAACCGTATGAAGTAATGGGGAATTTTTTTGGGTATATTCCCAAGAGTGATATTGCGGGTTCTTCAGGTAGATCTATTTCCATTTTTCTGAGAAATGTCCAGAATGATTTCCATAATGGTTATACCACTTTGCCATTCCACTAGCAATGGAGGAGTGTTCCTCTTTCTGCACATCCTTGCCAACATTTGTCAGCTGAGGTTTTGAGCTTAGTCATTCTGATTGGTGTAAGGTGTAATCTCAGGGATATTTAGATTTGCCACCATTCTCTGATCCCTAAGGACTTCGAAAGTTCATATATTCTTAAAATTGTATTCCCTTCTAATTTTATTATGTGTGATGATTAATGCTTATCATTAATGGAATTTTATTTAGAACTGTCTCTGACTAAGGATTCTGGGCATGACTCTGAGGGTGTATTTCATGTCATTAATTTCTGTCTATACTTAACTAACCGATATGGGCAAACTAATAACATAAATGGGATCTACTATTCCTTTCTTGGTTCCTGGTAGGTATAAAAGGATAAAGCTTATTGAATATGAACATTCATCATCCTCTGTTTCTCAACTAGGTGAATGACTTCACTAGCTACAAACTCATGATATCAGAACTACTGTATGATGATATCTTGAGCCCTTAAATAATGAGCTATTTTTCCTAATGTAAATAATTTTCTAGAGTTCCTTTTCACAGAAATAGGAAAATATTATCACTTTCTAAAAAGTGTTGCTAAAATGCACAGGAGCGAATCTGATTTTATTTTGTACTACTAAATAGTTGACTTTTAGACTTGGGGAGTTTTTATGGTGATAATCTGGAAGAATTTGGTCAGATAATTTCCCAACTTTAATTTATTGAATAGTACTTAGAATACCATTTTATTGTAGTTTGGAAGAAAAAATTAATAAAGCAATTATAGTGAGTCTATCACATGAATACAGGTGTCTAAGTAACAGAGGTGGATGAGAATACTGAAAATGCTATTTTCCAAAAACTATGAAGAATCATAAATCAGGCACATTGGAGTCTAAGCAATAACATAACTCAATAACATTTATTATAATAGATAAGAATATGTAATATATAACAAAAATACAGTGAGTAAAACTATTTGTAATAATATTGTTAAATATAAAACTGAAGTTGTTTCTTGTAATAATCTCTTCTGCTAAGGTTAAAAGGGACGTAGAAGAGAACATTGAAATAGAACGCCTGGCAGCTTCTTCAGTCATACGGAAGTTTCCATTGGGGAAAGTAAGATGTTGAAGTTGTTTAATTGTCCCCCGCTAAAGGAAACATAAAAACGTCATCATTAGACAGGCATTCTCAGTTATAGATTCACCCCACTACACATAGGACTAGGTTTTCAATATATTTTCTGAACTCTGCACAAAGAATTACTTGAGTTAATGCTGTATCTGATTTTGAATGGTATTGCCATTCAAATGTTAAGATTTTTCACATATGTGTTGTATTGGATACATTGCAACTTAATATTTATATTATATGCTAAGAATTTTGCAAGTTTATCTCTCAAACATCATTGTTTGTGTGCAAAAATAGCACACCTTTTTGGCACATAATTTAAGTTAATAGTATTAATGGATTTTAAATCACATTAAATTTAAAGAGAATTTTTTAAAAATAATTTCTTATCAAAGATCTCATATATGACTTTTGGACCATGGGAGAAAAGGAAAGAAATATAACAGGTACTATTCTGGAATTCTTACAGGGTCTAAAAAATTACTTTGCCATACATACAATTATGTAAGTATGTACATATGTGTGTCTGTATGTATACTTTATATATATATATGTATATATATATTCATATAATTGTATACAAGTTAAGAGTTGTTTAAAATTTTTTCCCATGTATTAATATCATGATATGCTCCAATGATGATCCAATAGTTACAAATTTATGAAATCAGGGAATGATGTCATCCTTCCATCTGTTTGATAACGAATGAAAACTCTTTTGACTTGTAGTATCTTCTAGCTGAGGAGGAGCAGATGAAATCTGCCATATTAGCATTTGTGGTGTCCCACTTTGGCAATCTAATATTGTTAGTTTATTTTTATAAAAGGAGACTTACCAGCAGTATTTACTGACATCTTTTTGTTATCTGACCTCTTTTGATTATGGTTACACATGATACGGTACTCATCTTCAAATATATCTACATAGTTGTCAACCATGATTTGTATAATAGAAATCTGTAACATCACAAGGCAAAAACAAGATCCTATGTCATTTCATATAGTTTACAAAATTGAAATCAATAAAAAATTGAAACCCAAAATGGTGAGGAAAATACCATTAGTCCAAGTGAAATAAAGTCTCTGTCTGTAATGCAGACACAAATTTTTATAAATTTCATACATATGGCAAAGAAGGGGGAACTACTAAAGCAATGTAATATTTCAGAACTGATACACTGCCAGAATAACTGAATGAAACAATTAATGACTTCAAATGTTTCTTGAATTGGTAATTCTTTGCAGCTTGTGGGAGGAGGTGGAGTTTTATTTTGATGATTTGAATGAGTTGACTGTCTAATTCCAGGCATCACAATATATGATAACATCTTTGGGTTGTTTAAGTGGCTTGGCTTCTCTGGAGGAAGTATGCCATTGGTTAGAATATAAGGTTATAGAATTTAGGTGCCATTTGCAATGTACTCTCTGTGCTTCATATTTGCTACCTAAGATGAGGGCCACCAGGTCTCTGTTTCCTGTTGGGTTTCCTACCTCCCTGCAGCTATGCTACTCTGTCATGACTTTGAAGGACTGTACTCTCTGGACATCTAAGTCCCAAATAAATATTCACTTTTATAAGTTGTTTTAGTCTTGCTGTTTTATTAAAGCAATAGAAAAATTACTAAGATAAGATGGTGGTGAGAAGGGGATTTTAGTTGAAAAAATACCTCCACCAGATTGGGAAATCTATGAGATATTGTCTTGATTAACAATTAAAATTGTAGAGCCGAGATCTCCGGGATGCTGCCTTCCGTGAGCTATTATTGAGACAAAGGGAGATATGAGGTTCAGGACAGGAGGCAGCAATCCTACACAGCTTCTGCTTCAGTTCTTGCTTCGAGGTTCCTCTCTGCCTGCTTCAGTGTGGTCCCTGATAATTTTCAGTAGTTATCTGGTAAATAGAACTATACCATGAAGTCTAACATGTCCTCCATAAGTTGCTTTCCATCAGTGTTTTATCATAGCAATAGTAGCAAATGAAGACACCTTCTAAATTGAACAAGGTATTCCCTGGCCTTTCCTATACCATTGTGAGCAAGTCTACCATGACTTCCTTCCTTTGAACATTATTTCTTGATAAAAAGAACACTTGCTTTCTTTTCTTTTTTGTTTTCTCTTTTTCCTTTTCAAAAACGTATTTTCTTTGTTGATTCTCTGTGAATTTGTCATCCTGCAATTCAGTAACACTTATTTTCCAGTTTGTCCATATTTACCCTTTTCCTGGAACCGTCTACCCAAAATTAAAAAAAATAAAAATTAAGTAATGTTTTTAATTAAAATTAAAGTGAGGGAGCAAGGACTGTGAGGATTGGACTTAGAGGAGGGTACTACACTCAGGATATAAAGTAAATAATGAAATTAATAAAAAAATATAAGTGCACATGGCTTTATAGTAAAATTAGAGCTACAGAAACCCAAACAATAAGGTACTTATGACTGTACCTGAGATAACTCAAGCATGCACTATTCTTTTATATATGAATATGAGTTAGTGCTAAAATGTCAGTAAGCATATTATGTAACATATATTCCAACACCAGAAGAATGCAATCATAGTGTGTCTTTTAACATCAATGACCTTTGTCAGGTATTCCTATTTCCTGGATCACAATGAAGACTTTGTTTCCAAAGGGAAAATCAGATGCCCTTACCTTCTTTGAGAGGTCGCTTCCAAATAATGAGATAATGCAAGTCTGATACCACAGTACATGAGGTGCTATGCGCACAGATAACATGTAAGTGTCTAGGTTATTCCTGGTAGACATTTTAATTTTTAATAGCACACAGATGAGTTGTTTAAGGATGCGGTAGTTCGCTTGTGGCATCATGAGTAGAACACTATAGATAGAATAAGGAGAATTTTACTGTTGATTGTCTGACAAATAATGTTACTTACAAAACTCTGAAGGCAAAGACATATCAGGGTAAATGTTTTATAGTCCAGCTCATAGTATAATCAGAAATTCATAAGAAATAAGAATATACAGCTTTAATTATTGCCTAAAATAATTTCTGCAAATCTATTTTCCTTATAGAATTGGGGGAATTTTAAAATTCTGTATGAATTTCTGTCTTCAACCCATGTAACTGCTACCCATCAAACCCAGAGGAAAGTGACAGGTTCCTTGGAAATAGAATGAATGTAGCTTGTTGCAGATGATGTGTGTTCTGAGTATGGAAAGAGTGTTATTAAACAATGAGTCATCAATTCAGCCACCACGGGAACACATTTAATATGTAATGTAGAATGAATCCTTTTAACACTCTTGGGACACTCTGGAACACAAGGAGCAGGAAGCATACTGGTGACCCTAAGCAATGCAGGTATAAAAGCTTCTGCAATATGTAAGGCAGTGACGCTGGAGTCATGGGTAGAAATGGCAGCTCAAAGCTTCTGTTACCTAAGAAATCATTCTATGGACTACTGTACAGGAAAATGATTCAAAGAAGTTGAAGACATACCTGACCCAGAATGCTCTAAGTAGCAATACTTAAGAAAGATGAACTCAGTAATAGCTTCATGTTCTAATCTATGACATATATTTAACACATATAATATTCACAATGCCATGGTAATAATATAAGAATGTAAAGCAC
Source organism: Apodemus agrarius (assembly GCA_964023405.1). Taxonomy (NCBI): domain Eukaryota; kingdom Metazoa; phylum Chordata; class Mammalia; order Rodentia; family Muridae; genus Apodemus; species Apodemus agrarius. Next base: position 118,759,012 of record OZ030007.1, read on the forward strand.
CTACAGATATTATGTTTTATACATACATACTTCTTTTGTCTCACAAAGGAACTCGAACCAATACTCTTGGCTGACCTGCACACAACTGTGTAGCAGGTCTTAAAATCAATACTCTTAGATGATCTGCGCACAACTGTGTAGCAGGCTGTCTTCCAAACCATGACAGTTATAATGTAAAAGATCTTAAGTGGTAGGAATACAGAACTAGTACAAAACTCTTGTTTGAAAAATGCACCTGTTTATAAAATGACTATAAACATCTGAGCAAAGGAAATCTCTTGACATATGACATCATTCCAGTTTACAATCCAGTAAATACAAATCTATGAATATTCAAAATAAATTAATTGTAACTTTGTGCAGTTCCACAAGTGTTTACTCTATCATTACCTTTGTATAGCCGAAATTTTTTCAGGCAGAGATTTTTCATCAAGGACACTAAGCCAATTTTCATATAAATCTGAAGAAAGCAAGCTTCCTTGTATATTTCTAAGAAAATCCTTTTTTAATGAAAAAACACAAGAAAATTAATGGCCAATGTACATGCATTGTATTTGAGAAACATTTTTGTTTAAAAATAGTTGAATTCTGTTTCTCAACTTGAGTGTCAAAAGTCTTTGTGTGTCACATATCCTGCATATCAGAAATTCCATGCAATACATATTATGAGTGATAACAGCACCAAAATTTCATTTATGAAATAACAGCAAAATGATATAATGACTATGGATTATCTTAGCATGATGAAACAGAACTAGGAAGGCCAAAAACCACTGGTTGATATCTTGTTTTCATAAGAGATTGCCAGAATATCACCAACCAGCAGGAGCCTATGTGTTCTAACCGAAGATGAGAATCAAAGATGCAGCATTCTGGCTGCAATATATCAGTGAAATAACTCCACTGCCTGTTCTAAATGCCTTTCCTGGCAAGCCTAGAAAATAGCTCATTCTGCTTGTATAATTGGGTCAATGTGTACTTTTAGTGTACAGTGTACACTCAGTACAGAGAGTAAAGTTGTAACATACATGTACACTTCTGTCTACAGGCCTACCTTGAATGTGGTGAACTGTATAATTGAACACCCTGTTTAACATGTGAGGTCTTACAGTTTCATTTCTATTCTATAAACCATGGAAATACTCAACTATTTAAAGTAATTGTAAGTAGAAGCTTGTTTGAGGATGGAAAAGTATCTTTATTCAAAAAGACCTTTTGTTATATAAGGAAGTCAACTTTCAACAGGTGTTCAACTGTGTCTTCAGGAAATACCACAGTTAAATTTCATGTGGTACTAAGGATAGAAAGTCAGACAAATGGAAGATATCCAGGTGTTCCTGTACCTTCCAATTGTTACAAATACACATGGCCAACTCGAGTTACTGATCTTCACTTTCCTCCCCATGATATGGTCCCAGGATTCAGGCAATGAATCCAGACACACTTGGCAAGCTCAATTGCTAAGGGGGATATCATTTTGCACAATTGTTTAATGTTATTAACCATGCCTACTCTCAGAGCATTATATTTTCTGTTGATGTCTAGGGTCATAGCTTTACATTCTATTGAGAGGAAAACTCAGATCATTGCCCAAATAAACATAAAACAGTGATATTTTCTCCAAAGTTACTGCTGCTCACAGGTAAGTGATGAGTGATAGAATATTTAGACTATTGTTATTTATGAGGAATAGTTTTTTGTTAGGTATGATTTATTATGCCTATTTTGTAACACAAATGGTTACAAGTATTATTAGTTCTCCTCCTATTAATTCACATGGTACAGCCATAGAGGTAAAATCAGTGGGAGCATTTATAATGCCAAGAAAAAGACCTTTTGTTATATAAGGAAGCCAACTTTAAACAGGTGTTCAACTGTGCCTTCAGGACGAATCTTGGAGCTTGTGAGATTTTTTACCTACCATGACTCTTATCTAGAGGTCATGTGTTCATAGTTCAAGAAAACTGACATCATCAGGTCATCTCAAAGACAGAAAACACATATGTATCTGTCGAGTGATGCTGAATGTTGGTGATGTAAAATACTTCCTCACCTTGAACACAGAAGCTACTGTGAGCACAGATTCTTTATGCCAGTTAATCTCTTGTTCGGTGTAAATCTTCTCTCTCAGGGACCAGTGTGATTTTTCTGATATGAATCGGAATATTTGATCTGAATTATCGCCCCTCCTCGCAATTATGGATAACATATCCTGTGTGGAATAAGGACAAGCATCTATTATTACAGATCCAAACAGCTGAAGCACGAATATGTCTTTGAAGGTAAACCAGAGCCATGGCAACTAAGGATGCATAGCTGAAATGAAAGAATAAGACATTTTACATTTTTCTTTTTAGATTTTAAATATATTTTATTCCCTGATCGATTTTTACAAATTTGAAACATCAAGGTTTCTTGGATTTAGATAATCCTCAAGATTGAATCACACCTTTATTCACTGAAGCATTTTGGTGGATGGTGCTCTCTTACCTTTTCTTTTCTTCTTTGAGTATCTTTCTCAAGAATGTCATTCCATGTTGCTATTTGATAGTTCTCTTTCAGTGATCAAATCATTATTTTACTTCCTGTCTATCATAGCCTCTATTATGAGTCATAATATCTGTGTTCTTAAGAAAGCTTTCTTTTTTCAGTATCATACTAATACTTTTATTCCTGTCATGTGTGAGTTCTTTTTTACTATCTCTAACGAAAGAGCTGTTACATTTAAGCAAATGTCAGTTGTTCTTCCATGGTATCCCTCTGTACAAATGATGACCATACACAGATTTCCTCCACCTTTTCTCACATTTCAATTGATTACATGGTTACAGTCATTGATGACAGTAGATTATGCTCTAAAATACCTAAGGAATGGACAATAATTCTCATGTATCTAACATGATGACTTGTTCACATGCACAAAAAATTCCAGGCACACAGAGTGGTAAAATAGATGCTGGATAGTGAATGAATATTTCAAATGGAAATCTAGTAGCATATTTAAAATAGACTAACCAATATTAGGTAGCTATTTTATAGAGTCCAGTTGAACAAAATGGTCAATATATAGAAAGGAAAATGGGTATATCTACTTCATTGATAATATCAAATAAAGTTTTATAGATAATTTTAATCATAAGAGTGACTATACACACACACAATGATTCTAAGTTAGACTCTAGAGTACTGTGGAGTCATAAGGCAGCTGCAAAAGTTGATAGTTGTAGAAAACAGAAGAGCGCTTACAAGGATCCATTTCATCCAACAAGCTGAGAAGTTTATGTCTTTTCTGAATTCTGTGAAAATCTTGGGAATACTATCTCTACTCTTTCCTTTCCTTTTTCCTTAAATAATAAAACTCAAACATCAGTGGGATTTGTATCTGGATTAAAAGGATCTTATCCTTATGAATAGGATATCTACATGTTCATCAGTTTGATGAAATAATTTACTTAAAACAAAGGTTCCCATAAATTATGTGACATAGGACAGCTGTACAAACCAAAGTGAAACTCACAAGTATAGGTGATGGCACCATTCTGTCCAGGCTAACAATTGGCGGATATGTTCGAAATACTTTTCTTTTTATTGGTGCAGGAGGAGTTTTAGAAATTGCTTGCTGGGTTTTATCCACATCACCATCTCCTTTCTCTGAATCCAAAAGTGAAGGGAAATCATTATTTGGTGTAAGTGAATTCACTGAGCCCTTGCATGCCCCTCACATTTTATAAGCTGTATGTCTTATGCAACATCACAAATAAATAGAAAATAACTAATCAGTATTATACCATTTATAATAATGGAATTGCTTCGCAAGGCATTGGATATCTTGGTGCATATGGCCTATACTTCTGGTATACAAAGAAATTTCTATATTTGCCTTGAAAGCTATGCATATAAGCAATAGAGTTAATAGAGCAATAAAATAGTACCAATGTTTTAGTCCCCCTCTGTGACTTTCTCACTGAACAGCCATGGAGAACTGTAAATTAAAGGAGTATTTACACTTCACAACAAAACTTGCCTGAGCATTTCTACTTCTCTCCTTGGTCTGCCCCTACCCCGAACTGAGACCTCTAATCTGAGATCACAGTGTCTATGTCTCACATAGTGGTATATTAGGCTATATGTTTAATACCTGCATAAAAGAAAGCAGAGTGGCACATGCCTATATACCCAGATCTCAGAATCTGAGCCAAGAGCTTTTCTGTAATTTGGTATTGAATTTCTATTCTATGTGTTATACACATCTAAATTAATACTATATATATCAAAGTAAGTGAGGTATCCTTAAATTATTATTTAATCTCATTTCTGGGATTTACCTCTTACCTAAATTCACGACTAGGGGAAAGAGGTACAAAATTTGTAAGCCATTTCTTACAATAGTAAATTATAACACACAGGTGAATTGTCTCTTCACATGGTTTATCAAATTTTCGTTTGTTGTTTGTTATAATTCATAGTTTTAGTGCTAAATGATTCTAACTTTTAACTTATTGAAGCAGACCATGTATACACACCTATAGAGCCCTCATAGCGAACAGGAGCCTCTGGAGCTATTGCTGGTGCATCATGGCCAGGGGTGTATGTTCTCCCACTGGGGCAGGTACTGATTGTATGTTCTATTTCCTTTTGTTCGCAGATATTAGATGGAAGAATCGGGGCACATGTGATATTTGCTCCGGGTTGATTAATAAAGGATGTTTCATACCATACTGCAACGTCATCAAGTCCAAATAGTGTTGGAGAATTGGATATCAAATATGTTACCAAAGATATCTGTGAAAAGACAAGGCAAATAAAGAGGGTTTCTATCCGTTTGCATGGCTAAAAATGCATTTTACTTAAGAGTCTTGGAGGCTAGAATAGTTTAGTTCGAAAATCTGAAAAAGAAAACATTAGTTTTAATACAATATAGGGGCAGGCTTCTTGTTAGAAATTAAAAAAAATGATTGTGAGATCAGATATCCAGGTGTGAATATCACAGTCAAATATTATTTAAGAGGATGATTTCCAGTTTTCACCCTGAGATGGCCGGAATGTTATACAGATTTTCCACATGATTAACTTTCCTTGTCTTTGACACATTCATTGCTGTGCATATTTGAAAGGATGCTTAAAGAAAGGCACAAAAAGGAGGGAAGATGACTTCTTGATGTGCTCATTTAAGTAGGGTACCATCCTACTCAATGTTCCCATGGGCTAACTAAAAAGTAAGAGAAAGGCAATCCCAACAGAGCAGGAACTTTCACATGTCTTTGGTGGCTCAGTGAGGATGCTGTGGTAAGAGCGTGATCCTCAAGTTTATGATGTTGGGGGGTAATGAAATATTGCCTATGTGGAAGATGTTGGAGAATAATGGATCTCCAATGGTAGGTTCTTTGGAACCCTATTCTTTTCCTTCTGATATTTGTTCTTAAACACTATGAACAATATTTTCGCACAAGTATGCTGTCCTAGAATATAGTCCTTTCAGGTCCGAGGGCAGTTGGTCAATTAATAATGATTCAGAAACTCAAATACTGAGAATCAAAATAAGTATTTGATCCCAATACTGTAGAAATATTTATATTTTATTACAATTTTGAAAGGCAGATCAAATGCAAATATGTATTAAATATTTTCTCTAAACCAATGATAACCAAGATCAAGAGGCCAAGGTTATATATAATTACACTAACCAGAAGTTATAAATACCATATCTGATAAAAAAATACAAAACATATTGTCTTTGTTAAGGAAACAATATTGAAAACAAGTAGAATTTTCCACATTTTACATTAATTATGTCAGTCTTGATTGCTTAACCTGGCACCAAGGATTTTTCTTTTAATCATTTCACAGCATGTTTGCTCACTGGGTTAGTTTAAGTATATTCTAACTCACAAATGACAAAAGACTGAATCATGGAGCTCAAATACTCTTATTTAAAATACACCAATGATTCTTCCTCTCCAGAAGAACACCATTCAAATGTATTCTTAGTTTACAAAATAAAAGAAAATCGAAAGCAAACAAATCATCATTAACAACAAAATAACCCAGACTCTCAGAATAATCCTGCATTCTTGCCTTAGTGTAATGTCTTTTCAAAGCTAGGTTTAAAATTCAAGTCTAATTACCTTTTCACTGGTATAATTTTCCAGGACATTATTGCGGTAGCTAGGAATCCATAACATGCATGGAGCTAGCTCAGCTGATATATTTTGAGGTGACATTAGATTAAAAGAATCATTTCTTGAAATTTCATGTAAAATCCTGAAGACTTGTCCCAAAAGAGCAGCATTTGGTTCTGGGAGTTGGTCTATGAGGCTGAAGAAAAACAGTTATTTTTTAAAAAGTTAATTCTATTTGAAAATATGTAGAAAGGGGACAAAGTAAGGATATCTTATGTATGGACCTCCATGATTAAAATGAAAGTAAGAATGTATATTGGAAATATTGCTTGAAATGTTGCCCAGAAATGATGGCAGGGTGTGGGAAGACAAATTAACTGGAATAAAAAGCTGATAATCATAAGCATGGGCCACTGTGACTCACAGTCTCACTTCTGTTTGAAAATATCTTCCATGCTTGTGAGCAATTGAAACCTTTTGCAGTCTGTCAGGATATTTAGTGGAAAATTCTAGAGTATATACTCTCTAAGGTGTGTAAGCAAACATCACATATTTTTTGTTGAAGTTTTTCAAACATTTCAACAGACATTACCTCCGCACTGCTCTCAATTTTTCTTTGTGGCCAGCCCTTTGGGGAACATCAAGCCACTGATCATACAACTGAGACGTCATCAGACTTCCTTTAATATTTCGTAGAAACTCCTTATAAAGAGAAAAAATATTTTTCATGAAAAATAAATTATGGAGATTACTTAGAACACACTCAACTCTAAAATATAGTTTACTAACAACTTTCTTTACAGTTCCCCAACTTTCCCCAGGTATGATGTTGACAGAAAAGTAAGGCCATTAAGTATGGTCCATCAAAACTGGAAAACTAAGAGCAGATTTTGAGAGTGTCTTGCATTGAAAAAAAAAAATCTCTTCTTAGATAAGTGCCTCTACTGAATATCTGAGTAATCTAGCATACCTAAGAGATTAATACCTCAGGCCAAAACTATTTTTAAATGAGATATACAGTTATGGTAGCTACAAGAAAGACAAGCATATTTAGTTATTATCTAATTTGTGAAGTGTAGAAAATCATGTCTATTACTTGGAAGCGTGGGATCACATGAGGTTATAGCTTTTAGAGAAGGTTCTATCAAATTTCTCTAAGCAACCATGAATCTCAACTCTGTTCTAAATATTTAAGCTAATTTTTATTGATGATGTAGTCCTTGCCCATAAATCAATGAAGGTTCTCTCAGTAATGAATGGAGACTATTACAGAAAAGCACAGTTATTCAAGTTACAGAGAACAAAATATCCTGTGGCTCCAAGTCCCCTGCATACATATTACATATTAAATCCTGAGACTTGGGCACCAAATATTAGTTTTAAGAGTCTTAAAGATTGCACAAAAGAAGTTTAGGTTTCCTGCTTTTAGACTGGACCTCCTAGACATATTGGGGAGGCTTCACATTTGAAAGTCCAACAGTAAAATATGCTTGTCAAAACAATTCCTGATCAAAATATCATCCATATTATTAACATTAACTGGATATGAGTAAATCTTTTGAAAACAATCTTCACAGAAATAGTTCATATACTACCAAAGATAATGGACTTATCAGATTGGTTAAACATATTTACAGTCTCATTTCTATCTATATAATAATAACTATCAAGGAAAACTCATCACATATTTTCCCAAATTTTTTCAGGAAACAAATTCAGAACAAGGGAAAGGAAGGCATGAGATGATGTAATTTAATTTTAATTTTAATAATAAAAGAAAAAGTATCAGTTTTTGGTGCTGAAGATATGGTAGAGTTATTAAGAAAAGCTGTTTCACAGTCACAAGGTCTTATATATGGGTACCAGTGTTTCATGAGAAAGAGACTTGGTGATTGAGAGATGCTACTTGGTCTATTTATGAAAGAGACACTTGAAGAAGTCACTCGATACTGAGGAAGAGAAGTCTTCCTCTGAGGGAAAAAAGGATAGTGTGACAGAGAATGAAGAACACTGGTAGCCAAGTGCATCTGACTAGGCATTCATTCCAAGTGACCCTCCACATGGTCACATGAAAAAAAAAATCAAATGAAAGATGCATTGTTACATTATTGCTCATTCTGACTGCATTTTTTGAGTCCCTATTCCTTATGCCATGAATAACACAGGAAAATTTCAGTTTCCAGATTTCTCTTCTAGAGAACTACTATCACTAAAGGGAATACATGATGAGGGAAACACTTATATAGACTCAGAAGAATCCTGAGGGTGAATGATCCAAGGCCTTTCTTTACCTTCAGGATCCAGGCCAGGTCATGTATTGAATAATTTTTCATATTGACCTCTTCCCCAGCATCCAATTTGTCTTTTAGAGTTTGGCATGATGACTCATCGGGAGATGTCACAAATATGCCTTCTGTGGTGGGGCCTTTCTCCCTTAAGCGGTAAAGTATATCCTGAGAGGAAGAAAGGGAAATACCAGTCACTCTTTATGCAGCACAGAGCACTATTGGCTCATCAGAAGCAGACCAATGGTGTGCACAGGTGCAGTGCAAGGGCTGGCATGGACAAGGAGGACTGCTAACTGGTTTTGACTCTCAATCTTTACTTGTACAAATCCCACCCTAAATGTTAACTCTGAAAGATCCGGCAACACTTATTTCTATCAGATTTTCTTACGAGAGCCAGAAATGGACAATGTGAGACCTACCAGAATTGCTTTGGGCCATTCTCCATTGTGAGAAATGGAACTCAGCTCTTTTCCAAAGAATTGTCCTGTCTTATTAACTGTTGGGACAGTACACATTTGATCCTGGTGGGGCACAGAGGCCCTGTGGAAACACGATGTCATAAATGTTCCTTTTTTCTTCTGAGCTCTTTCTTTTTCACCTAAGGAGGAGATGACATCATTACCTAGAATAGTGTAATTTATATGGCTCTTTTAAAAAACCAAATTTCAATTGCATAATATCCCTGTTGGAATGGCTTAGGTATCCTGTAGTGTCTGTACATTCTTCTTGTCTACACTCTGTACTTTTATTAATTTGTGAGATGTCTTTAAGACATGTTCTATTGTTCTCTAAGACATGATCCAATGGGGATACACACAAGATGATGCTACGTTTCACTGCATCCTAACAAATATGGTATCTAATTGAACAAGTTCTCTAAACCATGTACAGGCAATGGCTTAGCAAGTCATATCCGTTTTCACAATCACCCTCACTTTTATTCACATTATCAGATTTCTATTGTCTTCAAATGTCATAGTGAAGCTCTTTTCATTTTTAGATATTCTGTTGAGCTCTTAGAAGAACCATTGTTAAATTTCTCTCATAGTCAGTATTTCCCCTTCAACAGAACATATACATTCTATTAGCTTGGAATATGCAATGTTCTCCTTATAATCAAGCTTAGTCTTGATATCAGAATATAGAGATATCAAGTTGGACCTATGTCATTTTTTTTGTTTTGTTTTCTACAGTGTCCGTCAACTAAGCAAGAAAATGAGAACATGCATTGATGTTTTATGCCAAAATGAAATGGGAACTGAGATGCTACTTGAAGCAAGATGGAAGACTCACACTGCTGCTGCCTTCTAGCTGAGTTTCTGGGTTTTAAGATGAATTGTGCCTCTGCATCCATGTTTAGGTCTTTCACAAACAACCCAGGCAAGATGGGAAAAGCTGTGGAAATTTTTGAGTTTCTTTTACCCGAGATATTTTGGAGGTCATTCATTAACACTTTATGTGGGCACTCATAACCTATGAGAAGAAAATGAGAATATGAATTGACACTAATGATTTTGAGCAACCCTTCAAATAGAAGTTAGCATGCCTTGCTGTATTTTATGTCTCATTCATTTTCAGATCAACATAGAATGTACATCTTAAGCCTTAGGAGACTTACATGGATATTATGATAAGGTATGGTTGTATGATCAGAGAACTTTAAAATCTAGGAAAAATTCAATTTATCACTTCATTTATACTCATTGGTGTACATTGTATGGAAGACTTTATCTGTGTTCTACTTTAAATGATATTAAGACACGCCTCTTTGAGTCTTAATATCAATAATATTTTTACATCGTAAGAAATGCATGTTACATGTCTAGCTTGGTTAATCATTATAAATATTTTCCAATATAAATATATAGATATGTATATACATACATACATATCTATCTATTTATCTATCTATCTATCTACATATATATCTATCTATATACATATATATCTATATATACATTTATATATATATGTATATATATATAATATATATGGCTATCAATCTCTAAGTAATTCTGTTTGGCATGTCAATTACATCTCTGTCATATATTATTTTCTCATGATTATGGCCACATTTATATAGTCCCTTTCTATTCACAGTATGAGGACAGTGAAGTGGAATGCATTCTCACTGCTTCCTCCCATTGCTGTTCACCTTAAGAATGTTCAGGCTGATGTTGTGTGCTGTAGGGAACACATGAGCTCTTTTGGACATACAACAGGTATTTAATACTCTAGTTTTGGATATGGCCCTGGGAGAATGTAGCCTATACATGAGGCACTTTGAAGTTGTATGAAACAGACCACTTTTATAGCACTTCAGATTATTTATAATCTGAGTGTAAAAAAGAGTCACCAGAGCAAAGTGTTAATCAGAAATCTGGATGGAAAAAAAAAACATGTTTCTCCATGTAGGCATGTGAACATTAACTGTTGAAGTAAACTCTCTCCTATCTTCTCCCTATCTTAGGGAGGGTACCAACACACATTCAGTGAACAGTCCCTTGTATTTAAGGAAACTGTGGTCTCATGACTTTTTTCTTGAGGGTATTTGAAGATTTCTAACATCAAAGATTTTAGAGTATTGTGAGAAACAGTGACTCTGGGTCAGAACTACAAACACAAAATTAGAATTAAATCCAGGTGCTGGATATGCTCTCCCCTGTTTTAAGGTATTTCTTTTCTAAAGAAATGTTAGAGAATATATGCTGTGTTGTGGATATGTTTTCTAGGAAGTATGGCAACCTTGGCTTTGTCGCTTTCTGATGAATAACTTTCTTATTAAAGTCTTGATTTGCCTTTGCTTCTGACACAGAGAGAATGTCATTGCTACAGTCAGAGCAAGATTTACTGCAATACTGACATGAAAAGACTACAGATCCTTCCAAAGCTAATCCAGAAAAATATAGATATGATGGATACACGCATATGGCCTGTGGGTTGAAATATACATTCTAAATTAGGCAGATCAAATAACAAGAGAATTAAGTTCTTGGAATTTCTCAAACATCCATGGCATACAAAGCTCTTCCAAATGTTAGAATTATATTATCAAGTTGACACATTTCACTTCATACATTTATTTTAGATTGTGCGACCCCACATTTGTCTTTTTCTCTAAGAACTGCTATTGTGTCAGTCTTATAAAAAGTGAAAATTTTGTCCCATGCCTGTATTGTCAGCACTCATTTGACTGGAACAGTAAAGATTGAGAGTTCCTTACCTGCTTGGACTCAATAGCAATACACTGTTGCATTAAGGACAATGAAGTAAAATATGTGTGTTGAGTTTCTGCTGTATATTATCTAGTGTATTGAAAACCTCAAATTAAATATTGGAAAAAATAAAAGACGTACAGTCTATTTGCTCCAAATAATCAAAATCTCCCTACAGGTTATTTTCAGGCTACATGAGAACATTTTGTATAACCATATTCTCTGATATGTAAAAGTCATTGTTACTATAACTTCTGTGAAGGTCACTTTCTGCATTAGAACCTTACCTTTTCATTTGATTTTCCAGCAGTTTCCTTAAAGACTCTGAACTGTTCATTTTTTTTTTTTTGGTTATTTGAGAGAGGGTTTCTCTGTATAGCCCAGGATGTCCTGGAACTCACTCTGTAGACCAGGCTGGCCTTGAACTCAGAAATACAACTGCCTCTGCCTGCCACGTGCTAGGATTACAATTGTGTGCCACCACTGCCCGACTTGAACTGTTTTTTGAGTGTGTTTTCATTTTAATTTTAGACTAGTCTCTGTAACTGTTTTGCTCTGATGTATACCTTTGTACCATATTGAGCCTGATACCTGAGCAGGCAGGACCAGGAGATTTGGTCCCCTCAGTGTAGAGTAATGGATGCCTAAGAGCTATCACATAAGCATTGGGAGTCAATGAAAAATTTCCTTCAGCTACTAGGATTTTCTTTCATGATTGCCAAATGATTTTTTTCAGTTATTTTGTTCAGAAACATTATGTCCCTATATACGTTTTGTTTTTCTTTTTAGGAAACTTAAGTTTCTGTAGTGGAAAACACAAATGTTTCTGTTACTATTTTTGTCAGGTCACAGACTCTTTCATAATGAGATGTTATCATGTGCCTGAAGGTTATAATGAAGTTATTAGTTATGAATTTAATGAATGAAATAATGTTTGTTTTGTTTTAGTGTGTACTTTTATTTAAGATTAAATAATGAAAACCTGAGATTTCAGGGTTAGACCACTGCCCTCCAGTAGTCTTTCCTAAGATGTCCCTGGTACTTACCTTCTAGTGCTCTGGCAGCTTCCTCACGGCCAGGATGGAACCACAGTTGGTATTCTTCACTGTCCTGAGAGCCAAAAACAACAAACAATCACAAATAACCTGACAGCAGAGTCTTCAAGAATCTAGTGATTTTCTTTCCTTATAATTTCTAGCTCTCTAGCAGGGTAATTATTTGGACCAGTATTATATCATGGCTTCTGACCACAGTTTTGAGTCATCAGGATTGATTTCAGGAGAAAATCTTTGGTAATTGCCTTTCCTCAATACGAGAAACATGGTCAACTGATCCACAGCAGAATAAGAAATTGCATCCAGCCAGCAGCACTAAGACCAATAATATTACAAAATGACTCACATAGGTCTCTCCAGTCTGTCAGTGGAATATTGAATGTTTATGTGTCATGAGCACACAAACTAGTACTCAGTCACATTCTCACAGTGATTATGATGACTTGATAAAAGAACATTTGAAAGATATGATTATTTCAACAACAGTGAGAAACATATACAAAAAAAGATGAGGTATTGAGGGTGCCTGGGAGTGCACACAACCATTGGCTTTCATTTGGAGATAGCCAGTCTATGTAGAGGATGAAGATGTGTCTAAACTGGAAAATAGGACAGATTCTCAACAGATGTTCCACAACATAATTATTGCACACAGAGATCCATATGAAACAATCATATAAATAGAACATTCTGTTGAAATAGTGTAACCTCCAGGAGGGACTAAAATGATACTATGCTCTAATTGGATTTATCCTTCATAGTTCTTTCTTGTTGGTTCATGATTTAAACCAATAAATTTTCCCATAGAGTTCTAATTTTTACCCTGGGGGACAAAGATCCACTGAAGCAGACACTCAAACCTCCACCCACCCAAACTCACAAGGAGAGGAAAGGGTGAGAGAGAAAAAGCTATAGAGACAGATAAATAGACTGGCAATCAGAGACTCATTATACAAACTCACAGGAAGTGATAGGTATATACAGCCAGCAGTGGTGGTACATGTCTTTAATCCCAGCACTTTTTAGGCAGAGGCATGCAGGTTTCTGAGTTTGAGGCCAGCAAGGTCTACAAAAGAAGTTCCAAGACAGCTCGGGCTGCACAGAGAAACTCTGTTTCAAAAAAGCAAAAAAGAAAAAAAAAGAAACAAAAAAAGAATACACACACAGAGAAACACACACATAGAATGGGAGATAGAGAGAGAAATAGAGAGAATTACACATAGATGCACATTTAAAAACAGAAAGAATAAATGTACAGATATGTATGCAGAGACAAAAATGTACAAGTACACAAACACATTTAATGATTTAAAAAACAACAGAAACATATCAGAATATGGAAACACAATTCCACACACAGAAAAAAAACAAGAAGGAATGGGAGAGGTGGGGAATCATATAACATACAGGAAGTACAATAAAATTTTAGTTAGAGGAAAGAAAGAAAGAGAAAGAAAGAAAGAAAGAAAGAAAGAAAGAAAGAAAGAAAGAAAGAAAGAAAGAAAGAAAGAAAGAAAGAAATAAAGAAAGAAAGAAAGAGAGAAAGAAAGATATTGTTGCCTCTAAGATTGGCTTATGTTAAATCAGGGGCATATATGTGAACAACTAATCTCCCTTTATTACAATGCATCTTCATTGTGTAGTGGTAGTAGAAGTATAACTAAATACCATTGGGCCATGAGTTTCATATTTATGGAAACATAGATAAGAAATTCAAGACAAAACTCCCTCTCTAGACTATTATTAGACCTTAGATGCCTTTATTTCCAAAAGGAGAAGTTTGAAAAATATGAACTAAAAATTTATCATGATTGAGTTTCATCTTTATTGTTTATATGTATACACATTTGCACATATGTGGATCTCAAAATCAAATTCAATTTAAGTCCAAGTGACTTGAAAATAACTTACAGGCATTCGTATCATTGGTCGCAACTTCTTAATTATATCATTCACCTTTTCAAATTTTGTTGCAGTTATATATAATGGCTGTGAAAAGTACAGAAAAGTATGGTATAAAATAACTTTGAAGCTCATGAGTACAACATTAGTTACTGTCTAATCATTATGTATAATCTACAGTCTGAAATGGCAACTCTAATATACAATAAACATCCTGTTTTCTTCCCTTGAGATTACTCTGGAAGACTGTACATTTCCCATATTTATCACAAAATTAACTGTGGGATTACTTGGTATTCAAACATAAGTAACAGGCTGTGTATGCTAAAGGAAGACTGAGTAGCCATGGGTGCAGGAATTTAGCCTCCTGATATTTTTTCTATTATGGCAGCAGATAGGCAAGGATGGTGGTTGAAATAAAGTACAACCATTTGTTTCCTCCCCATATAGACCTCCATCATTTTACACCCTTCCTTTCATGTACAGCATGTGCACAGTATTAGTTAAATAAGGATTAAAATAGCAGCAGCTAGTAAAAAAAAAAACAGAATACAAAAACAAAAGAAAATTTAACAAAACAAAATAAACAAAAGATGAGTGAGTGAGTACTCTCCCATATAATGTAAGTACTTTGAGTGTCTAGGAAACAATCCCTCAAGAAACACTCTCTATCCAGAAAGAACCTTGACCCAAGACCAAAGGAAATCACTTCATAAGCCATCTCTTCCACAGGGCTTTTATTTATTGTCTTCTATTCACAGGGCATAACCTATTACCCTGAAAATAATTGCATGTGTGTGTCTGTGTGTCTGTGTATGTGTTTGTGCATATGATTTTCCTAAAGTAACATACAAGATCCTATCACAACATGATAGGCTACATGAATTTTATGTACAAGAACACTAACTGATTTTATATCGTACCATATTTAGTTTAAGAATTACTTCAAAATATCTTAGAATGTAAGACCATCTCTGTTCTTGTGGTTATAATGTAAATAGTAAAGAACCAATGTATCCATTGGAAAATAATGTAGAGTTAGTCACCTCTGGATGAAAATATAGCTCATGCTCAGAAATCATAGACTCAAGAAGGACACATTTAAAAACTACATAAATGAACACACATACATTTGCACACAATCACACACATGGGCCTGGAAAGATTGGATCCAGTTTTGTAGAGAAACTGTGGGGGAGGGGGAATGATTGGGGGATAGTTGGGGGGAGAGAGAAACTATGGGACTTACGGGAGTAAGAAACTGGGAAAGGCTAAATCATTTGGAATGTATACTAAGAATATAGAAATTAAAAAAATAGAAATAAAGACAGCACAAAAAACACATGCACACACAAATATACATACAGAGTGAGTACAATAAATTTAAAGAAAAGTGCATCTGAAATTGTTTTGAATATCTGAAAATTTCTAAATAATTTAAAAACGAAACAATATTGTTAAATCTGTATAAGAGATAGAGAAATAATTCATATAGTAGTTTAATTGAAATTATTATAAAATATTGTATTCTCAGAGCATTTCAAACATTTTAAGATCTAACTAATCATTGCAAAGATGTGTGCATTTCTTCTTGATGTTGATGTTTATAAAACAGACACATTTCAAGAGATAGTGTCATTTTAACCAAAATAGTTCTAAAATTAATATTACTAATGCATGAATATGAAAAACGTCGGAGTTTTTTTTTGTACATGATAATAGATTTCTTGACTCATGATGAACCAGGTATATGTAAGTAATTCTCAGGATGATAAGATTAACCTTATAATAGATCACATGTTCGTTCTATGAGGAAAAATAGGCTTTTAATAATAGTTCAATACATAATACATAAAATTGTTTATTTTAGAAAAAGGAACTATATCTTTTTATCCTATTGGGATAGAAATACAAACCCTTTAAATTTTGAAATTACAGATCAATAAAGTAGATGTAAAACAGGAAGGTGTTTCTATCACTAAGATGTATGAATTTCAGAACAGATTATTCCAAGTCATCTAGGCATGCAGTAAAATGTTCTCCTCTAGCTATGGCAGAGGCATTGACTCATGAGGACAGCGCTGTTACTTGTTATCTCTACAATATTAAGTCAAAAATTCAATATTTTATATATTTGTATTTGAAGTCAAGAATAAAAGAAGACATGTACACATTAGGGAGAGGTTTGGGATTTCTTGGTATTCACGGAGGTGATTTGGCAGGGGATTTCTATACTTATAAGAAATTATCAATTTAATATGATTCTAAAATTAAATAAATCTTCAGAATTTAGAATATATACAGAGTCTGAGGAATATAAATTTAATACTAAGAAAAAGAAAAAAGGGGAAAATTGCAAGGAAAAGTAATTCTTACAATAAAATAGCAAAAATATATTCCTAATTCATCCATAGGAAAAATAAAGGTTTATCTTAAGGGTAATGAGTGTACTACATATAAATAATAAGTGTAAAAAGTATAAAAGGCAAAACTGTAAATGTAAAATCAAAGGCAACCACCAACGAATTGTCAAAAATATGAAGGATCATTGCTAATTACCCACTAGAAAATGTGGAAGATGAAAAGTGTTGGAGGATATTTATTTATCTAAGAAGAATATATTTATGTTCTGAAAACAACTCTTCAAGGACAAAGTGGAGATGAACACATCTACACATGCAGAAAAGCTAAAAATGTCCTATTGCCAATCTTTTCAACTACACAAAAGGTTGTTAATAATTATGGCAGGTAATATATGAAAGCACTAGAGTCATGGGTAAAACTCAGTAAAAATCTTTACTTTATAGGAGCTGGATCTAAGTCACAATGGTGTTGACAGACATCAGGGAGATTGCTCATGTACAATGTGAAGCATTTGCCACAGCTGAAATCAAGCATCAGAGGCAAGACAGCATTTCTCTACAGGACTATCTGCTCTTCTGTTCTTTTCTGTCCTGAGGACACAACTGGTTCTGCCAAACTAGTGAGTATTCTCCTTATTTATGTCGCTTGTTAGAGATTACATTTATACTACACCTTCTCTTTATTGTTTTATATAATCTAGAAAATATTAAAGTCAAAATGTATGGTGAACATTATACACACCTTGCTTGGTTTACTAAAATTTCAATAGTGACATGTTACAATAACAACTCTTGATACATTTTGTACCCATAGGCATTTATAAAAGTCAGAGAGAAGGTGATTCTCTGAGCTACATTCTATTTTGCTTATAGGAAGAATGGTCCTCAGTGATCTTCATGCTACATATCTCAGTTAAATTTCTGATCAACACTAAATCCAACAGTGAAAATGGAAGAATAATGAGATATTAGAAAAAATAGACATTTTTTAAAGATTTATTTTCATTTTTATGATTAAAATGTAGCTGTCTACAGATGCAACACATTGGGGTATCGGATCCCATTAGAAAAATACTTTTTTAAAAGAGTTATTCATTTATTTAATGTATATGAGTACACCATCACTGTCTTCAGACCCAGCAGAAGAGGGCATTGTATCACATTACAGATAGTTGTGAGCCACAACGTGGTTGCTGGGGATTTAACTCAGGACCTCTTGAAGAGCAATCAGTGCTCTTAAACACTGAGCCATCTCTCCAGCCCAAAATCAGCAATTATTTAATAGCAATGTGTGTAATATGTGATAAACTAAGATGTATTATGTGTGAAGTTTTGAGTTGTAACCTAAGCACAGTATAAATATGAACACACAGACACACACACACACACACACACACACACACACACACCAATGATAAGTTAATAAGAAATGATTTCTAAACAAAAGTTACATAAAAAGATATCCCTATGCCTAGATTATTCAGGTAAATATGAGGATAAAGTGCCATCATTATGGAGCTGGTCTTCCAAAGTAGCTATGAAGAAGCAAAGAGAGATTCTGAAAGAGCAGAGGACAAGGTAAAGACAAAAATTAATACAAAACATGTGGATGTGGAGAGCATATTAATTCTTGACAGTAGTTTGCTCTAACATTTGTTTGTGGTTATCTCATATTATAACAATTATTTTTGATTAGACAGAAAAATTTTAAAATAAGTAATATTTGAACATCACATAAGTTAATATATAAACAATAAGAACTCATGGGGAAAAGCTGCTTAATTCTAAAAGCATTAAGGGAAAAAGTTCAAGTAACATGATGTCAGACCAATGAGACTTTCAGCATTCTTCTCACCGGAGATTACAAAATCCCTAAAATCCTCCCAAGATGTTTAAAAGACCCTAAGAGAACACAAATGCCAGTTCAGTCTACTATACCCAGCAAAACTGGGTATAGTAGTTAGGAGAGATGGAGAAACCAAGAAATTCCATGACAAAAACCAATTTACACAGGACCTTTCCACAAATCCAGCTCTACAAAGAATAATAAATAGAAAAATCCAACAGAAGGAGGGAAACTACACCCTAGAAAAAGCAAGAAAATAACCTTCTTTTAATAAACCAAAAAGAAGATTGCCAGATGAACATAATTTCAGCTCTAACAACAAAAATAACAGGAAGCAACAATCACTTTTACACAATATCTCTTAACATCAGTGGACTCAATTCTCTAATAAAAAAACACAGACTATCAGACTGGATACATAAAAGGGACCCAACAGTTTGCTGCATACAGGAAACACACCTCAGTGACAAAGACAGACATACTACTTCAACGAATACAATTTTCCAAGGAAATGATTCTAAGAAACAAGCTGGAATAGCCATTCTAATATCAAATAAAATTGACTTTCAACCTAAAGTTATCAAAAAAGTTATGGTAGGGCACTTCATACTCATTAAAGGAAAAATCTACCAGGAAGAACTCTCAATTCTGAACATCTGTGCTTCAAATGCAAGGGCAGTCACATTCACAAAAGAAACTTTATTAAAGCTCAAAGCACATATTGCACCTCACACAATAATAGTGGGAGATTTCAGCACCACTCTCTTATAAATTGACAGATCATGGAAACAGAAACTAAACATAAACTAACAGAAGTTAAACACCAATTGGATTTAACAGATAGATATAAAGTACTTTATCCTGAAACAAAAGAATATACCTTCTTCTCAGCACCTCATGGTACCTTCTCCAAAACTCACCATATAGTCTGTCACAAAACATGCCTCAAGAGATACAAAAAGACTGCAATAATCCCCCCAAAAAGATTAAACAAGCTGTTTAATTCTAATAATAAAACTTTGAGTGGAAATGCACATTGTAACTACCTGAATTAATTTTCAGGAATTTTGGAAATAGTATGTTTTGTTTGCTTTAGCATGTGGATCAATCTTGCTTCATATTGCTTTCTCCATATCACACATAAAAAACATGTGGGCATGCTACACCCATGTAAAAACTCCATATGTATAAACTCTTACTCTCTCTCCCCCCCACATGCTCTTATGTCTCTATCTTCCATTACTCTACAGAGAAATGGTGGTGTGGGGGATGATTGAGAAATAGTTGGGGGGGAGAGGACTTATGAGACGTATGTTGGGGGGGAACTGGGAAAGGGGAAAACCCTTGGAATGTAAACAAAGAATATAGAAAATAAAATTAAAAAAACACTGGAAACAAAACAAACAAACAAAAAATAATAACAACAACAAAAGAACCAATTGGATTTAACAGATAGATATACAGCATTTTATCCTGAAACAAAGACTATACCTTCATTTCAGCACCTCATGGTACCTCCTCCAAAACTGACTCGGTCACAAAACATGCCTCAAGAGATACAAGAAGACAGTAATAATCCCCCCAAAAAGATGAAACAAGCTGCTTAACTCTAATAATAAATCTTGGCGTGCTAGTGTATATTGTTGTAACTACCTTTAGTAATTTTCAGTAACTTGGGGAATAGTACGTTTGGTTTGCTTTAGCATGTGAATCAATCTTGCTTCATATTGCTTTCTACATATCACACATAAAAACATGTGGGCATGCTACACCCATGTCTAAACTCTTGAAGTAAAACTCTTACTATCTCTCCCCTCCACATTCTTATGTCTCTATCTTCCATTGCTCTACAAACAGCCTGTCTCTCTGCTAGTCATGAACTTGAAATGTAAGTTTTGTTTTGTATTTACATACACTGTCACAGGTTGGGATATCTTCAGTGAATATCTTCAGTGAGAACGGTTCCTTGATATCCTTCTTGGCTGCATCAATGGATCTGATCAAATGCAATAAAAACAAATGATTTAGTAAAAGTAATTCTCTAGTAGCTCATTTTAAACTAATCACTGTTAATAGTTTATAAGTAACATTTAGTGTTACATAAGACAGTTCAGCACTATGAAGTATTGGATGAGGGGATATTTTAAAATGTTTTTGAGGCAAAGATATACTAATAATAGCACATTGACCTAGGAAAGAGAGCCATTCCTCAGAACTTTTTGGTTTCAAGTTGTTGTCAAGTTGACTAATCTGACACCAACTAAAATCCAGAGATTTAGGCATACCTCTGATCCAGATCTTGAGGCTCAAATATCTGGAGGCTTTTGAATTGTACCTTGACATAGAGATTTTAAGGCATAGTGGCCATGAAAAGTTTAGGCCTAGGCAAGATAGAACACACCCAATATTAATTTCTCCTGACTGAGGGACGTGGATCTGAGTTCAAAGTCATCCTGGGACAGTGCAAGGTCCCAATCTAGGCATGCTCATACACACCATTAATCTGAGCCAGAGCTTCTGCTGGAGGCCTACATAGGACATTGGAAGAAGGGAGACTCACTTTTCTTTGCCTGATTGCTCTTACTTTACTGCCAGCACATCTTCAGGATTCCAGTTTATACAGAAGAACAAGGGAAACAAACTGGCCTCAGAGATTGAAGAACTACTAGATATTTTGTCTTTCCACTCATAGATATCCATTGTTGGCTTAGTTAGACCACAAATCATTACAAGAAATTCCCTTAATATATAGAGACTGTCCATAAGTTCTGTGGCTCTATTGAAAGGTCTATGACTAATACACAATGAAAGGGCAAAAATCTGCTTTACTTTAATGGAGGAAAAGCAGATGGTTTGAATGAACAGGTAGAGTAAAATCTATGGATTGGATTTTACAGTAATACTGAAGAGAACAGTTTATTCCAATGTAAAAAAGAGGCAATGAGTACAC
The DNA here is from genome assembly GCA_964023405.1 of Apodemus agrarius. NCBI lineage: Eukaryota > Metazoa > Chordata > Mammalia > Rodentia > Muridae > Apodemus > Apodemus agrarius. The sequence goes on from OZ030007.1 coordinate 118,780,750, forward strand.
TTCCTCAAGATTAAATGAATAGACAAGAGAAACGAACGTAGTATTCAGTGACCATCTAATCAGCAACATATGTGGAGATGGTCTACCAAATATGTTTTTAAAAAAAGAAGTGAAGCACAATCTGCAATTCCCATATCAGTACAGAATTAAAGTATAATCACAAGTAAAATACCTTCTGAGAAAATAATACCAGTGATCTTTCTGTTCAATTGAACTGTAATGTTAAAAGAGAAAAATAAGATTAGAGCCTTGACAACACTGACTCTTAACATTAATGCTCATAAAAATTATTATAAGCCAATCGCTATCCTGAGGGTGCTGGTGTAGATTGTATTATCCACAAGACTGACCATGTGAATGATATGTTTCACTGGAAGACTTTTATGACAGGGGTTTGAATATAGTGAGGAAGCTAGTTAGGAATATCAAGACTTGACTATGTTCCAAGAGCTATGTGACTATGGCAGGGCCAAGCTTCAGTTTCATATGTAAACTGGGATAGTTAAAGCAGTGTCCTCTTAGAGTGAGGTCATGTCACATTGAAATGGATCATTATTCACTCTAAACCACAGGTAAATTTTTGACCATTTTTTTAGAACACACTTAATGCAGGGAGAACACCTTTTAAGAAAAAAAATATGTGTGTTTCTTTGAGTGAATTGGCATACAAGACTGGAGGTCCTAGAATCTAGTGCTTCATCTCTGTGAGTCATCACCTCAACATTCCTAGAACAAATAATAAGCCCACTACTATTCAACTGTAGCGTATAATACTCTAATATAAGATGAATTCAATATGATTTTAACATGCTAATATCTATAACTGAAAATCTTCTGTTAAGTGAGTTAAACCTTATTGATATTTGACACATTCACAGTGTCTTATTGTCATTAACATTATTTTGTTGGTCAAAATTTTTCTGGTTCAATTAGCAATCCTTCCCCAATGCACTATTCCTCTTTTCTATACTCAAAACCCTATGTAATGTTTAGTCTTTCAATCAGTAAGCTAAAGTATACATTGTTTCCTCTTTTTAAAAATAATTATCCATGCTGCAAAGATCTTACATTCACAGAGTTTTCTTCTCTACTTTGCCATGATTCCAACATCAATACCTCAAAGCTGACTTTCTATGAACCTATAAACTGATTCTTGCTCACAGACTGGCACACTCATGATTCTACAATGAACTGCTCACCTACTCTATTCTCTTCCTACAACCATTTTTATCAGAAAAAAGTATTATTCCTGTGCCCCTCAACCTACACATAGACACATAGAGACTCACAGATACACAAAGAGATAAACACACACACACACACACACACACACACACACACAACACATCACATACCACTAAAATAAAAAATGATATTGCAGGAAAGCTTATAGGTACTTGGTGATGTGTATGGATTGGTTCTGATATTTTGATCCGGAATCTGCATATGAACACTGAAGGTCCTGTTACCTATTTGGTTCTTCATCGAACAATAAAGGTCTTAATCACCAATGAGCTGGGTAGAATAGGAAGGACTTCCAGTTTTACTACAGGAAGGCTAGCAGATGCAGGGGAGGTGAGAAGGAATCACCATGCTACACAGGGAGAAAGCGACACTAGCTTGTGAGATCCAAGCTGTGTTTTGGCCATTGCTTGCTTCCCTAAGTGGCCTTGGGTATCCTGCAGGAGATTAGAAATATAATAAAACTGAGAGTAGACTTAGAGTGCTGAGCTTGGACTAAGGTGACTGAGCAAAGTTGAGGACAGATTCAGAAGTGTTGACCTATGTGAGGAAAGAAGGATATGAAAACTGAGAAGGCTTAGAGGAGCCTGGACATTGAGCAAAGGCATATCAAAATGAGCTAATTTGTGAGTTTAGCATTTGCAGATCTGATGGTATTTTATCCTTTGACCTTTATCCTCATCAATTGACCATTAGCCACCGGTGATATTCTACTACACAGACATTGAATTACTTGAGTATTCTATGAGTAACTATTATTATCTGTTCAATTAAATACTATTTTTATGGAAATTAACTGAGGAGTATTGGAGGTATTGGTCAAATTTAATTACATTATGCAGTATTACCGGAGAGAATTCCATTTGTGTATTTTCAAAACCTAAATAATACCAGGTCTTATGGGGAAAATAATGTGTTGTATATGATACATCCTTGTCTGTCCTTGTTTTGTCCATATCCTTCTTAAAAGACAGTGTAACCTCCATTCGGCCCCAAGAATCTTCTGGATTTCTGATGAACATCACAGATCAAAAACTAATGTACACACTTACATGTGAAATGTATGTTGTGGAAATTATAGACAAACTGGTGACATCATAGAAGGGGAAAATTGGAGTTGGCATTTGGTGTACAATCAGACTAAACTGGATTGTTATTTTGTAAATATTCTGGTTAATTGGTTTAACCTGTGAATTATGAGTCATTACTTTGCCCTACAATTTCTATAGTTCCAAAGTATAGGTCTTACCGAAAAGAGGCCAAAAAATTTCCATCTGGCCAAAACAGGAAAAGGTTTTTGCAAGGACAGGTTTCATTTTTTCTGACTAATTCCACATTATCCACAGCCCACAGGTTATTCAGTGGAATGATATTTTTTATCTTAAACTTTTTCTTATTCCTAGAAAAAGAATCAAGTATAGGTGTTAGTTTGATTTGCATTGTAGTTGGTAATTGTAGCTGCTTGTGGAAATACCCAGTTCCTCCTGTCCCAGAGCAGACAACTCCTCTGGTTTATCACTCAGGCACAGTTCAAGTCAGGGAATATGGAATTCAACAAAGAATGTGTGGAAGGAAGTTACTGGATACAGGGTTCTCAATGCTCACAAATAGACATAGCATGGTTGTTTTCTGAATGGAGAAGGTTTAATGCAAATATGTCATGAATTTGTGTGTGCGTGTATGGATATATATTTATATATATACAAATATATATGATTTATATTTATATGTGTGTGTTTGTATTGTGTGTGTGTGTGTGTGTGTGTGTGTGTGTGTGTGTATGTGTGTGTATGTGTGTGACATTCTGGGAAAGGTATGTATTTCAATATTTCTTCCTTAAATTTTGCTCATTAGTAACAATTTTGCTTTTATTTCTATAATGACATACTGTAAAATATTACTTGAAATTTTGTATTTCCTTAACTGTATTTAATAATCTCCCAAATAAATACTCTAAAAAGATTATCTAACTGAATAAAATTAATTTTCCTTTGCTCTTCTCTGTATACTAAGAAGTCATTTCAGCTCAATACAATGGCTCCTTTAGTAAACATACAGCAGATATATCATACAAGTATCCAAAAAATTATTTTTATCCCAATAATTTAAACAATTAATTAGAAATATGTTTCCCTATCAAGCATTCTGATCTTATCAAAAGTGCATGTAAGAACAATAACCTTGGAAACATGTGGAAGGAAGTTCCTTTCCTTCTTTCATCATTCCTTTCATATGCTGTTTGTCCTTTGAGAAATTCAAATACATATATATTTTCTAATTAATTTTTGTTGTCGTTCTCTTCTTTCCTTTCTATCTTTGGACAGAATCCTTCCCAGATTTTTGTCATTTCTATTATATTATAATAGGCTGAATATTACCTCTTTGCATGAGTGTGTGTGTGTGTGTGTGTGTGTGTGTGTGTGTGTGTGAACTGGGGTACATAACTCTGGATTGGACACTGTTAAGCTAATATGTTGGTACAAAACTAAACATACTTACTCTGCCTCTATCAAAATCAAGAGACCATATGACACACTATAATTCTGATACAAATAATATGTATATATATATATATGTATAAATTTCAAATATGTGGTGTTTATGAAATATAATACTGCAGAGAAAATTTTCAAGACTATCAAATATACCATATAACAGCTAAAACAGAAGTATATTATGTAATATTTACTATGGAATACCCATGGACACACACCCAAAAAAATATAAACAGGTGACTAAATCAAATGAACCATTTGTACTTATAATTTCTTTCCACTTCAAGACATTATGTAATATTTACTATGGCATACACATGGACACACACGCAAAAAAATATAAACAGGTGACTAAATCAAATGAAACATTTGTACTTATAATTTCTTTCCACTTCAAGACATCTAATTGTATATATACATATATACATATATATGAGTCAAAAATTAGAAGAAATGCATAAAACTAATGCCTCTAATTCAAATGTCTGCTAAGAGATGATCTTCCTTGCAAATGGAAATATTGACAATCATCTCCTATGAAAAAAATAATGCTCTTAACAAAATATGAATGACAATCTCAAAATAATTTTTTATCACTACACAGCAGAAGCAGTACAAATATATGGTCTTTCAAGAAAAATATTCATTTTAGTTTCCTTTATTCTCAAAAATTAAAGTGAATTTCACTAACGCCAATTATACTTAAAAGGTACATGATCACTATCTATACATTTTTTATTTAAATGAGTTGATTACTATCTGTTAAAAAATGTATTTCCAAGTGTGTTCTTAAGGTGAGTTGAGTAGAAATGACAAAAAGAATGACAGATTGATAGAAAGCCTGGACATTCACTTATTTTGAACCTTGATCAGCCAGACACTAACATTTTCTATGCTGGGAGCTTACAGTGACTGATTGGATTTAAGCCAAATTTACCCCATTATTCTCTTCTGAACATTACATTTTTCACATTTTTGAAAAGGATCTTCAGGAATATTATATATAAGGAGGGCCAGAAATTTTATTTCCCAGTTGAATAAACTATATTATTAATGTCTGTACCGGCTTCTTATACTTTAAATATTTTATTTTGAGAATTTGTCTCTCAGTTTAGTCCACATATCCCATAAAGTTTCAATACTCATAAGTCAGCTTGAATAATGCTATTATTAATGGCGTGTGCTTACACATCTGCCTCCTTTTACAGTTTGTTGTTATGCTTTCCCAGATGCAAATAGCAGGACAGCACCTAAAATATTTCAATTTCTAAAGAAAATGTGTCTAAAACTTGTGAGAAAACAAATTGATAAGTGTGTATGGGACTGTCAACCAAGCCTCAACCTCTGTAGAGTGAAAGGAAGGGTTGAGCATGAAGTAATGAAGTAAGTATAATCTTTTTTAAAAATACGTAAAAGAACTTTATATATGTACAAAAGGTCTACTTAAAGTGTAGACTCTCATAGTAAGGAATGCATGTTGCACATACTCACAGCTTACTAGACACAACCAAGACATCATTAAATAAAGATAGATGTCTTTTATTCGTTTTTGTGCCCCTTGTAAGTTCCACGGGGCCTTGGCACAGCAAGGTTCGATGTATTCCTCCCATGTCTTTCTTCACAAGGGTTTCCATATAGAAAAAATAAGGTACTCCAGGTACAGGTCTCAAGAGACAACAAGTGCTGGCGAGGATGTGGAGAAAGAGGATCACTCCTCCACTGTTGGTGGGATTGCAAAATGGTAAAACCACTCTGGAAATCAGTTTGGTGAGGAATTTTATTGCAACATTTAAAATTATAAATTAATATATTGTACACATGCATAAAATTCACAAATAAATAAGTATGTAATAATAAAAGACAATTGTAACTCATAACATGATGGTATTCTATTGGGAAAGATAGTAAGAAATTAACAATTGAACCAGAGTTAAAAATTTTAGATAGCTTTTTGTAGAAACCCTGGCCTTTCCTATAATGATCTATATGTCCGTTTCCTTCAGAAATTTCCTTGTAATGTGATTGTACCTTCCTCAAACTGTCCTGAATGGTGAAAACTTAGATATGAGCAGCTGGTCTATATTGTCTTCTCAAGGTGTAATTGTATTAATCTAAGCAACTCAAGCCAAAGGTTCCTCTTTCATGTTTCTGATGATCAGCTGAGCGGTCAAAACTGTCATAATAAACTAGATCACCCTCAAATCAGAAAACAAAACTAACGTACAAACAAAAACAAACCCTCCAGTATTCAAAAAGTATTTGTGAAGTTGGTTTACTCCAGAAAACTGAGTCATTTCCCTGCCGCTTGCTTGTGGCTCCTATACAGATATCAACATTGATGATGGGAAGTAAAATAATTGTACATTTTAAAGTTGCCACCTAGCTTCCTGCACCTCTCCAAACTCTCCATCTCCTGGGCTATGCTAACTATAGAACCCCCTCTCCAACTCTATGCATGCAATGTTTCTCCTACTCAAATTATTCCCATTTTTCTCTCCTGGATATTCTTCCTTCTTTATTACCCAGTCTTGCACATATCAAATGTGTTTCTCTAGTCTCTCTGAACTCTTCCAGCTGCATCTGAACATGTTTCCTCTCTAATTCATAATGAAATTCTTCCCTGTAATGATGGAGTGGATACAGAAAATGTGGTATATTTATACAATGGAATACTACTCAGCAATTAAAAATAATGAATTCATGCAATTTGTAGGTAAATGGTTAGACCTGGAAAATATCATCCTGAGTGAGCTAACCCAATCACAAAAGAATGCACATGAAATGCAATCACTGATAAGTGGATATTAATGAGCCCAGAAGCACTAAATACTCAAGACACAAATAGCAAGTCAAATGATTCCCAAGAAGAAGAAAGGAGAGGACCCTGGTGATGTGATTAGTCTATCATGAGATTCAAATTGTATATAAAAATACCTTTTCCATGGAGCCTGGGAGGGGGAATGATTGGGGAATAGTTGGGGGGGAGAAGAACTATGGGAACTATGGTGGGTGGGAACTGGGAAAGGGGAAAGCCTTTGAAATGTAAATATATGTTGAACTCAAGGAAATAACCAGAAATATTTCCTAAAGATTATATCTACTTTGGTCTTAGGGAGTCGATACATGGTAAAATGCCAAGATAGGTCCAGTTCAGGAGAGATTGCAGATGGATTCCTGGTGGTTAGAAACAAACAAACAAACATAAAGCACAACAGCAAAATTAGTATTTTTTTTAAGATCAAGTATAGACAGATAGGACGTCATAAAATTACAAAGTTTCTGTAAGGCAAAAGATACTGTCAAAGGAACAAATCCGCATCCAACAAACTGGGAAAACATCTTCACCAACACTTCATCTGAGAGAGGGCTAATATCCAATATATTCAAAGAACTCAAGTAGTTAGACCCCAGAAAAGCAAATAACCCTATCAAAAAATGGGGTACAGAGGTCAACAAAGACTTTTCACCTGAAGAACTTCAGATGGCTGAGAAGCACCATAAAATTAGTATTTATAATAAATTAGTGAAAAATTAATCTTGGTCAGAGAAAAGAGTCATTTCCCTTGCCTCTGGGAAAACAAACTGACAATCCATTGACTTGTGATTCCTATCAGGATTGTCAATATCCACACTGGCCATTACTTTTACCCAAACAGGAAGTAAAATAATTGTTATACAGTTCCCTTAGATTTCTGTTCCTTCCCAAACATCTCCATCAGCTTCTGCACTAAGCTAACTCCCAAATGATAAAGGAGCCCCATTTTCTTCATGATGGCAACATTTCCCATTCTCCCCCAGCTATCACCAATTTTCTACCCTCATATTCTCTGTTCTACATTGATAAAATCAAGCTTCAATCTGCTGTAAACATTTTTAGATGCCTCTGAACATTTTTATCCTACCCATAATCACCTTCTACCCTGTAATAATGGAGTGACTACATTTTGGTGGTTACTTTACTCTGTTTATACAATACAAATATTAAATTATATATTAAGGGAATATAACTCTGCTCAGAAAAATGACATATCTATCAAGGAATATATAGACACCAGCATTTATGAAGAAAGCAATTAAGCCCCATGAGATTCAAAGTCAGGAATAACAGCAGTCAATGGTTGTCATCACATATTTCAAATACCAATGTAAAGATGTGTTAGAAAATATTAGCAACTCAAATTCATTATGAACAAATTGAAAGGAAACTGACGTGTCTGTAAAGTAGTTCCTGTCTAATCTGAATTAATGTTCAAATTTTCAGAAGAAGATTCCAAAGAACACTAAATGTGTTGTAAACTGTAACAATTTGAACAAAACCAGGGAGTTGTTAGGTTTAGGGTCTACAAAAGAATATGACAATTTCTCTTTAAAAATCTTTGTGTACATGTTGGTTAAAACAATTGTGTTGCACATAAAATAATCCTTGCTCATAACTTTGACAGATTTTTTTTAGATTTCCAGAATTCTTCTCCTGTATGCTCAAAGCATACCTCTCCTCACATAATCATGTTGTTTCTATAGAAGATTGGTACTGATTATGGCTACCATGACTACCTTTTCTGAAAACCACTGCTGAGTTGAGAGGTAGTTCATATGATCTGGAGGAATAAAGAGAGAACACATTCTGATATGATTAAGCTATCATGAGAAAGAAACTACTTTTAAAATAATACCTTTTCGGTGGAGCCTGGAAGGGAGAACCTTTGAATAAACTTCAATTTTGCCTTCCTATTTCTGAACACCAAACTGGTGACTACAGTTGGTAGACAAGCTACTGAAGTCTGAGCATTCTGTAGTAGTCAGGATGAAAAATCATTGTGATGTCAATATTCTAAGGCTCTTGCCAACTGCCAAAGAGGCACATGCATTCCCTTCCCTTATACTTAGTGGCTTTAAATTGTTTTCTAACAGTTGTTGAACCATAAGACTTTACAAGGAATTACATATTTTCACAACCATACATAATTATAAGAAAGTGATATATGTGATTGTTAGTATATAGAGGGAGATGACAGATCAATAGACAGATTGATAGCTACTCTTTTGGTTGTTCTTTACCCTGTTCATACAATTGAAATATTAAAACATATATGAAGTGAATATCATGCTGCCCAAAACATATATCTTTCAAAGTATATGTAGAGAGACACCAGCTGTTATGTAGAAAGCATTTAATTGCCATGAGATTAGAGGTGTCAGGAACAGCAGCAATGGTTATCATAACACACATCAAACAATAATGTAAAGAAATTTTACAAAATGATACCAATTCAGTTTCATGATACTACATATTAAAAGTAACTGTACATATGTGGAAAATGATTACTTTCTGTTTGAACGAACATAACAATTTTTACAATGTTTTAAAAAAATACAACATATCTTAGAAGAAAATAATTTGCTGGAAACCCAAGAGTTGATAGGTTTTTGGTTGAAGTCAGAGCAGTTTACAAGAAAAGTTTTTTTCATGTTGGGTAAAAACACTTAGTCTAGAAAATACTCTCCTCTCATGTTCAGGATAGGTATATTTTGAAGACATATAGAAAGGATCCTCCTGGAAGCTAACAGCATAGCTGTCCTTACTTGATAACTTTGTTTGTTTAGGGAACTGGTACTGAATATTGCTAGTGAGTAACTTTTCATAAAACCACTGTCAAGTTAAAAGCTAGTTTACTAGATCTGGAGAATGAAGATAGAATACTTCCTGATTTCATTAGTCTATCATTAGAATTAAATTAGTTATTAGATATGTACCTTTACAGTGGAGCCTGGAATTGACAACCAATCAATGGATATGAAATTATCACTTTCCTTCTAGGCACTAAATACCAAGCTGTAGACTGCAGTTGGTAAGCCAACCACTGAAGTCTGAGGATTCTTCAGCAGTGAGAGGCCATTGTGATTTCACAATTCCAAAGCTCATGCTATAACTGACAAAGTGACACATGTATTTCATATCCTTCAGTCTTTTGTCTTTAAAACTGCATTCATTTGAACAATTGTTGAACTATAGGAATTTTTATTAAATAAATATGAATATTTATTAATTTATTAATAATAAATATGAAATGTGTTAATGCAAATTTTTCATTAAATATGTGAGATAGATAAATAGATAGATAGATAGATAGATAGATAGATAGATAGATAGATAGATAGATAGAAAGATGATAGATGGTTATCATTAATAATACTTGTTCAAGAAGAAGAGGAGCAAGTTTTTTTTACCATTTTTTTGTTCGATGTACTCTATATTTATATTTCATTTCCCTTTTTCTGGTTCCCTGCCCCCCAAAGGTCCCACATGCCCTTTTCTCTGTCCATGTACCCCATCCAAGCTTTCCCAGTTCCCTGTTCTGTTATTCCCCTATACTGATGTTTTGTGCCTTTCCAGAACCAGGGTCCACTGCTTCCTTCTTGTCGGACATCATTTGGTATGTGGATTGTGTCTTTGGTGTCCCAAGATTCTAGGCTAATATCCACTTACCATGGGTATTCTTTTCAGACTGGGTTACCTCACTTAGTATGATGTTCTCCAGCTCCATCCATTTCGCTAAGAATTTCATGAATTCATTGTTTCTGATGGCTGAATAGTACTCCATTGTGTATATATATCACATTTTTGTATAATAATAAATATGACATGTATTAATTAATTAATGAAAATTTTTCATAAAAATATGTGACATGATAGATGAGATAGAGAGGGAGAGAGAGAGAGAGAGAGAGAGAGAGAGAGATGATAGATAGATATCACTAATAACACTTGCTCAAGAAGAGGAACAATTTTATACAAAACATTGTGAAATGCATATTTATACCCATATATTCACAATATTTAATTCTTTTTTAAACTCTTATAGGTATATGTGAAAATTCAGCTTCATTAACACTGGGAAACTTATAGGCCAACATGCAAAAATCTCAAGAGACTTTAAAAATTAATGTGGTTTACAGAATACTGTGAGAAAGATTCATCCACATGGAGGTCAGTCAGCATTGAAGATTTGTATATTTTATTTCCATCACAATGATTGCTTATTTTAGAATCATAGTTAAATATAACATACATTCTTTAAATGAATTCAATCTATCATCTACAACTTCACAATAAAAATTACTCTAATAAATATAAAATATGATTCTATTTTATTTTATTGCTATTATTTAAAGTTTGAGGTTTAAACATTAGGCCTTTTATTTTCCTTTTTCAGATGAATCATTATATTTTCTTTCTCCTTCCTTACATTAAACATAGTTTGCTTTGTCATACAATACATACAGATAATTCTTTCTCCCTCTACACCTCTCAAATCTCTCCACCCTACACACACACACACACACACACACACACACACACACACACTCACACACACACACCAACATACACATACACACGTACCCATTCTCTCACATTGGGTTTTAGTCCATTTCTTTCTCTCATTCGAAAAGAACAGGTTTCTAAGAGATAACAATGTAACATATCAAAGTGAAATACAGTAAGAGAAAATGAAATTTATATTATATTAATGTGGGACAACTTAAGCTAGCAGAAAGCCAAAGAGCCCCAACACAAGGCAAAAGAATCAGAGACATTTTCCTAGTACATATTCCTAGTATATCTCAGGATCCTTATAGAGTCAAGTAGGCCTTGTGATTCCTGCTTAAGTTTTCCTGAGTTATTTGAGTTTTGTTCATTTATTTTAGATGGTTTTGCTCTCCTGGTCTTCCATGCCCTATGTCTCCCTCATACCTGAGTAGAAAAGCAGTCTTCAAAGTCTTTATTACAAAATTTGGACACTAAAAACATACATTACTTTTTAGAATATATTCAAAATATGTATTGATAAATTGTGTAATATGAGAATTGACAGATTGAGGTAAATGACCAAAGTATCCATTATGTAAGTTTTCTGTATTTCAGTCGATTAAAGGTGATTGTGATTATACAGATTTTTTTCTTTGTACTTAAATATCATTCTACCTACTCCCTTAGAACCAGAACTTAACCAAAAGATTAGGAAAAGTAGTTAATCGTCAAACATTATTTCTCTATCAGCAATTATATATTTGAATATAATTGACTTTGCAATGCTGACAGAAGCAGTGTGTTCCTTTTGAACAATGTAAAGTAAACTGAGGATATTTACTCCATGGTAAGTCATGCAAGCTATGAAAACAGAAAGAGTTATGCACATTTGTCAGAACACAATTCAAAAGTAGAGCCATGTGAGAATGCTGAAGGTTTATGAGATAGTTTCAGGAAAAAAAGATGTGAAACTAGTAGACTCAGTTTCTTCAAACACAGAATTTTACTGGGAATGTTTTTTGATGATCCACCAAGGGATAGTGGATAGGTGTGAATTTACATCAGCTGTTGTTATTAACATGACTCGATGGAAATATATTCTTTTGCCATGTGTGATTACTCCTGTGATTGTATTTCTTTTCTTTTTCTTTCCTATTACTTTCTTCCCCTGCCCCTTTCTCTCCCCTCCACCACATAACTTCAGAACTGCTAGGTTAGGTGCTTCATCACCCATTGAAGACAGCAAAGTAGCCCAGCTAGAACACATCTCATGTATAGGCAACAGATTCTAATATAGTCCCTATTCCAGTTCTGTGTGACTCACATGAAGACCAAGCTGCACGTCTGCTGTATATGGGTAGGAAGGTGTGGGTCCAGCTCCTGTATGTTCTTTGTTTGGTGGTTCAGTGAGATATGGTTCTGAGAGTCTTAAATGTTCAGGTTAGTTGACTTTTATGGCTTACTGTTGAGGTCCTATCCCTCCCCTCCCCTCCCCCTCCTCCTCCCCCAACACTCCCCCTCCCCCCGTCTCTGCTTCCCTCTCCCCTTTCCCTCTCTCTCACCTCCCTCCCTCTCTTTCTCCCTCTCCCTCCTTCTATCCCTCCTTCCCTCTCCCTCCTTCTCTCTCTCTCTCTCTCTAAGGCTCATGTCATCTGAAACAGTGACACACATTGCCTTTCCTTATACTTAGTGGTCTCAAAGATAATTTTTTGTGATTGTGTGAAATATTGTAAGGAATAACATATTTTCATAACCACAAAGATAGACAGCCAGACAGCCAGATAGACAGGTGTATACACACACACACACACACACACACACACACACAAACACACACACACACACACACACACACGCACGCACACGCACACACACACACAGACACACACACACATATATATATATATATATACATATATATATATATATATATATATATATAGAGAGAGAGAGAGAGAGAGATTGGTAATCGTTGAAAACTATGGAAGAAGACACTTAGGATTCAATAAAGTTTATGTAGCTAATATATGTTGAAGTCAACGAAATAACCAGATATATTTCCTAAAGGTTATATCCAGTTTGGACTTAGGGAGTCGATACATTGTAAAATGCCAAGATAGGTCCAGTTCAGGAGAGATTGCAGATGGATTCCTGGTGGTTAGAAACAAACAAACATAAAGTACAACAGCAAGTTAGTATTTTTTTCTAAGATCAAGAATAGACAGATGGGACTTCATAAAATTACAAAGTTTCTATAAGCCAAAAGACACTGTGAAAAGGACAAATCCACATCCAACAAATTGGGAAAAGATCTTCACCAACACTTCATCTGAGAGAGGGCTAATATCCAATGTATTCAAAGAACTCAAGTAGTTAGACCCCAGAAAATCAAATAACCCTATCAAAAAATGGGGTACAGAGGTAAACAAAGACTTTTCACCTGAAGAACTTCAGATGGCTGAGAAGCACCATAAAATTAGTATTTATAATAAATTAGTGAAAAATTAATCTTGTTCAGAGAAAAGAGTCATTTCCTTTGCCTCTGGGAAAACAAACTGGCAATCCATTGACTTGTAATTCCTATCAGGATTGTCATTATCCACACTGGCCATTAATTTTACCTGAACAGGAAGTAAAATAATTGTTATACATTTCCTTAGATTTCTGTTCCTTCCCAGAGATCTCCATCAGCTTCTGCACTAAGCTAACTCTCAAAATGATAAAGGAGCACCATTTTCTTCATGATGGCAACATTTCTCATACTCCCCCCGCTATCACCAATTTTCTACCCTCATATTCTCTGTTCTACATTGATAAAATCAAGCTTCAATCTGCTGTAAACATTTTTAGATGCCTCTGAACATTTTTATCCTACCCATAATCACCTTCTACCCTGTAATAATGGAGTGACTACATTTTGGTGGTTACGTTACTCTGTTTATACAATACAAATATTGTAGTATATATTAAGGGAATAAAACTCTGCTCAAAAAAAATGACATATCTATCAAGGAATATATAAAGAGACACCAGCATTTATGAAGAAAGCAGTTAAGCCCGATGAGATTCACAGTCAGGAATAACAGCAGTCAATGGTTGTCATCACATATTTCAAATACTAATATAAAGATGTGTTACAAAATATTAGCAACTCAAATTCATTACGAACAAATGGATAGGAAATTAACGTGTCTGTAAAGTAGTTCCTGTGTAATCTGAATTAATGTTCAAATATTCAGAAGAAGATTCCAAAGAACACTAAATGTGTTGTAAACTAACAATTTGAACAAAATCAGGGAGTTGTTCGATTTAGGGTCTACAAAAGAATATGACAAATTCATTTTAAAAATCTTTGTGTACATGGTGGTTAAAACAATTGTGTTGCACATAAAATAATCCTCGCTCATAACTTTGACAGATTTTTTTAAAGATTTCCAGAATTCTTTCTCCTGTATGCTCAAAGCATACCTCTCCTCACATAATAATATTGTTTCTATAGAAGATTGGCACTGATTATGGCTACCATGACTACCTTTTCAAGAAACCACTGCTGAGTTGAGAGGTAGTTCATATGATCTGGAGGAATAAAGAGAGAACACTTTCTGATATGATTAAGCTATCATGAGAAAGAAACTACTTTTAAAATAATACCTTTTCGGTGGAGCCTGGAAGGGAGAACCTTTGAATAAACTTCAATTTTGCCTTCCTATTTCTGAACACCAAACTGGTGACTACAGTTGGTAGACAAGCTACTGAAGTCTGAGCATTCTGTAGTAGTCAGGATGAAGAATCATTGTGATGTCAATATTCTAAGGCTCTTGCCAACTGCCAAAGAGGCACATGCATTCCCTTCCCTTATACTTAGTGGCTTTAAATTGTTTTCTAACAGTTGTTGAACCATAAGACTTTACAAGGAATTACATATTTTCACAACCATACATAATTATAAGAAAGTGATATATGTGATCGTTAGTATATAGAGGAAGATGACAGATCAATAGACAGATTGATAGCTACTCTTTTGGTTGTTCTTTACCCTGTTCATACAATTGAAATATTAAAACATATATGAAGTGAATATCATGCTGCCCAAAACATATATCTTTCAAAGTATATGTAGAGAGACACCAGCTTTTATGTAGAAAGCATTTAAGAGCCATGAGATTAGAGGTATCAGGAACAGCAGCCAATGGTTATCATAACACACATCAAACAATAATATAAAGAAATTTTACAAAATGATACCAATTCAGTTTCATGATACTAAATATTAAAAGTAAGTGAACATATGAGGAAAATGATTCCTTTCTGTTTGAATGAACATAAAAATTTTTACAATGTTTTAAAAAAACACAACATGTCTTAGAAAAAAATAATTTGCTGGAAACCCAAGAGTTGATAGGTTTTTGGTTGAAGTCAGAGCAGTTTACAAGAAAAGTTTGTTTTCATGATGGGTAAAAATACTTAGTCTAGAAAATACTCTCCTCTCATGTTCAGGATAGGTATTTTTTGAAGACATATAGAAAGGATTCTCCTAGAAGCTCATAGCATAGCTCTCCTTACATTACAACTTTGTTTCTTTAGGGAACTGGTACTGAATATTGCTAGTGAGTAACTTTTCATAAAACCACTGTCAAGTTAAAAGCTAGTTTACTAGATCTGGGGAATGAAGATAGAATACTTCCTGATTTCATTAGACTATCATTAGAATCAAATTAGTTATTAGATATGTACCTTTACAGTGGAGCCTGGAATTGACAACCAATCAATGGATATGAAATTATCACTTTTCTTCTAGGCACTAAATACCAAGCTGTAGACTGCAGTTGGTAAGCCAACCACTGAAGTCTGAGGATTCTTCAGCAGTGAGAGGCCATTGTGATTTCACAATTCCAAAACTCATGCTATAACTGACAAAGTGGCTTGTGTATTTCATATCCTTCAATCTTTTGTCTTTAAAACTGCATTCAGTTGAACAATTGTTGAACTATAGAAATTTTTATTAAATAAATATGAGTATTTATTAATTTATTAATAATAAATATGAAATGTGTTAATTAATGCAAATTTTTCATAAAATATGTGAGATAGATAGATAGATAGATAGATAGATAGATAGATATAAAGAAAGATGATAGATAGATATCAGTAATAATACTTGTTCAAGAAGAAGAGGAGCAAGTTTTTTTTTACCGTTTTTTTTTATTGGATATATTCTATATTTACATTTCATTTCCCTTTTTCTGGTTCCCTGCCACCCAAGGTCCCACATGCCCTTTTCTCTCTCCATGTTCCCCCATCCAACCTTTCCCAGTTCCCTGTTCTGGTATTCCCCTATACTGATGTTTTGAGCCTTTCAAGAACCAGGGTCCCCTCCTTCCTTCCTGTTGGACATCATTTGGTATGTGGATTGTGTCTTGGTGTCCCAAGATTCTAGGCTAATATCCACTTATCAGTGAGTGCATACCATGGGTATTCTTTTTAGACTGGGTTACCTCACTTAGTACGATGTTCTCCAGCTCCATCCATTTCTCTAAGAATTTCATGAATTCATTGTTTCTAATGGCTGAATAGTACTCCATTGTGTATATATATCACATTTTTGTATAATAATAAATATGACATGTATTAATTAATTAATGAACAATTTTCATAAAAATATGTGACAAGATAAATGAGAGAGAGAGAAACAGAGAGAGAGAGAGAGAGAGAGAGAGAGAGAGAGAGAGATGATAGATAGATATCAGTAATAACACCTGTTCAAGAAGAGGAACAATTTTATACAAAACATTGTGAAATGCATATTCATTCCCATATATTCTCAATGTCTAATTCTTTTTTAAACTCTGAAAGGTACATGTGAAAATTCAGCTTCATTAAAACTGTGAAACTTATAGGCCAACATGCACAAATCTCAAGAGACTTTAAAAATTAATGTGGTTTACAGAATAGTATCAGAAAGCTTCATCCACATGGAGGTCAGACAGCATTGAAGAGTTGTATATTTTATTTCCATTACAATGATTGCTTATTTTAGAATCATAGTTAAGTATAACATACATTACTTAAATGAATTCATTCTATCATCTACAACTTCACAATAAAAATTACTCTAATAAATATGAAATATGATTCTATTTTATTTTATTGCTATTATTTAAAGTTTGAGGTTTAAACATTAGGCCTTTTATTTTCCTTTTTCAGATGAGTCATTATATTTTCTTTCCTCTTCCTTTCATTAAACATAGTTTGTTTTGTCATACAACACATATTGATAATTCTTTCTCCCTACACACCTCTCAAATCTCTCCACCCTACACACACACACACACACACACACACACACACACACACACGCATCCACACATACACACACACACACACACACACACACACGCACACACACACACACAGACACACAGACACACAGAGACACACACACACACCAACATACACATACACACGTACCCATTCTCTCACATTGGGTTTCAGTCCATTTCTTTTTTTTAATTTTCTATATTCTATGTTTACATTCCAAAGGCTTTCCCCTTTCCCAGTTACCCCCCACCATATGTCCCATAATTCCTCTCCCCCCGACTATTCCCCAATCATTCCCCCTCCCCCACTTCTCTCATTTGAAAAGAACAGCATTCTAAGAGATAACAATGTAACATATCAAAGTGAAATACAGTAAGAGAAAACAAAAATTATATTATATTAATGTGGGACAACTTAAGCTAGCAGAAAGCCAAAGAGCCCCAACACAAGGCAAAAGAATCAGAGACATTTTCCTAGTACATATTCCTAGTATATCACAGGATCCTTATAGAATCATGTAGGCCTTGTGATTCCCACTTAAGTTTTGGTGTGTTATTTGAGTTTTGCTCATTTATTTTAGATGGTTTTGCTCTCCTGGTCTTCCATGCCCTATGTCTCCCTCACACCTGAGTAGAAAAGCAGTCTTCAAAGTCTTTATTACAGAATTTGAACACTAAAAACATTCATTACTTTTTAGAATATATTCAAAATATGTAGTGATAAATTTTGTAATATGGGAGTTGACAATTTGAGGTAAATGACCAAAGTATCCATTATGTAAGATTTCTGTATTTCAGTCGATTAAAGGTTATTGTGATTATACAGATTTTTTTCTTTGAACGTAAATATCATTCTACTTACTCCCTTAGAACCAGAACTTAACCAAAAGATTAGGAAAAGTAGTTAATAGTCATACATTATTCCTCTATCAGCAATTATATATTTGAATATAATTGACTTTGCAATTCTGACAGAATCAGTGTGTTCCTTTTGAACAATGTAAAGTAAACTGAGGATATTTACTCCATGATAAGACATGCAAGCTATGAAAATAGAAAGAGTTATGCACATTTGTCAGAACACAATTCAAAAGTAGAGCCATGTGAGAATGCTGAAGGTTTATGAGATAGCTTCAGGAAAAAAAAGATGTGAATCTATTAGACTCAGTTTCTTCAAACACAGAATTGTACTGGGAATGTTTTTTTGATGATCCACCTAGGGATAGTGGATAGGTGTGAATTTACATCAGCTATTGTAATTAACATGACTCTATGGAAATTTTGCCATGTGTGATTACTCCTGTGATTGTATTTCTTTTCTTTTTCTATTTCATTACTTTTTTTCTTCCCCTGCCCCTTTTTATCCCCTCCATCACATAACTTCAGGTCTGCTAAGTTAGGTGCTTCATCTCCCATTGAAGACAGCAAAGTAGCCCAGCTAGAACACATCTCATGTATAGGCAACAGATTCTAATATAGTCCCTATTCCAGTTCTGTGTGACTCACATGAAGACCAAGCTGCATGTCTGCTGTATATGGGTAGGAATGTGTGGGTCCAGCTCCTGTATGTTCTTTGTTTGGTGGTTCAGTGAGATATGGTTCTGAGAGTCTTCAATGTTCAGGTTAGTTGACTTTTATGGCTTACTGTTGAGTTCCTCTCCCTCCCACTTCCCTTCTCCCTCCCCTCCCCCTCCTCATCCCCCTCCCCTCCTCCTCCTCCTCCCTGTCTCTGCTTCCCTTTCCCCTTTTCCTCTCTCTCACCTCCCTCCCTCTCTTTCTCCCCCTCCCTCCTTCTATCCCTCCTTCCCTCTCCCTCCTTCTCTCTCTCTCTCTCTCTCTCTCTCTCTCTCTCTCTCTCTCTCTCACACACACACACACACACACACACACACACACACACACACACACAGATGTTAACACTCTACATCATATTTCGCATATATCATTTGATTGCTTGATGATGACTAACAATATATACATAATTTTTATTTTTTTGTTTTTTTTTTGTATTCATTTTGTGATCATCTCAAATTGCAAAATGCCTATGTTTAATCACAGAAACTTAAAAGAAGGAGGCAGAAAATTAGAAATTGGAGGTACCCCTAGCCAATAAAGAAGATACTCTGCTTAGAAACAGCAAGTTGCCTTGAAGCTATTTGTTGTCATCTATTAATCTGGGGTGGACTGGTCAGTTTAGTGAGTGGTTGTGCTTTGATTTTTTCTTGTAGTTTCTTATTCCTCATATTATTATTATTTTTAAATTATTGTTAATATTATTATTATTTAATCATGTTTTTTACAGTCTAGATTTTATCCCACTCCTGATCCAACCTCTGACTGTTCCACATCCCATACCATATGCTTGCCCCCATCTCCACCAGTGAGATGCCCCCAACACAGACCTCACAACTCCCTGGGGCCTCAAGGCTCTTGAGTGTTAGGTACATCTTCTATGGTTTTTCTGACTGAGGCCACACCTAGTAATCCTCTACTGTATATGTACTGGGGGCCTCATATCAGCTGGTGCATGCTGCCAGGCTCAGTGTCTTAGAGATCTCTGAGATCCATTTTAGTTGAGACTATAGGTCTTCCTAAAGGTTTGCCCTCCTGCTCTGTTTGTTACACAAATAATCAGGTATTGGGTGTGGGGGACATGTCTGAGACCCTGAGGGCCAGCAAAAAGAATGGAAACAGTCAACCTTGGGAGGTTGAAAGTTGAGGGGAATCTCTAGAATGTACCAGAGACCTGAGAGGTGAGAGACACTCAGGACTAAAAGGGAGAGACCTTAGATTAGTCTTAGATTTTGCTGATTCTATTAACTGTTTGTGTATGATTTGTCTGAAAACAGATTTCCCAAAATATGAAAGAGATACATGTGAAAGCACTAAAAGCATACAGAATATCAAGTAGACACTTAATAATCAAAGATTATATGTGCAGAGAAATAAAATAGTAAAAGTTTTGAAGAAAAATGACAAAGTCACATATAAAGGCTGACTGATTCGAATTATGCCTGACTTTTAAATGAATATTCTATGTCTATGGAGGAAAAAAAACAGATAGCAGAGTAGACTACAATACCAAACAAAAGTATCATTCAGATCAACAACAAAAAAAAGAGAAACATTACACAGTATAATCACTATTCAGCCATTTCTCTTCAGCAATCTAGTTCTACAAAAGGGAAACATCAGTCTGAAGGTGAGGTATAAATTCAAGAGGATAGAAATGATAAATAACCCTGTATTAATTCTTCATAGGAGCAGGACAAGTATATGGCAGCAACAAAATAACAGAGACCCATACATACTACTCTTTATAATGCTATAAATTAACTGTCTCTCTCACACAAATAAAAATACACAAACAGTTTATAAGAAAGTGGACACCTCCTGCATCCAAGAAACATACTCGTTTTAGATATACTAGCACACAATTCTTTAGAATGCAGTTGTTCACATACATTGGTGTTGTCTTGTTTGCTTAATGTTTTGTAGTCATATCAGTGAGACTTTATGGGAGAGGATAAGGGAACATGGCAAAAGACAGGGATGAAAGTGGTTTAAAAAGGTCACTTTTGTAATATTGTTTCTGCTAGTAACATCAAATATATTTTATAAATTTTATCAGCTTGAAAATAATGAAATCAATGTAACATTTTAAGAGAGTTATTTTGTCCTGTATTGATCTTACTAATTAATGGGCATATGAGTAACTTTTCATTGTTTATTATCTGCATCAATTCCTTTAAGATAATTTTTAATCATATATGACTTTCACTTCTTGATTAGGGTTATGCTAGAAGATATTTTTTATTTTTTTATTTTCTATATTCTTTTATTTCTATATTTTTTATTTTCTACATTCCAAAGTATTTCCCCTTTCCCAGTTCCCCCCTCATCATATGTCCCATAAGTCCTCTTCCCTTAGCCCATTCCCCAATCACCCACCCTGACCATTTCTCTATTCTGATACTCTCCTAAAAACTGGATCCAGTCCTTTCAGACCAGGGTCCTCTCCTTCCTTCTTCTTGGGAATCTTTTGATTTGCTAATTGTGCCTTGAGTATTCAGAGCTTTTGGGCTCATTAATATTCACTTAACAGCGATTGCATTTCATGTGTATTCTTTTGTGATTGGTTAACTCAATTAGGATGATATTTTCCAGATCCTACCATTTGCCTACAAATTGCATGAATTCATTATTTTTTATTGCTGAGTAGTATTCCATTGTATAAATATACCACATTTTCTGTATCCATTCCTCCTTTGAGGGACATCTGTGCTCCTTCCAGCTTCTGGCTATTATAAATAAGGCTGCTATGAACGTAGTGGAGCATGTGCTTTATTGTATGCAGGGGAATCCGCTGGGTATATGCCCAGGAGTGGTATGGTAGGGTCCTCCAGAAGTGAAATGCCCAATTTTTCAGGAACCTCCAGACTGATTTCGTATAATTTTTAAGGTTATTTTGAATGGTGGAATTTCCCTGATTTGCTTCTCAGTAAGTTTGTAATTTTTACACAGAAGGAATATTCATTTTGTGTGTTAATTCTAAATGCTGCTTTTTATTGAGTTGACAAGCTAATGAGATTTCTTGTGTCAATTTTAGGCTCATTTATATTTACTAATCTTCAATAAAAGATAATTTGACTTTCTCATTTTCAGTTTGGTTCCCCCTGGTCTCTATTCCTTTTTGTAGATTTCTAAACAATATTGTAAACTATGTCTTTATTTTTTACATTCCATATTTTATACCCCTGACCTTGTCCCCTCTCAGACTTTTCCACATCCTATACCTCCCCACCTTCTGTCTCCAAGTGGATGTTCTCATCCCTCAGCCAATGAAACATCTAAATACCCTGGACCTCCTATCTCTTGAGGCTTAGGTGCATCATCTCTGAATGAACACAGACCAGGAAGTCCTCTCTTGTTTGTGTGTTGGGAGACTCATAGCAGCTGGTGTATGCGGCACCATACTGGTGCCAAATGATTGGCAAACTGGTCCAATGTTTGAGAGTTATTAGAGGTCCAGAGTAATCGAGCGTTTTCGTCCTCCTGAAGAATTAAGCTATCTCCTTAGCTGCTTTCAGCCTTCCCTAATTCACCAACAGGGGTCAGCTGCTTCTGTCCATTAGTTGGGTGCAAATATCTCTATCTGACTCTTTCAGGTGCTTGTTGGATCTTCCATAAGGCAGTCATGATAGGTTCCTTATTGTGAACTCTCCATAGCTTCAGTAATAGTGTCAGACCTTAGGGCCTCCCCTTGAGCTACACACCACTTTGGGCCTATCCCTAGACGTTCTTTACCTCAGGTTCCTCTCCATTTCCATCCCTGCCTTTCTTTCAGACAGGAACAATTATGGGTCAGAGTTGTGACTCTAGGATGCCCGTCCCCCTCTTCCTCATTTGATGCCCTTTCTTCCTGCTGGAGATGGGCTCTATATGTTCCCACAACCTACTGTTGAGCATTTTATTTAAGGTCAGTCCTTTTGAGTCCTGAGAGTCTCTCACTTCCCAGGTCTCTGATGCATCCTGGAGGATCCTCCCAACCTCCTATCTCCCAAGTTTTCCTGTTTCCATTCTTTCTGCTGGCCCTCAGGGCTTCAGTCCTTTTCCCTCTCCCAATACCAGATCAGGTTTGCCATCCCACCAGTAATGGAGTTGTGTTCCTCTTTCTGCACATCCTTGCCAACATTTGTTGTCAGCTGAGGTTTTGATCTTAGTCATTGTATAGTTGGTGTAAGGTAGAATGTCAGGGATATTTGGATGTGCCTTTATCTGATCACTAAGGACTTTGAACGAAAGTTTATTTTTAAAATTGTATTCCCCTCTAATTTTTATGATTGATGATTAATGATGATCATTAATGGAATTTTATTTAGAACTATCTCTGACAAAGGATTTTGGGCATGACTCTGAGGGTGTATTTCATATCGTTAATTTCTGTCTATATTTAACTAACTGATATGGGCAAACTAATAACATAAATGGGATCTACTATTCCTTTCTTGGTTCCTGGTAGGTATAAAAGGAAAAAGCTTATTGAATATGAACATTCATCATCCTCTGTTTCTCAACTAGGTGAATGACTTCAGTAGCTACAAACTCATAATATCAGAACTACTGTATGATATCTTGAGCCCTTAATTAATGAGCTATTTTGTCCTAATGTAAATCATTTTCTAGAGTTCCTTTTTACAGAAATAGGAAAATATTATCACGTTCTAAAAAGTGTTGCTAAAATGCACAGGAGCGACTCTGATTTTATTTTGTACTACTAAATAGTTGACTTTTAGACTTGGGGAGTGTTTTATTGTGATAACCTGGAAAAATTTGGTCAGATAAATTCCCAACTTTAATTTATTGAATAGTACTTAGAATACCATTTTATTGTAGTTTGGAAGTAAAAATTAATAAAGCGATTATAGTGAGTCTATCACATGAATACAGGTGTCTAAGTAACAGAGGTGGATGAGAATACTGAAAATGCTATTTTCCAAAAACTATGAAGAATCATAAATTAGGCACATTGGAGTCTAAGCAATAACATAACTCAATAACATTTATTATAATAGATAACGATATGTAATACATAACAAAAATACAGTGAGTAAAACTATTTGTAACAATATTGTTAAATATAAAACTGAAGTTGTTTCTTGTAATAATCTCTTCTGCTAAGGTTAAAAGGGAAGTAGAAGAGAACATTGAAATAGAACGACTGGCAGCTTCTTCAGTCATACGGAAGTTTCCATTGGGGAAAGTAAGATGTTGAAGTTGTTTAGTTGTCCCCCGCTAAAGGAAACATAAAAAAGTCATCATTAGACAGGCATTCTCAGTTATAGATTCACCCCACTTCACATAAGACTTGATTTTCAGTATATTTTCTGAACTCTGCACTAAGAATTACTTGAGTTAAAGCTGAATCTGATTTTGAATGGTATTGCCAGTTAAGATTTTTCACAAATGTGTTGTAGTGGATACATTGCAACTTAATATTTATATTATATGCTAAGAATTTTGCAAGTTTATCTCTCAAACATCGTTTGTGTATAAAATTACCACACCTTTTTGGCACATAATTTAAGTTAATAGATTTAATGGATTTTAGATCACATAATTGATTTAAAGAGAATTTTTTGAAAAAAATTTCATATCAAAGAACTCATATATGACTTATTGACCATGGGAGAAAAGGAAAGAAATATAGCAGGTACAATTCTGGAATTCTTACAGGGTCTAAAAAATTCCTTTGACATACATACAATTATGTAAGAATGTAAATATGTGTGTCTGTATGTATACTTATGTATATATTCATATAATCGTATACAAATTAAGAGTTGTTTAAAAATTTTTTCCCATGCATTAATATCATGATATGCTCCAGTGATGATCCAATAGTTACAAATTTATGAAATCAGGGAATGATGTCATCCTTCCATCCCTTTGATTACAAATGAAAACTCTCTTGACTAGTAGTATCTTCTAGCTGAGGAGGAGCAGATGAGATCTGCCATATTAGCATTTGTGGTGTCCCACTTTGGCAATCTATTATTGTTAGTTTTTTATTATAACAGGAGACTTACCAGCAGTATTTACTGACATCTTTTTGTTATCTGACCTCTTTGGATTATGGTTACACATGATACGGTACTCATCTCCAAATATATCTACATAGCTGTCAATCATGATTTGTATAATAGAAATCTGTAACATCACAAGGCAAAAACAAGATCCTATGTCATTTCATATAGTTTACCAAATTGAAATCAATAAAAAATTGAAACCCAAAATGGTGAGGAAAATACCATTAGTCCAAGCATATATGAACCTGTGAAATAAAGTCTCTGTCTGAAATGGAGACACAAATTTTTATACATTTCATACATATAGCAAAGAAGTGGGGAACTACTGAAGCAATGTAATATTTCAGAACTGATACACTGCCAGAATAACTGAATGAAACAATTAATGACTTCAAATGTTTCTTGAATTGGTAATTCTTTGCAGCTTGTGGGAGGAGGTGGAGTTTTATTTTGATGGTTTGAATGGGTTGACTGTCTAATTCCAGGCAGCACAATATATGATAATATCTTTGGGTTGTGGCTTGGCTTCTCTGGAGGAAGTATGTCATTGGTTAGAATATAAGGTTATAGAATCAGGTGCCATTTGTAATGTACTCTCTGTGCTTCATATGTGCTACCTAAGATGAGGGCCACCAGGTCTCTGCTTCCTGTTAGTTCTCCTACCTCCCTGCAGCTATGCTGCTCTGTCATGACTTTGAAGGACTGTCCTCTCCGGACATCTAAGTCCCAAATAAATATTCACTTCTATAAGTTGTTTTAGTCTTGCTGTTTTATTAAAGCAATAGAAAGATTACTAAGATAAGATGGTGATGAGAAGGGGATTTTAGTTGAAAAAATACCTCCACCAGATTGGGAAATCTATGAGATATTGTCTTGATTAACAATTAAAATTGTAGAGCCGAGATCTCTGGGATGCTGCCTTCCATGAGCTATTATTGAGACAAAGAGAGATATGAGGTTCAGGACAGGAGGCAGCAATCCTACACAGCTTCTTCCTCAGTTCTTGCCTCGAGGTTCCTCTCTTCCTGCTTCAGTGTGGTCCCTGATATTTTTCTGTAGTTAACTGGTAACTAGAAGTATACCATGAAGTCTAACATGTCCTCCATAAGTGGCTTCCCATCAGTGTTTTATCATAGCAATAGTAGCAAATGAAGACACCTTCTAAATTGAACAAGGTATTCCCTGGCCTTTCCTACACCATTGTGATCAACTCCATCACTACTTCCTTCCTTTGGACCTTATTTCTTGATAAAAAGAACACTTGCTTTCTTTTCTTTTTTGTTTTATGTTTTTCCTTTTCAAAATGTATGTTCTTTGTTGATTCTCTGTGAATATGTCATCCTGCAATTCAGTAACACTTATTTTCCAGTTTGCCCATATTTACCCTTCTCCTGGAAACGTCCACCAAAATGTAAAAAAAAATAAAAATTAAGTAATATTTTTAATTAAAAATAAAGTGAGGGAGAAAGGGGTTGTGAGGATTGGACTTAGAGGAGGGTACTGCACTCAGGATATAAATTAAGTTTCTGTAAGTCAAAGGACACTGTCAGAAGGACAAAATGGCAACCAACAAAGTGGGAAATGATCTTCACCAACCCCACATCCGACAGAGGGCTAATATCCAATATATACAAAGAACTCAAGAAGTTAGACCCCAAAGAACCAAATACCCCTATCAAAAAATGGGGTACAGAGCTAATCAAAGAATTTTTACCAGAAGAAATTTGGATGGCCGAGAAACACCTTAAGAGATGTTCAACATCATTAGTCATCAGGGAAATGCAAATCAAAACAACCCCGAGTTTCCACCTCACACCAGTCAGAATGGCTAAGATTAAAAACTCAAGAGACAACAGGTGCTGGCGAGGATGTGGAGAAAGAGGAACACTCCTCCACTGTTGCTGGGATTGCAAAATGGTAAAACCACTCTGGAGATCAGTGTGGCGGTTCCTCAGAAAATTGGGCAGGTCACTTCCAGAGGACCCTGGCATACCACTCCTGGGCATATACCCAGAGGATTCCTTTGCATACAATAAAGACACATGCTCCACTATGTTTATAGCAGCCTTGTTTATAATAGCCAGAAATTGGAAGGAGCCCAGAAATCCCTAAAGGAGGAATGGATACAGAAAATGTGGTATATTTATACAATGGAGTACTACTCAGCAATTAAAAATAATGAACTCATGCAATTTGTAGGTAAATGGTTAGATCTGGAAAATATCATCCTAAGTGAGCAAACCCAATCACAAAAGAATACACATGAAATGCAATCACTGATAAGTGGATATTAATGAGCTCAGAAGCCCTAAATACTCAAGACACAATTAGAAAGTCAAATGACTCTCAAGAAGAAGAATCGAGAGGACCCTGGGCCTGTAAAGATTGGATCCAGTATTGTCAACCCAGAACAGAGAAATCATGGGGGGGGGATGAGTGTGGAATAGAAGGGGGGAGAGGAATTATGGGACATATGGTGGGGGGTAATTTGGAAAGGGGAAAACCTTTGGAATGTAAACATATAATATAGAAAATAAAAAAATTAAGAAAAATTAAAAAAATAAATAAATTAAATAATGAAATTAATAGAGAATACATGGCTTTATAGTAAAATTAGAGCTACAGAAAGCCAAACACTAAGGTACTTATGACTATACCTGAAATAACTCAAGCATGCACTATTCTTTTATATATGAATAGGAGTTAGTGCTAAAATGTCAGAAAGTATATTATGTAACATAAATTCCAACACCAGAAGAATTCAATCATAGTGTGTCTTTTAACATCAATGACCTTGTCAGGTATTCCCATTTCCTGGATCACAATGAAGACTGTCTCAAAAGGGAACAGTCAGTTGCCCTTACCTTTGTTGAGAGGTCGCTTCCAAATAATGAGATAATGCAAGTCTGATCCCACAGTACATGAGGCGCTATGCGCACAGATAACATGTAGGTGTCTAGGTTATTCCTGGTAGACATTTTAATTTTTAATAGCACACAGATGAGTTGTTTAAGGATGCGGTAGTTTGCTTGTGGCATCATGAGTAGAACACTATAGATAGAATAAGGGCAATTTTACTGTTGATTGTCTGACAAATAATGTTACTTACAAAACACTGAATGCAAAGACATATCAGAGTAAATGTTTTATAGTCCAGCTCATAGTATAATCAGAAATTCAAAAGAAATAAGAATAAACAGCTTTAAGTATTGCCTAAAATAATTTCTGCAATTCGATTTTCCTTATATAATTGGGGGAATTTTAAAATTCTGTATGAATTTCTGCCTTCTACCCATATAACTGCTACCCATCCAACCCATTGGAAGGTGACAGGTTCCTTGAAAATAGAATGAATGTAGCTGTTGCAGGTCCAGTGTGTTCTCAGTATGGAAAGAGTGTTGTTAAACAATGAATCATCAATTCAGCCACCACGGGGACACATTTAATATGTAATGTAGAATGAATCCTTTTAACACTCTTGGGACACTCTGGAACACAAGGAGCAGGAAGCATACTGGTGACCCTAAGCAATGCAGGTATAAAAGCTTCTGCAATATGTAAGGCAGTGACGCTGGAGTCATGGGTAGAAATGACAGCTCAAAGCTTCTGTTACCTAAGAAATCATTCTATGGACTATTGTACAGGAAAATGATTCAAAGAAGTTGAAGACATACCTGACCCAGACTGCTCTAAGTAGTAATAGTTAAGAAAGATGAACTCAGTAATAGCTTCATGTTCTAATCTATGACATATATTTAACACATGTAATATTCACAGTGCCATGGTAATAAGAATGTAAATAACCTACAGATATTATGTTTTATACGTACATACTTCTTTTGTCTCACACAGGAACTCGAACCAATACTCTTGGCTGACCTGCACACAACTGTGTAGCAGGTCTTAAAATCAATACTTTTAGATGATCTGCACACAACTGTGTAGCAGGCTGTCTTCCAAACCATGACAGTTATAGTGTAAAAGATCTTAAGTGGTAGGAATACAGAACTAGTACAAAACTCTTGTTTGAAAAATGCACCTGTTTATAAAGTGACTATATACATCTGAGCAAAGGAAATCTCTTGGCATGTGACATCATTCCAGTTTACAATCCTGTAAATACAAACCTAAGAACATTCAAATGAAGTCATTGTAACTTTGTGCAGTTCCCCAAGTGTTTACTCTATCATTACCTTTGTATAGCCGAAATTTTTCCAGGCAGAGATTTTTCATCAAGGACACTAAGCCAATTTTCATATAAATCTGAAGAAAGCAAGCTTCCTTGTATATTTCTAAGAAAATCCTTTTTTAATGAAAAAACACAAGAAAATTAATGGCCAATGTACATGCATTGTATTTGAGAAACATTTTTGTTTAAAAATAGATGAATTCAAGTTGAATTTTCAAGTTGAGTGTCAAAAGTCTTTGGGTGTCACATATCCTGCATATCAGAAATTCCATGCAATACACATTATGAGTGATAACAGCAGAAAAATTTCATTTATGAAATAACAGCAAAATGATATAATGACTATGGATTATCTTAGCATGATGAAACAGAACTAGGAAGGCCAAAATCCACTGGTTGATATCCTGTTTTCATAAGAGATTGCCAGCCTATCACCAACCAGCAGGAGCCTATGTGCTCTAACCTAAGACGAGAATCAAAGATGCAGCATTCTGGCTGCAATATATCAGTGAAATAACCCCACTGCCTGTTCTAAATGCCTTTCCTGGCAAGCCTAGAAAATAGCTCAAGAAGCAGAAGCTTGTATAATTGGGTCAATGTGCACTTTCAGTGCACCCTGTACTCTCAGTACAGAGAGTAAAGTTGTAACATACATGTACACTTCTGTCTACAGGCCTACCTTGAATGTGGTGAACTGTATAATTGAACACCCTGTTTAACATGTGAGGTCTTCCAGTTTCATTTGTATTCTGTAAAGCATGGAAATACGCAACTATTTAAAGTAATTGTACGTAGAAGCTTGTTTGAGGATGGAAAAGTATCTTTATTCAAAAAGACCTTTTGTTATATAAGGAAGTCAACTTTCAACAGGTGTTCAACTGTGTCTTCAGGAAATACCACAGTTAAATTTCATGTGGTACTAAGGATAGAAAGTCAGACAAATGGAAGATATCCAGGTGTTCCTGTACCTTCCAATTGTTACAAATATAAATGGCCAACTCCAGTTACTGATCTTCACTTTCCTCCCCATGATATGGTCCCAGGATTCTGGCAATGAAACCAGACACACCTGGCAAGCTCAAATGCTAAGGGGGATACCATTTTGTACCATTGCCTAATGTTATTAACCATGCCTACTCTCAGAGCATTATATTTTCTCTTGATATCTAGGGTCATAGCTTTACATTCTATTGAGAGGAAAACTCAGATCATTGCCCAAATAAACATAAAAAAGTGATATTTTCTCCAAAGTTACTGCTGCTCACAGGTAAGTGATGAGTGGTAGAATATTTAGATTAATGTTATTTATGAGGAATAGTTTTTTGGTTAAGTATGATTTATTATGCCTATTTTGTAACACAAATGGTTACAAGTATTATTAGTTGTCCTACTATTAATTCACATGGTACAGTCATAGAGGTAAAATCAGTGGGAGCATTTATAATGCCAAGAAAAAGACCTTTTGTTATATAAGGAAGTCAACTTTCAACAGGTGTTCAACTGTGTCTTCAGGACGAATCTTGGAGCTTGTGAGATTTTTACCTACCATGACTCTTATCTAGAGGTCATGTGTTCATAGTTCAAGAAAACTGACATCATCAGGTCATCTCAAAGACAGAAAACACATATGTATCTGTCGAGTGATGCTGAATGTTGGTGATGTAAAATACTTCCTCACCTTGAACACAGAAGCTACTGTGAGCACAGATTCTTTATGCCAGTTAATCTCTTGTTCGGTGTAAATCTTCTCTCTCAGGGACCAGTGTGATTTTTCTGATATGAATCGGAATATTTGATCTGAATTATCGCCCCTCCTCGCAATTATGGATAACATATCCTGTGTGGAATAAGGACAAGCATCTATTATTACAGATCCAAACAGCTGAAGCACGAATATGTCTTTGAAGGTAAACCAGAGCCATGGCAACTAAGGATACATAACTGAAAGGAAAGAAGACGACATTTTACATTTTTCTTTTTAGCTTTTAAATGTATTTTATTCCCTGATCGATTTTTACAAATTTGAAACATCAAGGTTTCTTGGATTTAGATAATCCTCAAGATTGAATCATACCTTTATTCACTGAAGCATTTTGGTGAATGGTGCTCTCTTACCTTTTCTTTTCTTCTTTGAGTATCTTTCTCAAGAATGTCATTCCATGTTGCTATTGTGATAGTTCTCTTTCAGAGATCAAATCATTATTTTACTTCCTGTCTGTCATAGCCTCTATTATGAGTCATAATATCTGTGTTCTTAAGAAAGCTTTCTTTTTTCACTACAATACTAATACTTTTATTCCCGTCATCTGTGAGTTCTTTTTTACTATCTATACAAAAAGACGCTGTTACATTTAAGCAAATGTCAGTTGTTCTTCCATGGGTTCCCTCTGTACAAATGATGACCATACACAGATTTCCTCCACCTTTTCTCACATTTCAATTGATTACATGGTTACAGTCATTGATGACAGTAGATTATGCTCTAAAATACCTAAGGAATGGACAATAATTCTCATGTATCTAACATGATGACTTGTTCACATGCACAAAAAATTCCAGGCACACAGAGTGGCAAAATAGATGCTGGATAGTGAATGAATATTTCAAATGGAAATCTAGTAGCATATTTAAAATAGACTAACCAATATTAGGTAGCTATTTTATAGAGTCCAGTTGAACAAAATGGTCAATATATAGAAAGGAAAATGGGTATATCTACTTCATTGATAATATCAAATAAAGGTTTATAGATAATTTTAATCAAAAGATTGACTATACACACAAACAATGATTCTAAGGTAGACTCAAGATCACTGTGGAGTCATAAGGCAGCTGCAAAAGTTGATAGTTGGAGAAAACCAAAGAGCGCTTACAAGGATCCATTTCATCCAAAAAGCTGAGAAGTTTATGTCTTTTCTGAATTCTGTGAAAATCTTGGGAATACTATCTCTACTCTTTCCTTTCCTTTTTCCTTAAATAATAAATCTCAAACTTCAGTGGGATTTGTATCTGGTTTAAAAGGATCTTATCCTCATGAATAGGATATCTGCATGTTCATCAGTTTGATGAAATAATTTACTTAAAACAAAGGTTCCCAGAAATTATGTGACATAGGACAGCTGTACAAACCAAAGTGAAACTCACAAGTATAGGTGATGGCACCATTCTGTCCAGGCTAACAATTGGCGGATATGTTCGAAATACTTTTCTTTTTATTGGTGCAGGAGGAGTTTTAGAAATTGCTTGCTGGGTTTTATCCACATCACCATCTCCTTTCTCTGAATCCAAAAGTGAAGGGAAATCATTATTTGGTGTAAGTGAATTCACTGAGCCCTTGCATGCCCCTCACATTTTATAAGCTGTATGTCTTATGCAACATCACAAATAAATAGAAAATAACTAATCAGTATTATACCATTTATAATAATGGAATTGCTTCGCAAGGCATTGGATATCTTGGTGCATATGGCCTATACTTCTGGTATACAAAGAAATTTCTATATTTACCTTGAAAGCTATGCATATAAGCAATAGAGTTAATAGAGCAATAAAATAGTACCAATATTTTAGTCCCCCTCTGTGACTTTCTCACTGAACAGCCATGGAGAACTGTAAATTAAAGGAGTATTTACACTTCACAACAAAACTTGCCTGAGCATTTCTACTTCTGTCCTTGGTCTGCCCCTACCCCGAACTGAGGCCTCTAATCTGAGATCACAGTGTCTATGTCTCACATAGTGGTATATTAGGCTATATGTTTAATACTTGCATAAGAGAAAGCATAATGGCACATGCCTATATACCCAGATCTCAGAATCTAAGCCAAGAGCTTTTCTGTAATTTGGTATTGAATTTCTATTCTATGTGTTATACACATCTAAATTAATACTATATATATCAAAGTAAGTGAGGTATCCTTAAATTATTATTTAATCTCATTTCTGGGATTTACCTCTTACCTAAATTCAGGACTAGTGGAAAGAGGTACAAAATTTGTAAGCCATTTTTTACAATAGAAAATTATAACACACAGGTGAATTGTCCCTTCACATGGTTTATCAAATTCTCTTTGTTGTTTGTTATAATTCATAGTTTTAGTGCTAAATGATTCTAACTTTTAACTTATTGAAGCAGACCATGTATACACACCTATAGAGCCCTCATAGCGAACAGGAGCCTCTGGAGCTATTGCTGGTGCATCATGGCCAGGGGTGTATGTTCTCCCACTGGGGCAGGTAATGATTGTATGTTCTATTTCCTTTTGTTCGCAGATATTAGATGGAAGAATGGGGGCACATGTGATATTTGCTCCGGGTTGATTAATAAAGGATGTTTCATACCATACTGCAACGTCATCAAGTCCAAATAGTGTTGGAGAATTGGATATCAAATATGTTACCAAAGATATCTGTGAAAAGACAAGGCAAATAAAGAGGGTTTCTATCATTTTGCATGGCTAAAATGCATTTTACTTAAGAGTCTTTGAGGCTAAAATAGTTTAGTTCGAAATTCTGAAAAAAACATTAGTTTTAATATAATATAGGTGCAGGCTTCTTGTTAGAAATAAAAAAAATGATTGTGAGATCAGATATCCAAGTGTGAACATCACAGTCAAATATTATTTAAGAGGATGATTTCCAGTTTTCACCCTGAGATGGCCGGAATGTTATACATATTGTCCACATGATTAACTTTCCTTGTCTTTGACACATTCATTGCTGTACATATTTGAAAGGATCCTTAAAGAAAGGCACAAAAAAAGGAGGGAAGATGACTTCTTGATGTGCTCATTTAAGTAGGGTACCATCCTACTCAATGTTCCCATGGGCTAACTAAAAAGTAAGAGAAAGGCAAACCCAACAGAGCAGGAACTTTCACATGTCTTTGGTGGCTCAGTGAGGATGCTGTGGTAAGAGCGTGATGCTCAAGTTTATGATGTTGGGGGGTAATGAAATATTGCCTATGTGGAAGATGTTGGAGAATAATGGATCTCCAATGGTAGGTTCTTTGGAACCCTATTCTTTTCCTTCTGATATTTGTCCTTAAACACTATGAACAATATTTTCGCACAGGTATGCTGTCCTAGAATATAGTCCTTTCAGGTCCAAGGGCAGTTGGTCAATTTATAATGATTCAGAAACTCAAATACTGAGAATGAAAAGAAATATTTTATCCTAATACTGTACAAATATTTATATTTTATTACAGTTTTGAAACGCAGGTAAATGGAAATATGTACTCTATATTTTCTCTAAACCAATGATAACCAGGATCAAGAGGCCAAGGTTATATTTAATTACACTAACCAGAAGTCATAAATAGCATATCTGATAAAAAAAATACAAAACATATTGTCTTTGTTGAGGAAACAATATTGAAAACAAGTGGAATTTCCCACATTTTACACTAATTATGTCAGTCTTGATTGCTGAACCTGGCACCCAGGATTTTTTTTTTAATCATTTCACAGCATGTTTGCTCACTGGGTTAGTTTAAGTATATTCTAACTCACAAATGACAAAAGACTGAATCATGGAGCTCAAATACTCATTTATATTTTACTTATTTAAAATACACCAATGATTCTTCCCCTCCAGAAGAACACCATTCAAATATGTTCTTAGTTTACAAAATAAAAGAAAATCGAAAGCAAACAAGTCATCATTAACAACAAAATAACCCACACTCTCAGAACAATCCTGCATTCTTGCCTTAGTGTAATGTCTTTTCAAAGCTAGGTTTAAAATTCAAGTCTAATTACCTTTTCACTGGTATAATTTTCCAGGACATTATTGCGGTAGCTAGGAATCCATAACATGCATGGAGCTAGCTCAGCTGATATATTTTGAGGTGACATTAGATTAAAAGAATCATTTCTTGAAATTTCATGTAAAATCCTGAAGACTTGTCCCAAAAGAGCAGCATTTGGTTCTGGGAGTTGGTCTATGAGGCTGAAGAAATACAGTTATTTTTTTTAAAAGTTAATTCTATTTGAAAATATGTAGAAAGGGGACAAAGTAAGGATATCTTATGTATGGACCTCCATGAGTAAAATGAAAGTAAGAGTGTATATTGGAAATATTGCTTGAAATGTTGCCCAGAAATGATGGCAGGGTGTGGGAAGACAAATTAACTGGAATAAAAAGCTGATAATCATAAGCATGGGCCACTGTGACTCACAGTCTCACTTCTGTTTGAAAATATCTTCCATGCTTGTGAGCAATTGAAACCTTTTGCAGTCTGTCAGGATATTTAGTGGAAAATTCTGGAATATATTCTCTAAGGTGTGTAAGCAAATATCACATATTTTTTGTTGAAGTTTTTCAAACATTTCAATAGACATTACCTCCGCACTGCTCTCAATTTTTCTTTGTGGCCAGCCCTTTGGGGAACATCAAGCCACTGATCATACAACTGAGATGTCATTAGACTTCCTTTAATATTTCGTAGAAACTCCTTATAAAGAGAAAAAATATTTTTCATGAAAAATAAATTATGGAGATTACTCAGAACACACTCAACTCTAAATTATAGTTTAATAACAACTTTCTTCACAGTTCCCCGACTTTCCCCTGGTATAATATTGACAGAAAAGTAAGGCCATTAAGTATGGTCCATCAAAACTGGAAAACTACGAGCAGATTTTCAGAGTGTCTTGGATTGAAAAAAAATTCTTCTTAGAAAAGTGCCTCTACTGAATATCTGAGCAATCTAGCATACCTAAGTGATTAATACCTCTGGCCAAAACCATTTTTAAATGAGATATACAGTTATGGTAGCTACAACAAAGACAAGCATATTTAGTTATTATCTAATTTGTGAAGTGTAGAAAATCATGTCTATTACTTGGAAGCGTGGGATCACATGAGGTTATAGCTTTTAGAGAAGGTTCTATCAAATTTCTCTAAGCAACCATGAATCTCAACTCTGTTCTAAATATTTAAGCTAATTTTTATTGATGATGTAGTCCTTACCCATAAATCAATGAAGGTTCTCTCAGTAATGAATGGAGACTATTACAGAAAAGCACAGTTATTCAAGTTAGAGAGAACAAAATATCCTGTGGCTCCAAGTCCCCTGCATACATATTACATATTAAATCCTGAGACTTGGGCTCCAAATATTAGTTTTAAGAGTCTTAAAGATTGCACAAAAGAAGTTTAGGTTTCCTGCTTTTAGACTGGACCTCCTAGACATTTTGGGGAGGCTTCACATTTGAAAGTCCAACAGTAAAATATGCTTGTCAAAACAATTCCTGATCAAAATATCATCCATATTATTAACATTAACTGGCAATGAGTAAATCTTGTGAAAACAATCTTCACAGAAATAGTTCATATACTACCAAAGATAATGGACATATCAGATTGGTTAAACATAATTACAGTCTCATTTCTATCTATATAATAATAACTATCAAGGAAAACTCATCACATATTTTCCCAAATTTGTTCAGGAAACAAATTCAGAACAAGGGAAAGGAAGGAGTGAAATGATGTAATTGAATTATAATTTTAATAATAAAAGAAAAAGTATCAGTTTTTGGTGCTGAAGATATGGTAGAGTTATTAAGAAAAGCTGTTTCACAGTCACAAGGATTTATATGGGTACCAGTGTTTCATGAGAAAGAGACTTGGTGATTGTGAGATGCTACTTGATCTATTGAGGAAAGAGATTCTTGAGGAAGTCACTCGATACTAAGGAAGAGAAGTCTGCCTCTGAGGGAAAACAAGGATAGTGTGACAGAGAATGAAGACCACTGTAGTCAAGTGCATCTGACTAGGCATTCATTCCAAGTGACCCTCCACATGATCACATGAAAAAAAAATCAAATGAAAGATGCATAGTTACATTATTGCTCATTCTGACTGCATTTTTGAGTCCCTATTCCTTATGCCATGAATAACAGAGGAAAATTTCAGGTTCCAGATTTCTCTTCTAGAGAACTACTATCACTAAAGGGAATACATGATGAGGGAAACACTTATGTAGACTCAGAAGAATCCTGAAGGTGAATGATCCAAGGCCTTTCTTTACCTTCAGGATCCAGGCCATGTCATGTATTGAATAATTTTTCATATTGACTTCTTCCCCAGCATCCAATTTGTCTTTTAGAGTTTGGCATGAAGACTCATCGGGAGATGTCACAAATATGCCTTCTGTGGTGGGGCCTTTCTCCCTTAAGTGGTATAGTATATCCTGAGAGGAAGAAAGGGAAATACCAGTCACACTTTATGCAGCACAGAGCAATATTGGCTCATCAGAAGCAGACCAATGGTGTGCACAGGTGCAGTGCAAGGGCTGGCATGGACAAGGAGGACTGCTAACTGGTTTGGACTCTCAGTCTTTACTTGTACAAATACCACCCTAATGTTAACTCTGAAAGATCAGGCAACACTTATTTCTTATCAGATTTTCTTATGAGAGCCAGAAATGAACCATGTGAGACCTACCAGAATTGCTTTGGGCCATTCTCCATTGTGAGAAATGGAACTCAGCTCTTTTCCAAAGAATTGTCCTGTCTTATTAACTGTTGGGACAGTACACATTTGATCCTGGTGGGGCACAGAGGCCCTGTGGAAACACGATGTCATAAATGTTCCTTTTTTCTTCTGAGCTCTTTCTTTTTCACCTAAGGAGGAGATGACATCATTACCTAGAATAGTGTAATTTATATGGCTCTTTTAAAAAACCAAATTTCAATTGCATAATATCCCTGTTGGAATGGCTTAGGCATTCTGTAGTGTCTGTATATTCTTCTTGCCTACACTCTGTACTGTTATTAATTTGTGAGATGTCTTTAAGACATGTTCTATTGTTCTCTAAGACATGATCCAATGGGGATACTCACAAGATGATGCTAAGTTTCACTGCATCCTAACAAATATGGTATCTAATTGAACAAGTTCTCTAAACCATGTATAGGCAATGGCATAGCAAGTCATATCCGTTTTCACAATCACCCTTACTTTTATTCACATT
The DNA here is from genome assembly GCA_964023405.1 of Apodemus agrarius. Classification (NCBI taxonomy): domain Eukaryota; kingdom Metazoa; phylum Chordata; class Mammalia; order Rodentia; family Muridae; genus Apodemus; species Apodemus agrarius. Next base: position 118,818,873 of record OZ030007.1, read on the forward strand.
ATCTGATTTCTATTGTCTTCAAATGTCATAGTGAAGCTCTTTTTATTTTTAGATATTCTGTTGAGCTCTTAGAAGAACCATTGTTAAGTTTCTCTCATAGGCAGTATTTCCCCTTCAACAGAACGTATACATTCTATTAGCTTGGAATATGCAATGTTCTCCTTATAATCAAGCTTAGTCTTGATATCAGAATATAGAGATATCAAGTTGGACCTGTGTCATTTTTTTTGTTTTGTTTTCTACAGTGTCCGTCAACTAAGCAAGAAAATGAGAACATGCATTGATGTTTTATGCCAAAATGAAATGGGAACTGAGATGCTACTTGAAGCAAGATGGAAGACTCACACTGCTGCTGCCTTCTAGCTGAGTTTCTGGGTTTTAAGATGAATTGTGCCTCTGCATCCATGTTTAGGTCTTTCACAAACAACCCAGGCAAGATGGGAAAAGCTGTGGAAATTTTTGAGTTTCTTTTACCCGAGGTATTTTGAAGATCATTCATTAAAACTTTATGTGGACACTCATAACCTATGAGAAGAAAATGAGAATATGAATTGACACTAATGATTTTGAGCAACCCTTCAAATAGAAGTTAGCATGCCTTGCTGTATTTTATGTCTCATTCATTTTCAGATCAACATAGAATGTACATCTTAAGCCTTAGGAGACTTACATGGATATTATGATAAGGTATGGTTGTATGATCGGAGAACTTTAAAATCTAGGAAAAATTCAATTTATCACTTCATTTATACTCATTGGTGTACATTGTATGGAAGACTTTATCTCTGTTCTACTTTAAATGATATTAAGACACGCCTCTTTGAGTCTTAATATCAATAATATTTTTACATCGTAAGAAATGCATGTTACATGTCTAGCTTGGTTAATCATTATAAATATTTTCCAATATAAATATATAGATATGTATATACATACATATCTATCTATCTTTGTATCTATCTATCTATCTATCTATCTATCTATCTACATATATATCTATCTATATACATATATATCTATATATACATTTATATATATATGTATATATATATAATATATATGGCTATCAATCTCTAAGTAATTCTATTTGGCATGTCAGTTACATCTCTGTCATATATTATTTTCTCATGATTATGGCCACATTTCTATAGTCCCTTTCTATTCACAGTATGAGGACAGTGAAGTGGAATGCATTCTCACTGCTTCCTCCCATTGCTGTTCACCTTAAGAATGTTCAGGCTGATGTTGTGTGCTGTAGGGAACACATGAGCTCTTTTGGACATACAACAGGTATTTAATACTCTAGTTGTGGATATTGCCCTGGGAGAATGTAGCCTATACATGAGGCACTTTGAAGTTGTATGAAACAGACCACTTTTTCAGCACTTCAGATTATTTATAATCTGAGTGTAAAAAAGAGTCACCAGAGCAAAGTGTATAATCAGAAATCTGGATGGAAAAAAAAACATGTTTCTCCATGGAGGCATGTTAACAGTAACAGTTGAAGTAAACTCTCTCCTATCTGCTACACTTAGGGAGGGTACAAACACACATTCAAATGAACAGTCCCTTGTTTTTAAGGAAACTGTGGTCTCATGACTTTTTTCTTGAGGGTGTGTGAAGATTTCTCACAAGCAGTAATTCCTTTCTCACATCAAAGATTTTAGAGTACAGCGAGAAACAGTGACTCTGGGCCAGAACTACAAACACAAAATTAGAATTAAATCTAGGTGCTGGATATGCTCTCCCCTGTTTTAAGGTATTTCTTCTCTAAAGAAATGTTTGAGAATATATGCTGTGTTGTGGATATGTTTTCTAGGAAGTATGGCAACCTTGGCTTTGTCCCTTTCTGATGAACCACCAAGGTTATTAAAGTCTTGATTTGCCTTTGCTTCTGACACAGAGAGAATGTCTTTGCTACAGTCAGAGCAAGATTTACTGCAATACTGAGATGAAAAGACTCCATATCCTTCCAAAGCTAATCCAGAAAAATATAGATATGATGGGTACACGCATATGGCCTGTGGGTTGAAATACACATTCAAAATTAGGCAGATCAAATAACAAGAGAATTAATTTCTTGGAATTTCTGAAACATCCATGGCATACAAAGCTCTTCCAAATGTTAGAATTATAATAGTATCAAGTTGACACGTTTCACTCCATATATTTATTTTAGATTGTGCGACCCCACATTTGTCTTTTTCTCTAAGAACTGCTATTGTGTCAGTCTTACAGAAAGTGAAATTTTGGCCCATGCCTGTATTGTCAGCACTCATTTGATTGGAATAGTAAAGATTGAGAGTTCCTTACCTGCTTGGACTCAATAGCAATACACTGTTGCATTAAGAGCAATGAAGTAAAATATGTGTGTTGAGTTTCTGGTATATATTATCTAGTGTATTGAAAACCTCAAATTAAATATTGGAAAAAATAAAAGACGTACATTCTGTTTGCTCCAAATAATCAAAATCTCCCCACAGGTTATTTTCAGGATACATGAGAACATTTTGTATAACCATGTTCTCTGATATGTAAAAGTCATTGTTACTATAACTTCTGTGAAGGTCACTTTCTGCATTAGACCTCACCTTTTTGTTTTATTTTCCAGAAGTTTGCTTAAAGACTCTGAACTGTTCATGTTTTTTTGGTTGTTTGAGATAGGGTTTCTCTGTGTAGCCCTGGATGTCCTGGAACTCACTCTGTAGACCAGGCTGGCCTTGAACTCAGAAATCCAACTGCCTCTGCCTGCCATGTGCTGGGATTACAATTGTGTGCCACCACTGCCCTACTTGAACTGTTCTTTGAGTGTGTTTTCATTTTAAATTTAGACTAGACTCAGTAACTGTTTTGCTCTGATGTATACCTTTGTACCATATTGAGCCTGATACCTGAGCAGGCAGGACCAGGAGATTTGGTCCCCTCAGTGTAGAGTAATGGATGCCTAAGAGCTATCACATAAGCATTGGGAGTCAATGAAAAAATTCCTTCAGCTACTAGGATTTTCTATCATGATTGCCAAATGATTTTTTTCAGTTATTTTGTTCAGAAACAATATGTCCCTATATTCGTTTTGTTTTTCTTTTTAGGAAACTTAAGTTTCTGTAGTGGAAAACACAAATGTTTCTGTTACTATTTTTGTCAGGTCACAGACTCTTTCATAATGAGATGTTATCATGTGCCTGAAGGCTATAATGAAGTTATTAGTTATGAATTTAATGAATGAAATAATGTTTGTTTTGTTTTGGTGTGTACTTTTATTTAAGATTAAATAATGAAAACCTGAGATTTCAGGGTTAGACCACTGCCCTCCAGTAGTCTTTCCTAAGATGTCCCTGGTACTTACCTTCTAGTGCTCTGGCAGCTTCCTCACGGCCAGGATGGAACCACAGTTGGTATTCTTCACTGTCCTGAGAGCCAAAAACAACAAACAATCACAAATAACCTGACAGCAGAGTCTTCAAGAATCTTGTGATTTTCTTTCCTTATAATTTCTAGCACTCTAGCAGGGAAATTATTTGGACCAGTATTATATCATGGCTTCTGACCACAGTTTTGAGTCATCAGGATTGATTTCAGGAGAAAATCCTTGGTACTTGCCTTTCCTCAATGCGAGAAACATGGTCAACTGATCCACAGCAGAATAAGAAATTGCATACAGCCAGCAGCACTAAGACCAATAATATTACAAAATGACTCACATATGTCTCTCTAGTCTGTCAGTGGAATATTGAATGTTTATGTGTCATGAGCACACAAACTAGTACTCAGTCACATACTCACAGTGATTATGATGACTTGATAAAAGAACATTTGAAAGATATGATTATTTCAACAACAGTGAGAAACATATACAAAAAAAGAGAGAGGTATTGAGGGTGCCTGGGAGTGCACACAACCATTGGCTTTCATTTGGAGATAGCCAGTCTGTGTAGAGGATGAAGATGTTTCTAAACTGGAAAATAGGACAGAGTCTCAACAGATGTTCCACAACATAATTATTGCACACAGAGATCCATTTGAAATAATCATATAAATAGAACATTCTGTTGAAATAGTGTAACCTAGAGGAGGGACTAAAATGATACTATGCTCTAATTGGATTTATCATTAATAGTTCTTTCTTGTTGGTTCATGATTTAAACCAATAAATTTTCCCATAGAGTTCTTAATTTTTACCCTGGGGGACAAAGATCCATTGAAGTAGACACTCAAACCTCCACCCACCCAAACTTACAAGGAGAGCAAAGAGTGAGAGAGAAAAGCTATAGAGACAGATAAATAGACTGGCAATCAGAGACTCATTATACAAACTCATAAGAAGTGATAGGGATATACAGCCAGCAGTGGTGGTACATGTCTTTAATCCCAGCACTTGGGAGGCAGAGGCATGCAGATTTCTGAGTTTGAGGACAGCTAGGTCTACAAAGTAAGTTCCAAGACAGCCCGGGCTGCACAGTTAAACTCTGTCTCAAAAAAAAAAAAAAAAAAAAAAAAAAAAAAAAAAAAAAAGAAAAGAAAAGAATCAAAAAAAGAATACACACAGAGAAACACACACATAGGATGAGAGATAGAGAGGGAAATAGAGAGAATTACACATAGATGCACATTTATAAACAGAAAGAATAAATGTACAGATATGTATGCAGAGACCAAAAACGTACAAGTACTCAAACACATTTAATGATTTCAAAAACAGCAGAAACATATCAGAATATGGAAACACAACTCCACACACAGAAAAAAAAAAAAACAAGAAGGAATGGGAGAGGGGGGGAATCATATAACATACAGGAAGTACAATAAAATTTTAGTTAGAGGAAAGAAAGAAAGAGAAAGAAAGAAAGAAAGAAAGAAAGAAAGAAAGAAAGAAAGAAAGATATTGTTGCCTCTAAGATTGGCTTATGTTAAATCAGGGGCATATATGTGAACAACTAATCTCCCTTTATTACAATGCATCTTCATTGTGTAGTGGTAGTAGAAGTATAACTAAATACCATTGGGCCATGAGTTTCATATTTATGGAAATATAGATAAGAAATTCAAGACAAAACTCCCTCTCTAGACTATTATTAGACCTTAGATGCCTTTATTTCCAAAAGGAGAAGTTTGAAAAATATGAACTAAAAATTTATTATGATTGAGTTTCATCTTTATTTTTTATATATGTACACATTTGCACATATGTGGATCTCAAAATCAAATTCAATTTAAGTCCAAGTGACTTGAAAATAACTTACAGGCATTCGTATCATTGGTCGCAACTTCTTAATTATATCATTCACCTTTTCAAATTTTGTTGCAGTTATATATAATGGCTGTGAAAAGTACAGAAAAGTATGGTATAAAATAACTTTGAAGCTCATGAGTACAACATTAGTTACTGTCTAATCATTACGTATAATCTACAGTCTGAAATGGCAACTCTAATATACAATAAACATCCTGATTTCTTCCCTTGAGATTACTCTGGAAGACTGTACATTTCCCATATTTATCACAAAATTAACTGTGGGATTACTTGGTATTCAAACATAACTAACAGGTTGTGTATGCTAAAGGAAGACTGAGTAGCCATGGTTGCAGGAACTTAGCCTCCTGATATTTTTTCTATTATGGCAGCAGATAGGCAAGGATCGTGGTTGAAATAGAGTACAACCATTTGCTTCCTCCCCATATAGACCTCCATCATTTTACACCCTTCCTTTCATGTACAGCATGTGCACAGTATTAGGTAAATAAGGATTAAAATAGCAGCAGCTAGTAAAAAAAGAAAACAGAATACAAAAACAAAAGAAAATTTAAAAAACAAAATAAACAAAAGATGAGTGAGTGAGTACTCTCCCACATAATGTAAGTACTGTGAGTGTCTAGGAAACAATCCCTCAAGAAACACTCTCTATCCAGAAAGAACCTTGACCCAAGACCAAAGGAAATCACTTCATAAGCCATCTCTTCCACAGGGCTTTTATTTATTGTCTTCTATCCACAGGGCATAACCTATTACCCTGAAAATAATTGTATGTGTGTGTCTGTGTGTCTGTGTATGTGTTTGTGCATATGATTTTCCTAAAGTAACATACAAGACCCTATCACAACATGAGAGGCTACATGAATTTTATGTACAAGAACACGTTGCACTAACTGATTTTACATCGTACCATATTTAGACTAAGAATTACTTTAAAATTTCTTAAAATGTAAGACCATATCTGTTCTTGTGGTTATAATGTAAATAGGAAAGAACCAATGTATCCATTGGAAAATAATGTAGAGTTAGTCACCTCTGGATGAAAATATAGCTCATGCTCAGAAATCATAGACTCAAGAAGAACACATTTAAAAACTACATAAACGAACACACATACATTTGCATACAATCACACACATGTAGGGGAGTACCAGCACAGAAAAATGGAAGGGGATCATTGGGGAATGGGCAGAGGGAAGAGAACTTATGGAACTTAGGGGAGGGGGAAACTGGGAAAGGCAAAATCATTTGGAATGTAAAAAAAGAATATAGAAAATAAAAAATAGAAATAAAGACAGCACAAAAAACATGGCAACCAGGACACAGCTGGAAAGGCCCAGGCTCTGTGGGACATCCCCTCACCCTCTGGCCGAGCACCAAGGCTGCATTCTGCAACCAGCTCGCCGGCCCCTGGACCAGCAGTAGCGGCGGGCCTCCATATTCCAACCAGGACACAGCTGGAAAGGCCCAGGACACAGCTGGAAAGGCCCAGGCTCTGTGGGACATCCCCTCGACCTCTGGCCAAGCACTGAGGCTGCATTCTGCAACCAGCTCACCGGGCCCTGGACAAGCAGTAGCGGTGGGCCTCCATATTGCAACCAGGACACAGCTGGAAAGGCCCAGGTAAACACCCCTCCCAGGGCTACCCTCACAGGGGGATCTGCTAGGGTCTCAGAGCCAAGCAGGCTGAGTTCTGCCTAGGCTCTGTGGGACATCCCCTCGCCCTCTGGCCAAGCACCAAGGCTGCGTTCTGCAACCAGCTCGCCGGCCCCTGGACCAGCAGTAGCCGCGGGCCTCCATATTGCAACCAGGACACAACTGGAAAGGCCCAGGCTCTGTGGGACATCCCCGCACCCTCTGGCCGAGCACCTAGGCTGTGTTCTGCAACCAGCTCGCCAGCCCCTGGACCAGCGATAGCGGCGGGCCTCCATATTGCAACCAGGACACAGCTGGAAAGACCCAGGTAGACACCCCTTCCAGGGCTACCCTTACGGGGGATCTGCTAGGCTCTCGGAGCCAAGCAGGCCGAGTTCCTTGCAACCAGGACACAGCTGGAGAAGCCCAGGTAAACAGACTCCAACAGGGGATACAATCGCATGGGTGGCAGCCAGCTTATGATCCCTTAAAGCAGCAGTCACACATATTCACCAGTAGAGAAACAACAGGTGAGCCCAGCCTCACAGGAGATTCAAACACCAGCCACTGACAAAAAGGCCAACTAAAACCAGAAATAACCAGATGGCAAAAGGAAAACAAAGGAACGTTACTAACAAAAATCAAGGCAACATGACAGCATCTGAACCCAGTTCTCCAACAACAGGAATCCCTGGATACCCTAAAACACCAGAAAAACAAGACTTGGATATAAAATCACTGGTCAGGATGCTGGTAGCTGAACACATAGAAAAATCTCGTAAAGAAATAGAGGAGAAAATGGATCAAAAGTTAGAAGCCTTTACGAGGCAAATACAAAAATCACTTCAAGAAATTCAGGAGAAGATGGATCAAAGAGAAGAAGACAATAAGGAAGAAAAACAAAAGTCACTTAAAGAACTACAGAAGAACGTGGGCCAACAAGTAGAAGCTATGAAAGAGGAAGCACAAAAATCTATTAAAGAAATACATGAAAACACAATCAAGCAAGCGAAAGATCTGAGCACATCCATCCAGATACTAAAAACAGAAGTAGAAACAACTAAGAAATCACAGAGGGAGACAACATTGGAGATAGAAAACCTGGGGAAGAAATCAGGGGCCATAGACGCAAGTATCAACAATAGAATACAAGAGATAGAAGACAGAATCTCAGAAGCCGAAGATACCATAGGAACCATTGATTCAACAGTCAAAGAAAATACTAAATGCAAAAAGGTGGTAACCCAAAACATCCAGGAAATCCAAGACACTATGAGAAGACCAAACCTAAGGATTATAGGTATAGACAAGAGTGAAGATTTACAAGTTAAAGGGCCAGCTAATATCTTCTATAAAATTATGGAAGAAAACTTCCCCAACCTAAGGAGAGAGATGCCCATGAATATACAAGAAGCCTATAGAACCCCAAACAGACTGGACCAGAACAGAAATACATCCCGTCACATAATAATCAAAACTCCAAATATAATAAACAAAGAAAGAATACTAAAGGCAGCAAGAGAAAAAGGCCAAGTAACATATAAAGGAAAACCTATCAGAATAACACCAGACTTCTCACCTGAGACCATGAAAGCTAGAAGATCCTGGGCAGATATCATGCAAACTCTAAGAGAACACAAACTTCAGCCAAAACTACTTTACCCAGCAAAACTCTCAATCGCCATTGATGGAGACATCAAGGTATTCCATGACCAAACCAAATTTGCAAGATATCTTTCCACAAATCCAGCCCTACAAAGGATAATAGGGGGAAAACACCAAGACAAGGACGGAAACTACACCCGGGAAGAAGCAAGATAGAAACCTCCTCTCATCAAACCCAAAAGAAGATAACCTCTCGAATATAAAAAATAAATAAAATAAATAAATATAATTTCAAAAATGTCTGGAGGTAATAATTACTATTCCTTAATATCTCTTAACATCAATGGACTCAATTCCCCAATAAAAAGACATAGATTAACAGACTGGATACGGAAACAGGACCCTACATTTTGCTGGATACAGGAAACACATCTCAGTGTTAAAGACAAACACTGCCTTAGAGTAAAAGGCTGGAAGACAATTTTATAAGCAAATGGTCTCAGGAAACAAGCTGGAGTAGCCATTCTAATATCAGATAAAATTGACTTCCAACCTAAAATCATCAAAAGAGACTCAGAAGGTCACTTCTTGCTGGCCAAAGGGAAAATCCACCAAGAAGAGCTCTCAATACTGAACATCTATGCTCCAAATGCAAGGGCACCCTCATTCGTAAAAGAAATCTTACTAAAGCTTAAAGCACACATTACACCTAACACAATAATTGTGGGTGACTTCAACACTCCACTCTCCTCAATGGACATATCAGGAAAGCAGAAACTAAACAGGGACACAGTGAAACTAATTGAAACTCTGGACCAATTGGATTTAACATATATATATAGAACATTTCATCCTAAAGCTAAAGAATATACCTTTTTCTCAGCACTGCATGGTACCTTCTCCAAAATAGACCATATAATTGGTCACAAGACAGATGTCAACAAATACAAGAAGATCGAGCTAATCCCATGCCTCCTATCGTGTCACCATGGAGGAAGAGTGGTCTTCAATAGCAACAAAAACAACAGAAAGCCCACATACACATGGAACCTGAACAATACTATACTCAATGACACCTTGGTCAAGGAAGAAATAAAAAAAGAAATCAAAGACTTTTTAGAATTCAATGAAAATGAAGATACAACCTACCCAAATCTATGGGACACAATGAAAGCAGTGCTAAGAGGAAAACTCATACCTCTAAGTGCATCCACAAAGAAACTGGAGAGAGCATACACTAGCAGCTTAATGGCACACCTTAAAGCCCTGGAAAAAAACAAGTTAATTCACCCAGGAGGAGTAGAAGACAAGAAATCATCAAACTCAGGGCTGAAATCAATCAAATAGAAACAAAGAGAACCATACAAAGAATCAACAAGACCAGGAGCTGGTTCTTTGAGAAAATCAACAAGATAGATAAACCCTTAGCCAGACTAACCAAAGGACACAGAGACAGTATACAAATTAACAAAATTAGAAATGAAAAGGGAGACATAACAACAGAAACTGAGGAAATTCAAAAGATCATCAGATCCTACTACAAAGGTCTATATTCAAAACAACTGGAGAATCTGGAGGAAATGGACAATTTCCTAGACAGATATCAAATACCAAAATTAAATCAGCATCAAGTAGACCAGCTAAATATTCCCATAACCCCTAAAGAAATAGAAGGGGTTATAGAAAGCCTCCCAACCAAAAAAAGTATGGGACCAGATGGTTTTAGTGCAGAATTCTAGCAGACCTTCAAAGAAGACTTAACACCAATACTCTTCAAACTATTCCACAAAATAGAGACAGAAGGGACACTGCCCAACTCATTCTTCGAAGCCACAATTATGCTAATACCTAAACCACAAAAAGATCCAACAAAGAAAGAGAACTTCAGGCCAATTTCTCTTATGAATATAGATGCAAAAATACTAAATAAAATTCTTGCGAACCGAATCCAAGAGCACATCAAAACGATCATCCACCATGATCAAGTAGGCTTCATCCCAGGGATGCAAGGATGGTTCAATATACAGAAATCCATCAATGTAATCCACTACATAAACAAACTGAAAGAAAAAACCACATGGTCATCTCATTAGATGATGAAAAAGCATTCGACAAAATTCAGCATGCTTTCATGCTAAAAGTCTTGGAAAGAGCAGGAATTCAAGGCCCATACCTAAACATAGTAAAAGCAATCTACAGCAAACCAGTAGCCAACATCAAAATAAATGGAGAGAAACTTGAAGCATTCCCACTAAAATCAGGGACTAGACTAGGCAGCCCTCTCTCTCCATATCTTTTCAATATAGTTCTTGAAGTTCTAGCAAGAGCAATTAGACAACATAAGGAAGTCAAAGGGATACAAATTGGAAAGGAAGAAGTGAAACTATCATTATTTGCAGATGATATGATAGTTTACCTAAGCGACCCAAAGAACTCCACCAGAGAATTTCTACAGCTGATAAACAACTTCAGCAAAGTGGCAGGGTATAAAGTTAACTCAAGCAAGTCAGTGGCCTTCTTGTACTCAAAGGACAAGCAGGCTGAGAAAGAAATTAGGGAAATAACACCCTTCACAGTAGCCACAAACAACATAAAGTATTTTGGTGTAACTCTAACCAAACAAGCGAAAGATCTGTACAACAGGAACTTCAAGTCCTTGAAGAAAGAAATCGAAGAAGACCTCAGAAGTTGGAAAAATATTTCTTGCTCCTGGATTGGCAGGATCAACATAGTAAAAATGGCCATCTTGCCAAAAGCAATATACAGATTCAATGCAATCCCCATCAAAATCCCAACTCAATTCTTCATAGATCTAGAAAGAGCAATTCTCAAATTCATCTGGAGCTACAAAAAACCCAGGATAGCTAAAACTATTCTCAACAATAAAAGGACTTCTGGGGGAATCAATATCCCTGACCTCAAGCAGTACTACAGAGCGATTGTGTTAAAAACTGCATGGTATTGGTATAGCAACAGGCAAGCAGATCAATGGAACAGGATTGAAGACCCAGAAATTAACCCACAGACTTATCTTCACTTGATCTTTGATAAAGGAGCCACAACCATCCGGTGGAATAAAGATAGCCTTTTCAACAAATGGTGCTGGTTCAACTGGAGGTCAACATGCAGAAGAATGCGAATTGACCCACTCATCTCTTTGCACTAAGATCAACTCCAAGTGGATCAAGGACCTCCACATAAAACCAGACACACTGAAACTATTAGAAAAGAAGCTTGGGAAGACCCTGGAGGACATGGGCACAGGGGAAAAGTTCCTGAACAGAACACCAATAGCGTACACACTAAGATCAAGAATCGACAATTGGGACCTCATAAAATTACAAAGTTTCTGCCAAGCAAAGGACACTGTCAGAAGGACAAAACGGCAACCAACAAAGTGGGAAAAGATCTTCACCAACCCCACATCCGACAGAGGGCTAATATCCAATATATACAAAGAACTCAAGAAGTTAGACCGCAAAGAAACAAATAACCCTATCAAAAAATGGGGCACAGAGCTAAACAAAGAATTTTCACCAGAAGAAATTCGGATGGCCGAGAAACACCTTAAAAGATGTTCAACATCATTAGTCATCAGGGAAATGCAAATCAAAACAACCCTGAGATTACACCTCTCACCAGTCAGAATGGCTAAGATTAAAAACTCAAGAGACAGCAAGTGTTGGTGAGGATGTGGAGAAAGAGGAACACTCCTCCACTGTTGGTGGGATTGCAAAATGGTAAAACCACTCTGGAAATCAGTTTGCCGGTTCCTCAGAAAATTGGGCATGTCACTTCCAGAGGACCCTGTCATACCACTCCTGGGCATATACCCAGAGGATTCCCCTGCATGCAATAAAGACACATGCTCCACTATGTTTATAGCGGCCTTGTTTATAATAGCCAGAAATTGGAAGGAGCCCAAATATCCCTCAAAGGAGGAATGGATACAGAAAATGTGGTCTATTTATACAATGGAATACTACTCAGCAATTAAAAATAATGAATTCATGCAATTTGTAGGTAAATGGTTAGACCTGGAAAATATCATCCTGAGTGAATTAACCCAATCACAAAAGAATGCACATGAAATGCAATCACTGATAAGTGGATATTAATGAGCCCAGAAGCCCTAAATACTCAAGACACAAATAGCAAGTCAAATGATTCCCAAGAAGAAGAAAGGAGAGGACCCTGGGCCTCTAAAGATTGTATCCAGTTTAGTAAAGAAACCGAGGGGGGAGGGGGAATGATTGGGGAATAGTTGGGGGGGAAAGGAACTATGGGAACTATGGTGGGTGGGAACTGGGAAAGGGGAAAGCCTTTGGAATGTAAACATAGAATATAGAAAAAAAAGTATTAAATTATCAGTCCTCCATTAAACTTGGCCTCGATCAGAAAAAAAAAAAAAGAAAAAGAGCAACAACAACAAAAAAACACATACACACACAAATATACATACAGAGTGAGTACAATAAATTTAAAGAATAGTGAATCTGAAATTGTGTTGAATATCTGAAAATTTCTAAATAATTTAAAAACAAAACAGTATTATTAAATCTATACATGAAATAGAGAAATAATTCATTTAGTATTTTAATTGATATTGTTATAAAATATTGTGTTCTCAGAGCATTTCAAACATTTTAATATCTAACTAATCATTGGAAAGATGTGTGCATTTCTTCTTGATGTTGATGTTGTTTATAAAACAGACACATTTCAAGAAATAGTGTCTTTTTAACCAAAATAGTTCTAAAATTAATATTACTAATTCATAAATATGAAAAGACATCGGAGGTTTTTTTTGTACATGGTAATATATTTCTTGACTCATGATGAACCAGTTATATGTAAGTAATTCTCAGGATGATAAGATTAAACTTATAGATCACATGTTCATTCTATAAGGAAAAATAGGCTTTTAATAATAGTTCAATACATAATACATAAAATTGTTTATTGTAGAAAAAGGAACTATATCTTTTTATCCTAATGGGAACGAAATACAAACCCTTTAAATTTTGAAATTACAGATCAATAAACTAGATGTAAATCAGGAAGGTGTTTCTATCACTAAGATATATGAATTTCAGAACAGATTACTCAAAGTCATCTAAGAATGGAGTAAAATGTTCTCCTCTAGCTATGGCAGAGGCATTGACTCATGAGGACAGCATTGTTACTTGTTATCTCTACAATATTAAGTCAAAAATTCAATATTTTATATTTTTGTATTTGAAGTCAAGAATAGGAGAAGACTTGTACACATTAGGGAGAGGTTTGGGGTTTTCTTGGTATTCATGCAGGTGATTTGGCAGGGGATTTCTATACTTATAATAAATTATCAATTTAATATGATTCTAAAATTAAATGAATCTTCAGAGTTTAGAATATATAGAGTCTGAGGAATATAAATTTAATACTAAGAAAAAGAAAAAAGGGGAAATTGCAATTAAAAGTAATCCTTACAATAAAATAGCAAAAATATATTCCTAATTCATCTATAGGAAAATAAAGGTTTATCTTAAGGGTAATGAGTGTACTAAGTATAAATAAGTGTTAAAAAGTATAAAAGGCAAAACTGTAAATATAAAATCAAAGACAACCACCAACGAATTGTCAAAAATATGAAGGATCATTGCTAATTACTCACTAGAAAATGTGGAGGATGAAAAGTGTTGGAGGATATTTATTTAACTTAGAAGAATGTATTTATGTTCTGAAAACCACTCTTCAAGGACAAAGTGGAGACGAACACATCAACACATGAAGAAAAGCTAAAAAGATCCTATTGCCAATCTTCTCAACTACACAAAAGGTTGTTAATAATTATGGCAGGTAATATATGAAAGCACTAGAGTCATGGGTAAAACTCAGTAAAAATATTTACTTTATAGGAACTGGATCTAAACCACAATGATGTTGACAGACATCAGGGAGATTGCTCATGTACAATGCTAAGCATTTGCCACAGCTGAAATCAAGCATCAGAGGCAAGACAGCATTTCCCTACAGGACTATCTGCTCTTCTGTTCTTTTCTGTTCTGAGGACACAACTGGTTCTGCCAAACTAGTGAGTATTCTCCTAATTTATGTCACTTGTTAGAGATTACATATATACTACACTTTCTCTTTATTGTTTTATATAACCTAGAAAATATTAAAATCAAAATGTATGGTGAGCATTATACGCACCTTGCTTGGTTTAGTGAAATATCAACAGTGACATGTTACAATAACAACTCTTGATACATTTTTGTACCCATAAGCATTTATAAAATCAGAGAGAAGGTGTTTCCCTGAGCTACATTCTATTTTGCTTATAGGAGGAATGGTCTTCAGTGATCGGCATACTACATATCTCTGTTAAATTTCTGATCAACACTAAATCCAACAGTGAAAATGGAAGAATAAAATATTAGAAAAATAGGCATTTTTAAAAAATTTATTTTATTTCTATATTTAAAATGTAACTGTCTACAGATGCAACAGATGGGGGCATCGGATCCCATTAGGAAAATCGACTATTTTTTTAAAGAGTTATTCATTTATTTAATGTATATGAGTACACTATCACTGTCTTCAGGGCCAGCAGAAGAGGGCATCTTATCACATTACAGATAGTTGTGAGCCACCACATGGTTGCTGGGAATTGAACTCAGGACCTCTGGAAGGGCAGTCAGCCCTCTTAACCACTGAGCCATCACTCCAGCCCAAAATCAGCAATTATTTAATAGCAATGTGGGTAATATGTGATAAATCTACGATGTATTATGTGTGAAGTTTTGAGTTGTAGACTAAGCACTGTATAAATATGAACACACACACACACATACACCAATGAAAAGTTAATAAATGATTTCTAAACAAAAGTTACATAAAAAGATATCCCTATGCCTAGAATATTCAGATAAATATGAGTATAAAGACCCATGATTATGGAGCTGGTCTTCCAAAGTAGCTATGAAGATGCAGAGAGAGATACTGAAAGAGCAGAGGACAAGGTAAAGACAAAAATTAATACAAAACATGTGGATGTGGAGAGCATATTAATTCTTGACAGTAGTTTGCTCTGTTTGACATTTGTAGTTATCTGATATATTAACAATTATTTTTGATTATACAGAAAAATTTTAAAATAAGTAATATTTGAATATCACATAAGTTAATAAACAATAAGAACTCATGGGGAAAAGCTGCTTAATTCTAAAAGCATTAAGGGAAAAAGTTCAAGTAACATGATGTCAAACCAATGAGACTTTCAGCATTCTTCTAATCAGAGATTACAAAATCCCTAAAATCCTCCCAAGATGTCCAAAAGACCCTAAGAGAACAAAAATGCAAGTTCAGTCTACTATACCCAGCAAAACTCTGTTAGGAGAGATGGAGAAACCAAGATATTCCATGACAAAAACCAATTTACACAAGACCTTTCAACAAATCCAGCTCTACAAAGAATAATAAATAGAAAAATCCAACAGAAGGAGGGAAACTACACCCTAGAAAAAGCAAGAAAATAACCATCTTTTAATAAACCAAAAAGAAGATTGCCAGATGAACATAATTTCAGCTCTAACAACAAAAATAACAGGAAGCAACAATCAGTTTTACACAATAACTCTTAACATCACTGGACTCAATTCTCTAATAAAAAAAGACATAGACTATCAGACTGGATACTTAAAAGGGCCCAACAGTTTGCTGCATACAGGAAACACACCTAGTGATAAAGACAGACATACTACCTCAAAGAATACAATTTTCCAAGGAAATGATTCTAAAAAAGAAGCTGGAATAACCATTCTAATATAAAATAAAATTGACTTTCAACCTAATATTATCAAAAAAGTTAAGGTAGGGCACTTCATACTCATCAAAGGAAAAATCTACCAGGAAGAACTCTCAAGTCTGAACATCTGTACTTCAAATTCAAGGACAGTCACATTCACAAAAGAAACTGTATTAAAGCTCAAAGCACATATTGCACCTCACACAATAATAGTAGGAGACTTAGCACCACACTTCCATGGACAGATCATGGAAACAGAAACTAAACAGAAAATAAGAAGAATGTGAATTGACCCACTCTTATCACCTTGTACTAAGATCAACTCCAAGTGGATCAAGGACCTCCAAACAAAACCAGACACACTGAAACTATTAGAAAAGAAACTTCGGAAGACCCTGGAGGACATGGGCACAGGGGAAAAGTTCCTGAACAGTACACCAATAGCTTATGCTCTAAGATCAAGAATTGACAAATGGGACCTCATAAAATTACAAAGTTTCTGTAAGGCAAAGGACACTGTCAGAAGGACAAAACGGGAAAAAATCTTCACCAACACCACATCTGACAGAGGGCTAATATCCAATATATACAAAGAACTCAAGAAGTTAGACCCCAAAAAACCAAATAACCCTATCAAAAAATGGAGTACAGTGCTAAACCAAGAATTTTCACCAGAAGAAATTCGGGTGGCCAAGAATCACCTTAAGAGATATTCAACATCATTAGTCATCAGGGAAATGCAAATCAAAACAACCCTGAGATTCCACCTCACACCAGTAAGAATGGCTAAGATTAAAAACTCAAGAGACAACAGGAACTGGCGAGGATGTGGAGAAAGAGGAACACTCCTCCACTCTTGCTGGGATTGCAAAATGGTAAAACCACTCTGGAAATTAGTTTGGCGGTTCCTCAGAAAATTGGGCATGTCACTTCCAGAGGACCCTGTCATACCACTCCTGGGCATATACCCAGAGGATTCCCCTGCATACAATAAAGACACATGCTCCACTAAGTTCATAGCAGCATTTTTTTTTATAAAAGCCAGAAGTTGGAAGGAGCCCAGATATCCCTCAAAGGAGGAATGGATACAGAAAATGTGGTATATTTATACAATGGAACACTACTCAGCAATTAAAAATAATGAATTCATGCAATTTGTAGGCAAATGGTTAGATCTGGAAAATATCATCCTAAGCGAGTTAACCCAAAAGAATATACATAAAATGCAATCACTGATAAGTGGATATTAATGAGCACAGAAGCCCTACCTAAATACTCAAGGCACAATTAGCAAGTCAAATGATTCCCAAGAAGAAGAAAGGAGAGGACCCTGGGCCTGAAAAGATTGGATTTAGTTTTGTAGATCCAGAACAGAGAAATGGTGGGGGAGGGGTGATTGGGGAATAGTTGGGGGGAGAGTACTTATGGGACATATGTTGGGGGGGAATTGGGAAAGGGGAAAGCCTTTGGAATGTAAACAAAGAATATAGAAAATAAAATTAAAACAAAAAACAAACAAAAAAAGAACCAATTGGATTTAACAGATAGATAAACAGCATTTTATCCTGAAACAAAGACTATACCTTCATTTCAGCACTTCATGGTACCTCCTCCAAAACTGACTCGGTCATAAAATATCCCTCAAGAGATACAAGAAGACAGTAATAATCCCCCCAAAAAGATGAAATCAGCTGCTCAACTCTAATAATAAATCTTGGCGTGCTAGTGTATATTGTTGTAACTACCTTTAGTAATTTTCAGTAACTTTGGGAATAGTACGTTTGGTTTGCTTTAGCATGTGAATCAGTCTTGCTTCATATTGCTTTCTACATATAACACATAAAAAACATGTGGGCATGCTACACCCATGTCTAAACTCTTGAAGTAAAACTCTTACTGTATCTCCCCTCCACACTCTTATGTCTCTATCTTACATTACTCTACAAACGGCCTGTCTCTCTGCTAGTCATGAACTTGAAATGTAAGTTTTGTTTTGTATTTACATACACTGTCACAGGTTGGGATGTCCTCAGTGAATATCTTCAGTGAGAACGGTTTCTTCATATCCTTCTTGGCTGCATCAGTGGATCTGTTTAAATGCAATAAAAACAAACAATATAGTAAAATTAATTTTCTAGTAGCTCATTTTAAACTAATCACTGCTAATAGTTTATAAGTAACATCTTAGTGTTACATAAAAGATAGTTTAGAACTATGCAGTATTGGATGAGGGGATATTTTAAAATGTTTTTGAAGCAAAGATATAGTTACATAATAGCACATTGACCTAGGAAACACAGCCATTCCTCAGAACTTTTTGGTCGCAAGTTGTTGTCAAGTTCACTAATCTGACACCAACTAAAATCCAGAGATTTAGGGCACACCTCTGATCCAGATCTTGAGGCTCAAAGATCTGGAAGCTTTTGAATTGTACCTTGACATAGAGATTTTAAGGCATAGTGGCCATGAAAAGTTTAGGCCTAGGCAAGAAAGGACACACCCAATATTAATTTCTCCTGACTGAGGGAAGTGGATCTGAGTTCAAGGTCATCCTGGGACAGTGCAAGGTCCCAATCTAGGCATGCTGGTACACACCATTAATGTGAGCCAGAACTTCTGCTGAAGGCCTACATAAAGACTTTGGAAGAAGGGAAATTCACTCTTCTTTGCCTGCTTGCTCTTACTGCCAGCACATCTTCAGGATTCCAGTTTATACTTAAGACCAAGGGAAACAAACTGGCCTCAGCGATTGAAGAACTACTAGATTTTTTTGTCTTTCCACTCATAGATAGCCATTGTTGGCTTAGTTAGACCACATTACAAGAAATTCCCTTAATATATAGAGACTGTCCATAAGTTCTGTGGTTCTATTGAAAGATCTATGACTAATACACAATGAAAGGGCAAAAATCTGCTTTACTTTAATGGAGGAAAAGCAGATGGTTTGAATGAACAGGTAGAGTAAAATCTATGGATTGGATTTTACAGTAATACTGAAGAGAACTGCTTATTCCAATATAAAAAAGAGGCAATGAGTACACTTCTTCAAGATTAAATGAATAGACAAGAGAAACAAAAGTAGTATTCAGTGACCATCTAATCAGCAACATATGTGGAGATGGTCTACCAAATATGTTTTTAAAAAAGTGAAGCACATTCTGCAATTCCCATATCAGTACAGAATTAAAGTATAATCACAAGTAAAATACCTTCTTAGAAAATAATACCAGTGATCTTTCTGTTCAATTGAACTGTAATGTTAAAAGAGAAAAAGATTAGAGCCTTGACAATGCTATGACTCTTAACATTAATGCTCATAAAAATTATTATAAGCCAATTGCTATCCTGAGGGTGCCGGTGTAGATCATATTATCCACATGAATGACCATGTGCATGACATATTTCACTGGAAGACTTTTATGATACGGAGTTGAATATAGTGTGGAAGCTAGTTAGGAATATCAAGTCTTGACTATGTTCCAAGAGCTATGTGACTATGGCAGTGCCAAGCTTCAGTTTCATATGTAAACTGGGATAGTTAAAGCAGTGTCCTCTTAGAGTGAGGGCATGTCACATTGAAAGGGATCATTATTTACAGTAAAGTACAGGTAAATTATATGACACTTGTTTAGAACACACTTAATGCAGGGAGAACACATTTTAAGAAAAAGAAATATTGTGTGTTTCCTTGAGTGAATTGGCATACAAGACTGGAGGTCCTAGAATCTAGTGCTTCATCTCTGTGAGTCATCTTGTCAACACTCCTGGTACAAATAATAAGCCCACCACCATTCAACTGTAGCATATAATACTCTAATATACGATAGATTCGATATGACTTTAACATGCTAACATCTATAACTGAAAATGTTATGTTGAATGAGTTAAAACTTATTGATATTTGACACGTTCACAATGTCTTATACCCATCAACATTATCTTGTTTGTCAATGTTTTTCTAATCCAATTAGCAACCCTTACACAGTGCATTCCTCTTGTCTATGCTGAAAACCCTATGTAATGTTTAGTTTTTCTATCAGTAAGCTAAAGTATACATTGTTTCCTCTTTTTAAAAATGGTTATCCATGCTGCAAATATCTTTCATTCACAGATTTCATCTCCACTTTGCCATGATTCTAACTTCCATAGCTCAAGCTGATTTCCTATGGACCTATGAACTGATTCTTACTCAGACTGGCACACTCATGATTCTACAATTAACTGCTAATCTACTCTATTTTTCCCTACAACCATTTTTATCAGAAGGGTGGATTATGTCTGCACCCCTCAACCTACACATATACACACAGACTCACATACAGACACACAAACAGATACACACACAACACATCACATACCACTAAAGTAAAAATGACATAGCAGGAAACCTCATAGGTACTTGGTGATATGTAGGGATTGGTTTTGACACTTTGGTCAGGAATCTGCATATGAACACAGTTACCTATTTGGTTCTTCATCAAACAATAAAGATGTTAATGGCAAATGAGCTGGGTGGAATAGGAAGGACTTCCAGTTTTACTACAGGAAGGCTAGCAGATGTGGGGGGTGGGGGTGAAAAGGAATCACCATGCTACACAGGGAGAAAGACACCAGCCATGTGAAATCTAAGATGTCTTTTGGCCATTGGTTGCTTCCCTAACTGACCTGGGGTATCAGGCAGGTAATTAGAAAATTAATTAAACTGAGGGTAGTCTTAGGGTGCTGAGCTTGGTCTAAGGTGACTGAGTACATTTCAGGGCAGATTCAGAAGTGTTGACCTGTAGGAGGAAAGAAGGGTATGAGAACTGAGGAAGGCTTAGAGGAGCCTGGACATTGAGCAAAGGCATATCAAAATGAGCTAATTTGTGTGTCTAGCGTTTGCAGATCTGATGGTATTTTATCCTTTGACCTTTATCCTTATCACTTGACCATTTGCCACCAGTGATATTCTACTACACAGACATTCAAATACTTGAGTATTCTATATTTATCTATTCAATTAAATACTATTTTTATGGAAATTAGTAGGGGAGTATTGAAGATATTGGTCAAATTTAAGTATACTATGCAGTATTACTGGAGAGAAATCAATTTGTATATTTTCAAAACCTAGATAATACCAGACA
Organism: Apodemus agrarius; assembly: GCA_964023405.1. Lineage (NCBI taxonomy): Eukaryota > Metazoa > Chordata > Mammalia > Rodentia > Muridae > Apodemus > Apodemus agrarius. The sequence continues at coordinate 118,840,282 of OZ030007.1, forward strand.
TTATGGGGAAAATAATGTGGAGTATATAGTAAGTCTTTGTAAGTCCTTGTTTTGTCTGCATCCTTCTCAGAAGACAGTGTATGTCCATTCTGCCACAAGAATCTTCTGGAGTTCTGATGAACATCACAGAACAAAAATTAATGAATACACATAAATGTGAAATGTATGTTGTGGAAATTATAGACAAACTGATGTTATCATAGTAGGGGAAAATTGGAGTTGGCATCCTGTATATAATCAGATTAAGCTGGATTCTTATTTTGCAAATATTCTGGTTAATTGGTTTAGCCTGTGAATCATGAAGCATTAATTTGCCCAACAATTTCTATAGCTATCTTCTTATGAATACGTGTCAATACTTCTTACCGAAAGGAGGCCAAAAAATTTCCGTCTGGCCAAAACAGGAAAAGGTTCTTGCAAGGACAGGTTTCATTTTTTCTGACTACTTCCACATTATCCATGGCCCACAGGTTATTCAGTGGAATGATATTTTTTATCTTAAACTTTTTCTTATTCCTAGAAAAAGAATCAAGTATGTCTGTTAGTTTGCTATGTATTGTGGTTGGCATTGCTTATGGAAATACCCTGTTCTTCCTGCCCCAGAGCAGAGGAGGACTCCTCTGGTTTATCACTCAGGCACAGTTCAAGCCAGGGAACATGGAATTCAACAAAGCATATGTGGAAGGATGTTACTGGATATGAGCTTCTCAATGCTCACAAATATACATAGCCTGATTGTTTCTGATTGGAGAAGGTTTAAAACAAATATATTATGTGTGTATGACATTTTTAGAAAGGTATGTATTTCAAGATTTCTTTCTTGAATTTTGTTCATTAGTAACCATTTTTCTTTTATTTCTATAATGACATACCAAATAATATTAATTGAAATTTTGTATTTCACTAAACTATGTTTTATAATCTTTCCCAATTAAATAATATAGAAATATTGTCTAACTGAATAAAATTCATTTCCCATTGCCTTTCTTTGTATAGTAAGGTCACATCAGCTCACTACAATGGCTCCTTTAGTAAACACACAAAGCACATCTCATATATGCTGCCAAAAGATGATTATTTGTCCCAATAATTTAAACAATTAATTATATATATATATATATGTCTTCCTACCAAGCATTCTAATCTTATCAAAAGTGCGTGTAAGAAACAAGAACCTTGGAAGCATGCGTGGAAGGAAGTTCCTTTCCTTCTTTGATCATTCCTTTTATATGCAGTTTGTCTTTTGAGAATTTCAAATAAATATATAATATTTTCTAATTAATTTTTGTTGTTGTTCTCTTCTTTCCCTTCTAACTTTGGATAGAATCCTTCCCAGATTTGTGACATTTCTATTACATTATGATAGGCTGAATATTACCTCTTTTCATGAGTGTGTGTGTGTATGTGTGTCTGTGTGTGTGTGTGTGTGAACTGGGGTACATAACTTTGCATTGGATACTGTTAAGCTAATATGTTGGTAAAAAACTAAACATACTTACTCTGCCTCTCTCAGGTTCAGGAGACAATATGAAACAATATAATCTCTGATTCAAAAATCAAATATATATATGTATATATATATTATGTAGATATAAATGTAATATATATTTCAAATATGTTTTTTATGAAACATAATACTACAGATAAAATTTGCCATACTAATATTATACTAATATAATAACTGTCAAAATACAAGTATATTATGTAATATTTACTCTAGCATACACGTGCACACTCACACACAAACATACAAACACATTTCTATATCAATTGAAACATTTGTACTTATATTTTCTTTCCACTTCAAGACATCTAATTGTACATATCCATATATATGCCTATCTATGAACCAAAAATTAGAAGAAAAGCATAAAACTCAAACCTCTAATTCAAAAGTCTGATAAGAGATAATCTTCCTTGCAAGTGGACATAATGACAATCATCTCCTATGAGACTAATAATGCTTTTAACGAAATATGAATGACAATCTCAAAATAATTTTAGTTTTTATCACCACACACTAGAAGCAAGACTAATAGATGGTCTTTCAATAAATATTCCTTTTAGTTTCCTTTACTCTCAAAAATTAAAGTGAATTTCACTTACACCAATTACATTTAAAAGGTACACAAGCAGTATCTATACATTTTTCATTTTTCATTCAAATAAGTTGATTACTATCTTTTAAAAATGTATTTCCAAGTGTGGACTAAAGGTGAATTGAGTCGAAAGGACCAGAGGAATGACAGACTGATAGAAAGCCTGGACATTTACGCATTTTGAACCTTCATCAGCCAGACACTAACATTTTTCATGCTGGGAGCTTACAGTGACTGACTGGGGTTGAAAGCCAAATTTACCCCATTATTACCTTCTGAACATTTCATTTTCCCACAATTTTTGAAATGGATCTTCAGGAATATTATATAAGGATGGCCAGAAATTTTATCTCCCAAGCTGAATAAACTATATTATTGATGGCTGTTCTCCAGACCATTTATGAACTTATGAGTACATATCTTAAACTATTTACTTAATAATATCAGTATCAACTTTATACCTTCTAGAATTATATGAAGGCTATGATCATGGGCAGTGGAGATTATATGCGATCTGATCCCAAAAGACACCTCCATGGTCATAATTTACAGTCCAACCTTGTATGTGACTTCATTTAATCACAAGCACTTTTCTCTACTATGTGCAGAATCACCAACCAGGAAGAACTCAGTCCCTACAGTATCCAGTGATTATTAGCTCTATTAGTAGGGATCATAGGTGCTACTTAAATCTTCATATTAATTTGGAAAGTATGAAATTAAAGAGGCTTACATGGTTTGCCACTTGTGTACAAGGATCATAATCAGGGATTCCTCTCTCTCTCATCTACAATTTATCTGGAACCAACAAGCAAGAGGACACCTGCTTCTCATATTCTAAATATTTTATTTTGAAAACATGTCTTACTGTATAGTCCACATATCCCACGAAGTTTCAATACTCGTAAGTCAGCTTTTACAGTGCTAGTATTACTAGCATGTACTTGCACATCTGGCTTCTTTTCAAATATTTTGTAATTTTTTTCTCCAGATTCTATTAGCAGATTAGCTGCTTAAATAATTCATTTTTTAAAAAAAGTGTCTAAAAGTTGTAACAAAACAAATTGAGAAAATTGTAGGAGAGTGTCCACCAAACCTCAACTGCAGTAGAGTAAAAAGAAGTTGTGATCATGAAGTAATGAAATAAGTATAATCTTTTTTGGTAAAAAAGTAAAAGAACATTTTATATTGTACAAAAAGGTCTAATTATAGTGTAGCCTCTCATAGTAAGGAATACATGTTGCACATACTCACAGGTTACTAGACACAACCAAAACATCATTAAATAATGATAGATGTCTTTTATTCATTTTCGTGCCCCTTATGAGTTTCACGGGGCCTTGGCACAGCAAGGTTCGATGTATTCCTCCCATGTCTTCCTTCACAAGGGTTTCCATTTAGAAAAAATAAGGTACTCCAGGTACAGGTTTCCACCTAACAGAACAAGTATTCAGTGGGTAAGTTATAAGACCAATATTTGTACTGAATTTTAATTTCATGACATGAAAACGCAGTAAATAAGTTTAAAGGGAAGATCTGAGGAATAATATAGCAACATTTGTAATGATAAGTTAAAAATTGTATACACGTATGAATTTTAAAAATAAACAAGTATGTGATATTAAAAGATAATTTTAACTCTTAATATGAATGAGATGCTAATGGGAAAGATAATAAGAAATTAAAAATGAACCAGAGTTAAAAATTTCAGATTGCTTTTTATACATGTGGACACCCTGGCCTTTCCTATATTGGCCTATATGTCTGTTTCCCTCAGATATTTACTTATAATGTGGTTGTCCCTATCTCACACTGTCTTGAATGGTGAAAACTTAGAAATGAGCAGCTTGTGTTTATTGTCTTCTGAAGGTGTAATTGTATTCATCTAAACAACTCAAGTCAAAGACCTCTGCTTTGGTGATTCTGATGTTTAGCTGAGCTGTCAAAACTGTTATAATAAACCGTATCACTGTCAAATCAGAAAAACAAACAAGTGTACAAACAACCAAACAAAAACAAAACCCTCCGGCATTCAAAAAATATTTGTTAAGTTGGTCTAGTCCAGAAAAAGGATTCATTTCCTTTGCCACTTGTCTGTGGCTCCTATATGATTTTGGGAAGTAAGAATACTTGTACATTTTAAAGTCTCTATGTAGATTCCTGCTCCTCTCCAAAACTCTACATCTCCTGTGCTATGCTATTGATAGGAACTCCTTTCCATCTTTATGAATGCAATGTTTCTCCTACTCAAATTATCCCCTTTTTTCTCTCCTGGATAGTCTTCCTTCTTTATTACCCAGCCTTGGCCAGACCAAATTTGTTTCTTTTTTCTCTCTGAAATCTTTCAGCTGCCTCTCAACATGTTTCCTGTCTAACCCATAATGAAATTCTTCCCTGTAAAAATGGAGTGGTAAATCTTCTGGTGGTTTCTTTACTGTGATGTGCTCATACAAATGGAATATTCATTATATATATTTTACTTAAGGGAATATAATTTTGCTCAAAACCTATTTCATTTTTTCAAATAATATGAACAGATGCACCATATCTTTTACCTAGAAAGCATTTAGGATCCCTGTGAATCAAAGTGTCAAAGAGATACAGCTGCTAATAGTTGTTATTGCCCACGTCAAACAATAATGTGAAGTTATATTAAAAATATCAGTTCAATTTTTTGATCCTCATATTTTATTGAATATAATCTTCATTTACATTTCAAATGCTAAAACCTTTCCCAGTTTCCCCTCTCCTCAAAAACCTCCAACTCCTTTTCCCACCCCTGCCTCCAAGTATATGCCCTTCCACCAGACCTACTCCCACCTCCCCCCATCAATTTCCCTCTGTTGAGGCAACTCTTGAGCCTTCACCTGACCAAGGACCACTCCTCTCACTGATGCCTGACAACCGCCTGCCCAGTTCATTCCGATGTGGTAGACCCCTGCCAGTTCTGCCACAAGGAAGTCCCCATTTCCTGTTACTCTCTAGAGAACCAGAAGCACGCAGGGCATTCACTAAGAACCACTTTATACCAGTTTAATTTTGTGGAGGAATAAAGAAATGACAATTCCTGATATGATTAGTCTATCATGAGATTCAAATTAGATATAAAAATACCTTTTCTGCGAAGCCTGGAAGGGAGAAACTTTCAATGGAATTGAAATTTTATTTTGCCTTCCTCCTCTTGAGCATCAAAATGGTCACTACAGTTGGTCAACAAACTGAGGTGTGAGGTCTCTTTAAGTAGTTAGGCTGGTGGACTATTGTGATGTCAATAGTCTAAGACTCATGCCTTCTGACACAGGGACACATATGTTGCCTTTCCTTACACTTAGTGGCTTCAAAAATAATTTTTTATAATTGTTTTTAAAATTTTAAGGGATAAAATATTTTCACAACCATATATATATATATATATATATATATATATATATAGATAGATAGATAGATAGATAACCACAATAATACGTGTGCAATAATATGAGAAATATTTGTGTCAAATATTATGATATATATATATATATATATTATCACATATCTCTAAAGATTCTCATTTCCTAAATATTTTAAACCTATTCAGAGTGAATGTGAAAAGGACCGCATGTAGACTTCATCAACACCATGTACCGTAGGGTTTAATAAATGCAAAAATCATGTGAGTATTTGAAGTCTATGGAAGAACACACATACTTATTAGAATTCAATAAAGTTTATATAGCTAATATTTGCTGATGTCAAGGAAATAACCAGGTTTTCCTAAAGATTAAATCTAGTTAGTTCTCAGGAAGTCCACATATTCTAAAATGCCAAGATTGGTCCAGCTCAAGATGGAGTACAGATGGATTCCTGGTGGTTAGAAACAAACGAACATAAAGCTCAAAACCAAAATTAGTATTTATAAAATATTAAATTTGTTCAGAGAAAAGAGTCATTTCCCTGGCCTCTGGGAAAAGAAACTAGCAATCCATTGACTTGTGACTCCTGTGAGGATTGTCAATAGCTATACTGGCCATTACTTTTACCTGAACAGGAAGTAAAATAATTGTTATACATTTCCCTTAGATTTCTGTTCCTTCCCAAACATCTCCATCAGCTTCTGCACTAAGCTAACTCCTATAATTGTCTTTATGTAGACAACATTTCTTTCACTCCCCAGCTATCTCCAATTTTCTACCCTGAGATTCTCTGTTCTCTCCTAGACAACATTGTTTAAATCAAGCTTCAATATGCTCTAAACATTTCTAGATGCTTCTGAACATTTTTGTGCTATCTATAATAACCTTCTTCCCTATAATAAAAGAGTGGCTACTTTTCAATGGTTTCTTTATTCTACCCTGCTCATACAATACAAATATTAAATTATATATTAAGTGAATATAACTCTGGTCAAAACATATGACATGTTTCAAAGAATATGTCGAGACACACCAGCATTTATGTAGAAAGCATTTAAGACCCATAAGATTCAGTCAGGGGGAACACAGCCAATGGTTGCCATTACATACTTCAAACACTAATTTAAAGATGTGTCACAAAATAATACCAACTCAATTTTTTGATGAGCAAACTGAAAGGAAATTAACATGTCTAGAAAGTAGTTCCTGTCTAATTTTCATTAATGTTCAAATATTCACAAATAGATTCCAAACCACACAATATGTGTTGTAAACTATAACAATTTGAAGAAAACCAGGGACTTCTTAGATTTGGGGTCTACAAAAAGGTATGACCAACTCTTTTTAAAACATCTTTGTAGTCATGGTGGTTAAAACAATTGGGTTGCACATAAAATTTTCCTCCCTCATAATTTGGACAGTTTTGTTTTAAGATTTGCAGAAATCGTTCTCCTGTATGCTCAAAGCATACCTCGCCTCACATAATGTTTTCTACAGAAGAGTGGTACCTAATATGACTACCATGACAACATTTTCAAGAAACCACTACTGAGTTGAGAGTTAGTTCATATGATCTGGAGGAATAAAGAGAGAACACTTCCTGATACGATTAGACTATCTTGAGAAACAAATTACATATAAAAAATACCTTTTCGGTGGAGCCTGGAAGGGAGAACCTTTGAATAAACTTCAATTTTGCCTTCCTATTTCTGAACACCAAACTGATGACTACAGTTGGTAGACAAGCTACTGAAGTCTGAGCATTCTGCAGTCGTCAGGCTGAAGAACCATTGTGATGTCAATATTCTAAGGCTCATGCCAACTGACAAAGAGGCACGTGCATTTCCTTCTCTTATACTTAGTGGTTTTAAATTTTTTTCTTTCTAACAGTTGTTGAACCATAAGTCTTTATAAAAAATAAAATTTTCAGAATCATACATATGTATACGAAAGTCAAATAGGTGAGAGGTAGAATATAAAGCCAGATGGATGATAGATCAATAGACAGATTGATAACTCCTCTTTTGGTGCTTCTTTACTGTAACCTGCTCATACAATTAGAGCATTAAAACATATATTAAGTGAATATCACTGTGCCCAAAATATTTGATACATCTGTCAAAGAATATAGAAACATCAGCTTTTATGTAGAAAGCCTTTAAGAGTCATGAGATTAGAGGTGTCAAGAGGAAGAGCAGCCAATGGTTATCATCACGTATGTCAATAATGCAACGATTTTTCAAAAATGATACCAACTCAGTTTCATGATATTCAAAATTAAAAATAAATGAACTGGAAAATATCATCCTGAATGAAGTAACCCAATCACAAAAGAACACATATTGTATGCACTCACTGATAAGTGGATATTAGCTCAGAAGCTTAGAACACCTAAGATAAATTTCACATATCAAATGAAGCCCAAGAAGAAGGAAGAACAAAGTATGGATACTCTGATCATTCATAGAAGGGAGGGCAAAATACCCACAGAAGGAGGTACATAGACAAAGGGTAGAGCAGAGTCTGAGGGGAAGACCATTAAGAGACTACCCCACCTAGTGATCCATCCCATATACAGTTAGAAAACCCAGATAATATTTTATATGTCCACAAGTGCTTGCTGACTAGAGCCAGATATAGCTGTAACCTGTGAGGCTCCCTAGTGCATGAGAAATACAGAGGGGGACACTCTCAGCCAGCCATTGAACTGAGCACAGGGTCCCCAGTGGAGAAGGTGGAGAAAAGACCGAAGGAGCTGAAGGGGTTTGGAGCGCCATAGGAGGAACAACATTGAATCACCCAGTACTCCCAGAGCTCCCAAGGACAAAGCCATCAACCAAAGAGTACAAATGGAGTTACCCATGGCTCCAGACACATAGGAAGCAGATGATGGCCTTGTTAGACACTAAAGGGAACAGAGGCCCTTGGTCTTGGAAAGACTTGATGACATAGTGCAGAGGAATATCAGGAAAGGGAAGGAGGAGAGGGTTGATTAGGGAACAGAGGGAGAGGACATGCCTTATGGGATTTTCATGGGGGGGGCCAACCAGAAAAGGGGACAACATATGAAATGTATATAAAGAATATATCTAATAAAAATAATCTAGAAAAATGTGGTACAGAGATAAATAAAGAATTCTCTGGTATATATACACAATGGAGTACTATTCAGCCATTACTAACAATGAATTCATGAAATTCTTAGACAAATGTATGGAACTGGAGAATATCATTCTGAGTGAGGTAACCTAATCACAAAAGGTCACTCTTGGTATGCACTCACTGATAAGTGGATATTAGCCTATAAGCTTGGAATAACCAAGACACAATTCACAAATCAAATGATGCCCAAGAAGGAGGAAGAACAAAGTATGGATACTCTAGTCCTTCTTAGAAGGAGGAACAAAATACCCACAGAAGGAGATACAGAGACAAAATGTAGAGCAGAGTCTGAAGGAAAGACAATCCAGATACTACCCCACCTAGGAATCCATCCCATATACAATTATAAAACCCGGACACTATTGTAGATGCCCACAAGTGCTTGCTGACAGGAGTCAGATATAACTGTCACCCAGGAAGCTCTGCTAGTGCATGACAAATGACGAGGAGGAATCTCTCATACATACATTGAACTGAGCACAGGGTCCCCAATGGATGAGATAGAGAAATTACCAAAGGAGCTAAAGGGGTTTGCCACTAGTGAGTGCCATAGGAGGAACAACTATATGAGTCACCATGTACTCCCAGAGCTCCCAGGGTCAAAGCCGTCAACCAAAGAGTACACTTGGAGTTACCCATGGCCCTAGACACATTGGCAGCAGAGGATGATCTTGTTGGACACCAAATGGGGTAGAGGACCTTGGTTCTAGAAAGACTTGATACCTTAGTGTAGAGGAATACCAGGACAGGGAAGTGGTGGTGCATTGATCAGGAAGGGGAGATGGCTTACTGAATTTTTGGGGAGGGGCGAACCAGGAAAGGGGACATTTGAAGTGTAAATAAAGAATATACCTAAATAAAAAAAAGAACTCTCAACTGAGGAAATCCGAATGGTCGCGAAACACTTCAGCATCCTTAGTCATCAGGGAAATGCAAATCAAAACAACCCTGAGATTACACTTCACATTAGTCAGAATGGCTAAGATCAAAAACTCAGGTGACAGTAGATACTAGTGATAATGTGTAGGAAAAGCAACCCTCCTCCACTGTTGGTGGTAATGCCAGCTGGTACAACCACTGTGGAAATGAATTTAGAGGTACATTGTCAGAAAACTGGACATAATACTACTTGAGGACCTAGCTCTACCATTCCTGGGCATATACCCAGAAGATGTTCCAACATATAACAAGGACACAAGTTCCACCATGTTCATAGCAAGCTCATTAATAATAGCCAGTACCTGGAAAGAACCCAGTTGTCCTCCAAAAGGGGAATGGATAAAGAAAATGTGGTAAATTTACACAATGGAGTACTACTCAGCTATTAAAAACAATGAACTCATGACAGTCTCAGGCAAATGAAAGAACTTAGAAATATCCTGAGTGAGGTAATCCAGTTACAAAAGAATATACATGCTGTGCACTCACTGATAAGTGGATATTAGTCTAAAAGCTCAGAATATCCAAGGTACAATTCACAGATAACATGAAGCTCAAGAAGACTCAAGATGACTCAAGTGTGGGTGCTTCAGTCCTTCTTAGAGGGGGAACAAAATACTCAAGCAAGAAAACAGGGAGACAAAGTATGGATCAGAGACTGAAGGAAAGGCCATCTAGATATTGTTCCACTTGGGGATCTCTCCTGTATCCAGACTTCAAACCCAGACTCTATTGTGGATGTCAAGAAGTGCTTTAGGAGGAATGGATACAGAAAATGTGGTATATTTATACAATGGAATACTACACAGCAATTAAAAATAATGAATTCATGCAATTTGTAGGTAAATGGTTAGACCTGGAAAATATCATCCTGAGTGAATTAACCCAATCACAAAAGAATGCACCTGAAATGCAATCACTGATAAGTGGATATTAATGAGCCCAGAAGCCCTAAATACTCAAGACACAAATAGCAAGTCAAATGATTCCCAAGAAGAAGAAAGGAGAGGACCCTGGGCCTGTAAAGATTGCTTCCAGTTTAGTAAAGAAACCGAGGGGGGAGGGGGAATTATTGGGGAACAGATGGGGGGGAGAGGAACTATGGGAACTATGGTGGGTGGGAACTGGGAAAGGGGAAAGCCTTTGGAATGTAAACATAGAATATAGAAAATAAAATTAAAAAAAAAAAAAGAAAGGAGCCTGATATAGTTGTCCCCTGAGAGGTTCTGTCAGAGGCTGACAAATACTGAGGTGGATGCTCACAGTCAACCATTGGACTGAACATAGGGCTCCCAATGCAGGAGCATGAGAAAGGACTGAAGGAGCTGAAGGAATTTGCAACCCCATAGGAGGAACAACAATATCAACCAACCATACCCCCACCCCCTACCCTGTTCTCCCAAGGACTAAACCACCAACAAAGAGTACATATGGAGGGACCCATGACTCCAGCTGCATTTTCAGCAGAGGATGGCCTTGACAGGCATTGATTGGAGGAGAAGCCCTTTGTCCTGTGAAGGCTTGATGCCCCAATGTAGGGGAATGTCAAGGCAGGGGGGCAGGAATTTGTGGGTTGTTGGGGGAGCACCCTCACAGAAGCAGGGAGAGGGAGGATGAGAGAGGTGGTTTCCAGAGGGCAAACCAGGAAAGGAGATGACATTTGAAATATGAATAAATAAAATATCTAATAAAAAACCTGAATATAACTTACGTTACAATGATGACAGAATTATTCCTCTTGAACAATTTGAAGTAAACTGAAGTTATTGCAAATAACAGTAAGTCATGCAAGTTCTGAAAACAGAAACAGTTATGCTCAATTGTCAGAACACAGTTCAAGAATGGAGGTGTGTGAGAGTTCTCACTGCTTGTGAGAAAGCTCCAAGCAAGATGTGAATCTTGTAGCCTCAGTTTCTTCAAACACAGAATTGTTCTTGGAATGGGTAATGGATAGGGTGAATTTACTTCAGCTGTTGTTATTAACATGCATTTATGGAAATACATGTTTTTGCCATATGTGGATTGTCCTTATAAATGAACATCTCACTGTTTTTCATTTCTTTCTTTCTTCCCTCTGTCTCTTGGTTTAACCCACACACACCATGACACTTCAAGTCTCTGTGAGGTTAGGTGTTTCATCTCCCGTTGAAGCCAGCAAAGTAGTCCAGATAGAACACATCCCATGTATAGGCAACAGTTGTTTTGTTGTTGTTGTTGTTGTTTGTTTTTTTTTGGTTTTTTTTGTTTTGTTTTTTTTTGTTTTGTTTTTCTTTTTGTTTTTGGTTTCTTTCTTTCTTTCTTTCTCTTTCTTTCTTTCTTTCTCTTTCTTTCTTTCTCCTTTTTTTTTTTTTTTTTTTTTTTTTTTGGTTTTTCAAGACAGGGCTTCTCTATGTAGCCCTGGCTGTTCTGGAACTCACTCTGTAGACCAGGCTGGTTTCGAACTCAGAAATCCACCTGCTTCTGCCTCCCAAGTGTTGGGATTACAGGCATGCGCCACCACTGCCCGGCTGGCAACAGCTTTTAATACAGCCCCCATTCCAATAATTTCTAACTCACATGAAGACGAAGCTGCACATCTGTTAAATATGTGAGGGGAGGCATAGTTCCAACTTGTGTATGTTCTTTGCTTGTTGGTTCAGTAGGATAGGGCTCTGAGAGCCCCAAAGGTTGAGGTTAGTTGGCTGTGTTTGTCGTCCTATGGAGTTCCTATCCAATTCGGTGCTGGCAATCCATATGCCTGTTCTTTGAGAAGAGTCCCCAAGCTCTATCCATTGTTTGTCTGTGGGAATCTGCATTTGTTGGAGTCATCTGACAACTTATTCATATCTGGAAGCAAAAAAAAAAAATTAAAAAAAAAAGAGTATCATTACTACTGTTAGGAATTGGTGCTTGCCCATGTCTCAAGTTGGGCTGGTTCTTGGTTGGCCATTCCCTTAGTTTCTGCTCCATCCCCCATGCCTGCATTTTTAATATGTAGGTTAAATTTGGGATTATAAGTTTTGTGGTTGGGTTGGTATCTCTATTGCACCATTGGGGTTCCTGCTTGTCTACATGTGGCACCCTCTCCACGTTGCATATCCCCAATGTAGTGAGCTACAGCTAAGGTCATCTTTGATTCTTGGGTGCCTCCCATGATCTCTGTCTTATTCTGCAGATGCCCATCATGTTCTTGCCCTGTCAGTTACAAATATCTAATCCTTTTCATGTCCATTTAGCCATCTCTCCTGTCCTCTTACCTGGGCCTAGACCTCAGATTCCCTTCCCCATCACTCTCCCTCCAGGTCCCTCCCTTCATCTGCCTCTTATGAGCATTTTATTCTCCCTTCAAAGTGAGATATAAACTTCGACTTTCCTTCTTGTTTGTCTTCTTTAAGTCTGTGGAGTGTAACATAGTATCTGCATTTTATGGCTAATATTTATAAACAAGTCCATACCATGCATGCCATTTGGGGATTGAGTTACCTCATTCAGGATAACATTTGATCCATTTGCCTGCAAAATTAAAGGTATCTTTGTTTTTAATAGCTGAATACTATTCCATTGTGTAGACATACCACATTTTTTGTTTCTATGAATTTTTGCTTTATCCATTTTTATTATTTTTATTAAGTATATTCTTTATTTATATTTCAAATGTTATACCCTTTCCCAGTTTCTTCCCCTCCCAGAAAATCTCTAACCCATCCTGCCATCCCCTGCCTACAAGAATATGCCCCTTTACCCAACACACTCCCACCTACCCCCCTCCTCAACTTTTCCACCCTGGGGCATCTATCTCGCCTTCATAAAACCAAGGATATCTCCTCCCACTGGTGCCCAACAAGGCATTCCTCTGCCTCAATTGTGGCTGGAACCATGTGTACTCCTTGCTTGATGGTTTAGTCCCTGGGATCCCTGGGGTGGTTTGCTTGGCCAACATCATCATTCTTCCCATCGGCTGTAAACCCCTTCAGCTCCTCTAGTCCTCCCTCCAGCTCCTCCATTGGGGACCCCATGCTCAGTCCAATGGTTGGCTGCTAGCATCTGCCTCTGTATCTGTAAGGCTCTGGCACAGCCCCTCAGGAGACAGCCATAATAGGCTCCTTTCTGCAAGTACTTCTTGTCATCCATAATAATGCAGGGGATTGGTGATTATTTATAGGATGAATCCCCAGGTAGGACAGTCTCTGGGTGGCCTTTCCTTCAGTCTTTGCTCCACACTTTGTCTCCATAATTGCTCCTGTGAATGTTTTGTTCTCTTTCGCAGAAAAAAATCAAAGCACCCATGCTTTGGCTATTCTTTAGTTGAGGGGCATTTCAATGTCTTTATTGTTTTGTTTTGTTTTTATTTTTTCTGTTTTTTTATTTGTTTCTGCTATTACAAATAAAGCTGCTATTATGCAGCAGTGTAGGGGAATACCAGAGCAGGTAAGTGGGAGGGGGCTCATTGGCGAACAGGGGGAGGGGAGAAGGCTTATAGGACTTTTGGGGAAGGGGGAACCAGGAAAGGGGAAATCATTTGAAATGTAAATAAAGAATATATATAATAAAAAATAAAAAATAAAGCTGCAATGCACATAGTTCAGCAAGTATCTTTGTGTAATGTTGGAGAAACTTTTGAGTATATTCCCAGGAGTGGTGGCTGGGTCTTGAGATCAAACTATCCTTAGCTTACTGGGAAAACTCTAAGTTGGTTTGTAAAGTGGGTTTACAATTTTACATTCTGAACAACAATGAAAAGGTGTTCCCCTTGCTTCATATTCTCTTCTTCATGTGCTATCTCTTTAGTTTTGGATTTTAGACATTTTGAAGGGTGTAACATGGAACTTCATAGTTGCTTTGATTTTCATTTCCCTGATGAATAAGGACTTTGAACATTTATCTTTTTCTTTTCACTTTTAAAAGTTTTATTTAATCTCTTTTTACACTCCAGATTTTATCCCCTTCTCATTCCAACATTTGACTGTTCCACATTATATACCTGCTCCTACCCATCTCTACAAAGTTGTCATAACCACCCACCCCACCCCATATCCCACCAGACCTCTCTATGCCCTGAGTCCTCCAGTTTCTTGAGGGTTAGGTGCATTTTCTCTGACTGAACACATTGACCTATCAGTCCTCTGCTGTATGTGTGTTGGAAACCTCACAAAAGCTGGTGTATGCTGCCTGGCTGGTGGTCCAGTGACTGAGAGATCACAGGAGTCCAGGTTAATTGAGACTGCTGATCTTCCTACAAGGTTACCTTACTCCTCAACTTTTTCCAGCTTTTCCCCAATTCAACTACAGTGGTCAGCAGCTTCTGTCTATTGGTTAGGTGTAAATATCTGCATCTTCCTCCCTCATTGGCTTGTTGGATCTTTCAGAGGGGGGCAGTCATGATAGGTCACATTTTGTGAGTATCCATAGCCTCAGTAACAGTGTCAGGTCTTGGGGACTCCACTGGAGCCAGATCCCACTTTAGGCCTATAGCTGGAAAGAACCCAGATGTCCCTCAACAGAGAAATGGTTAAAGAAACATGGTATCTTTACACAATGGAGTACTACTCAGTTATAAAAAATGATGAACTTGTGATATTCTTAGGCATATGGATGAAACTAGAAAATATGATCCTGAGTGAGGTAACTCAATCACAAAAGAACACACATGGTATGTACTCACTGATAAGTGGATATTATCCCAGAAGCTTGAAATACCCAAGATAAAATCCACAGACCACATAAATCTCAAGAAGAAGGAAGACCAAAGTGTGGGTGCTTTGGTTCTTCTGAGAAGGGGAACAAAATATTCACAGGAGAAAATATGGAGAAAACGTTTAGAGCAAAGTCTGAAGGAAAGGCCACCCAGAGACTGTCCCATCTGGGTATTCATCCATATAAAGTGACCAAACCCTGACAGTCTTATGTATGCCAAGAAATGCTTGCTGAAATGAGCCTGATAAAGCTGTCTCCTTAGAGCCCTGCCAGAGCCTTACAAATACAGAGGTGGATGCTAGCAGCCAACTATTGGGCTGAGTCAGGGTCCCCAGTGGAGGAGTTAGAGAAATGACAGAAGGAGCCTAAGGAGTTTGCAACCTCTTAAGAACAACAATATCAACCATCCAGACCCCCCAGAGCTCCCAGGGACCAAGCCATCAATCAATGAAGAAGTTTGGCTTCAGCTGCATATGTAGCAGAGGATTGCCTTGCCAGGCATCTATGGGAGGAGAGTTCATTGGTTCTATGAAGGATTGATAGATGCCCTAGTGTAGAGGAATTCAGGGCAGAGAGGTGGGAGTGGGGTGGTTGGAGGAATACCATTATAGAAGTAGGGGAGAAGTGTTCCTCTTTCTCCACATCCTGGCCAACACATGCTGTCTCTTGAGTTTTTAATAGCCATCCTGACTGGTATGAGGTGGAAACTCAGGGTTGTTTCGATTTGCATTTCCCTGATGACTAGTGATGTTGAACACCTCTTAAGGTGCTTCTCTGCCATCCGAATTTCTTCAGGTAAAAATTCTTTGTTTACCTCTGTACCCCATTTTTTAATAGGGTTATTTGGTTCCCTGGGGTCTAACTTCTTGAGTTCTTTGTATATATTGGATATTAGCCCTCTGTTGGATGTGGGGTTGATGAAGATCTTTTCCCAATTAGTTGGTTGTTGTTTTCTCATTCTGATGGTATCCTTTGTGTTACAGAAACTTTGTGATTTTATGAGGTCCCATTTGTAAATTCTTCATCTTAGAGCATAAGCTATTAATGTTCTGTTCAGGAACTTTCCCCCTGTGCCCATGTCCTCCAGGGTCTTCCCCAGTTTCTTTTCTATTAGTTTAAGTATGTCTTACTTTATGTGGAGGTTCTTGATCCACTTGGAGTTGAACTTAGTACAAGGAGATAAGAGTAGATCAATTCACATGCTGACCTCCAGTTGAACCAGCACCATCTGTTAAAGAGGCTATCATTTTTCCACTGGATGTTTGTAGCTCCTTTTTTAAAGATCAAGTGACCATAATTCTGTGGGTTCATTTCTGGATCTTCAATTCTATTCCATTGATCTACTTGCCTGTCACTGTATCAATACTAGGCAATTTTTAACACAATTGCTCTGTAGTACTGCTTGAGGTTGGGAATATTGATTCCTCCAGAAGTTCTTTTATTGTTAAGAATAGTTTTAGCCCCCTGCAGCCACTGCCTGTATCTTTGCAACTGACTGGACTAAGAGAGCAGAACCAGGTACCTATGATATCCAGAATTTAGGATCTCTGGGTACTCAAGGCTATCAGGAAGTGACCTGGGCAGAGCAGCAGTTCCTGGGTCCCAACTAGGTGTAGGCTCTGAGCCCTGAGGGGGACCCTGCACTCCCCACAACCATGGCCATCTTGGTCATGGCTGTTTGGACTGAGTAGGCAGAACCAGATACCTGAGATATCCCAAGCATAAGATCTCTGGGGACTCAGGCCACCAGGCAATCATCTAGGAACAGGAGCTTGGCAGAGCAGTGGTTCCTGTCTTCCAGAAGGGCGTGGGTTCTCTGCCCTGTGGAAGACCCTGCACTCCCCACTCCCTGCAGCCGCCACCTTCATCCTTGCTGCTGACTGGACTAAGCAAGCAGAACCAGAGAAGACAAGCAGCATCAGTTCCACAGACATAACCTTCTATAACATTGCTTCGAGCAAGATACACCAGGGGTCCAACAGCACCCAAGAGGACAACAACACATCAGCAATCTGTGCCAGAGAAAACCCAGTCATCCAGTGGTGGGGAAATAGCATTAAGAGCCCAGGAGGTTCAAGCACCAGATAGTGACTACAGGACCACCTAAGGCCAGAGATAACCAGATGGCCAAAGGCAAATTTAGGAACGATACTAACAGTAATCAAGGCAATATGGTAGCATCCGAACCCAGTTCCCTGACAGCAGTAAGTCCCAGATAACCCAACATACCAGAAACACAAGATTTGGATCTAAAATCACTGGTCAGGATGCTGATAGCGGAACACATAGATAAATCTCTTAAACAAATACAGGAAAAAATAGATCAAAAATTAGAAGCACTTACAGGGCAAACACAAAAATCACTTAAAGAAATTCAGGAGAATGTGGATCAAAAATTAGAAGCCAATAAGGAGGAATTACAAAAATCACTTAAAGAAATACAGGAGAACATGGGTCAACAAGTAAAAGTCATGATAGAGGAAACACAAAAATCTCTTGAAGAATTACATGAAAATACAAAAAAAAAGCAAGTGAAAGATCTGAGTAAAACCACCCAGGATCTAAAAACAGAAGTAGAAGCAACTAAGAAATCGCAAAGGGAGACAACTTTGGAGATAGAAAAACTGTGAGAAGAAATCAGGGACCATAATGCAAATATCAACAACAGAATACAAGAGATAGAAGAATCTCAGATGCCGAAGATACCATAGAAACCATTGATTCAACAGTCCAAGAAAATGCAAAATGCAAAAAGCTTGTAACCCAAAACATCCAGGAAATCCAGGACACAATGAGAAGACCAAACCTAAGGGTTATAGGCATAGCCGAGAGGGAAGAATTACAACTTAAAGGGCCAGCAAATATCTTCTACAAAATTATGGAAGAAAACTTCCCCAACCTAAAGAGAGAGATGCCCATGAATATACAAGAAGCCTACAGAACTCCAAACATACTGGACCAGAACAGAAATACCTCACGTCAAATAATAATCAAAACCCTAAATGTACTAAACAAAGAAAGAATATTAAAGGTAGGAAGAGAAAAAGACCAAGTAACATATAAAGGAAGACCAATCAGAATTACACCAGACTTCTCACCTGAGACCATGAAACCTAGAAGATCCAGGGCAGATCTCATGGAGACTCTAAGAGAACACAAATTTCAGTCAAAACTCTCAATCACCATAGATGGAGAAACCGAGGTATTCCATGACAAAACTAAATTTGCACAATATCTTCCCACAAACCCAGCCCTACAAAGGATAATAGGGGAAAAACACCAACACAAGGAGGAAAACCACACCCCAGAAAAAGCAAGATAGAAAAACCCTCTCATTGAACCCAAAAGAAGATAACCATTCAAATATAAACAATAACATCAAAAATGTCAGGAAGTAATAATTACTATTCCTTAATATCTCTTAACATTAAAGGACTCAATTCCCCAATAAAAAGACATAGACTAACAGACTGGATATGGGAACAGGACCATACATTTTGCTGCATAAAGGAAACACATCTCAGTGTCAAAGACAAACATTACCTTAGAGTAAAAGGCTGGAAGACAATTTTACAAGCAAATGTTCTCAGGAAAGAATCCAGAGTAGCCACTCTAATATCAGATAAAATTGACTTTCAACCTAAAGTCATCAAAAGAGACATGGAAGATCACTTCTTGGTGGTCAAAGGGAAAATCAACCAAGAAGAACTCTCAATACTGACCATCTATGCTCCAAATGCAAGGGCACCCTCATTCATAAAAGAAACTTTACTAAAGCTTAAAGCACACATTGCACCTAAAACAATAATTGTGGGTGACTTCAACACTCCACTATCCTTAATGGACCGATCAAGAAACCAGAAACTAAACAGGGACACAGTGACACTAATTTAAACTTTGAACCAATTGGATTTAACAGGTATATATATATATATATATATATATATATATATATATATATATACACACACACACACACACACACACACACACACATATATACCATTTCATCCTAAAGGAAAAAAAATATACTTTTTTCTCAGCACCGCATGGTACCTTATCCAAAATCAATTATATAATTGGGCAAAAGACAGATATCAACAAATACAAGAAGATCAAACTAATCCCATGCTTCCTTTCAGATCACTATGGAGTAAGAGTGGTCTTCAATAGCAACAAAAACAACAGAAAGCCCACATACACATGGAAACTGAACAATACTCTACTCAATCACACCATGGTCAAGGAAGAAATAAAGAAAGAAATCAAAGACTTTTTAGAATTCAATGAAAATTAAGGTACCCTACCCAAATCTATGGGACACAATGAAACCAGTTCCAAGAGGAAAATTCATAGCCCTGAGCGCCTCCAAAAAAAAACTGGAGAGATCATACACTAGCAACTTAACAGCACACCTGAAGGCCCTGGAGCAAAAAGAAGCTAATTCACCTAGGAGGAGTAGAAGACAGGAAATCATCAAAGTGGGGGCTAAAATCAATCAAGTACAAACAAAGTGAACCATACAAAGAATCAACAAAACCAGGAGCAGTTTCTTTGAGAAAATACACAAGATACATAAACCCTTAACCAGACTAACTAATGGGCACAGAGACACTGTCCAAATTAACAAAATTAGAAATGAAAAGGGGGATATAACAACAGAAACTGAGGAAATTCGAAAAATCATCAGATTCTACTACAAAAGCCTATACTCAACACAACTGGAGAATCTGGAGGAAATGGAGAAATTCCTATACAGATATCAAATGCCAAAATTAAATCAGGATCAATTAGATCCGCTAAACAGTCTCATAACCCCTAGAGAAATAGAAGGGGTTATAGAAAGTCTCCCAAACAAAAAAAAGTACGGGACCAGATGGTTTTAGTGCAGAATTTTATCAGACCTTCAAAGAACACCTAACACCAATACTCTTCAAACTATTCCACAAAATAGAAACAGAAGGAACACTGTCCAACTCATTCTACAAAGCCACAATTACGATGAGACCAAAACCACACAAAGATCCAACAAAGAAAGAGAACTGCTGGGCAATTTCCCTTATGAATATCAATGCAAATCAAAGAGCACATCAAAATGATCATTCATCATGATCAAGTAGGCTTCATCCCAGAGATGCAGGGATGGTTCAATATATGGAAATCCATCAATGTAATCCACTACATAAACAAACTAAAAGAAAAAACCACATGGCCATCTCATTAGATGCTGAAAAAGCATTTGACAAAATTCAGCATTCTTTCATGCTAAAAGTGCTGGAATGAACAGGAATTCAAGGCCCACACCTAAACATAATAAAAGCAATATACAGCAAACCAGTAACCAACGTAAACATAAATGGAGAGAAACTTGAAGCAATCCCACTAAAATCTAGGCTTAGACAAGGCTTTCCTTTCTATATATATCTTTTCAATATAGTACTTGAGGCTCTAGTGAGAGCAATTAGACAACATAAGGACGTTAAAGTGATACAAATTGGAAAGGAAGAATTCAAACTATCATTATTTGCAGATGATATGATAGTATACATAAGCGACCCAAAAAACTCCACCAGAGAATTCCTACAGCTGATAAACAACTTCAGCAAAGTGGCTGGTTATAAAATCAACTCAAGCAAATCAGTAGCCTTTCTGTACTCAAAGGACAAGCAGGCTGAGAAAGAAGTTAGGTAAATAACACCCTTCACAATAGCCACAAACAATATAAAGTATCTTGGCGTGACTCTAACCAAACAAGTGAAAGATCTGTATGACAGGAACTTCAAGTCCTTGAAGAAAGAAGTTGAAGAAGACCTCAGAAGATGGAAAATATATTTCATGTTATTAGATTGGCAGGATTAATATAGTAAAAATTGCCATCTTGCCAAAAGCAATGTACACATTCAATGCAATCCCCATCAAAACCCCAAATCAATTCTTCATAGATCTAGAAAGAGCAATTCTTAAATTCATCTGGAGTAACAAATAACCCAGGATAGCTAAAATTATTCTCAACAATAAAAGGACTTCTGGGAGAATCATTATCCCTGACCTCAAGCAGTACTACAGAGCAATTGTGTTAAAAACTGCAAGGTATTGGTACAGCAACAGACAAGTAGATTTATGGAATATATTTGAAAACCCAGAAATGAACCCACAGAGTTATGGTCACCTGATCTTTGATAAGGGAGCTACAACCATCCAGTGGAAAAAAGATAGCCTTTTCAACAAATGGTGCTGGTTCAACTGGAGGTCAACATGCAGAAGAATGCGAATTGACCCACTCTTATCACCTTGTACTAAGATAAACTCCAAGTGGATCATGGACCTCCACATAAAGCCAAACATACTGAAACTAATAGAAAAGAAACTGGGGAAGACCCTGGAGGACATGGGCACAGGGGAAAAGTTCCTGAACAGAACACCAATAGCTTATGCTCTAAGATCAAGAATTGACAAATGGGACCTCTTAAAATTACAAAGATTCTGTAAGGCAAAGGACACTGTCAGAAGGGCAAAAAGACAACCAGCAAATTGGGAAAAGATCTTCACCAACCCCACATCCGACAGAGGGCTAATATCCAATATATTCAAAGAACTCAAGAAGTTAGACCCCCAAGAGGGTTCCCTGCATGCAATAAAGACACATGCTCCCCTGTGTTCATAGCAACCTTATTTATAATAGCCAGAAGCTGGAAGGAGCCCAGATGTCCCTCAAAGCAGGAATGGATACAGAAAATGTGGTATATTTATACAATGGAATACTACTCAGCAATTAAAAATAATGAATTCATGCAATTTGTAGGCAAATGGTTGGATCTGGAAAATATCATCCTAAGTGAATTAACCCAATCACAAAAAATACACATGAATTACAATCACTGATAAGTGGATATTAATGAGCCCAGAAGCTCTGAATGCTTAAGGCACAATTAGCAAATCAAAAGATTCCCAAGAAAAAGGAAGGAGAGGACCCTGGTTCAGAAAAGACTGGATCCAGTTTTGTAGGAGAGTACCAGAACAGAGAAATGTTGGGGGTTGATTGGTGAATGGGTGGGGGAAGAGGACTTATGGGACATATGGTGAGAGGGGAACTGGGAAAGGGCAAAGCCTTTGGAATGTAAACAAAGAATATATAAAAAAAGAAATTGTAAAAAAAAGAATAGTTTTAGCTATCCTGGGTTTTTGTTATTCCAGATGAATTTGAGAATTGCTCTTTCTAAATCTATGAAGAATTGATTTGGGATTTTGATGGAGATCATATTGAATCTGCAGATTGCAAGATGGTACAACCACTCTTGAAATCAGTCTGGCAGTTCCTCAGAAAATTGGGTATGACACTCTCAGAGGATAGTGTCATACCACTCCTGGGCATATACCCAGAGTTTGTCCCTGCTTGCAACAAAGACACATGCGCCACTATGTTCATAGCAGCCTTATTTATAACAGCCAGAAGCTGGAAAGAACCCAGATGTCCCTCAATGGAGGAGTGGATACAGAAAATGTGGTATATTTATATAATGGAATACTGCTAAGCAATTAAAAACAATGAATTCATGAAATTTGTAGGCAAACGGTTGGAACTGCAAAATATCATCCTAAGTGATATAAGCCAATCACAAAAGAATACACATGAAATTCAATCACTGATAATTGGATATTAATGAGCCCAGAAGCTCTGACTACTCAAGACACAATTAGCAAATCGTATGATTCCCAAGAAGAAGGAAGGAGAGGGCCCTGGTCCTGAAAAAATTTGATCTAGGATTGTAGGGGAGTATCAGAACAAAGAAATGGAGGGGGAGTGATTGGGGAATGGGCAAAGGGAAGAGGACTTATGGGACATACAGTGAGGGGGGACCTGGGAAAGGGGAAAGATTTTGGAATGTAAACAAAGAATATAGAAAATAAAAATTCAAAAATAAAGAAGCAGTGGGGGGATGATGGGATCTGGGATTTCCTGGATGGGGGGAGTTCTGGGAAAGGGGATTTGAAAGGTAAATAAAGAAAATATCTATTAAAAAATTTAAAAAATGGCATATAACCAATAGCTGGTCAGGGAGACTGTGTAGGGATTTTTAGACTGTGAGAGCAAAGGACTGAGAAAGAAGGAAGGAAGAAGAGAATCTTCATGTCAGGGAAGCTGGAAGATGATTGGGTTTTAGGACAGACAGATTTGAAAAGATTTTTAACTCAGGAATACCAGAAAGGAGTGTTTGCAATCTTTGGGGAAGTTCAGAGGTAACCAGCCTTTGACCTAGTCATGGCATATCAAAATTAGCTGGCCTGAGTGTCTTTCATTTGAGAACCCGAGTACTCTTGGGTGAGTGCAGCATGTGACCCATCATGAACCAAAGCAGTTTAACTAATGCACAGCTGCAACCTACAATTTGGGAAAAATCATCAGTAACACAACATCTGATACAGGGCTAATATCCCAAATATATAAGGAGCACATGAAGCTAAGCTCCAAAAAAAAAAAATGAAAAAAATAGTAGAATTAAAATTGGGGTACTTATCAAAAGAGAAAATTCACAACAGATAAATCATGAATGGCCTAAAACCACAGGGACATGTGCTCCACTCTGTTCATAGTAGCCTTGTTTGTTATGCCAGAAGCTGGAAACAACCCAGATGTCCCTTAAAGGAAGACTGGATACAGACAATGTAGTTCATTTACATAATGGAATACTATTCTGCTATGAAAAATGAGAACATCATGATTTTTGGCAGGCAAATAGGTGGAACTGAAAAGATATCTTGAATGAGTTAACCCAAAAGGAAATGTATGGTATATACTCAATAATAAGTGGGTATTAATTAAAAAGTACAAAATACTTAGGGTACAACCCATAGGACTTAAGAAGTTTAAGAAGCAGAAAGCCACAAGTGAGGATCCTTTAATCCCACTTAAAAAGTGGAAGAAAATAATCATGGGTTACAGAGGGAGGGAGTAAACCTGGGTGGGACAGGGGAGAGGGAGGGGAAAAGGAATATGATCAGGTATGGGGGTTGGGGTCAGGAGAAAAGCCCAGAGGGACAGCAGATTGAATGGAAATATGGAACCTCAGAGGTGGGAGGTTGGAGGACCCTTTAGAATGTATCAGAAACCTAGGAGGTGAGACAACTCTCAGGACTCAATGGAAGTGACTTTAAATGAATGTCCAACAATGGGGAGAGGAAAGTTGAAGAGTCCACCTTTAGTAGATAAAGAAGGCCTAAAGTGGAGGGATGGGGTCACTAAGTCACAGTCAAAATTTCTGACCAAGAATCATTCTTATCTAAAAGCATTACAGGGACAAAAATAATGAGCAGAGAGTGAGAAAAAGGTGGACCAGTGACCGACCCAACTTTGGATCCATCTCATGACTAGGCTCCAAGGCCTGAAACTATTACTGATGCTAGGTTGTAATTACAGACAGGATCCTAGCATGGCTGTTCAATGAGAGGACCAACCAGCAGATCAGAGACAAAAGCAGATACTTACACCTAACCATTGAACTGAAGTCAGGGACACCAATGGTTGAATTAGGGGGAGGATGGAAGAAGGTGAAGAGGAGTGCGACCCAATAAGACCAGCAGTCTCAATTAACCTGGACCCCTAGGTGCTCCCAGACACTGAGCCTTCAACCAGGCAGCATACTGTAGCTAGTCTGAGATCCCTGACACATATGTAGCAGAGGACTGTCTTTTCTGCCCTTTTTGAGATAAGAGACTTGAGGCCTCAGGGAGTTCCAATGGGGTGGAGCATACTCTCAGAGACAGGTGGAAGAGGAATGGAATAAGGAATTGTGGGAGGGGAGTCCAGGACGGAAGCAGTGGCTAGATTGTAAATAAATATATAATAATAATAATAATAATAATAATAATAGTAATAATAATAATAATAATAATGATAATAATAATAAATTCATAAGAATGAAAATAACAGAAAAGCTGATATAATTATGACATTAGCAAAAAACTCAAGGTAACAGAGAACTAGCTTACACTGATATTAAGATAATAAGACTAGATAAAGACTAAAATCAGACTCCTTCAGAAATCTGCAAGAAAAGACATTGAACCTTATAAATTTTAATAGCATTCACCTGACGCCTCTGCACACCTTCATCAGACCTGCAGATCCTAAAGCATACAGGTTAGCTTCACATGTCTTACCCATCTTCTCTGCTCAGTGAGTTTTCTAGAGCACATCAAACTGCCCTAAACAGCCTGTTCTCAGGACTGCAATTTTCCTTCCACCTCTGTACACCTTTATCAAACTTGCTGATCTTGCCCATACAGACCTGTGGATTCTGAACCATAAAGACCTGTGGATTCTGAACCATAAAGACCTGTGGATTCTGAAGCATACAGACCTGCTGATCCAGAACCATACAGGACTATGATACCCATCAGAGGCCTCCCACATCAGGACATTTGAAGTTAATCTCCATTCCAGTACTTCCTATAACAGGAACATAGAGGGATCAAGACTGTCCAGATGGCTAAGGAGCCTCAAAAGACTCCAATCAACCAAAGCCAGGGGAATATGACACCTTCAAAACACAGTTACCCCACTACAGAAAGCCCTGAGGATCCTAACACAATCAAAATTAAATTTAAAAAATTAATATAATAAATAAATACATAACCTTAAGTCCAATTTTATTTATTTATTTTCTTTTTTAAGTCAATTATTTGTTTGCATTTCAAATGTTGTCCCCCTTCCCAGACTCCCCTTCCCAAACCCCTCATCCATGCTTCCCCCTTTTGCCTCTAAGAGGGTGCTCACCCACTCATCCATCCACTTCTACCTAAACCCCCTAGCATTTGCTCCCCTATGATGGGGCAAAAAGTCTCCACAGGACCAAGAGTCTCCCCTCCAATTGATGCTGCATAAGGCAATCCTCTGCTACATACCTAGTGGGAGTCATGGACCCACCAACGTATGCAATGCTTGGTGGTTTAGTCCCTAGTAGCTCTCAAAGGTCCAGTTAATTCTTATTATTGTTCTTCCTATGGGATATTAATATCTGCTTCAGCTCCTTCAGTCCATCCCCAAACTCCATTGGGATTCCTGGGCTCGGTGCTATGATTGGCTCTGAGCATCTTCATCTGTCTTAGGTGCTAATGGTGCCTCTCAGAGGACAGCAATACTAGAATCCTGTCTGCATGCAGTTCTTGGCATCACCAATAGTGTCAGGGTTTGATGTCTGTGGATGGGACGGATCCCAAGTTGGGGTGGTCTCTAGATGGCCTTTCCTTCTATCTCTGCTCTAATTTTTTGTTCTTACCTGTCTTTTGGAGGTGGGTATTTCTGCTAATGTCCTGTGACAAATCTCTCATGAGCTTGATTGTGTCAGAACTCCTGGGAGTCAAGTTGTCTCTGAATGTGGACAGGATGGGAACTAACCTGGGCCCACGGGGACTCAAAAAGCAGAACTACCAAGTACATGCATGAACTATACCTAGGCTCTTTACATACATGTGGCAGTATGGTCTTCATGTGAGTTCAATAACAACTAGAGTAGGGGTTATATCTGACTCTGTTTTCTGCAGTTGGATCCCCTTCCCCTAACTGGACTGCCTGGTTGGATGTCAATCAGAGAGGATGTGCCTAGTCCTAATGGGACTTGACTTTCTAAAGTTGGTTGGTACTGGAGTGGGTGGAGGATCTCCCCTTCTCTGAGGAGAATAGGCGGGAGGAATGATGGAAAGAGGGATGAGGGTTGGGACTGGAAAGGGAGGAGAGAGAGGGGGCTGTGATCAGAACATAAAGTGAATAAATTAATTAATGAAAAAATACAGTTTGTCAAATGATAATTTTAGATTAAGAAGCATAGAAGAGACCAGATGTGCTCTCCAGGTCCCAGTCTGGAGGTCAGAAGGAGGCTGTGGCAAGAGGAGAAAGGGCAGACCAAGCACAATACAGAAGGTATTCTGCCCTGATTGGTCAGAATTATGTTCTGGGCATCAGAATTTGAAAAATTCTAGACATCTGCCTTCTGATCTGCAACTTTGCCTGGGAGCAGATTGTGTGCTCCACCCCTACCACTTCCCCACACAGAGACAGCTTGAGCCCCAGGAGTTATGTCACCACCAGGCTCACAGGTGAGACCCACCCCCACTGCCATGATACCTGGCCTAACTGGGACTCCCCTGGCCCCAAGCACAGAGGACACAGGACCTCCTACCCTGAGGAGACACATCTTCCTTCCAGTCAGCAAGTCCAATTTTAATAAGACAATAGAGGTCTTTAAATAGTAAGGCAATACATCCAGTAAAGAAATACGGGAAAATACAATCAAACAGGTGGAGTTTTTTAAAGAGGAAACAAATAAATCCTTTAAAGATACACAGGAAAACCAGAAAAGGCAAATAAATAAAATAATGAATAAATAAAACTGTGCAAGAACTGAATGTGCAAATAGAAGTAATAAAGAAAACACAAACAAAGGGAATCCTGGAAATGGAAAACCTAGGGAAGAGAACAGGAACAACAGATGCAAGCATCAACAATATAATGCTGGAGATGGAAGAGAGAATCTCAGGTATAGAAGATACAATAAAACAAATTAAAAAATCAGTCAAAGACAGGTTAAATCTAAAAATTCCTGACAAACCATCCAGAAAAACTGGAATACCATGAAAACACCTTACCTAAGCATAATAGGAATTGAAGATGGTGAAGAATCCAAGCTACAAGGGCCAGAAAATATTCTCAACAAAATCATAAAGAAAAAAATTCCCAACCTAAAAAAATAAATACATATAAACATACAAGACGCTTCCAGAACTCCAGTTATACTTGGGCAGAAAATAATCCTTCCACCAACTAATAACAAATTCACAAAATCTACAGGAAAAGGGAAAAAAAGACACATAACATACAAAGGCAGACCTATCAGAAATGCACTGAACTTCTCAACAGAGACTAATATCTCCTAGCATCTGGTCAGATATCTTGCAATCTCTAAAAAAAATGGGTGTGACCCTAGACTACTACACCACACAAAACTCTCAATCAATTTAGATGGAAAAAAGAAGGTATTTCAAGATAAATCCTAATTCAAACAATATTTACCCACAAATCCAGCCCTACAAAAAATACTAGAAGAAAGTTTCATCCCAAGGGTGATAACTATATCCAAGAAAACAGGAAATAAGTAATTCCTACCAGAAAAAACAAGCAAAGCACACACAAACTCATTCAAACACACACACACACACCACACAAATCAAAATAACAGGAAATAACATTAACTGGTCATTAATATCGCTCAACATCAATGGGCTTAATTCCCCAATAATAAGACATATACCAACAGAATAGATGTAAAAGCAGAGTCCACCATTCTGCCAGATATAAGAAAGACACCTTAGCTGTAAAGATAGACTTTTCTTCAGACTAAAGGGCTAAAAGTTTTCCAAGCAAACAGACACAAGGAACCTCTGGGCTAATATCTGTTTATCAGTGAGTACATACCATGTGTGTTCTTTGTGATTGGGTCACTTTACACAGGATGACATTCTCCAGATTCACCCACTTGCCTAAGAATTTCATGAATTCATTGTTTTTAATAGCCGAGTAGTATTCCATAGTGTAAATATACCACATTTTCTGTATCCATTCCTCTCTTGAGGGACATCTGGGTTCTTTCCAGCTTCTAGCTATTATAAATAGGGCTGCTATAAACATAGTGGAACATGTGTCCTTATTACATGCTGGGGAATCCTCTGGGTATATGGCCAGTAGTTGTATAATGCGGTCCTCTGGTAGTATCATGCCCAGTTTTCTGAGGAACCACCAGACTGATTTCCAGATTGGTTGTACCAACTTGCAATCCCACCAGCAGTGGAGAAGTGTTCCTCTTTCACTACATCCTTGCCAGGACTTGTATTCTCCTGAGGGTTTTTTTGTTTGTTTGTTTTTTTTTGTTTTGTTTTTGTTTTTTTGAGACAGGGTTTCTCTGTGTAGCCCTGGCTGTCCTGGAACTCACTCTCTAGACCAGGCTAGCCTCGAACTCAGAAATCCACCTGCTTCTGCCTCCCAAGTGCTGGGATTAAAGGCATGCACCACCACTGCCCGGCCTGAGTTTTTGATCTTAGCCATTTTGATTGGTGTGAGGTGAAATCTCATGGTTGTTTTGATTTGCATTTCCCTGATGACTAAGGATTATTTTAATCCTGCTAATCCATGAGCATGGGAGATATTTCCATCTTCTGAGATCTTCTTTGATTTCTTTCTTCAAAGACTTGAAGTTCTTGTCATAGACTTCTCACCAGAAATTATTAAAGCTGGAAGATCCTGAGCAGATGTTATACAGATACTAAGAGAGCAGAAATGCCAGCCTAGCTATTATACCCAGCTAAGCTCTCAATCAACATAGATAGAGAAAATAAGATATTCCATGGCAAAACCAAATTGCAAACCAGATTATACAAGGGATATTAGATGGGAAATACCTACACAAGGAGGGAAACTGCACCCTAGAAAAAACAAGCACATTGTCTTTCAACAAACCCAAAATAAGATAGCCACACAAACATAATTCCACCTCTGACAACACAAATAACAGGCAGTATCAATCACTTTTTCTTAATATCTCTTAACATCAATGGACTCAACTCACCAATAAAAAGGCATAGAGTAACAGACTGGATACTTAAACAAGACCCAACATTTTGCTGCAGACAGGAAAAGCATCTCAGTGACAAAGACAGATGCTACCTTAGAGCAAAATGTTGGAAAACAATTTTCCAAGCAAATGGTCCAAAGGAAAAATCTGGAGTAGCCATCCCAATATCAAATAAAATCGACTTCCAACCAGAAGTTGTCAAAAAAGACAAGGAAAGAAACTTAATACTTGTAAAAGGGTTCTACCAAAATGAACTTTCAATTCTGGACATCTATGCTGCAAATGTAAGGGCACCAGCATTCATAAAAAAACTTTACAAAAGCTCAAAGAACATATCACACCCCACACAATAATAGTGGGAGACTTCGGCACCCACTCTCAGCAATGGACAGATAATAGAAACAACATAAATAGAGACACTATGAAACTAAGAGAAGTAATGAACCAAATAGATCTAATAGATATTTGTAGAACATTTCATCCTAAAACAAAAGAATATGCCTTCTTTTCAGCACCCCATGGTACATTCTCCAAAATTGACCATGTAATTGGTCATGAAACAGGCCTCAATAGATACAATATGATTGAGATTACACCATGCACCCTATCATATCACCATGGACTAAAGATGCTATTAAATTCCAACCAAAACAATGAAACACACACATATACATGGTAGCTGAGCAATGATGTACTCAATGATAACTTGGACAAGGAAGAAATAAAGGAATTAAAGAGTTTTGAGAATTTAATGAAAAGGAATATACATCATACCAAAATTTATGGGACACAATGAAAGCACTGG
Organism: Apodemus agrarius; assembly: GCA_964023405.1. Lineage (NCBI taxonomy): Eukaryota > Metazoa > Chordata > Mammalia > Rodentia > Muridae > Apodemus > Apodemus agrarius. The sequence continues at coordinate 118,870,973 of OZ030007.1, forward strand.
TAAGAAGAAAACTCATAGATCTAAGTGTATCCAAAAAGAAACAGGAGAGAGCTTACACTAGCAGCTTGACAGCACAACTGAGAACTCTAGAGCAAAAAGAAGCAAATATACCTAAGAGGAGTAGACAGCAGGAAATAAACTCAGGGCTGAAATCAACCAAATAGAAAAAAAGGAAGAAGAACTATAAAAAAATCAGGAGCTGGTTATTTGAGAAAACCAACAAGATTGTTATAACCTTACCAGACTAATCAGAGGACACAAAATCAGAAATGAAAAGGTAGAAATAACAACAGAAAATATGAAAATTCAAAAAAATCAGATTCTACTATAAAAGCTTATAGTCATCAAAATTGAAAAATCTGGATAAATTGGATAATTTTCTAGATACATGCCAGGTGCCAAAGTTAAAGTTAAATTAGGATCAGAAAAACCGTACAAACAGTCCCATAAACCCTGAAGAAATAGATGAAGTCATTAATAGTTTCCCAAGAAAAAACAAACAAACAAAAAAGCCTCAGGACCAGATGGGTTTAGTGGAGAATTCTATCACACCTTCAAAGAAGACATAATAATAATACTCTTCAAACTATTCCACAAAATAGGAACAGTTGGGACACTATCCAATTTGTTCTATGAAGTCACAATTATACTTATACATAAACCTAACAAAGACCCTACAATGAAAGAGAACTTCAGAACTATTTCCCTTATGAACATTGTTGCCAAAATACTCAATAAAATTCTTGCCAACCAAATTCAAGAACACATTAAAACTATTATCCATCATGATCAAGTAAGCTTCAACCCAGGAATTCAGGGATGGCTCAATATATGAAAATCCATCAGCGTAATCTAGTACATAAACAAACTGAAAAAAATACATGATGATTTTATTAGATGCCACAAAAAGCATTTGACAATATTCAGCATGCCTTCATGTTAAATGTCTTGGAAAGATCAGGAATTCAAGGCCCATACCTAAACATAACAAAAGCAATATACAGCGAACCAGTAGCCACCACTAAATTAAATTGAGAGAAACTTGAAACAAAACCACTAAAATCAGAGAGTAGACAAGGCTTCCCTCTCTCTCCCTACCTATCTATTCAATACAGTTCTAGCTAGAGCAATTAGACAACAAAAGGATGCCTGCTGGGGACAGCAAACAATGACAGGGACTGCCTGCAGTAGGCTGGGATGGAGACATCTCAGAAGCCCACAGCAGCTCCTTATGGAAAAGGGTAGTGTTTGGGGCCCTGAGAAGCAGAACACACATCCCTCCAGGTGACCCGTCATCTGAAATAAGGGACTGCCTGCAGTAGGCCTGGATGGAGACATTTTCAGTAGTCCAAGGGAGCTCTTTGTAACAACAGTTGTTCCCATTTCTCCTAACCTTAGCCCTTGGCAACAGCTACATAGATTTCATTTGTGTGTGACTGTTTTTCAGTTGGCCTTGGTGTGCATAATCATTCTATTATATCTGACTTTCTTACTTCTTTCTCCTTCTGCTCTGGCGAATTCTGTGAAACTAGATGTTCCCTGATGTAATGATTCTTAAACAAATAAAAATTGAGGCATGGGGCACAGCACAGCACAGCACAGTCCTAATGGCCCAGGTGCACGCTAGGTGTTCTCATCTTAGAAACAATGCAATAACTGCACAATGGTAGTCCCAGATTAATGCTTGACTGGCAAAGAAAGTTTGATAAAATTATTAGAAAATGAATTAGAGCCAAAATTGGGGCCCCAAGGAAAGAAAAAAACTATTAAAGTTATGAAATAAGTTCTGCACAGCATTTGAGAGTGATTCCTGGATAAGCAAGTCTAGAATATGTTAAATCTTAGATTAGTAAAACTAAGTAAAAAAACTGGGACTCGTAGGAGAGTCATTGTGTGCAATGTGTAGAAACGGAAAGCTAGGGGAACCATGAAATTAAGGGTTAACTTGATTCTTTCTGGCTACTACCTGGCAGCTTTGCCCATGTCCTTTATCATTGGAGCTTTACAAGGAAATGCAAGTAGCTGGCCTCAGAGCTCTGAGCTCTGAAGTATAATAGTTAAAGTTTAGTGATAAGTTTGCAATTATTATTATTTTGGCTATAGGCCTGGGAATAGGGAAGCTTGAAATTTTGGGGAACAATTGTAATTCTTGATTCTTTGTGGGACTTGGTTATTCTTTTGAATGTGATTTGGTAATGATTATACAATGTCTTCTTTATCTGCTTTGAAGTATTAATAAAAGATTTGGGCAAGAAGAAGGCAAGAGAGCATGTGAAGAGACAATGTGAAGAGTGTGTGTGTGTGTGTGTGTGTGTGTGTGTGTGTGTGTAAGAGGAGAGTGCATGTGGTGTGTGTGTGAAGAGTGGGTATGTGAGTGAAAGGAGAGTGCATGTGTTGTGTGTGAGAGATGTGTGTGAAGAGTGTGTGAGTGAAAGGGGAACACACAGAAGTGTGTATGAGTGAGAGAGTACAAGTAAAGAAAAGCACACAGGAGAAAAGCAGAGTGCACAGGAGAATGCAGAATGTATGCAGTCTCAAGCTGTGAGCGAATGAGAAAGAGAGCAGAGAATGAGAAGAGAAACTTTAAGACTTGAAAAATTGCCTGTCAGCTTGTACCCAAAAAGTAGTCTGTGTTTATTTATTATGTGCCTTCCAGATATCCCTGCTTCCAGGTGAGTACTCCGATCCTATGTCGAGGCTAGACCCTGGCAGATGTCAAAGTGATACAAATTGGAAAGGAAAAAGTCTAAATATCACTATTTTCAGATGATATATGTTTGTATACTTAAGTGACACCAAAAATTCCAGCAGAGAATTCTTAATGGTGATAAAAAAACTTCAGCAAAGTGGCTAGATATAAAATTAGCTTAAATAAATTATTAGCCTTCCTCTACTCAAAGGATAAGCATATATATTATATTAATATATTAATATATTATATTATAATTATAAATAATTATAAATAATTATAATATAATAGTATATGTAATAATATTATATATAATTAATATAGTATATTATATTAATATAACAATATATTAATATATAAATATTTATATATATAACGTTATATGTATACATAAACACACACACACATACACACCGTGGTGTGACTCTAACCAAGAAAGTGAAAGATCTATATGTAACATTAAATATTTAATCATCTATCTAAGAAATCCCCTTTTGGCTCACCAGAACTGTGTGGCTCTGGCTCCTCTTCTTCTCCTATAGGTTCCATTTTATCTCTTCCTCTCTTTCCCTTCTTCTCTTCCTCTCCGTATGTGCTGTCTCCTCTCTAAAATTCTCATTTTGCCTTCCTTTTCCACTGTCCATTCACAGGCTCTCACTTTATCTTGCAGCTACTACCCTCACCTGCACATAGAAAGGAATCCACATTAACAAAATCAAAGAAGAAAAGGGAGACAGAACAAAAAAAACAAAGGAAATTCAAAGAATTTTTAAAGTCTTAAAGTCAAAGAATCATTAAGTCTTACCTTAAAAGCATATAGTCCACAAAATTAGAAAATCTTAAGGAAATATATGATTTTCTAGATAGAGACCACTTACTAAAATTAAATCCAGATCAGGTACACTATTTAAATATCCCTATAACACATTAAGAAATAGAAGTAGTCATCAAAATCTCCCAAGTCAAAAAGGCTAGGGCCAAATGGTTTTAATGAGGAATTTTACTAGGCTTTCAAAAAAAAAGAGATAATACCAATACTCCCCGAACTATTCCATGAAGCAGAAACAGAAGAAACATTGTCAAAATCATTTTATGAGCCCATAGTCACCCTGGTATCTAATCCATACAAAGACTCAACAAAGAAAGAACTTCAGGCTGATTTCTCATTGTAAACATTGATGGAAAGGTACTCAATAAAATTTCTGCAAACCAAATTTTAGAACACATCAAAATCATCATCTGTCATGATCAACTCAAGATGTTATGATGGCTCAATATATGAAAAGCCACCAATTCCCTATATAAACAAACTAAAAATATAAATCACATGATCATCTCAGTAGATGCTGAAAACGTCTTTCAGAAAATCCACTCACTTATATTAAGAGTCTAAGACTTACCAGTGATATGTGGATTATTCATAAATATAATAAAAGCAATATACATCAAGCCAATAGCCAACATGAAACTAAATGGAAACTTGAAGCAATTCCATTAAAACCAGCAACAAGACAAGGCTCCCTCCTTTCTCCCAATCTATTCAATATAGTACTCTGTAAGTTCTAGCTAAAGCAGTAAAAAAAACAAATGGTCATCAAAGGTATAAAAAATGCAAAAGAAGAAGTCAAGGCATCACTATTCGACGATGATTTGTTAATATACATAACCAACCCCCAAAATTCTACCAGAGAACTCCTACACCTGATAAACAACTTCAGCAAAGTTGATGGATACAAAATTAATTCCAAGATATCTGTTGCCATGCTTTATACAAATGATAAATTGGCTGATAAAGAAATTAGGGAAACAACACTTACAGACCGGGAAAAGATATTCACCAGTACTACGTATAACAGAGGGATAATATTCAAAATATATAAAGAACTCAAGAAGTTAGACCCCTACAAACAAATTGACACAATTAAAAACTGAGGTACAGAGTTAAACAGAGAATTTTCAACAAAGGAATCCTGAATGTCTGAGAAGCACTTAAGGAAATCTGCAGGAAAATGCAAATCAAACCAACCCTGATATTCTATCTTACACCCTTCAGAGTGACTAAGATAAAAATCTCAAGTGATAGCACATGCTGTTGAAAATGCTGAGAAAGGGGAACATTCCTCCATTGCTGGTGAGATTGCAAACTCGAACAACTACTCTGGAAATCAATCTGGTGGTTTATCAGAAAGGTGGTAATAGTTCTATCTGAAGACCTATCTATACAGCTCCTTGGCATATACCCAAAAGATGCTCCACCATACCTCAAGGGCAGGTGCTCAATTATGTTTATAGCAGCCTTATTCATAATATCCACAATTTGGAAGAAACCCAGATGTCCCTCAACTGAAGAATGAACACAAAAATGTGGTTCATTTACACATTGGAATACTATTCAGCTATTAAAAATAAGGACACAATGTATTTTGCAGGCAAATGAATGGGCCTAGAAGATGTCATCCTGAGTTTGGTATCACAAACCTAAAGGCCATGCATTTTATGTAATCACTGGTAAGTAGATACTTGACATAAAGTATAGGATACCCACCCTAAACTCTGCATACCCAAAAACCCTAAACAAGAAGGCCCACATGAAGATGCTTGAATCTCTCTTAGAAGGGGAAATAAAATAGCCAGAGGAGCAGAGTGATTGAGGAACATGTTGGGAGGGGTGTTGGAAAGGGAAATGAGGGGGTATAACAAGAATCCCTAGGCCAGATGCTGATGGTTCTCCACTTCTGGTATCCATTACTGTGTGCAATTATTTCCTTGTGTGCATGTGGGATGTGAGATAGACACCAGCCCAGTTCCCATGTGCATGAAAAACAAATAAATATGGTCTCAGCAATGGTTACCAATCCTGGGATTAGGTTATCCCAGTAAAGAATTGGTTTCAACAGAGCAGAAACAGCGTCTATCATCCTGGCTTAGTGAAGTTTGTCAGTTTCAGGAGAAGAATGTGGCAAAATACTGTAGTAGTTCTGTAGGAGCAGAAAGTGTATTCTCTGTCCAGTACTCAACCGTAACCTTAGGAGACCTAGAACAAAGATTCTGCAGTCTTGTTCATAAAACAGACACTGGATTAATTTAGCAAATTTATGGTGAGAAGTTTGTTGTACAGAGTTAGGAAATTAGCGTGGTGCATAGGACTTGGCTTTGTGAATTTATCCATCCCAACTGCTTGATGCTTACAGGAAGCCTGAGCTCCTGGGCAGCTGTGAGAGATCCTCAGCTAGGATGCTTCATACAGTCTCCTTGACATTGAAAAACGCATGAAGTCCATCCATTCTTCTCTTGCTTCTTCAGTTGTCCTTTGGTTTTTTTAAATGGGAAAATTTAACTCAAAATCTGGAAGTATTTCGTTGAGCTTTCGTATACTGTGAAAAATAGTGCAGATGACACAAGAGAGGCTGAATCAGCAACACATGTTTTCATTTAACCTCTTGCTTTTATCAATACACATTCACCGAGTATTAAGCAACCAGTTCAGATGCTGGAGCTTTACACATTTTATTGTTTCAAAATATTTTTCAGTGCAAGATGGGAAAAACTAAGATATTTCAGGGTCTTGGAGAGGCATACTGTAGGGCTTATTTTCTTAACTTGGTGCAGGTTTAGGCAATACAACAGAAGAGGAAATACTTATATTCAAAGGTTCAGATATGAAAAGTAGGTCAATGTTAAGGACTATTTGAAATGAGGTTTGCTTTGTGAATGAAGGAACTTAACATTTCTATGAAAATCATGATCTAATCACAAGCTCTGGCTGGGAATCTAAACACTTCTTCCAGAACTCACAAAACAAAGAGATGGGGTTACAAATATCTTAGCCAAAACAATCATGTTTTCTGGTCATGTAATAGGAAGTATTTTAGCTAATATGAAAAATGACATAGGTATTGAAAGTACAATAGTTGACAGATACTGTCTAAGTTGAGTTCATAACTCCAGTCTGTGGGAGGGTTCTCCAGACAAACAGTGATATACATCCATCTTTTTCTGTCATTTCAGTATTTGCTACTAGTATGAATCATAATATAAATATACAATATGCAGGTTATCAGATATGCAACCTTTTTTTAATTTTCTATATTCTATGTTTACATTCCAAAGGCTTTCCCCTTTCCCAGTTCCCCCCCACCATAGTTCCCATAATTCCTCTCCCCCCCAACTATTCCCCAATCATTCCCCCTCCCCCCCACGGTTTCTCTGTCAAGGCACAATTAGCAAGTCAAATGATTCCCAAGAAGAAGAAAGGAAAGGACCCTGGACCTGTAAAGGTATTGTGTTAGATGAAAATTTGCTGCTGAGTGTTAGACCCACATACACCTCATGCTAACAAGGAAACACCCAGCAGGCCTGAGGGTAGGCAGAAAAGTTACAGGGTCTATACATTAAGGACAAGATATAGGATTCCTTTGGTAAAAATTGCTTTTGCTACAAGCCCTTCAAAAATGGGTTTACACATAACCACATTACTTTGGTTTATACATTATATGTAAAATCCAGTGACTGTGGATGGCACACACAATAAAATACCTTCACTTCAAATAGTAGGTTACTGTTTATGATGCTTCTGTTTATTTATGAACTCACTGCAGTCAAGAATCTCCTGGAAAAAATGTCACAATAGGGGATTGTCTAGATCAGACTAACCTGTGGGCACTTTTGTAGAGGATTGTGATTGTCTAAAACAGTGGTTCTCAACCTTTCTAATGCTGTGATCCTTAATATAGTTCCTTTAGTCATGGTATCCCAGCCGTAAAATAATTTTCATCACTATAATTTTGCTACTAGTATGAATCATAATATAAATATACAATATGCAGGTTATCAGATATGCAACCTTTTTTTAATTTTCTATATTCTATGTTTACATTCCAAAGGCTTTCCCCTTTCCCAGTTCGCCCCCACCATACGTCCCATAATTCCTCTCCCCCCCAACTATTCCCCAATCATTCCCCCTCCCCCCCACGGTTTCTCTGTCAAGGCACAATTAGCAAGTCAAATGATTCCCAAGAAGAAGAAAGGAAAGGACCCTGGACCTGTAAAGTTATGCAACCTTTTTAAGAGGGTCTTTTGACTTCCGAAGGGATGCTGACCCTTAGGTTGAAAAGTGACAAGGAAGGATGAAGATTGAAAGTGACTGGCATTATTCTGGTACTTGGACGGCGTCAGGGTAGAGAAAGCTAGCTCAACACTAATCATGCATGCATTTGTTCTCAATCTGCTCCTGACTTTGAATGAGATATGACCGAATGTCTTAAGCTCTTGCTTCTGCGACTTCCACACAAAGATAGATTGTAATCTGGAGGTTAAAATAAAGTTGCACAAGCAGATATGAATCTGTTAGTTTCCTGCAAAGTAGACTTTAATAGATAAGAATTGGATATGTGGATTTATAGACATGAATAATTACCCTTACTTTTTATCAAAGTCTTAAAACATATATTTATACGTATGTTCTGAAATAGCAATATGTATATTGCTATACTATGTATTCAGTATAATATTAAAGGTCTAAAACCTTTCACTTCTAAAAATGTCAGTCTCTACAAAATCGTTCAGTCTTAGACTCTGTCATTTTGTGTTGTCTGACAAATTACTGTAAAGTGAAAATTGGTTTTCTTGCCTATGCAAATCAAATTGTGTTAGATAATATTTTAGTAAAATATTTCTGATTCTAAATCATTACCACTCCAAGGCTAAAGGTATGTAGATTTATTTCTCAAGTTGGTAGAAATGGATAAATTATTTACAATGATTTGGTTTCAAGTAAGAACTTAGACATTAATGGCTTGCATTTATGAACTGAGTTCTAAATATTTTTTATCCAGATTTATAGTCAAATTGCCTTCATAAAGTAATAAAAAATTAACACCAAAGACTGATAGAAAATGCATTAATAAGAAGGAAGCACAGTAGCTAATAACAACATATGTACCTTTAATTTATGTAACTGTTAAATCAAATTGAAAGCCTGGAATGGCCAACTTCTTAGAAACAATATATGAAAAAAGTGAAGTCTGAGAATTTTAAATGCTACATTATATTTTAAATATTCTTACATACAAGTGGTATATGTTTGGTCTCCTTAGTAAATCTTTTTTTCCAACTTTATCTTAATGTCAGGAAATCTGATATTTAAATAGTGTATTTGAAGACCTAGAACCATTTTTAAAGTTATAAAGTGTTTGAGTCTAAGTTGTTTATTCTTTTTCATTAAAAATTGTACAGACAATGCTATCACTAAGATGCATATCTGATGTTTTGTATAATTTGAGAAAAAAAGTATCATCTTGTACAGTCTGTCATTATGAAGAAAGTTTGTTTTTTTCTCTTTATAATCATGGACCTATAATGGAATCTCAGCCCTTAGTTTTTATCCCACCGTTTCAGCTGTAGTCTTAGACATAGTCCTGAGTTTTCTATAACTTAATTTCCTAATGATGAGATATAGCCAGCAGACCTTCTGCTCATTTCCAAGGACAAATCCTGTGCTTCCCCCCTCTCTGTGTGTGTCTGTGTGTGTGTGTGTGTGTGTGTGTGTGTGTGTGTGAGTGTGCATGTGCGAAGAGCATCTTAAGCTTCAGCCTGAAACCTGTAAGTTAAACGGTGGCTATGTAAATGACTGAACCAATAAGGTGGTATTTGTTTTTCCAATTCCCTGTCTGTGCTTTGACTGTTAAGCTCACAGAGCCTCTTGTACTTTGCAGACTTACTAATATTCCTTCTACTGGCCGTGTTTTGTCAAGTTTTTGCTTGAGAAAACTTTATTTTGAATATGGTAAAAATGAATGCTTTTATCTGGAGCACAGTAGAGAGGATCCAGGCTGTTAATCCCTAGGACACCTCCCCCCCCCAACTGCTTGCTTGGTGTCCTAGTGCTGGACCTCTGACTCTCTACTCCTCAGCAAATTCTGCAAAGTTTTTTTTTTTTTTTTTTTTTTTTTTTTTTTTTTTTTTACTGTTAATGCTTTTCTTTTGTTTTTGCTATGCTGGCTGCCTTTCTTTATTGTGCGTGTTACAACACTTAGGTCTCACCTTTGCAGGATATCTCCTTTCTAGGTTTCTCTCAATTACTGCATTCACCAGAATACTATTTGTTTATGAATTACTACATGATTAATTTTATGTCTAAGAAAGTTAAGTACGCCACCACCACCACCACCATGGGGCAGCCACATCACTCCTCCTAAAGCTCAGTGAATATTCTGACAGTAATAAGGGGAAAAGTGTAGAGCTGGAAGATGGAGAGAAGGGCTGTGGCACTTTGTCCTCTTGTTAATACAAGCCTATTGCTCTCCTGGACTTGAAGCAGCTGTCTGGACCAGCGCAGGCCTGTGTAAGTTTAGGTTTGAGATCCTTCAGTCGTGGGTGTGGAAGAGGCTCATGGGGACCCAGCCTCACCTTGGGAACCCACTGGTATTTGACCAAAAGTCTTTGTGTTCAGTGCTGTATCCACTGACCATTTGTCCATGTGGCAATATATCTCCACGCCCATGCCTTTCTGGAGCCCTAGATAAACACTGTGGGTCATAAAATACAGTAAAAGAACAAAACAAACAAAACAAAAGAGGGGAGAGGGGATTGTTAAGAAGAGGTAGGAAGAGAAGTGGAATATTTGATTGTGACAAAAAATAGATTGCATACATGTATGAATAAGTCAAAAATATACTAATAAGAGAGGTGAGTTCAAGGCCAGCCTGGTCTACAGAGTGAGTTCCAGGACAGCCAGGACTATACAGAGAAACCCTGTCTCAAAAAACCAAAAAAATTTTTTTTCAATTATAGCTCACTTAAGTTTACACAAGATCACAAAAGAGAGAAATAAAGGAAGAAAGGAAGAAAGAAAGAAACAAAGAGAAAGAAAGAAAGAAAGAAAGAAAGAAAGAAAGAAAGAAAGAAAGGAAGGAAGAAAGAAACAAAGAAAGAAACAAAGAAAGAAACAAAGAAACAAGGAAAGAAACAAGGAAAGAAAGAACAAAAGAAAAAAGCTTAACACTCATCAGACAGTGAGGCTCCACTATACATGTGCCCTTTGGGAGCCTCTACAGGTGAACAATGAAGTTACATATGCAGCTTGATCCTTCATGATGCCACTGCTTCAAGAGAATAAACCTTTAAGATTGCCTTTGTATGCAATGGAAGACAAAAAAGATTCTAGACATTTAATTCAAATAAAATACTGAGCTGCCATTTGCTGAAGGGGGCACACTTGGCATTATGATTAAGAAATAGCTATGACCTTCTCTGCCTAAAACAGTTCGTTTTCTTTAAGCTCAGCACTTGCATTCTGTAAACAAAACTCAAATTGAAGGATTGGCCATATTCCTGACAATTCAGGAGGCTTATCAAGGTCAATTTCGTTTGCTGTATCACTTAAAATACAATTCTATTTACAATTGCCTGGCACGGATGACTGCACTTTTTTTGTGTATGTAATACATTTTGACAGTGCGAAATAAGAAGCTATGAAAATAAGGTTGATAAACCAGTAAAGAAGTTTTTCCTTAAATGGTCACAACCTGCCACATGCTGATAAGGAAAAATGCTGTGGGACGACGACAAAACCTTAAAACCATCAACTTCATGTCAGTGCCGAGCAAGGAAACAAGTGGAATTTCTGACAATTCAGAACAAATACTACAAGCAGAGACCATATGCGAAACCTCTTTCCATCTTATACCTCTAAAAGACAATTTATGACTACAAACTACTAAGGAATTTGGGTCTCTGGGTCCTCTGCTGTTGCATAATAGTTAATTATCCTAATATTTTATGTATTTTATGTATTACTCATGAAAGGTAAGTCTTAGTTATGAGAACTTTTATTTTTATATTAAAAAGGATTAAGACACAGACTTTGATCCTTTTTTAGAATTCCTAACAAATGGCAGAAGAAATAGATCAACTGATTTTATGGTCTACAAAATAAGCATAATGTAAAATATTTTAAATGTAGTGGAGAACTGTTATAGTTCATAGTGCTTTTGTAAGTAAACTCAATAGCTTATACGATCCAGATATATTTTAGGTAGTCATGCAGCATTGCTTCAATGATTTCTGCTGTTAGAAAAAAACCTACAAAAATGAAACAGTACCACCATTCTTAAGGAATGGATAAAGTTCCTTAGATGATGAACACGATACGATGTGTGTGTGTGTGTGTGTGTGTGTGTGTGTTTCTCATTGGATGCGACATCCACAATTAAGCTGAAATAGAACATAGTCTATTATTTTTTAATCCAGTAGAATTTCATTTACTTTGAAATATGCTAGGAACATCTGCATTATAAGGAGTGATTTACGAAGGGGCAAGTAACCAATGAACTTAGTTATAAGGGAAAGAGAAAGATTAGAAAAATACAAGATACAGTTTTTTTCATAATGAAAAGCTGCACTTATGCTTAGGTTAAAAAAAGAAGCCTAAAAATGCCACAGTGACTTATAAGGTAAAAGTCTCAAGCTCATAGTTAATGGACAAGGAGCAGAAGAACCAGTGTACAGATTTGAATCTGTGATAATCCTTAAACAGATTGACTCCATACATGTGGACATTGATGTTTCCAGGGTCAATTAAATGTTTTAACAGAATTCTCTTGTTGGTTAAAAATAACTTAAAAATTTATCAACCAAAGAGTACACATGTAGTTACCCTTGGCTCCAGACACATTGGCAACAAAGGATTGCCTTTTAAACACCAAAGGGAGGAGAAGCCCTTGGTCCTGGAAAGACATGATGGGGGTAGTGTAAAGGAAAACCGGACAGCGAAGCAGGTGTGGGTTGATTGGGGAAGGGGAGATGGATTATGTGATTTTCAGGGGAGGAGGGAACCTGGAAAGGGGACAACATTTGAAATGTAGATAAAAATTAAAAAAAAAAACTTAAAAGAAATTCATTGAAAGTATGTAATTTCATTAATGTTGATCATGAAGGTAAAACTTGTTGAAACCATAGAATGTACAAAATGAGCCATGTTGATGTGCTGCTGTAGGGTAGACACATCTGGCTTAACTCACATGCAAAAGAGATCAGGAATATAAGAAAGGGTTTTACGAAACTCTAATTGTTTAGACCATCCAAGGTGAGGGGAGTGAGTCACTATTTCAAATTACCTGTGAAAAGAGGGTTAATAGTGACTTTCTGAAATGGAAAAAAAGAATTGGTTTTCATGCATTTTTAGTTTATAGAACATAGTTTTACAAATTGTCATCAGTCCCTTGGATAGGGACGTTGAAAGTTAGAAGAAAAGCATTGCTGGCAAGAATTATTTTTGCTATTGCCTTCATATCTGTTCGTGCAATGCCTTGCACAAGCCCTGCACTAAAACATCAGCCTGTAGTCAATGAAGATTTGAAAAGGTAATGAGCAGATTTCTTTTTAAAAATAATTCCATTAGTTTACAAGATGAAAATCAGAAAGGATGGAACATATACAGATAAGCATAGAGGTGAAAGTAATATATCCATAAAAACCGAAGCAAGCAGACACTTGACTGTCAGGAGAGAAGAATCATCCTTGAACCAGCTGGAAGGTAACATGTTGAAAGGTGGCAGAAGATCAAATAAAATGACAAGAATGTTAGCATACTAAGGAATGTACTGTGCTTTAAGAGGAAGAGAGAATTTTGCAATAAATAAATAAATAATAATAATGTACCCCAAACACAGATATTAGTCACATGAATAGGGGACGAGATAGTTACAGTGTCCCCATCTTGATGCTATGCAGAGATGGTTGGCCATTATTTGAAGAGGACCATTTAGTCAGGACATTTTTGAAATATTTGGTTTTAACTATTGCTGAATTAACCGAAATCTCATTAGACTATTTTATAATTACACACTCGGGATATCTTGCTGAAATGGAATGCATTATAATCATCTCATAACGCTGTAAAGCATATTTTACCACAGTCAAATGAAAATTTTGCAGGTACAAATGATTTTCTTTCAAACGAACACTATTATTGCACACTACTTAATTTACTCCTCAGTGATGATTACAGTAGTGTTTTTTTTGTCAACCATAGACTTAATAGGTATAATTTTACTTATAAGGAAATAATGTTAAAGTATGAGAAGATAAAACATTGACATTGGTCTAAAGAGACTTTTCAAGAAGTAATTGTGAGCACTAATTAAACCATATTGCAGTTTCTGCAGGCTCTCAGAAAGAAGCATGGGAGATATGTAGATTGTTATTCAAAATATAGTTTAATTATTATGTCCATAAATCATTAAGCAAATATAATTATTTCTCTACCATTGTGTAGGGGATATAAAATAAGCAATGTTTATGGTGTACTAAATTTAAATATATGTGGAAAAGATGGACTACAGTGCAGACTTGCATTTATTAATTTAATATAGGTATGTAAATGATAATGTTCTTATGAAATTTACCTTTCTTGATTCTTCTTAAAGAGAATGCTTCAAGAGTTGATATGAGAGGAACAGAAATTATAGACAGATCTAGTCCAGTTGAGATTGAGTGATTGAACCTGGCCTTAGTAAAGAATACATACAATTTACTGTATTCATTTGAAGATTAGCAAAACAGGTATCCCTTAAAGGTTTGTGTAGACTTATGTGAGGAAAAGCCTATAAAGAATTGTAAGAAAAGTCTGGTGACTAAATCATGACATTTCAACATCTAAATAGGTAGAAAATTATACCCAGAATATATAGTCAGAAAGGTTAAGATGATAGACAATACTTTAATACAATCAAAATCACAGAGTTGATCAAAAAGATCATAACCTCCTTTACACATGTTATAGAAAGAATACTTAGGGTAAAAATATCCCTCAGAATGCCTCACAGTGGGACTACCATCCCTGGAACAACAGAGCTGAAGTAGAACAGAGAAATGTGGAAGGCAATAAAGACCAGGACACAGAAATACGTGGAAAGAGTGAGAAACACAGGCAGATCCTTCAAATTCAGTAGATGCCCCCACATCCAAGGAACATGGAGAAGAGGTGAAACAGGCAGGGGCATTGGGATGGATTTCAGCTGAATTTACAACTTTGAAGAGAAGTAAGGAGAGGACTAGTTGTGTCCCTGCTGGACAAACAGGTGTTGCTCTGCCTTATCCCATGCTGGGATATGCCTATCAACATTTGTTGTCATTCTGGTTTTTTTTCTTCAGTTCTTGGATATTATATATATATATATATATTGTATTGAATATTTTATTTACATTTCAAATGTTTCCCCCTTTCCAGGTCTCCCCTTCAGAAACTCCCTGTCCCATCCCCCCTCCTTATGCCTCTATGAGGGTGCTCTCCAACCCACCTACACACTCCCATCTTCCCTCCTTGGCATTCTACTCTGGTGCATCAAATACCATCAGGCTCAAGGGCCACTCCTCTCGCTGATGTCCAATGAGACCATCCTCTGTCACATATGTGGCCAGAGACATGGATCCCTCCATGTGTACCTTTTGTTGGTGGTCCAGTTCCTGGGAGTTCTGGGGGTGGTGCTAAGATTCACGAAACATCAAACTAACCATTTTAAAGGTACAATTAGGCTTTTTTTTCAGTTGTAGTATTGCACAATAAAATATTTCCCTATTACTGTGTATGTGTGTGTGTGTGTGTGTGTGTGTGTGTAAACACAGTCAAAGTATAAACTCCAAAATTACAGGATTGAAGCCAGTACTAGCCAACTGCTGCCTTTAATTGATTCAGGATATCTAACAAGCAGTGTTGCTATCTGGTGGTAAACACCCAACTTTTCAGGAAACTCAAAAATTGCCACTTTATCTATCAAGAGTATGGAGAAGCGGTGGTTTTAATAATAGTACTGTATCCTTATGTTTGTGTGAGATGATGACAATCATCCCTCTTCCCCTCCTTTCCAACCATCACCCTTTTCTTTCCCTTCCTCTTTATTCTGATAAAGCAAGCATTTCTTTCCAAAGGACACTGTAGATGATCTTTATTGAAATAAACAATTTTGATGTAGGTATATTGATATACACCTCTAATCACAGAGCTCTGCAGATAGAGGCAGGGCTATTGCTGCAAATTGAGGTCAGTTTTCAAGATATAGCTAATGCTTGGTCAAACAAGGCTATTAGCAAACTCTTTTTCAAAAGAGAAAATAGAGAGGGCAGTATTTTAAATAGTGGGCAGAGATTTTTCTCTGTCTTCAATTAAAATTCTTAATAGCAATTTATAATATCAACATATTTATTATTGTGGACATGTGTTTATCTAAGTGAGTTTATGTGTCTAACATATGTACAGAAACATCCGCAAGCCAGAAGAAGGTGTCAGATAACATACAGTTCCATATGGCTGTAAGCAGCCATGCAGGTGCTGAGAATCAAACTTCAAGAGCAGTTAGTGCTTTGAAACACTGAGCCCATTCATGAGATATAGGGAATTTACTTTGTTTTTAAAGAACTATAAGCTTAAGGAAGTATAGAGTGAATAGAGGCAAGTCTTTCATTTATGAATGAAAAGATCAGCCCCATTTGAATGTTCTGGGAGAGAAAGACCAAAGGTAGTGAACAGGAAATATGGAAAAGCAAGGAGGGTGGAAGGATGTCTGCGGATCACAGCACACCCACGTGCAAGGGGTGCAGCTGCTGCTCTTCTTTTTGACAGGCAGACCTAGCTCAGCATGCCCACTGCTTTCTTTTATTCAAAACCACGAGAACTTAGCTCAGGACGGGTGTGGGAAGAGTAGAGTACAGATGAAATAGAACTATAAAGCTGAGGCGCAATCAAAGCCAAAGAATGAAAGAAAAATTTCTAAGAGAGCAAAGGCCGATGATGCCGACACGCTGCTGTTGAACAATTTGCAGCTGGAGCGACTTTCACCTGTATCCAGACTTCAAAGTCTGCGGATTTGCTTTCTAAAGGGAGGGATGGAGATGCAGGCTCCTGCAGGTAAGCATCAGGACTATCTAATCCTGTCTGAAAAAAAAAAAAGTGTACATGAATATCTTCTCATGGAGATGATTCTTCCATTCATTAAAAAAAAAAAAACAGAATTCTAGACACAAAGAGAAGCAGAATTTTAACATCCATTTTGTATATGAAGGTGTCACAAGAGGAGACAAGCAAGCTGTGAAGAGACGGCAGAGCTTTAGGGCCACAACATGAATGCATGTAGGTTTCGCATTTGCAGTGTCTGCCTAACTGATCTGCTGCATCCATGCCCCCCTGTCTGGCACAGAGAAGGAAACGGAAGGATAACTGCAGAGTCTTCAAAAGCTCTACCACAAAGCTTTTGATGATTCCAAGAGCATGGACAAGATGCAAAGAAACATAATTGATGTTGAAATTATAAGATAAGGAAGGACGAGTGTTTGTAGTGTAAAGGTGGAGGCCATGGGTTTGATTCCTTGAACCAGAGTGCATGCGTGTGTGTGTGTGTGTGTGTGTGTGTGTATGTGTGTGTGTGTGTGGTGTGTAGGGAGTGGCGGTTAAGATGGCTGACTGATTGAGAGAATTTCCCCTGCTTCTAGAGAATTGTAGTTTAGTTCTAGCACCAGCATCAGGCTACTCACAAGTTATATCTCCAAGGTGCTCTTCTGTCTCCCACAGCTCTGGAGGTACACACATGGCATACAGAGCTACCACACAAAACACACACACACACACACACACACACACACACACACACATGTGCATACTAAAAAAAATTAAAGATGAGCCTTTAAAAAGCATAATACAAGAGGGATAATCAAAAGATCTCCATTCTGAATAATTTAGCTAAAGTCTGTATACTTGACAAGTACAGTCATGTATTCCTTATGGGTTAAAAAGATATTCATAATTTGCAGATTATACCTTGAGAATAGCCTCATGAGATCATGGAGCCTGGGAGTTTGTTTGGTTAACCATCTGCTGGTGATGCAAGATGGCCAGAATCTTGGTATAATATCTGTCTGGAGACCCAGAGAATCAAATAAGTCAGTTTATATCACAGTTCAAGAATAGAAGAAAATGAGAAAAGAAATTCCTTAAGAATGGCAACAACAACAACAAAAAAGAATTCTCCTTAATTCTCCTTTCCTACATTTTGGGTCCATATGGGTCTCAATTGACCGGATGATAGCCAATCACATGGAAAAGGACATTGGAGCCCCCTCAGCTTACAAGTTTCAATAAAAAATTCCTCCCCCAAACAGTCACAGCTCACCCAGAAGTCTTGGAAAAATTAGAACCTTTTGGCACACTCATAATGAAACTTGGAATTAAAATTTACACCAAAGATATCACTGTGGCAGATAAGAAAGTCTGAGCAGAGAATCACTGACTAGAGGCATGTATCCAATGAAAGTGCTTAGCATAGCACTCAGAGTAAGATATCGGATGGGAGGGGCTCAGAGATCTGCTGGTCATCTATTATTCTTGGAAACTTAGCCCTATGTTCATGTTCCTACCCAATACAAATGGATCAAGCTTTGTGATTAAGAGAGTTTATGTCCAAAGAAAGGTAAAGGATATTAAATACAAACACAGAATATTGGAAGATATAATATTCACAATCATAAATAGGGAAATAACATGAACATTACTATTAACTAAGAAATAGATGGATGTAAAGCATAAAGTAAAATGATCAGAAATTGAGACTACAAATAACATGGTTAAATTAAGCCCAGATTCAAACCTATATATTAAATTTGGGAGGTTATTTTTGATAAAAATTAATCATTTTCTTGAAAGGAATAATTTACATAATACATAATGGCAAAGTTTAAAGTTGAAGATATAGAAAAGGATCACCCTGGAATATTTATAGCTATACAAAGGTAATATTAACTAAAATGCAATGAAACTATCTTATTAAAGTATAAGGTGAATAATTCATAATTGCCTTACTTTTATTTCTGCTTCTGTTATAAACATGATCAATAGCGGTTTAGAGAGGAACTGGCTCATTTGATTTCCACGTGCCTATTAGAATCCATCATTGACAAAAGCCAGGACAAGAACTTGGAAGTCAGAACTGAAGCAGAGGCTATAAAAGAGTTTTGCTTACTGGCTTACCCAAAGGATTTGCTCAGAGTGCTTTGTTAACACAGCCCTGAACCACTTGTCCATGGCTGATGCTGCCCACATTAACTGTCAATCTGCCTATCTGATGGAGATTTCTTCTCAATTGAGATTTCCCTTTCCCAGAAGACTCTAAGTGTACCAAGTTGACAAAAGTGAATCAGGACCATGAGAAACCAAAGAAAGGTTCAGAAGGCAGGCATTGTACTGTTATGCACAATTGCCTGTTAATTTAGAGACAATAAAGAATTAGCTTTAAACAAGAAAAAGGTTTTCATGTTGCTCGAAGATGACGTTTAACAAGGAAAATATTGGAAATTGGATGCAGTGTTCACTAAGTGGTCAAATTAAAGTGGAGTTGAAGGTAGAACTCTCTTACAAAATATAAATTACGAAATGCAAAAGGTTTAAATCAAAGCTTGTGGCTCGTATCAAAAATCATAGAACTATTTAAATGATGTGATAAAAGGAAATTTTAATTTCAGTTCAGGTTCTCTAGAACAACAACAACAACAAAAAAAAAAAACCTCCCAGCTTGAAAAGAAATAAATGCTTATTAAATATATCTGCTTTCAAAGAAAAACTTAGTTTTTTTCAAGTTATTCTCACTGAGTCCACCCTTAAGGACACGGCCCCATGCCCAGTTGTAGATGGCCAAATCCAAAGCAAATTTAGTGGTTTACTTGGAGTCTTTATATCTCATGGGCTTCCCCCTCCACAGACCTTACCTTACGTAGTATGGTTTCCAATTTTGTTTTAATCAGTTTTCTGCATATGTGAGTCTCAACACCCATATGTGTTTCTTGTGATTTTTTTGTTTGGTTTGTTTTATCCTATTCTGGTTTATTTGTTTTTATTTTTTACTATTATTGTTATTGTTATTGTTATTGTTATTATTATAGGTGCCAATTTTATTTTAATGAGATAAAATTCAGGGTGTGGATTTGAGTGGTTATAGAAATGAGGATGAGAGGAAGATTTGAGAAGAGCTCTCGGAGGGGAAAACCACAGTCAGAATACATTGTATGAAACAATCAAATTTTAATATAAATGATAAAAACTAAAAATACAACATTGTCCAACAGGAATTATCAACAACAACAACCACCACAACCCCCAAAATTATGGAACTCTCCATCCTAGGAGAATGTAATTACAGATAGAGCTAGCTAAACACCAGAATTCGATGGAAGGTGACTGTGCAGAATATCAACAATCGGAGTCTTGAGGAACTGGGTCAGTGTAACACGTTGCACAGTGTTAAGTAGAGTCCAGACCTTCTTAATAGTTTATCTTCTTCCGAATGAATGAGTTCCGTTACAGCCTTCGAAGCTGTTTCTGACAATTCTTCCCTTTCTTCTTAAGCTATTCCTTGAGAAGCATCAACTGCTCAGTACTTCCCTGGATACAAGGATGAAGCTGTTCATAGGGAGCCAGACTTGTATGTAGAATTTGCTCTACTCTAGGAACAGAGCGTGCAAACCAGTCCCTGGTTCTCCCTAGAGCATCTACTGATCTACTGAGCCTACTTAACTTGGTGAGTTCCCATAGTCTGTGACAAAGTCGGAAACCTTCTATCAAGGCAGAAAGTGGCACTGGGTTTCCTTGAGGCTCCTCCCTTTGCTTCCCTCCCCATGAGTGTCACTATTCTCATTGTCTCATATTTGGTGTGAGAGAAAAACTATTTTCATTCTTTGTGCTGTTAGGGTATTTCTAGTGAGTTTATAAATTTGTTATATTTTTAGATTGTGCATCTCTGTCTCTGTCTGTCTCTCTGTCTCTCTCTCTCTTTCTCTTTCACACACGCACACACACACACACACACACACACACACACACCTTCTTTTGATTTTTCTGAAGTCTTTTCTGTATAGTATAGTGTTTTTCCTCTGTACCCCTCACCCCCAGTTACTACCACATCTGGTAACAATTTCCCATGTCAGAAAGGTCTTGATTTATGTGTTGCAGTGGCCAGGGCACATATTTCTTTCTGAGTGTCTCTGTTTCTAAATTTAGCTTATGATTCACCTTCTCACAAACTTTTGTCTCCTGATTTGCATTCATTAAACTGGTGGAACACTGTTCTTTATTCTTCAGATGTGTGTTTATGGCATTTTATTTATATATATTTAAATGTCAGGACCCATTTGGATATTTTTCTTGGAATAAAGTTGTAATTGATATTTATATATTTTTTCTCTTTCCTTATGCCATGCTCCATATTTTTAAAAGATGTTTCATAAATATTTTCAAACTTTCATTTTAAAATATTTTATGTCAAATCATTGTGTGTTTTCATTGTCACTTCAGCAATGAGGTTTAATCTCAAGGATGAAACTTAATTTTTTTTATTGTAAAAGAAGATATGTGGTATTCTGATATTTTCTGAAATAGTAATTCTTTGTGGAGGAATTCTACTCAAAGTTGACTGTAATGTCATTAATTCAACACATGTGAGGAAATTGTCCAGTGTCATTGGTCATTCCCAAGCTTAGAGAGTTATTAGCTTTTTGCTTGGTGACACACAGTATTTTAATTAGGGGATTTCTGCCTTTTGGATAAATAAAGGTATGCCTTTTGATTGCTGATGATGGAAAACATTATTCAGCATTAATTGCTTTTTGTGGGGCGTTTGGTGGTCTATACATCCTTATTCTGAGTATCATTATGATCAGTTTCTGAAAAAAAAACCACCTGCACCATCATCCACAAGAAGAACAGCAAAAAAGTCTAAGCAACATCTTTGTATTTTCAATGCCATGTTGATTTGTTTGGTTTTTAGAATTTGTTTCAGTATAATCTTAAAAAAACTCAATGTTGCTTTATTTTAATAAACCAAATTTAAATATAAACTTATTAGAATAAAGCAAACATTAAGTGTGAAGGCAAAAAAGATAGTGATAATTCTAAGGTGAATATAATAAAATATGAATAAGTCTAATGAAGGGAACATACTACACAACAGAAGAAAGGAGATGTATATCTATTAAAGGAAATAGAACAATGTTAAGTCATTAAAGTCACATGCTGTGGATAATGAAACTTAGCATTACAGAGAGGCTAGCTCTGGCTCAGAATAGCTATTTATGTCCTGCATTTCATGCAGTGCACAACAGTTCTCAAAGTCCATGAATATTAGAAATATTAGAAAAGAAATATTAGAAAAGTAGAAAAATAAAGAAATCTTCATACACACAGAAATGGTAACACTTATATAATTCTAACAAATAAATAAAAAACACTGTGGATGCAAAAATTGTATTCAAATAAGAACATTAATATCACATATTTTATGAACAATGTTATCTCTACTGAAGCAAAAGTGATATTCATTTAAATACATCCAACATATTTCCCTTCTATTTAAGAATACCTTTATTAATTGTATTCCATTTTAAAACTCAGATAATGTAAATACTGTGTTTGAATAACATTGAAGATAAGTATTTTCTTAAAATCAGTTACAAGTTCTTCCTCATCTTGGATTCTTCTGTCTTCTATTTTAGGCTCGTCCTTTTACTCTCTAGCCATCCTTTCCCCAGACTCCCCCTGCCTGTCTTTCCAGCTCCACTCTGACATTTTTCTCCTCCTCCATAACTTATTCTCTCTTTCTTTTTCTGAAACCATTATACACATTTTTTCAAATACAGCAGAATAAATTGCTTGATTGTATTTGTTCATTATGAAGTGATTCAGATTTAATAAGGAGAAGAAGATGTTTATACTGCTTTACTGCGGGCCTCTAATGTCCCGCTTTTATTTTGGTTGACGGTTTGGACAGAGCCTATGAAGAATATTTATAAAGAGAAACAGATGTTCCTGGCAAATGACAGAGTCCATTTGTGGTCCTTACACTGTGCCTCCTTCATAATTACATGGTTCAAGTTTTAATTTAGTTTTTAAGTCTTTCAAAAATATAACAGTAATTACCAGACAACCAGGCATGGATATGCATGACAAGTAATTAATTATGAATTTTATTATAAATACTGCAAAGCTGCTAGCTTCTCTAAAAGAGGAAGATTGAGAAGGCTTGCTCGAAACACTGCAGAGAGAAAATAGCTAATAGGAATTTCTCTAGATGCTTTTTTAGAAATTATATTTCAGGAAGGATAATGTGAATATGAGTAACAAATGGGCAGAGAATTCCTGTGAGAAATCAAGAGTGACTGACTGCATGGTGCTGGGAGAGAAGTTCAGGCACATGGCAGGAAACCACTTGTCTGCATGGCGGTAGGGTGGCTGCTCTGTAGCCAATGAGATGGGATAGGATGAACTCATAGGACAAATATTTCACTCTCTCTAAGGCACATGATCACCACATGACAGGAATAATAGTGCTAGTCTGATTGCTCTTTCAGCAGGTGAGATATTCCTATAGAAATCCATGTGATAAGTGACATGCTATTTATTTTCTGGAGTTTCCCAACATTTGGTTCAAGTATCTGTAGAAGAGAGATTTCTTCTTGGGTCCTTGGTGACCATGATCTATGGAGCTCTTAAGGACAAAAATATGAATCATAGTAGATCACTTAATGGGATGTGTTCTGATATTTGTGACTGTATGAGTACAGAAAGTATGCCAGGACATTTAATAAGCTTCCCTCGACTTCTCTGACATGATTTTATGGCATGTTGTGTTCTAATGCTGAGTGAAGATTTTGAGAGCTGCACACAAGGAGGAGGAGGAGGACTGGAAGGAGAAAAGGAAAAGGAGGAGAAAAGAAGAGTAAAAAGAAATAGAAAAGAGGAGGAGGTGAAATAGGAGAAGGAGGACAAGGAGGAGCAGGAGAATAAAGAGGAGGAGGAAGAGGAGGAGGAGGAGGAGAAGAAGGAGGAGGAGGAGGAGGAGGAGGAGGAGGAGGAGAAGGAGAAGGAGAAGGAGAAGGAGAAGGAGAAGGAGAAGGAGAAGGAGAAGGAGAAGGAGAAGGAGAAGGAGAAGGAGAAGGAGAAGGAGAAGGAGAAGGAGAAGGAGAAGGAGAAGGAGAAGGAGAAGGAGAAGGAGAAGGAGAAGGAGAAGGAGAAGAAGAAGAAGAAGAAGAAGAAGAAGAAGAAGAAGAAGAAGAAGAAGAAGAAGATCACCATCATCAGCAACACTATCAACCTGATAATTAAGAACTATCAGAGCAGAGGCAGGACATCAATGACAACACATACAAGAAGAGAGGAATGAGATAACTGAAGGCAAACTTTCTGTTAGAACAATTTGGTCCTATTATGTCAGTCCTATGTTCTTATATATATAAGAGAATTACATATAGTGGATGTTCTCAGTTATGCTTGACTATACAAAATGAATGTAACAAAAGCAAAGTACAACCCAACATCAGAGAACAGTGTGGCCTGAGGTGTGGTGGGGAGGTTGCCATTACTTCAGAAAAGTCCTGTTCTTGCTTCTTATGTATCAATGGCTTTCTCAAAGTAGTTTGCATGGCTTGACGCTTAAATTTCTTGTTTATTTAACCAGTGGATTCCCAGCAATAATGTTAAATACTAGCTCTGGCTGTCTTGGAGAATGTTTTAAAATTGAATATGTAAAGATGTTTACCTTATGAATATAAAAGGTACCATCAAGTCCACCCAAGTCCTGAGTAGAACAAGAGGATTGATATGGAGAGGAAGATTGTGCCCCCTTCTTGAACTGAGATATCCACTGGTGTCTCTCCTTGCATGATAATGCTTCTTGAACATCTGTTCTCAGGTCAACATAAGTATGCATGGTACATATCCAATATGTATACAATAAGCAATGGCTTAAAAAAACTCATTCTATTATCTACTCAACCTATAAACCTCTTTTTACATATATGCATGTGCTCCTAAACAATTGGAACTTGAGTTGACAAGTCTGAGTGTAATGGTTTAATTTCCAAAATGAAAATAAAGCTTAATAGAAAAATAGTTGTGTTTATAGAACACATATGAGAATGATTAAAAAGAACATGCTGAACTAAAACATTCAATTATCAAATTCAAATCTAAACCTCAGCAGCAAGTTTCGATATAGTATTTGGTATGAAGAATTATTTTCACTTTTAAATTGTCCATATATATTTATCTGCAAGTTTTTAAGGTGTGTTAAAAACTAGTTGGAAGGAAAGACAGTGGTTAAAAGCAAAAATTAACCACCTCAGATGAAAATAGTGAAGCTATAATTTATGACATTTCAACACTGTTGAACAATGATCTTCAAATAGTAGAAGTACATGTGGGTTAAGTTGTTTTACAATGAAATAAAGAAATCTATAGAAGAAAACCTGTAATCGTCAGACATTGGATGTTTTCCTTTAAATTTTTGTTTGCACAGGCTATATACACATATAAAAGGATATGTTTAATTCTGCCAGTCCTGACATTTGCCATTTTTGTTAAACCAGAGTTTGATAAATTGTAGTGTGTGTGTGTGTGTGTGTGTGTTTGTGTGTGTGTGTGTGTCTGTGTTTATGAAAACACAGATGAATGTTGTAATGAATGTGGTTGGTATTGATGGTGTATTATGTAAATAATTTTATAACATATTTCTTTAAAAATCAAAACACAGCTGGGTGTGGTGGCACATACCATTAATCCCACCCCATTTAAGGCACGAGCAAGCAGATGTTTTGAGTTCTAGGCCAGCCTGGTCTATATAATGAACTCCAGGACATCCAAAGCTATTTATTGAGACTCAGTCTCAAAAACCCAAAACACAAAAATCAAACACCCAACAAAAAACCAAATAACAGCAACAACAACAAAAAAAAACTAAACTAAAACCCCAAATCTATTAAATATCATTATTGTTATCTTTGAATCGTCAGCCCTAGATTTTCTGTCTTTTCCATGTACCTCCAGCAACTGAGCATATGTGTAAGAACTAAAAAGAAAGAAAGAGAATGGGAGAACTACTCGTTATCTCGGCATACGGTTGTCTGCTATTGGGTTGATAGTACCACAAGGAAAAGGATTTGATTCCCACTCAGGGTTGGGACAACAGAACTCACTGATTGGATGAACCTAAGAGCCACCTCTGCTGACTACCTTTCAATAACTCTTAGGAAGCCGTGCGGTGGTGGTGCATGCCTTTAATCCCAGCACTTGGGAGGCAGGGGCAGGCTGATTTCTGAGTTCAAGGCCAGCCTGGTCTACAGAGTGAGTTCCAGGACAGCCAGGGCTACACAGAGAAACCCTGTCTCGAAAAAAACAAAAATAAATAAATAAATAAATAAATAAATAAATAAATAAATAAATCTTAGGAAATTTCCATTTGTATTAGTAATGTTCTATCAAGAGAAGATATGCATACATATCAGAAACTATTTCCAGAATCCTTTTATTAAAATGATCTTGATAATGAAATTAGTATATCAATGTTTAAAGAGACCAAAAGGACCTGCACATTGCATTGCTTTAGAATGCTCGTTCCTCAGCTTCTCTTTACATGACATTTGGCATAAGTGAATATAATATTAAATTTTATTTATTTAAAGTCAAAATCTAAACGAATGCCAAGTAACAGAAAATACAGTGTTATAATATCCCTAATTATTTCTAATAAAATTATTATAGTGACCATATTGTGAATAATATTTTTGACAACATTTAATTCATCTATTTATATCAATAATGTCAATGTGGTCATAATCATCATTATACAATCCATTTTGTTATAGCAACTGCTTCCAAAGATAGCAAGAACAAAACACAATTTATTTGTTCCATCCATTTTTTCCCATATTACACTACAGGTTCATAGTTTTGAAAACTACATATAAGCAGAAAATACAACCTCAATCGATAAAAAATGTGAACTTAAAAATCACTAAATCCAAAAGTAATATATGTAAACAAGGTTGGAATGTGATTTTAGCCACTTGAAAGTTCTTTCCTTCCATGACTTATATAAAAATAGTCATCATATTTTTTAGAAGTTGTTGATTCTTTCAAACGAGTGTGTACAAGATAAAAAAAAAAATAGAATCGGTCTGTTATAGCAGATCTTTTAGGTTCAAGAGAGTGGTTTATCTGGCCATTCTAAGACCCTCTCCTGTTGCCAAAATTGTTTTGTTGTTTCTTCTGTCCCTGTCGTCTGGAGATGAGTTTCTACACTGGTGACCTTTATTTTGTTTAAAGGAATTTTGTCTATATTGTGTCTGAGAGAAGAAGACATGTGTCCTCACACCCTCCACTTTCATATATCAGTACCAGCTTGTGGCCCACGGCTCAGGGATCTTCAGCTTTGCATCTAAAGGACCCCTCACTTTTTCTGTTTCACATTTCTACACCGAGTCATTCTTTGTTTATAGACAATTACACATAAAAAAATTCCCAAGTTGAAAGTAATCAGCCCAGTCAGCTGAGATAGGATAATGAAATTATTCCATTTATTTACTTTTAATGTTTTTCTATTTTCTTTCACTAAAATTAAGCTTATTTTTAGTTTTTTTTTTTTACACTTTAATCTTTTTTTGCAATCCAGATTTTATCCCCCTCCTGGTCCACCCTCCACCTCTTCCACATCCCATACCTCCCCCCACCACTCTGTCTCTAAGAGTATACCCCCCCATTCCCCCCCCACCGGACCTCCCCAATCCCTTGGGTCCCCAGGCCTCTTGAAAGTTAGGTAAATAATCTTTTACTGAGTCCATTATTTTACAATTTTTTTTCATTTTTAAGTGAGATTGTTCAAGCAGCCAATTCATAATATAAATACATATCAATCATTTTCATATACATATGTGATTTAGATTCTGAAGAACGTATATGATTTATGATTTACTTTATATCGTATTTTATATTGATTTGTCTGTTTGCTCAGTATATTGTTGATTCTTTTGTAGTTATTGTTACTGCCACTTAAAACTTCCTCTGAAAGATATTGTCTATACATTTTAGTAGCCATCAGTCGCCATAGTATATGTCAAATTAAATTAAATGTTAATTCCTAGCAACTAATCTTTATCTACCAATCAATTCTTCACTGATATGAATCAGTTTATTGATGTTTAATTGTTGCCTGTTGACCTCTGACTTTTAAATCCTCTTATAGACTAACAAGAAGCCTTCCTGAAAGCCTAGCAATGTTTAACTATCTCATGCTATGTTCTCAAAACACCCTATAGTTACTTCACTCAGTGTTTGCTGATTTTATGCTTTTCCTACATTTACACTTGCTCTTACTTGTGCTGTTTCAGCATCAATTTGGCTACATGTTTCTCTATTTTTTAATCCCCAAATGTAATTGGAGAAATGATTACAGGTGCTTTTGTTCAGATTCAATTAACGCTTCATCATTGTCCCAATTAGCTGTTCTCGGTGTTTATTTTTTGTTGGGAGTAAAGCTTAGTGCCTTATTCAAACTCATTTATGCTCTCTTTCTCTCCAATAATAATTATTTCATCATGTGGAAAATCCTAAATGGCTTGTCTTTTAATTTTCTGTAGACTGAAACCAGGCTCTCTCACAATATATACAAATCTCCAACCCTGGCCTCTAATTCCAGCCCTTGTGAAGAGATATGTTCCTAAATCCCTACATACTTCACAGAAACACCAGAACTAAATAATTAGTTCAAATAGAAAAATAACCTGTCAGCTTATACCGATTAGAACTTTTCTACACACCTGAATTTCCTCATGAACTGGGAAGGCGATTTTATTCACAACAAGCACAAATTAAATACCTAGGAAAAATTAACCACAGAAATGAAATCCCTCTATTAAGGCATTAAATATGCGAGAACCTCCCATATTCGTAGATAGGAAGAACTAAAATGGTGAGAAGCCTGACTACATGAGGCCATCTGAGATCTAATGAACCTTCCAGTAGAGCACCAGCAGCACAGATCTTCAGAGGTGTAACAGGAAGTACAGAGAAAACACTTCACAGTTTTGGACAAAGGCCTGATTTCTGGATAAGACAGCAAAGGTCAGGAAACCAAGGCAATCCTAAGTAAAGGCAGCAGAACTGGAGTCTTCAAAATACCAGATTGGAAGACAGTTAGCTGTGCAATATTGACATAAAATCTGAGACATCAACAAATTAAGCACAATAGAGATTCTAAGGATGAATCCATACAACTGTAACCAATAGTTTCCTGAGAAAATGTCAAGGACATACACAGTAAGAAGACCACATATATGATAAATGATAGCTTGAGAACTAGGATTGTTTTGAGAACAGAAAATTCATACTTGATTCCTAACTCTCACCTTTTACAAAACAAACAAACAAACAAAAAACAACATAAAACACATCAACACATCTAAGTCCTAAATGTAACCCCTAAAATTTTGAAACTCCCAGAAGAAAAGATGGAATCATTTCAAGATATTAGTGAAGAAAACTGATTTCCAGAGAGGAATCTAAGCAAAACAAAATATTGAGAAGCTGGGCTAAATCCAATTAGAAATCATATCCAGTACTAAGAATACAATCAATAGTGAGGAAATAGCTTAGAGGATGAGAAACTATTTGTCATTATTCATTTAAAAGAGTGCAAATACACTCACTATTTTAAAAAACAAAAATAATAAAAATAATCCAGCCAATTAAAAATGGGCAAATGATATGAACAGTCACCTCGCAAATGAAGAAATCCAAATGATCATCAAATGTAAGGGAAGGATAATTATTCGGCCCCAGCACCTTTTACCAAAAGGAACTCATGCACAGACAGTTGAACTTCATGTACACAGGTTCAATGAATATGCTCTGTTCTATAAGCAGTCTTCTGCTTGTAATATTTTCTTGCTTTCTAAGGAGATCTTCATAGCCATATATCTCTACCCATTAAATCCATTCTCATGACTGAAAGCACAACAATAATTTAACAAGTATTCATTTACATTTACCGGTAAATTATCCTATATTCATAAGAAATAATCAAAATATGTAATGAAATCCTTCGATTCAGTGTCTTCCATTGAAAAAACTTTCCATGGTTAGTTACAGCACCATCAAAATGAAAAATAAAACACCTTAGAAAAACAAGTTAACAGATGAAAAATTATTTTAATTCAGCATATCAGGCTATTTCGCAGTGACTGTAATGCTTGGGCCTTCAGGTAAGGTAGAACACTCAATATGAGACAAACATGCTTCTATTTTGATTGCCAGGAGAAAGGGTTTGGGAGTCGCTGAGAGGGAAGAGGAAAAGGGAGGAAAAAAAGGATGGCGGAGGAGAAGGAGCAACAGGGGAGTGGCTGAGGGAGAAAGGGAAAGGGAGAGAAATACAAAAGAACTCTGGATAGTATTTCCCTCGGCATGCCTAAAATGATGTGCTTCATACACTGGGCCCTATCTACTAGTTTGATTATCTGCCAATAATGTTATCAAATCATAGGTGTACCACTAGATTACTACAATGAAATTAGAGCCCTTCTCCAAGTAAAATTAGTATGCCACAGCAGAACATTACCTAATAATCTATCATTCAATTTTCACAAGTTTTATTCTCAACTGTTTTTTACATTTATTTATTTATTTATTTATTTATTTAAATTTATTTACATTTCAAGTGTGTTACCCTCTTACCCAGTTTACCCTTTTCCTGGAAACCCCTCTTCCTATTCCCCTTCCCCTGCTTCTAAGAGGATTTTCCTCTACCCATCCACCTATTCCTGCCTCCCCACCCTCGATTCCCCTACACTGGGACATCTATTGAACTTTCATAGGACCAAGGACCTCTCCTTCCATTGATGCCTGACAAAGCCATCCTCTGCTACATATGCAGCTGGAGCCATGTGTACTCCTTGGTTAGGGGCTTTGTCCCTGAGAGTTCTGGAGGCTCTGGTTGGTTGGTATTGTTGTTTTTCCTATGGGGTTGTAAACCCTTTCCGTTCACTAAGTCCTTTCTTTAACTCCTCCACTGGGAACCCTGCATTTAGTGCAATGGTTGGCTGTGAACATCTGACTCTGTATTTAGAAGGCTCTGGCACATGCTCCACTATGTTCATAGCAGCCTTATTTATATTATCAAGAAGCTGGAAAAAAAGCAGATGTCCTTCAACAGAGGAATGGATACAGAAAATATGGTACATTTATACAATAGAGTACTACTCAGCGATTAAAAATGATGAATTCATGAAATTAGGCAAATGGATGGACCTAGAAAATATCATCCTGGGTCAGGAAACCCAATCACAAAAGAACGGACATGGAATGCACTCACTGATAAGTGAATATTAAACCGAAATCTCTGAATATCCAATATACAATTCACAGACCATATGAAACTCAAGAAGAAGGACAACCAAAGTGTGGGTGCTTCAGTCCTTCTTATAAAGGGGAACAAAATACTCAAGGGAGCAAATATGGAGACAAAGTGCAGAACATAGACTGAAGGAAAGGCCATCCAGAGATTGCCCCACCTGGGGATTCATCCTAGATATAGTCCCCAAACTCCAACACTATTGTGGATGCTATGAAAAGCTTACTGAAAGGAGCCTGATGTAGCTGTCTCATCTGTCTTATTTGATTTCATCTGTGCATGCAGGATACCAACACAGTTGTGTCCTACTCAGTTTTACTAGATGTATAAAGACATGTCTACCACAAACAACATACAGAAGAATACTTCCATAACAAAGATTGAATATATGTTCCTATTATAGGCTCAACTTCTTTCTTCATTCTTTCTGAATTTTATGCAACCACTAATTATTCTTTCTTTCTTCAATACTTTTATTTAAAGAATTTTTTAAAATGACATGCATTAAAACTCTTTAAAATTGTTCATTTTTAAACCTTTCAATAATAAATATTTATTTTTTCAGCTATTTATAACTACTTTAGCATTACTATATTCTAGCTTCAAAATGATATCTCATATTGCACTATAACTATATGATTAGTGGACCTATAAATGCACATTCCTTAGAAAAATGAATGCATGGCCATTCTGTCAGTGTAACCATCTTTACTTACAGAACTCCATTTTGGCTACAATAATCTCAGCAGCATTTTGCATTTTAGTGAAGACCACTATAATAGAAGTGACTTAAGGATGAAACCTTTATTTTACCTCCTTTTTTTCAGAAGAAGAGTCCATAATGGTGAAGCACATATGGCAGCTGAATGCCATGTTAGAAAGCTGAGAGACTTACATTCTCCAGAAAGGCAGCACTTCTTAAATGTCCCATAAGCTCCCCAAACAGTGCTGCCAACCAGCACTGATTATTCACACCAATGAGCCTGTGCGGCACGTCAAACCACCACAGTCCTTCTACTCTCCTATACTTTGATTTATATTATTAAAATATATTAAATAGGAATAGTAGTCTGAAGTAAAGTGTGGTCTCGTTTCAATACTGTACTCCTTGGCAAAGAAAGAATAAGTTCTAACAAAGCTAATATCAACACAACCATATTCAGGAAACTAGTAAATAAAAATTAAAACTAAAACTTTGGATCTCATATTTTGTGCATGTATATTTGGAGTATTAATATTATGAATGCTGATGTATCATATATCCCATTCCACACTGGGATCTTCTGAGATTAGCTGCTGTATTGAATAGAGTCCCAGGGATTCAGAATCTCACTAACAAATTTTAAGCTCTCAATGAAGAAATAGGGAACAAGGAAGCAGAACTGAGAAGGAAAAGCACAGAAATATGGCCTGAAATTGATGTTAACTTCATTAAATATACATGGGCTACTAATCTCTTTTTAAATGAGGTGTGAACATACATGCATCTGAGTGGCATAAAACCAATTTACACCAGAATGCAAGCTCCTACAATTGATTTCATACTGAAAGCAAATTCTACCTCTGAGTCAAGATATGTGAGTGACACATAGAACTTCACTACAAATATATATTCAGAGAAATTTACTCTTTGGCATACTATGTGTGCATGCATGATTGTGAGCCAATTACTGTGATTCTGGGTGGGAACATCTAGTTAACATGTCAAATGGTTTAGGTATTTCCAATGTCTTTCCTTCTTTCAAGGAACTTGTCTAAACCTGATGATTGAAAAGCCTTTCTTCCAGGCATGGCTGTGTTTAATAGAAGATATTCTACTGTGTCAAAGCCAAAAGAGGTAGAGGGGCTGGACATTTGCCTAGGATGTTTCCCAGTTTCCCAATTTTAAATATTTGGTGGAATTACTTGTATTTTTTCCTGTTGCCTTTTACTTTTTCTTTTTTCTTTCTTTTTATCTAACCATGCTTCATACTAAGTTTTGTTAGAAAGGGAAGCCATCACTCAAGGCATTGGATATCTGTCCTGTACCATTGTCTCCCACTGATCACCATGGATTTCCCTTTTCTTATCAAACTTTTGGTAGAAAGTGAACTCAAATTGATTGAACAGAATATAAGAAAAAAATTGTAGGTTGGAGGCAAAGTAACCAAGGTAGCTAAATAAAGCTCAGATATTAGGAGTCCTGATACCATAAGGATTGCTACCTATAAGTAGTTGCAAGGACAGACATAGACAGAAAAAGAAACAAAGGAAATACTTCCATTGATAATTAAAATGAATTACATAAGATCAATAACATAGCATCATCTTAATCTATAGATAAAGAAGGTATAAAGAGGTGAACTAAAGGCCTACATGGATATCCAAACCCTGGATTTAATGTGATGTCCTTATATTGAAGACATGGTATTAAAACTGCTTATGAGACAACCATGAACATAGAGATAAATGTGAGGCTTGGATGTCTCTTTAAACATACCTTATAGCAGTATATGCATTATGATTCCATAGAGAGTACAAAAGTCCCTTTTATATATTTACTCAAGATTTAGAAATCAAATTATAATGTGAGGTGTTTTGCCTGCATGTATGTATGTACCCTATATACCCACTTGGAATTTGTGGACCAGAAGAGAGAGTCAAGTTCCATAGAACTGGAGTTATTGATGGTTGTAAATCCCCATGTGATTTCTTGAACTTTAAGCTGGGAGCCATTGAAGACCAGCCAGTGCTTCAAACTGCTGAGCCACCACTCTATTCCTTGAAAAGTGTAATGTATGTATGTATGTGTGTATGTATGTATGTATGTGTTTGGGGGGGTGTTGTCTGAAAAGGGTACAAGAGGGCTTCAGATTTGTTCGAACTGCCTTCTGAAAGTGGCCACATTTGAGTGCTGGGAATTTGGAGTCAAAACTGGGTCCTCTAGAAGGACAGCTTGTACCTTTAGCGACAAAGCCATCTCTCCAGTCCCTCAAAGAGTAGTAGCAATATACTGAAACAAGTGTCTTCAACACATGATGGGGAAAGTGTTACTTCTTAGAGCTTCATGTTTTTCTGCATAGATTGGATTTGATAGATTTGATTAAAGTAACTGTCATGTCAGTAAAAGAGTAGAAACACCAAATGGCCATTATCAGGTACTGTAAAATAAATTATACTAATGTTGTTGTGAAGCACAGAGAGAAAGAATTTCCCATACTGAGATTTTTAGGAGTCTAAATTATAACACCTGGTGAAATAAAAGCAAGTGACCAGGATATTGTGTTTAAGCATAGTAACAGTTTTGGAAGAAATGGAAAAAGTAAGTGTATATATTTATATTTGTACAAATGAAGTCAAGAGAGAAGCACTAAAATGTATTAACCATGGCAAAAGCCTGAATACAAGGTGAGGCAAAGTAACTGGACAGTAATGAAGTGTTGTGAAGACTTTCCAGTGTTTATAATCTATGGCTTTTAAATGTTCACATCTATGAATGTGTTACATATCCTTATTGGATGGAAACAATGGGAAATTTCAAAATATTTATGAGTCAAACATGAATTACATATTTGCTACAAAACTATTAACAGATGCCTTAATTAGGTGGGGAAAGTTTGGGGTTTAACATATCATTAAATTTGCAAAGCAATATTGTAGCAAAATTTTAAAGAGAGCTGCAGTAATGTGACTTGGTGACTTGAAGCATCATTTTTTTCTTTTCTTTTATTGTATATTTTATTTATTTTAATTCCAAATGTTATCCCCTTTCATGGTTTCCCCTCCACAATGTCCCTATACTATGCCCCATCCTACAACTCTTAGATATGACCACACATTTGAAGCCCATAATGGAAGCTGCATTGTCATAGAAACACTTAATTTCACTGCAGGTTCCACATGGAAACACATTCAAATTTTATGGCAAAATGTCCTGTGTTATAAATCTTTGGATCAGTAAGATCAAGAATTGACAAATGGGACCTCATAAAATTACAAAGGCAAAGGACATTGTCAATAGGACAAAATGGCCACCAACAAGTTTGGAAAAGATCTTTACCAACCCTACATCTGACAGAGGGCTTATATCCAAGGTATACAAAGAACTCAAGGAGGTAGACTCCAGAGAGCCAAATAACCGTATTAAAAATAGGGTACAGAGCTAAACAAAGAATTTTCACCTGAGGAATATTTAACGGCTGAGAAGCACCTAAAGCATCCTTAGTCATCAGGGAAATGCAAATCAAAACAACCCTGAGATTCCACCTCACACCAGTCAGAATGGCTAAGATCAAAAACTCAGGAGACAACAAGTGCTGGCAAGGATGTGGAGAAAGAGGAACACTCCTCCGCTACTGGTGGGATTGCAAGATGGTACAACCACTCTGGAAGTCAGTCTGGTGGTTCCTCAGAAAACTGGGCAGGACACTTCCAGAGGATCCTGCTATACCTGGGCATATACCCAGAGGATTTCCCGACATGCAATAAGGACACATACATCATTATGTTCATAGCAGCCATATTTATAATAGCCAGAAGCTGGATAGAACCCAGATGTCTCTCAATGGAGGAATGGATACAGAAAATGTGGTATATTTACACAATGGAATACTACTCAGCAATTTAAAACAATGAATTCATGAAATTCTTCGGTAAATGGTTGGATCTGGAAAATATCATCCTAAGTAAGGTAACTCATTATTCACAAAAGAACACACATGGAATGCAGTCACTGATAAGTGGATATTAGCCCAGAAGCTCAGAATACCCAAAACACAACCCACATATCAAATCATTCCCAAGAAGAAGGAAGGAGAGGGTCCTGGTCCTGGAAAGGCTTGATGCAACAATGTAGGGGATTACCAGGGCAGAGAAGAAGGAGGGGGTTGATTGGAGAACAGGGGGATGGAAGAGGGCTTATGGGACTTTCAGGGAAGGGGGATCCTGGAAAGGGGAAATCATTTGAAATGTAAATAAGGAATATATCAAATAATAAATAAATAAATAAATTTAAAAAAAATAAATGTTTGGATCAAAGTAAAACAAATGGAGCTATTGTACAAGAAAAGAATGCAAATGGATTAAAGGAAGTTATCTTATGGCTCAGGGTCTGCTCTCCTGTGTGAAGTTCAGTCCCTAGTAATGCAAAGACTACTGTTACTACTCCTAATAATAGGTAAATAAATGATTTAAAAGGAAATCACTTACTTGAGATAGCTTTAGTGTATTAAAGAGCATGCTGTATCTGGAGATGTAACTCCTAAATATTCCTTTAGATCTGCAAGCAGGTGTGAAAATACATGCTTTCCACATGTCCGTTGGATACTGTGTGAAATCTGCAATTAATAGAAGAGTAACGTACAAATGAGCAAAGGGGAAATTAAAGATACTTATGTTAAGTAGCAGTGCTAGCTAAGTAATTAGAGAGCATAATCATAACATATACATACAAACACATATGTCAAGTTTTGAACGAGAAGTCAGGTTTTTTACTTGTCTTGGTTATTGCATCCTGCTCCTCATGTTTCAAAAAATGATAAACATCACACATACACTAATTAATGGGAATTGTTTATAAACATTCAAGTTTTTACAAACATCAACTCTGTTGATGTCTATGCTGCTCAATTTAGGCAGAGGTGGGAGCAGAAATCAAAGGTAGTCTCTAAGTTACTGCTAAGGAAGGGAGGTAGCTAGTTTGTTTTCTTGTCATCTCTCTGGGGTTAGAAACCACAATATTAATTTCTACCTGCAGCCGAAAGAACAAATGAAAGAAAATGAATCTTTACACTGTCATAAGCAGGAACAACTACCTGTCAATCTTCCTTTCTTTAACTTGTTTATAGCTTATATTTGTTTGTAATTTTGTGACACAGTGGAGTTTCCGTGGTGAGCTTGTGGGGCTTCTTGGAGTCTTGTTTTCATTTCTCTAGGTTTTTCATTCACTTGTGGAAAATACTTACTTGGGAAATTATTATTGTTTGGAACTCTCAGAAGAAGCAGAGTTGGAACCGTGTATGATACCTCAAGCAGAGCCATGAATAATGATGAAAGATTTCATTTCTTTCCTAAGTCAATCAACCACTTTTACAGGAACAAAACAAATGGAATATATTTTTATCTGGATGGATTGAAAAACATTTTTTGTTGAGTAGTAAATGCAATTGGTTTGTTTGAAGTATTTTTTTTCCTTTGTCTACATAGATGTCAATCATGGCTTGGCTAAAAAAAGATAAACCATGTTGAGAATGAAAATGGAATCTACGTGGTGTTCAAACCGAAACTGTAAGTAACTAGTCCTCGGAAAACCAATCGCAGTGAAGCATCAATCATAGCAGGAACATTCCAAACGAGACACTGCCGTCATAGCTCTCGACAGGAACATCAAACCTTCTGTCATACACTTTTGCTTTAAGACTACTGCATCAAACTGAGTTGTTTATCTCTTGTTGCTTTTGAACCTTCTTCGGGAGTATTCTTGCTGTTTTCTTTCTTTAGTGCTCTGCTCTCAAAATGTTCAAAGCAGAATAAACATATCTCAGTAGCAGCTGACAAATTGAAATCAGTATTAAATTTAATTAAAATTATTTATATATTGTTTTATATAGAGAGATATAAAGTTGTGTATATATGGTGCAAAGATGAAGTCAGGGGACAATTTGTTGGAGTCAATTCTCCCTTGTGGCTATACCTCAAGACTACATCAAACTTCTATTCAACTAAGCCATCTCATTTGCAATGCAGAAAAGTAATCTAACCTGTTTAGTTACTCTATAAGCTCAGCCTCCTGCTCTGTCATTTCCCTTACACTGTTTAACTTATTTCAGTATTACTGTCCTCTAAAGCTCTTTCACAATGTTTGTCTATCTCAATCGCAGCATAGGCTCCACTGATGAAAGACATTTGTTTATTTTGTTCTCAGATGTATTTCAAGAGTCTAAGACAATTCCCTGGTAGACAGTCAGCAGACTGGTTTAAGAGAATAAGTCATTTGATTTATTGCTGCTGATAAAGCATACCCAGGTGTACTATTTAAGTCTAAGGAGAACATATTCCAGGCAAGAAGCTTTACCAATGCTATTGGCTTCAAAGCATATATTGATTTGGATGGGAAGTAAAATATTGATGATTTGTGAAAACATGCAAATGTGTTGAGAATTTTCAGGTTGATAAAACTTAACAGGTGTGTGATAAAAATGGAGACAGAGAATTCTGTAAAACTGATCCCTAAACATGAAGGTAATTATCTTTTCTTTTCTGTTTTACCAGTCTTTTCAATATTAGAAAAGTACGAAGTTGCAGTGGGCTGGGTATTAGGTTTAATATTCCAGGCAAAAAAAGAAAGGCTAGTGCAACAGTCCCTTGTATATTTAAACAGGCAGCCAGGACAGTGGCAGGAATGCATTAGGGACAGCCAGATCAAGCAAAAGGACAAGTCTGTGGACCAGATTCTTAATTGTAGGTGAGACCAGATATGGGTCATACTGAGCACAATTTGTTGTAAATAATTTAGCAACAGTGGAAGGTTACTGGAAAGGCAGTGACCCTAGACTAGTTCATGCACAATCAATGGCATGCGTGACACTGCTATCATGTGTGTGTCACATCTTCCCTGCAGGACGAGTTTCCAACACGCAGCATGCACACTCCTCATGGTGGATTTAACATTAGTGAATACCTGGAACGCTTCAGCTCAGATCTGAGTCATTTGTGTGTTATGTGTTGCAGGTTCACTGTGCAGACAGTGTTTGGTACTTTTATAGAAAATCGATAGTTATGGAAAATGAGAACTTCTAATTTTCTTCTTGACATTTTTGTATACAAGAATCAAATTAGTATATCTGTGGGTTGTATTATGTTAGAATGTTTGATTTAAAAATTTTATGTTCCAGTTACTGATTTGAATTGCATGTGGATTTTTTTTTTTTTGAGACAGGGTTTCTCTGTATAGTCCTGGCTGTCCTGGAACTCACTCTGTAGACCAGGCTGGCCTCAAACTCAGAAATCCTCCTGTCTCTGCCTCCCAAGTGCTAGGATTAAAGGCTTGTGGCACCACCCCCTGGCTCGCATAGGGAATTTTTAAGTGAGCTGTCATTTGGAGGAGGATAGGATAGGACCCCAAGCACATTCTGGAATGGTCCTAAACGTCCTTTTGCCATTCTGTACCAATCAATTATGTTAATGGTTATTCTCAACACTGAAAATAATAAACACAAAATATTCAACACTGAATATTGTTAGAGATTACATTTTGCACCATCAATTATTCAGCTGAGATTTAATTCTTCAGGCAAAAACAAAACAAAACAACCCCCCCCAAAAGCAAGTATTTCAAATGTATTCACATTTATATTTGCCTTCAACTTTAATAGTTGAGTAGATATCAAATAATCATTTAAAAATTCCTTGCCATCTGTTATCAATTATTGATTGACTTCCATAACTATTTGGGGTTCTAGAGCAATTTCTTACGCAAAAGTAGATCCCAATTGGAGCACTTTAGGAAGCCCTGTTACTAGATAATGCCACAGTAGTAAGTAATTTTGCCTTTCACTCTGAGGGAAATGCCAGAGATATATGGTGTTTGTCGCTAGCAGGTAGATAGATACAGTTTTTCTCTTTTAAGGTGGCTGAAGGTAGAAAGAAATACCAAGAAATAGCAATGCCCGGAGTCAGAATCAGGGATGCTTGGGGGCGCCTCTGCGGAGGAATGATGTGACTTTAGGTCAAAAAGTGACTATACAGAACTGAGAAACTGCTTGGCAGGGGCCTTGCAGGAGAATACAAGGTCACTTTAGAATGTTCTGGTGTGTTAACAGTGAGCGTTCTTAGGCACACCCTGAATAAGCACTGATTTTTTAAAAATAGGTATAGCATATATTATGCAGGAGCTGTCTACATATATACATACAAGCCCAGTAAATTATCTTTTTAAAAATATAGGTGTGTTGGTCAGGGTCCTATTGCTGTGACAAGACACTATAACCATAGAAAAATCTAAGAAGAAAGAAAATTATTTTATTGGAGGCTTGCTTACAGTTTCAGAGGTTTAGTCCATCATCCTCACAGTGGGGGGGGGGGCTGTATGTTGACATGTGGGCAAACATCTTAGCTGAGCATTGTACATCTGGATCCAAAGAAAGCAGTAGTGTGTGTGTGTGTGTGTGTGTGTGTGTGTGTGTGTGTGTTTGTGTGTGTGTGTGTGTGAGAGAGAGACAGAGAGAGACAGAGAGAGACAGAGAGAGATAGAGACAGAGAGAGACAGAGAGAGATAGAGACAGAGAGAGACAGAGAGAGACAGAGAGACAGAGACAGAGAGACAGAGACTGGGGAGGGGAGAGAAGGAAAGAGGGAGAGAGCCTGACTTCAGCATCTGGAATGCAAAACCAATCCCCAGTGACACACTTCCTTCAAAGAAACCATAACCTCTAATCCCTCTTACATAACCCCACTCCTAATGCCCAAGCATTACAATATATGAGCCTATGGAAGTCAATTTTATTCAAACCACCACAAGATGGGATCTCATTAGACAATAAAAAATTCTTGCATTCTACACTATGACAGGCAGTTTAACTGTTTCAGGATGACAATTAAATGCTTTCTCTTATATCTGATTCTTCAATAAGAGTTTTATAAAAATTCAATTTATTAGAAAATAATAGTTTAAAATATTAATGCCATATTTCATATAATTTCTATAGTCTATGAAAATTAGAAAAATATGCCGTTTACAATTATGATATTAGCCTTCTGGTAAAAAGTCCAGTGTCTTAGAAATTAGTACAAGTGAATCAGACACATAGAGGTAATGCCTTTTTGTTGGCCTAGAAAATATATGCAGTGTTTCTATGCCTGAGCACCCCTTTATTCTCTTCATGATTTATCATGGAAATGTGGGTTGACAGTTTTATGTATGGAATGCAAATCCAGCTCACTTTATCAATCTCATGCATATTAATATGTGTGCATGGTAATTCATGTTGCTTGTGGAATGGCCTTTAGACATTGTTTCAGTGCTCTGCAATTTAATGGTGGAGGTTGGGAGAGACACATTTCACAACTTGTTTTTACTAAACTAGGAAATGGTGAGAGTTTAATAGGTGATTGTCATTCTATGATATTCTGATACATGACTAAAATCAACTGGTAAGTGTTTGTGAGTAAGTGAGTGAGTGTGTGTGTGTGTGTGTGTATGTACTTGTATAATCATGAATAATATCTTTCTAAATGTATTTTTTCTTGGAAATTCAATAGCATTACTAGAGCCGAGAATCACTGGGGAAGAATAATTGTTACCAAATGAAGGCATACATTTTCACAGAGTTGCAGAAATTATCTGAATTATGGTAATTATGATCACCAAGTGAATCTTAGTTTTCTAATATAATTATGTGAGAAAATAAAACTGCATAAACTCTAATTATTCTTCCTACACAAGTCAACTACCCTTATCAGCTACAAATTTTTAAAGAGTGGAAACATTTCTATCTCATACACACATATATTTAAGGACCATTCTTGTGTATTGTAGAAAAAAGAGTATCCAG
This sequence comes from Apodemus agrarius, assembly GCA_964023405.1. NCBI lineage: Eukaryota > Metazoa > Chordata > Mammalia > Rodentia > Muridae > Apodemus > Apodemus agrarius. The sequence goes on from OZ030007.1 coordinate 118,912,402, forward strand.
GTTTTAATAAGTCCTTTGAAGGACATTTGCTGTAATTCTGGGGCTTCGGGTTCTTCAATTTTATATATATATATATATATATATATATATATATATATATATATGTGTGTGTGAATGAATTATATATGTATATAAAATTGTGTTATGTGATATATATATATATATATATATATATATATATATATATATATAAATCTGTTGTACTTTCATATTCATTTTCCCATCAGCTAGTGGCTCTGGGCACATTCTTATGTGTGTCTCATATTCACAAATTCACATATGATGTGTCTGGAGAGGTTTCTATATAACTCTTCTTTAAAGTTGACTCTCCACATTCTTATTGTTGATGCATATGTGTTCATTTTTATTCTGAATTTTAAGGTATTATCATCTGTATGATTTTAAGAGTTTTTAAACTTTATTGATGCAATTTTTGATGTACAAAAGTTTACAATTTTACTAAGCATATTATCAAGCTGCCTTCTTTTAACCAATGAAAAATCCTGTATATTATTAAAGCCAAAAGAGAAAAGAAAAAAAGAAAGAAGTGTTAACTATATAAACTGTCTCATTCCCAATTAGTTTTGGACATCACATTTCATCACATAAATAGTAACACTAATCTTTAACTTTCAGCTGAAAATCATGGAGGAGGAAAACCTCTGAAAAATGAAAAAAACATCTGAATCCTAAAATGCATAGAAAACAGCAGCTGTGGCCAAAAATACTGTATGATGGAAGGGGGAGAATGCCCAGTGTAAGGCTGAAGTTTGTAACGGAGTACTTATTAGCAATTAGTGGTGTAATATGGTGTACCAGCTTTGCCCTGCCGAGAGGAAGCATCGCTTCCTGACCTCAACCTAATGTGAGGAGTTTGCAAATGAAGCAAGTATCTATTCGAGTCTAAAGTCAAAGTCCAAGGTAATACTTGCTACATTCTGTAGCACACGAACAGTGCTATTTTGCAAGAGATTGCTTTCTTTCTACTTGATTTGAGGCACAGAGACTGATTTTAATTTGCTAGATTCATTAGCAAGGAGACCAACAGGCAAGAAAATATAAAGGACATCATAAGAGTCAGGAGTGAGGCATCTTCCTCTGGGGGATCCTGGACATCTCGAATGTCCCTTAAGATCAGAGTATAGTGGTAACATAAGTACACAACCATGAAGGAGCCGCATGACTAGCTTCTTGAACTCTCTGACTCTGACAAAGCCTCATAAAAAAGACACAGAACTTTCCATATTTGTAAATATCACTAATGCAGGATTGCTGCCTTCCCAGGCAGGAGAGTCCTTTCCTGTAGTATCTTTATTCCTCCTTCCTTGGTTCTAAACAAGGAAACTCCATGCAATCCACAATGTGAGCAAATAATCAATAAAGTGAAAATAGGCTTTCCCTACCTCCAGAGTCCATGCCCACGCGTGGGTAGATCCATGCCCATGGTCCATGACCACATGTGGGTAAATCCTCCCTCCTGTCTCTCCCTCTGGAAGCTTGCTCAGATGTGTTATTTTCTTCTCAACCTCTTTCTTTTCTTAATCATCAACTTAAGCCTATACTAAATTATTATCAATAAAGTTTCCAACTCTGCTTCACAATTTTTAAAAAGCGATATAGGGGAGATAAATCCTCTTTCTCCTTTTAGATACATATAGTTAAAGCCAAAGGGCTTGAAGGGAGGTAAAATATACCACTTTAGATACAAATCTGCATTATCTAATACATATTCGCTTACGTAAAAGTTTTCATTTCTGCAAGTGTTATTCTCTTCTCCTGGTTCACTAGAAGTTTATTGCTCCTAACTTCCTCCTAGCCTGACAAGCAAGAGGCATCTGGACAATAGGAAAAGGGCTCTAGTGATTAATCCTTTACTTGATCTCCTGCTGTTTTAGGATGAGGTACTAAGTGCCTAAGACTGCAATCTCTTGCTTCAGAGGAACACAGAAGGCAGGTCAGCCACATTAGCATAGTAACTTAGACATAGATAAGTAAACTTTTTGTTATACAGCAACCCTAAATTTTCCATAGGACAAAGTCTTACCCCAGAATTTCATAAGACAAAGTCTTACACCTGTCGACACTCTTCCCCCCTCTGCTGCCTCAAGAAGAACCTACAAGAAAGAAGAAACACCTCAGCCTGTGCTGGCTCCTGTAACCTGAATCGCCAAGATATTCCTGGGAATTAAGTTAGACAAGATAAACTGTCCATATGAGGCACAAAAGAGGAAACAGATGAACAATTAGATTCCCCTGACTGCACTCTACCACTTCCAATTATTCAATAGACATTTTTTTAAATTTCATTAAGATAATTGGAATATAATTGATTCTATTGGGAACAATGTTGATTAAGTTAGTATTTTTACATTTCTAAAATTAGAAATCAGTTTGTATATTAAAAACAATTTAGCAAATTAATCTCAATGATGCCATATTGAATACTTGTAAATGGCTTCGCAACGGACATTCCTCCTAGTACATCCTTCTCCATCTCTGAGCAATGTAATTCCACATTGGGGAGAGCTGGTATTAATGGACATGATTACCACACGGAGGCAATGGGAAATGGATCTTTTTCCTACTGGAGGGACTAACAATTTCTTTCTCCTCTCTCTGAGGAAGTTAGCATTCTGTTTCATCTAATCAAGTTTGTTTTAATATTCCTGATTTGGTCTCTCAAGTCTTTGAGTGTTGTGTAATAATCACACATCTTGGCTTATTATTTAGTTAAGGCTAAGGCTGTGATGTCGTCTTTAAAGTCTTTAATATTCTAGTGAGATGCCCATATAGTTCCATAGTATAACACATGCTCAGGGGATTATTTCAAGCCACTGGTCTGCTCACATGGTGCTGGCTCCAGAAACACATAGGCTGCTCAGGAGTTTCACGGTGTTTGCTTCTTTTCTTCTTCTTTGTTTACTCTGTGCTTTTTTGTGTGTGTCTGTTTTTATTTTGTGCAAGAGAACAGGAGCTGAGAATTTGTTTTCGATCAGTTTGCTGATTACTCTAGATAAATCACAGCCAGTGTCTTCTGTTGGGTGAGAGGTAGGAGCAAGGAAAGCTTGTTACGTTTTTATGATGATAGTTTGGAAAGATTGAAGTCAAATAAAATTTGAAGCATATACTGATAGCAGAGAAAGGGAATTGCTATTGTCTATGTCTCTGTTTACTTCTGACCTACTGCTTAAGCTACATAAGTTAGAGCTATCAGCAATCAATGAAATGTTGTCTATGATCTAGAAAAGTGTTACTCCTAGTGAGAAGCTGAATCATCTTACTGCTTTGTGAGCATTAATGTTCTTCATTACAAAGCATCATGCATTACAGAAGTCTTGTTTTGATTGGCTTATATAGATTTCATAAAACAGACATGTGTATGAGGTGAATATTTCTATATTCCAGTAAATTAAAATACTCATACATTTGATATCCCAATTATTAAGAAAATATTACAGAAAATAACTTATAAACATTTGTATAACTAGATTAATATAATTAGCATAATCTCTGACAGGCAAATCTGATTGAGTGATATACTTTAAACATTAGTGATGTCTTATTAGTGCTAAGTATAATGAAGTATATAACATATTCTAATTGGAAATATTTCCAAAACTTGCTAAATTTTACTGAAAAGTAGAACAAAGATTATTTATTAATAGTGTTTAAGATTAAGAAAAATATAAGTCCGATTTCCTAGATAATATCAGAAATTTTACCCTGCTCTATCATTTCCCCTCCAAAAATCCCTTATCCCATCCCTCCTCCCCCTGTTTGTCAACCCTCCTACTCCACCTTCCCTGTCCTGGCATTCCCCTAGACTGGGGCATTGAGCCATCACAGGACAAAATGCTTCTCTTCTCTTTGATGTCCAATAAGGCCATCCACTGCTACATATGCTGCTGTAGCCATGGATTCCTCTATGTGTACTCTTTGATTGGTGGTTTAGTGCCTAGGAGTTCTGGGGGGTACTGGTTGGTTCATATTGTTGTTCCTCCTATGGGGTTACAAAACCCTTCAGCTCCTTGGGACCTTTCTCTAGCTCCTTCATTGAAGACCCTGAACTCAGTCCATTGGTTATCCATTCTGGAAATCAGTTTAGCAGTTCCTCAGAAAATTGGACATAGTACTATCGAGGAGCCAGCTATACTACTCCTTGATATATATATACCCAGAAGCTGCTCCAACATGTAATAAGGACACATGGTCTACTGTGTTCATAGCAGCCTTATTTATAATAGCTAGAAGCTGTAAAGAACCCAGATATCCTTCAACAGAGAAATAGATACAGAAAATGTGGTATATCTACACAATGGAGTACTGTTCAGCTATTAAAAACAATGAATTCATGAAGTTCTTAGTCAAATGGATGGAGTTAGAAAAGAACATACATGGTATGCACTCACTGATAAGTGCATATTAGCCCAGAACCTCAGAATACCCAAGACACAATTCATAGATTATAGGAAGCTCAAGTAGTAGGAAGACCAACATGTGGATACTTTGATCTTTCTTAGAAGGGGGATCAAAATACCAATGGGAAGAGATACAGAGACAAAGTGTGGAGCAGAAACTGAAGGAAAGGCCATCCAGAGACTGCCCCAGGGGAATCCATCCCATATACAGTTACCAAACCCAGACACTATTGTGGATGGCAACAAGTGCTTGCTGACATAGCTGTCTCCTGAGAGGCTCAGCCAGTGCCTGAAATTTTGTCTTCTAAATAAAGGCTATGACTTTGTTTTTTAAAGAAGAGAATGAGACACTAATGGCCATAGAGAGTTGTAATCATAGGTGTTCATATGATAAGACTTGTGATTCTTATTGATACTGTCCAATGTTTCTCCTTTAAACTGTAAGTTAAATGCTATGGTCCGAAGTCATAATGCATGTATGAACTTCCTCCATTAAAATACAATGATGTGCCTATTTTTGTGTAACATGGAAGAAGTGTAGGATTTTCCCCCAATTTTCCTCGGCCGTTTTTCTTTTCATTTATCATCCACAGACGTTTACATTTTGGGGCTTCAATGTATAGATTTAGCACTTGGTCCCTTGAAGGCCTCAAAGAGTTTCTTTTCATTTATGTAAGGTTAATATCCCTGTTATATGAAGTGGAACTTGGCATTTTATACAAAGATTTATGATTTATTTAAAAATAGCAATAAAGAAAGCTCTGATTTCAGCATGGACAACGTCTTAAGTTATTGTGAGGAATGTTTGATTCATGGATCTCTAAGAATATGACTGGACTGAAGTAAAGTACCAAGGGTTTGCTGAAGTGAGCGAGCACCGCATAGAACGGCATTCGGAGAGGGAGCTTTAACCATCCGGACTGATAATACCTGGTTCTTGTAAAAAAAAAAAAAAATCTCTGAAACGTGTTTAAAGTTAGTGGTTTGTTCAGTTGGTATAGGTTTGTTGCCTTGGAGTCTAATGAGTGCCTTAAACACCTCCGGAAAGGTTACCTACCTGGTCAGTGCAAGCCACCTGCTTGGCTAGATTTGCATTCCATTCAGATTAATTTTCTCTGCCTAGAATTGGCTAACTAGAATCATTTATTACTTCAACAAATAAAAACGACCAAATTCTTCTAATTTATCTAAGAATTAATCTTTATAGGTTTACATAAATCTGCATTTCCTTAAAATTCACTACCTTAATTAAATGTAAACAATGTTTTGCAGATACAAATGTCAGCTGATAACCAGATAATCAGATGTTTTTTGGATATATATATATATATATATATGTATATATATGTTTGTATACATATATATGTATGTATGTTTGTGTGTGTATATATATATGTATATGTATATATGCTTGTGTACATATATATGTATGTATGTTTGTGTGTGTGTATATATACATATATATGTATATATAAAATTATGTATGATTATACATATTATAATATGTATAATTATATATATATATATATATATATATATATATATATATATAATTCCTTTATGTCACATTCATGCAGGTACCAGCAGAGGACAAGAAAGGGTGTCAATTCCAAGGAGGTGAGCAGTTATTAGATGTCCTGTGTGGGAGTTAAGAATGCTTTTCTGGGTATCAAGTTCTCTTAACTAAAGCGCTGCCACTCTAGCCTTTCAGAATTCTCTTCCAAATGCAGTTTCCATGATTATACTTATTGTCTCTTCCATATTTTTTTCAAAAAGGGAACACTAGAATTCATTAGATTCATTAGATGTATTACTATCATCAAGAATTGGATACAAAATTGTCAGGACAGGTCTGGAAGCGGCCAGAAGTGACCTGTCAAGACGGTTTGTTACTCTCTTGACTTAGAACATCCCACAAAATCATACAAGTCAAGAGGTTCAAACCTTGCATTCACTTTAAGAACACCCAGGTAACTGCCCAGGGCATCAAGGGTAAGCATATCCACCAAGCTTCCAAGTATCTGAAGGATGTCACTTTAAAAAATCATCGTGTCCCTTTCTGGTAGTATAAGAGAGGAGTCAGTAGGTGTGGCCAGACCAAACAGTGGGACTGGACACAGGGACAGTGGCCAAAACAGAGTGCTGAATTTTTGTTCCACATGCTTAAAGATGCAGAGTGCAATGCTGAACTCTAGGGTTTAGATATAGATTCTGTAGTCACTGAACACATCCAGGTGAACAAGGCACCTGTGATGTGCTGTCGAACCTACAGAGCTCATGGCTGGATTAACCCCTACATGAGCTCCCCCTGCCACAATGGGATGATCCTCACTGAGAAGGATCAGATTGTTCCACAGCCAGAAGAGGAGGTTGCACAGAAGAAAAAGATATCTCAGAAGAAATCAAAGAAACAAAAACTCAGAAGGGAAAAATTTAGCATAAAATAAATGCAGATACATTAAAAAAATATTGTCAGGACAGAGTGTCTGCTCATTCTTGATTTAAGTTTGTGCAAGTGAAATATTACTGAAACCAGTTTGTCCAAAGTAGTGTTACAGAAAACCTCAGGACATAGATTAGTTATCATAAATGTGTCCCTATGGAAAGCACTAGCCCAACCTATGTCTAATAACTATATGCTATACTGCAGTGGATGCTAGTGTGTCTTTTCTTTCTGTGGATAATTTTAGTAATAATATAACAAGCTAGTCAAGAATTTTAGATTTCTCTTGCATCATCTAGCATTTATTCTGCAATTTTGTTTATTTAAAGTTGAGGTTGATAAGTCAGTTTAATAAAAAAATGAGAGCCTATGTGTTTATGAAAAGACATACCATGACAGGAACTTCAGCACAGTAACTTGTGTTTGTGAACCCGCTACTAAGGAGGCTGAGGCAGGAGAATAGCTGTCAGTTCACAATTTTAAGCTAGGCTAGACTATGCTGTCAATCATTTTGAGGGAAAATCCTGATTCTCAAGGAGGAAAAGTTGATACAGATTTCTGAGCAGACAGCTTACATATTTTTTGACATCAGCATACACAGTTGGATTTGTTTGTATGTGTGTGTTTCTTTTTCTTGCACATCATCTATAATAATTTGATTTTTTGTCAATGAATTAAGACATTTTATTTGATGCATTTGATGACTTATCCCTGAATTCTCAAACTTTCAGTGCTAAAGTAAATAATGATAATATCATGACATCATGAGTTTAGGAGCAGCCTGAGCTACATATATAGTTGAAATCAAGCTTGAACTATGATTTAGAATACAGTATCATTATCAAATACAAATAAATGTCTGAAATGATACCAGATTTTTAAAAATTCATAAAATATTTTTAAATTACTTTATTTTTCAGGTCAGAGAACACATGCATAAACAGATGTTCTATATTATCTGTCCTCATTTCACCAGCACACAATTGCAAATTGTGTAACTCTGGCCTTCTACAGTGTTGTACTTGAGAATGATGATCACAGAATCAGAGTAGATCTGACACCTTGCCACAAGGCCAGACCCTGTGTACTCTCACACTAACCCAGGGCGAGCTCTAGCAGAGACTCTGGGTTTTGCTGTATCTCTGACTTTAATATATCCGAGAAATAAGATCATGCCAGTGAAGTGAACCCCTCTATCTTCTAAAAGAGAAAGGTTTTCTCAAATATGTAGACACTGCTGGAGGGATCCTATAGAGATCATTTCTCAGGTTTATTCTTGTTTTCCTAGTCATCAGGATAGGAAGAGAGTAGAGATATTTAACCACAGTGTCTGAAGTTCTGTGTGAAACTATCAATGTGGAAGCAAGGGAGTTATCTTAATTAATTTCTTTTTATCATGCTCACTTAATTTGTGAAAGAGCAAACAAGAAAATATCCAGAATTAAAATACTTTTCAACTTATTTATTTATTTATTTATTTATTTGGGATGTGTGTGTGTATCTCTCTCTCTCTCTCTCTCTCTCTCTCTGTCTCTCTCTCTCTCTCTCTCTCTCTCTCTCTCTCTCTCTCTCTCTCTCTGTGTGTGTGTGTGTGTGTGTGTGTGTGTGTGTGTGTGTACTTACCACAGCTCATGAGTAAAATTAGAAAACAATTTTTGGTAGTTGTCCTTTCACTCTGTGGATTATTTGGATTAAACTCAAAGTGTCAGCCTAGGCAACAATTGCTTTGCAAACTGAGTCATTTCATTGGCCCTTAGAGCTCCTACCAAATAAGCTAACCTAGCAATATCATCCTATTACTATCTATTACTGTGGTCAATAATAAATGTTCATTGCAACTACTATATGAATGTAAGGTGGGCAAACTGTCAAACAGTAACTGTAAATGGATATAATGTAGTCAGAGAACAGTACTATGAGGTTGCTGTAGCCCAGACTCTTGTCATTGTTCTTGATGTCTTTACATTTGAACTATTTATTAACTTTATAACTTTATAACTAGTTTCCCACCAAAACATATTCTTACCTGATGGAGATGCAATTTCTTTCTTTTACTCCATGAAAATAATAATTTAGGAATTTCTATTAATATAACAAACACAACATTTAAAACTTGTTTATAACTTTCTGGATTTAGAATAATCTATCCAACAAATACATATAACATTTGAATGTTCCATATCTCCTCAGTCTTTAATGAATTACACCATTTGTTTGAAACATATTCACAGTACACTTCTATTAGGGTCATGATTTTAACTTATGAAAAATATACTTTAATATTGATTTTTGAGCTACATATTATAATTCCTTTAACTCATAGAATGTGAAGGATAGAATTCTAAAATTTATAAAATGTTTAAACTCTAAGAAGGAAACCATATATTAAAACTGCTGATCATTTTATATCTCTGGAAAGAAATTTTCTTAATGATGGTTGATAAAGTCATAATTTAAATTTGAATCTCACCCAATATCTATATACTTACTTCAAAGTATTAATTTTTCACAACTCTTTTTTTATTGTATATATTCTATATTTACAATTCATTTCCCTTTTTCTGGTTCCCCACCCCCAAAGGTCCCACATGTCCTTTTCCCTCCCCCTGCTCCCGCATTCACCCCCTCCCACTTTACTGTTCTTGTACTCTCCCACAATGATGTTTTGGTCCATTCTAGCACCAGTGTCCACTCCTTTCTTCTTGTGAGACATCACTTGATATGTGATTTGTGTCTTTGGTGTTCCAAGCTTCTAGGCTAATATCCACTTATCAGTGACTGTATACCATGGGTATTCTTTTGAGACTGGGTCACCTCACTTAGTATGACATTCTCCAGCTCCATCCATTTCTATAAGAATTTCATGAATTCATTGTTTCTAATGGCTGAATAGTACTCCATTGTGTATATATACCACATTTTTTGTATCCATTCCTCTGTTGAGGGACATCTGGGTTCTTTCCAGCTTCTGGCTATTATATATAAGGCTGCTATGAACATAGTGGAGCATGTATCCTTATTGCATGCTGGTGAATCTTCTGGGTATATTCCCAGGAGTGGTATGGCTGGGTCCTCCGGAAGTATCACGCCCAGTTTTCTGAGGAACTGCCATACTGATTTCCAGAGTGGTTGTACCAGCTTGCATTCCCACCAGCAGTGGAGGAGTATTCCTCTTTCTCCACATCCTCGCCAACACCTGATGTCTTCTGAGTTTTTAATCTTAGCCATTCTGACTGGTGTGAGGTGAAATCTCAGGGTTGTTTTAATTTGCATTTCCCTAATGACTAGTGAAGTTGAACATTTTTTAAGGTGTTTCTCAGCCATCCGAATTTCTTCAGGTGAAAAGTCTCTGTTTAGCTCTGTACCCCATTTTTGGATAGGGTTATTTGGTTTTCTGGGGTCTAACCTCTTGAGTTCTTTGTATACATTGGAGATTAGCCCTCTGTCGGATGTGGGGTTGGTGAAGATTTTTTCCCAATTTGTTGGTTGCCGATTTATCCTTTTGACAGTGTCTTTTGCCTTACGGAAACTTCACAATAGCCACAAATGATATAAAGTATCTTGGAGTGACAGTAACCAAACATGTGAAAGATTTATACGACAAAAACTTCAGGTCTCTGAAGAGGGAAACTGAAGAAGACATCAGAAAATGGGAAAATCTTCCATGCTCGTGGGTTGACAGGACTAATATAGTCAAAATGGCAATCTTGCCCAAAGCAATATACAGATTCAATGCAATCCCCATCAAAATCCCAAATCAGTTCTTCATAGAGCTAGAAAGAGCAATTCTCAAATTCATCTGGAATAACAAAATACCCAGGATAGCTAAAACTATCATCAACAGCAAAAGAACTTCTGGGGGAATCAACATCCCGGACCTCAAGCAATATTACAGAGCAGTGGTATTAAAAACTGCATGGTATTGGTTCAGTGACAGGGAAGCAGATCAATGGAATAGGATCGAAGACCCAGAATTGAACCCACACATCTATGGCCAATTGATCTTCGACAAAGGAGCTGAAAACATCCAGTGGAAAAAAGATAGCCTTTTCAACAGATGGTGCTGGCTCAACTGGAAGTCAACATGCAGAAGAATGAGAATTGATCCACTCTTATCTCCTTGCACTAAACTCAACTCCAAGTGGATCAAGGATCTCCACATAAAACCAGACACACTAAAACTAATAGAAAAGAAACTGGGGAAGACCCTTGAAGACATCGGCTCAGGGGAAAAATTCCTGAACAGAACACCAATTGCTTATACTCTAAGAACAAGAATAGACAAATGGGACCTCATAAATTTTTCACAACTCTTAACTTAGCTTCAAATGATATTCAACTTGTCTTCAGACTTGGGACAGTACAACTTTGAATAAATGTCCTATGCAAGCTGAATCTAAGCTATAAGACGGCACTGGACAAAGGCTGGGGAGAAAACTCAGTAGGTTATCTTCTTGGTATATGAGGAGGACCTGTGCTCAGACCCCAGCACTCATGTACAAGGCAGAGCCCAGTGTCATACATGGCATATATCTGGAACCTGGAGTGGGCATACAGCAGAGAGAAGCAGATCCAGGGAGCCTGGCCATCAGCCAATTGAACTAAAACAGTAAGTTCCAGGCCTAGTACAAAAACTGGGCTCAAAAAATAAAAGAGCAATGTTAGTAGATATCAACTACTGGACTCCACCCATGTATGTACAGAACATTCAGAGAGAGAGAGAGAGAGAGAGAGAGAGAGAGAGAGAGAGAGAGAGAGAGAGAGAGAGAAGAACCCAACAGAAAAACATTCCAGGAAGTTAGTCAGCACAGCAGAGGAAGCTGAGCAGTAATGTAAGGCGTGCATTCTTTTGAATATGTAAATGGAAAGAACCTGAGAGCCTGAGGAAAAGCCTTCCCAACAGCTCCAGACTTGGCTGCCTTTCTACCCTTCAGGCAAACCTACCCTTCTAAGCCAGCCCTGTTCTCAACAGTTTTCAGAATCACACTTTATCATCTGAGTCAGGAGGTTCTTGTTCATTTTTGTGTTACTTTCTGTTACTTTTTTTAAAAAATTAAGTAAAACCAGAATGCTGATGGAGCAGGCTTTCTTACCTGCTTCAGCAATCTTACTTGCCTGTGCTCAGCTTGAAAGCAACATCTTGAATGTCTGATATAAAAGGTTTTTTTTTTTCTTTTTTTCAACCACCTAAATTGCAAAGCTTTTGCATTTTGGTCTTTTCGATTTTTTTTTCTTCTGAACTATAACTATAGTTCAAGAACTGCTTCTGTGAGATAATAAAGCATTATTTCTCCATGTCCCTGAAATCTATTACCAAGAGTCTACTTGTGTTTGGATAAATGCCACTTTGGGCATTCTTCTCTCTCAACAACTTGCACAAGAATACCTTCACGAGAGGTCACCATAGTTTTAAATTGTTTACACTTCAAATATTGTCTTGGGAGCAACCCCAGCAATGCAGTTCTGTATGCTCAGATCACCAGAGGAGCCACTCCTGCATGTGGCTCTTACACTGTTCCTCAGCTGAGTTCCTTTTACTATGACAAGTAATAAAAGTTACCTTGGTATGCATATTGTCTCAACCTCTGTGAGAATGAACAGACTGCCTTCTCTTTTCTCTTCTATACTCCACGCTTCATTTTGTTACTATCCCAGGTCTTATTATCAAGAATGCCCTGTAACTAATTTCTTTCCAGCCAAATGTTCTTCATGCCTTGGGTAGAGATTTCTATCAACAGTCCAAGTATACTTGGTCACATAGTGCTCATAATCTTATGATTCTTGAATAATGCTTTTCCTCAGCTTCCAATGTTTTATGTTTCTGGGTTTGTTTTATGGCTGTCAGTAGAATTTTTTCTGAAGTCTGTGTTTGTTATAGCTTCCAGTCAATCCTTGGCACTACTGAAGTGAACAGTACTTTAAACCATTAGCTTAGTCTTCTCTACATTTCCTTACTACCTCCAAAGACACAATGATATTATAATTTCTCCACGTATATATGCAAATTCTTCCTTTTGGAGTACTCTCAAGGTAATCTTGGTTTTATTATCTCATCTAAGAAATTAAACAACAAAAACAACAACAACAACAACAACAAAAACCATGAAGGAGCATCATCCTTCACCTCCATCTCTAGAAGTAGGGTTCACCATCCTGAGTGAGGTAACCCAATCACAAAAGAATACACATGGTATATACTCACTGATAAGTGGATATTAGCCCAAAATCTCGGAAACCCAAGATACAACTCAGAGACCACATGAAGGTCAAGAAGAAGGAAGACCAAAGTGTGGATACTTTGATCCTTATTGGACAGTAGATCAAAATACCCATGGCTCACAACCAACCAATAGAATGAGCATAGAGTCCCTAATGGAGCAGCTAGAGAAAAGACCTAAGGAGCTGAAGATGTTTACAGTCTCATAGAAGAAACAATAATATGTACCAACCAGTACTCCCAGAGCTCCGAGGGACTAAACCCCCAACCAAAGAGTACACATGGAGGGACCCATTCCTCCAGCTACATATGTAGCAGAAGATGACCATTTCAGTCATCAATGAGAGGCAAGGTTCCTGTGAAGACTCCACTCCCCAGAATAGGGAAACACAAGTCAGGAACTTGCAGGAGGTGTAAGCAGGGGGAAAGGGAATGGGATACTGGGTTTTGGAGGGGTAATGTGGTAAGGGGATACCATTTCAAATGTAAATAAAGCAAATATCTAATAAAAAATAGAAATACAAAAAAAGGGAAAAATATACAAAGGACAAGTCCTCATTTAATTCCACTTGACACAAAGTCCTGTGTGAACAGTTTTTCATCATCATCTAAATTACATTCTAGAACTTCTGTGTGATTCCTTAACTACATATAACTCATATGCATGTTTTCTTCCAATAAATTTGTATTTGCCAGCATTCAAGATAACCCACTAGTACTGCTGTGTGACAAGAAATAGAATTTCTATTTGTTCTTATTTAGTAAAAATCAAGATACAAAAGAAAGAAAGAAAGAAAGAAAGAAAGAAAGAAAGAAAGAAAGAAAGAAAGAAAGAAAGAAAAACAGACATGGTGTAGATATGGGAGACATTGGCTTTCTGTCCTTTGAGTAAAACAGCAAATACACTTTTTTCTGTTCTGTTGTTATCTTTTCATATATGAAAAGATATATCCATAGTACAATAACAAATGTGAAGACCCTGAGTCAATCTAGAGATAATAGTGGTAGCTCACTGAGTTCTGCCTATCTAAAGAATAGTGCTTTTTTGTGAGAACAGATATTCACTTAAAGCTTTATTTTATCTTTTGATTTGGTCATTAAATTCTAGTCTGATATGTCATGATTTTCTTCAAACTGGAGACTAACTCTTATTAAGCATCAGTATCTGTGATAAAATCTTAGACTTGTCTGAACACTCAACCAAAGGAGAAATGTATTCTGGGAAGCTGTACTTCAAGGCACTGAAACTTAATGATATAATTTAAGTGTTATAACATTTTGAAAGGACATTGGAGGTCAGAGTGAAACTCCCTCATTTTCAGATGCAGAGACAGTAGAACAATACATTTTAATAATTTGTTCAAGGTCATTTTAGCTTTTATTGAATAGAAATTGCATATTTTTATCCAGTTCCCTGAGTCTTATCTGAATAATGGTGTTTCTCAAAAGATTTCCAGTCTTGCATAAGATTATTCGTCATTTAAATGAGGGCAGTACAACTTTATCCTACAAAGAAATTAAATAAACTGGTAATTAAGAGGCACAGCGGAGAGATGAAAGCTTCCAAACCTTTCCTCCTCACTCTTTATAACTCGGGTGAAAACATCTTCCATAAGATACATGAGGATTACATGTGCATTACACTGCCTTAATGAGACTGTTGGCCTAAACCATCTGTCCATCTGTAAGCACATTAGTTGAAGAAACAGAGTAAGACATAGGAAGAAGGAGATAGTTAAGTGTGGTCAGAATTGTAATCCTGTGCAGGGAGTCAGCCAGTAGACATTTGCCACAAAATCTGAAGACGTCAATGACGAGAGTTCTGTCTAACCCTGTGAGCTACATGATCACTGGCCAGTTGTTTCTGACCTCCAAATGCATAATGAGGCATGGGGATGAACACAAACATGTATGCAAACATATGCAGACGCATGGATACATACACATATGCACAGGCATGCACAAAGACACACGAGTATGCTCACCCACAAACACACTCATGCATACATAGACACCAACATAGAATCATATGCACAAACCAAGAAACCAAGAAACAAATAAATAAATGCAACATAAACTTTGTTTTCACATGCTATCCTTTGCTGAGCAGTAATGGCCTCATGTCTAAGTGCTGTGGAATCCAGAATCAACACACTATTCATGTCATTCATGATTGCACACATTAATCAGCTGACTCATAGTGAGAGAGATGTAGAGATCATGTGACTCTAGGTAATTTCTGACTAATTTTGTGGGACTCCTTTTCATTTTTTAGATATGAGAAGTGACAGATTTGAAAAAGAACATGAAAATTCAGATATGGCAGCTGGTAGGATAAGCTGATATATGTAGAAAGACCTTTCATTGTTTCCGAGCAGTTAAATCTGAGTTTTGTTTCAGTTTCATAACAAGTTTAATAATAGTGGCAGGCTAATAGAGGTCGTTGGCCTGACAGTAAGATGGAAATTTTATCCACCGCTGCATCCCACAAAGAAGTGACCTGATTACATTTGAGCATGCACAGAAGGATAAATGGTAGAGGCAGGAAAAGCAAACTGTTATGGTAAATGAAATTCAGTGCATTTAGGTATAATTTTGTCATTGTGATAAAAGCAAGAACATTGCCATTATTCCTTCTGCACATTACCCGATCACACTCAGCCTATGCCTGTTTTTTTTTTTTAAGAAAATACCAAAGTGATTTTGACCTGTGATGAAGTTCATGTCTTTTCATTACTCCCTTGCAAGGCTCTGTGTATGATGAATGTCTTTATTCGGCCAACTATACTGGAAAAGTTGCACTGATATATCTCAGCAACACAGGTTGGCAGAAGATAGAGGGCTTCCCATCACCAGATTCCTTTCAAAAGACTTTATTTTCAACTCCAAGAGCAGAAACATTTAGATATTGTATTTTGTAATCTTTACCTACAGAAAGCTTACTCCTCATGTGAATACAGTAACCTGGAGAAGAAAGAACACTGTTTCACGCGCAGAGTAGTTTCTGTGTATTAAGCACTAAGAATTAGGTCTAGATACTAAGGCAAACTGAAAAGGTTTTACTTATTTCTGTTTCTTATGTCTTAGGTCTAAAATAAATAAGAAATACCAACATGTGCACTCAGAGAGACAGCAATAGAAATAGAGATAGAGATAGAGACAGAGACAGACACAGACACAGACACAGACAGAGAGACAGAGACAGAGACAGAGACAGAGACAGGGACAGGGACAGAGACAGAGACAGAGACAGAGACAGAGATAGAGATAGAGAAATACAATCCTTAATTACCCTTAGGCAGTCTCACTTTCTGGTTGTAGAAACTCAAGGGTTGGCGAAATGGATATCAGTGCTGATAGAGAAGGTTGATCTATCTCAGTACTAAGTTCCGCATTTTACTGCATCTTTCTTTTAGTACAAGATCTTCCGAAGCACGTTTATTATAAAATAAAGACATATCTGTATATCACTTCTTGAATAAGACTTTGCTCTTTTTATTTTATTTTATTTTATTTTATTTTTGGACTTTAGAACTCTCAAACTGCCTCTGTTGAAATTGTATATTGATTACAAAATAACACATTGGATTTGAAGACAGTTGAGAGATTGCACCCTTGTCTGTGTTTCAGAGAAAATGAGGCAGAGATCTTTCTGAGTTTTCAAAGCACATGATGTGATGCTCCTGAAATATGGGTGGTGCTTTCCAACACCTCAAGCCTTTGCCCTGATTTTATAAATTCCAACCTATTTCTACAATTGAAAAACAGAGGCAAGGAGGTAGGGAGGGAAGGAGAGAGGGAAGGAGGGAGGGAGGGAGGGTCGGGGGGAGGGATGGAGATAGATTGATTCATATCCATATCTGCTACATAATGAAAGTCACATTTCATAGGCAGATGCAAAATATGAAGACAGGACATTAGGTCCCCCAGTGAATCCAGGAAAGGGGCATTCTCTGGCATCAGCAGACACATAATTGTGTCATGGTTTTACTGATTAATAACTAAATACTATATATTAAGCTGTTTATTTACCAGTTTCTCCATATAAATCAAGAATAAAATCCTGAAAATTTTTTTAAAAAATCAAAAAAAAAAGATTTCTTTAAAAGGATGTCTGTATAGAACAGATGAAAACATAAATGATTACTTGAGTGATGTAGAGAATTGGTAAGCTTTTACATTTTTAGCACAGTATTTTTATTTTACTTGGGGTTCGAATATAATTACATCCTTTTCCTTTCAATTTCCTCCCTGCAAACTTTCCCATGTTCCTCTCATTATTCTCTGTCAGTCTGTCTGTCTGTGTCTCTCTTTAAGTCATGGATATTTTCTATTTGTTATCACATGATTATAAGCATGTGCATGTGCATATTTACTCCTAAATTGTTAATCTACAGTGTGTCTAGTGCTGTTGGTATGTATATTTTCAGATTTAACCATTTAGTATTGAATAACCAATTAGTGTTCTTGCCTAAGGAAAAGATGCTTCAGAAGAGCTCTAAGTAGTTGTTTGTACTACCCTAGTTCAGGTTGATGTTTCTTTACACATACTCTACTTTGTCCTCTTTGGTATATCTAATGCTGTCCTTGTTCAGCCTAAGGCAGTACTATTTGAGGCCTTTATTAGTGTTGTTTCTAGCATTCCTAGGAGACATGGTCTTGCAGCAAATGCTGCATACCTCTGTATCTTACAATTTCCTGTCCCATTTGCTGCAACAATCCCTCAGTCTGAAGAGCAGGAATCATTTGGCAAATGTATCCACTGGGACCAGATTCCACAAAGTCTGCCTTTGGACTGGTTATGCATAATGGACTCTGTTTTTTACATGGGAAGCTTCTTTGACGAGGGGTGAGGACTGCCTTATTTGTTGATGTGAAGACACACATTTGGAATGTAGTGAGGTATGTGGTGTTAGTAAAGTGGTGGTTGTAGGCACTTCTCTACTGTCCTGTTACCATGAAATAATATGCGTAAATGCAACTAAATAGTAACAGAAGGATACTGTTGTTTTTAATTGGCCTAAGCATTTCAATGTCACTGAATAAATATACAGGGATAACTGAGTAGTTTCCTTTTGGCTAATGTGGAACACTAGACAGTCATGTTATATCACTGAGGATTATCTTTCAGTAGTCTTAAACTTTAACTTTATTTCTGTATTGTATTCCCATTTATTCTACAATTTTACAAACCATCCCTGAGTAAAAACTAAAAAATATGACCATATTTACATAAAATGCATCAAATAAAGCTATGAATGACTAGAAAGTAATAGTACATATTACCAACATATAAAAGAAAAATATTAAAATTATTTGTGTATCTAGGTCTTATGATCCAAAAGGAAACAGTTATAACAACTAAGAGAACTATTAAAATATGTAACTAGGCAGTTAAGAAGGGAATTATAACAAATACTGTAAAGTATGAATAGTAGTAAAAATTTCAATAAAGTGTCATATTTTTCTAGTTAATTTGAAACTAAAATAT
Source organism: Apodemus agrarius (assembly GCA_964023405.1). Classification (NCBI taxonomy): domain Eukaryota; kingdom Metazoa; phylum Chordata; class Mammalia; order Rodentia; family Muridae; genus Apodemus; species Apodemus agrarius. The sequence continues at coordinate 118,930,971 of OZ030007.1, forward strand.
CATGCTAAAAGCAATGAGTACTATAAGTATAAAAATGTGAAGTTAAATATACTAAGACTTTGCATGTAGGAATATAAATTGGATAATTTTGCAAGGTAGATACAAGCAAATAACTGAATATGGAGATTTGCATATTCTAAAATTCATTATGGTTATTTATTGCCTGAAAGAACATTTGGATATACAAACAAACTTATTAGAATTCTGGTGCTAACAAAAATATTTAAATCAACTATTCATGTACCAGAAGACCAGCATTAATTGCAACATACTTTTTACAAATTACAATATTTGTTAAGATATTTGAAGTATAATTATTATATGAACAAAGATAAAACTCAAAACAACAGGTTTGAAATAACTCAATGGGAGGATAGGATTTGTAATATTATAGAATAATTAAAACTACTTAAACATTCAAAATGAGGTGTTTAATGTATGAGCTCATATAGTATAGAAGTATGAAATACCTAGAAAAAACTTTCAGTATAAATGAGTTAATTATGCAAATTCAAAAGATGCAAGAGAGTATTTAAGAAAGGAAAACAAACAGATTTTAATTGGCTGGAACAATTTTATTTAATTAAAGATATTACTTTTATTTAAAAATATTATCACTACCACAACCGCCTTCTCTCTCTTCCCTCTCATATTTGAGCTTTTGTTCTTCCTTAGTTTTATTTCTCCATTGAGACCAGTTTGTATTACTCAGTTGGTGTTGGGACTGAGGCATGCCTTTGAATGTGATTGTTCACATCATTAAAAAAACCTGACCTTCCATTTCTCTGTGGCTGATCAATGGATGTGACCTTAGCTGTGACTCACAAAATTGGAGATGTGGAACCTGAAAAGCCCACCTATGGCCAGATGCGAACCCCAGCAGAGTGATAGAGATACTAGCCCACCCACAAAACTTTCAACCCAAAATTTATCTTGTCTACTAGTAATGCAGGCATGAGGTAGGGGGTAGAGCAGAGATTGAGAGAATGGCAAACCAAAAACCAGCCCAACTTGAGACCCATCCCATAGGCAAGTACCAACTCCTAACACTATTAATGATACTCTGTTATGCTTGCAAGCAGGAGCATGTCGTCTTCTGTGAGGCTCCAGTCAGCAGCTGACTCAAACAGATATAGACACCTACAACCAAATTATGGATGTATTTTGGGGACTCTTGTGATAGAAAAGGAGGAAGGATAGTGGCCCTGAAGGGGATAGGAACTTCAGAGGAAGACAAATAGATTCAACTAACCTGGACCCTTGGGGCTTTCAGAATATGAACACCAAATAAGGAACATACACAGGATGGACCTAGGCCTCACCATTCATATGTACTAGATGTGCAATTTGACTTTCTTATGAGTCCTGAACAACTAGAACAGGGGATATCTCAAAAACTGTTGCCTCTACAAGGATGTGTTCTACTGGCTGGGCTGCCTTGTCTGGCCTCGGAGGGAGAAAAGGTGCCTGGGATGCTTGAAGTGCTGGGTGGCAGGGGGATACCCAGGGGTATCACCATGAGGAGAAGGGCATGGGGCAAGGATCGTAGGAGAGTGTGACCTGGACGGGGTCAGTGAACAAGATATAAACTGAATAAGTTTAAAAGAATTAATTAAAAATGCAAATGTATTTGAGTGGGAATTTTTTTTTTTTTGCTAAAAAGTAAAAGTGCACCTATTCTCTACATCACATGAGTAATCGTTTATGTTTTCAACTAATTAATCTTAGTTTTGGTGGGATTTCATGCCCACTTTGTCCCTTGATGCTAGGATTTTGTATGGTTGGAGTTTGCCTCGGTCTTCTACATACTGTTAAAATTACTGTGAGTTCATTTGCGCATCTACACTGCTGTATCCAGAAAACATTCTCACTTTGATGTTATCTACCACATCTGCTTCTTATTCTTTAGAACTTAGGGGGTAGGTTGCCAGATGCACTTCTCTTTTGGGGATGACAATGCGATAGTTTCTTTTGTGCAATGGACTATTTGAGAATCTCTGCATCAATTTCCATGAATAATAAGGAGAGCCTTCTCAAGAATTGACAAGTATTGTCTGGTCTATGGATATAACAATAAATTACTAGGGGCTGTTATATTTCTATCCATATGCAGAATGGTAGCATTGGTCTATCAGGCCAATCTATGACCTATCAGGCCAAATATTTTGGACTTTTAACAGTGTCTTTGTTGCATTTGAGAATTTATTCACAATTGTTTATTTTATTTTATTTTATTTTAACAATTTTATTTTAACAAAAACAACAATTGTTTAATTTATTTTATTTAATTTTATTCAGTTCATCTCTTTGAAGGAACTGAAAAGTTTGGAGACAGTGAAGAATTTGTGGTTGAAAATTCAGATGATATAAAATTTAGGCCCTAGTGTTTTATCCAGACAGAATTTAGACAGAGGTACTGATAGACCAAGACCTTAAGAACTGATCTTGATAGTCTTGGGACTGGGAAAAGAAGTATGGACCCCAAAAACTTATATGAGGAAGAAGTTTGCATGATAAACTTTTTGTCCATATCTTTTGGAACAAAGACTATGAAATCTGACCTACATAGAAGTGAACATGTTAAGGATTCAAGGGGAGTGCAATAAAATAAAATGATAAATACTTTATTTAGTTGCTTTATTATTTCTGTGACTCTATATTACAAGTAGAAAACATTTGTTTTTGAGGAGGCAAAGGTCATTTTTTAGTAAAGAATTGTGTCACTAAAGAGGGGAATACTAGATTATGATAACGTTTGGGAATTCTCTAGAGATTATTATTATTATGGGGGATGTCTACATGCCCTGGTTCATTTTTATTTAGGTGAAAGCCACACAGGTAGAAAGTCTGTGGTGATCCTTTTGTTGTGTATTTTGTTTCCTGCACTATTAGTTATGGGAAACATGTAACATCATAATAAGGCAATGTTTTGTTGATTATTTTATTTCGAGAACATTTCTCATGCAACATATGCTGACTTGGAACTTCCTATGTAGCTGAGGATGACCTTGAGCTTCTGATACTCCTGTCCATCAGTACTGGGATGATGGGAGGATGTGACTACTCCTGACTTATACAGATCAAGGGTTCCAAAGTAGGGATTCAAGCATGGTACACAATACCTCAATCTAAAGACAACATTCTTAGCTTCAAATATCTTTCAATGTTTCTATTTCTATTTTTTATGGTGTCTAATGATAGCACATTGACTCAATTCAGTGTTCAGTTGAGGATGAGCTAGGACTCCTGACCTTCCTGACTTTACCTCTTAGGTACCAAGATGTAAAGTGTAGACTATTGCACCTACATCATTTTCAAATACAGCATCAAGGCTGTGACTGTTTACAAGCTCCTGTGCACATATAATAGCAGTTATTTTTTGTGAATGCCATACGATTCTCAAGTTAATAATTGTAACTTAGTAATAAGTCCCTAGAATGAACACAGTAGAAATGACTGGGCAAATGTGTTTCATTTTCAGTTTATGGATCATTTCATCTGTGTGTCAGTGACTTGTAGGTGAACTGTTGAAGCTGCAAGCACTTCCTGAATATTACTTGCAAGATATGAGTAAAGTATTCTACTGCATTCCTTTTTCTCTTCAAAGAAAGTAAACAACACATTACTTGAAGGAGAGTTAACAATCTGGATAAAGGCAATCAGAACAGCACCTTTTCCTTCTTGAATCTTTGAGGATATTTACCAGCTCAAGTTCAGCAAATGCTATTTGCTCAGCAAGCCACTTTGAACCTTATAACATGATGTCAGTTTTTTCTACAGTCAGAACAACTTGTTTTCCTATGTGGTATATATTTTTCTTTCCAAAATGGTCAGTAAGGTTGAAATTTTCTGTCATCAATTTTGATAAGCTCAGGACATTCAGGATATTTGTAGGTGGCATGTTTTTTCCACTAAATGTATGTAACATACAATGTACTTCTGCAATTTTGTTCCCATATCATATCATATTTGAAATCTCTCCTGATATTTTAAGGCCTCATTATGCATTTCAAAATCTCGGTTCCTGTATCACCTGAAAATTCTGCTATTGGAATATCTTGCAGATGTATTGACATTAATATTTACTAAAATGTTTTGTATCTTTTGTCATTGGTGTGTTATCATTAAGATTATTTAACTCAATTAAAATAATCAACTCAGTGAACAAAGATAAATTTAAGAAAGAACCACCTTCCCCTAGGTGCTCATGTAATTGGAACACAGGCCATTGATGAACTGGTGTGAATAAAGTGATATTTTATTAAAATCAGAAGTCTATATTTAAGAGAAATATATCATATACAAAACCATATATTTGAGGTACATTATTTAACTCAGCTCATCTGAGAGGGATAATGATGCTAAACCTATAATTTTTCAGAAATGGAAACATGAAGCATTAACTTCAATGTTTCATGACTGGATTCTCAGGAAGCTGGCATCACTCATTTAGGAAAGTTTTTTGTGATCATACTCTTTCTAAATTGTTGAAGGTGATGAGTGTCTCCTTGTAATGACTTCTGGATAGCAGGTTTCTGGGAAATGTCCTTTAAATTTTATGCTGAATTTAAAGTGAGAATGAGATCAGGAATATAAAGAGCATGTTTTGAGTAAATTTATTGCTACCATGAGAGGTGCTACCTAAGGCTGTGACTCTTTAATACAGGTCATCATGTTGTGGTGACACCCAACCATGAAGTTATTTTCCTTGAAACCTCATAAGCATAATTTTGATACTTCTATGAATCATAATGTAAATATCTGTGTTTTAAATATCTGGTCTTAGGTGACCACTGTGAATGGACAGTAGGCCAGCAATTGGCCAGAAAGAGGACAAAACCCACAGGTTGAGAAACTTTGTGCTTCATTTATTGGGAACAAAATGACATAGTGTCAACAATTGGCAAATTCTAAGATTTCTTGGCAGGGTTAGACTCTCTGTAAGGAAAAAATAGGTGCTTCTATTGTTACTCCCTAGTTAGGGCAATGCCTTTCAGACTTTCAGACATGTCTGTGTTAGTCACCAGGAACAATAAATAACATTCAGATGCATTTCTGACAGCATTAGCAGGTGAATTACATACCTTGAAACAGTGGATTAGTAGGCCTTAACTGAGGAGACTCAATTTAGCCCCAGTTTTCTTAAGAAGAACCAGGGAAACATGAGGCTCACAAGACAATGGGGATGACTTTAGCCAAAATGCACAGAGAAGGGGGGAGATAGAACCTGTTGAGACCACCTTCAATAGATAGGCATGGCCACTGTTTGAGGGATGGAGCCACTTACCCATCTCAAAGTTCATAACCCAGAAATGAACCTGTCCAAAGGAAGAACAGAGACAAAATATGGAACAGAGACTGAAGGAAGGGCCAACCAGGGAATGCTCCACCTGGGGGTCCATCATGTCTACAGACACCAAACCCAACAGTGCTGCAGTGGTTAAAAGGTGCTTGCTGACAGGAACCTGGTGTGGCAGTTCCTTGGGAGGTCTGGCTATCAACTGACCAATGCAGATGTGGATGCTTAGAGCCAACGATCAGACTGAGCTCAGGGAACCTGGTGGGCGAGCTCTGCAGGGGGATTGCAACCCCATTGGAAGAACAACATAGTCTGGCCTGACCACCCAGTTCTCCCAGAGTCTAAACCACCAAACAAGGAGTGTACAGGGAGGGATCCATGGCTCCAAATACATATGTAGTAGAGGATGGCCTTGCCTGACAGCAATGGAAGGGAGGGCCTTGGTTCTGGGAAGGTTTGATGCCAGAGTGTAGGGAGATGCTGGTGAGATGGGGCAGGAGAGGGTTGGGGAGCACCCTCACACAAGCAAAGGGGAGGAAGGAGCATGTATGTGGGATGGGGTTTGTGGAGGGATAACTAGGAAGTAAGATATCATTTGGGATGTAAAAAAAATCTCATGATTAATGAGAGAGAGAGAGAGAGAGAGAGAGAGAGAGAGAGAGAGAGAGAGAGAGAGAGAGAGAGAACGCTTTAGTTAAGTTGAGATCATGTAACCTGATGTTCTGTGAGATCCAAGGAGGTGGTGGGGTGAGGGTTGGGCAGAAATCAATGAGATGGGGAAGATACTACCAGGACGTAGTTTTATTTCCAGATCTCTAAAATGAACAAAATATCAAATAAAAGACACAAACTAAATCAGAACTTTGCTAAACCCTTGAGTTGAGACAACTCAACTTTGAGCCTTCTATCACTCAAATTTGAGCCTCCAAGTTGGTATTAACATGCTTCAGTATAAATAACAAATTAATAACTTAGGATCTACTTACTAGAAAATAAAATATCCTTTTTTCCCTTCAGAAAAATCTTCCTTTACTTTCCTGTCCTAACAGAATCTTTGAACAACTATCATTGATTTATAGCACCAATCAGTAAAGAGGGCAGGGAAAGAATGTGTGTGTGTGTGTGTGTGTGTGTGTGTGCATATAAGAGAAAGAAAGTGCCTAGATCCATTCATTAATTTACTATTTAAGTCCCATTGCCTGATTATACATAAAATATAGGAATGTAGGCCTACTTAAAAAGACTAAAGAAACACACACATATATAAATATTATATATATATATATCTTATTTATGTACTATCTATCTATCTATCTATCTATCTATCTATCTATCTATCTATCTGGTGTTGTTTAACACAAGGGTACATATGTTAACTTTTAGGCCCCCTATAAGTAGTGAGAGAAACAGATCTTGAACATAGCATGTGACATTTATGAGACAGAACATAGAATTTGTGTTCAGATCTCCGTGAAAACAAAAGCAGATAAGTGAATTCACTCATTCATACCACACAAGCATATGATTATGCATAGAAGAACTTTTTATAAAATTACTTACATGCCTTTCGTTTTCTCAGACTTACGTTGTTAGTAATCTTGATCACAGAGCCCCTTTACCAAGAACTTCTGTGTCTGGTAGCAAAGTTTATAATATTTAAGAGGAGGGAAACATAGATATGATAAATCATCTTTCATTATTCAAAATAGTGGAAATCATAAAACGAATGACTTTAGAAATAATCTGTATGTTCCTTAGGAAAAGGGATTTTCCATTCTGTATTCCTTTTCAATCACTGTTAATCTCTCTGGAAATCTTGGTATGATCTTAGGACTGTTAATAAAACAGCATAAATATTAGTGACTATAAACTGCTAATTATGGAAAATTTAGATGTCTCTATGGCTAATACAATTAATTAGTGTATATTAAATATAATAAATAATTTAATTTTTATTGAAAACAATTATTAAAATATTTTATTAGTTACAGCATCACAGATTAATTGGTTTTTAAGCTAATGTATAGAGTAAGGTGTCCTGTGGCATGTGCTTGTAATCTTAGCACTTGTGAACAGAAATGGAAAATTGATATGGAAATTCGGTCCAGTCTGCTCCACATAGTGATGCCCAGTGCTCAACCTTTATTCTGCATAACACGGACATGCTTATAATCTTATAGCTCAGGATGCAGAGGAAGGAGAATCAAAAATTACATATCACCCATGGTTACACAGCAAGTTTGAGGCCAGGCTGGGTTAACTTGACACACTCTCTTTAAAAAACTGTTAAGCATTAAGCAAGTTAAATACAGAGTTTTATATGGAAACATGCATAAATTAATTTCTTAGGAAGAAAAACTTACAGAAAACCTCCAAATAGAGCATTGAACATTCTCGTCGGGCCTGCTCTCTCCACAGCTTCCCATGCGTTCAGCCAGGCACTATGCGGAAGCCAGACAATCACGTGGCCTACATGAATCCAAAAGCGATGGCTTGGTCAAGTGGTCCAATCCAGTCTTCAGGAACAACAATCCAGGATTATGTGAGTCGGCCAAGGCCTACTGGGAAGAAGTAAAGGAGCAGCTGGGAAAGATAAAGAAGGGTTCCAAGGCTTTGGCCGAGTTTGTAGACAAATGAATGAGAATTGGAAGAAAGAACTAGATAAACACAGAGAAAAATTATTAAGTGGGAAGGAGAGCTTATCCAAAAAATGACAGAAAAAGAAAAAGGAAAAGTAGAAATCTGGTAGGTATTCATCTTTATCATCAAGCTCTGATTCTTCCAGCAGTTCTAGAGATTCTGAAGATGAGGATTAAAAACAAACAAAAAGATGGAAGTAAAGAGAAGAGTGGTTGTCATGGGGTCCCTGAGACCTCGGTGTCAGACAGCCAGGATAGTTCAAAGAAGTCAAAAGATGTAACTGAAACAGAAAAGGACAGTAAAGGACTCAGCGAAAAGAGAAAGATGTATGAAGATAAACCTTTACCATCTGAGTCGCTGTCAGAGTCAGACTGGAGAGGTGCAAGCAAAGAAGAAGAAAGGCGGTGAAGAGCGAGAGAGAACAACGAACAAAGCCAAAACGAGAAGGAAGGATAAGAAGAACAGAGAGAAGAAAAAGATGGCGGAGAGTTCAAGCTCAGACTCGCCATCGCCTCCAGGAAAACCAGGGTCCTTACAGAATGCAATGTCAAAGGAGCCCTCAGCTGTGAAGATGATGACGTGACCTTTACAGATGGCCTTGAGCCACCATGTAGTTGCTGGGAATTGAACTCAGGACCTTTGGAAGAGCAGTCAGAGCTTTAAACCACTGAGCCATCTCTCCAGAGCCTCCTTTCTGTCTTTTGAAAAAAAAATGTTACATGTTTTCTTTCATTCGAGGTTCCTAGCTCCACAGCTTCTCTTTTGGAGTAGTAGGAACATATCCTAGTGTTTCACATAAGTTTGGTACGTGTCGTGCTACTGAACCATACTTTTAGCCCACAACTTTGTCTTCCATTTATGAATTCAATGGTAACATTGCTTTTGCAATTTGCATTAATCCTGTCCAAAAATTCTTAGATTATATGACCAGAGGAACAGAGGAAAACATAAGGTCACTCAAATATCAACTATACATTGTGTGTGTGTTAGCTGTTTCTCAGGGCACACACACACACACACACACACACACACATATATATATATATATATATATATATTTATATTTATATTTATATTTATATATTTATATATCTTTTCACAAATGAGAAAAATGCTGACCTAAAATTTCAGCAGCTCACTGAAGAAAACCCAAGAATTTGAACAGGTATTTAAAAAAAAAATAATGAAAATGTCTACATAAAGTTTAATATTTTCATTATCTTATATATCTAACATGTACAAATTAAAATAGTAATCCAATTTATACTATCAGTGACTATTCGTATGTTGTTACAAATACACACCTATAATGACAGAGGAAGCAGGGGGCAGAATTAGCTCTGCCCCTTTCAGTGGCTGCACGAAGTGGTTGACCCTATTGGGACTTGGGTGGAAAATGTTCAAAGGAATGTTCGTTCTTAGCTGTCATTTCCCTTCCTTTTTTATGTTTTAGTTTTAGACCCCAGCCAATAGAATGTACCCTAAACAAACCCCTCTGAAAACTGCCTCAGTGACTCATCCAGACATATGCCTCTTGGGTGATGTAAATCCAGTCATGCTGGCCGTCTGAACCAATCACGATCCCAGAACATGTCAAAACAAAACAAAAACAAAAAACAACATAGCAAAGGTATGTTAAAAGTGTTAAAATATATAGAAATGACACTAAAAGAATGTTTTTGCAAAATAAAGGGCATTGGATACTTTTCTGCAGCAAATTATTTGTTCCTCTCTGTTCTCTATGAGCACGAGTGTGCTCACAAAATGGCATTGCAGCAGTGGGCATTTCATGAATTCTTACTTTGTGTCTAACACCTCACTGAAGAATTCATCAGGACAGTCTCACTAAATCCTCATAACAACCTACAGTCTGAGAAGTCATACCCTCTGCATGTGACATAGCAATGACCTCAGAGAGATCAAGTTCACAAGCTAGTTACTGGGGAGACCAAGATATGAATCACTGTGTCAGACTCCAGTTCAGCAAGGGTCAACTGGAGAGAAGCATTATTATCAAAATGTAACTGATTGGAGATTAAAGTCATAATCCTGTTCCAAAGGGAGGGCTCGTACTGTCACTAACATTATGCAAATTCACGATGGCTCATATAATCACCTTTCTTTGATTCATAAAGGTGATATTCATTATAGCACCAGCATGAGTACAATAAATGTCTGTTCTGAGCATTTTCAGACCTGAAACTGGGAAAAGGGAGCTTGTTGACACAGTTACTTCTCTCTCTCTCTCTCTCTCTCTCTCTCTCTCTCTCTCTCTCTCTCCCCTCTCTCTCCCTGCTGGTTTGCTTTGTTAGCTCCCTGCTGACCCTTGTCTCCCCACATCTTTGATCTGTTGTACCCATATTCATGAATGTTGAGAACAATTTAACTACCATTTCTTCTTTTATTTTAAATATGTGGCCTAAAATAAGTTCTTCAGACACATGATAAAATTAAGAGAATTCAAAGGGAGGTAGGCATCTTTCTTAGTGAGGTCTGCATTCCATTAAATGGAGATCTATGTATAAACATAGTAAGCATATACAACATGTATAAAATATGAGACTATATAAGCATACATATAATAGAATACAGAGCAAGACCTATTAATATAATAATTTTATATATGAATATGTCAAAAATGAATAATATATAATTGTGACAATCTTAGGTCACAGTAGGAATTTTAAAAGCACAAATACAAATAATCACATTACCATGAAACAGGTAAGGCTTTAAAAATACAAGTTCACCATTCAATATGTTTTGGCATAATACTCAACTAATGTATTACTTCTGGGACATATCAACATTGTATTAAAATTAATCTTAGCATAAAACTCATAATTTTTGACCCAATAATCCTTTAAGTATCTTCTTTTTAAACTACTAATAAATTTTGATTTTTATAATAGCAGTGACTAAAATAGGTATACTCACCATTTTTTCCCCAAAATGTCTTTTTTTATTGGTTATCTTTAGTCTCTTCTAAATGCAAATCAGAAAATTATGAACAGCGTAGGTATTTCAATTGTCACAAACTGGGCCTAGAGTTAACATGAGATGTTGAATATGGGCAGCTATACACTGTCAATACCATTTCACTATGAACTATTCTAGAACTAAGTATTAGAACAGTTAGTGAAGAACACCTTTTAATTTACCTTTACATACTGAATAGATAGCTATAGATATATTCCTAAGATTACCACATCACCACTACACACACACATACACACACACACACACACACACACACACACACACACACATTTCTAAAAACACAAATACACACTGCTCAGTTCGTTTAATGCTAACTCTGTAGATTTCCAGTGCTGATGATTTTTGATTGGATAACCAATTGGTGTGCTCTTCCATAGGAAAATTAGTTCTCTTGATCTCAGTGCTCCATAGTTGCCTCTTGTGCTCTCCGGGGTTGAAGCTCCTGGGCTTAGCACTGTCCATACTAGCATGTTAATTGTTGTGATTTTTCCCCTCATCTGCGTGACTATCTAAATATGAACAAAATAAAGTCAACAGTAGGCTTTCTTACATGGATGGGAATTAATTGTTTTTAAATCAGTAAGCAACTTGAAGAAAGCAAAAGGGACATTTTTCAGGCACCGCTATACTATAATTGTTCTGAGTCCTGTGAATAACTTCTCCTCTTGTATGCTCAGAAAACTGTCAAGTGTTCGTTACTAATGGATGAGCTTTCCATCACCGATTATTGCTCTATTGATGCATTAAGTGCAGGGAGAAATTCGCAGGTAGCTCGTGGCTTATTTTTAAGATTCCAGGTGTTCGATTCATCTGCATCTGAATATGACACCACATAAGCATGCTGGCTGATTTGCCAGTGTAAACGAGGTGCCGCAGTCTGTACTTTTTACTTTCTTCAGAAATCTAACACAAGCCTCATTATTTATGTAGGGTGGCATTAAGATGCTCACTTGGTACAGAAATAAGCACATTGATGATGTTAATTCCAGCACTTCATTTGCTGCAGAACACTTACACTTAAATATAGCAGAGGACTATGTGCCATTTCTCATGCATTTCCCATTTCAGCATTTGATTATAGCTTTCTATTTGTGGCAAGTTACTTCTGCAAGATTTCCTAGATTTAATTTAAATTTTTAAATATTTTACTTCGAAGTTTCTAAGTAAGTAACCTGTGCAGGGTTTGAGCATGACTTACCTTTTATGAGAGGAGATAGTGATCACTGTAATACACTTGCAAGCCCCAACGTTTGTTACTCTAAGGGTAACCTGAAACAGAACATAAGGATAGAAAACACTGAGCAGTATTAGGAAAGGCATCAGGTTCTTATAAATCTCTGTATAAAACACAGCTTCTAAAGAAGCAGATGGATCTCCTCACAGTGAGTTGAGCATTTTTATGGTCCACTGGAACACCCAAAGTATCAATGAAGAAGGTTAGTCCCTAAACCAAACTGTCTTCACGATAGAGAACAAACAACTCAACAGTGAACCAGGGAACTTTGTCATCCTGTTACACAAACAACAGGAGGTGAGATGGGGCTGAGGCAACGTCATTCTATCATTGATTCTTGGTTTCCAACATAGGTATTAGCTGTTTCCTGCCAGAGATGAATATCATTAAACAAATTAACTTCCAAGATCAGAAATCTCAAACATTTATTAAACATTCAAATAAAACTACTTCGCATTCAAAAATAAATACTTCTCATTCAAAAGGGGCAAACCCAGATCTCGAATTAGTAACTTTTTTTTACAGGACATCTAACGACTGCTCCATAATTATGATCAACAAGCACAATATAAATGAATTTAAAGCTACAGATAGAAGAGTTATTCCTTAAATATTTTTTAAAAGACAATGAAAGTGAATGGAGTGTAAAAGTATCTGAGATAATGTAAAGAAAACATAATATGAAATCTAAATATAAACAAGAAAGTTGTAAGTTAAAGGCTTAAGTTTAAATTAAACTCAGTGGTAAGACCACTTAAAAAACAAACACAGAAAATGAGTTCATATATCTAGCACCAAGATGAACAGCTGAAAACAGTCCCTTAAACTTTTGGCCTCTTTTTATGCATCACAAATCTAAAACTAAGTTTTTTTCAGACTGTTTTTGGTACGTATAGATCTATCAGAGAAATAACTGTCCATGGAAGCTGGACCCTTATGAAATAAATTACTTCAATAAGAAGACTTAAAAAGAAACAGTATTCTTTGATTCGTAATCTTTACAATAAATGATAGAAGACACAAAACAGTGTTATTCATATATATCTCAGCAGAACTCCTAAGCGATTGAGTCCCTATTGTCAATGGGAAGTGGTATTTTGAAAGCAATTATTTCCCTCATTGGCAAATTTCAATATAAGACTTTAAATATTCAGCCATCATGGTTAAAAGAATGTGTTGGTAACCCACCAGTCTTTCTACTTTCATTTCTAGAGTACATGCAGAGTAAACCTAGTACAATTATTATTCACTTTAGGAGTTTAAAATAGAAAATAAGAGTCAATATCAAGTGGCTTGGAAAATATCCTGTGCTGAGAAATACTGGGGAGAGTTCTTTTTACTGCATACAAAGGTCTCTCATGTCATATTCCTTCAAGAGTAGACAGTTACAATTACCCTGAAATCTGTTGTTCACTGTAGACACCTTCAGCACTATCTTCTTAGATCTTTTGGCTAACTTGCTGAGGACTTTATCAAGCATTTGCTATGTCATGGAGATGGTTTCACTCACCAAACCCCATAGTATGTCTTCAGATGGCTTCCAATATTTACTCTGAATGTAACTGAATATAGAATGGCTTGTTTGATTCTTTTCTATCTAGATGAATAAATCTTTCCCAATATAGATAAAAAATCTGAGTCACATTCTTACATAACACTTGTTTTCTCACTTAAATTAGTTATTTTAATTTTCTTCAACTTTGTCTTTGAATTCACAGTGTCCTTGCATGGCACTAGTAGTCTGCCTCTCAGCCTCTGTTGGCCTTTAGTGCACCTTGAAGTAAACTTTTGCTCATGAAAGTATGTATGGGGTTGTTTTCTGGCCTGATTCATAATATTGTTGTACGTTGGAGAGCAAAGAGGTCGCAACAGTGTGTGAGAAATGGATGGGTGGCTGGTGTAATAGTGTAAGAACACACAACATTAACTTTCTTATCCTACATGGGCAGTGTAAGGAATTGAGATGATTACATCAGTAACATCCAAGGCTACTGAGCAAAAATAACCATGACAGATAAAGTAATTGTAACCAAATTAGAAATATTGTAAGTTTGATTATTTCCTGCCATGTAATTCCCTGGGTGTATTTATTTGTTTCTTTTTGTTCTAGAGCTTTATGATGTGCTGTCAAGCTGATACTGTATGTTCTCTCCAGTTTCTGTTTGAAGGCACGCAGAGCTATGAGCTTTCCTCTTAGCACTGCTTTCATGTGTCCCATATGTTTGGGTATTTTGTGCAAATCCATTAGCATGCTTGTCCAGACAGTACAGGCATCACAGCGCAGCTGGAGGAGGAACCAATGAAAACTCAAAGATGGGTCAAGATTTGAAATAATTCACAACATGCTTAATCTCACATAATAATTTAAATACTTGAAATAATTGAATTTCATGCTTATTTTAAAATTTATTTCATGCTGCCAGTATTTTGTGCTAGTTAAAAGTATTTGCTATAGCATATTTACACAAATCTCACATTTTAGAAAACACTATAGAATTTCTTATAGTGACTCACCTGCTATATATTTATACATGTTCCCTTAAACAAAATTTTCTGTTAGCAATAGAACAAATGCTTTATTTAAAAACAAAATGAAGACTAGATGGTGTTTATTTAAAGCCACACAAAGAATTGCACAGAACATAGCAGATCATTCTAGATATGGAAATGTGTCTGAATAGTGGCATGCAGTAGTGTGCTTCCTGGTTGTCATGGCAACTGCATCCAAAATTATTGCATCAAATCATCATTTTCTATGGGTTTTCAAAAGACAGGAATGTATAAAATAGCAAGCGATATAATTCCTCCATTTTACCTCTGATTTTGCAAATGTCAATAATGAAATATAATGAAACATAATGAAATGTAAATGAATTAAAGAGATAAATAATATGGATGGTGGAAATGTAAAGTTTAGACCTGAAGTGAAAATGAAATGGATTCATTCATTTTTAACAAAAGAGAATTGAGAAAGTTGTATATTAGCTTCTAGAAAATCATTCAGCTCTGCTACCTACTACATGTTCTCTGGTCAATAACTGGATACAACTTCAGAAGAGGTGCCAACTATGATTATTTATGTTTATATCTTAGCTTCAGCCATGCCATGAATCACACAAAAGCCTGATTTGCACCTTTTCCCCAGATTTATTTTTGACACTCTGATGCCTCAGTTTTTGAAAACATCAACTACTCAGAGGTTATCTGTGCAACCAGAACTGTCTCTGTGCGAGAGCAATGCGAGTGCCGTGCCATTCTTTTGCTTATTACAAAAACCACACAAACCCCAATGGATTTTTCAGTTTCAGTGTGTTCCTATTTTTGATTTCCAGTACAATATTTATGGTATGGCCCTAGAGATTTTTTGCAGCCCTGTGTATTGAATCCATCCTAGGCATTTACTCGATGACTCTGACATGACCAGCCTTTTGTAATGTATTGTGAGAGAGGAAGGCAAGCATTTCTCTGGGATTCTATGGTCTCAACTACCTAGGGAGCTCTAAGAACAGGCATGGGGCACCACACCCCCTTTAGAATTCTAATTGCAGTAACAATGGCCCTGAGGAGATTAACTGTGAAGAAAGAGAAAGTCAAGAGTTCCTCAGAATCAATGTGTCTGTTGTGTAAGTGGATACAGATTCTTATGTGGAGAGGCCATAGGTAAATAAATATGTAACTGAGAGGATTTAAGGAGAAGTTATTGCTTTAGGACTCTGTGATGACTATTTTTATCCTGTTGAGCAATAATGTTCTGCCTTACTTGAAGTGCAGATAATTCCATAAAACTATGTGCCATATTTGTTATAGAATTGTTAAAAAGGAAAATCATAGGACTTGGTATAGGTTAAGATCAAACAGCAGTTAAAATTGCTTTGTTATTCAGGATTACTTTCTACTGAAATGGTATAACAATGTATATTCAGGTAATTAGAATGTATATTTTGTATGCCAAACTTGGCTTCCTCTGAAAAGAAAAAACATTCTATGAATATTTCAGGCAATGCCAGGCAGAAAGTGGCAGCATTGATTTCCTCTTCAGGAAGGAGCTGAAAATACTGCGTGCCACAACACGCAGCAGTGTGCTGGCCGACCATCACAGCCCCCTCTTCTATTTGCGAGTGCACACAGCGGCTGAGGAGCAAACCATTTGAGCTTAAGTTATTGGTTCTCTTGCTTTTCTTATTTTGCTGAACTCACTATTTTTTTTTAATCCAAATCGATAAGCTATTCAGGCAAACTCTGCAGATAGGACTTTTTATTCTTAAGTCGATTTGACATGCGGTGGATTTTAGTGTGGATCTAATCAGAGGAGAGGCCCATTTCCAAGCGGTGAGCTTCAGGCAAGGATTCCTTTTGCAAGCTTGCCTAGAAACTCTTCTCCTAAAATATGACTCTGCTCTAACAAGTGGAAAAATACATTATTGAGAGGTGTGTCTAAAAGTCAAGAGTCCTGCCAAAAGTATTTATGTCACCCAAGTGTAGTGGACATCATGAATTTGATTTGTCTTTTAAGGTTGATTTAATTTTTCAGATTTCTTTCTTTACATATAGAAAAAATACCAAGTTAGTGTCAACATACTGACTGTGGCTCTGCTGGCATGTGATTGTATGACTTTAGATAATAAAGTCCAACATGTAGCTAATCTTAACAGTGACAATTCATATTAAAACTCTGAAATCTCTTATGAGGAGTAAATATATTGCGGTGAAACTCAATATCACAATGCCTAGTGAAGCAAACATTTGATAATTACCATTCTTTAATTTGTACCCTATTCCCAGTCCTTAGAGCATTGGTTTTGGGTTTTTTCTGTCATTTGAACAGAGTTTTCAGGAAAACAAAAGAAGAATCAGACACAAAAGGAGTTGTAGGGAGTAAAATTGCTCAGAGCAAGCATATCAAGGTTATTAATATGGAGGCAGAGCAGGTGTTGAGAGAAGTTAGGGACATTTGCACAAACAACTATCCAAGCAAGCAGAAGAGCATGCCAGGGGTGGTTGTTTCTTCTGCAGATACTTGACCAAAGTCGCTACTCTTTGATCTATGTAATTTTATCATTATTCTGTGACTGCTTTTACTCTGAATTATTCAAACAATATAAGCCAGCAAGGGAGGTGAAGGCTTTCTTCAGCTAAAATCTTTCAGACATTAAGAATGTGGTTTAAATAGAGTTGTTGTTTCTTATATATTTTTTTTCTGTTTTCCACTTTCTTTCTTTCTTTCTCCATCTTATGGTCTGAACAAATGTTGCTCTTGGGCAGACCAAGTTTTAGGAGCTGTTTTACAACTTCAGGAAGGCTGTATGCACACTAATAGAACAGAATTGTCTCAGAGCCATGTCCTTGAATGGCCACTGAAATTTTCGCTCGGCTCCCTACTCATCTGGAGAGAGCTGCAGTGAAAGACTGGTAATGAAAATAACAGCAGCATTATTGGCTTATGCTGGGAAAGTTATTGCAGATGACATTTCTCTCTAAAGTGCATGTACTCATACAATTTGATTCTTGGGCTGTAGTTCTACATGTGAACTCCTGGAATAATGGGTTGCTAATATAATATTTTGAGAGTTTCAATATCAACAAAATTTATATTATTATATATGAAAATTCAATTAATGTTTTTTTATTTTATTTAATATTTATTTTCTATATTCTATGTTTACATTCCAAAGGCTTTCCCCTTTCCCAGTTCCCCCCACCATATGTCCCATAATTCCTCTCCCCCCCAGCTATTCCCCAATCATCCCCCCCCCACGATTTCTCTGTTCTGGGTCTACAATACTGGATCCAATCTTTACAGGCCCAGAGTCCTCTCCTTTCTTCTTCTTGGGAGTCATTTGACTTGCTAATTGTGCCTTGAGTATTTAGTGCTTCTGGGCTCATTAATATCCACTTATCAGTGATTGCATTTCATGTGTATTCTTTTGTGATTGGGTTAGCTCACTTAGGATGACATTTTCCAGATCTAACCATTTACCTACAAATTGCATGAGTTCATTATTTTTAATTGCTGAGTAGTACTCCATTGTATAAATATACCACATTTTCTGTATCCATTCCTCTTTTGAGGGATATCTGGGCTCCTTCCAATATCTGGCTATTATAAACAATTAATGTTTTTCATGTAAAAGATTTTGTATGTGCATACAAAAAGTGTGCATGCTAATGCATGATGTGAGAGCCTGGGGTGCTGGGCAGGGGAAAGCTGAATAATAAGCACTATGCTGTTCCTAAAGAATTGGTGAGAATATGAGTTTGTGGGATAGGATTATCCTGGGTCACAGAGTACCAGGGAGACCCAGGGAGTCTACCTTCCCTTACCTGTCCATCTCTGAGGTTGCTCCTGCACATCATGATCCCTGGCTTCTACATTATATACATGCTAGAGGTTGAACTCAGTTCCTCATACAGGAGCAGCTATGAACATGCTATGAACTGGGCTCTTTTGTTATTTTGTGTATCCTATATATATTGGTCCTTTGTTAAATATTTCAAGTTTTATGATACATTTGTGAATATATAATCACACACATGCATGCATATATATATATACATATACACATGCACATATATTATATGCACATATATGTGTGTGTCTATATATATGTTTACCAAGGCTATATCACATTAAAATTATATAAATTATGTTATTATGTATTTTGTCTATCATTGTTATAGTAACTTGGATTTATCTTTAACCTAGAACATCCTTACAGTTGAAAATATATAACTTAGACAGCTCGTCTCTGCCGACTGCTGGGGTCCAGCTCGATTGGCTTGCAGAGGAGGGCACCATCTTGCCTTGGAGCACTGAGGGCTGCTGGCAGCTGTAGCCATGTGCATGGACAGAGTCTTAACCAAACATCAACTACCCTGTCAGGCTCTTGCTGAGCCAGGGCAGCTTGGAGGCGGGAGGTCTGTGCACAGACAGCTCTACAGTGCACCCAGAGCCAGATCAGCTAGGCAGGCGGTCTCTGTGCTGATCTGGGCAGGCACCAACTTGCTGGGGGGGGGGGGTCTGTGCCTGTAGTACAGCCAGAGGCTGACATCTTGCCTCAGGGCACGACAGACAGCTAACCAGACAGAGCCCTATGGACTGGGAGCACCAACATCTAGGCTCCTCCAGAGCTGAGAAGGTTATTTCGGAGCCCAGTGGCAGAAACATCCCGATCTCCACCTCGGGAGCATGGATTCCCACTACTACAGCAGCACCAAACCCCAGGCTCACATGAGCTTCAAACACCAACCAGTAACAAGAAGACCAACTAACTCCAGAGATAAACAGGTAGCAAAAGGCAACATTACTAACAGAAATCCAGGCAATATGGCAGCATCTGAACCCAATTCTCCAACCACAGCAAGTCCTGGATTCCCCAACACACCAGAAAAACATAAGTTGGATTTAAAATCACTGGTCCTGATGCTGCTAGAGGAACACAAAAAAGACATAAACAAATCTCTTAAAGAAATGCAGGGGAACATGAATAGGGTAGAACCCCTACAATGCAAACACAAAAATCACTTAAAGAATTCCAGGAGAATATGAATCAACAGACAGAAGCCAATAAAGAGGAAATGAAAAAAATCACTTAAAGAATGCAGGAGAAATTGAGTCAACAGGCAGAAGTCATGAAAGAGGAAACACAAAAATCTCTTAAGGAATTACAAGAAAACACAAACAAACAAGTGAATGAACTGATCAAAACCATCCAAGATTTAAACACAGAGGTAGAAACAACTAAGAAATCACAAAGGGAGACAACTATGGAGATAGAAAACCTTGGGAAGAAATCAGGGGTCGTAGATCCAAATATCAACAACAGATTACAAGAGATCAAATTAAGAATCTCAGATGCTGAAGATACCATAATAACCATTGACTCCACAGTCAAAGAAAATGCAAAATGCAAAAGGCTTGTAACCCAAAACATCCAGGAAATCCAGGACACAATGAGAAGACCAAACCTAAGGATTATAGGGATAGATGAGAGTGAAGATCTACAATTTAAAGGGCCAGCAAATATCTTCAACAAAATTATGGAAGTAAACTTCCCTAACCTAAAGAGAGAGATGCCTATAAACAGACAAGAAGCTTACAGAACTCCAAACAGACTGGACCAGAACAGAACTACCTCCTTTCACATAATAATCAAAACCCCAAACGTACTAAACAAAGAAAGAATATTAAAGGCAGTAAGAGGAAAAGGCCAAGTAACATATAAAGGAAGACCTATCAGAATCACACCAGATATCTCACCAGAGACCATGAAAGGTAGAAGATCCTGGGAGGATATCATGCAGACCCTAAGAGAACACAAATATCAGCCAAGACTACTATACCCAGTAAAACTCTCAATCAGCATAGATGGAGAAATCAAAATATTCCATGACAAGACAAAATTTACACAATATCTGTCCACTAATCCAGCCCTACAATGGATAATAGGAGGAAAACGCCAATACAAGGAGGGAAAAGACACCCTAGAAAAAAGCAAGATAGTAACCATCTTCCATCAAATTCAAAAGAAGATAACCACTCAAAAACAAAAATAACATCAAAAATGACAGGAAGAAATACTCACTATTCCTAAATATATCTTAACATCAATGGACTCAATTCCCCAATAAAAAGACATAGACTACAGACTGGATACAGAAACAGGACCCTACATTTTGCTGCATACAGGAAACACACCTCAGGGTCAAAGACAAATGCTACCTTAGAGTAAAAGGCTGGAAGACAATTTTACAAGAAAATGGTCTCAGGAAACAAGCCAGAGTAGCCATTCTAATATCAGATAAAATTGACTTTCAACCTAAAGTCATCAAAAGAGACATGGAAGGTCACTTCTTGCTGGTCAAAAGAAAATTCCACCAAGAAGAACTCACAATTCTAAACATCTATGCTCCAAATGCAAGGGTTCCCTCATTCATAACAGAAACTTTACTAAAGCTCAAAGCACACATTGTACCTAACACAATAATTGTGGGGGACCTCCACACTCCACTATCCACAATGGACGAATCAGGAAAACAGAAACTAAACAGGGACACAGGAAAATTCATTGAAACTTTGGAATAATTGGATTTAACACACACACACACACACACACACACAAATATATATATATATATATATATATATATATATATATATATATAAACATTTCATCCTAAAGCAAAAGACTATACCTTTTTCTCAGCACCTCATGGTACCATCTCCAAAATCAACCATATAATTGGTCACAAGTCAGACCTCAATAAATATAAGAAGATCAAACTAATCCCATGCCTCCTGTCTGATCACCATGGAGTAAGAGTGGTCTTCAATAACAACAAAAACAACAGAAATTCCTCATACACATCTACTCAATGATACCTTAGTCAAGGAATAAAGAAAGAAAGAAATCAAAGACTTTCTAGACTTTATTGAAAATGAAGGCACAACATACCCAAATCAATGAGACACAATGAAAGCAGTGCTTAGAGGAAAACTCATAGCCCTGAGTGCCTCCAAAAAGAAACAGGAGGGAGCATATACTAGCAACTTAACGGCAAACCTGAAAGCTCTTGAACAAAAAGAAGCAATTTCACCCAGGAGGAGTTGAAGACAGGAAATCATCAAACTCAGGGCTGAAATCAATCAAGTTGAAACAAAAAGAACCATACAAAGAATCATAAAAAACCCAGAAGCTGGTTCTTTGAGAACATAAACACGATAGATAAAGCCTTAGCCAGACTTACCAAAGGGCACAGAGACAGGATTCAAATTAACAAAATTAGAAATGAAAAGGGAGATATAACAACAGAAACTGAGGAAATTCAAAAAATCATCAGATCCTACTACAAAAGCCTATACCCAACACAACTGGAGAATCTGGAGGAAATGGACAATTTTCTAGACAGATACCAAATACCAAAATTAAATCAGGATCAAATAGATCATCTAAACAGACCCATAACCCCCAAAGAAATAGAAGGGGTCATAGAAAGTCTTCCAACCAAAAAAAGCACAGGACCAGATGGTTTTAGTGCAGAACTCTATCAGACATTCAAAGAAGACCTAATACCAATACTCTTCAAATTATTCCATAAAATAGAAACAGAAGGAACACTATACAACTCATTCTATGAAGCCACAATTACCCTGATACCAAAATCACACAAAGATCCAACTAAAAAAGAGAATTTCAGACCAATCTCCCTTATGAACATTGATGCAAAAATACTCAATAAAATTCTTGCCAACCGAATCCAAGAACACATCAAAACCATCATTCACCATGATCAAGTTGGCTTCATCCCACAGATGCAGGAATGGTTCAATATATGGAAATCCATCAACGTAATCCACTACATAAACAAACTCAAAGAAAAAAACTACATGGTCATCTCATTAGATGCTGAAAAAGCATTCAACAAAATTCAGCATCCTTTCATGCTAAAAGTCTTGGAAAGAACAGGAATTCAAGGCCCATACCTAAACATAGTAAAAGCAATTTATAGCAGACAGTTAGCCAACATCAAATTAAATGGAGAGAAACTTGAAGGAATCCCACTAAAATCAGCGACTAGACAAGGCAGCCCCCCCCCACCATATCTTTTCAATATAGTACTTGAGGTACTAGATACAGCAATTTGACAACATAAGGAAATCAAAGGGATACAAATTGGAAAGGAAGAAGTCAAACTATCACTATTCACAGATGATATGATAGTATATTTAAGTGACCCAAAAAACTCCACCAGAGAGCTCCTACAGCTGATAACCAACTTCAGCAAAGCAAATCAGTAGCCTTCCTGTACTCAAAGGACAAGCAGGCTGAGAAAGAAATTAGGGAAATGACACCCTTCACAATAGCCACAAACAATATAAAGAATCTTGTTATGCCTCTAACCAAACAAGTGAAAGATTTGTATGGCAAAAACTTCAGGACTCTGAAGAAGGAATTGGAAGAAGACTTCAGAAAATGGAAAAATCTTCCATTCTCATGGGTTGGCAGGATTAATATAGTTAAAATGGCAATCTTGCCAACTGCAATATACAGATTGAACACAATCCCCATCAAAATCCCAACTCAGTTCTTCACAGAGTTAGAAAGAGCAATTCTCAAATTCATCTGGAATAACAAAAAACCCAGGATAGCTAAAGCTATCAACTGTAAAAGAACTTTTGGGGAATCAATATCCCGGACCTCAAGCAATACTACAGAGCAGTAGTGTTAAAAACTGCCTGGTATTGGTACAGTGACAGAGAGGTGGATCAATGGAATAGGATTTAGGACCCAGAATTGAACCCACACATCTATGGCCAATTGATCTTTGACAAAGGAGCTGAAAACATCCAGATAGCCTTTTCAACAAATGGTGATGGCTCAACTGGAGGTCAACGTGCAGAATAATGAGAATTGATCAACTCTTTTCTCCTTGTACTAAGCTTAATTCCAAGTGGATCAAGGACCTCCAAATTAAACCAGACACTAAAATTAATAGAAGGGAAATTGGGGAAGACCCTTGAAGACATTGGCTCAGGGGGAAATTTCCTGAACAGAACACCAATAGCTTATGCTCTAAGATCTAGAATAGACAAATGGGACCTTATAAAATTACAAAGTCTCTGCAAGGCGAAAGACACTGTCAAAAGGACAAATCGGCCACCACCAAATTGGGAAAAGATCTTCACCAACCCCACATCCGACAGAGGGCTAATATCCAATGTATACAAAGAACTCGAGAAGTTAGACCCCGGAAAACCAAATAACCCTATCAAAAAATGGGGTGCAGAGCTAAACAAAGACTTTTCACCTGAAGAAATTCGGATGGCTGAGAAACACCTTAAAAATGTTCAACATCATTAGTCATTAGAGAAATGCAAATCAAAACAACTCTTAGATTTCACCTCATACCAGTCAGAATGGCTAAGATTAAAAACTCAGGAAACAGCAGGTGTTGGCGAGGATGTGGAGAAAGAAGCACACTCCTCCACTGCTGGTGGGAGTGCAAGCTGGTACATCCACTCTGGAAATCAGTCTGGCAGTTTCCCAGAAAACTGGACACGATACTTTCAGAGGACCCAGCCATACCACTCCTCCTCATATACCCAGAAGATTCACCAGCATGCCATAAGGATATATGCTCCACTCTGTTCATATCAGCCTTATTTATGATAGCCAGAAGCTGGAAAGAACCCAGATCTCCTTCAATGGAAGAATTGATACAAAAATGTGATTATGGGGCACAGAAAGCTCAGCTGCGGGTGCAGACTGCCGGCCGGGACCAGCTCTCTGAGCGGACAAGCAGCGAGGGGCCACCCTCCTGCCCTGGGGCACAGCTCGGAACTCTAGCAGCAGGAGTCAGGGACCTGGACTCAGAGCGAGCATAGTACAGCACAGACAAGCTGCCAGAAGGGATCTGTCTCCTGGGGACAGGCGTGCTGTGCTTTCAGCAGGGTGCCATCTACAATAAGACCAACTAACGCCAGAGATAAAGAGATGGCAAAAGGCAAACGTAGGAACGTTATTATCAGAAATCAAGGCAATATGGCACCATCTGAACCCAATTCGCCAACTACAGCAAGTCCAGGATACCCCAGCACACCAGAAAAACAAGAGTTAGATATAAAAGCACAGGTCATGATGCTCCTAGAGGAACACAAAAAAGACATAAACAAATCTCTTAAAGAAATGCAGGGGAACATCAATAGGGTAGAAGCTCTTACAATCCAAACACAAAAAACACTTAAAGAACTCCAGGAGAATATGGGCCATCAGACAGAAACCAATAAAGAGGAAATGAGAAAATCAGTTAAAGAAATGCAGGAGAACTTGAAACAACAGGCAGAAGTCATGAAAGAGGGAGCACAAAAATATATTAAAGAATTACATGAAAACACAAACAAACAAATGATGGAACTGAGCAAAACCATCCAAGATCTGAACACAGAGGTAGAAACAACTAAGAAATCACAAAAGGAGGCAAACTTGGAGATAGAAAACCTTGGGAAGAAATCAGGGGTCGTAGATGCAAACATAAACAACAGAATACAAGAGATAGAAAAAAGAATCTCTGATGCTGAAGATAACATAGTAACCATTGACTCCACAGTCAAAGAAAATGCAAAATCCAAAAGGCTTGTAACCCAAAACATCCAGGAAATCCAGGACACAATGAGAAGACCAAACCTAAGGATTATAGGGATAGATGAGAGTGAAGATCTACAACTTAAAGGGCCAGCAAATATCTTTAACAAAATTATGGAAGAAAACTTTCCTAACTTAAAGAGAGAGATGCCCATGAATATACAAGAAGCCTACAGAACTCCAAACAGACTGGACCAGAACAGAAACACCTCCCGTCACATAATAATCAAAACCCCAAATGTACTAAACAAAGAAAGAATATTAAAGGCAGTAAGAGAAAAGGGCCAAGTAACATATAAAGGAAGACCTATCAGAATCACACCAGACTTCTCTCCAGAAACCATGAAAGCTAGAAGATCCTGGGCAGACCTCATGCAGACCCTAAGAGAAAACAAATGTCAGCCAAGACTACTATACCCAGCAAAACTCTCAATCAACATAGATGGAGAAATCAAAATATTCCATGACAGGACCAAATTTACACAATATCTTTCCACTAACCCAGCTCTACAAAGAATAATAGGAGGAAAACTCCAACACAAGGAAGGGAATGGCAACCAAGAAAAAGCAAGACAGTAAACTTCTTCCATCAAACTCAAAGGAAGATAACTACTCAAAAACAAAAATAACATCAAAAATGTCAGGAAGTAATAATCTTTATTCCTTAATATCTCTTAACATCAATGGACTCAACTCCCCAATAAAAAGACATAGACTAACAGACTGGATATGGAAACAGGACCCTACATTTTGCTGCTTACAGGAAACACACCTCAGAGTCAAAGACAAACACTACCTTAGAGTAAAAGGATGGAAGACAATTTTGCAAGCAAATGGTCACAGGAAGCAAGCTGGAGTAGCCATTTTAATATCAGATAAAATTGACTTTCAACCTAAAGTCATCAAAAGAGACACAGAAGGTCACTTCCTGCTAGTCAAAGGAAGAATCCACCAAGAAGAACTCACAATTCTAAACATCTACGGTCCAAATGTAAGGGCACCCTCATTTGTAAAAGAAACCTTACTAAAGCTCAAAGCACACATTGCACCTAACACAATGATTGTGGGGGACCTCAATACTCCACTATCCACAGTGGACCGACCAGGAAAACAGAAACTAAACGGAGACACGGAGAAACTCATCGAAACTTTGGAGCAATTGGATTTAACATATATATATATAGAACATTTCACCCTAAAGCAAAAGTCTATACCTTTTTCTCAGCCCCTCATGGTACCTTCTCCAAAATCGACAATATAATTGGACACAAGACAGATCTCAACAAATATAAAAAGATAAAACTAATCCCATGCCTCTTATCAGATCACCATGGAGTAAGAGTGTTCTTCAATAGCAACAAAAACAACAGAAAATCCCCATACGCTTAGAGGCTGAACAATATTCTACTCAATGATACCTTAGTCCAGGAAGAAATAAAGAAAGAAATCAAAGAATTCTTAGAACTTAATGAAAATGAAGGCACAACATACCCAAATCTATGGGACACAATGAAAGCAGTGCTTAGAGGAAAACTCATAGCCCTGAGTGTCTCCAAAAAGAAACAGGAGAGAGCATATACTAGCAACTTAATGGCGCACTTCAAAGCTCTGGAACAAAAAGAAGCAATTTCACCAAGGAGGAGTAGAAGACAGGAAATCATCAAATTCAGGGCTGAAATCAATCAAGTTGAAACAAAGAGAACCATACAAAGAATCAACAAAACCAGGAGCTGGTTCTTTGAGAAGATCAACAAGATAGATAAACCCCTAGCCAGACTTACTAAAGGGCACAGAGACAGTATTCAAATTAACAAAATTAGAAATGAAAAGGGAGATATAACAACAGAAACTGAGGAAATTCAAAAAATCATCAGATCCTACTACAAAAACCTATACTCAACACAACTGGAGAATCTGGAGGAAATGGACAATTTCCTCGACAGTTACCAAATACTAAAATTAAACCAGGATCAAATAGATCGTCTAAACAGACCCATAACCCCCAAAGAAATAGAAGGGGTCATAGACAGTCTTCCAACCAAAAAGAGCACAGGACCAGATGGTTTTAGTGCAGAATTCTATCAGACCTTCAAAGAAGTCCTGATACCGACACTCTTCAAATTATTCCACAAAATAGAAACAGAAGGAACACTACCCAACTCATTCTATGAAGCCACAATTACCCTGATACCAAAACCACACAAAGATCCAACTAAGAAAGAGAACTACAGGCCAATTTCTCTTATGAATATCGATGCAAAAATACTTAACAAAATACTTGCCAACCGAATCCAAGAACACATCAAAATGATCATTCACCATGATCAAGTTGGCTTCATCCCAGGGATGCAGGGATGGTTCAATATATGGAAATCCATCAATGTAATCCACTACATAAACAAACTCAAAGAAAAAAACCACATGGTCATCTCATTGGATGCTGAAAAAGCATTTGACAAAATTCAGCATCCTTTCATGCTAAAGGTCCTAGAAAGAACAGGAATTCAAGGCCCATATCTAAACATAGTAAAAGCAATATACAGCAGACCAGTAGCCAACATCAAGGTAAACGGAGAAAAACTTGAAGCAATCCCTCTAAAATCAGGGACTAGACAAGGCTGTCCCGTCTCGCCATATCTCTTCAATATAGTACTTGAGGTACTAGCTAGAGCAATTCGACAACAGAAGGAAGTCAAAGGGATACAAATCAGAAAGGAAGAAGTCAAACTATCACTATTTGCAGATGATATGATAGTTTACTTATGTGACCCAAAAACCTCCACCAGAGAACTCCTGCAACTGATAAACAACTTCAGCAAAGTGGCTGGCTATAAAATCAACTCAAGTAAATCAGTAGCCTTCCTATATGCAAAGGATAAGCAGGCCGAGAAAGAAATTAGGGAAATGACACCCTTCACAATAGCCACAAATGATATAAAGTATCTTGGAGTGACACTAAGCAAACATGTGAAAGATTTATACGACAAAATCTTCAGGTCTCTGAAGAGGGAAATTGAAGAAGACATCAGAAAATGGGAAAATCTTCCATGCTCGTGGGTTGGCAGGACTAATATAGTCAAAATGGCAATCTTGCCCAAAGCAATATACAGATTCAATGCAATCCCCATCAAAATCCCAACTCAGTTCTTCATAGAGCTAGAAAGAGCAATTCTCAAATTCATCTGGAATAACAAAATACCCAGGATAGCTAAAACTATCATCAACAGCAAAAGAACTTCTGGGGGAATCAATATCCCGGACCTCAAGCAATATTACAGAGCAGTGGTATTAAAAACTGCATGGTATTGGTTCAGTGACAGGGAAGCAGATCAATGGAATAGGATCGAAGACCCAGAATTGAACCCACACATCTATGGCCAATTGATCTTCGACAAAGGAGCTGAAAACATCCAGTGGAAAAAAGATAGCCTTTTCAACAAATGGTGCTGGCTCAACTGGAGGTCAACATGCAGAAGAATGAGAATTGATCCACTCTTATCTCCTTGCACTAAACTCAACTCCAAGTGGATCAAGGATCTCCACATAAAACCAGACACACTAAAACTAATAGAAAAGAAACTGGGGAAGACCCTTGAAGACATCGGCTCAGGGGAAAAATTCCTGAACACCAATTGCTTATACTCTAAGAACAAGAATAGACAAATGGGACCTCATAAAACTACAAAGTTTCTGTAAGGCAAAAGACACTGTCAAAAGGATAAATCGGCAACCAACAAATTGGGAAAAAATCTTCATCAACCCCACATCCTACAGAGGGATAATATCCAACGTATACAAAGAACTCAAGAGGTTAGACCCCAGAAAACCAAATAACCCTATCCAAAAATGGGGTACAGAGCTAAACAAAGACTTTTCACCTGAAGAAATTCGGATGGCTGAGAAACACCTTAAAAAATGTTCAACATCACTAGTCATTAGGGAAATGCAAATCAAAACAACCCTGAGATTTCACCTCACACCAGTCAGAATGGCTAAGATTAAAAACTCAGAAGACATCAGGTGTTGGCGAGGATGTGGAGAAAGAGGAACATTCCTCCACTGCTGGTGGGAATGGAAGCTGGTAAAACCACTCTGGAAATCAGTATGGCGGTTCCTCAGAAAACTGGGCATGATACTTCCAGAGGACCCAGCCATACCACTCCTGGGAATATGCCAAGAAGATTCACCAGCATGCAATAAGGATACATGCTCCACTATGTTCATAGCAGCCTTATATATAATAGCCAGAAGCTGGAAAGAACCCAGATGTCCCTCAACAGAGGAATGGATACAAAAAATGTGGTATATATACACAATGGAGTACTATTCAGCCATTAGAAACAATGAATTCATGAAATTCTTAGAGAAATGGATGAAGCTGGAGAATGTCATACTAAGTGAGGTGACCCAGTCTCAAAAGAATACCCATGGTATACAGTCACTGATAAGTGGATATTAGCCTAGAAGCTTGGAACACCAAAGACACAAATCACATGTCAAGTGATGTCTCACAAGAAGAAAGGAGTGGACACTGGTGCTAGAATGGACCAAAACATCATTGTGGGAGAGTACAAGAACAGTGAAGTGGGAGGGGGTGAATGCGGGAGCAGGGGGAGGGAAAAGGACATGTGGGACCTTTGGGGGTGGGGAACCAGAAAAAGGGAAATGAATTGTAAATATAGAATATATACAATAAAAAAAGTCAAAAAATGTGATTATATATATAATATATGTGTGTGTATGTATATATATATGTATGTGTATATATATATATATATATATATATATATATATATATATATACACACACACACACACACACACAAAATGGAGTACTATTCAGCCATTAGATCCAATGAATTCATGAAATTCTTAGCGAAATGGATAGAGCTGGAAAACATCATACTAAGTGAGGTAACCCAGTCTCAAAAAATACCCATGGTATGCAGTCACTGATAAATGGATATTAGCCTAGAATCTTGGGATACCAAAGACACAGTCCACATACCAAATGATGTCCAACAAGAAGGAAGGAGTGGACACTGGTGCTGGAAAGGATCAAAGCATCAGTGTAAGGGAATAAAAGAACAGGGAAGTGGGAAAGGGTGGACGGAGGAACACAGGGAGGGAAAAGGGCATGTGGGACCTTTTGGGGGGCAGGGAATCACAAAAAGGAAAATGAAATGTAAATATAGAATATATCCAATAAAAAATGAAAAAAGAAAATATATAACAATTTAGTAATGACTATTATCATGTTATTTAGATCATTTCTGTAATCTTTAAAGACATATTGTATACCCCTCAATTTTCCAGTAACCATAGTTGACAAGGGATTTACAACAAAGATGTCTCTCTCTATTGAATGAACTAATTATATATCTTCATATAGTGTAATTGCAAAATGTTAATGATATTCCAAGGAACAGAAAAACATAGGAAAAACATCTTGTATGCCTAGATTAGGGGGAAAACATTCCAAAATGTTTCAAGTGTACAGAATTCTCTGAATATTCATCAAAATGCCAGTGATAATTTTAATCAAATAAGAAAACATAAAGATAGGGCATCAGGTGGAGGGATGGGGTTGTCATCCCACAGTCAGGAGCTCTGACCCAGTGTTGTTCCTTTCAGTGCCAAACGTGGAGAGGAAACTTGGGCAACGTCCAGTGATCCCTAAATTGGGATGCATGCCAGGGGTACGCTACAGAACCTGACACTATTACTGATGCTGTAGTGTGTTTACAGACAAGAGCCTACCATGGCTGCACACCCAAGATGCTGAACAAGCAGCTGATAGAGACAGAGGCAGATACTTGCACCCAACCAGTGGTCTGAAGTCAGGGACCCCAGGGGCTGAATAGGGGAAAGGTTGGAAGTAGTTGAAGAGGAGGGTGACTCCATGGGTAGACCAGCAGTCTCAACTAACCTGGACCCCTAGATCTCTTGGACACTGAGCCACAAACCAGGCAGCTTACACTGGCTCTTTGAAGAGCAATTCCCCTACCCCACATACATACACATATACTTCAGACGTCTGCCTGGGCTGGCCTTAGTGAGAGAATATGCACCTAGCCCTTGACAGCCTTGGGGCCCTAAAGAGTAGTGAGGCCTAGTAGGATGTAGTGAGGGAGGTTGTGGGGGTAAGGGGACATCCTCTTGGAGTCCTGGGAGGAGGCATGGAAAGTGAATCTGTCAGAGACCAGAACATGAGGGGGATAGCGATTGAACTGTGAGGAAAGATTAAAGATAACAATAATAATAATACTAATAATAGTAATGAAATAATCATAAAAAGAAATGTAACCAAAATGTTTCATGTTTAATTATCACTATTAAAAATGTAAAATATAAAATAAAGTAAAAAAAGAAGAAAGAGAAAAAGTATCAAAATTTACATGTAACTTACAGTTATACTGTGTAGTCAAAGGAATACTGGGAAAGAACAAAGTAAGACATCTCTATTTTTCTGATCTCAAGATATATTATGAAGCTATGAAACTACAGTGTTTGGCTGCTGGCAAAAGATGGCTTAAAGTACAAGGAAACAAAACAGAAATCTCAAAAATGAAGGAGGAGCTATGCACTCAATGGGATTCTGATAAAAATTTCATGAATCTGCAATAAAATAACAATAGTCTCTTCCACAAAAACTGCTGGTCAAACTGGATGTCTACTTTACAAAGAATTAAATTAGAGCTTCATATTGTAAAAGTCATAACAAAAGAAATAAAACAAGAAAACCCCAAACAACAATAAGAACAACAACAAAACCAGCACACATGAGGTAGGTGCTGAAATAGAAGACCTGGAACTGTGCACATTCTGAGAAAAACAGAGTAACTTCCTCAGCATTGATTTTTAGACATGACACCCACAATCCAGTCAACAAACACAAAACTAGACAGCTATAATTACATTAAAATGAAGGTCCCTGCACTGTCAAGGAATTGGTAGCATGCAAAGGGAGTCATTGCAATAGAAAAAACATTTATAAGCAGTTTAATCACATGTTGGCCTCCAAAAGAGATGAAGAAGCACTACTTCTTAGTAGTAACAAAAATCAATACATTGATTGAAAACGAGCAACCACATCTCTGAGAAGACAAGTACATAAAACATAAAGATGGTTAGCAATATTAATCAGCAATACAAAATCCACATCCTAAGATCACCTTACAGGTGGCAGTATTGATTGCAAAAAGATACAGGAAACAGAGCAATAAAAGATAAAACATGCCGGTAAAACTAGAGACACTCTTGTACATTGTTGGTGGGATATATTAAATGCTACAGTTACAGTATGCAACAATAAGGGGAGCTTTGTAACACGTTTAAAATAGAACTTTGGTTTAGTGCTCTCACTTCCTGGTTTATCTACAGAAGACCTGAAATCAAAATCTGAAGAGATACTGCTCTTGACAGTCATTAGTGTTCATAAATAATAGTGTATGAAACTACAATTGTCCATTCAGAGACAGATGGACTAAAGCTCTATATTATAATTCTTTAGCATAGAATGAAGGTTTATGAAGTAAGGATTGATGTAATGTCCTTGCTATGTGAGTTTTGGAGCTGAATTCAAATCCCCCAAATCCATGAAAAGGCATGAACAATTGGGGACAAATTATGCTAACATAGACCACAAAAGCTTCATCTCAGTAAGGATTCACACACTCACCAATAAATACTATATTTCCTCTGAATAGTTACTGATTCTCCAAAATGCTATGGCAATTCACCATTTGCTTCTCATTTACTGGGTGATAAGCATTACATAGTATTTTTCCTAAGTATTTACATATTATCTAATCAGCTCTAAAGTTAGAATATTTGTCTCTATTTCTTTCTTTCTTTCTTCCTTCCTTCCTTCCTTCCTTCCTTCCTTCCTTCCTTCCTTTCTTTCTTTCTTTCTTTCTTTCTTTCTTTCTATTTTTTTGGTATTTTGGATTTGTTTTTTTTCAAGACAGGGTTTCTCTGTATAGCCCTGACTGTCCTGGAACTCACTCTGTAGACCAGGCTGGCCTCGAACTAAGAAATCCGCCTGCCTCTGCCTCCCAGAGTGCTGGGATTACAGGCGTGCGCCACCAACACCCAGCAAGATTCATTTATTTTATGTACATAAGTACACTGTAGCTGTCTTCAGACACCCCAGAAGAGGGCATCAGATCCCATTATGGATGGTTGTGAGCCACCCTGTAGTTGTTGCTGGGATTTGAACTCAGGACCTCTGGAAAGCAATCAGTGCTCTTAACCACTGAGCCATCTCTCCAGCCCTGTCTCTATTTCTGAATGTAGAGAAATTGTATCAGAGGGGTGATGGAATCTGACAAAAATATGACAGAATCATAATACAAGTTTTTTTTTCTTATGTGACGTATGGACCACTTTTCCTCCGTTGATCACATAATAAACCATCTAGTCTTAGATCAAGAGAATGAGGTTTTTTAAAAGATGTATTATATTTAATACATTTGCAGCATCGCAAAAATTATTGACATAAATTATCTCTTTATTTTGTTCATGGAATTATGGGCTAAGAATTCAATTAGAGAACATCCTCAGTGCATATATCACTGAAGAGTTTAGGCTTTAGGCTGGAAAATGTAGGAGATGAGACCCTAAGTTCCTGGACATCTCACTCAATTGTCTCATGGTTGGTGATGATTGCTGAGTGAGAAAGATGCTCAGCTTCTTTATAGAACCTGTTCTTCTTTGCATTAACTGTTTTCCACTGAAAGCATATTAAGAAAACAGGGATATTTAACAGGAGCCCTGACCGCTAACCACTTGGTTTCACAAGTCTCATTTATTTTACAATCTGCTAAATTACATAGTCATAAGTACTCTGTTCAAAGAAAGAGGAAATAGACAGCACCTTTCACAAATAGTCTTTAAAATGGCATTTATACACTTTGTGTGTAGAAAGTGCATACGTGTGGGCATGCATGCCAAGCAGAACCCATTGTAGGTTAGAGTGAAGTTCATGGGAGTTGCTGAGCAGGGGGAGGGAAAAGGGCATGTGGGACCTTTGGGGGTGGGGTACCAGAAAAAGGGAAATGAATTATAAATATATAATATATCCAATAAATAAAACAAAAGAGTACATAGATCTGATGACTGAATCCAGGGCCACAGGAAGCTTTTACAGAGAAATGCTGAAAGCTGAAATAACAAAGCTAACTCTACAAAAAGGTTTGATATAAGTCATATATACACTCCCACAAAACAGTAATTATTTTAGGCAAATATGTAAAATGAACAAAGATACTGCAAAGAGAATCACTGGGTGCCAAAAATATGAGGCCTTTCCAAATCCAAATAAAGCCCCAAATACCTTATAATATTTCACATCAATTTTGTCCAGTAAACATCTTAGGATAAGGGAAATATTCCATTTTATATCCTCTAAAGGTGACATCCTTTGCTGAGATCTTGACCTCAGAATAAATGAAGTGTCAACTTTTAAATTTTATCTAAATGTAGTGTATTTTTACTTAATTGCCATTCATTGAACAGTACTGTTTTTTCATGTGGGAAGATGGTAATATTACATAATGCTCATACACACAAAAATTCAAACAATGTAGATGTAGACTAATTTGTGGAGGTGCACAGAAAGATTGGGTAGCCACACTCTGCATATGTTCCTTCATGCACGTATGCTTGCTTAAACACATGTATCTGCAGGATCCTTTCTATATCTCTCTGTCCTTCAGTTTTCAGTCAGTTTCTCATCGAACCAGGTGTTCACTGTTATAGACAGCTTCTCCCAACAAGCATCCAGAATTCACTAGTCTACTTTTTGGTGAAGGCACTGTAAACATGCACAATTAAATATATGTGCTGAAATATAAACCCAGGGGCTCATGTTTACATAGCAAACACTTTACCTACTGATCCACTTCTCCAGCTTTGTACATACATTTTTTTATTACATTGAAGTTTCTCTACTAATATAATAAGTGCATGTAATTTTGTTTTTATTTTGTACTGTACTTTTTAAGAGAGCTGGTTTCAATTCACATTTTAAAGAATTTTTAATTAAATATTTTTAAAATTAAAAATTTTAAATGTAAATCATTTTACTTCTTCCCTTGCCTTTTTTATATCCCTCCCATGTATTTATTTCCCTTGAAATCAGTTTCTTTACTTGATGTGTGTGTGTGTGTATATATATATATATATATATATATATATATATATATAATTAAATGTGTATATATAAAATCTTGCATTTACTCAAATCCTAATTCATCAAGGATATCTGTGAAGAAGTCACCCCACCCTGCTTTGGAGAGCAACTCATTATGATATCTGTCGATGGAAAAGATGGAGACTTAAAGGGAGCTAATGTAGCTCATGTTACTATTGTAATGATCAATTACTATATGTTGTTAGGATAATTAACAAAGATGTTGACTAAAATCAGAATGAACATGAAAGTCCATTTCCCACTGCGGGGAATGCTGGCTTCAGAATGGTTCTGGCCAGAGGAAAGAACTCTACCTCGACAGACTGTAGTGGAGCCCCTGGGCTATTCTTTGGGCTATTCTTCTTAGGACCAAGAGATGTGCTTCCATCCTAGACATAGCTTGCACGTAGAAAATAGCCACAGTAAGTAGAGCTAACCCTTTCTTCTTCGTACCCTTTTAATAGCATTTTTCCATAATTCCTTAAAATGGCTCCTAAGGTTTGCATAGGACTGACTCACATGCTTGTGTTTAAATAGTTGGAGGCAAGGGAAATTAAATTAACATGCTTGGCTTAGTCTAATCAACCTTTTTCCCCAGCGGCTGGGGAAGGATCATAATTAACATGGCCACCCAAAATGTGAACAGAATGTTGATTCTGTTAGCAAGTAAGTGGGAAGAAAGTCATCCCACAGAACAGAAAGAAAACCCTCAAATTTCAGTGCTCTCTAATCACCTAAGACTCTAAAACTCTGTTTGTGGTTTCATTATGCAGGGCACGCTGGTACTGTTAATGTATGGGACACAAAAAAAGAGAGAAGGAACAAAGCACCAACTAAATTATCTTAGATATTAATCTCATTTTTATTGTTAATTTGAAAATTTCAATATATAAAGGATACTGTTATTAACATAGTATCTAGAAATGTTATTCTAAGGGCTGAGGATATGGTTTTTCAGTAAAATACTTGCTTTGCAAGCATAAAATCTGAGTCTAACATCTAGAAACACATATGAATGTCAGGTCCTCTGCTGTTTGTGTGTCCAGAAATGCTATCACTGGGGAAGACGAGAAAGGACAGGTAGACCATGGGATCACTAGCCTGCTAACCTAGCTACATCTTGAAGGTCTGGGGAATGAGAAAGGCATCTTTTCAAAAATAAGAAGGCTTATTGGCATACACCTGGGTAGGACTGTTGGTTTTTCCGCCTCCTTTGGAAGCTGCATGGTATCTTCTGGTAAAATGAAAACTAATCCTCAGAGATGAGGCAGTTAAGGTATTTCAAGTCAGGGTTCTATGCATCCTGATTCAGAAGGATATAGTGTTTTCAGCAATAAAAATGTACCTTCTGATTTTGGAGCTGGTAGCCTAGCAAGAAAGCCCTGAGGTTAGACAGGGCTCCGTGGTTCAACACTCTCTTGGGGAGAGAAGCTCAACCAGATGGAGCCCTGAAGACTGAGACAGACACCATCTGGGCTTCAGCAGTCCAGCCAGGGAAGCCCCAGTCCTGCAGGAATTTCCACGGTTAGACAGAGCCCTGAGACCTGCCACCATCTTGGAGCTGGTAGACTAACCAGGCAAACCAGGAGGAGACCACAGAAGGCCAGATAAGTGCCCAGAGGCAAGCCCAGAGGAGACTTGAGTCCAGCCCAGCAGAGCTGAGGAGGTAATTTGGAGCCCAGTGGTGGAAACCTTCCAGTTTCCTCCTAAGGAGCACGCACGCCCTCTAAGGCAGCAGCACCAAACGCCAGGCTCTCAGGAGCTTTAAACACCAACCAGTAATAACAAGACCAACTAACTCCAGAAATAAACAAATGGCAAAAGGCAAACATAGGAACATTACTGACAGAAATCAAGGCAATATGGCAGTATCCAAACCCAGTTTCCTGACAGCAGTAAATCCTGTATACCCGAAAACACCAGAAAAGCAAGATTCAGATCTAAAATCACTGGTCAGGATGCTGCTAGAGGAACATTTAGACAAATCTCTTAAAGAAATACAGGAGAAAATGGATCAAAAGTTAGAAGCCCTTATAAGGCAAACACAAAAATAACTTAAAAAATTTCAGGAGAATATGGATCAAAAAATAGAAGCCAATAAGGTGGAAATACAAAAAATCACTTAAAGAAATACAGGAGAATGTGTATAAAGAAGTAGTAGTCATAAAAGAGGAAACACAAAAATCTCTTAAAGAATTACATGAAAACACAAACAAGCAAGCAAAAGATCTGAGCACAACCATCCAGGATCTAAGAACAGATGTAGAAACAACTAAGAAATCACAAAGGGAGACAACTTTGGATATAGAAAACCTTGGGAAGAAATCAGGGGCCATAGATGCAAATATCAAAAATAGAATACAAGATAGAAGAAAGAATCTCAGATGCCAAAGATACCATAGGAACCATGGACTCAACAGTCAACGAAATGCAAAATGCAAAAAGCTTGAAGCTGAAAACATCCAGGAAATCCAAGACATAATGAGAAGACCAAACCTAAGGATTATAGGTATAGATAAGAGGGCCAGCAAATATCTTCAACAAAATTATGGAAGAAAAATTCACCAACCTAAAGAGAGAGATGCTCATGAATATAGAAGTAGCCTACAGAACTCCAAACAGACTGGACCAGAACAGAAATACCTCCCGTCACATAATAGTCAAAACCCCAAATGCACTAAAGAAAGAAAGAATATTAAAGGCAGTAAGAGAAAAAGGCCAAGTAACATATAAAGGAAGACCTATCAGAATTACACCAGATTTCTCACCAGAGACCATGAAAGCTAGAAGATTCTGGACAGATATCATGCAGACTCTAAGAGAACACAAATTTCAGCCAAAACTACTATACCCAGCAAAATAAATGGAGAAACCAAGGTATTCCATGACAAAATGAAATTTGCACGATATCTTTCCACAAACCCAGCCCTACAAAGGATAATAGGGGAAAAAACACCAACACAAAGAGGGAAACTACACCCCCAGATGAAGCAATATAGAAAACTCCTCTCATCAAACATAAAAGAAGATAACACACAAAAAGATAAAAAATAATTTTAAAAATGTCAGGAAGTAATAATTACTATACCTTAATATCTCTTAACATCAATGGACTCAATTCCCCCAATAAAAAGACATAGACTAACAGACTGGATACGGAAACAGGACCCTACAATTTGCTACATACAGGAAACACATCTCAGTGCCAAAGACAAACACTACCTTAGAGTAAAAGGCTGAAAGGCAATTTTACAAGCAAATGGTGTCAGGAAACAAGCTGGAGAAGCCACTCTAATATCAGATAAAATTGGCTTTCAACATAAATTCATCAGAGACACGGAAGGTCACTTCTTGCTGGTCAAAGGGATAATCCACCAAGAAGAACTCTAAATACCGAACATCTGTGCTCCAAATGCAAGGGCACCCTCATTCGTGAAAGGAACTTTACTAAAGCTTAAAGCACACATTACACCTAACACAATAATTGTGGGTGACTTCAACATTCCACTCTCCTCAATGTACCGTTCAGGAAACCAGAAACTAAACAGGGACACAGTGAAACTCATTGAAGCTTTGGAGCAATTGGATTCAACAGATATTTATAGACCATTTCATCCTAAAGCAAAAGAATATACCTTTTTCTCAGCACTGCACAGTACCTTTTACAAAATTGATCATATAATTGGTCACAAGACAGATGTCAACAAATACAAGAAGATCAAACTAATCCCATCCCTCGTATCAGATCACTATGGAGTAAAAGTGGTCTTCAATAGCAAGAAAAACAACAGATACACATGGAAACTGAACAATACTCTACTCAATTACACTATGGTCAAAGAAGAAATAAAGAAAGAAATCAAAGACTTTTTAGAATTCAATGAAAATGAAGGTATAACCTACCCAAATCTATGGGACACAACAAAAACAGTGCTAAGAGGAAAACTCATAGCCCATAGTGCTTCCAAAAAGAAA
Source organism: Apodemus agrarius (assembly GCA_964023405.1). Lineage (NCBI taxonomy): Eukaryota > Metazoa > Chordata > Mammalia > Rodentia > Muridae > Apodemus > Apodemus agrarius. The sequence goes on from OZ030007.1 coordinate 118,970,453, forward strand.
CTAGAGAAAGCATACACTAGCAGCTCAATGGCATACCTGAAAGCCCTGGAACAAAAAGAAGCTAATTCACACAGGAGGATTAGAAGACAGGAAATCATCAAACTCAGGGATGAAATCAATCAAGTAGAAACAAAGAGAACCATACAAAGAATCAACAAGACCAGGAGCTGGTTCTTTGAGATAATCAACAAGATAGATAAAGCCTTAGCCAGACTAACCAAAGGGCACAGAGACAGTATCCAAATTAACAAAATTAGAAATGAAAAGGGGGCTATAACAACAGAAACTGAGGAAATTCAAAAGATCATCAGATCCTATGACAAAAGTCTATACCCAACAGAACTAGAGAATCTGGAGGAAATGGACAATTTCCTAGACAGATAACAAATACCAAATAATCAGGATCAACTAGATCAGCTAAACATTCCCCTAACACCCTGAAGAAATAGAAGGGGTTATAGAATGGCTCCCAACCAAAAAAAAGTATGGGATCAGACAGTTTTAGTGCAGAATTATACCAGACCTTCAAAGAAGACCTAACACCAATACTCTTCAAACTATCACACTGACCAACTCGTTCTAAGAAGCCACAATTATGGTGATACCAAAACCACACAAAGATCCAACAAAGAAAGAGAACTACAGGCCAACTTCCCTTATGAATATCGATGCAAAAATACTAAAGAAAATCCTTGCAAACCGAATCCAAGAGCACATCAAAATGGTCATTCACCATGACCAAGTAGGCTTCATCCCAGGGATGCAGGGATGGTTCAATATATGGAAATCCTTCAATGTAATCCACTACATAAACAAACTAAAAGAAAAAAACACATGGACATCTCATTAGATGCTGAAAAAGCATTTGACAAAATTTAGCATCCTTTCATGCTAAAAGTCTTGGAAAGAGCAGGAATTCAAGCCCATACCTAAATATAGTAAAATCAATATACAGCAAACCAGTAGCCAACATCAAACTAAATGGAGATAAACTTGAAGCAATCCCACTAAAATCAGGGACTAGACAAGGCTGCCCTCTATCTCCATATCTTTTCAATATAGTACTTGAATTTCTAGGTAGAACAATTAGAGAACATAAGGAAGTCAAAGGGATACAAATTGGAAAGGAAGAAGTCAAAGTATCATTATTTGCAGACGATATGATAGTTTACTTAAGTGACCCAAAAAACTCCACCAGAGAACTCCTACAGCTGATAAACAACTTCAGCAAAGTGGCTGGTTATAAAATCAACTCAAGCAAATCAGTAGCCTTCCTGTTCTCAATGGACAAGCAGGCTGAGAATGTAGTTAGGGAAATAACACCCTTCACAAAAGCCAGAAACAATATAAAGTATCTTAGCATGACTCTAACCATACAAGTCAAAGAGCTCTATGACAGGAACTACACGTCCTTGAAGAAAGAAATCGAAGAAGACCTCAGAAGATGGAAAAATATTTCATGCAGGATCAATATAGTAAAAATGGCCATTTGCCAAAAGCAATCTACAGATTCAATGCAATCCCCATCAAAATACCAAATCACTTCTTCATAGATCTAGAAAGAGAAATTCTCAAATTCATCTGGAGTAACCAAAAACCCAGGCTAGTTAAAACTATTCTCAACAATAAAAGGACTTCTCGGGGAATCAATATCCCCTGACCTCAGGCAGTACTACAGAGCATTTCTGTTAAAAACTGCCTGGTATTGATACAGTGACAGGCAAGTAGATCAATGGAAAGGAATTGAAAACCCAGAAAAGAACCCACAGACTTATGGTCACTTGATCTTTACCATCCTGTGGAAAAAAAGACAGTCTTTTCAACAAATGGTGCTTGTCCAACTGGAGGTCAAAATGCAGAAAAATGCAAATTGACCCACTCTTATCTCCTTGTACTAAGATCAACTCCAAGTGGATCAAGGACCTCCACATAAAACCAGACACGCTGAAACTAATAGAAAAGAAACTGGGGAAGACCCTGGAGGACATGGGCACAGGGGAAATATTTCTGAACAGAACACCACTAACGTATGCTCTAAGATCAAGAATTCACAAATGGGACCTCATAAAATTACAAAGTCTCTGTAAGGCAAAGGACACTGTCAGAAGGACAAAATGTCAACCAAGAATTTAGGAAAAGATCTTCACCAACCCCACATCCGACAGAGGGCTAATATCCAACATGTACAAAGAACTCAAGAAGTTAGACCCTAAAGAACCAAATAGCCCTATTAAATATGGGGTACAGGGTTATACAAAGAATTTTTACAAGAAGACATTCAGATGGCCGAGAAGCACCTTAAGAGGTGTACAACATCATTAGTCATCAGGGAAATGCAAATCAAAACAAGCCTGAGATTCCACCTCACACCAGTCAGAATGGCTAAGATTAAAAACTCAAGAGACAACAGATGTTGGCGAGGATGTGGAGAAAGAGGAGCACTCCTCCACTACTGGTGGAATTGTAAGATGGTATACCCACTCTGGAAATCAGTCTGGCAGTTCCTTAGAAAATTGGGAATGACACTTCCAGAGGACCAGGTCATACCACTCCTGGGCATATACCCAGAGGTTTCCCCTGCATGCAATAAGGACACATGCTCCACTATGTTCATAGCAGCCTTATTTATAATAGCCAGAAGCTGGAAGGAGCCCAGATGTCCCTCAAAGGAGGAATGGATACAGAAAATGTGGTATATTTATACAATGGAATACTATTCACCAACTAAAAATAATGAATTCATGCAATTTGTTGGCAAATGGTTGGATCTGGAAAATATCATCCTAAGTAAATTAACCCAATCACAAAAATATACACATGAATTGCAATCACTGATAAGTGGATATTAATGAGCCCAGAAGCTCTGAATGCTCAAGGCACACTTAGCAAATCAAACGATTCCCTAGAAAAAGAAGTAGAGGACCCTGGTCCTGAAAAGTCTGGATCCAGTTTTGTGGGAGAGTACCAGAACAGAGAAATGGTGTGTGTGTAAGGGGGGGGGAGTGACTGGGGAAATGGTGGTGGGAAGAGGACTTATGGGACATATGATGAGGGAGGGACTGGGAACGGAGTAAGCCTTTGGGATGTAAACAAAGAATATAGAAAATTTAAAAAAATTAAAAACTTAAGCTTACTTCCGTGTGCTTCTGTGAGATTTTTCCTGAGTTGATTATCTGAGGGATAAGACCCACCCTAAATGTGGTTGTCTTTATGCCCTTGTCTGGGGTCCGAAAAGAATAAAAAGAAAAGAGTTTAAAAAATGTCCCTTCCACCCCCCAGGTGACAGCCAATGGTGACAGCATAACCTTATATTATTTTGGGCGTTTCTTGGATAGCCTTGACCAGCAACTCAAAAGAGGGCTTTGCATGCCCAGAGACATTCTTAGATGATCTTTGTCTCTTGGAAGATGAAAATTTTCTAAGACAGACTTTGGCTATTAGAAGGAGCAAAATGATTTTGGCTCCTGTGGCCAAGCAGCCAGCTCGGCCAGGTGTGAGGGGAACACCAGAGTGAGGGATCACTGGGAACACAGCTGGCCTGAGTTACTTCTGCGTGCTGGAGCTGGGCAGCTCTACAGATGTCTGGGCATGTATCCTGCAGGGGAGCATCTGACTTGCAGGGAGTCCCATGGTTAAAGGGACCCCTGAGGTCTGAGGTCGCCACCATCTTGGCTCCTGTAACAAAGTGGCCAGCTCTGCCAGGTACATAAAAAAAAAAAACAGAGTGAAAGATTGCTCAGGACACAGACCGCCTGGCTTCCTTCTGCACATGGGAGCTGGGCAGCTCTACAGCTGCCTGGGCATGTATACTTAGGGGGAGCATCTGACTTGGAGGGAGCCCCTCGGTTAAAGGGAACCCTGCGGTCTGAGGTCCCCACCATCTTGCCTCTTGTGGACAAGCAGACAGCTCGGCCAGGTGCACAGGGAACACCAGAGTGGGAGATCTCTTGGGACACAGCCCGCCTGGGTTCCTTCTGCACACAGGATCTGGGCAGCTCTACAGCTGTCTGAGCATGTGTCCTGTGGAGGAGCATCTGACCTACAGGGAGTTCCACAGTTAGAGGGAACCCTGCAGTCTGAGGTCACCACCATCTTGGCTCCTGTGACCAAACAGCCAGCTCAGCCTGAGAACTGTGCCACATCTGACACTAGGAAGATCCTACTTCCTGATACTCTCTTGAGAACTGACAGAAGCAGGTTATTCTATAGAAGCAGGGCATTCAAGAACTAGCATCAGCAGAGCATTTGAAATCTGGCAGGAAGCCCTGTCCTGGGCCGTTTACCCTGCAGAGTGATCGGTACTTGAAGGGGGGTCCTCACAGTGTCCACCATCTTTACTACTGGGCAGACCAGACAGGCAATGCCAGGTACAGAGAGACAACCCGAGTATAGCATTGCTTGGGACAAGGCACACCAGGGCTCCAAAGGTACTCACAAGGAGGGTAGCACATCAGCAATCTGTGCCAGGGGAAACCCAGTCATCCTGGGGTGTGGAAATAGCCTTACAGGCCCACAGGAGGTTCAAACACCAGCCAGTGACAGCAGGACCTACTAACGCCAGAGATAACCAGATGGCAAAAGACAAAGGTAGGAATGTTACTAACAGAAATCAAGGCAATATGGCAGCATCTGAACCCAATCCTCTAACAACAGCAAGTCCTGGATACCCCAACATACTTGACAAACAAGATTTGGATTTAAAATCACTGGTCATGATGCTGCTACAGGAACACAAAAAGGACATAAATAAATCTCATAAAGAAATACAGGGGAACATGACCAAGTTAGAAGGCCTTACAATAGAAACATAAAAATTACTTAAAGAAATTCAGGAGAATATGGGTAAACAGATAGAAGCCAATAAAGAGGAAACTCAAAAATCACTTAAAGAAATGCAGGAGAAATTGAGTCAACAGGCAGAAGTCATGAAAGAGGAAACACAAACTCTTGACGAAACAGAAAAAAAAAAACACACAAACAAGTGAAGGAACTGATCAAAACCATCCAGGATCTAAAAAACAGAAGTAGAAACAACTAAGAAACTACAAAGGGAGACAAATTTGGAAATAGAAAACCTTGGGAAGAAATCAGGGGTCATAGATGCTAATATCAACAATAGAATACAAGAGATAGAAGAAAGAATCTCAGATGCTGAAGATACTATAGAAACCATTGACTCAACAGTCAAAGAAAATGCAAAAAGCAAAAAAAAACTTGTAACCCAACACATCCAGGAAATTCAGGACACACTGAGAAGACCAAACCTAAGGATTATAAGTATAGATGAAATTGAAGATTTACAACTTAAAAAGCCAGCAAATATCTTAAACAAAATTATGGAAGAAAACTTCCCTAACCTAAAGAGAGAGTTGCACATGAATATACAAGAAGCCTACAGAACTCGAAATAGACTGGACCAGAGCAGAAATACCACTGATCACACAATAATCAAAACCCCAAATGTACTAAACAAAGAATATTAAGAGCAGTAAGAGAAAAATGCCAAGTAACATATAAAGGAAGACCTATCAAAATTATACCAGACTTCTCACCAGAGACCATTAAAGCTAGACCTGAGCAGATCTCATGCAGACACTTAGAGAACACAAATGTCAGCCAAGACTACTATACCCAGCAAAACTCTCAATTACCATAGAAGGAGAAACCAAAATATTTCATGATAAAACCAAATTTACACAATATCTTTCCACAAAGATATCCCAGCCCTACAAAGGATAATAGGTGGAAAACACCAATACAAGGAGGGGAAACTACTTCTTGAAAAAGCAAGATAGTATCCTTCTTTCATCACACCCAAAAGAAGATAACCATGCAAATATAAAAATAATGTCAAATATGACAGAAAGTAATAATCACTATTCCTTAATATCTCTTAACATCAATGGACTCCATTCCCCAATAAAAAGACATAGACTAACAGACTTAATATGTAAACAGGACCCTACATTTTGTTTCTTACAGGAAACACACCTCAGTGACAAAGAACAACACTACCTCAGAGTAAAAGGCTGGAAAACAATTTTGCAAGCAAATGGTCTTAGGAAACAAACCTGAGAAGACATTCTAATAACAGATAAAATTGACTTTCAACCTAAAGTCTTCAAAAGACACACAGAAGGATACTTCTTACTGGTCAAGGGAAAAATCCACCAAGAAGAACTCTCAATTCTGAACATCTATGCTCCTAATGCAAGCGCACCCTCATTCATAAAAGAAACTTTGCTAAAGCTCAAAGCACACATTGTGCCTAAAACAATAATTATGGGTGACTTCAACACTCCACTCTCTTCAATGTACCAATCAGGAAAACAGAAACTAAACAGGGGCATGGTGAAACTAATTGAAGCTTTGAACAAATTGGATTTAACACACACACACACACATACACACACACACACACACACACATATGTGTGTGTGTATGTATATATATACATACATATATATATATATATATATATATATATATAAAATTTCATCTTAAAGCAAAAGAACATACCTTTTTCTCAGCACCTCATGCTACCATCTCCAAAATTGACCATATATTGGTCATAACACAGAACTCAAGAAATATAAGATCGAACTAATCCCATGCCTCCTATCAGATCAGTATGAAGTAAGGGTGGTCTTCAATAGCAACAACAACAACAAAAAAAAAAAACCAAAAATCTGACATACACATGGAAGCTGAACAATGCTCTACTCGATGATACCTTGGTTAAGGAAGAAATAAGGAAAGAAATCAAAACATTTTTAGAATGTATTGAAAATGAATGTACAACATACATAAATTCTATACTCAACACAACTGGAGAATCTGTAGGAAATGGACAATTTCCTAGACAGATACCAAATACCAAAATTAATTCAGGATCAAATAGATCATCTAAACAGTCCCATAACCCCTAAGGAAATAGAAGGGGTCATAGAAAGTCTTCCAACCAAAAAAAAAAACAATGGACCAGATGGTTTTAATGCTGAATTCTATCAGACATTCTAATAAGACCTAACACCAATACTCTTCAAATTATTCCACAAAATATGAACAGAAGGAACACTACCCAACTCAATCTATGAAGCCACAATTATGCTTAAATCCAAAGCCAAACAAAGATCCAACAACGAAGGAGAACTACTTCAGCAAAGTGGCTGGTTATAAAATCAACTCAAGCAAATCAGTAGCCTTCCTATACTCAAAGGATAAGCAGGCCGAGAAAGAAATTTGTGATATGACACCCTTCACAATAGCCACAAACAATATAAAGTATCTTGGTGTGACTCTAACCAAACAAGTGAAAGATTTATATGACAAAAACTTCAGGTCTCTGAAGAAGGAAATTGAAGAAGACCTCAGAAAATGAAAAAATCTTCCATGCTCGTGGGTTGGCAGGATTAATATAGTTAAAATGGCAATCTTGCCAAAAGCTATATACAGATTCAACGCAATCCCCATCAAAATCCCAACTCAGTTCTTCATAGAGTTAGAAAGAGCAATTCTCAAATTCATTTGGAATAACAAAAAACCCAGGATAGCTAAAACTATCATCAACAGTAAAAGAACTTCTGGGGAATCAATATCCCGGACCTCAAGCAATACTACAGAGCAGTAGTGTTAAAAACTGCCTGGTATTGGTACAGTGACAGGGAGGCAGATCCATGGAATAGGATCGAAGACTCAGAATTGAACCCACACAACTATGGTCAATTGATCTTCAACAAATGGTGCTGGCTCAACTGGAGGTCAACATGTAGAAGAATGAGAATTGATCCACTCTTATCTCCTTGCACTAAGCTCAACTCCAAGTCGATCAAGGATCTCCACATAAAACCAGACACACTAAAATTAATAGAAAAGAAACTGGGGAAGACCCTTGAGGACATTGGCTCAGGGGGAAAATTCCAGAACAGAACACCAATTGCTTATACTCTAAGAGCAAGAATAGACAAATGGGACCTCATAAAGTTACAAAGTTTCTATAAGGCAAAAGACACTGTCAAAAGGACAAATCTGCAACCAACAAATTGGGAAAAGATCTTCACCAACCCCACATCAGACAGAGGGCTAATATCCAATGTATACAAAGAACTCAATAAGTTAGACCCCAGAAAACCAAATAACCCTATCCAAAAATGGGGTACAGAGCTAAACAAAGACTTTTCACATGAAGAAATTCAGATGGCTGAGAAACACCTTAAAAATGTTCAACATCATTAGTCATTAGAGAAATGCAAATCAAAACAACCCTGACATTTCACCCCACACCAGTCAGAATGGCTAACATTTAAAACTCAGGTGACATCAGGTGTTGGCGAGGATGTGGAGAAAGAGGAACACTCTTCCACTGCTGGTGGGACTGCAAGCTGATACAATCACTCTGGAAATCAGTCTGGCAGTTCCTCAGAAAACTAGACATGATACTTCTGGAGGACCCAGCCATACCACTCCTGGGAATATACCCAGAAGATTCCCCAGCATGCAATAAGGATACATGCTCCACTATGTTCATAGCAGCCTTATATATAATAGTCAGAAGCTGGAAAGATCCCAGATGTCCCTCAACGGAGGAATGGATACAAAAAAAAATGTGGTATATATACACAATGGAATACTATTCAGCCATTAGAAACAATGAATTCATGAAATTCTTAGAGAAATGGATGGAGCTGGAGAACATCATAGTAAGTGAGATAACCCAGTCTCAAAAGAATACCCATGGTGTGCAGTCACTGATAAGTGGATATTAGCCTAGAATCTTGGGACACCAGACACAATTTACATACCAAATGATGTCTGACAAGAAGAAAGGAGTGGACACTGGTGCTGGAAAGGATCAAAGCATCAGTGTAGGGGAATACCAGAACAGGGAAGTGGAAAGTGGTGGATGAGGGAGCAGGGGGAGGGAAAAGGGCATGTGGGACCTTTCAGGGGTGGAGAACCAGAAAAAGGGAAATGAATTGTAAATATATAATATATCCAATAAAAAAATTTAAAAACCTGCATGGTATTGGCACACTGACAGGTAGGTATATCAATGGAATAGGATCGAAGACCCAGAAATGAACCCCCCCCCACTATGGTCACTTGAGCTTTGACAAAGGAGCTGAAACCATCCAATGGAAAAAAAGATAGCCTTTTCAAGAAATGGTGCTGGCTCAAGTAGAGGTCAGCATGCAGAAGAATGCAAATTGATCCATTCATTTTTTATTATTATTAGATATATACTTTATTTAGATTTCAAGTGATTTTTTTTTGAGACAGGGTTTCTCTATGTAGCTCTGGCTGTCCTGGAACTCCCTCTGTAGACTAGGCTGGCCTCGAACGCAGAAATCCATCTGCCTCCCAAGTGCTGGGATTAAAGGTGTGAGCCACCACCTCCCAGCAAGTGATTTTTTGTTTTCCTGGATCCCTCCTCCCCGAAAGTCCCATAAACCCTCTTCCCTCTCCATGTACCCCAATCCACCCCTTCCCACTTCCCTATCCTGGTATTCCACTACACTCCTGCACTGAGCATTTCCAGGACCAGGGGACACTCCTTCCTTCTTCTTGGGCATCACTCGATATGTGAATTGTGTCTTGGGTATTCCAAGCTACTAGGCTAATATCTTTTTATCAGTGAGTGCCTACCATGAGTGGATCAAGAACCTCCACATAAAACTAGACACACTGAAACTAACAGAAAAGAAACTGTGGAAGACTCTTGAAAACATGGGCACGGGGAAAATTTCCTCAACAGAACACAAATAACTTATACTCTAAGATCAAGAATTGACAAATGGGACCTCATAAAACTACAAATCTTCTGTAAGGCAAAGGACATTGTTAAAAGGACAAAACAGCAATCAACAAATTGGGAAAAGATCTTTACCAACAACACATCCAACAGAGGTCTTATATCCAAGATATACAAAGAAATCAAGAAGTTAGACTCCAGGGAGCCAAATAACCCTATTAAAAATAAGGTACAGAGCTAAACAAAGAAATTTTCACCTCAAGAACTTTGAATGGCTGAAAAGCACCTTAAGAAATGTTCAGCAACATTAATCATTAGGGAAATGCAAATCAAAACAACCCTAAGATTTCACCTCACACCAGTCAGAATGGCTAAGATCAAAAACTCAGGAGAAAACAGGTGCTGGCAAGGATGTAGAGAAAGAGGAACACTCCTCCACTACTGGTGTGTTGCAAGCTTGTACTACCACTTTGGAAATCATTCTGGCGGTTCCTCAGAAAAGTGGGAATGATACCACTGGAGGACCGTGCTATACCACTGCTGGGCATATACCCAGAGGATTCACCAGCATGTAATAAGGATATATGTTCCACTATGTTCATAGCAGCCTATTTATAATATTCAGAAGATAGAAAGAACCCAGATGTCCCTCAATGGAGGAAAGGATACAGAAACTGTGGTATATACACACAGTGGAGTACTATTCAGCCATTAGAAACAATGAATTCATGAAATTCTTAGACAAATGGATGGAGCTGGAGAACATCATCCTAAGTGTGGTAACCCAGTCTCTAAAGAACACTCATGGTATGAATTGATCCATTCTTATCTCCTTGTACTAAGCTCACTTCCCAGCAGATCAAGGACCTCCACACAAAACCAGACACACTGAAGCTAATAGAAAAGAAACTTGGGACGACCCGTGAGGACATGGGCACAGGGGAAAAGTTCCTGAACAAAACACCAATAGCTTATGCTCTAAGATCAAGAATTAAGAAGTGGGACCTCATAAAATTACAAAGTTTTTGTAAGGCAAAGGACTCTGTCAATTGGACAAAATGGCAACCAACAAATTGGGAAAATATCTTCACCAGCCCTACATCTGACAGAGGGCTAATATCCAATATATACCAAGAACTCAAGAAGTTAGACTCCAAAGGGTCAAATAACCCTATTTAAAAAATGGAGTACAGAGCTAAATAAAGAATTTTGACCTGAAGAACTTCGGATGGCCGAGAAGCACTTTAAGAAATGTTCAGCATCATTAGTCATTAGGGAAATGCAAATCGAAACAACCCTGAGATTTTACTTCACACCAGTCAGAATGGCTAAGATTAAAAACTCAGGAGACAGCAGGTTTTGGTGGGGATGTGGGGAAAGAGGAACACTTCTCCACTGCTGGTGGGAATGCAAGGTTGTACAACCTCTCTATAAGTCAGTCTGGTGGTTCCTCAGAAAACTAGCATGACACTTCTGGAGGACCCTGCTATACCACTCCTGGGCCTATACCCAGAGGATTCCTCAGCATGCAATAAAGATGCATGCTCCACTGTGTTCATAGCAGCCTTCTTTATAATAGCCAGAAGCTGGAAAGAACCCAGATGTCCCTCAATGGAGGAATGTGGTATATTTACACATTGGAATACTACTAAGCAATTAAAATCAATAAATTAATGAAATTCTTAGGCAAATCGTTGGATCTGGAAAATATCATCCTAAGTGAGGTAAACCAGTCACAAAAGAACACACCGGAATACAGTCACTGATAAGTGGATATTAGCCCAGAAGCTTTGAATACACAAGACACAATTCATATATCAAATCATTCCCAAGAAAAAGGAAGGAGAAAGCTCTGGTCATGGAAACGTTTGATGCAGCAATGTAGGGGAGTATTGTAAGGGATTACCAAGACAGAGAGATGATTGGAAAAAAGGCAGAGGGAAGAGGGCTTATGGGACTTTTGGGGAGGGGGAAACCAGGAAAGGGGAAATCATTTGGAATGCAAATAATGAATATAGAAAAAAAAAGAATGAGGAGCAAAGAACATAGAGAACTTTTCATTTAATCCCTCTAAACCTTTATATACAGACTTACACATATGCATGCACATATGTGTGCAGTCATATGTGTATGGTGTTGGGTGTGTGTATTTTGTGTGATGAGGTGACAGCTAAGATTGTAAAACAGAGAACATGAATTCAAAAGAGTACAAATATGTCAGGGTTTAAAGGAAGGGAAGGTTACATATAAGTAATATTATAATTTTTTAAAAATAAAATAAATAATTTAAAAATAATCAGAATGTAGCACCTATGTAACAATGCTTGATATTTACATCTGATCTTTACTTGTACACAAGTAGGTTCATCTAAAACACACAAACCCTAACATAAACATGTGGCCATAAAGAGAGAGAAAACGATATGACGTTGCAGCCCTACTTAAAGCAAACACAACTCTAAAACACACTTCCAAATATAGTATATCATTTCATAACTAAATATAACATATTTTTAACATGCGTATAGGTACATAAACTTGACTTCTCAATAGACAATGTAACAACATATGAGCAGTACAAAATATGTGAATATTATTAAATTATGAACTTTGACACGAAGTACTTTAATTGCACATCTGAATAATAAACCAAATTAATTTTGCTATTTTTGTTTATTATGAATTTTGTAGAAATTACATATTTTAATCAATCATCAAACACATGCTGAGATGTCCATTTTATTAACTTTAAAAACTGACTTGCACATGAACTGTTTTTCTTATGGAATGAACTAATTGTTTAATGATTGTGAAATATGACCCAAATATTTGCAGTGGCTTATGAAACTGTTTACTGTGGATATAAACACAGATGTTAGATTTGTTTTTTGAATCTTGGCACAAGATCCATTTATTTCTAAAAACACCACCCACTAGATAACAAAAGGTATTTCTTTTCAGTTCCCCCAAAGCCAACCCTTAGAATACTACCATCATTGGAAAGCCCACTGTTAGTACTTACAGGCAGTATTTAAAGTTCAACATTTCCCTAGAGCCTGTTTCACACGCCTGCTCCATCTCCCTCTGCTGGTCCTTGTCAGAACTGACAGGCCTGGATGCTCATTTTAATTAATCTTCTTAGCCTGTATTTTCCCTCCACACTGTGAAAGTTCTCAAATTAAAATAAAAAAAGATCTGTGTGAAATCTTCTTCCCTGAGATAGTGTTTATCATGTGCTGGGGCTTTCTGCTTTGTCAGTTTGAAATTCTTGACTAAGAATTTCCGGTTTATAACACTGGCAGATGAGGAGCTTGCTATGGTCTTCAGAGGTTCGGGTGCTGGTGGACTGAACTGGTTTTCATTGAGAACACCACCCCTTCCTCACTTGCTTGATCATGACTTAAAGTCAAGTTATGAACCTAAAAGAGTAATGAGATACCCATAAGAAAAACTTCCACAGAATGTTCTTATGTTAGTGTCTACATCCCTTCGATTTTTTTTATTCTTTCTTTGAAAAGCTGAAAAGTATTGTTTGCTACTGGGTGCAACTGTGCATGTGCCTTGTTCATGGAATACAGACAGAAAGACCTCTGAACACACATTGTGACAGGTACTTGTTATGATTAATGGTGAGTTTGGTAGCATATCATCCAATTGCAACTTTGGGAATGTTGGCAGCCTTTATTTCAACAGCAATCTGCACAGTCACAAACATGGCTCGTGCAGTCAACACAGTTCTCATTTTCCAGTGCTTATTAAGCAAGAAGCATAAAGCAAAATAATGCTTTTTCATTATCATGATCTATGCTGCTGGGATGCTAAATTTCTAAATGGAGACTCAACAGCAAAATCATAGCTCTTCTAACTATTGCCACATTTTATGATACTCCTTTAATAATTATTTGAAGGAGGAAAATGAAACTGTCTTATAATTATGTGTAAATATATTGGCAACAATAATATTTGGCTGCTACAACAATCTAGCATGTCTTCTTTTCATACTGTTCACAGTTTAATGCAAATACTACTCATTGTGTTACAAAACAACATTAAATTAAAATAACAATGGGAATCAATAAATATGTCTGTGGAACTGAGGACTTCTAGGTCTTAAGTATCCTCATTCATAAAAGAATAATTTTGGGCTCCTAGGTCTGAAACAGCTAGCATTTGTGTATTTTCTTCCACCAATCACAGTGTAACTTCTGTTGATTTGTGGATTCCTTGCTAGAGTTTTCTGATCTCTTGTCACTTTGTAGCCATGGTGAGTATAAATTAAACCCATGCACACCACTTCTGGGTTCCATCGTCAATGGATCCCATAGCATCATAAAATCTGTTATCAAGAAAGAGAGGGCTTCAAAGTTCTTGTGATCCACCAGACAGTAAGGACATGAGTACAACAGTCACTGTATAGGGAACAGCACATTTAGGGAAAGGCATCCTTTGAACAGGAAAGTCTGAATTAAGGTATTGCATAAATGAAGTTAACATAGATTCATTCAGCTCATGAGTTTATGTCTGCCAACAAGAGGTAAATTATCCTGCATGACAGATATTTCTTTGGCCCAGTGATGTCAATGCAGTAAATAGAAAGTAAAAATCATCAAGTAAAATCAGCAGGATGGATGTGTGTGTGTGTGTGTGTGTGTGTGTGTGTGTGCGCGCGCACGCGTGTGTGCGTGTGTGTGTGTGTATACTTCAATATATATGCAAAAGTAGTAAATATATCCCATTCAAATAATAAAATTCCCAGAGGCAAAGGATGTTTGTAATGAAAACAATAAGAAAGAGGCATCAAAAGATGGTAGGGCCTTCAGCACTCATGACAGACAGAAAGAATACATATGAAAATTGACTGTTACTAAAAATAGTCTTCAGAATGAACTAAATCACGAGCAAAACTCTAAAGACATTCTTCACAAAGCTAGGAAAAGTATTCTTCAACAGTTATACAAATTATCTGAAAAGAGAGAGATATTCTAAGCAGTTAAATGATCTGGAAATATCACAAAACTTAACTCAAATTATACTATAGACTCATGGTGACAATGGCAGCAAGGTCACTGTTGTGCCAGGGATAAATCAGGCATGTAGAGCAATGAAACAGGTTAGAGAGCCCGGGAAAACAATCCACACGACTACTCCCTCACAAATGTCTATATAGAACAACCTTTCTAAACAAGGGGCTTGGAAAACTAGACATCCAAAGCAGAAGGGTGAAATTGGAGCATTACCACTTAAAATGTAAAAATGTGTTAGACACCTTTAATAAATAAGACTTGCAACTTTTAAATTCCTAGATAAACACTTCATCTTATATGTAAGATGAAGACCTTCCTGAAAAGGATTCTGATAGCATAAGAAATAAGCCCACCACTGAGGACTGGAATTCCTTAGAAGTGAAACATGAACAGGAAAAGACAGTTTGCCAAATCAGACAATCTTTGTCAAGTGCATCTTCCCCTGAAAGATAACATTACTGAATGCTACAGAGAAACTTGCATAATCAGGTTTTATTGTTATACCATCGACAATGGTAGCAGCAATTGAATAATCCTAGGGGGTAATCTGATACATGAATAAGTAAGAAAAGTATTTTATAGATGCACAATAAAACTTTTTGGTCAAAGAATGAAATGATGACTATTTTATTAGATTTTTTTATTTACATTTCAAATGTTACTCCCTTTCCCAGTTCCCCTAACCCCTAGAAACCCCCATCCCATCCCCCTCCCCCTGCTTCTATGAGGGTATTCCTCCACTTACCCATCCACCAATACACACCTCCCTGCCCTTGCTTCTCCTATACTGGGGCAGAAATGATGACATTTGCAGGAAAATATATGCATTGGAGATTACTACAGTGTGAGATAAGCCAGACTCAAAACTACAGTTTCTCTTACATGTAGTGTTTACATTTTAATTGTATATAAGTGGGTTTTAGTTGTAATGTTAGAAAGGGGACCATTGAAAGGTCAAAAGGTCTTCTAACATACATACATACGTATGTACATTCATACATACATATAGGTATATATATGTTTTGAGTGAAGTTTCACATCTTCAATTCCAGCATGCAAGAAGAAAAACAAAAACAAAACAAATAAAACAACAAAATCAAAAACTCGAGAAGAGAGGCAGCTAGATTTCAGACTTCAAGGCCAGTCTTGTACATATACTGAGACTGTTTCAATACTTATTAATTATCTTTATAGAATTTCATACATTTATACAATTTACCATCATCATAACTATATCCTATACTTCATCCAAATCCCCTTACAGCCCAACACAACTCCCCGCTCCTCTTCCTCCCCCACCTTAAAAATCTCTATAACCCACTCAGGTCAGATTACCTTCACATCAAAGTATAAAATCATATGCATGTGTATACTTCTCTGTATGCACATTTCTATGAAAACACAATGTCATTGTTGCAATATGTGGCCAGAACGTTCACTACATGTGTTCTTAGAAGCAGAAAATAGTCTTGCATTCATGTTCATCTTTGTTCCATGAAGTCCTGTTCTAACTGGGATTGGGAAACACAATACATTACCAAGCTTGCCTGACTTAATCTTTGGTTCAAGGTGTTATAATGATTTTAAATTATTTCAGCATTTTCAGCCTCTGGTTGTTTTATGACAGGTTTTAACTGTAAAATGTTGGCAAAGAAAGAAAATTGAAATTCTTATGAATCAGTCAAATATGAAATACATTTTTTGTGTTGAGTAAAAATTAGCCATCCTCTTTCGGTGTTTAATTGTTCTGAATATCCCTTAATATGTCCTCTGTTACCATTAGATTCTATCACTGGTGAGATGATAGCTACCTGTGAGTAAAGTAATATCCATTAAACAAGGCTATTGTGCTCCCTTCAGAAAATTTGGAAATATGTACAATGTAAAGTCAAAAAAATATTTCCTAATAGCAATTATAACAAAAAAATCTTTAATTATTTAAAGGATATAAAACCATATACCAATAGTAGTATTTATTAAAAAGCATTCATTCATCACAATTATGATTTATATAAATTTATTTGCAATTCTTATGTGATAAAACTATCAACTATAAAAATAAGGTATTTGAACATAGTCAGAAATGCAATTGTCACAAATATTTTTACCATGATAAATTTTGAAATAATATAAAATCTTTAAAACTCAAATGAATGAAATAATAAATGGCTAATACAGATGACTCCGGTCTACTCTTAGAAATCAGTTAATGAAAATGTATTAGAAATGCTAGTTAAAAGAATTTTTCATAGAGAACATTAGGATGAAGCAGAGATTGAGGGCAACAGAGAAGTAGAACAGAAGCAATAAGTCTCCTGCATCCTTCCAGATATGTGTGTAGCCTGTTATAAGAATGTGTATGGCCAGCTTGGATGCCTTCCTCCTATGCAGTATTCATTTAGCTTGCTTAGCTGGGGACCCAGGTCACATAATTCATCTTCAGAGAGTCCTGTCTGTTGATTCTTCACAATGCTTATGGCAGAAACGCAGTATTACTAGTCAACATATTTTAAAAATAGCAGGAATAGCATCAGCAAGAATGATGTGCAACAATCAGAAGAAAGTACCAGTATGCCTTTTATTCTCTTGAATTCTCTGCACAGAAAGGAGAGAGCAGGGAAAGAGTTCTAGACTATTTATGTGATAAAACTTTAATATATCATTCCCCAGATAAATGCTGACATTAAGAAAAATCACCACTAACTTGCATTGTGCTTGCATTGTGTATGAAACAGGGAGTCTATTAAAAGTTTTTGTGACAGAGTCTGAATTCAGGCAGAACTTTTAGATAGCGTCTACAGGAACTATAAAGAAGTTTATATCTAAGACAGACATGATGATTGCCCATGTGCTGAAATCTCAACACGAAGAATTTTGAGGCAATGGCTTGACGATGCTTACAAGCCAGACTGGGAGTCAGTCTGAGCAAAACAAACACACATTTTACAGAGTGCATTTAAAGTAGATTTTTTTTTTAAAAAATCATGTTTTCTTTACTAAATATTCCTTATATTTATCATATTCAATATTTCTTTTATTTTCTTCTTTTTATTTAATCTTTTTTTTACATTCCATATTTTATTCCATCCCAGTCCACCCTCTGACTGTCCCACATCCCATACCTTCCCCTTTCTCCCCTCCCCCATCTCCATGAAAATGTTTTCACCCATCACCCCCCACCCCACCAGACCTCTAAACTCCCTGGGGTCTCCAGTCTCTTGAGGGTTAGGTTCATCATCTCTGACTGAACACAGACCCAACATTCCTCTGCTGTGTATGTGTTGGGGGCCTCATATCAGCTGGTGCATGTTGCCTAGTTGGTGGTCCAGTGTCTGAGATATCTTGGGGGTCCAGGTTAATTGAGACTGCTGGTCCTCCTACAGGGCTGCCCTCCTTCTCATCTTCAATATTTCTTTTACATTAAATTTCAATGTGTATTTATTTATTTATTTATTTACTTACTTACTTACTTACTTATTTTCCTAACTGTAAACTGTATTATGACATTTGGCGCACACCTGTAATCCCAGCACTTGGGAGGCAGAGGCAGGCAGATCTCTGAGTTCGAGGCCAACCTGGTCTACAGAGTTAGTTCCAGGACAGCCAGGGCTACACAGAGAAATCCTGTCTCAAAAACCGAAAAAAAAAAAAAACCCAAAAAAACAAAACAAAACAAAAAAACAAAAAAACCAAAAAAAAAAAAAAAAGAAAAGAAAAAGGTTGGACCAGAATGTATAAATTTAATAAGTAGGAAATTCTATATGCTATACTGCAGAGTAAGATATGGACAGTAAAGACCAGTGCCAGTGTTTCATGCTTAAATGTATTTGGAATTTACTATTTACTTTCTCATACAAATTTTAGAATAATAAAACAATAAAGAACTCTATAAACAGCTTCTAACCACTAGTCTCTGAAGATGGTTAAAGCTTTTATAACTATGTAGTAAAATATACAATCTGAAAAAAGGACAAAAAACTAACTGATTAAGCAATGAACAAAGAAAGATACAGGAATCTGGCAAGTGAATGTTTTATATATATACATGCATATATTATATATAGGTATATATATGTATATATGTATACAATACATATATTTAGTATATATTAAATACATATTTATATGTTTATAATATATTATATATTATATAAAATTTAATATTTAATGTAATAATATATACTTAATAATATTTAGTGTTTTGCAAAATGCATATGAAAATATAAGATTTTCAAAATATGGATTATTGAAATTCTTCTTTCAAGTCTGTTTTTACCTAGAAAGCACATAGAAAATAAAAAATAATGATGTTAGGTTTGCAGTGAGTGATGGACACTGTTTACATTAAGCATTTCATTGTATCTGTCTAATTAATCCACTAGAAAGTCTGTAAACAAGAAATAGTCAAATGGCAATCATGCCAAGTAACCTTTACCACTACAAAGGGTGATTGGTAATCTGTTTTGTTTTTTGTTTGATGGGTTGGTTTTTGTTTTTTTCATTCAGACAAAACCAAGTTCATAGCTATCAAATTTACTTTAAATATCAACATAAAGATATAACATAGAAAAAGGAATGGAATTTGATCATTTTATTACTATTTGATATGTATGAAATCACAGTTCAGGATACTACAGAAACAGGTGGAAACACCCTGCCCTCGGTCACCCTCTCTGATCTAAATGAAGTGTAGAAATTATGGCAGATATTTTTATTTTTCAAAGGCATATCTAATGATGAGATGGAGCAGAAATACAACTTTTTTCTCTTCACATTTTTTTTAATTTTCTATATTCTTTGTTTACATCCCAAAGCCTTTCACCTTTCCCAGTTCCCCCCTCACCATGTGTCCCATAAGACTGCTTCCCCCCTCCCCCCAGACCATTCCTCAATCACCCCCCAACCCTTTCTCTGTTCTGGTACTCTCCTGCAAAACTGGAACCAGTCTTTTTGGGTCCTTTCCTTCCTTCCTCTTGGGAATCTTTTGAGAAATGCAAATCAAAACAACCCTGAGATTCCACTTCACACCAGTCAGAATGGCTAAGATTAAAAACTCCAGAGACAACAGGTGCTGGCAAGGATGTGGAGAAAGAGGAGCACTCCTCCACTGTTGGTGGGATTACAAGATGGTACAACCACTCTGGAAATCAGTCTGGCAGTTCCTCAGAAAATTGGGCATGACACTTCCAGAGGATCCTGTCATACCATTCCTGGGCATATACCCAGAGGATTCCCCTGCATGCAATTAAGACACATGCTCCACTATGTTCATAGCAGCCTTATTTATTATAATACCCAGAAGCTGGAAGGAACCCAGATGTCCCTCAAAGGAGGAATGGATACAGAAAATGTGGTATATTTATACAATGGAATACTACTCAGCAATTAAAAATAATGAATTCATGCAATTTGTAGGCAAATGGTTGGATCTGGAAAATATCCTAAGTGAGTTAACCCAATCACAAAAGAATACACATGAATTGCAATCACTGATAAGTGGATATTAATGAGCCCAGAAGCTCTGAAATATAACTTTTTAAGAGATAGATATCCATGCTGGGCGTGGTGGTGCATGCCTGTAATTCCAGCACTTGGGAGGCAGAGGCAGGCAGATTTCTGAGTTCGAGGCCAGCCTGGTCTACAGAGTGAGTTCCAGGACAGCCAAGGCTACACAGAGAAACCCTGTCTCGAAAAACCAAATAAATAAATAAATAAATAAATAAATAAATAAATAAATAAAGAGATAGATATCCATTTTTAAGTGTCCTGACTACACTCCTAGGTGTGACTGAATACTTAAGATTCCAATTTCTTCAGATAAGTAAATACATCATCTTAACCAGGGTTAATATCTTACTTGTTGATCAACATGTCTACTGGCATATTTTAAAATATGCCATTTTCTTCATGAGAGCCCATGATTGTACATGGATTAGAAGTATCTCTCCTTGCTTCAACTAGGACTGAATATAAAAACTAAGAATTATACTACTTTTAATGATCTTTCTTAAAAGGATGAAATAGCCTGTTGTGTAACTCTCAAGAGTAACAGTGGCTTAACCTTTGATGGACGAATTGAAGTGTCTAGTTCCAAGTGCTTAAAATGTTCTGAGTGCACGGGGTCACCAATGGAAGAGTTAGAGAAAGAAATAAAGGAACTGAAGGGGTTGCAATCCATAGGAAGAAAAACATTATCAACAAACCAGACTTCTCAGAGCACCCAAGGACTCAACCACCAACTAAAGTGTACACATGTACTCATGAAGGGACCCATGGCTCCAGCTGCATATGTAGCAGAGGACGATCTTGTCATATATCAGTGGGGGGAGAGGATCTTGGTCCCATGAAGGCTCAATATTCAGGGGAATGCCAGGGCAGGGAGGCATAAGTGGTGGGTGGGTGGGTGGCTGTGTGGGAGGGGGAGCATCCTCATAGAAGCAGGGGAAGGAAAGATGAGATGGGGGATTTCCAGAGGGGAAACTGGGAAAGAGGATAACATTTGAAATGTAAATAAATAAAACATCCAAGAAAAAAGAAAAATAATATTCAGAATGAAGAAATCTGTTTTCTTTAAGAGATGAGACTGATAACGCATCTTTTCCTTTCCTTACTTTAAATCTTCCAAAATAAATGTAAATTTAAGTTTGACTTTCCCAATTATAAAAAGAAATTTCCATTTTTTCTTTTGTTTCTTTTCTGTATTCTTTTTTTACATTCCAAACGCTTTCCCCTTTCCCAGTTCCCCTTCTCCATATGTCCAATAAGCCCTCTTCCTCTGCCCATTCCCCAATCACTCCCCCCCCATTTCTTTCTTCTAGTACTCCCTTACAATACTGGATCAAGTCTTTTCAGTACTAGGGCCCTCTTCCTTCTTCTTGGGAATCATATGATTTGCTAATTGTGTCTTGAGTATTCAGAGCTTCTGAGCTAATTAATATCCACTTAGCAGTGATTTCATTTCATGTGTATTCTTTTGTGATTGGGTTACCTCATTTAGAATGATATTTTCCAGTTCCAACCATTTGCCTAATCACAAGGACATGCGCTATCTATTGTATAATTCAATGTCTAAGAAAAAAATTTGTTTTCTTTTTTAAAATATTTATTTATTTTTATTTATATAAGTACACTGTAGCTGTCTTTAGACACACACCAGAAGAGAGCATCAGACTCTTACAGATGGTTGTGAGCCACCATGTGGTTGCTGGGAATTGAACTCAGGACCTCTGGAAGAGCAGTCAGTGCCCTTAACTGTTGATCCATCTCTCCAGCCTACAACTTTTTCTTCTCCTCAGAATTGGAATTTAGATTTCTCAAATAATAGGGCAATATAAAGATTTCCTACATAGATTCCATTTTTACTGGAAGAGACACTGAGTAAACGCATATACATTTAGTATTCATGAGTTGTTTAAAGGGTTCTCCAGTTCATTCTTATTCTAAAACACCAGAAGCATCTTAGAATACTACTAATTTACTCAAGCTTCACATTATTAAGTATGGAATTGTAACTACCGTTCACCGACGATGTTGTCACTGTCCTTCAGTAAGAGTGTCACTGAGACATAAAGAAGTAGTATTCACTTACATATTAGCTTTAGTAAAACTCAGAAACAGATCTTCAGTTTAATCACCTTTTATCTAATTAATTACCTCTAATTTTGATTTTTATAGTAGTAATTAATCATTTTTTTCTTTTGCTTTCTAAATGGATAATTCAATAATTAACTAAATAGTCAGCATTTTGCACACACTGACCAGATTTCACATAAGTACACTGATGTGAACAATCAATATATGTCCTAGCAGAAGCCCTATATCTTATCTCTTCTCTCACTGTCTCCTTTTTATACACACCTTTTAGTTTTGTTGTACTTTTATTGTTTAAGACAATATTTAAATTTCAATAAATTTTGATGATATTCTTCCCCTCTCCCAAGTTCTCCTGATCCATTCCATTTTCTTATAATTCAACTATATGTTTGTTCTCAAAAGAAAAATAATAAACTTGATATAATAAAAGTTCCCAAACCCCAAATCTGGAAAATATAATACAGCACCCAAATACAAATGAAGAAATACCAAAGTGTAACCAAATAAAAGCATAAAAGAACACTCACACACACACACACACACACACACACACACACACATGCACACACACACACACACACATACACACCAATGCACCCACACCATTGAAAATTATTTGTTAATTAGCCACTCCTAACATTAGACCTGTCCGAGAGTGATTAATATGTCCAGTGTCCCTACATTAAAGAGAACTATTTTCTCTCTTCTAGAAGATATAAATGAGAGTTTAGTTGTTAACCTTTATCCTAGTTGCTAGGTTTTCATTCATTCATTCATTCATTTTTTTAAACTATAACAAAATAAAATATAACAAGATAATACAAAAACTATAATATCAAAATTGTACAAGACAAAACAATAAAAGTGAGGGAACCCAAAAAATGAACATGAGTCAGAGACCCACTTGTTTGCAAACTCATGAATCTTATATATAAAAGCAATAAATTGGAAATAATAATATAAATACAAAGGACCTGTTGAAGAATTATAGAGGTCACCTGCCTTCTTGCTTCTACAGTCTCTGTGAGTTCATATGAGCATTGTTCATGTTGATTTATATGATCTTGCTTCCAATTGTGCCTTCCACAATATACAAATCCACAATATTTTACATTTTTTCTGCCTCTCATTTTACAGGGTCACCTCTGAGGGAGAGATTGTGATGAAGATATACAATTTAGTGTTGAGTGTTTCAAGGTCTCTCATTCTCTATGTCTGGCTGTGGGTCACAATATTCATTTCCAACTGTTGTAGAATGATGGTTCTCTGATGGTGGTTGAACTTATCTATGATTATAGCAGAATATCCTTAGAATTAGTCATCTTCCACCATTTTCCTTCCTTCCTTCCTTCCTTCCTTCCTTCCTTCTTTCCTTCCTTCCTTCCTTCCTTCCTTCCTTCCTTCCTTCCTCCATTCCTCCCTCCCTCCTTCCCTCTTCCCTCCCTTCATCCATACATCCCTCCCTCCTCCCTCCCTTCCCTCCCTCCCTCCCTCCCTCCCTCCCTCCCTCCCTCCCTCCTTCCTTCCTTCCTTCCTTCCTTCCTTCCTTCCTTCCTTCCTTTGTTTTAGATTAGTATTATTTAGTTTTGTCTGGAAGGTCTAGTCTCATATTCTTGGTTGCTCAAGCGGTATCAGATATGGTTTTAATGTTATGGAGTGGACCTTAAGTAGGATCAGATATTGGCTGGTGTCTTAGGCTTTCTGCTGCTGTGGTGAAACACCATGAACAAAAATCATGACAAGAAGAAATCAGTTTACTTGGTTCTTACTTTCATATTACTGTTGATCACTGAAAGAACTCAGAACAGGAACTCATACAGGACAGGGCCATGGAGGCAGGAGTTGCTGCAAAGACCATGGAACGGGACTGCTTATTGGCTTGTTTCCCCTAGTTTGTTCAACCTGTTTTCCTATAGAACCCAGGACCATCAGCACTGATATGGTACCAGCCACAATGGGCTGTACTCTTCCCTATCAACTGGTAATTTAAAACAATACCTTACAGATGGATCTTATGGAGGGATTTTCCCAATTGAGGCTTCCTCTTTTCAGGTAACTCTAGTTTGTGTGTTAAGTTGGTATAAGACTAGGCAGAAGAACTGCTTATTCCCACAAACTTTGTGCTGCTATTGGATTAACACATGTTTTACAGGTAGTATACCACTGTAGATAAAGGGTTTGTGGATGACTTGGTATTTATCATTTCTCTTTTGATAGTGTTCAGGATCTGTTTCTGTAATAAAAACACTGGAACTTAAGAGCTCAATATCAAATATACAAGGATTTGTGTAAGTGTTCAGCAATGAAGTCTTGCAGTTACTTTGTGGACAGCAATAGCAGATTTGGCAAGAGCCTGGTTGTCTGGGAAACCTTTGAGGGCCTCTATACTCAATAACTCAAGTAGATGTAAACAAAACCCCATCCTGGAATATTTGTAATAACAAACAATAACATGGGATGGCTAGCTGAGTGTCCCACATTGTTTGATTATATCATTTAGATCACTTTCATCTATGTATATATTTTAGGAAATTTCTAATGCATTGTTTCCCTACTAACCCTCAAAAGCCCCTTAATTTTAACCTTCTCTATGAATATCTATTCCCAGTAACCCTCCTCTTCTCATTCACATGTGACCATCCCATTCTACACACCCAGCATGCCTTTATCAGTATCTACCCTATTTCCCTTGTATAATGAGATCTAAATATTCTCTCTAGTCCCTTACTCAATACCTACCCTCTGTGGGTAAATTGTTGTTTGGTTTCATTGACTTAATATCTAATATTTATATATAAGTGAATATATACCACATGTCTTTATGGGTCTGGAATACCCCACTCAGGAGATATTTTTTTCAAGTTCTATTTATGTGCTTTCAAACTTCATGATATTTTTAAGTAGCTGGTTACTACTCTGTTATGTAAATGTAAATGTACCACAATGTTTTTTTAAATATCTATTCTTCTATTGAAGACATCTAAATTGTTTCCAATTTCTGGCTATTATGAATAGAACAACAACAAAATGGTTTAGGGTTTATCTCTGTGGTAGGATGAAATATCTTTGAGGCTTACAATCAAGAGTGGTATAGCTGGATCTCTATGTAAAGAGATTCTTATCTCCCAAATGGATTGCCACATTCATGTCTGTAGTGGACATAAAAATTTGTACTCTGATCAGAAGTATATGAGAGATTCTCATACTCCACATCTTGCCCAGCACAAAGTGTCACTTGTTTTATTGATCTTAACCATTCAGACAGGTCTAGAGATGGAATATCAAAATAGTTACCGTTTCCATTTTCTTAAGTGCTTGTTAGCTATTTGAGTGTCCTCTATTGAGAATTTTCTGTTTATATATTGTACCCCTTTATTTAATCCAGTTATCTGTTTTGCTGATATCTAGTTTCTTTATATATTTGGTTATTAGCCATCTATTGTATGTGTAGTTGGTAAAAATATTTTACAATTCTGTAGGCTGCTTCTTTGTCTGAATGACAGTGTCCTGCAACTTGCAGAAGATTCTCAATTTCATGAGGCCTCATTTATTGGTTGTTTATTCTAGTGCCTGTGATAACAGTGTTTGAAATAAAACATTGTCTCCTATGTCACTGTATTCAATGCTATGTCTTGCTCTGTCTTCTATTAGGTTCGATTTATTTGTTTTATATTTATAACTTCGATGCATATTTACTTTAGTTTTGTGTAAGGTGATAAGTATAGATCTATTTGCATTCTTCTCCATATAGCCACTAGCTTGACCACTATTATTCATTGATTATGTTGTCATCTGTGTATATCTCACTTCTTTATTAATAAAAACATTAAGGTGTCTGGAGGTGTTTGGGTTTATATTACAGTCTTCAATTCAATTTGATTGATCAATGTGTCTGTGTATAATGCCATGATGTTTTTACTACTCTAGTCTTATAGCACAATTTGAAATCAGGAAGGATGGTACTTCCAGCAGTTATTTCATTATTTGGGATTGTTTTAACTATTCTTCTGTGTGTGTGTGTGTGTGTGTGTGTGTGTGTGTGTGTGTGTGTATACATGTGCATTTCTATGTGAAGCTGAAAACATTTGTCTAATGGGGATTACTGCACTGAATTTGTGGACTTCTTTTGGTAGTGTCTTACTTAGGGTTTCTATTTCTGTGACAAGATGTCATGACCACGGAAAACATTTAATTGGGGCTGGCTTACAGTTTCAGAGGTTTAAACCATTATTGTCATGGCATGAAGAATGTCAGCATTCAGGCAGACATGGTGCTGGGAAAAGAGCTGAGAGTTCTATATCTTCTTTTTGGTTTGTTGTTGTTGTTGTTTTTAAGACACGGTTTCTCTGTATAGCCCTGGCTGGAACTCACTCTGTAGATCAGGCTGGCCTTGAGCTCAGAAATCTGCCTGCCTCTGCCTCCCAAGTGCTAGGATTAAAGGCATGTGCTATGACTGCCTAGCAAGAGTTCTGTGTCTTAACCTGAAAGCAGTAAAAGGCTATGAGCCACATGGGACATAAGTTGAACATAGAAGGCCTCAAAGCCCACCTCGAATATGATATACTTTCTCCAATAAGACAATAAACACTCCAATAGACACACCTCCTAATAGTGCTACTCCATATGGGCCACATGAGTCTATGGGGGCCATTTCTAGTCAAACCAGAGGAAGGCTGGCCTTTGTCACTGTGTAAACCCACTGATACATGAGCATTTTTCATCTTCTGATTTATGCTTAGCTTTCTTTTTTCAAAGACTTGAAAAGATACTACTTGGGAAAAGATACTCCAAGATACTTTATATAAATTTGGCTATTTTTAAAGGTTTTGTTTCTCTGATTTCTTTCTTAGAACATTTGTGACTTGTATATAGGACTTCTAATGAATTTGTGAGGTAATTGTCTATCTAGGCACTTTGCTATATGTTTATGTGTTTATGGTTTTGCTGAGTGTGAGTATTTATGGCTCAACAAATAAAAAAACTTTTTGCTATTCTGTAGAATCCAGGTTTGATTCACAGTATGTATACTGTGCTTCACAATCATCTATTATATATGCTATAAACACTGACGAGGCCGGGCAGTGGTGGCGCATGCCTTTAATCCCACTCAGTACTTGGGAGTCAGAGGCAGGCAGATTTCTGAGTTCGAAGCCAGCCTGGTCTACAAAGTGAGTTCCAGGACAGCCTGAACTACACAGAGAAACCCTGTCTCGGAAAAAAAAAATGATGAGATAGTTGAGTTTAGATGATAAGTAGAATGTGTACAGTGCACAAGTTTGTTGTTTAAAACAAAACAAATGATTTTGTCTTGTCACTAACCTTATATTTATTAAATATTTTTATTTATTTTTTGAAATTAGTATATCAATTATTGGATATTATTATGACAATTTTTTAAAGAAGTGTGTCTTAGAAGATTCTTCAACCTATTCATCTCTTCCACTTCTGTACCCAGATTTTTGGTTGTAATACTCCATTCCTTTTTCTTTTATGTCACAAATATTTTTTGCCTCTCTTCACCTTCCTTTGGACAACATTTTATACTGGTGTGATATAGTTTCTACCAATAAAGGCTCTATGAATATCTATATGCATACATTTATGTTGTAAACTCTGATCAAAAATACAAGAAAATATGTTTCCTGTCTTTCTGAGTTTGGGTCAGAGCACTCAGTATTATACTTTCAGATTTCTGTAAATTTCATTTTTCCTTATAATTGAATAATTCATTTTTAGTACTAGACTATTCATAAACAACAGCGGAGCCAGCTAAGCTTTCACCAACACATGGTTAATAAACGGGTGTCACAGACATGATTTGTAATTCATAAGATACCTGGATCCATCTACATACAAACAAATAGAGAAATATAACATAGAAGTATACATAGAGAACAGCCAGAGAATGAGAGAGAAAGAGAGAGAGACCCTTTCATTTCCACACCCTGTAGAAAGCAAAAACATCTCATAAATTAATGTTTTTCTTAATACATAAAATTATTAACATCAAGAGAATAGCAAAATCAAATATGAGAACATTCCAAGGAGAAATTGCAATAAAATTGTTGCTGGGCATAGAGTCTGATGTTGAGGGAGACTGATAGGTAGTAGAGGAGATTAAGGATTGCAAATGATTGGCTGAGTCTAATGTAGGAATAGCGTGTTGGGTTAGTAATTGTGGTGACTTGAAAGAGACAGATTGAGAGGCTCCTTCATGAACAGTGAAATCGGTAGATTATATTCTTGTATGAAGAAAATTACTTAATATTATATTATGTAGCTATGTAACTTATATCACCATTCTATTTTATCTGCAAACATAAATGAATTTCAGATTTATCCACCAATCTCTTTCTCTTTTTCAGACACACACACATACACACACACACACACACACACACACACGCTTTTCTCTACAATTTTGATTTTTTGTAAGAGCGAACAGGCCAGAAATAAATAATAAAATCAGCTATCGTACCATAAAAACTACTTAATGGAATTAAAAAGAAAAACCTATTTCCTTCTAAGTGGCAAATCAAGTTTATCAGCACATAATAACTAAGGAAAATATAGTAAACTAAAAGCATATGAGTATAAAATACTATATGTAGCTTTCAAAGTGAACCTTAAAATCAGTTATCAATGCAGTTCCAGCAGTAGAGGTATACTTTGGTAATAGAAAACCAGAGTAGTTATTTACTATAAATGGCAGAAGTTTAGGGAAAAAAGGTAAGAAATAACCATATCAGTCCAGGAAGCTTAACTGATAATTTCTTGAAATTAATTTATAAGCAGTGCTGCTAAGAGGGCTCCACATGAGATTTATGAGAACCTGAAAATAAGCAAGAACTGAGATGGAAAATACAGTAAATGTATTCTATTATGGGATTTAATCAGCTAGTTAATCTCAACCCCACTGCCCTGGTTGCTTCTGTTGACAATCTGGAAGCAACCTCATTTAAATTTGAAAGTATTTAGACATTTAACAATATAATAGGAGTCATCTGCATTTTCCATTACAAATAAAAATTAGTTCAACCACTTGAATTGAAACAATAAGAGATGACATCAAATTATTCAATGACAAATATCTCCAGCCAGCTAAATGTCACACACATTTTAAGGGAATTTGCTTGTCATAAAGATGCCTCACAGCTGAAATGATAAATCATATGGTAAATGTAGGAAAAGGTCAGTTAGTAATCTGCTATTTTGAAAGCAACATCTCTTGGCACTCATTATATTATAGTTGTATTGTTCTGTATTGTTTACCGGATAAATAAGCGCAACTTTTATAATACATGCAATTAAGACTAAAAAGAAAATATGCATGTCAGATTTACACCTCAAGAAATTGTAAACATGGTGCTAATGAAATCCTTTTCAATGATACATAAATAAAAGGGTTCTGGGACATACTCAGAAAGCAAGGACAAAGAAAATGATAATGATAATATTTGTGACCTAGAATCTAATTTAGCAAATTAAAAATTCATTGTAATAATATATAATCAAGTATAATATATTATTTGAACATGTTTAGCAAATATCATGCTATTTTTGAAATTAGTTAATGATTTCATATTCTAAGTAGGACAACTGGTTCCGAATGACAGGGAAAAGTTAAAATAATTGCTATTATATTATACATTGTGCAGAGGATTAAATCCCAGGGGATAGTAAATAACTTTTAGTATGAGAAAATCTGCAGCATTAATTTTAGGGCTTGTCAATGGTCCTTGGCATTGTTCATAGCAGAGTAATCTTCTCTCTCTCCAAATAAGTCTCTGATTCTCTGGGAGCCATAACATGTGAAGAGAAGCCAAACGGAAGCTTTCAAATGGGTTAAAGTTGTGGATTTGAGGAGGGATAATGATCCTAGGTTTTCCAAGTGGGCTTAATATGACTTCAGAATTTTTTTTTGAAGGTAGAAAATGTTTAGTGCAATAAGAGAGAAACACCACAGATAGCTGAGATGGGGAAAGTGTGCAAGTATGACGGGCATGTGATGCCCTATCCGACAGATCTGGCTCGCAGGGCGGCCCACTGAAACTGCCCATTCCATCATCTTGATTTCTTTGCTTTTTATGGTACAGTCAAATGTATTGTCTTTCACTCTCTTGAAATAACAATCGTGTTTGTATAGCTATCACCAAAATAGTTTTAATAGTTTTATATTGTTAGATGTATCTATATTCTTACTATGCTAGATTTATAAAAACTTGATCAACAGACACTTAAGTATCGGAAAATACTTGCTTAAGTTTACTAGTACCTTAAGGCTTTTGAGCATTCAATGGAAATAATTGAGAAAAAAGTGTCTTCTTTGTTTAGGCAGGGATTCCACACAAATGATAGAATAGAGGATCCTGGGGGAAACAGACAGCTAAAACAGGGTCTACAGACAGGTAAAAGGAAATATATGTTGTTATATAACAATGAGTGATCTAGAAAGCATGAATGATTTGCACTGAAACCTTGCCTTCCTAAGAGTGAGATGTGATACACAGAACATAGATTAGATTCTGACCCACAGAACTGTGAGACACAACTGTGTATTGCCATGGGCTACGTAACGTGAGGTAAATTGTGTCAATAGCAACAGGAAATGCAGAGAATTCTTCCCGTGAGTTGTCATTCCTTCACTGGTAAAACTTGTATGACTAAAACATGTTCCTACATATTGTGACCTGGAGTTATTTGGCATAACGTGACCTGTAATTCATTGTCTGTATAATTACAGTGTTCAATTTGTCTTACATTTATCTGTTTACTGGGTATGGAGTGCAGATAGGAATACCCATGACATGTCTGTCACCCATGTAAAGATGAAGGGCAATTTATAGTAATTGGTTCTCTATTTCCACAATATGGGTTTCCAAATTCAGTTAAGGTTATCAGCCTTGGTGGCAAGCACCTTTTCTGGGTGAACCATCTCATATTTCCACAAACTTCAGAATTTTACATCACAAAGTACTGCTTTCATTTTCTTATTCTAATCACTATGCTATTATTTTACGCACCCTGTTACATAGCATAACGAAAATGTGGAATGATCAATTTTACAGTAAGATAAAGCAATTTCAAAACTACAATGAGATGGCTTGATATTTATTCTCCGTGCTGTGGCTAGGAAGAGGACAGAGCCCGCATGAGCTTTCATCTCCACATTACTTAGGCAGAGATTCTTTCCTTACTTCTATGTGTCAGGTAGTTTTGCCAAACATGCATGGTTTCCTTGTCATCTCTAAGCTAGATATTGGAAAGTTGCCTATTATCATGGCATGAGGTACTTAGGGACGATCCATACACACATGCACGCCAAAGAATCATCTTGTCCTGAAAAATGTTGGAGACAAGTGCCACCCTGCTAATGGCTGAGGAGAGTTGGCTGGAAAAAAAAATGAGGAGTATTCTAGACACTAACAGGATATTTCATAAAGCTGTCTGACAAGAATCTGAGCTAGCAAGCCATGTATCCAACGGACATTGGCAGAGGATGATGCTGTTAGATGCTTTATCAAAATTTTATATGAAAAAGATGAGTGCAAAGAACATGCTTCAAATGAAAGGACTAGCGCAAGAGACAGAGAGGCTTCTCAAACCTGAAAAGGGCAATGGCTTCGGGACTTCAAATAACAGGACATAAATTTGAGAAGGTAGCTGAGAGATGAAAGCCAATTAATCGTACCCTGGCAGCGAAGATCAAATCAAGTTTATGGCTGTCATACATTGTTAATATCTCCTCTGGGATTAATGTGCTGTGCAGTAAATCTTTTCAGTTTATAAACGGTCATTTAGTCTCCCAATATGGTCTATATCCCACTTCACTCCATCGGGGCTCTTAGGCCTGTTAAACATTGAATTGTGACCTCCAAATCTATATTTTGGCCCAACCATTGAAAGAATTTGGATGGGAAACCTTTAGGAGGTAATTGGGTTCGGATAGGGTTATGGGGTACAAACTTCAGGGAAACATTAATGCCACGAAAAGAAACAAGAGAAACCCACTATGTTCCTTTCCCTCTGTCTCTGCCTTCCCCTTTCATTCTCCCCCTTCTACTCCAGCTCTGCTGTCTCTTTCATGACTATACACCAAAGTGGCTGTCAGCCATGGACCAGAACGCAAGCTCTTACCAGAACCCAATAATGATGCTATTGTGCTAGTTTCCAACATCATACTTCGATGACAATGAATAGCCATGCTTACTAGAAGTCACTCAGTCTGTGCAGTAAAGGGCACTTTATTTGAAAAACCTAAAATAACTGTGATAATTGTAATTCATGTATTATAGACAAATGTTCTGGGTTACTAGTATCCAAAAGTAAACTTTGTCTATTGTTGATGATACAATTTATTCTCTGAAGATCTCTATCAAAAATCCCCATCACTTTGACTACTAGCCTGCCCTAAACTACCACAAACTGAATAGCTACCTCAACGGAAGCATGGAGTCTCATAGATCTGAAGGGTGGAAAATGAGCATCAAGGGTAAGGGTACATCAAGGCAATATGGGACCAAAGAAGACAGTCTATCCACCCTGCTTTTCACAAGAATAGGGAGTGTCTGATGACTTCTGGCTTTGTGCATTTCGTATATTCCAGCCTTCTTCTTCACCTGCTCCTTTCTGCCTGAGTATCTGTCCCTAACAGATACCTGTGATGGGTGTTGGCAGTGTATATGTATGCTACTGAAATCTGTTATCTTATTTTTTTCAGTATGTTCAAAAGTCATTTTGTGTGGTACTTTATGACATTTTTATATGTATAAACACCATTCTATTTTCAAAATATCCTTCACCATGCATCAGGAGCTGCTCTCTATATTCATGACTCTTGAGAATCTCAGAAATAATCTTTTTACAAATTAGTTAATTATCTTATTTATTTATATCCCAAGTTTTCCCTCTGCACCCTAGCAGAGTTCTTCCTCATTCCCTTTGCCCCTTAGGGTGTCCTCCCAGGGTATCACGTCTCTATAGAATTAGGTGCATCATCTCCCACTGAGGCTAGACAAGGTAGCCCTCTGTTATACATGTGCTGGAGGACTCAGACCAGCCTGCATATGCTCTTTGGTTGGTGTCTCAGTCTCTGGGAGCTGCAGGGGTCCAGGTTAGCTAACACTGTTGATCTTCCTATGGGGTTACCATTGCCTTCAGCTCCTTTAATCACTCCCCAACACTGCCATAGGAGTCCCTGACCTCATCTAATGCTTGCCTGTAAGAAACTGCATCTGTTTCAGTCTACCTCTCAGAGGACAGCAGTGTTAGGCTCTTCTCTGTGAGCACAACATAGCATCAGTAATAGTGTCCGGGACTTAATGTCAGGGAGTGGTGCCCATCCATGGGATGGATCCCAAGTTGGGCTGGTCTCTGGAAATCAGTCTGGCAGTTACTTGGAATATTGGAAAATAGTTCTACATGAAAACACAGTTGTAATGCTCCTTGGCATATACACAAAATATCTGCTTCCATCACAAGGTACGCAAGGTGTACTGCTATGTTCATAGTAGCCTTATTTGTAATACGCATAAACTGAAAGTAATCCAGGTGTCGCTCAGTCATAGAATTGATACAAAAAAATGTGCTTCATTTACACAAGAAATGCTATTCAGCTATTAAAAACAAAGACATCAGGAATTTTGCAGATGAATGGATGGAAGTAGAAACTATCATCCTGAGTGAGATAACCCAGAGCAAATATAACTAATAAGTGGATGTTAGCCAAAAAGTACAGTATATCCATGATATACATGAGAGATACTGAGAAGTTATACAAAAAGGAAGGCCTGAATGAGGATGCTTAAATCCCACTTAGAAAGAGGATAAAAATAATCATGTGAGGCAGAGAGAGGAAACAAACTAGACAGGAGAGGGGAGGAGGATGGGAAAAGGGGGCAATGATCAGATAGAGGGGGAGATAGGAGAGATCACAGAGGGCCAGGACAATAAAGAAAAATATGCAGCTGGTCTTCTGGTTTCTGTCTGTGGCTGGAGACCAGCCTTTGCCAGAGAGCGCCATATCCAGGTGGCACAGGGAAATAGCTAATCTCCCAGGAGTGCAGAGAGGTCTGAGAGCACAGGTAGGGATACCCCTGCTGTTTAGAGAAACCATCTGAGGACACAAGAGCCCAGGAGCAGCCTGGGACAGGAGTTTTCTGATTTCCTTCTGCACCCAGAGCTGAGCCTAGGCCACAGAGCTACATACACAAATACCACCACAAGAGAGCTGAACTCCCAGGAGTGCCTACATATCTGTGGACACAGGTAAGACTACCACCACTCTTAAAATTCCTGGCCCAAGAGGGAACTGCCCAGAGCCATCAGGACACAGGAACCAAGGATCAGCTGGGGACAGGATCCTTCTGGTTTATAGCTGCACACCTGATCTGACCTTGTATCATAGCTCTCCATTCCTAAATTCCTCCCAGGGAGGACTGGTCTCCCAGGAGTACAGATACACAGGCTTACAGGACAGATAAGCCACAGTTAGAGACAGCAAGACCAGCTAACACCAGAGATACCCAGATGACAAAAGGCAAACATAAGAACATTACCAAAAGAAACCAAGGGAACATGGCATCATCCGAACCCAGTTCTCCCACAACAGCAAGTCCTGGATACCCCAACACGCCGGAAAAGCAAGATCTGGATTTAAGATCATATCTCATGATGCTGGTATAGGACTTCAAGAAGGACATAAATATCTCCCTTAAAGAAATACAGGAGAACATGGGTCATCAGGTAAGAAGCCCTTAAGGAGGAAATACAAAAATCCCTTAAAGAAATAAAGGAGAACCTGGGCCAACAGGTAGAAGCCTTTAAAGAGGAAATACAAAAATCCCTTAAAGAATTACAGGAAAACAAAAACAAACAAGTGAAGGAACTGAACAAAACCATCTAGGGTCGAAAACTGGAAGTGGAAACAATAAAGAAATTTAAAGGGAGACAACTCTGGAGATAGAAAACCTTGGAAAGAAATCAGGAGTCATAGTTGCAAGCATCAACATCAGAATACAAGAAACAGAAGAGAGAATCCCAGGTGCTGAAGATACCATAGAAAACATTGAAACAACAGTCAAAGAAAGTGCAAAATGAAAAAAAGATTGTAACCGAAAACATCCAGGAAATCCAGGACACAATGAAAAGACCAAACCTAAGGATTATAGGTACAGAAGAAAGTGAAGATTTACAACTTAAAGGACCAGTAAATATCTTCAACAAATTATAGAAGAAAACTTCCATAACCTAAAGAAAGTGATGCCCATGAACATATAAGAAGCCTACAGAACTCCAAACAGAATGGACCAGAAAAGAAATTCCTCCTGTCACACAATAATTAAAACACCAAATTCACCAAACAAAGAAAAAAATGTTAAAAGCAGTAAAGGAAAAAGGTCAAGCAACACACACACACACACACACACACACACACATGTATATGTATATGTATATATATATATATATATATAGATATAGATATAGATATAGATATAGATATGTATATACACATATATATGACAAAACTGCAAGGTAAAGATTGGGAAACTATCTTTAACAATCCTATATCTGATAGAGGGCTAATATCCAATATATACAATGAACACAAGAGATCAGACTCCAGAAAGCCAAATAACCCAATTAAAAAATGGGGTACAGAGCTAAACAAAGAATTCTCAACTGAGGAATATATATGATATAAAGTCTGACCTATCAGTATTACACCAGATTTCTCACCATAGACCATAAAAGCTAGAAGATCCTGGGCAGATCTCATACAAACCCTAAGAGAACACAAATGACAGCCCAGACTACTATACCCAGAAAAACTCAATCACCATAGATGGAAAAACCAAGATATTCCATGATAAAATCAAATTTACACAATATATTTCCATAAATCCAGCCCTACAAAGGATAATAGATGGAAATCGCCAACACAAGGAGGGAAACTAAACACTTGAAAAAAGCAAGAAAGTAATCTTCTTTCAACAAACCCAATAGAAGTCAACCACACAAACATAATAATATTAAAAATAACAGGAAGCAACAATCACTATTCCCTAATATCTCTTAACATCAATGGACTCAATTCCCCAGTGAAAAGACATAGACTAACAGGGCCCAGCAATTAGCTGCATATAGGAAATGCACCTCATTGTCAAAGACAGACACTACCTCAGAGTAAAAGGCTGGAAAATAACTTTACAAGCAAATGGTCCAAGGAAAGAAGTTGGAGTAGGCATTCTAATATTGGATAAAATTGACTTTCAGCAAAATTTCATTTAAAAAGGCACAGAAGAACACTTCATAATAATCAAAGTAAAAATCTACAAAGAAGAACTCTCAATTCTGAATATCTATGCTCCAAATGAGGGGCCCCCACATTCATAAAAAGAAACTTTACTAAAGCTCAAAGCATACATTGCACCACACAGAATAATTGTGGGTGACTTCAACACCCCACTCTCATCAATTGACAGATCATGAAAACACAAATTAAACAGAGGCATTCCCCCACTTTCTCTTCTAATAGATTCAGTGTATCTGGTTTAATTTCAAAGTTCTTGATTCACTTGGATTTGAGCTTTGTAGAAGGAGATAAGAATGGATTGATTTGCAGGCTGCTCCATGCTGACCGCCAGCTGAAACAGCATCTGTTGTTGAAAATGCTGTCTTTTTTCCCACTGGATAGTTTTAGATTCTTTGTTAAACAAAGATCAAACAACCATAGGTGTGCAGGTTCATTTCAGGGTCTTCAGTTCTATTCCATTGATCTACCTGCATGTCATTGTACCAATAGCATGCAGGTTTGTTTTTGTTTTTTTTTTTTATCACAATTGATTTGCAATACAGCTTGAGGTGAGGGATGGTGATTCCCATTAACAAATGGGACACCATAAAATTGAAAAGCTTCTGTAATGCACAGGATACTGTAAATAGGACAAAACTGCAAAACTGCAAGCTAAAGATTGGGAAAATATCTTTACCAATCCTACAACTGATAGAGGGCTAATATCCAATATATACAAAGAACACAAGAAGTTGGACTCCAGAAAGCCAAATAACCCAATTAAAAAATGGGGTACAGAGCTAAACAAAGAATTCTCAACTGAGGAATATTGAATGGCTAAGAAGCATGTAAAGAAATGTGCAGAGTCCTTAGCCATCAGAGAAATGTAAATCAGAACAACCCTGAGATTCCACCACACACCACTCAGAACAGCTAAGATAATAAACTCAGGTCACAGCAGATGCTGGCAAGGATGTGGAGAAAGAGAAACACTCCTCCATTCCTGGTAGTATTGCAAGCTAGTACAATTATTCTAAAAATCTGTCTGGCAATTCCTCAGAATATTGGATACAAAATTAACTGAGGACCCAGAATTACCTGAGGGACCAGCTATATCACTCCTGGGTATATACCCAAAAGATTTTCCAACATGTAGTAAGGACACATGCTCCACTATGTTAATAGCTGCCTTATTTATAATAGTAAGAAGCTAGAAAGAACCCAGATGTCCCTCAACAAAGGAAAGGATACAGAAAACATGGTACATTTACACAATGGAGTACTACTCAGCTATTAAAACAATGAATTCAATTTTCATCTATATATTTTGCATCAGGGAGACAGTCAGTTCCACAGCCTTCTGTGCACAGCCCACCAGGAAAGAGTGATATCCCAGCAGTGCCTCAACTTCTGAGCATAGAGGTGAGATCTCCACTTTCTCTCCAATATCTCTCTGAAGGAGAACAGCTGGGAGCCCACAAGGCATATGCTCAATGGAGCAGCTGGGACATCTGCATGTAGAAGCCAAGTGGCTCTAGAGTCATCCACACACATACCCTGCCAGAAGAGAGCTGGTCTCCTAGGATTACAGACACAGGCTTACAGGCCCACAGGAGGAACAAGCTCCAGATAGAGACAGCAAGAACAACTAACATCAGAGATAACCAGATGGTGAAAGGTAAGGGCAAGAGCATTACCAACATAAAGGAAGGCTACTTGGCAACATCAGAACCCACCACAGCAAGTCCTGGATACCCCAACATACAAGAAAAACAAGAGATGGATTTAAAATAGCATCATATAATGATGGTAGAGGACTTAAAGAAGAATATAAATAACTCATTTAAAGAAATACAGGAGAACATAGGTAAACAGGTAGAAGCCCTTAAAGAATTACAGGAAAACAAAACAGTTGAAGGAACTGAACAAAGCCATCCAGGATCTAAAAATGGAAGTTGAAACAATAAATAAATCACAAAAGGAGGCAGCATTGGAGATAAAGAAAAACATAGAAGGAATTGCTGTCATTTCTAAGTTTACAAGGACCATATTATTCAAACAGAAAAACATGCATAATGTACTGACTTTATAAAACTAAAAGAATTCTAAATATATCATGAAATCAGCATAGAATATAAGTACAGTCATAAAGAGCTGATATTGATAAGGTGAAATAAATTGCACACATATATATATATATACATATGAAAATCATTAAAACCTAATAAACTAAGAAAAATATAAAAACAATGAATTCATGAAATTCTTAGGCAAATGGATGAAAGTAGAAAATATCCTGAGTGAGGTGACCCAATCACCAAAGAACACACATGGTATGTACTCACTGATAAGTGGGTATTAGCCCAAAAGCTGGGAATATCCAAGATACAATTCATATACCATATGAAGCTCAATAAGAAGGAAGACCAAAATGTGGATGCTTAAGTCCTACTTAAACAGAAGAACAAAATACTCACCAGAGGTAGAGGGCCTGAGGGACTTGGGAGGAAGAGAGGAGGGGAAGGGAAAACAGAAAGGGCAGGATCAGGTATGGGTCAGGAAATTGAACAGAGCTGTGTAGCAATGGGGGATGGGGAACTGGGTGTAGCCACAGAAAGTTACAGATACAAATAAAGCAAGAGGCCCCCAGGACCCAACAGGGATGAGATTAACTGAAATGTCCAACAAAGAAGGAGAACCTGTAGAAAACATATCCTGAGGTTAGGCAAGGGCCCCATTTGGGGCATGGGGCCACCCACTCATCCCCAAATTTTTAATCTAGAATTATTCCCATATAAAGGAAATATAGGGCAAAGTGTGGAGCAGAGACTGAAGGAAAGGCCATCCAATGAATGCCCCACCTGAGGAATCCATCCCATAAACAGAGACCAAACCCAGACACTATTATATATGCCAACAAGTGCTTGTTGACAGGAGATTGATATAGTTGTCTCCCGAGAGGCTTTGCCAGTTCCTGACAAATACAGATGCAGATGTTTGCAGCCAGCCATTGGATTGAACAAGGGGACCCTAAAGCAGGAGATAGGGAAAGGGCTGAAGGAGCTAAGATGTTTCTATCCCCATGGGAAGATCAACAATATAGAACAACCAAAGCTCTCAGAGACTAAATCACCAACCAAAGAGTACACATGGAGGAACCCATGGCTCCAGCTGCATATGTAGCAGAGGATGGACTTATCTGGCATCAATGGGAGGAAAGGCCCTTGGTCCTGTGAGGGCTCCATGCCCAGTGTACGGGAATATTAGGACTGTGAGCTG
The DNA here is from genome assembly GCA_964023405.1 of Apodemus agrarius. Taxonomy (NCBI): domain Eukaryota; kingdom Metazoa; phylum Chordata; class Mammalia; order Rodentia; family Muridae; genus Apodemus; species Apodemus agrarius. The sequence continues at coordinate 119,010,393 of OZ030007.1, forward strand.
GGAGTGGATGGGTGGGTGAGGGAACACCTTCATAGAACCAGGGGGAGGGGGAGGGGTTAGGAAATTTATGGAGGGGAAACCAGGACAGGGGATAACATTTGAACTGTAAATCAGTCAAATAGCCAAGAAAATTGAATGAACTCTAATAAAATGTGAGGATATGGCATAACTTATAGTTCCAAATATTTAGCTAGGATTCATTCTTTGTATAAAAATAAACAAATGCAGTCATCTCATCAATAAAAAAAAACAAAACAAAAAGAAATAAAAGTACAATGATAGAATAGACACTGTAGGAAATGGCCGACCAGTGTCAGATACCAGCTTTGTAATTATTGGTTTACCATTTTAGACTACAGAATCACAAAATCATATAGCCTTTTTAAAAAAAATTTAACAATATTTTTATTATTATCAAACTTACTTTTGTCATTTAGCAATTCATTTTCTTTATTATATTTTTAATATATTTTTTATGTTCTATATTTTTTGTTTACATTCGAAAGGCTTTGACCTTTCCCAACTACCCCCTCACTAAGTCCTCTTCCCCCAGCCCATTACCCAATCACCCCCCCCATTTCTCTATTCTGATATTTTCCTACAAAACTGGATCAAGTCATTTCAGGACCAGGGTCCTTTCATTCCCTCTTCTTGGGAATCTTTTGATTTGCTAATTGTGCCTTGAGGATTCAGAGCTTTGGGGCTCATTAATATCCACTTATCAGTGATTGCACTTCATGTGTATTCTTTTGTGATTGGGTAAACTCACTTAGGATGATATTTTCCAGATCCAACCATTTGCCTAAAATGGCATGAATTCATTATTTTTAAGTGCTGAGTAGTATTCCATTGTATAAATATACCACATTTTCTGTATCCATTCCTCCTTTGAGGGACATCTGGGCTCCTTCCAACTTCTGGCTATTATAAATAAGGCTGCTATGAACATATGAGCATATGCCTTAATTATATGCAGGGGAATCCTCTGGGTATATGCCCAGGAGTGGTATGACAGGGTCCTCTGGAAGTGTCATGCCCAATTTTCTGAGGAATCGCCAGACTGATTTCCAGAGCAGTTGTACCATCTTGCAATTCCACCAACAGTGTAGGAGTGTTCCTTTTTCTCCACATCCTTGCCAACACCTGTTGTTCCTTGAGTTTTTAATCTTAGCCATTCTGACTGGTGTGAGGTGGAATCTCAGGGTTGTTTTGATTTGCATTTCCCTGATGACTAATGATGTTGAACATCTCTTAAGGTGCATCACAGCCATCTGAATTTCTTCTGGTGAAAATTCTTTGCTTAGCTCTGTACCCCATTTTTGGATAAGGTTATTTGGTTCTTTGGCGTCTAATTTCTTGAGTTCTTTGTATATATTGGATATTAGCCCTCTGTCAGATGTGGGGTTGGTGAAGATCTTTTCCCAATTTGTTGGTTGCTGTTTTGTCCTTCTGACAGTGTCTTTGCCTTACAGAAACTTTGTAATTTTATGAGGTCCCATTTGTCAATTCTTGATTTTAGAGCATAAGCTATTGGTGTTCTGTTCAGGAACTTTTCCCCTGTGCCCATGTCCTCCAGGGTCTTCCCCAGTTTCTTTTCTATTAGTTTCAGTGTGCCTGGTTTTATGTGGAGGTCCTTGATCCACTTGGAGTTGATCTTAGTACAAGGAGATAAGAGTGGGTCAATTAGCATTCTTCTGCATGTTGACCTCCAGTTGAAGCATCACCATTTGTTGAAAAGGCTACCTTTTTTCCACTGGATGGTTGTAGCTCCTTTATCAAAAATCAAGGGACCAAAATCTGTGGGTTCATTTCTGGGTCTTCAATTCTATTCCATTTTTCTACTTGCCTGTCGCTGTACCAATACCATGCAGTTTTTTGTACAATTGCTGTGTAGTACTGCTTGAGGTCAGGGATATTGATTCCCCCAGAAGTCCTTTTATTGTTGAGAATAGTTTTAGCTATCCTGTGGTTTTTGTTACTCCAGATGAAGTTGAGAATTGCTCTTTCTAGATCTATGAAGAAGTGATCTGGGATTTTGATGGGGATTGCATTGAATCTGTAGATTGCTTTTGGCAAGATGGTCATTTTTGCTATATTGATCCTGCCAATCCAGGAGCAAGAAATATTTTTCCATCTCCTGAGGTCTTCTTCGATTTCTTTCTTCAAGGACTTGAAGTTCCTGTTATACAGTTCTTTCACTTGTTTGGTTAAAGTCACGCCAAGATACTTTATATTGTTTGTGGCTATTGTGAAGGGTGTTATTTCCCTAATTTCTTTCTCAGCCCGCTTGTCCATTGAGTACAAGAAGGCTACTGATTTGCTTGAGTTGACTTTATAACCAGCCACTTTGCTGAAGTTGTTTATCAGCTGTAGGAGTTCTCTGGTGGAGTTTTTTGGGTCACTTACATATACTATCATATCATCTGCAAAAAGTGATAGTTTCACTTCTTCCTTTCCAATCTGAATCCCTTTGACTTCCTTATGTTCTCTAATTGCTCTTCCAAGAACTTCAAGTACTATATTGAAAAGATATGGAGAGAGAGGGCAGCTTTGTCTAGTCCGTGATTTTAGTGGGATTGCTTCAAGCTTCTCTCCATTTATTTTGATGTTGGCTACTGGTTTGCTGTATATTGTTTTTACTATATTTAGGTATGGGTCTTGAATTCCTGTTCTTTCTAGGACTTTTAGCATGAAATGGTGCTGAATTTTGTCAAATGCTTCTTCAGCATCTAATGAGATGACCATGTGGTTTTTTTCTCTTAGTTTGTTTATGTAGTGGATTACATTGATGGATTTTCATACATTGAACCATCCCAGCATCCCTCGGATGAAGAGTACTTGATCATGGTGAATGATCATTTTGATGAACTCTTGGATTCAGTTGGCAAGAATTTTATTTAGCATTTTGCATCAATATTCATAAAGGAAATGGGCCTGTAGTTCTCTTTGTAGGATCTTTGTGTGGTTTTGGTATCAGCATAATTATTGGGCAGTGTTCCTTCTGTTTCTATTTTGTGGAATAATTTGAAGAGTATTGGTGTTAGGTCTTCTTTGAATGTCTGATAGAATTCTGCACTGAAACCATCTGGTCCCGTACTTTTTTTGGTTGGGAGACTTTCAATAACCCCTTTTATTTCTCTAGGGGTTATGGGACTGTTTAGCTGATCTAAATGATCCTGATTTAATTTTGGTATTTGGTATCTGTCTAAGAAATTGTCCATTTCCTCCAGATTCTCCAGTTGTGTTGAATATAGCCTTTTGTAGTAGGATCTGATGATTTTTTTTAATTTCCCCAGTTTCTATTGTTATAACCCCCTTTTCATTTCTAATTTTGTTAATTTGGATACGGTCCCTGTGTCGTTTGGTTAGTCTGGCTAAGGGTTTTTCTATCTTGTTGATTTTCTCAAAGAAGAAGCTGTTTGTTTTGTTGATTCTTTGTATGATTCTCTTTGTTTGTACTTGATTAATTTCAGCCCTTTGATGATTTCCTGTCTTCTACTCCTCCTGGGTGAATTAGCTTCTTTTTGTTCCAGGACCTTCAGGTGTGCTGTTCAGTTGCTAGTGTATGCTCTCTCCAGTTTATTTTTGGAGGCACTCAAGGCTATGAGTTTTCCTTTTAGCACTGCTTTCATTGTGTCCCATAGATTTGGGTAGGTTGTACCTTCATTTTCATTGAATTCTAAAAAGTCTTTGATTTCTTTATTTCTTCCTTGACCAAGGTGTCATTGAGTAGAGTATTGTTCAGTTTCCATGTGTATGAGGGCTTTCTTTTGTTCATCTTGCTATTGAAGAACACTTTTACTCCATAGTGATCTGATAGGAGGCATGGGATTAGTTCCGTCTTCTTGTATTTGTTGAGGTCTGTCTTCTGATGAATTATATGATCGATTTTGGAGAAGGTGCTGTGCAGTGCTGAGATAAAGGTATACTTTTTTGCTTTAGGATGAAATGTTCTATATGTAAGTTAAATCCAATTGGTCCAAAACTTCAATGAGTTTCACTGTGTCCCTGTTTAGTTTCTGCTTTCCTGATCGGTCCATTGAGGAGAGTTGAGTGTTGAAGTCACCTACAATTATTGTGTTAGGTAAAATGTGTGCTTTAAGGCTTAGTAAGGTTTCTTTTACGAATGAGGAGGCCCTAACATTTGGAGCATAGATGTTCAGTATTGAGAATTCTTCTTGGTGGATTTTCCCTTTGACCAGCAAGAAGTGACCTTCCGTGTCTCTTTTGATGACTTTAGGTTGAAAGCCAATTTTATCTGATATTAGAATGGCTACTCTGGCTTGTTTCCTGAGACCATTTGCTTGTAAAATTGTCTTCCAGCCTTTTACTCTAAGGTAGTGTCATTCTATTGTGTCATAGTTAAAATCACCATATAACATACACAGTGTATTTTTCATAAAACCATCAGCACTATAAACATGGCTAAATGAAACACTCCCTGAGATTGATGATTCTATTATGAAAATTTTATAACTGAATTAAAAAGAGAAAAAGAGAGAATGAAAACGTAAAGATTTATCATGTTTTGTGAGTGAACCAATTTCAATATAGACATTTTAATTTTGCAAGGAGAAAACAGACATTGACTCAGAAGAAACATTTTTATAAATTACAGACATAATTTTCCTGTGTACAGGGCACTGAAGGGATCCACAGCACATTAAACTAATAATCCAATAAGGATTGGCTGCCTAACGTCAAAAGAAATGCCTAAAAGCAAAGGGATGAAACCTTCAAGGGAAGCTTAAGGGGAAATGCCTGGAGTTTCTGGAAACTATGGAAAGAGTTTCAAGAGCCTTCTGTTCAGAAAGCAGGGACAAAAAGGAGACAGTATGGCAAAATGTTTAAAGTGCTCACAGCAGCTGCCAGGTCTGAGAAAGAAAACGGTAAGGGAAGAACCCATAACGACCAAGCACACTGGTTTACTATCTTACTCATAGGAGATCCACATGACAATTGTTTACCATAATGCTATTTACTGTGATAAACATAGCTCATTTTAATGATGTAGCAGCATACCATGTGGTTACTGAACATGATCACACAGTGAGACCCTTGTCCATATGAACAGAAGAGAGGACTAAGTATGTCCTTATAAAGGAACCAGACTAATCATGAAGCAGTATGCAACATTTGAAGCCAGATTATACTTGTTTGACAAACATGACAATTAGAACTAGAGATTTTTACAAGGAAATTCATGGATAAAGTATAGAAGAGAGTGGCCTAAAATGTCTAGTCAGGTTTCCTGTACATCAAGAGTGAGAGTGCATAAGACGAAACACTTCATGAATATAAAGCAATTGTAAATACAGGAGATAGACCGAAATCTCACTCTATTATTAATCACCTTCAAATCAATAGTTGTTTTAAAGAACCCAATTAAATATATCTATAAGCAAGGCATAGCTACTCTGTGTTGTCTACAACAGACTATGTATAGAGTGTCAAGTCAATAGCCCAATGTCCTGTAATAATGAATAGAAACTTTAAGTTGAAATAAGTAGAGGAAACTGAGTAATAGAGATCAGGAAAGAAATCAGTGGAGCAGAAAATAGAAAAACAATGAAGAAAATCAATGAAACAGAGAGCAGACTCCTCTTGGAATATCAATACATCTGAAAGACTTTTAGGTTAAAAATCTTAAAAGTCACAAGTTACTGACATCAAAATGAGAAAGCATCTAAAGATAATAAAAAGACAACCAATATCACAAATGCTTCTGTTACATAGAACATTTCTGTAAAATGCACAATTTTCTTAAAGTTTGAAGTTATTAGAGTTAACACATGAAATATTTGAAATGGGTCTGATTTCTGTTAACATTAAATTCACAAGTAATACTATTTCAGAAAAAAAAATCAGAGATTCTTGTTGACCATCAGTGCATTTTGTGTGACACTCAATGAAGAAAATGTAATTTGAAATCTACAGAAATTAATTTGTATTATTAAATTAGGGCCTCTAATGACCATGCAAACAATGGTATTAGGTAGGTGAACTTATGAACACAGCAGAAAGCTAATTCTTTATCCTTCCAAGGGTTGTGTGTGCTTCTAGGCTTTCTGTTTTATAAAAGAGGTGTCATAGGTTTATCTTTCAGAGATATTTGTATGGATTGGGCATTCCCACAATTATTGTACCCTACTTTGGATTAAAGCTGCAAGCTGTGTCCTTCAATCTCTGAGCGCTTTCTGGGGAGGAAGCTTTCAGTAAACAACAGCATCTGTACTGTACATGCCAGGTGAACCCAACTCTTAATTCAGCCCTAGACCTAATATCAGTTTTTCACCTAAAATATCTTCACCTTCTCACCTTCTTCACCTCTCCATTATCTATATACTTGTTTATACACAGCATTTGTTTCTTTGTTAAATTTACAGTATAAAGTAGTCCCTGTGAAGCTTCATTGTATTTACTAAAATAATTGTTTTTCTAGTTACTAATATTTTGTACATGTCACTCTCCATGTATTGGTACATATTCAAACACACATGCCATTGCACACATTTGGAATTCAGTTTACTCCATCCGCCAAAGGAGACTTAGCAATTGAACACAGATTGTCAGGCTTAGGAGCAAGCTTGGGATACAGAGCAATCTTACCTGCTCTTTAATTAGTTGAATTTTCTTTGGTAGTGCTTTGGAATTGACACAAGGGCCTTACATGCTAAGCCACTACCCTGTCACTGACTTGTATCTGTAGTCAGTGCTTTTCTCAAAACCACATCTTATATCATGCTTATTGTTTTCTATCAACACACAGCTAATTTTTTCTTATAATTCTTTACATACAGGATTAGACCTGTAATATAATACTTGATGTCTTAAAGCAATATGAAAACTGACAGAATTCAAAGGGATACAAATTGGAAAAGAAAAAGACTGCAGATTTTATAATAGTATACATAAGTGGCCAGAAAATTCTACCAGGAAAGTCCTATGCTACATAAACATATTCAGAAAAGTACCTGGATACAAAATTAACTCACAGAGATCAGTAGCTATCTTATATACAAGTGACAAATGCTCTAACAAGAACATGGCAAAACAACACCTTTAACAACAGGCATCAAAGAATATCAAATATCTTTGGGTAACTCTAATGAAACAAAATACTTGTATGATACAATCTTCAAGTTCTTGGAGAAAGAAGCTGAGCAAGTTATCAGAAGATGAAAAGATCTCCCATGTTTATGGATCAGCAAGAATAATATAGTTAAAATGGCCATCCTAACAATAACATGTAAAGATTCAAAGTAGTCTCCATTAAAATTCCAACACAATGTTTCTTCACAAATCTTGACAGTACCACTTCAGCAACCTGTTTAAATTCACAAAAAAAAAAAAAAAAAAAAAACCAGGATAGTGAAAATAACACTGAACAATAGAAAATGGCTGGAGGTAGTACCACCCCCCATTTCAAGTTATACTCTAACTCTATAGTCACAAAAATCAACATTTGTTCAAAAACAGACACTTGGATCAATGGAACTGAGTCCAAACTCCTGTAGACACCTGATTCTTGACAAAGAAATAAAAAATACACACTGGAAAAAAGACAGCATTTTCAACAAATGGTGCTGATCTAATTGAATGGTTACATGTAGAAGAATACAAAATATCTTCATATCTATCATCTACATAAATCTCAACCCCATGTAATAAGGACACATGCTCCACTATGTTCATAGCTGCCTTATTTATAATAGCCAGAATCTGGAAAGAACCCAGACGTCCCTCAACAGAGGAATGGATACAGAAACTGTGGTATATATACACAATGGAGTACTATACAGCTATTAAAAACAATGAATTCATAAAATTCTTAGGCAAATGGATGGAACTAGAAAGTGTCATCCTGAGCGAGGTAACCCAGTCACAAAAGAACACACATGGTATGCACTCACTAATAAGCAGATGCTAGTCCAAAAGCTCAAAATAAACAAGTTACAATTCACCCAGCACAGGAAGCTCAAGACATAGAGGACTTAAGTGAGGGTGCTTTGGTTCCTTTGAGAAAGGGAACAAAATAGCCACAGGAGCAATAAGGGAGACAATGTGTGGAGCAGAGACTGAAGTAAAAGCTACCCAGAGACTGCCCTACCTGGGGATTCATTCTATAAACAGTCACCAAACCCCAACACTGCTACAAGAAGCGTATACCAAAAGGAGCATGCCATGGTTGTCTCCCGAGGGGCCCTGCCAGTGCCTTACATATACAGAGGCAAAAACTAACAACCAACAATTGGACTGGGGGTGGGGTCCCCAATGGAGGATCTAGAGGGTGGTCCAGAGGAGCTCAAGGGGTTTACAGCCCCATGGGAAGAACAATGACTTCGGCCACCCAGACACCCCAAGACTCCCAGGGATTGAACCATCAACCAAGGGGTACACATGTTTTCAGCCAAAAATGTGGCAGAGGAAGGCCTTGTTGGGCATCAGTGGGAGGACTGGTCCTTGGTCAGGTTAAGGCTCAATAGAAGCCCCAACAAAGGGAAATCGAGGGAGGGGGAGGTGGGAGTGTGGCAGGTGGAGGGGCATATACATGGAGGCATGGAGTGGGAAGAGGGACTGGGGGGGTTGGGGAGAGGGGAAATCGGGAAAGGTTTTACCATTGGCAATGTAAATGAAGTTGATATTAAAAAAAAATCCCTCAGCCCCAAATGGATGAAAGATCTCAACAAAAAATTAGGTACACTGAACCTGATAGAAGAGAAAGTGGTGACTATTTTTCTTGGCACAAAAGATTTTCTGAATAGAACACAGGTGTCACAAGCACTGAGAACAACAATAAACAAATGGAACATTTTTTGCAGTGACACTCTTCTGCCAGGTGAATGACACCATCATTCAGACAAAGAACGAACTTACAAAATGGGAAAATATTTTTACTAACTACATACCCAATGGAGGACCAATATCTAAAATATATAAAGAACTAAAGAAATTAAATATCAGCAAAATAGATAACCTCATTAAACAATAGGTGATCAAATCCAAATGGCTGAGAAACACTTAAGGAGATGTTCAATGAAAACTAAAATACTTTGAGAGTTCAATGAACACCTGTCAGAATGGCTAAGATCAACAAAAAAAGTGACAGCTTATGTTTGCAAGGATGTGGAGTAAGAGGAACATTCATGCATTGCTGATGAGAGTGCAAACTCATGCAGCCACTATAGAAATCAATGTGGACACTCAGCCCTAAATGAGTGGTCTTCATCAAGTCTCTTCTCTCAGAATCAGGGAACCCTGTAGAAGAGGAACCTGAAATAATGTAAGAACCAGAAGGACTAGAGAGAACATCAAGAATACAAGGCTCTCTAAATCAGCATGAGCAACTCTCAGAGACTGTGGCAGCATGTGCGTGGCTCGCACTCTTCTGTATAAGGTCCTCCATGCTTATGACTTTCAGATTAGTGTTTTTATTGTATTTTTGTGTGTGCAAATGTGTGGGTCTCTGATTCCTTTGCCCTGTCTTGATGTTTTTTTTTCCTTCTTTTGGTCTGTCTTGTCTAATTTGGATATTATATATTTTGTTCCTCTTATAATGTTATACTTTTAAGAAGTTGAATGAATGTAAACCTAGCAACTACGGTAAAGATTAACATTGGAATTGTCTCTGACACTTGATGCAAGATGGAAAATCATTTTTCGTCCTGGGAACAACACCTGCAGAGAAACTCTTATGTTCAGGAGTACCAAACTGACAAATAATACATTCCATAGGTTTTGTTTGTTTGGGTTTTATTTGTTTTTAATGTGTGTGTGTGTGTGTGTGTGTGTGTGTGTGTGTGTGTACTTTTATGTGTTTACAGTTTGGTGGGCTTATTTACTCCTTTATTGGGGTGGGTTTGATGCTGTGTTTTGTTTTGTAGGTTTTGGGCATTGTGTTATATTGTTTTTTTCCTTGGTTTTTTTTTTTTTTTTTTTTTTTTTGAGAAACAACTTGTCTTAGTTAGCATTTCCTTGCTGTGAAAATACACCATGGTCAAGATCAAACATGTAGTTAGGGCTGGCTTACCTTTGAAGAGTTTCAGTACATCATCATCATCTCAGTGAGCATAGTATCATGTAGGTAGACATGGTGCTGGACAGCCAAACGATCTACCTCTTGATCTGAAGGCAGCCAGGAAGAGACCACTCTTCCACAGATTGCCAAGATGAAGGTGTCTTCTATACAGGGCAGAGCCTGAGCAAAGTACCTCAAAGCTTATCCCCACAATGACACAGTTCTTCCAGTAAGTCCATGCCTCCTAATAGTGCCACTTCCCATGGGTCATCATAGAACTTAAACCTGGACAGGTAGGGAAGAGAAGATGATCTGAGTGAACGTGAGTGAGAGTTTGAATATGTTGAAAATATATTCAAATTTAAAAATAATTTTAATAATAAAAATATATAAGAAAGGAACAATTAACAAAAGTATTTGAAATAGCAATTACACGTATAAACTGATTTCTATATGTAATACAAATGAGCTAAAATGCATTTACTATCAGATAATATAGAGATAGAGATATAGACACTGTTACAAAACCCAGAATTTTATTTGAAAACTGGTATTTCACTTAGATGCTTTAACACTGTAGTACACATAAACATACACGCACATACACACACACCACACATATACACACATTACTCTCATTTATTTTTACATTATTTATTGGTTAGAATTTTCCAGAATTACTAATAAAATTTGATGCAGCAAATAAACACAGTAATCAATTCAGTTAAGCCCACACTGGTTGCTGTAGTCGAAACACTGGAAGTAATGTATGTGCAGTGTGATTTAATTTAAATGTTTTATTTAGTCCTTGAACATTGAAGTGAACTGAATGAAATACAAAAGTACAAGTAAAATAGACAAATATATGCTAAAATTTTTGAAGCTGCTTGATTTTTATTTTACCTGCAATGACTAATTAGTTCACTTATTAGGTAGGTCATTTTAAATGGCTTTTTCATCAGAACCTTAACATACATTTATAGACATGAAGTCTATAATATATAGTGTAATCCAAGTTACATTTACTGTTCCTGTGTTTCTTCACTGCCTCTTTGAAAAGATATATCTGACAGAGACAAGAGAAGGAAGGATTGTTTGGCTGCTTGTTGCAGATATATCTACCCTCCTCCCCCAGAATTTGGCTCCATTCTATTGGTCTTGTAATGAGGCAGGGCATGATAGTATCAGGAAAACAGGGCAGAGGTGGCTGCAGGATGTGGACAGGAAGCACAAAAACATATTCCTAGGGTTAAGGGCAAGATAAAAATATACCTCTAGTGGCCTACATTCTCCAGTGACAGTTTTCTGGAGTCCTCAAAATGCCATACTAAATGTGTACTAGGCCTTCAGTCCATGAGAAACAGGACACATAACATCAAAACATGACAGTGATAGAGCTGAAACTGTTATGGAAGCATTTCTTCAGAAGTTTAACTTTTCCCTGGAAATGATGTCAGAAGCTTAACTTTTCCCTGCAAATGATGTCAGGTGGCAAGGAGAGAGAGAGAGAAAGAGAGAGATTGAGAAAGAGAGAGAGACAGAGAGAGATTGGGAGAGAGAAATTGAGAGAGTGAGAGAAAGAGAGGTGTAGAGCAGCTTGTATGCAGTTAGGAAGGTTCTGGAAACCCTTGGCAGTGGCACTGACTTAGAAGAGCTGGGTCACAAAGGTATATATCTTGTAGGATGTATCTTGTCCAGAGTCTGTGTCTACCTCTGCCTCCTGGAAACCATTTTGAAAAGATTTTCAAATCTTTTCCATTTGGTCTTCTGGTTTCCATCCTAAGATGAACTAAAAATAACAATGATAAATGACCTCTATGTGTTTCCTACTAGTTTCTTCCAACCCAAGAGCTAAGAGTGAATTTTTTCTCATTTGCATTCTATTTTTGGAACCAAAGAACAAAGCATATGGATAGAAAGCTTTAATTCAAAAATCTGTTTTTCCAGGAGCATGATTTAGGAAAGTTCATGTGGGAGATGGGTGATGAGAGGGTGCTGGCTGCCTTCAGACGGGTGGATACTCACAGATCAGTCCAGGTCCTCCTTGCATACCCATAAGATGTTTCTTCTTTCTGAACAACTGTAGAAGTGTTTTTCCTCTTTCTCTTCTGTGAGTTTTTTTCTTTTACTGAATTGATTCCCCAAATGTACTTTTAGACATCACATCCTAAGGACAAGCTAGATGTAACAATTACTCCAATGCCATACTACTTATAATCAATGCAGAAAGACTTTCACTTGCTTCCTCATAAAAAAAAAACAAGGCTCAGAATAAAGTTTGAGATCCACTCTCAAGTTTCCCATAGTTTTTGTGCATGATATTCTCTCATGTGAACTATGGACCTATGTAACACACTTAATGTGAGATAGCAATTATAGAAATTTGACATCCCAGGTGAAATGAACATTTTGATCAGTTTCTTGTGAAAAGCATTCTAAACTACAATTAAAATTAAAGAAATAAATTGATTAAGGCTTAGAGAAACTGTCATAATGCATTAACAGTCTTAGGTGAGTTGTCTAGAGGAACAAATCTAATAGAAATAAAATTGCATACACATATATACTAAGATAAAGTTGTAGTTGTTCACATAGATGTTGGTAGGTATGCAGCTGTGTGCATGTGCTAGTGTGTGTGTGTGTGTGTGTGTGTGTGTGTGTATGTGTGTGTATGTGTGTGAGGGAGAGAGAGAGAGAGAGAGAGAGAGAGAGAGAGAGAGAGAGAGAGAGACTTACCTTAGCTATTGCCTTGATGGGCACCTATACTGATGAACACATACTTCACCTAGACACATGTCTTTACACATAAAACTAAAGTTAAAAGCTTTCTAAAGGTAACACAATGGAGTAGAGTTAAATGACAGTTCTAGCACAGAGATCTCGATCTCATGTTTATTATATAATGAATTTACCTGAAAATTTTATCAAGTGAAACTCCTGGTTCTAATCTTTGAAAACTAGTGTGCTTGTTGCGTAAGCATAAGAATGTTTTATATAGATCCAGCCACTAGTTACTAGTGTAGAAGGCTCTTCGTTATGAAAACATCTTTGTTCCAAGAAGACCTGGCATAAACCTGTCTTTCCAAATGTATAGTTGTACAATTCCAGCAATATTCCTCAGTTTATGTTATAGAATTTTGGTGATAACTGTATGGTAAAGCTTCATTACTGGCAGCAGAATCACCCTCTGGGGATAGATGCTGAAAATACACTGATGGTAAGGGGGATAGTGATAATTGGGAGGGCATTATAATGGGAAAAACACTGATAATGGGAAGAAAACTGCTCATAGAGAAGACACTGATGGAGAAAAAGGGCATTGCTGATGAAGAGCCTGAGCAAGGAAGCAATTCCTAGGAGCATCGCATTTCATGACACCTGCCACATTTTTGTGCTATTTCTTTTAACAGATGTCTTGGAAACTGGATTCTAGGTTCCTTGTCTTTTATTTGTTATCTCTTATCTCACAGCACATGAAGATCAAGTTCTCTTCCCCTGGATTTCCCCTGAAACACTTGGTAAAGGTTTGACTAATCTCTACCTGGTCTGCTCAGCTGTTTTAGAAACAATCTTTAATATATTACCTGGTGTTGGCATAGTTTTTTTCATTGACGTTTTCTTTTCTTTAATTCCAGGACACCCTACTTCCTGGGTATCTTTTAATTTCACTGAATCTGTGTCCACCCTGACTTACTGAATAGCATATTTCCTTAATCTTTGATATCCAAATGGACCATGTGTAGTCTTTATGTCTCATTCTGCTCACAATCTTCACTTCTCTTCCTATGCCAATCCTTCAACACTTCATTAACATGCCCCAAGCCTCCAGCCTTTCATGATCAATGCTTCTTCAACATATGCATTTGGGTATCTAAATATTATTTAAAACATAGCATATAAAGTCAGCTACTGACTCTCTTTGCCACTAAATTTACCATATTTATAGATAAATAACTCCATGGACTCAGTCAAATTTTTATAGCCAACTTCCACTACTCTGTCTCTTCCACTCACTCAGTCAATATTTGTACTATATGGCCCTAGGAAACAGTGTGCACACTTCTGTAGCTTGATGGACAATGAATAATAAAGTTGTCTAATGAAAACATAGACACTCAGGGTTTATGCATAAATGAATAAAGTACTTTAAAAGCTAAAAGTGTAAACTGCAAAGTATTTTTAATAGTATAGTGTGGGGAGAATTTGGTAATCATGACAAATAATGAGTTTTGTATGTATAGTTTGAAAAATGGAATACCATAAGAGTATCCACAACTTGATTGTAACTGAGAAAGGCATACAAAGGTATTGGAACTGATGCCTGTGACATCACTGTCTAGGTCATTCAAGGTCACCAGTGTAGTAAGGACTGAACTGAACTTCAAACTGAACTAAAGTTCGTTTGAAAGTTCAGTCCTTCATGAACTGATAAGCATGTTTGATGTTCCACAAAAATTTTATAAAACAAAATGTCTGAAAGATGCTCAGTCAGTAAAGCGCTTGCTGAGAAAGTCAAACCTAAATTTGCATTCCCAGCATTTAAGAAAAACAAAGGCATGGTGTTGTGTATTGTTATTCTTTTTCTCAGGAAGTAGAGACAGAGGGATCCTTGGAGTTCATCCATCTGCTTAAAAATCAACAAGCTTATGTTTATCACAAATAGTTTTTTTTCAAAACACGAGGGAAGTGACAGTATGACACACACAGTACCAACCTCTGGCCTCCATGCGCTTGTGTATGTGTGCATCAGCACAAAGAGACACAATGAGCATACATCCACATATACACAAATACGCCATCACTTCCTTTTAGAAAACTACAACTTCAATGTGTGTCTGTCTCCATTCAACCATGAATGATGAAAAATTATGGCAATCCATAAAGAAAGAAAGAAAGGAAGTACGATATACTTAGATGATTAAATCAACTTCCAAAGTCACTTTTATGATTGTACCTTTACTTCCATATAGATTCTGAGAAGGTAAAGGGAAAACCGGCACACGAGTAACCAAATCATGTGTGCTTTCTTCTCAGAACTCTCCTTAGGCTTCTTGGGTCACCTAGAAAAAACAACTGACTCTTTTCAGTGAACTTCAAGACTCTATCTGACTTGACTCTCATCTCTTCTCCATTCCCGGTTCATAGTGTTTCCACGTCTCTAGTTACACTGACCTCTTTGATCCTATAAGAACAGATCTGAGCATGCCTGGATCTTGCATAATGTGAGCTGGCCCTTAGCTGATGAAGTGACTGAGAGGTGACTTCAAAGGATTAAGTCATTGCTGACTTCACTGCAGAATGAACTGTTAGCGATGGGCCTGTAGATGGATCTCACTTGTAGAAAGTAGGCTAATGGGCTCATCTATTGGAAAGTTCTTTTATCAGATCTCTTCTTCCCTCTTCCATCCCTCCCAGTTTCCGTGAGAAGAGTTGACTTCTACCATACCCTTACATAATGATTCTCTTACTTAGCTACAGACCTAAAGCAATGGACCCAGCTGAGCAGAGCACTGAAAGCTTGAGTCAAAATAAATACTACCTTTAAGCTGTTTTTCTTGTTTATTGCAGAAAGGAAAACTGATTACCACATATTTCTGAAGGTGAAGTTATCAGATCACAGAAGGTTCAGCCTTTCAACTGTTTAAATTTCTTTAACTTATTTCTATTTCTAATTGTTTTCTCAGCCAAACTCATTGACAAAGTTAAATATAACTATATACATTATCATAATTTTTTCCTGAAGGGTAGGATTTTCAACATAGAGTCTCATTCTAGCGCTCCAAAGAACATGAGGTTTTATGTAGCCCAAACTGTCTTCATACCCTTGATGGCCCTCGATTTCTGCACTTATCTCGGTCACAATTATCTTGCCACCCAAATTTACCATGTGCAACATTTATAAATGTTCTGAATCCCAGAAGACAAGTTGAAAAATGTAACTCAGGATATAAGAAAATGAAAAGATTCTTTGTGTGTAGGCAGATAGTGATATGAGTGCACACTCCTGGGGTCGGGTGGGGCCACCTGCATGTGCTAACAGGCATGCTCATGTTTGTACACGTAATGAAGGACAGAGGCCAACCTCAGGTGGATAGCCATCTTTCTTTTGAGACAGGATCTGTTCTTGAGAGTAAGATCCAATTACTAAGTTATGTTCTCTATGTAACCCCAGGATCCTCTTGATGTTGGCTGTTCCAGGTTTCTTCCTGTCACTGTCTTCACAGTGCTGGGATTTTGAATCCACATCACCCAGTCTAATAACTGTATGTGTATGAAGCATATTTAACTCACGTCTTCATACTAGTACAGCAATTTCATTACCAACTGAGCCACTTCCCCAGGACAATAAGTTCCCTCTTGTAATTATGCTACAAAGAACTTTCTTTAGTGATTTACAGTATTACTTTTAACCTCCGTTTATACATTTTTTTGCCATTATCACATAATTTTAACTTTTAGTAATAGAGTACAATCACTTGACTTTCCTCTGGGTCTTCATCTTTCATTTGTTCATTTGGGCATTTCTCTTGAAATACACCAAACATTTGGCCATTGATAGTCTACTTTGCTATGACTCTCTGTACATAAGTAGTTGGACTTACTGTGGTGTTAAGATATTAACATGTCTATTTCTCTAAACCTCTCTTCCTAATTCACTGACATACTGTTGCAAAATGGGCAGTGATATATATATGTATATATATATAATTATATATATATAATACACACACACACACACACACACACATATATATATGTGTGTATATATATATATATATATATATATATATATTCTCTGCAGCACATGCTGGCTCTCACACCTCACCTATCCCTATCCCTCAGCATCTATATTCTTAAAATGCACATTTTGCATTATTTGTACCCCAGGAGCTACAAAGGCTTAGTGCTTAATGGACTCCAAAATTGTTTGATAAATGCATCGATGAGAAACAATAGAGCTTTAAAGTTCTATAAAGCATTTTTGGAGTCATTATTCAATACCCAAAGAAAACTGTAATAGTTGCAGTAGCGGTGGGAGAGTTTCAAGGAAGTTATGCAGCCTGTAAAAAGTGCCTAATATGCAATGTGGCAAAACACAGAATACATTTCAGTTTCTACATTTCAAATCTGTATCTTCAATTCATGTGTCCCATTCATTTAGATTCTTAATGTACCTCTCAATACACTGTCAAAATATAAAAATCTTCCAGTAACACTTAGCTAGTTGAGATTGAAATATTCAGTCCAAATCATTATGCATACTTTAATATACATACATATGAGTGACTGTGTATATCTGAGCAATAGGCGTGCACTCTGAATTTCATGTTCTTTATAATTATGCCTGTGGAGAATTAAAGGGAAAGCAAAGCCCATAGCTAGAAATGTTGCCTTAGAGGATACTGCTGCATTGGGTGACTAGTGGAACTAAGTAGAATCATTGAATTTTCAAAGAACATAGATATCATCATAGAATTAACAAGAATTTAAAGAAATCCATTTTCCTGACCAGTTTTCTAGGGAAGTTAATTAGATACAAAGATATAAAAGTGTTACAATTATCCTGAAACACAGGACCAGGAGGCTTCACAGCACTTGTTGGTACATTTAGACACAATGTAGTTCCCTGAGATCATTCTTTTTTTCCCCCATTTTCTGTGTTGGAATAAAAGTGTGTCTCCACTTGAGCAGTCTGTAGATTGCTCAGTAGATTATGACTCCAAGGCCATCCAATGGGGTACTTTGAAAGAGAAAGCTCCCCATAGGCTCAGACGATTGAAGGCTTGGTTTCCAGTTTGATGGCATTGTTTGGGTAGGCTTGGGAGGTGAGACTTGCTGGAAGAAGTATCTCTGGGGTTGGGGATTGAAGTTTCAGAGTGTGGGCAATTCCTAGTGTCTCTCCTCTCTCTGTCTCTCTCTTTCTCTCTGTCTCTCTGTCTCTGTCTCTGTCTCTGTCTCTCTCTGTCTCTCTCTGTCTCTGTCTCTCTCTGTCTCTCTCTCTCTCTGTCTCTGTCTCTCTCTCTCTCTCTCTCTCTCTCTCTCTCTCTCACTCTTTGATTCTTGTTGCACTTCATGATTTGTGCTCTCTGCTTGCTACTCCAGATACCATGTCTGTTTCATCCCTGCAGTGACAGACTTTCATCACTCTAGAAATATAAGCCCCAGTAAACAATTCCTTATTGAAGTTTCTTTATTCGTGATGTTTCATCACCTAGATATGTGGCTCATCCTCCATGTTAGGAGGTACCAATTAGGAGGTACCCTTCCACAGGTAGGCACTTAGAATCATGTAGAAGATGTTATGATGAGCAGAACTGAGACATAATGAGCAATAGCCTTCTCCAGCACAGGGAAAAGAAGACAGCTAAGCAAAGAGTATGTTAAAAGAAAACTGAAGAAGCAAGATGAGAACCATAAATCCATTGTCAACCTGATGGGATTCAAAGTCGCCATGGAAACTATCATTCAGGCAAGTCAGTCTGTGAGGGAGCTTACTGTATCTGAGACCAAAAGATTCAACCTAACTGTGGGCATCACAGCTCTCCAGGCCAGCTTCTGGACTTGATAACAAGGAGAACATAAGCTGAGCAAGCAGAATTCCCCCCTCTCTTCCTGCTGAGAGCACTTGTGACCAGCTGTCTCAAGGGTCTGCTACCATGGTTTCCTCATCCCTATGCACTACACCCTTGAACAGGAGCCAAAATAAACCCTTCATTCTTTACACTGATTTTATCAAGTATTTCGTTACAAGAATAGGAAAGCAACTAATATAGTTGTTACTGTCCATGTTTTACGAATGCTATAGAAAGGTTAAATAATGGTAACTAAAAGAAAAAAAAAAAAAAAAAGGAAGCCGGGCGGTGGTGGTGCATGCCTTTAATCCCAGCACTTGGGAGGTAGAGGCAGGCGGATTTCTGAGTTCGAGGCCAGCCTGGTCTACAGACTTCCAGGACAGCCAGGACTACACAGAGAAACTCTGTCTCAAACAAACAAACAAACAAACAAACAAAAAACAAAAAAAATGGAAATAGAAAAGTAATTAAAACATTGGGAAAGCTTTGTGCTACCCATTTTTTTAGCCATGTGTGGAAAATATCTGCCTATGATGTTTATTGATTAGAATTATCTGGAAAACTTTATCCACACCACCCACTTCAGAATGTACAAGATGTTCACCTAAGTATGTGGGGGGCGGAGAAGGGGGTATCTGCCATTGAACAGGAAAGATGAGTGCAACACTGTGCCAGGTCTGCATGTGTAGTGACAAATGAGTGTAAGCAAAACCATCATTCTGCATGAGCTCACGTTACAGGATAGCCGTTAGGATACCTGGGATTAAGAGAAACATGCTTAATATAATGGCCTATTTAATATTGTCACTTCTTCTCTATGATTTCTTTTGTTTTTTCTCTCAAATGAGAAATATTTGTAAAACACATGCATATGCATACTCACAAGCACACACACACACACACACACAGACACAAGATGCACAGATGCTAAAATGGAACTCTTTTTACCTAAATTTATGCAAAATTAAAGTATGACATCCAAAGTGAAGATACAGCACTGACTTTTTTTATTTCCCTGCAGAGGAGAAGTTGAAATCTCAACTAGGACTGTACATATGTCTATTTGTTCTTGGAGTTCTATAGGTTTTGTGTGTTATGGATTACCATGGTATATTGTTGAATAGAACGTTTATTGTGAAATTTCCTTTGTAGTCCCTTGCTTTTTGCTGTTCATTTTTAAAGTCATCCTTATCCACTTAAATTTACTACACAGATACAGTTAGGGTTAGAGTACATGTATACATGTATAAAATGTATGCATGTATGCACATGTGCCTGTGAATTTCACTTTCAAACATGTATATTTTTCACACTGTGGTCTTCTAGGCTGGCCAAAATCTCATGGAACTTATTGTAATCACCGAGCCACTACCTCTGAAATGACATTTGCGTTATCTTATTTGAAGCAAGTTGCTTGTCCATAGAACAATTCTATAAGAACATTTTACTTGGTTTTACTTTGACCTTCAGTTGGCATGTTGGGGTAATTTCCTATCATTGGTTTTACTGAAATGCTTTGCATGTTTCTTTATCTCATTTCTTTCATTTTTGTTTGGTCATTTTCGTGTCTTTTTTTGCAGGTAAAGGTGACATTTTTTCCTATTTAATTTTAAATCATAGAGATTAAATTTTTGTAAGTTTTTAGAGTTAAAATTAAATTGAGATTTTTGTAATAAAGAAATCTCTGTGATCATCCAGGTGAATTTGTGTATTTATAAACGTATATTTTTCTAAGTGTTAAAATATCACAATATTATATAGAAATCCATACTTTTTTGTTTCATTTTAACATTGCTTTCTATATTTTGATGCTTCTTTACTTTATCATGTAAGGTCTATGTTAGTACTTTGTGTAGACAATGTCAGAGTGTGAGGCCATTTAAAGCTTATTACTTATAGTATGTATTCTGGGGCATGCTTGTCATGCCAGCCTCCAGAATGATGAGACAGAAGAATCAGGACTTTGGACCTAACTTAGACTATACAGGTAGACTCTGTATTAAGTAGAGTAAGATAGAACAAGCAAAGTAAAATAAAAATCCAGTAATTGTTGGGATTTCTCATCTTACATAACATAACTTAGAGCTTATCATTATAATCCATATAGAACAATAATGTGGAACCTGAATGTCTAGATTAGTTTTCATATAATTATTATTACTATTGCTGTTGTTGTTGTATTAGATAAGGAAAGTGAGCCAATTTTAGGTCCAACATCATGTAGCTTTGAGAGTTTTTATTTACCACATTCATATTTAATTTATAGTCATACAATGTAGGCTTTAAAGATCCAGAGTTGAGGAGCTATCTTTGTGTTTAGATGCCCCATAGTAATATCATATTTTCACTTTTTATTGTCCTTCTATTAACTTGAAATTTTAAACTCAATTTTATTCCCTTCACTTAACATTATTATAAAAGCATGTTGTGATAATTTTCTTACTCATCTGATTTCTTTGGCTATATGTTTGGTTTTGTTTCATGTTTTACTTCCATAATTAGAGGTATATCAAAATATATTTGGATCAAATGTGTTACCTTTGAAATTTCAAGCAGATGGGGTGTCTTCTTTATTTTCTTCCTAAAAGCAATTCAATGAGATACAACTCAGTCAATTTTCACTATTCATATTAGCTAATTCCTAGAAAGCTAACATGGAGCCTGAATTAATTAATAATTGATCATTTCCTCTAAGGGGGATACATAATTAGGTTAATGTGATCTTTCATTTATAGCATTGCATCAATCAAAATATAACATTATTCTGTATGCATTTCTGTTCAAAATAATCATATCGAGTGTTGATTTATTAGTATCAAATCCACAGTCAATACCATTACAAGTTATGTCTAAAATGCTTGTCAAATGCATACATTTTCTCTAAGGTACTTCACAGAATTTTGTATTCAAGGCATCCACAAAACTATTATCAAAATGATTGGGTGCAATTTTAAGCAGTAAGAAAAATATATATACATAAAAATATTTTTTAAACTGTGATTGGGAATTGAAAGACAGCATCTGGGAATACCTAGGAAAGAATACAAGTTTTAATGCATTTCTCATAACCATGGTAGGCCCCAAGCAACATTAGTATAGACTTTTCTACATTTGCTATTGTCTGAGTGAATATGCAAATACAGCCATCATGAATAATAAGGGCAAATTTTATATTCCTGAAGACTTGATTTGGTGCTAGGAGTTTTCAGTAATGATGCCTATGGAACCAAGCTGGCCCTTTCTTGCTCTGTTTAGAAAGCTACCCTGCCACAGCAGGAGGGACATATCACTGGGGCCAGTGTCTGAAGGTCCTGTTTCCAACGTGGAGCACAATATAATCTTCTGAAATACACAGTATACGCTTTTGTTTCTCATGTTCCAAAGTCTAGCAATTCACAAAGAAGTTCAGTCTATTTGTCAAATAGATTATAGCAATGAAAGTTAATCAATAATTCATATCTATTTAAAAAAGAAAAGCAATAAATCAAATACTCCAGTAACCACCACTTAAATTTGTAATCCCTCTTAGTCTCACAGTAGCTCTATAACTGATTACATTTTTTTTTCTTATTTTGCCAAACAGAAATCAAGACTCAAAATGGTAACTCACCTTGCCTTTGGCTTCATAGACCAGGCGAATGGAAATGGAGTGTCGAGGTGCGAGACATCGAAGTCCATAGCCTTCTTTGCCTCACTTTTTCTCTGAGACGGTGATTAGAGTCAGTTTCTTTGACTCAGTCACAGAACTGTTTTTTGTTTGTGCATAACCTCACAGTATTCTATTACTTCTTGGCATTGTAGTTTATTCTTTTAGCTTTGAAATGTTTAAAAGCAATGAATTATTTTTCTTGAGAAACTTATTTATGAAATAATTTGCTATAGGGGCACATTTCATCATGTGTATAACATAAGACAACCAGACAATTCTAAAGCAACTAGGAACATCTATCTGTTAGAAGAAATCCATCTCAAAATTCTTTTTCTATTGCTTATTTAGCATCTATAAACACACATCAGCACAATCAGAATGATTATGATATATTCAATAAGTTCTTATAATTTTGTACTTCTAGTTTGAACACACATATAAATATATACTCATATACAAATATACCTTTTAAATTTTGTGCTAATTAAATATAGAAATATTGCATTAATTTTGGGTGTCTATGTTCTTTAAATTCACTTCATACAAATAAAATTTGTTATTTTGGATTAAAAGAGGAAAATCAATTTTTCCACTTTTGAGAATTTTCAATCATATCATAAAACTGGCACAAAGCCATTCTTTTTAATAATTACACTACAACTGTCAAAATAACTTGTATTTTCTTGTCAAATCCATGTTCAATTTTATTAATCGTCCCATTAATACTAATGTCCTCTGCAGTAAAGGATCAAGCTTGTAATCACTCATTGAATTCAATTTATCTATCTGTTCCCATTATTGGAGTAGATAGACGGTGTTTGAATTTCTGTATATTTATGCTTTTAAGGATTAAAAACTTGTTAATTCACAATATGTTTCTTTAACTTCATGAAATAACTGGACTCCACAGGTATATCACATAAGTGTTGGGAGAAATTTTTATTTCTTTTTTATGTAGTTATTTCTGTAGTTAATCAGATATAATGTGATTTGATGTGTCTATTGGGGCCTGTTTCTTAGAGATAGCACACATATCAGTGTATTGGCTAAGGATATTTGCCCTCATCATAGGTAGGCAACATTCAAATGGTCCTTGGACAGGAGGGACCAGAAGCAATAGAAAGGTGAATTTCTTCACTTCCAGTGCTTGAACATCTTTGTCACCTCCCCTTGATATTAGTTGTACTAATTATCTGGTATTTGAAATTGAATGTCTATAGAAGGAATTTCTAAGGCTCTTAAGAAATTGACCACAGGATTAAAGTCATCCCTTGCCTGATGCTTTGGCTGTGAACTGATCTGTGCTACGCAAATGCCACATGGCAGGATCTCCAGAGTTCATATAATTAGTTGTGATGCTCACCTTCAGTGTTCTTGAGAATCAATCACTCTTATAGTGTTTCAAATAGCTATCATCTATATATCAATCATAGATCTATCTAGAATTTCTACGTAAGTAACATTTATATTCTAACAATCTATTCATCATCAACCTATCTATCCATTTAGCCCTCCATCAATTGTCTAGCTAATTGTTTTGGCTTTCTTCTTTTAATAATAATAATAATAATAATAATAATAATAATAATAATAATAAATTCTGTACTGCCGCAGAGTTCTTTTAAGTATTATTTAACACCTATATCCATTGTTATTTGAATTTTATTTTGTTCAAATAACTCTAATAATATAAGTGTTATCCATAAAGTTAATTTTTTATTTTTATGTAGTAAAAATTACAATCTTATCTATAACATTTCTTCTTATCTTTCCAAATAACCAATTTTAAAAAGTATATTCCATATGGATTAATATTTTCCTGCTTTGTTCAGTTGATGATAATCTATCAATACCTTTATTTGTTTTAATGCTCAAATTCAAGACAATTTGAGCAATGGGATCTTTTCACTGTGTCTCACAGATACTGTTAAGTCTCATTTATATCTTTTGTACTTTCTTCTCAGATAAGAAATTATTCTCCCTAGCCAGGCGGTGGTGGTGCATGCCTTTAATCCAAGCACATGGGAGGCAGAGGCAGGTGGATTTCTGAGTTTGAGGCCAGCCTGGTTTACAGAGTGAGTTCCAGGACAGCCAGTACAGAAAAACCCTGTCCCAAAAAACAAAAAAAAAAAAAAAAGAAAAAAAGAAAGAAAGAAAGAAAGAAAGAAAAAAGAAAAAAAGAAAAGAAAAGAAAGAAAAAAAGAAATTATTCTCCCTTCATGTGCCCAATGAAAAAAATATCTATTTTAGTGGCATTTTCCTCTCTTATGGGGTAAACCATCTATTCAAAGAACTCTCCCTTATTTTAGTAGGAAAATAATATTTAGAATTTGGACTTTGGCTTCAATAAAATCATTGGGTTTAGTTATCATTAATTACAAATCTTCAAGGGAAAGAACAACAACATTTCTTATAGTGACATTGAAAATTAATCTTGTATGTAAGTGTTTATCCAAGTGCTTGGTGCATTTTCTTCATATTGGTTACCTTTTTTCTTATGGTAGTAGCATATACCATTTAAGACATGGATGTATTTTCTTCATTTCTTCATCATCTTCATGACTATTATATGTATCTATCTTTCACAGGTTGACTGGCAGAGTTGCTAGACCCAAGTATATGTAAATCTGATTATACATTCAAATTCTAAAAATGTATTCCTCGTTGGCATTTAAATCAAGGATATGAATAAGAAATACTGTATAATATTTCCATATCTCAAGTCCAAACACAAAGATATAAATAAATAAGCCAGTTGAGAAAGGGACAAAGCAGACCCCAGCAGTCTCACTTTAACTGCTCTACTGAAACCAATATCCTGCCAGATTTTGGTTATGTGGCA
Source organism: Apodemus agrarius (assembly GCA_964023405.1). Classification (NCBI taxonomy): domain Eukaryota; kingdom Metazoa; phylum Chordata; class Mammalia; order Rodentia; family Muridae; genus Apodemus; species Apodemus agrarius. The sequence goes on from OZ030007.1 coordinate 119,035,475, forward strand.
GAAATTGGACTACATGCCAGACCAGCTTCTTTTCAGTATTCCAAAGACTTTATAAATGTGAAATCTGACAATCCTCAATAATCTGAACAAATCATTTCACTTAATTAACATTTGGCAATCTAAGGAATAACCAGTTCCATATAGTCACTTTGAGATATTTTACTTAAAACACACCTAGTCATTGTTTATAGTTGAATACTTTATATTCAAATGAAGTACAGCTATGACTGTGGTTATTTTCTTTTGCCTGTATCCATTGAACCTTAGCTAAATAATCTGTATCTAGCTACTTGCAAGAAAGGAATTACTTCTTTCTACATCTGTGGTGCTATGCTTGAATGCCAGAGGTGCAGAAGAGCAACCTAATGAATTTCTTTCCCTTGAAACTTTGTAAAAGATGAAGAGAAAGTTTGGTATTTCTTTATTTGAATATACTTGATCCCTTCCACAGCTCATGTTGAAATTTGAAATTTTTTTTTGACCGGGTGAATGAGTGAGTGGGTAGATTGGATGTGGCACAAACTGGAAGACTGGAGTTTAAATCTCCAACTACTTCCTAAAATTCAGAAAAGCAGGAGATCTAGCCTGTGATTCCAGTCCTTGGAAGACATAAGAAGGAGTCTGCAGGAGAAATCTGACTGGCATAGACTAGGGTAAACAGAGCTTTGAGTTACCTGGAAACTAAGTTGTTACAGAGGAGTGTGATCATAGAAGACTCTCAACCTCTGCCCTCCACATGAACATTGAGACTTCTACAATACCCCTACCTTTGTTAATATTCATACACACATACTTATTAAAAATGTTTCTCAAGGAAACTTTGTAGAAGGCTTGACATCTTCAAAAGATGATAAGTAGCTTAGTCTCCATCTGGGTTCCCCAACAACTGGAACAGAGGTTCTCCCCTAAATCTATAGCCTGACTTTTGTATCCATTCCCTAACAGGGCTGCCTTCTTTGTTCTCAGTGGCAGAGGATGTGTGCCTAATCTGCAGAGACTTGATGCACCAAGGTAGGGGGATACCCAGGGAAGCCCATCCTTTCAGAGAATAGAGATAATGTAGCAAGTGACTCTGTTGGGCAGCAGCACATAAGGGCCATGCTTATGCAAACTACTACAGAAGGGAAGCAGGAGGAATGAAAAAGATTATCTCAGGTATGTTGTGGACTTGTTGAAACTACATTCAGAACTACCAATTCAATCCTGAAACATCCCTATTTTTATATATTATCTATCTATCTATCTATCTATCTATCTATCTATCTATCAATTTATCTATCTATTTATCTATTTATCTCCCTATACCCCAAATGCTGCTCGGGAAAGATAACATGCCATAATCTGTTAAAACAGGTGTGTCACTGGAAGTTGGAGTTGTCAAAAGCACATGCCATTTCCAGTTAGCTCTTTGTGCCTTTTTGTCTTTTGGACCAGGATGTAAGGTCTCACCTATTGCTCCAGTGCCATGTCTGTCAGCCTGCTGCTATGGTCTTGGATATGACAGTCATGGACAGAAACCTTCTGAAACTATAAACCCTTGATGAACTGTTCTATAAGCGTCCCTGGTCATAGTGTTTTGTCACTGCTATAGATATTAACTAAGACACTTTCTAGTTTTGCCTATGTAATGATATAAGGTTCTCAGATAGAGATGCCCAATCTTAGATATTTACCTTTAAGTACACTGGAATAAAAAATATACTTTCCTGTATAAATTACCAGTATAAAATAGTCTGTTATATTAACTTAAAAATCCATCACACACATGAGGACACACATATACACATGACAAGGGAGTAAGGGAGGGAATGAGCCAGAGAGGGAGAGGGAGAGACACAGAGAAAGAGAATTGAGACTAAGGCATAATAGCACATTGTGACAAAATTATTTCCTAAGTGTCACTAAATTCCTGTTCATGGACAGGAGGAATAGAGAGGAGAAGGCACATACTGGATAGTCTTCTAGGGAGCCAGATTTTGGTGTAATAGCATATGAGTCTGAATAGGAGATTTCTGCTAATCAGAAGTTTTTGCATTTATTTTGAAGATAATTTGAATTACTAAACTGACAATAAAACACCCAGTTTAATATTTTGTAAGAAATCTCTGTATTGCTCATAAATAATTCATTTAGGTACAAGTCAGTTTCTAAATTCCATATGCAAAATGCTATAAAATACAATATATCCATTTATAAAATAGTATCCCAGTCATCCAATAAGAAAATATGCATAGCTATGGTTATTAATTATGCAAATACTATTGAATTACATTCAGTACAAAACAATAACGTCTGGGCATGACACCCTGCCTGTAATATGTGAAGCTGCTGAGTACATTATACATGTTTACACCTGAAAATCCAAACAAAGTTTCTACAGATAAGAAGAGGAGAAAATTCTAACAAGTCAAAACCTACATAAATGCACAGAGTTTGAGGCACTATTGCAATCACTGTTGATGGCTATATAAGGCCACCTTCTAGGAAGCAGGCTTTAGTGAAGAAATCTTGAATCAATGATAAACTCATGGTGACAACAGACCCATCCCTTTCCTCTCTCCTTTAACCCCTGAGTGCCTATGTAGACTCAGCTATTGGGTGTTTTTTGGCATTTTTATGCTAACAGAACAAATTCTAAAGAACAGAGAGAAGAAAAACCAAAAGCAAAGCACTCCTAAATACTAATTCTACAAAGTGTCTCCAGGGACTAACCACAATCCATATGCAGGCAGGAACTCCCAGTGACATAAAGTAAGATTAAAATCTGTAGAACAGTACAACTACTTGTGAGAAAATATAATTCCTGTATCCTCAGCACCTCAGAAGGGAGGCAAGATATCCTAAGTTCAAAGTCAGCTCCTTCCCCATGGTAAGATTCTGTGAAAAAAAAAAGATGTATATGAAGAAAGAAAGAGAGGAAGACTTGCTTTTGTCATTCTGTGGCTTGTGTTACTTTCAACAGGCTTTTGGAGACCGATCATTAAAGTGTTTGTAATTTCAAATCAGAGACTTAAAATTCTAGGAAGAAAGTAAATACAGGTGGGGATGCAAACTGGTACAACCACTCTGGAAATCAGTATGGCGGGTCCTCAGAAAACTGGACGTGATACTTCCGGAGGACCCAGCCATACTACTCCTGGGAATATACCCAGAAGATTCCCCAGCATGCAATAAGGATACATGCTCCACTATGTTCATAGCAGCCTTATATATAATAGCCAGAAGCTGGAAAGAACCCAGATGTCCCTCAACAGAGGAATGGATACAAAAAAATGTGGTATATATACACAATGGAGTACTATTCAGCCATTAGAAACAATGAATTCATGAAATTTTTAGAGAAATGGATGGAGCTAGAGAACATCATACTAAGTGAGGTAACCCAGTCTGAAAAGAATACCCATGGTATGCACTCACTGATAAGTGGATATTAGCCTAGAAGCTTGGAACACCAAAGACATAAATCACATACCAAGTGATGTCTCACAAGAAGAAAGGAGTGGACACTGGTGCTAGAATGGACCAAAACATCATTGTGGGGGAGTACAAGAACAGTGAGGTGGGAGGGGGTGGATGAGGGAGCAGGGGGAGGGAAAAGGGCAGGTGGGACCTTTGGGGGTGGGGAACCAGAAAAAGGGAAATGAATTGTAAATATAGAATATATCCAATAAAAAAAAACAAAAAAAGAAATATAAAAGAAAAAGAAAGTAAATACAATCATATGCAAACAGTCTACACAATGAAGCTTTCATCTGTTAACCAGAGTGAATTCTAAAATACGAGACATAAAGTTATGTGAGATTCCAGTAGATGTAATTGTGAAACAAAATGCCTTTCACATTCTTACCATTTAGCTCATTCTCATAGGACTTAACTGAGTTTAAAAATAGAGCTAACAAACAGAATACCTTTCAAATTCCTTGACTTTATTTTAGGCTATTCGTTCACATATAGAGCCTCAAAAGAAGTAATGGTATATTCAAATATGCGATAAGAGCCCCAAAACTACAATTTAGAGCATGTGATTTTTCTAAGATTTTATTATTCTGATAGAAAACAACCTGCTATTTGTACAAATTGATATGTTTACACTCTGATCTCCAGCACTCCAGATTTTAAGTTTATTTGAATATGGGTCTTTAAAATAATTTAATTAAAGTTATTTTAGTAAGTTGGCTCTCTTTTTACTGATAGTTGAAGTGGAAATTTTTGGTTTCTTTGGAGAATCAGGTGTGTCCCAAAATTTTTTTTTCTGGAAACTGTCTTAAGAGATTTTTTTTCTGAGGCAGACATTTGGAGATGTCTTGGTAAGAACAGACAAATGGTGTTTCTCTGGAACACACCTGGAAAATGGCATGTAATATTTGCTTGAGAAGACACTTGAGCGAACACATGATATTTGGGAGCAGACAGGCAGTGGCCTAAGCTGTGGGCTGTTGGCTCGCCTTGCCACTCTGTGTGGGTCTTCCTTGGCCTTTGTTGATCGATGCTGGTCTTTGCTGGTGATGCTGCAACATTCACTGGTTTGCCTTGCCTTCTTCGCTGATCACCATTTCTCATATCTCTGCAGAAAGAAATGCACCAAAGAACTTCTGGTGATGTTCTGGGCAGCTTCTTGCCGCTACTGCAGACTAAGGCTGACTGGCAGAGCCTTGTGTCATTTCTTCTGGATGGAACTGCCACTGCTGATTCATGTGAACTGAACTGCTGCTATCCTGACAATGATAGGAATTGTCCCCCAAAAACTATTTCTAACCAGATCCACCTTCTCTTTTGCCCTATTAACCTTCCCTTTGCACTACCTCTGGTGGGTGGTAGGCTATAAGAATGGTTGAAACATTCAATTACCCTTATTGAACTAGGTTTTGCAGAATATAAACCTACAGATGGTCTTATAAGAAGGCCTTAGGACTCAAACAGGCACCAGGAAATCAGTCCTTCTTTGAAGAAAGACCATTATACACGAGGGTGAAAGGTAAAGAGACAACAGAAGAAAAAACAGGATTACTCTGATCTTAGACAATTTTATGATGTTTATGCCACCCAGTCTGTCGTACTTTACTAATTCATCACTATTTTTATATGACCTTTTCATACCAATAACGCAATATAAACAAAATTTCCATTTTTACAAAAAAAATTTAATTTCATAATTAAACAATTTATGATAACATAAAATTGGCACAGTAACAACTTTGTAGCTTTTTCTATAATTGTTCTTTTAGCTTATGTCTGAAATAATTTTGGAGTCTCAAATTAGAAAATATTTTAAGCATACAATTAAACTATTAATAAAAAGTAAAGGCATAAAAATATGTTTATACATAAGTTAAAATTTATAAATATATATCATTATGAGTATAAGACATGATTTTACAGTTGTTACAGGTTTTTTAAATACATGGTTTATCTACTAAAATACACAACTGAGCAAAGCCTAAGAGATCTTGGTACTCATAACTCATAATGTATAAAACTCTGTCAACAGTCTAGAATATGCATGAGGTAAGCCTGTGAAATATGTAATGTGAGCAATAAAATATGTAAAATCAAGAGCTAAAGTATATAGCTTACTCAGGAAAACTTGGCAAGCATAATGATTAAACAATTTACTGAAAAGGCAAAATATGCAAAAAAGGAGCAAGCAATCTTATTTATTAAGCTGTAGTATTGGATCTCCAATAGATAGCTCCAGAAGGTTTGATTTGAAAAGTAAGCTATTCAAATGATCTATGCTGCTCCATCAGCAGATTATGAACCTCGATCATTGAGCTCTATGAAAAATTAATTGGCTAACTACAGGATTTTATGATTGCAACTGAGGAAATTCATTGAGATACTTAAGAGTTTATGTGCATAATTTGAAAATCTTAAATGGCATCTTAGAGGGTTTTGCTGTGTACTTTTACTAAACCCCATCAACATCTTTACCCTCCCTGTTTGATAAATGTTGGCTGACAGATTAAGTAGATTGCAAAATTCAAACCTTGAGTTAATAGCAATAATAATAAACTTTGATTATATCATATAAAATTACTGTCTATTAATTGATACCATGTTATCACTTCATCCACATAAAATTAGACAGAATATATGAAACAACTGTATCCATGTAATGATAGTAAAGGCTGTAGGAATAATGTGTTGGAGAAAAGGTATTCATTCAGTGGACACAAGATGGGACAGATTCTCAGAATAGGGACTTTATGTAACCACAGAACACCAGTGAGAAGGGAGAACACAGTGCTGTTCCTGAGCTGAAGACAGAGATCACAAATCACCTCAGCAGGAGACAGAAAGCTTGTTGTGTTGAGAACTGACCCTGAATCTTATGTAGAATCTCCCAAGAATTATTAATGTTTTTATTCTAGAAATCTGAAGACTTCAGAAAGTTAAAAAGAGAAAAGAAAAGCCATACAGAAATTTAAAGTTTCAATTTTAGAAGGGCAGGCAATATACTTTGTTAACATTATTCTCTATTCTTATCTAATTGATGATTCTGACAAAGTGGTTCACTGAATATTTTTGGCCCATGGGCACTGGCACCAGTAGTAGGTGTGGCCTTTCAAAAGAGGTGTGACTTTGTTGGAGGAAGTGTGTCACTGTTTATATGTATATGTTTAGGTTTCTCAGGTGCAAACTCTACCCAGTGTGGAAAAGACCTCCTCTCTTCTGGCTGCCTGTTCAAGACAGACTCCTCCTGGGTGCCTCTGTATCAAGAAATGAAACTCTCCCTTCCTGGTAGAACTCTCAGCTCCTTATCCAGCACAAAGTCTGCCTGCACTCTGCCATGCTTCCCACTGCGAAGATAATGGGCTGAAGCTCTGAACCTGCAAGCTGGCCACAATTAAATGTTGTCCCTGAAAGAATTGCCTTGGTCATGGTGTCTCTTCACAGCAACAAAACCCTAACTAAAACAGACCTCATGTGAGATTTTATAAAGAAAGTAGTGGTTGTGAAAAATCCAGCAGTGCTAAAAGGCTTCAGAACATTGAAGAACAACAGCAAAAGATTTCAAAATTAAATAGGAAAAGAGTCTGAGGTATACCTGGCATGAGGCACACATGTTTTCATCAAGACTCTCGCATGCCACATTGATTCAGAACATACAACATGCACACATCCACCAGCAGGAAACACAATGTCAGTTAGCACAACTTGGGACACTGTGATCCAAATTCAAGAAGAGAAATGACGATGTGTATAGTGTATGTTCTTACAAAAGCATAATAATTTAACAAAGTAAAACAAATATTTTAAGTATTTTTCTACCATGATTCTGTCTCACATAAAAATCAAATTAGTGTATCTTTGGATTGTACACTATTAAAAGACTTGATTTCCAGAGGTATGACTTGAATTGGTAACGTATTTCCTACAAAATCATTAAAAGAATTTCAGTGTAGATTAAAGGCAGTATTTTCTCTTTTATTCTTCTTTTTTCTTAAACTTGATATTTTATTTATTTGCATTTCAGATGTTATCCCCTTCCCTAGTGTTCCCTCCACAAACCCCCTATGCCATCCCTCCTTACCCTGCTTCTATAAGGGTCCTCCCCACCCACCTACCCACTCCCACCTAATCGCCCTAGCATTCCTCTGCACTGGAGCTTCAAGCTTTCACAGAATAAAGGGTAAAGTCAGTATCTCCAACAATTTCTTTTCAGTTTTTAAAATTTATTTTTTTTTCATACATTACATCCTAACTGCAGTTTCTCCTCTCTCCCCTCCTCCCAGGCACTTCTGTCTTCTTTCCCCAAGATCTACTCCTCCTTTTCTCTTTTATAACTATGTATGTATGTATGTATGTATGTATGTATGTATGTACTTATTTATTTATCATTATCTCAGGTTGGATGTCTGTTTCCTTTGAAATTTCAAGCTATAATGTGTTATTTACATTGACTTATAGACATTTATATTTCTTATACATTATTATTTTATTTATATCTTTTCTTAAATAATTTTTGGTGATCATTAACTATTGGTTGCCAGGGATATCAACTGATTCATAAAGAAATCAAACTATCACAAACATGAAATTGGAAAAAGTAGGTACAAAGGATTATTTTAGAAAACACAGCATCACAACAATTAAGATTTGATTCCAGAGTAGATAAATGACAGGCTAATATTTCAGTGTGATTTCCATAGTTGAGAGATCTCCTTTCACTGTGAAACAGGTAGCTCAAAGTCTGGTTTTATTGGAAGAATCAGAACAATTATTTATTTTTTCAGAACTTAACTATTAATACTGTGAGGTGTGTGTGTGTGTGTGTTGTGTGTATGTGTATGATGTGTGTGTGTATGTGTGTGTGTTGTATTGTATAGTGGTGTATGTGGTATATGTGTGTGTGTGTGTGTGTGTGTGTGTGTGTGTGTGTTGTGTGATGGAGAGGAGCATGCGTACCCCACATGGATGTAGGTAACATTGTGGAGGTATTTCTACCTTAGGTGTGTCCTATGGATCCAGCGTGGACCACTGGAATTTACCTTTGTCCCCATGACATGATCTTGCAGGCCTCAGGCCTTCTGATCTGAAACTAATATTTGTGTGAACTCCTATTGTCACATCTGTCTGTTTACTTAAATTATCCTTGATGTCTCATTCTTTCTACATGTCAGACAGAAGTGTCTGAGCTGAGAACTGAGCTCTATGCAGTAAATTAGAGCACAGTTCCTCTTTTTCATAGTCATTTTGGAGCATTACCATGTCTCAGAGCTCACAGGTTATGATGTTCTACAGAATTCTTTTTTTTTTTTTTTTTTTTTTTTTTTTGGTATAGAAGAGAGTTTATTCAGGGAAGAGGATGGGAGTTAGTGGTATAGTGGAGGCAGAAAGAGTAGAGAAGTAGAGAGGAGTGGAGGCCGGCCATGACCACGTGGAGAGAGGAGGAAGGGGAGGAGAGCCCAAGAGGGCAGAGAGGTGAGAGTGCAGAGAGGTAAGAGCAATGAGAGAACTTTTTTCTTTTTTCTTTTTTTTTCAGAATTCTTGCAGAACTTTTAAAAGGCTGGAAACATAGCTCAGTCTGTAGAGTGCTTATTGTGCATACACATAGCCTGAAGTTTGATCCTCAACCCTGGATCATCTTCATATGGTGGAATATGCCAGCAGTCATAGGACCAGGGAGGTGGAGGAGGGAGGAACAGAGGAAATTGTTCTTTACTACATGGGGAGTTCAAGGCCAGCCTGGGTGAGATGCCATTCTATCTCAAACAAAACAAAACAAAAAACAAACAAAAAAAACATAAAACAAAACCCTTGAAGTAAAAATAAGCAGGTTTTTGATAAAACATTAACACATATCTGTTTTCTCCGTTCTCACAGATTTTACAGTTTTCTAACATTTATCATTTTCATGTCATGTGTGAGAGGTAGCATGGATGAGCACACGCAACATTCATCCTCCTGAAGAATAGATATTGTATGTTCATAATATTAAATATTAAAAAATTCTAAATATTTTTAAAAGTTCTAAACATTTCTGTCATTTTTTTATTTTATATTCATGTGAAATGATTGTCTAAACGTTTATGATTATAAAATCAAAATATCAACACTTAAGTACATTAAGATTATCCAGGTGAGATCTTTAAACCCCAAATCCTGCCCTCATGGTAAGCCCAGCAGCGTTCAGGCCTTTCCTGTCCCCACTGTGATCCATATTCTGGTCCACACCTTTAACCGCAATCCCAGAGGCCATCAGAGACTATGAGGTGAGACCACTACCTCAATTCCCTGCCTGCCAGTCCCTCTGGGCAAACACAGCAGCAGCAAGTTCTGTCCTGCCCTCTCTGCACTTGATTTCCTAAGACAACTCTACCTGCATCCCTAGAGACCTGCTAGGACCCAGAACAAAGCACCTAGCCCCTGCCCACTGGCTCCCTCAACAGGTCCAGCAGACTTGAGTTATCCCAATCTGCCCTATCCCCATTGTACTCCATCTTCTGGTTCACAACAACTGCAGTACCAGAGGCCTGCAATGATCAGGGACCACTAGCTCTGCCTGCATCCCTGAAGGACTGATGTCACCCAGAATAACATGGGCTTTAAAGGGACTACCAGGTCTGCCAACACAAGTATCAACCACATGGCTAAAGGCCAGTGTACGAACAAAATCAACAAAAAGAGGGCAATATGGCACCACTGGAACCCAGTGATCTTACTGCAGCAAGTCCTAGAAATCCTACCACACCTTAATCACAAGAAAATGACCTTAAATTTAATCTTAAGACAATAGAGGCCTTTAAGAGGAAGTGAATAAATTCCTTAAATATATACAGTAAAATAAAATCAAACAGGTAGAGACCCTAAAAAGTAATGGATGAATATAAAGAAATACAGGAAAACAGAATCAAACGGGTGAAGGAAATAAATACAATTGCTCAAGAACTTTATATAGACACAGAAGCAATTTAAAAAAAAAAACTGTCATGGCATCACTTAGCGGCCCCAGATGTATATGCTACTTGGAGTTGGACTCCTGAATCGTGACTGTCTGAGGCTGGTGCAGTGGATTCTGGGGCACAGAGCAGAGAGCTGGAGGGAAACCCCATGTGGGGTGGTGGTGAGCTCAGGTGGAGGTGGGAGAGGAGGCAAGAAAGGGAAGCCATGCAGAAATCAGGGTGCCCTGGGGTGTGCAGCTGTGAAACTGAGTAACAGGTAGTCACGATCAACAGACATCCTGAAGCACCAAAGAAAACACAGAACTACAGTTTAGCTGAGCAAATCCTGCTCATTAACCAATTCTCCAGAGGCTACAAGAAGGGCTCATCCAGGCCAAGTGATAAATGCAACCCTAAAACCGTTAAGCCTTTCAGTAAACAGTCACAAGGCCCTTCTGCATTCGCAGCTCTTTACTCTCTAGGAGGCATTCCTTGCAGATTGATGCATGGTTCAGTAAAACACAGATTACAGGGGGAATGCATGCCTGGCATTCGTCCACCTGACCTGCTTCTAATTACCTTAGCTGAGAATCTGAGGGACACCAAGCATCCTTATACTTCTGTGCTAAAGGAAGGATTTAGGAAGGCACTTCTTGTCAAGGGTGCTCCTGAAAAAGCTATACCTTTGCTGCCCTGACAGATCCCTGTGAAGGCAGCTAGAGTTCATTTCGATGACAGAGGGTTTAAAAGAAGACTGTGCGGGTGAGTGTGGTTGACAGTCCATCTCTGAATGGCCACCTGAAACTTCTGCTTACAATTGTTTACAAGAGGTTAATGGACAAAAAATTAAAAGAGCTCACAATCTGTGCTTTGCAAATTCTGGAACACAACAGCAGGAGTGCAAGTCTGATCATCATCAAGTGCAAAATCCCATCATACTGCACTATCTGCTGTTAAACCAACAAAAGCCATGATGCTTTCTTGGGCTCTGTCAGTTACCAACTGGACCTTTCATCAGTACAGTATACTCTAAGTAACAGCACCATTCATAAATTAACTTGATTGCAAGGATCATGTGGAGCTGGGAAGAATCATCATATAATCTGTTTATCAACAAAAGGCTAATCAAAGTAACATTTGTAAAAGCTGAGTACTGTGAGGATTTCTCATCCTTGTCCTTTGTGTGAGTTTATGGATCATACCTATGTATATATTTTCCAATGCATTTTTACTTACAGCCTGTCTAAAGATCACTCTGTTGCTGTGTCCTTGTCTTATAGGTTGGTTTGGGACATTTCTTTGCTTTTTATACTTATCAAGAGTGAAAAAGTTTTAAGAAAGCAAGTAAATATTTGTCATTTAGCTATTAGCCTGGATGTGTAAATGTGTATTTTATAATGTGGAATGCTTGTGAACATCATTTCTATTTGACTAGTCTAGTCATAAAAACTTGTTTTAAATGTGAAAATTCTATTATAAATAAGTTGTTCACTACAACTTTTTTAAACAACTTAAACTTTAGGTGTTAACTGTAAGTAAGTAAATGGTATTTTGCATTTTGTAGCCTGAAAATAGTGAAAATAAAAAATACACAAACTTCGCAAACCCTGAAGATGTAAAACCTAGGGAAGAGAAAAAGAAATACAGACACAAGCATCATCAACACAATTCCAAAGATAGAAGAGAGAATCTAATGCATAGAAAAATACAATAGAGGAAATTGATTTATTGGTCAAAGAGAACTCTAAAGCTAAAAAATTTCTAACACAAAATATCCAGGAAATTTGGGACCCTATATAAAAATGAAACCTAATGATAATAGGAATAGAAGAAGAAGAAGACTTTCAACTTAAAGGTCCAGAAAATATCTTAATCAAAATCATGAAAGAAAAGGTTGTTTTACCCTAAAGAAAGAGATACCCATAAATATACAAGAAACTTACACCACACCAAATAGACTGGATCAAAAAAGAAAATTCTCCCACCACATAATAATGAAAACATTAAACATGTAGAACAAAAATAACAAAAGAATATTCAAAGCCTCATGGGATAAAGACCAACTAACATATAAAGGAAGACCTATTACAATTACACCAAATTTCTCAACAGAATTTAAATGAAAGAAATGCCTGGGCAGATTTCTTACAGTCTCTAAGAGATCACAGATGATAGCCCAATCTACTATACTCAGCAAAACTTTTAATTACCACCGATAGAGAAAATAAGACATTCCATGTCAAAACCAAATTTAAACACTATCTTTCCACTAATTCAGGCCAACAAAGGATAATTTAAGGAAAATTCCAACATTAGGAGGGTGACTACACCCAACCAAGAAAACACAAGAGGTAATTCCAGGGCAACAAGGAAAAAGAGAAGAGAATCTCTCTCTCTCTCTCTCTCTCTCTCTCTCTCTCTCTCTCTCTCTCTCTCTCTCTCTCTCTCTCTTTCTCTCTCCCTCCCTCCCTCCCTCTCCCTCCCTCCCTCTCCCTCCCTCCCTCCCTTCCCCTCTCCCTCCCTCTCCCTTCCTCTCCCTCTCCCTCCCTCCCTCTCTCTCTCTCTCTCTCTCACACACACACACACACACACATACACACACATACACACACACACACACAAACACACATACATACACACCTACAGACTGACACAGATAGTGATACCACCACCACCAAAATAACAGAAATTAACAATCATTGTTCATGAATATCTCTGAACAAAATGGACTCAATTCCCAAATTAAAAAGATACAGGACTAGATGTGTAACCAGGATCCATCATTCTGAGCATAGAAGAAACAAACCTCAGCAAAATACATAGACATTACCTCACAGTAAAGGGCTGGAAAAATATTTTCTAAGAAAACAACCCAAGAAACAAGCTGGAGCATCTATCCAAAAATCTAAAAAAATACACTGTCAACCAAAAGTAATCAAAAAGATGCATAAAGACACTTTATACTGATCAAAGGAAAATTCCATCAAGATGACATCTCAGTTCTGAACATCTACATCCGGAATGGAAGGGCACTCACATTCATAAAAGAAATATTACTAAGCTTAAATCACAATGACCACAACATAATAAAGAATGGGAGACTCCAACACCCCACTCTCACTAATGGACAGGTAATTGACACAGAAATGAAACAGATAAATAAGAAAACTAACCGAATTTATGAAGCAAGTAGACCCTGCAGATATCTATAGAACATTTCTCAACACAAAAGAATACACCTTCTCTTCAGCAGCTCATGGAACCTGCTCCACAACTGACCGTACACCTGGTGACAAAGCAAGCCTCAACAAATACAAGGAAACTGAAACAATTCCTTGTATCCTATTTGACCACCATGGATTAAAGCTGAACTTCAACAGTAGAAACAAAAGAAAACCTACAAACTCATAGAAACTTAACAACTTTCCACTCAATGATCACCGTCTCAGGGCAGAAAGAAAGAAAGAAATTAAATACTTTCTAAAATTGAAAGAAAGCAAAGTCACAACATACCCAAATTTTGGTACACAATGAAAGGTAAAAGTGCATAGTACTAATTGTCTTCATAAACAAACAGGAGACAATGAAAACTGTGCCTGAGAGCTCTAGAAAAAAAGGGAGACAACAAAGAACAAGAAGTAGAAGGAGGAGGAGGAGGAGAGGAGGAAAGCACATAGCCAAACTCAGGGCTGAAATCAAATCAATTCGAAACAAAGAGAATAATTCAACTAATATAAGAAACCATGAGCTGGTTCTTTGAGAAAATCAACAAGATAGACAAATTGTTAACCAAACTAACTAGAAGGCAGAGATCCATTATCTAAATTTTAAAAGGGGGAGAGTTGAAAAGGAAGACATAATGACATACACTGAGGGAATTCAAAATTTCAAAAGCCTATTATGACACAAAATTGGAAAAGCTAAACAAAAAGGATGATTTTCTAGATTCCACACATCACTAATCAAAGTTCTAAATATTCCTATAAATGCTAAGGAAACAAAAGCAGTCATTAAAAGTCTCTCAACTGGGGGGGAGGAAGGAAGTGGGGGACTCATTGGCTGATGGGTTCAATGCAAAATTGTCCCACCTGGGGATACAACCCATATACAGTCACCAAACCAGACTCCTGTGGATGCCAACAAGCACTTGCTGACAGGAGCCTGATATAGCTGTCTTCTGAGAGACTCTGCCAGTGCCTGACAAATACAGAGGTGGGTGTTCTCAGCCAACCATTGGACTGAGCACAAGGTCCCCAATGGAGTAGCTAGAGAAAGGACCCAAGGAACTGAAGGAGCTTGCAGCATCATAGGAGGAACAACAGTATAAACCAACCAGTACCTCCAGAGCTTCCATGGATGAAGCTACCTACCAAAGAGTACACAAGGAGGGAACCATGGCTCCATGCATATGTCGTCTTGTTGAACATCAGAGAAGAGGCTCTTGTCCCTGAGAAGACTGGGTGTCTCAGTATACCAGAACAGGGAAGCAGGAGTGGGTGGGTTGGTAATCAGGGGTATGGGGCATGGGATAGGGAGGTTTTGGAGGAGAAACGAGGAAAGGGGATAATATTTGAAATATGAAGAAAGAAAATATCTAATAAAAAGTATAAAAAAGAAATTTGTAGCCAGGCGTGGTGGCACACGCTATTTGCACATGATAGTGTATATCTGTGACACCCAAGAATCCTGCCAGAGAACTCCTACAGCTGAAAAACACCTCAATGAAGTGGAGGAATACAAAATTAACTCAAAGAAGTTGGTAGCCCTCTTTAATGCAAACAATAGGGTGAGGAAGAAGTTAGGGTGACAAAGCCCTTCAGAATAGCAACAAATAATATATCTGCATGTCACTCAAGCCAAGGAAGTGAAAGATATGTATGACAAGAATTTCATGTCTCTGAAGTGTAATCCCAGCACTTGGGAGGCAGAGGCAGGCGGATTTCTGAGTTCGAGGCCAGCCTGGTCTACAGAGTGAGTTCCAGGACAGCCAGTGATACGCAGAGAAACCCTGTCTCGAAAAAAAAAAAGAAATTTGTGAAAGGAAAATAACGAGTTCATATCAATACTTCTCAAACTACACAAAATGGACAAAAGGAATATTATGAAACTCATTCAATGAGGCCATGGTCACTCTTTGACTGAAAACACCCAAAGACTCAAAAAATTTCAGACTGTTTTTCAATGAACATTGATGCAAAAATAGTCCTAAAATACTTGTAAACTGAATCTAGAACACATCAAATCATCATCCACCATAACCAAATAAGGGTCATCCCAGGAATGCTGGAGTGGTTTAATATACAAATGTCCATCAATGCAATCTATTATAAAGAAACAAACTGACAGAAAAAAACTAAACATCATTATCTCATTAGATGAGACAAAGCCTTTAACAAAATCCAATACTCCTTTGTGTTAAAAGTCTTTGAGAAATCAGGGATACAAGGCAAATGCCTAAACATAGTAAAGTCAATATACAGCAAGCCAATAGCCAACATCAAATCAAACATTTAAATGATTAAATGAAAATCAAAAAACAATCAATAAAACTTTAGAGAAACTGCACTAAAATCAGAGACAAGACAAGGGTAACCACCCTCTCCCTATCTCTTCCATATAGTTCATGAAATCATAGGTAGAAAAATAAGAGAACTAAAGGAGACCAAGGAGCTACAAATAAGAAAGAAAGACGTCAAAATATTGCTATTTGCACATGATAGTATATATCTGTGACCCCAAGAATCCTGCCAGAGAACTCTTACAGCTGAAAAACACCTCAATGAAGTGGAGGAATACAAAATTAACAAAGAAGTTGGTAGCCCTCTTTAATGCAAACAATAGGGTGAGGAAGAAGTTAGGGTGACAAAGCCCTTCAGAATAGCAACAAATAATATATCTGCGTGTCACTCAAGCCAAGGAAGTGAAAGATGTGTATGACAAGAATTTCAAGTCTCTGAAGAAAGAAAATGAAGATAGTATCAGATATAGAAAGATGTCACTTTTTCAGGGATCCATAGGCTTTATATAGTAAAAATGCCAATTTTACCCAAAGCAGTCAATAGAGTCAATGCAATCCCCATAAAAACATCCAACATCATTTTTTTACATACCTTGATAAAGCAATTCCTAACTTTATATGGAAAACAAAACACCCAGGATAGCTCAAACAATCCTGTACAGTAAAAGAAGTAAGGTTTTTGCCATTCCTGACTTCAGGGTGTCCTACAAAGCAATAGTCATAAAAATAGCATGGTATCAGTATAGAACAGATGGGTTGGTAAAGGGAATCAAACTGAAGACCCAGAAATAAACCCACACACACTGAGCACTTGATTTTTCCCAAAGAATCAACAGGCATACAAGGGAAAAGAAAGAGCATCTTAAACAAATGCCACTGGACTAACTGGATATACACAACTAGAAGAAGGCTAATAGATCCATATTTATCACCCTGCACAAAACTAGGTCCAAGTGCATTGATGTCTTAATATAAAACTGGATACACTAAATCTGAAAAAGGAGAAAGTGGAGAGTAGCCTTTATAGCATTAGAACAGAAGTCAGCATCTTCAAAAAACAAAATAAAACAAAACAAAAAACCAAAGAAATCAAACACCCGTAGCTCAAGCACTAAGATCAACAATTAATAAATGACACCTCAAAAATGTCTGTAATGTATAAGACACTCTCAGTGGGATAAATTGGCAGCTTACGGAATGGGAAAAGATGTTCATCAGGCCTACCGCTGACAGAAGGTTCATATCCAGAATATGAAGAACTCAAGAAGTTAGACACCAACAAGCCAAGTAACACAAAACATGACATACAGAGCAAAACAGATTTCTCAAAAGAGGAATCTCTAATGGCCAAGAAATACTTAAAGAATTATGGAAAACACAATTGTATGATATTATTCAGGAAAGGAAAGGAAAAGCAGGAACATTTATTTGTTTAAAATAATAGAAAATAACTCTAAAAGAACCAGTTATGATATTGCATTAAAAAGTCACACTAAACCAGCTATAAATAAATATGCATGGAACAAGAGTTTAGAATGCAATCTGAAAATCAAATAAACCTAAAAACTAAAAATTCAAATGAAAAAAATCCCTAACTAGGCTCAGTAGATGTCTCAACATGGCAGAAGAAAAGTTCAGCCAGTGAGAAAATCTGATTCTTTGCGAAATACTAGTTGTATTTGTGCTGTTTATGCCAAGGGCAGATGGGAATTATGCTCAAGTGTAAAATTCCAGCTTTCTCAGATCAGGTTAGAAGGGTTATTCTGTTCCGCATGGAATAGAGTTGGAAATAAAGGTTGAAAAAATATGCTCACAGAAAGTGTCTCTGATGCTTTTGAAATGAAATAGAGATAGTATAATCAATATGAAATAGAGACATTGATTGCGTCTGATGGAAGCAATAAAGCTATCCTATTTATCACACATAGGGTAGAAGAGATTCAAAAGCCAGGCATTATGGAACACCCTATCATCACAACAGGAGAAAAGCAGAAGATGGGGATTTTGAGTATCCATCTTAGGCTATTAGTGGGACTTTGCCTCAAGCAACAATACAAACAAAACTCTCACACAGAAATGAATGCACACACACACAAACACAAACACACACACACGGAGGGGGAGAATTCCAGAAAGAGTGAGCTTTTTTTTCCTAGTTTGATTAACAGTTAATATGTATAAAGAAATTCATTTGTTTTCTCTAAAATATCTCAAAAAAATTCCACATACAAGGAACGATTTGAGGTGTTAGAGATTGTGTGGAAAAACACATTATCAGAATTGCCACATTTCATGAACTTGCTTCATGATGAAAATAACATCAGACAACAACAATCATCTTGAAATTCTTGCATTTTACTGTGTAGTCTGAAAGTCAGTTAAACTATCAGACTGAAAGAGCAGTAATCTTCTATTGTCTATAAAATAAAACAAAACATAGCTACAGAACAGAGCACAAATGACCAAATTACAATTTGGAGGTAAGCAATGGACATCTACCTCCTTGTTCACTTACATATGTTGGATACAGAGTAGCAAAACAGCAGGGACACTTAGCAATACCCAAGTCACTCTTGCAGCCACCTAAGAAATCCTTATATTAGAACAATGAGGTGAAGGTAGAGATATCTCATGTGTTGAAGTGCAGCATAAGAGGTGTCAACATGTCTGTTCAGCCTCATTTCTGTACAGGTCACTCTAGGAGAGTCTACAGATGGAGGCATTGGATTTTGGCTTTTGTAGACTAGAATGATCACAAGTTTATTCAATAGTTGCCCCGCTAATAAACAATTAGCTTTGTTGACAAGTCTAATGAATAGAAAGACACTGAGTTGAAACTAAGAGACATTTGGTGAGAAATATAAACTGCTCTCTCTCTCTCTCTCTCTCTCTCTCTCTCTCTCTCTCTCTCTCTCTCTCTCACACACACACACACACACATGCACACACACACACACATACACACACACTTTACATATCACTAAGAAAAAAAGGCAGAGTATGGTCTAGTGCTTGGGTATTGCTTATCATGCCTGAGGCTTGCGATTCGATCACATCCTTGAAAACAGAAACATCATGAAAGTAATTAATTAGCTTAAGATAATTTTTTTTGGATTTGGTTTTTTTCGAGACAGGGTTTCTCTGTATTGCCCTGGCTGTCCTGGAACTCACACTGTAAACCAGGCTGGCCTAGATCTCAGCAATCCGCCTGCCTCTGCCTCCCAGTGTGCTGTGATTACAGGCGTGTGCCACCACAGCCTGGCTGATAATTTTTGCTTTGGCTTTAAGTAGATATCACATGCCGAAAGTCAAACTCAATTTATTCCAAACCATATAAACTGGTTTCCTTACTATCTTAGCTACTTTTCTGTTGCTCTGATAAAATCCATGACCAATGCAATTTATAGAAGTAAGGGTATATTTGTGCTAATGGCTCCAGAGGGCTACAGTTTTATCTTGGCAAGGTGGCTTGGTGGCAAGTGGCAGGCATGCTGAGAGATCAAAGCTTTAACTACCAGCAGAAGCACAGAGTGAACTGCACGTGACGCAAGGTTCCCAACTCTCAAACCCTGTTACATACTTCCTCCTCCAGAAAGTCTCAACCAGGATGTAACTTCCACCATACTGTGTCAGTAACTACGGATGGGCCCAGGGTTCTAATTCCCAGGTGTCTGAGGGGACAATTCTCATGAAAACCTTCTTTCTTAGTTACTTTTCTATTTCTGTTGGGAGACACTATGACCAGGCAACTTATATTAAAAATAAGTGTTTCCTCTGGGTTTCACAGCTCCTGAGGGTAGGAGAGAAAATGACCAATATGGCAGGGAGCAGGCTAGCAGGCAAGCATGATGCTCGAGCAATAGCAGAGGGCTTATATTTTGAGCAAATATATTATATTATATTATATTATATTATATTATATTATATTATATTATGCTTATAGCAACCATGAGGTCCAAAGAGACAGGCACTGGAAAATCATGTGGAAGGTAGCAACACACTACCTCTGATAAGGTAAGGTCACATCTCTTAATCCTTCCTAAAGAGTCCCAACTGTGGAACAAACATTCAAATATATGGACCTATGGGGTTATTTTCATTTAAAACAACACACCACACATGCAATTTTTCATTTGATACTTTGGTTAAAATCATTTGGCCAGTAGACACTGTATGGAATATTATTTCAAAAAATGCAGAGAATTATGGAGGATAGGACATCCTAGCATCCCTACACATCTCTATTTTCATTCTATGAGTGCTATAGGCTGAAAATAATGTGAAGGTGTAAGACCAGATTTGTCTTACACATGGGAAGAAACATTTCATACTGAAGTTTAGTTCTTGATTTTATTCATGTCTAATTTGCTCCTAGAGTTGTATGTTGAGGAACAATGAAATTTCTCACAGAAGAAAAAACTGATTTTTAAAATCTCATTAATGATAATAGTTATTGATGCTACCAAAGTGTAATTCCAAATCAATTGGCCAATTTAGTTTATGAAATAAGAGACCTAAATTTTCTATGGAAATATCTTCTCTTAACAAAATACTAATGCTTAAAAATCAATCCATGATATGCCCTCCACTCATCTGTATAATCCTTCAGAGACAGGATCAATCTTACTAGTTTGGGTATTTTTAAGAAAAGGGGCTGGAACATTCACTGATCAAGGTCACTTATCATGCTTACAGAGTACTCCAATGTTGAGTTTTGTTATAGCTTCCTCTAACTCCATCTGCTCAGGATTCTGTGCTTTCTTCTGGCCTCCATGAACATCTGCACACATGAGGTATATACCTGACACACACAACATATACGCACACATACACTCATATTCACACACATACATGCACATGATTAAATTACATTAAACACTTCTGTTATATATTTGGACCAGTAAGAACCTCTTTAGCAGTGATGGCTAAATAAATGAGGGTGAACCCAAATTCCAAAGGCCACACCTTTCAAGGGGTGGTCACTTGGGCAGACGACAGGCCCAATGGCAATATTATTTCTCCATATAGGCCAGAGATTATAGTCTCTTAAGGAGAGGACTTTTACTTTAATGGAACTTTATTGCAATTCTGACAGTTTGGGGTTTTATTTAATTACATGATAAAATGTTGATACATTTATTCATATAATTATTTAATTCACTTTTCCTTCCTATTGTTTTTCTACAGCCTTACCTATGTGCTTTTCCAGAATGAAGGACTAGAGAACCATGAACACTGCTTTTCTGTCAGATTTCAGACATGAAATATATATGGAATTTTAATACTATCCCAAAGTTGTCTCAGTAGCCTAGAATTTTGTATGAGTGTTTGCCTGCATGGATATGTGTGCACAAATGTGCCTGTCTGAAGCTAGAGGATAGCAACAGAAACACAGGAGCTGGAATTATATATAGATGAATATGAACCACCATATGAGTGCTGGGAGCAAACCCCTAGCTCTGTGAAAATGTAGCAAGGGGTTTTAATGACTGAATCATCTCTCCAGCCTAATGGCATAGAACCTCACGATAAAACATTATAAGCAACGTCAAGATCATTCAGCAAACACATGTATCCCTAAAAACATAGATAGCAGGAAAGTAGAAACATAGACTATGTGGGGAATATTGTATGTCTAATCTATGTGATTGTGTGAAGAGATGTATAGGTGTGCACACCCATACACATGCACAAGAGAATGTCTGGTGTTGTCAAATACTTCAACTGCCTTGGCTTGAGATAATGTCCCCCACTGAGCCTGGGACATGCTGTTTTTCAGCCAAGTTGTCTTTCCAGCAAGTCCCAGCAGACCTTGGTAAGATATATCTTTATATTTCAAATGTTGTCCCCTTTCCTGCCCCCATCCCCCAAAACCCATAATCTAAGCCATCTCCCCTTCCCCTGTTCACAAATCAATATTCTCTCACTTCCCTGTCCTGGTATTCCTCTACACTTGGGCATCGAGCCTTTCTAGGACAAAGGGTCTCTCCTCCCTTTGATGTCTTTGGCCATCCTCTGCTGCCTATGTGTCTGTAACCATGGGTAACTCCATGTGTACTCTTTGGTTAATGGTTTTGTCCCTGGGAGCTCTGGGAGTACTGGGTGGCTCATATTTTTGTTCCTCCTATGGCACTGCAAACCCCTTCAGCTCCTTGGGTCCTTTTTCTAGCTCTCCCACTGGGCACCCTGTGCTCAGTTCAATGGCTGGCTGAAAGTGTTCCCCTCTGTATTTGTCATGCACTAGCAGCGCCTCCCAGGTGACAGCTATATCTGGCTCTGGTCAACAAGCACTTGTGGACATCGATAATTGTGTGTGGGATTTGTAACTGTATATAGGATAGATCCCTAGGTAGGGGTAGTCTCTGGATGGTCTTTCCCTCAGACTCTGCTCCACGCTATGTCTCTGTATCTCCTTCTGTTGGTATTTTGTTTTCCCTACACTTTCATGAATAGCGGAGATCCAAACTGAGGTCGTCATGTTGTAAGGAATTCTTATCCTCTCAGCCATTTCCAAAGCCACAGCATAGATGCTTTTTGATATGGAAAGACAATCAAAGTGGAAGGTTCATGCAAAGAAAGGAAGTTTTGATGGTGGATTTACCTCGATCATTAATTCCAACAGTTGTTTGTGACTAAGTTTGGTAAACTTGTTTCAATTTCTAAGCCCACATCTATCATATTTTTGTTTATTCTATTCTTTTAAATATCGGTGTGTCCATTTAACTGAAATCTTGTTGGGCACTGGTTGAGATGTTTGTACTTAGATGTTTGTGTAGTAGTATCAAATTCAAAATAAAATATCTTTTTCCCATCTCTTTTGAGCAAGAAAATAAGGAACCATCTTAGGAAAGCATGGATACCAACAAAATTGTAGCCCTGAACAACCCTGAGAGAGTGATTTCATCTCTTTGGCTATGTTGTCAGAAATGATCTTTACTTTCCTGTTAAAACTTATCTTAATGACAATTCAGGTTAAACTTTATAGTAAGTAAACCACACAATAACCTCTAAGAGGTAAATTAACTTGTATTCACTCTATATAACATTAATAGTGGAATTATTGCTTCCTCCTACAGGAGATGAGAACAAATATAGAGAATTACAGCAGATATTCTGCAGAGAGAGAAAGACCTTGGATCACTCAGCTCTAAACTTGATGTGCCCATCAAAATCCCCCCTCACAACTCAGGGAAACCTGCAGAAGAGAAGATGGAAAAGAGTCAGGGCCAGGGGAGATGGAGGATATCAGGAGAATGAAGTCTTCTGAATCAAGTGTGAAAAGTATGTAGGCACTCACAGTTTTGGAAGCAGCATGCCACAGGGCCAATGTGGGTATATTCCAAATCCTCTGTATATATTATAGCTTTCAGTTTAATGTTTTAATCAGGTTTCTGAGTGTGTGGATAAACTGGGTTTCATGCTCTTGTACTTTCTCTTGGTCTCTTTTTTTTCTGTTTGTTTCCCTTGTCCAATTTTGATGTAATATTTTTTGTTTCAGCTTATTATATTTCATTATGTTATCTCTTAGAATCCTGGTCTTTCTTTTGTAATTGTTATTTTTATTTATTCACTTTACATCCTGCTTGCTCACAGTCCCTCCTCATGGTCAACTCTTCCCACAATCTTCCCCTATTCCCCCTCCCCTTCCCTTCTGAGAGAGAGGAGGCCCCTTCTTCATATTATCCCCTCACTCAAGCACATCAAGTCTCTGCAGGGCTGGACACATCCTTTCACACTGAGGCCAGACAAGAACATATCCCAAAGACAGACAACAGCTTTTGGGATAGACCCCTCTTTCATTCTTCAAGATTTACATGAAGACCAAGCTACTCATACACTACATATGTGCAGAGCAGATTATGTCCAGTCTATGTATACTATGTGACTGGTAGTTTAGACCTTGAGAGACTCAAGGGTTCAGATTAGTTGACTCTGTTGGTCTTCTTGCGGAGAACCTATCTACTTCTTGGCTTCAGTCCTTCCCCCAACTCTTCCAAAGTCCACATTCTTTACCAAAAAAACAAACACTCAGCATAGTAAAAAGAATACAGAACAATAAAAGTACTTCTGGAGGTATCACCATCCCTGACCACAAGCTATACTCAGAGCAATAGTAATAAAAACTGCATTGCATTATTATAGGGACAAACAGGTTGATAAATGTAATTGAATCAAAGACTGTGAAATAAACCCACACACATAAGGATAATTGATTTTTGACAAAGAAGAAAAAACCAGCACCATTTGTTGAAAAGGCTATCTTTTTTACACTGGATGTTTACAGCTCCTTAGTCGAAGATCAAGTGGTCCTAGGTGTGTGGTTTCATTTTTGGGTCCTCAATCCTATTCAATTGATCCACCTGCCAGACTGTACCAATACCATGCAGCTTTTGACACTCTGTAATATAGATTGAGGTCCAGGATACTGATTCCCCCCGAAGTTCTGTTACTGTTGAGAATAGTTCTAGCTATCTTGGGATTTTTGTTATTCCAGATGAATTTGAGAATTGTTCTTTCTAACTCTATGAAGAACTGAGTTGGGATTTTGATGGGGATTGCTTTGAATCTGTATATTGCTTTGGGCAAGATGGCCATTTAATCTATATTAATCCTGCCAATCCACGAGCATGGAAGATTTTTCCATTTTCTGAGGTCTTCATCCATTTCCTTCTTCAGAGACCTGAAGTTCTTGTCACACAAACTGTCACTTGTTTGGTTAGAGTCACACCAAGATATTTTATATTGTTTGTGGCTATTGTGAAGTATGTCATTTCCCTAATTTCTTTCTCAGCATGCTTATCCTTTGAGTATAGGAAGGCTACTGATTTACTTGAGTTGATTTTATAACCAGCCACTTTGCTGAAGTTGTTTATCAGCTGTAGGAGTTCTCTGGTGGAGTTTTTTGGGTCACTTAAGTATAGTATCCTATCATCTGTAAACAGTGATAGTTTGACTACTTCCTTTCCAATTTGTATCCTTTTCACCTCCTTATGTTGTCTAATTGCTTTAGCTAGTACCTCAAGTACTATATTAAATAGATAGGGAGAGAGGGGACAGCCTTGTCTAGTCCCTGGTTGAAGTGGGATTGTTTCAAGTTTCTCTCCATTTAGTTTGATGTTGGCTACCGGTTTGCTGTATATTACTTTTACTATGTTTAGGTATGGGCCTTGAATTTCTTTTCTTTCCAAGACTTTTAGCATGAAAGGATGCTGAATTTTGTCAAATGCTTTTTCAGCATCTAGTGAAGTGACCATATGGTTTTTTTCTTTGAGTTTGTTTATGTTGTGGATTGCATTGATGGATTTCCAAATATTGAACCATCCCTGCATCCCTGGGATGAAGCCTACTTGATCATGGTGAATGATCGTTTTGAAGTGTTCTTGGATTCATGTGGCAAGAATTTTATTGAGTATTTTGTGCATCAATGTTTATTAGGGTAATTGTTCTGAAGTTCTCTTTCTTTGGTGGATCTTTGTGTGGTTTTGGTATCAGCATAATTGTGGCTTCATAGAATGAGTTGGGTAGTGTTCCTTCTGTTTCTATTTTATGGAATACTTTGAAGTGTATTGGTGTTAGGTCTTTTTTGATGGTCTGATAGGATTCTGCACTAAAACCATCTGGTCCTGTGCTTTTTTTTTGCGTGGAAAACTTTCTATGACCCCTTCTTTTTCTTTATGGGTTATGGGACTGTTTAGATGATCTATTTGGTCCTGATTTAATTTTGGTATTTGGTATATGTCTAGGAAATTGTCCATTTCCTCCAGATTCTCCAGTTGTGTTCAGTATAGGCTTTTCTAATAGGATCTGATGATTTTTTTAATTTCCTCAGTTTCTGTTGTTGTATCTCCCTTTTCATTTCTAATTTTGTTAATTTGGATACTGTTTCTGTCCCCTTTGGTTAGTCTGGCTAAGGGTTTGTCTATCATGTTGATTTTCTCAAAGAAACAGCTCCTGATTTTTTTTGATTCTTTGTATGGTTCTCTTTGTTTCCACTTGATTGATTTCAGCCCCTAGTTTGCTGATTTCCTGTCTTCTACTCCTCCTGGGTGAATTAGCTTCTTTTTGTTCCAGAGCTTTCAGGTGTGCTGTTATGTTGTTAGTTTATGCTCTTTTCAGTTTCTTTTTGGAGGCACTCAGGGCTATGAGTTTCCCTCTTAGCACTGCTTTCATTGGATCCCATAGATTTGGGTATGTTGTGCCTTCATTTTCATGCAGAAGAATGTGAATTGATCCATTCTTATCTCCTTGTACTATGCTCAACTCCAAGTAGATCAAGGACCTCCACATAAAGCCAGACACACTGAAACTAATAGAAAAGAACCTGGGGAAGACCCTGGAGGACATGGGCACAGGAGGAAAGTTCCTGAACAGAATTTTAGAACCAATAGCTTATGCTCTACTATCAAGAATTGACAAATGGGACCTCATGAAATTACAAAGTTTCCATAAGGCAAAGGACACCGTCAAAAGGACAAATTGGCAACCAACAAATTGGGAAAAGATCTTCATCAACCCTACATCTGACAGAGGGCTAATAGCCAATATATACAAAGAACTCAAGAAGTTAGACCCCAGAAAACCAAATAACACTATTAAAAATGGGGTACAGAGCTTGTCTTAGTTTGGGTTTCACTGCTGTGAACAGACACCATGACCATTGCAAGTTTTATAAAAGACAACATTTAATTGGGGCTGGCTTACAGGCTCAGAGGTTCAGTCTATTTTCATCAAGGCAGAAACATGGCAGCATCCAGGCAGATATGGTACAGGAGGAGATGAGTGTTCTACATCTTCATCTGAAGGCTGCCAGTGGAAGACTGACTTCCAGGCAACTAAGGTGAGGGTTTTAAGCCCACACCCACAGTGACACACCTACTCCAGCAAGGCAACACCTCCTAATAGGTTCACTTCCTGAACCAATCATATACAAACCATCACAGAGATAAACAGAGAATTTTTACCTGAAGAAATTCGGATGGCTGAGAAGCACCTTAAGAAATGCTCAACATCATTAGTCTTAGGGAAATGAAAACCAAAACAACCCTGAGAATTCACCTCACACCAGTCAGAATGGTTAAGATTAGAAACTCAGGAGACATCACGTGTTAGCGAGGATGTAGAGAAGGAAGAACACTCCTCCACTGTTGGTGGAATTGCAAGCTGGTACAACCACTCTGGAAATCAGTCTGGCAGTTCCTCAGAAAACTGGGCATGACATTTCCGGAAGACCCTGCTATACCACTCCTGGCCATATACCCAGGGGACTCCCCAGCATGTAATAAGGATACATGGCCACTATGTTCATAGCAGCCCTTTTTATAATAGCCAGAAGCTGGAAAGAACCCAGATGTCCCTCAATGGGGAAATGGACACAAAAAATGTGGTATATATACACAATGGAGTACTATTCAGCCTTTAGAAACAATGAATTCATGAAAATCTTAGACAAATGGATAGAGCTGGAGAACATCATCTTAAGTGAAGTAACCCAGTCTCAACAGAACACTCATCATATGTGCTCACTGATAAGCAGATATTAGCCTAGAAACTTGGAATACCCAAGACACAATCCACATTAAATAATGTCCAAGAAGAAGGAAGGAATGGCCCATGGTATAGGAGTCAACTTCCTGAACAGACTATCAGACTCAAATTTCACAAATTGGTAAATGGCCCCATGAAACTGATAAGTTTCTGTAAGGCAAAGACACTGTCACTAGGACAAAACCAAAATGGCAGCCTACAGATTGGGAAAGGATCTTCACCAAACCTACACCTCACAGAGGGCTAATATCCAAAATATAAAGAGAACTCAAGAAGTTAGATATTAGCAACTCAAATTGTCCAATTCAAAATACACTACAGAGCTAAACAGAAAATTCTCAACAGAGAAATATCAAATGGACAAGATGCACTTAAAGAAAATTTCAAAGTCCTTAATCATCAGGGAAATGCAAATCAAAACAAGTCTGAGATTCCATCTTACATTGGTCAGAATGGCTAAGATCAAAAACTCAAGATATAGCACATGCTGATGAGGATGTGAAGCAAGAGAAACACTCCTCCCTTGCCGTTGGGAGTGCAAACATGGATAGCCACTTTAGAAATCAACCTAGTAGTTTTTTAGAAACCTGGGAATAGTTCTACCTCAAGACCCAGCTATGGTTTGGGATTTTGTTTTGTTTTATTTTGCTTTTTTCAATGAGATGGAAAAGAAATGGATCCAGATGAAAAGAGATGTGGCAAAGAACTGGGAGGAGTAGGAGGAAACTGTAATCAAGATGTATTGTATGAGAAAACAATGTCAGTAAAAGGACAGGAGTGAGGATGTGATAAACCGGAGAATTCTTATAACCTGGGAAAGTAAGTGCCTTGATCTCAGTGTTAAAAGATCAGCATAGAGAATTATTTCCATCGCATACTGTTTCATTTTACCATTTATTGTTATGTTTAGCTACTTCCTACTTTCTCCGGTGTCTTCACCAGAGAAGCAAGAGGAGAGCATTGTAAATATATTTAGAAGTAGTATGCATTAGAAATTAAAGTAAGTTTGATGGACTAAAGTCACAAGGTCTAATAGTGTTGCCTAATCGTGATGGTAAAACCATCATAAATACTGTAGAGAGGGCACTATAAATGCAAAACAGTAGATGCTGTTTTGAGAAGACAAAACTGAATCGCCCTTTTGCTTTGGCATTTTATGTTTGACTTCTCTGTTCTTGGCTGACCTGATAATGCAATAACACAGCATATCTGTTTCTCTCAATCTGCTGACATGAGCACCCCGTGTATTTATGTTTCTGTTGCATGCAGTAAATAGAACTTGTCCCGCAGTTCTCTGCTGTTACCACAGAAATCTGTACAACCACCTTTTAACCCAGAGCTATTTCTTTTTAATATTGAAACATTTTGAAAGAAAAATGAGATTGATGTCACCATGGCTTCGGTGCCTAAATGCACAGTGTTTTATGGCTATGACTGTGGTTTTGTTATTGCTGAATTCTGAGAGTAGGTGAAAGACCGAAAAGACATAGCTTGTCGGTTAGCAGATGGAAAATGGTGTTTCTAGAGAGATGACCTTCACAAGACAAGATGAATTGAAAATCCTTGATCTGAAAGATCTTAAAGTATTCGTTTATAGAAATAGTAATAACTCTTTATTAACATATTTAAACAATTTCAGTGGAATTTTTGTTATTTGCTCTTATGAAAATGTAACATTTAAATGAAAAATTCCAAGTATTGTCATGTGTTCTGAAAAAATTGTTAGCAATTATCTAGCTGATGGTAGACAACTCAGTTCCTTTGATTATGTAGTTTATTGCCATGACTGACCTCTATTTTTGTCTTTCTCCTTTAGAGTACCATTTAAAATTATTTCCTTTCTGGTGGAAGAATAACCTCTGATTCTTGTAGCAAGTAGCAAGAAAGGATGAGATGTAGGGGATCAAACTGATATTCACATCAGACTATAATTCTGAACATAAAGGACTGACTTTTTTTTCCTTTTAGCTATGCAAGTGGCATCTTGATCTCCAAATCAGAAAACTACAAATCACACGGCAATCAACACCCTATTACTTCCTGACATAAATCTGAGTTTTCATAGAAGGCAGAAATTAAAATTATACCAAAGGGGGGAATAGACTTCTCCGATGATTAGTTCTGCCTCTTTGGTTCCATCTGGGATGATTTTTCAAATTACTAGCTTCAATAAGCACAGGGAATGTGCTACACTGTGAGAAAGCCTGAGACTCTAGACTTGTCAAGAAGAAATTGTAACACATCACCAGCTATGACCTTGTGACACATGGTCAGTAGACACTCATTCATGTCTACAACAATGATGCTCTTTATAAAACCTCACCTATAGGGTAGAGTCAGACCATGAAGGATATTCTCCAGGAATGTATGCCAATATGTACTCACCAGGTTGTCCAAGTTTTTATAGTGTTTCCCTCTGGAAAAAAAGCATTTTTTTCATAGAATAACACGTTCTTTCGATTGATGAATATTTGTATAAAGGGAGATTTACATTCCCACTCTCTCTCTCTCTCACTCACTTTCTCTCTCTCTCTCTCTCTCTCTCTCACTCACTTTCTCTCTCTCTCTCTCTCTCTCTCTCTCTCTCTCTCTCTCTCTCTCTCGTGTCTCTGTGTGTATGTCTTGTATTGTGTTGTTTTTTATTGGATATATTCTATATTTACATTTCATTTCCCTTTTTCTGGTTCTCTGCCTCTCAAAGGTCCCCCATGCCCTTTTCCCTCCTTGTGTTCCCCCATCCACCCTTTCCCACTTCCCTGTTCTGGTATTCCCTTACACTGATGCTTTGAGCCTTTCCAGAACCAGGTTTCACTCCTTCCTTCTTGTTGGACATCATTTTAAGAGGGCTTGTTCCTGTTTGAATTCATGTATGTTGGAGAAGGAAGTCAGCTGTCCTCCTCTGTCTGATGAGCATCTTAATAGAAATACATAACCTTTGTGTTTCCTCCTGGAAATGAGGAATGAGCTGGAACTATTTATGTAATTGTGGCCATTCACTTTCAATTGTTGCATGGATGAATTTGTTGTACAAAGAGTCCATGAAGCTTAAGTTATGGCCCTACAAATTCTCTTTACCCATTGTTTAAAAGCAAAATTCTTATATTTAGAAAGAATACAGGGAAGAGCCTTTTCTAAAACTCCATCTAAATTGATGGAATTAAATATTGAGGTGACTAGACTTGAACTGCCTTGTTCAATGGCCAGAGCTAATTGTCATTGTGACCAAATCTAGAATTACCTGTGAGACAAGCTGCTGGTCATGCTGGTGAGTATGATCTTAGTTGAGTTAATTGAATTAGGACAGCACACTCTGAAAGGGAGGCACAACTCTCTTGGTCTGCTGTCATGAACTGAACAAAAAAGAGGAATAAATTTTAATGCAAGACTACACTACTTTCTGCTTCAAACAAAAGAACAAGATGACTAGCAACCTTAAGCATCTATCTGAGGGTCTGTAATCTTAAACTGCAGTTGGAAATGAACACATTCTCCCTTAAGTTGCTTTTGTTAAAGTATTTTACCACAGCAACAGAAAAGAAACTAGGAGAGCCTTTGAGAACTTGAGCAGTAAATAAAATGACTTAATGAAATGAAATTTCAGATATAGGGATATTAAAGAAAGCCAGATGATACATTTAATAATATATATTCTCTGTTTAAAAGTCATTGGAATCCATATTCCTTAGAAATGTTATAACAATGTTCTTCGACACCCCATTTCCATTTGTACATTTTAAGTTCTCTTACCACACATTTTCTTCATCTATAATTCCCATCCATAGCAACCATTCCTTAAGTTATCATTCTCAAGGTAAAAGTTTATTATATAACTCATAGCTGCCATGTCCACGCACACGCAGATTTTACAAATAATTATCACCTTTGCAAGTTCTTCTGTGGCAGACTTTCTACAACATCTTGCTACACATGCAGATTTCCTAAGTACGCTACCAGATGATCCTCTGTATGCCATGTTTATAGGTACTCTATTCTCCACTGTGTTGTTAACTATTTCTATTATATATTAGTTTCTGATCCTCGTGAATTCTCTGAGGACAAGTTTCCTGTCTTTGGATTTGTTTCTAGAGCATGTCCCCACAGTAATAACAGATTATTGGCTCGGCGAATATAAATGAGCTACTAAGACTATTGTTCAGATATCACACCCATGTACAGCAGATCACCTGTGAACAATATTTCACATATAAACCGTTCTGATTACTAACATATGAATGCCACATTTTCAGCTCGTAGATCAAGAGACAAACTATAATGTACTTAGCAGGCATCACAATTACATGTTAGCTATTAGCTTGCTTTGGGAATCACATTATTATCGGAAGATGCTTTACATAATAAATCTGATCTTATGTCGCAGTTTCTTCTTGGAATATGTGGTCAAGTTTTTGCTAGAGTGAAAGGTGTCTGCATCCCTCATGAGATCATAGATTATTTCTTGCTTTAACAAAAATTCACTTAGAATACTTTATGTCCCTTACTAGACAACATGGGTTGACTTTTGTCTTTACTTTAAAGACAACAAAATGAAATCATGCGAAGAGGAGAAACAACCCCATTTTTCTGAGATGAAAATAAAATCAGATCTATATATTTCTCAGGATTTAACAGTCAAGACAAGCCTATTTCTGTAATGTTCTCTTATTTGCTATAATACTGTCAACAAAGACTGCCTTGCTAGATTATTAATTTGGAAAGCCACAATATAATTATGCAGAATATTGTCTTTCAATTTCATATCTTCTTGTAAAAGAAACTGCAACAGATGATTTTTTGAACTTTTCCATTTAGGACATTAGTTCAAAAAGTTTGAAAATGATGTATTATATTTTACAGGCATTTGCCATGTCGGTCCTAAAAAAAATAAATACTAAAATATTTTACAGGAAAGAGTTTGTTGTAGGACTTCTTTCCTCTTACTGGATTGCGTTGTCCAGCCTTAATATGGAACAGGAAGTGGGACTTACCTAGACTTATAAATTGATATGTTTGGTTTAAATCCCTGGTAGGCCTGCTCTTTTCTGAAGGTAAATGGAGGAGGAGGGAGATGGGGAAACAAAAGGAAGAGGGGATGGACTGGGATGAAAGGAGGGAGGGGAAACCACAGTTGGCTCATAATATTTCAGAGAATAAATGAATTGAAAAAGTGTTTAAGTTGTGATAGAATGATTGTTGTTAATACTAAATTACTTGGTTATGCCATCAAAATGATTTTTCTGGTGTTGTTCTCTAACACTCTGGCTCCTATAATCCTTCCTCACCCTCTTCCACAGGATTCTCCAATCTATGCCTGATGTTTGGCCATGGGTCTCTGCATCTATTCCCATCTGTTGCTGAGTGAAGTCTCTCTTATGACAATTGGGCTATGTACAAATCTATGAGTACAGTAGAATATTATTAGAAATCAATTCATTGACTTTTTAAAAATCTGTCATGTTTGGTTCTATTCTGGGTCTCTGTATGGTGCTGCTTCTGGTTCTCAACCATGCAGGCAATGCTATTTCTTGACTTGGACCTCAGGTTGGACCAATCATTGTTTGACTACATCCACAAGTTCACAAAACAATTACTTCAGCATTTCTTGTAGGCAGGAATATAGCCCGCAGTGGTCACAGAGACTGAAGCCATAAACAGACCTTGTATGGGCCTGAGATTGGTCCTTGGCCTGTGTTATGGCTATGCAATTTTGTGTCATTTTGGGGGCTCCCAAGAGTGTGGTGTGTCTCTGGCTCTTTTGCTTGCACTTAAGAACCTTTCCCTCCTACTGGATTGTCTCATTGAGCCTTGAGATGTAGGTTTGTGCCTAGTCGTGTTGTATCGTTTTATGCGGTGTTCAGTAGATATTTTACTTTACTTTTATTTTATTTTATTTGAGGAAAAAAAGGAGGAGAATATCTGGTTGAAACAAGAGGTCAAGGGAGGATAAAGTTGTGGACTAGAAGGAGGAAAACTATACTAATGTTGTATGAGAGAAGAGTAAAAAGAAATATAATCTTTCTGTGCTGGAAAGAGCAATTTCACCCATTTCACTCTAGATAGATTGGTTTGTACTTGCCTTGATCACGTTCTTATGTAAATTAAATACATCCTATAGGGTTACAGAACCACTTTGGTTAAATGAAAGAAGTTTAGCAAACGACTCAGACATATAATCAGGTAGACAGCTCCAGTGTGGCACTTTTGTCTAGTCATCTTAGGTAGGATTTTGATATCTTGTGTGCACTTGTCTTGGGAGTCAGATTAAGTTCAATTTGTCTGCTTTGTTCTGTGTTAGTCTCTCTGATTTTTCACACTATGTCTCTGTGATTTCATTTTCATTGTAGTTTAGTTTCTTTGTTTGTTGTATGGTTGTGTTCTTTCATATTGGCTTCATCTAAGGAATAGTAATATCATTGTTCATTTCAGAACCAAGAAAATATATGACACATAGAAAATCTATCAATCAAAAAAATAAATAAACCAATAGTAGAAAATCAAACACATGTGTATTGCCTCTTGTTTCTGCTGGGAATTTTCCTTCACTTTCTGCAACTCTCTACTGATGTTTTACTAGAAGCAAAAGGAAAGTTTATTGAAACAAAACAACAAACAATTTTTGAAGTCCCAGATTGCAGAGGCCCTTCTCTGTTGGCATCTACAGTGAGTGATTTAAAATTAAAAAGCAATTTCAACGGCATGCTCAGATTTTATTAAAGAGTGAAAGATTATAAGAGCAGTTTCTTTTGGGAGCATAATACTATGTAGTTTTCATTTGGAGTAATATTATTTTCATGTTCTTGTTTGGTCTGAAAACATCTTTTGGATTAGGCAGCTATAATTTGAGTGTCGAACTAGTGTGGCACCTGAGGCGCAAAAACCTCACAGGGAAACCAGTCTATGCTCTTAAGGCTTATGGCAACACAACACAATTTTGGGTATTCTCTGTTTTCTGTGTACTCTGGGTATTGCACAGTGTATAGTTGTAGGCACACACAAATACACACACACACACACACACACACACACACACACACACGTACAGTTGCAATGTGTATCTCAGCATCTGTGTAACACATCCACGCAGGCAGATACAAAGACTTGACTTCGAAATAAAATGCACAAGAGTCCTTGCCACAATCTCAAAAAATGTCCACTGGATGGTCTCCTTTGGAAACTTTACTGCTCCTCAAGAGGCAGTAGTTCTGTGAGTTTTTTCACTCTAGCAGTCAATCTTGGTGACGGTTTCTTTGATAGACACATGGCCTACTCTGTTTATGACATAGTTATTATACTGAGGAAATACTGGAGACACACAGCTCTATGTATGCAGCCAGTAGGTTCACCCAGGGGCAGTGAAGTATAACCGTGGCTTTTTCCTGTTTCTCCTTTAAAAGTACAACAGTGGATGTCCAAATAAATGTGGGGCTGGCAGTTCATGTTTATTGTGCAGTTAACATGGACATTAAGAAGCATGGCTACAACATGGAAAAGGTCTCAATGCAGGGAGAGACTGTCCTGCTTTGAGTCTCAGAGTGACTATCGAACAGCAACCCAATAAGGCAAAGTAAAACTACATTACTTCCTTCAATAGTGAGATATGGAAAGATGTGCCTAACTGAATCTAGAAGAGTGAAAAGCCAAACGGAGTCCAGAGATCAATTCAAGCTGGACAATTTATTTTCTGGATCGGTTGCAGAACCAGAGACCATTTCTGCAGCACAGGCAAATCATGGCACTAGTTACTGGCACTAGTGCTTACATACCTGACATCTGAAACCACTGCTTAGAAACTTGTAACTGTCTTAGATCTGTGGGAAAAATGTGATTTCATAGTACATATACACACATTTCTGGACAAATAGGAAATAGGATATGAGAGTGTGTACTAGCATAAGGATCTATTAGGTGGCTACTGGAGTTTGTGGGAGTGTTACTGAGACAGATACAGGAGAAAATGGCCTGACTTCTTCTAAAAAGAGTAATAGTAACCTTATTTTATCTTCTTACCAATGTGCACTTGAGAGGCAATGTAACTGCCACAAAACAAACAAACAAACAAACAAACAAAATTTGGGACGAGTGCTAAGGAAGGAAAGGATAAGCACACCTCTATTTTCCAGGTAGAACCAGCAGCCCGGTGGGTTAGTTCTGTGTTTATTGTGGTGCTCATATTTTACTTTGCTAGAAAAAAAATTGTTCAATATTTTTTCTGTGGTAATGAGAGTAAATGAAATAGTTGATGTTATGTTTTCAAGTTTGGGCAAATGTTTTAAGAACCATTCCTCAAAAAAGACTTGGCTTGAATTTTTCCCTTAAGTTGTTATGTTTAAGGGCTGTAGAAATTCTATTAGCCTCAGCCATCAGAGAAAAGGTTTGCACAGTTTCCTGATGTGCATTTTCTGGCACTTGATTCACCCTCATGTCCTGAGGATGCCTGGGAAACCTGCTTTTTCCTGGAGGTCTGGGGGTGCCCTGGAAACAACTGGCTTAGAATCCAGGCCTGCCAATCCCTGGCCAACTTTATCCACTTGACCTGTACCGTCTGGCTCGCAGATCTCTATGCCTTCCCTAGGATTCCTGCTGGCATCAGTTTCAGGCAGCCAATACCAGGAAGAAACCAGATGGCTACAGGATAGCATAACAGCATAAGCAACAGGAACCAGGGCAAGATGAAGGTACCAGAGCCCAGCAATCCTGCTACAGAAAGCCCTGGATATCCTAATAAAACTGAAGCACAAGAAACAAAGATGATATTAAATCTATTCTTACAAAAATGATAGCTGCCTTTAAAGAGGAACTGAATAAAATATTTAAAGAAACTCAGGAAAATTTATTCAAACACACAGAGGTCTTAAAAGAGGAATATAAAAAATATAAAGAAATATAAGAAAATACAAATAGGTAAAGAACACAACTGTCTAAAAACTAAACATTGAAATTTAAGCAATAAAGAAAACACAAACTGAGGCAGTACTGAGATAGAAAACCTACGGAAGAGAACAGGAACTATAGATAGAATACTCCCTAACAGAATATAAAAGATGGAAAAGAAACTCTCAGGCATAAATAATAAAGGATACCGATATATAATCAAATATAATGCAAAATCTAAAAAGTTCATCACTCAAAACAGCCAAGAAATTTGGGACTTTATGGAAATACCAAATCTAGGAATACTAGAATAGAAGGAGATGATGATTCCTAGCTCTAAGGCCCAGAAAATATATTCAACAAAGACAACATAAAACAAACTTTCTCTAAACTAAAGAAATAAATGCCTATAAATGTAAAAGAAACATGTAGCACACCAAATACATTGAACAAGAATGGAAAATCCTCCTCCCACATATAATCCAAACACTAAATGTACAGAACAAGCAAATCATATTTAAAGCTGCAAGGGAAGAGGGCCACATAACAAATAATGGCAGACATATGAGAATTATACCAGACTTCTCAACAGAGATATTAAAATCCTGGGCAGAGGACTTGCAGACCCTAAAGGACCTCAGACGTCAGCCCAGAATACTATACCCTCCAAAAGAGAAACCAAAGTATTCCATGACAAAACCAAATATAAACAATATCTTTCAACTACCCTAGCCTTATAGTAGATACTATAAGGAAAATCCCATCCAAATGAGGCAAGAAACCCCAAGAAATGCAGGTTTATACCATTAAAACCAAAAGAAGAGAAACACACACAGACTGACAGAGAGACAGACAGACAAACAGACACACACACACACACACACACACACACAAACACACTCATGTGTGAGCATGCACCCACTACCAACATCAGAAAACAAGGAACTAACAATCAGTGGCCATTGTCTCTCAATATCAATGCACTCAAGTCCCCTTAATAAAAAAACACAGAAGCCGGGTGGTGGTGGCGCACGCCTTTAATCCCAGCACTTAGGAGGCAGAGGCAGGCAGATTTCTGAGTTCGAGGCCAGCCTGGTCTACAGAGTGAGTTCCAGGACAGCCAGGGCTACACAGAGAAACCCTGTCTTGAAAAACCAAAAACCAAAAAACAAAACAAAACAAAACAAACAAACAAACAAACAAACAAAAAAACCACAGAGGCTAACAAAATGGATGCACAAGCAGGATCCATCATTCTGCTGTCTACCAAAAACGCACCTCATCATCAAAAAATAGACATTATCTTAATGTAAAGGGCTGATAAAATGTTTTCCAAGCAAACAGACCTAAAAAACAAGCTAGTGTAGCTATTCTAATATTTAATTAAAAAATAGACTTTCAACCAAAAGTAATGAAGAGAGTTGAGGATGTACATTTCATATATATCAAAGGAAAATCCACCAAGATGACTTCTTAATTCTGAACTCCTATGCCCTAATGCAAAGGCACATATATTCATAAGCTTAAATCACACATTGAACCCCACACAATAATAGTGGGAGATTTCAATACCACACTCTCGCCAATTCCCAGGTCATAGAGACAGAAACTAAACAGAGAAATAATGAAACTAAAACAGGTTATGATTTAAATGAATATATATGTATGTGTGTATGTATGTATGTATGTATGTATGTATGTATAATTGCACAATAACAAAGAATACCCCTTCTTTTCAGCTTGTCAAGGAACCTTTTTAAATTGGCCACAAAATCAGTCACAAAAAAGCCTCAAAAGATACAACATATAGAAATAACTACTTGCCTCTTGGTCCATCACCATGGATGAAAGCTGGACTTCAACAAAAACAGAAACATCAGAAAGCCTACAATCTCATGGAAACTGAAGATGTCTCCACTCAATACTGGGTCAAAGAAGAAGTAAGAAAAGAAATTAAAGAATTTCTAGAATACATACCCAATCTTATGGCACACAATGAAGGCAATGGTAAGAGGAAAGTTCATAGCCCTAAATGCCATCTGTCTTAAAGGAACAGCAGAGATCTCATACTTGCAACTTAACAGCATACCTCAAAACTCTAGAAAAAAAGAAGTAAGCATAAACAAGATGAGTAGATGGCAAAAAACAATCAAACTCAGTGTCAAAATCAAACAATTAGAAACAAGAACAATATAGAAAATCAACAAAAATCAAGAGCCAGTTCTTTGGGAAAATCAACAAAATAGACAAACCCTTAGCTAAACTAGCTAAAAGATAGATAAAACAATATCCAAATTAACAAAATCAGAAATGAAAAGGGGGACATAAAGGGGGCTGGAGAGATGGCTCAGAGGTTAAGAGTACTGACTGCTCTTCCAAAGGTCCTGAGTTCAAATCCCAGCAACAACATAGTGGATCACAACCATCTGTAATGGGGTGTGATGTCTTCTTCTGGTGTCTGAAGACAGCTACAGTGTACTCACATATAATAAATAAATAAATATTTTTTTTTAAAAAGGGGGGGAACATAACAACAGACACTTGGAAATAAAAATAATCATTAGGTCCTACTTCAAAAGCCTGTATTCCACAAAATTTAAAAAACCTAAATGCATGAATGATATTCTTGATAGATTCCTCCACTCCTCAATGTTAAATGAAGATGAGGTAAACAATCTAAAGAGTTTTATGACTCCTCAGGAAATAGAAACAGCCATTAAATCTACTCCCCCCACCCCCACATACACAAATCTCAGGACTAGATGGTTATAGCACAATTCTACCACACTTTAAAAGTAAAGCTAATACCATAATCTTTAATCTATTCCACAAGAACACTTGCTCTGCTGCCAGGCAGTGGTGGCACATCTCTTTAATCCCAGAACTTGGGAGGCAGAGGCAGGTAGATTTCTGAGTTCGAGGCCAGCCTGGTCTACAGAGTGAGTTCCAGGACATCCAGTGCTATACAGAGAAACCCTGTCTTGAAAAATAAGAAACATAAAAAATATAAATAGTTGGGCGGTGGTGGCGCACGCCTGTAATCCCAGCACTCTGGGAGGCAGAGGCAGGCGGATTTCTGAGTTCGAGGCCAGCCTGGTCTATAGAGTGAGTTCCAGGACAGCCAGTACTACACAGAGAAACCCTGTCTTGAAAAACCACAAAAAAAATAATAATAACAATAAAACACTTGCTCAACTATGTTCATAGTAGTTTTGTTCATATAGCCAGACACTGGAAACAATCTAGATGCCCCTCAACTGAAGAAAATGTGGTCCATTTACACAATGGAACACTACTTGGTTACTAAAAACAAGGGCATCATGAAATTTGCAGGCAAATGGAACTAAAAATGTATCATGGTGAGTGGGGTAACACATACCCAAAAGGACATGTATGATTTACACTCATTTATAAGTGGACATTAGCCATAAACTATAGGATAACCACGTTAAAATCCTATTACCTAACAAAGCCAAATAACAAGGAGAGCCCAAGGGAGGATGGCTGAATCTGTCTCAGAAGAGATAATGAAATAGATATTGGAGGTGAATGAAAGGAGGGGATGCGGCATGGGAACAGTTGGGGAGGGAGAGTTGGACTGGGGGTATTGATCACATGTAGAGAGAAGAGAGGAGAGAGAAACATGTGGGGTGGTTTGGGAGGGGAGTATCTCTAGGACTTTCCAGAGACCTGGATGTGGGGAAGCTCTACGGTGTCTTTGGGATGACTGAGACTCCTAGAAGTGTGAGATCCTGAAGTGGCCACCTCCTTCACAGTGGAAGGATAAGGGCACTAACCCACTCACAAAACCTTTGATCCAAAATGTGTCCTGCCCACAAGATATGTAGGGACAAAGATAGAGCGGGCAGAGGGAATGCTCAACCAATGACTGCCCAAATTAAGACTCATCCTATAGGCACGAACCATTCCCTTGCATTATTAATGATACTGTTATGCTTGTAGATGGGATTCTAGCATAAATGTCCTTGGAAGGGATCTACCCAGCAGCTAGTGGAAAGAGATGCAGGGACACTCAGCAAATAATTAGATGGAAGTTGGGGAGTCTTATGGAAGCATTCAGAGAAGGCTTAGAGAACCAGAGGACAGGAACTACATAGGAAGGACAACAGAGTCAACTCAACTGGACACTTGGGGTTTCCCAGAGACCGAGTCACCAATCAAAAAGCAAACATGAGCTAGCCTTAGGCTCTCCACACATATGTAGCAGATATACAGCATGATCTTCATGTGGGTTCCCCCAATAACTAGAGTGGATGCTGTCACTGATACTCTTGCCTGCCTGCAAATTCTCTTCCCATACCTGGGTTGCCTTGTCTGGCCTCAGTGGGAGAGGATGCAGCTGGTCCTGCAGTGACTTGATGTCTAAAGGTCTTAGGGATTGATTCCTAGAGGGAACTACCCTTCTCAGAGAAGAAGAGGAGGGTAGAATGAGTAGAGGATCTCTGTGAGGGGATGCGGAGAGGGGGGCTGATATTGGGAGGTAAAATGAATGAACAAATAAACAAGCAAATAAATTAAATTCCTTGTGTCACAATGACTATTATGTTGCTGGTTTTGTTGCTATTGTTGTTGTATTAACTTCTCACCATGTGTATTATACACTTTTACATATGATAAAATAACTTTCAGACACTGAAAACAGCTTTGTAAATTGAAGGTTGAACATGATATCTTCAATTTTTAGGAAAAATAATTTAAAGAGGTAAAACCAGTGCATAGGTTCATATTATTGCTCATTGGCATGAGTGAAATTCAGTCTTTTAGTTACAGTTTTATGAGTAATACTTTACATTTTGGTGTTCAGATAGTTTGTCTAAACAGATAATAATTGTCTGTATTATCTACCTATATCTAAGCATCAAGTATGAGAGATTCTTTTCTACTATTCATGATCTCTCGCTTTCAATAACAGTCTTAAGCAGTAGGGCATTTGCTTCCATATTTCTGATGAGAAAATTGAAGCTTTGAGCTTGACAGATTTAAAGCAGACCAGAGTAGATAGAAATGTACCTGAAAAGGTTTAAGTATATAATGTACCTTCATTTTTTTTTTAGCAAATATGGGAATTTTCCATTTTGCAAATGCATCAGAGCCTCGCAGCAATGGGTTAAAAATATGCCTTCACACGATATCTCTCAGACTGACATTTCATTCAGTATTCTGTACTATATGCAAACACTTTCATAGATCATTCACTGAGAC
Organism: Apodemus agrarius; assembly: GCA_964023405.1. Taxonomy (NCBI): domain Eukaryota; kingdom Metazoa; phylum Chordata; class Mammalia; order Rodentia; family Muridae; genus Apodemus; species Apodemus agrarius. The sequence goes on from OZ030007.1 coordinate 119,077,013, forward strand.
TCTTAATTGATTATTTTTACCCTATGTTATGACTATTACAATTGTGTTGAAGAATGAGTATTTTGAGGTATCAAATGCTAGACACTGCTGCCGGCTAGTTATCATTGTGGGTCCATGTTGGTACAATTATTTTTGAATATTTTATATTATTACTTACAAAATGAGCAGAAAATGGAAAAGTGATAATACCCTTACATTTCATAAACTTAATTTCCTTGAGACAATGTTAGAAGTTATTTTAGCGCTTCAAGCAGTGAGTCTTAAGATTCACGGTGTTCATTGCTTTTCATCTCTGCAGGACTATGTGGGAAGAAAATAATAAAGAAATGTGTGCATGAAGTGACATAAAAATTTGAAAATCTGTTGTTCAGAATGTTACATCTGTTGTGCAAAAATGTTGAGATAATTTATAATACTGTAGGTTTTATATTTTCATTCTCTATTATATGAATAATTCATCAATTAAAACATCTCATAAAGAATTCAAAATATTCTCTCTCTGCCATCTTGGCTCCCAGACACCAGAAAGATCTGACAGGCAGCACCAGATACACAGACATAGCCCAAGTCTAACATTGCTTGGGTCTCAGACTTCTGCCTGCACCTAGGGCCTGGGCAGCTCTGCGCACCTTCTGCACGCCGTCCCTGTCAGGGGTTTTTTGACTTGCAGACTGATCGGTACTTGGAGGGGCTCTCCACCATCTATCTGACAGGCAGCACCAGATAAACAGACATAGCCCCAGTCTAGCATCACTTGGATATCAGCCTGTCAAGCTTCTGCCTGCACCCAGGGCCTGGGCAGCTCTATGGGCTGTGTACCAGCCCTGTCAGGGGATGTTTGCTCTACAGAGTGATCACCACTTGGAAAAGGTCCCGGCAGCATATGCCATCTTCAATCCCTGACGGAGCAGACAGGCAGCACCAGGTTCACAGAGAAAACCAGAGTATAGCATTGCTTAGGGCAAGACACACCAGGGCTCCAATGGCACCCAAGAATAGGGCAGCACATCAGCAATCTATGCCAGGGGAAACCCAGTCATCCAGTGGTGCGGAAATAGCCTTACAGGCTCACAGGATGTTCAAGCACCAGCCAGTGACAGCAGGACAACTAAAGCCAGAGACAACCAGATGACAAAAGGCAAATGTAGGAAAGTTACTAACAGAAATCAGGGCAAGATGGCAGCACCTGAACCCAATTCTCCAACAACAGCAAGTTGTCCTGGATACCCCAACACACCAGAAAATTTAAAATCACTGGACATGATGCTGTTAGAGGCACACTAGAAGGACATAAATAAATCTCTTAAAGAAATACAGGAGAAAATGGATCAAAAGGTAAAAGCCCTTACAAGGGAAAAACAAATATCATTTAAAGAAATTCAGGAGAATATAGGTCAAAGGATAGAAGCCAATAAAGAGGAAATACAAAAATCACTTAAAGAAATACAGGAGAACATGGGTCAATAGGCAGAAGTCTTGAAAGAAGAAACACAAAAATCTCTTAAAGAATTATAGGAAAATACAAACAAACAAGTGAAGGAACTGAGCAAAACCATCCAGGATCTAAAAACAGAAGTAGAAACAACAAAGAAATCACCGAGGGAGACAACTTTGGAGATAGAAAACCTTGGGGAGAAATCGGGGGCCATGGATGCAAATATCAACAACAGAATGCAAGAGATAGAAGAAAGAATCTAAGATGTAGAAGATACCACAAAAACCATTGACTCCACAGTCAAAATGCAAAATGCAAAAAGCTTGTAACCGAAAACATCCAGGAAATCCAGGACACAATGAGAAGACCAAACCTAAGAATTATAGGTATAGATGAGAGTGAAGATTTACAACTTAAAGGGTCAGCAAATATCTTCAACAAAATTATAGAAGAAAATTTCCCTAACCTAAAGAGAGAGATGCCCATGAATATACAAGAAGCCTACAGAACTCCAAACAGACTGGAACAGAACAGAAACACCTCCCGTCACATAATAATCAAAACCCCAAATGTACTAAACAAAAACAAACAAAAAAAAAAGAATATTAAAGGCAGTAAGAGAAAGAGGCCAAGTAACATATAAAGGAAGACCTATCAGAATTATACCAGACTGCTCACCAAAGACCTTGATAGCTAAGAGAACCTGGGCAGATCTCATGCAGACTTTAAGAGAAAACAAATGCCAGCCAAGATTACCATACCCAGCAAAACTCAATCACCATAGATGAAGAAACCAAGCTATTCCATGACAAAAACAAATTTACACAATATCTTTTCACAAACCCCGCCCTACAAAGGATAATAGATGGAAAATGCCAATAAAAGCATGCAAAATACATCCTGAAAAAAGCAAGATAGTAACCTTCTTTCAGCAAACCCAAAAGAAGACAATCACTCAAATACAAAAATAACATCAAAAATGACAGGAAGTAATTATCACTCATCCTTAATATCTTTTAACATCAATAGACTCAATTCCCCCAATAAAAAGACATAGACTAACAGGCTGGATACATAAGAAGGACCCTACATTTTGCTGCATACAGGAAAGTCAAAGACAGTGTCTTTGAGAAACACTACTTTAGAGTAAAAGGCTGGAAGACAATTTTACAAGCAAATGGTCTCAGTAAACAAGCTGGAGTACACATTCTAATATCAGATAAAATTTGCTTTCAACCTAAAGTCATCAAAAGAGACATGGAAGGACACTTCTTGCTGGTCAAAAGAAAAATCCACCAAGAAGAACTCACAATTCTGAACATCTATGCTCCAAATGCAAGTGCACCCTCAAAAGAAACTTTACTAAAGCACACATTGCACCTAACACAATAATTGTGGGTGGCTTCAACAATTCAGTTCCCTCAATGGACCAATCAGGAAAACAGAAACTAAACAGGGACACAGTGAAACCAATTGAAGCTTTGGACCAATTGGATTTAACATATATGTATATATAGAACATTTCATCCTAAAGCAAAAGAATATACCTTTTTCTCAGCACCTTATGGTACCTTCTCCAAAATTGATCATGCAATTGGTCACAAGACAGACCTCAACAAATATAAGAAGTTCGAACTAACTCCATGCCGCCTATAAGACCACTATGGCATAAGCGTGGTCGGCCTTCAATAGCAACAAAAATAACAGAAAGCCCACGTACACACGGAAACTGAACAATAATCTCCTCAATGATACCTTGGTCAAGGAAGAAATAAAGAAAGCAAAGACTTTTTAGAATTTAATGAACATGAAGGCACAACATACTCAAAATTATGGGACACAATGAAAGCAGTACTAAGAGAAAAATTCATAGTCCTAAGTGCCTCCTAAAAGAAACTGAGAGAGCATACACTAGCAGATTAATGCACACCTGAATGCCCTGGAACAAAAAGAAGCTAATTCATCCAAGAGGAGTAGAAGGCAGGAAATCATCAAACTTAGGGCTGAAATCAATCAAGTTGAAACAAAGAGAACCATACAAAGAATCAACAAAACCAGGAGCTGGTTCTATGAGAAAATCAAGATAGAGAAACCCTTAGCCAGACTAACCAAAGGGCACAGAGACAGTATCCAAATTAATAAAATTAGAAATGAAAAGGGAGATATAACAACAGAAACAGGAAATTCAAAAAATCATCAGATCCTACTATAAAAGCCTATACTCAATACAACTGGAAAATGTGGAGGAAATTGACAATTTCCTAGACAGATACCAAATACCAAAATGTGGCATATTTATACAATGGAATACTACTCAGCAATTAAAAATAATGAATTCATGCAATTTGTAGGCAAATGGTTGGATCTGGAAAATATTATCCTAAGTGAGTTAACCCCATCACAAAAGAATACACATGAAATGCAATCACTAATAAGTGGATATTAATGCACCCAGAAGCTCTGAATACTAAAGGTACAATTAGCAAATCAAAAGATTCCCAAGAAGAAGGAATGAGAGGACACTGGTCCAGACAAGACTGGTTCCAGTTTTGCACAAGAGTACCAGAACAGAGAAAGGGTTGGGGGGTGATTGGGGAATTCGTGCAGGGGTGGGGGGAAGGGGGAATTATGGGGCACATGGTGAGGAGAAACTGGGAAAGGGGAAAGCCTTTGGAATGTAAACAAGAATGTAAACATAGAATATAGAAAATAAAATTAAAAAATAAATAAATAAAAAACATTTGAGACATGTCCAAATGTAAAAAAAAAATTCTTGCCAAACAAATCCAAGAACACATCAAAATGATCATTCACTATTAACAAGTAGGCTTCATCCCAGGGATACAGGGATTGTTCAATATATGGAAATCCATCAATGCACTCTACTACATAAACAAACTCAAAGAAAACAAACACATGGTCATATCATTAGACGCTAAAAAAATCATTTGACAAAATTCAGAATCCTTTCATGCTAAAAGTCTTGGGAGGAACAGAATTCAAGGCTCATACCTAAACACAGTAAAAGCAACATACAGCAAACATATATCCAACGTCAAACTAAATTGATAGAAACTTGAAGCAATCTCACTACAATCAGTGACTAGACAAGGCTGGCCCCTCTCTCCATATCTTTTTAATATAGTACTTGAAGTTCTAGCTAGAGCAATTAGACAAAATAAGGAGGTCAAAGGGATACAAATTGGAAAGGAAGAAATAAAATTAGCAGTATTTGCAGATGGGACCCAAATGTTAGTATACTTAAGTGACCCAGAAAACTGGATCAGAGAACTCGTACAGCTGATAAACAACTTCAGCAAAGTGGCTGGCTATAAAATCAACTCAAGCAAATCAGTAGCCTTCCTATATGCAAAGGATAAGCAGCCTGAGAAAGAAATTAGGGAAATGACACCCTTCACAATAGCCACAAACAATATAAAGTATCTTGGGGGTGACTCTAACCAAACAAGTGAAAGATTTGTATGACTAGAACTTCAGGTCTCTGAAGAAGGAAATGGAAGAAGACTTCAGAAAATGAAAAAGTCTTCCATGCTCTTGGATTGGCAGGATTAAGATAGTAAACATGGCCGTCTTGCCAAAAGCAATCTACAGATTCAGTGCAATACCCATCAAAATCCCAAATAAGTTTTTCATAGAGTTACAAAGAGCAATTCTCAAATCATATGGAATAACAAAAAACCCAGGATAGTTAAAACTATTCTCAACAGTAAAAGAACTTCTGGGGAAACCAGTATCCCGGACCTCAAGCAATACTACAGAGCAATAGTGTTAAAAACTACATGCATGGTATTGGTAAATCAACAGGCAGATTGATCAACGCAATAGGATTGAAGATCCAGAAATGAACCCACACACTTATGGTCACTTGATCTTCGACAAAGGAGCTAAAACCATCCAGTGGAAGACAGATTGCCTTTTCAATAAATGGTGCAGGTTCAATTGGATGTCATCATGCAGAAGAAAGAGAATTGATCCATTCTTATCTCCTTGTACTAAACTCAACTCCAAGTGGATCAAGGACCTCCACATAAAACCAGACACATTAAAACTAATAGAAAATAAACTGGGGAATACCCCTGAGGACATGGGCACAAGGGGAAAGTTCCTGAACAAAAAACCAAGAGCTTATGCTCTAAGTTCAAGAATTGACAAATGGGACCTCATAAAATTACAAAATTTCTGTAAGACAAAGGACACCATCAAAAGGACAAAATGGCAACCAAAAAATTGGGAAAAGATCTTCATCAACCCTATATCCAGCAGAGGGCTAATATCCAATATATACAAAGAACACAAGAAGTTAGATCCTAGAGAACCAAATAACCCCAATAGAAAATGGGGTAGAGAGCTAAACAAAGAATTTTCATCTGAACTACTTCAAATGGCTGAGAAGCACCTTAAGAAATGTTCAACATCATTAGTCATTAGGGAAATGCAAATCAAAACAACTCTGAGATTTCACCTCTCACCAGTCAGAATGACTAAGTTCAAAAACTCAGGAGACAGCAGTGTTAGTAAGGATGTGGAGAAAGACAAACATTCCTCTACTGCTGGTGGGAATGCAAGATGGTACAACTACTCTGGAAATCATTCTGGCAGTTCCTCAGAAAACTGGGCATGACATTTATGGATGACCCTGCTATACCACTCCTGGGCATATGCTCAGAGGATTCCCAGGCATGCAATAAAGAAGCATGCTCCACTATGTTCATAGCAGCCTTATTTATAATAGCCAGAAGCTGGAAAGAGCCCAGATGTCCCTCAATGGAGGAATGGATACAGAAAATGTGGTATATTTGCACAATGGAATACTACTCAGCAATTAAAAACAATGAATTCATGAAATCTTAAGCATATGGTTGGAACTGGAAAATATCATCCTAAGTGTGGTAACTCATTCACAAAAGAACACCAATGGAATGCAATCACTGGTAAGTGGATATTAGCCAAGAAACTCTGAATACAAAAGACACAACTCACATATCAAATCATTTCCAAGAAGAAATAAGGAGAGGGCCTTAGTCCTGGAAAGCTTGATGCAGCATTGTAGGAGATGGCCAGGACAGAGAATTGGGAGGGCTTATGGGATTTAGGGGGAGGGGGAAATCAGGAAAGGGAAAATCATTTGGAATGTAAACAAAGAATATGGAAAATAAAATAAAAAATAGAATACAGAATGTTGAAACAACTATAAGAAAAATGATTCATTTTTAATATTAAATTTGTTGTAATTTTGTCTGAGTGTGCCTGTATGTGTATCTGTGAATGTATCTGTGTATGTGTCTATGTCTGTGTGTGTGTTTGTGTGTGTGGATCTGTGTATGTGTGTGTTTGATGTGTAAAACACTGATGTGATTAACATGTAGACTTGTGGAGTCTTCTTCCACTTTCGTGTCTTCAGAGCCTGATTACATCCTTCATTTACCTGGCTTGGGCCGCATGCATCTTTACCCACTGAGTTAGTTCAGCTATTGGTAATTGCTATTTTAATTATTGAAAATATTCAACCTAGCCTTCTTATGTTTGCCTCTGAAATGTTCCACTGTGACGCAAGCAAAACTTTGTGATCTTCCTGGCTCTGTTTCACAAGAGCCAGGGTGATAGCCATGCAGGGACACCTCTGCTTCTTACAGACTTTCCACAGATCTACCTCTTTAGAAGTTGTGATAGAATTTCATTGGTTCCCTTACTTATGAAAGCTCACTAAGTAGTGAGCAAAGCTTAATCATAATAGAAAAATGATGCACATTTCTACATAGCTCAGTGTCATGTTTCAAATGATAGCAGGTGTCTGGCTAGTCTGCAATATGATTGCACATTTTTAAAGTAAAACTTGGCAGAAATTATTAGGGATGGGTATTAGGGGCAGATATACTAGGCTTTTTATAAGGAAGCCAGTTCCCTTGATAGTATCAGCATCTATTGTAAATCAATGCCACATTTTCTCTCTGAATTAATAGATGAATTTTTATCTATTTTCTTCTCTTCTAAAAATATATTTTTAAGTTTTGTGGTGGTGGTTGTGTGTGTGTGTGTGTGTGTGTGTGTGTGTGTGTGTATGCACACATATGCCCGTGTTCTCAACTGACCATGCATCCCTGTATATGCCATGGTGCATGTAGAAATAAGTAAGAGGACAATACTTGAGAGTCAGTTCTCTCTCTCCACTTTATATGGATTCTGAAGATTGAAGTCAGGGTGTGTATTGCTCAAGGTATGCCACGTCCACTGAGTATCACCCATACCCTTTCCTTCTGCTCTTGTTGGTAACTGGGCCTCTGTGCTTAATTTTCATCTTTTGTTCTATTATCTACTAATTGCTTTTCTTCTAGTCAATGGGTAGGGGTTGTTGCAGCATAGGCTTTAATAAAAATAAACTTAAGTTAAAGAATATTTAACATACTTGGGTGAGACTAGTGAGTAATAACCACTTTTACTGTCTTTGTCTATGTTTGCTTAAGAGGTTTACCTGGTGATGTTTCTGGTGATGTTTTGGTTTTCGTGTGGTAAGTCATCCCTAGAAGACATCAAAATTAATGATTATTTAAAGATGGGTAATACGTGGTTTCTTATTAGATAGTTATAAGCTATCAAACAAATGAACGAATGAACTATATACCAGTATGCATAATAGAAATGGGAAAATAAGATTTGGAAAAAAAACATAATTATTTATTTGGGAATTATAGTTAGGACCAGAGCATAAGTATAACTTTGAGAGTTATATACCTTTGTCTGGTAAAAGAAATGCATGCGTGCATGCGTGCATACACACACACACACACACACACACACACACACACACACAAAGAAGTAGAAGAAAACATAGCTAAGGAAAAATATTTTCCTCTTGTTAATGTAACCATTCTGGGTTTTGGCCCCCAGCAGTTTACTGTTTATTTTCTATTTCCTCCCTTCTCCTACTGACTTTCTCCAACTCATGCTACACTTGTTCTCTATATTTACATATTTAAATTGTATTACGCTTTATATGCAAAAGAACACATGGCTAGAGTTCCTTTGTAAGAAAGGCCAGTTTCTAGAAGAGAAAGCAATCAAGATTCTGTACAATTTGAGAGAAACTTGGACTCTCAGTGATACAGTCTTACTAGAACTTACTGTGAAGAGGACGTCTGCTTTGTTTATCTTTAAACATCTGTCTCCTTGCTTCCTGCAGAACCTCCAAAATCTGAATTTCATGACTATGCAAATGCCTGATCCTTTGGGTGTAAATCATCTAGGCAGAAATTGATTCTAAGTCATTAACTAATATAGGTTCTGCATGTAATAGACACCTGATAATTTATTTGCTGGTTTGATTTAAGGAAAAGTATACAACTTTAGATGTATACTACTTAATGATTCATTTTCAATTAAATTTCCAATTCAAAGTAGTAGTTTAAATGTCCAAAAATATCTTATTCACCTTCAATATCTGTTCTATGGTCGGTTTAAGATATTTTTTTCTGTTCATTATTCTTTATTAATTCAAAGGCCTGATTTTATTCAGATTTATACACAATATAACATATTACTTCCCTTCATAAATCTGGAACACCAAAAGAGAACCAAAGTTGTATTTCCTATTTGGGGCTGTATATTAGTATAATAATTGAACATTTATTTTTGCCTAATAGACTATTATTTTTGTTTTCTTAATCAGGCACTTTATATATGACTAAGCTGAAAAGCCAAAACATAGAGGCTGTTCAGTCTATAAAGTGCCCTCAGCATACTGCCTTCAGCAACTAGAATTATGAGATTATTAATGCATTCGTGATAAACTAATTACACAGCATAAGTATGGCAGATAGTAAAGAATCTACTTTATTTTATGTTGCATTTTCCTTTTTGAAAAGCCAAGAATGTTTTTTTCCAGAATAGATGGTACCTCAATATTTAATTCCCATAAGCAAGTTTGGAATTTCATTGAAAAAATATGTAAGGCATTCTTTAATATTTTTCTGAGAACAATTTCCTGAATCTGGTAATATCTATAGAGACATATTTATTAATCCAATTATAAAAGTACTTGGGAAGAAACAGAGAAATGGAAGGGAAATAGAAACATTAAAAAATCAGTTACTATTACATGTAAGAGTCACTTCCTCAAAACAAAAATTTGGTTGCAAACTGGTACAACCACTCTGGAAATCAGTCTGGCATTTCCTCAGAAAACTGGACATGATCCTACTGGAGGATGCCACTATTCCACTCCTGGGCATATACCCAGAGGATTCCCCAGCATATAACAAGAACACATGCTCCACTATGTTCATAGCTTCCCTATTTATAATAGCCAGAAGCTGGAAAGAACCCAGATGTCCCTCAACAGAGGAATGGATACAGAAAATGTGGTATATATACACAGTGGAGTACTATTCAGCCATTAGTAACAATGAATTCATGAAATTCTTAGACAAATGGATGGAACTGGAGAATATCATTCTAAGTGAGGTAACCCAATCACAAAAGAACACCCATGGTATGCACTCACTGATAAGCAGATATTAGCCCAGAAGCTTGGAATACCCAAGACACAATTCACATATAAAATAAAGCCCAAGAAGAAGGAAGGAGAGGCCCCTCCTCCTGGAAAGGCTCAGTGCAGCAGTGTAGGGGAATACCAGGACAGGGAAGTGGGAATTAGTGGATTGGGGAACAGGGAAGGGAAGAGGGCTTATGGGACTTTCAGGGAGAGAGGATTCATGAAAGAGGAAATCATTTGAAATATAAATAAAGAATATATCGAATTAAAAAAAGAAAATCTCAAGAATAAAAAGAAATTAAAAGATATGAATGAGAAGGGCCTGTCACATGCCTCAGAGAGTAAGGAAGCTTACAAACCTGTGCTTTATCCAGAAAGCCAATGACAAAAGAAGGACTGGCTACTGCATATTACATGTCCTCTACATGTAAGACATGACACACACACACACACACACACACACACACACACACGGGCATATCACCCCGACAAAGAAACAAATATATGTATTTTCACTTTTAGAAAGAACACAATGTTTAAATAATCACATAAGAGATATATATATATATACATATATATATATATAGTTATTATATGGGATACTTCTTTAAAAATAATTTTTTTTTTAAACAAACACTTTTTTTGTTTTGTTTTGTTTTGGTTTTTTTGTTGTTTTTCGAGACAGGGTTTCTCTGTGTAGTCCTGGCTGTCCTGGAACTCACTCTGTAGACCAGGCTGGCCTCAAACTCAGAAATCTGCCTGCTTCTGCCTCCCAAGTGCTGGGATTACAGGCATGTGCTACCATGCCTGGCTCTAAAAATAAATTCTTAATGAAGCAATACAAATAAATACTAGTAAATTGCAGTATAAGTGGTGACCATTGCATAGAAAACACTGTCAAATAGAGTGAGAAAATGTTCAAAAACGAGTCTGAGAATAAACAGGGCAAGGAAACAGATAAAAACACACCTATGTGAGTTCTGTGGACTATATCTCGGGTACTCTGTACTTTTTAACATCTACTTATTAGTGAGAACATACCATGCTTGTTCTTTTGGGTCTGAGTTACCTCACTCAGGATGATATTTTCTAGTTCCATCTATTTGCCTGCAAAATTCAGGATGTCCAAGAACAGCAATGAACATGGCTTAGCAACTGTCTCTGTGGTGTGATGATCATCATTGAGATATTTGCCAAAAGAATGCGTTAGGAATCTCCCCAAATCCATTTATTGACAAGACTATAAGTTGTTCTCTACAAACTAAATGTTAGAACCCATTGCTGAAGATAACACATTGAACATGGAGATGTTGAGCAGGCGCCTATATAGAGCCTTCAACACTATATCCTAGCATCTATGTTACAGGAAGATAATTTGCATGCTACAGAAAGAGAAACAGAAATGCAAACCCAGCCACAAACGCCTTTGATCTGGAATGGTGCCCTGCCTAAAAGATATGCTAGTCCAATGATGGCACAAAGCTTGTGGGAATAAATAACCAAGATCTGATTTGACGTGAGGTCTACTGCATGAGATGTAACCAACTCTTGATACTGCTTGGATGACCTAGAAGACAAGAATAGATAGCCCAGGGACTTAGGGGAAAATCAAATACTCCTATTCTAAATGTAACAGTAATAAAATGACTTCTAGTGTCATTCTATGTACATTGATCAGTGCCTTACTCAGCCATTATTTTTTTTCAAATAATAAAACTTTTTATTTCATTTTGTTTCCTATAACATGTCATTTGCTTTCTTTTTTCTTTTTTTTAAATTTTATTTTCTATATGCTTTGTTTACATTCCAAAGGCTTTCCCCTTTCCCAGTCCCCCTCCCCACCATACGTCCCATAAGTCCTCTCCCCCCAACTATTCCCCAATCACCCCCCCACCATTTCTCTGTTCTGGATCTACAAAACTGGATCCGATCTTTTCAGGCCCAGTGTCCTCTCCTTTCTTCTTCTTGGGAATCATTTGACTTGCTAATTGTGCCTTGCTCAGCCATCATTAGAGATGCTTTCTCCTGCAGCAGATGAGAACAAATATATAAGCCCACAGCTAGACCTTGTGTTGATAAGAGACCTTGGAACCCTAAATGGGATGTTGCTATAAAATTGCTCCCCTTGGGGCTCAGGGAATTCTGACTTAGAAGAGACACAGAGTGAAGGAGCCAGAGAGTATGAAGATCAACATGAAAATGAGGACATCGAAAAAAAATGTGATCAATGTTCTTATGAACTCAAACAGAGATTGTGCACAAGGCCTGCACAGTCTGCACATGAGGTACTTTGTGTATACATTATGATTTCTAGTTTAGGATTTTTATGGAATTCCTGAGTGATCAAAGGAATGAGTCTCTATTTCTTGTGATTTCTTTTGGCTTCTTTCCTTCTGTTTGTTTGTTTTGTCTAATTCCAATGTGTTAGTTTTTGTTTTATCATTATTATATTATATTTAATTTATTATCTTTAGAATCCTGTTTCTTCTCTAATGAAAGAATGGGAAGGCAAAGAGGACCCAGGAAGAGTAGAGCAGAGAGACCATAATCAGAATATATTACATGAGAAAATATTTATTTTCAATAAAATGAAAAAATAAAAATAAAATGAGAAGAAAACAGAATTAAAGAAATTTATCTTAAACAAATTATTTTGAATTACCCTTGGAGTGATGACAAGACTTTGAAAACATTACTGGTACGTTGAGAAATGTGTTTTGAAAATCTTAAGTTTAAGTATGTATTCACAGGTGCATAGGTATATAAATAAGTGTATATAAACATGCATGCACAGAGAGAGAGAGAGAGACAGAGATAAAATTAACTCCACTTAATCAAGTCTGTCCTTAATCCAAGTTTTAAATCTGTACTAAAATAATAGTTTTAATTTTTATTTTTAAACATTCCATTTATTTTTGAGATCATAATATAATAAAATACTTTGTGTATTTCTTTTCCTCCTTCCCAACTCCTCCTTTCTCTTTCAATTTGATGACTACATGTATGTGTGTAAATATATTACTAAATATAGCCTTTCAGTCTGGATTATGGTACTTGTATGTTTTCAAAATCAAGGACCTAAACATAAATATACATCACTTGAGCCATTTTATATTTAACAAAGTTGCCAAACTATAAGGTAGAAAAAGGAAAACACCTTCAACAAATGGTTCAGAGAAATGTATGTCCACAGTCAGAAGAATGAAATTACACCTGAATCTGTTACCTTGAAGAAAACGACTAGAAGAAAAGAGAAGAAGAAACTAGGAAGAAATTATATCCTTGCATGATACAGGTGTAAGAAAGGACGTCCTAAATATGACTCCATTTGCCCAACAATGAGGGCCAATGATGACAAGTGGGACTTCAAAAAAGTCATCGACTGGAAATGAACATTTTTTGACTGGCATTATCTGACAGATAACTTGTACCCAAAATATAATAGAAGTCAAGAAATATACAACAAACACAACAACAGGAAAAGTTACTCATTTGAAAAATGGGCCTGGAGCCAAAGAGTTCTCAAAGGAATAAATGGCTAACAAAAAAAATTCTTTTAGTCTTTTGCCACTATGGAAAATCAGTCAAAAGAACTTAGAGAATCTATATTATTCCATAGAGAATGGCAAAGATCAACAAGACACCACAGAACAGGTCAAGGAGGGTAGGCAGGAAAGGGGAACTCTCAGGCATTCTTGGGGAGATTACAAACTGGTGAAGTCACTTTGGAAATCGGTGTGGAGAATTCTTAGAAATCTAACCAGTAATCTGCCACATAGCCCAGCTTTACCATTCCTTGTCATGTGCCCAAAGACTCCATGTCCTCCTCCACAGACACTTGTTCAGCCATGTCCATTGCTACTCTGTTCACAATGGATATGAAGTAGAAGTAACGTGAATACTTGTCAACTTATGGATGGATAGTGGAGATGTGGTACATGTACACTATGGAATACTATTCACTTGTAAGGAAAATGAAAGTCATGAACTTTCCAAGTAAATAGATGGAATTAGAAAGATTATACCTTGTGAGGTAACCCAGAGCTGGAAAACAGGAGCTATCTGTTCTGTCATTGGAGCCTTATAGCACCGAGTCTTCGTATATAGCCTGGAGAAACTATAGAAACTAAAAATGTTAAATTGCTTCACTGCTATGATAGGGGGACTGGCATCTATACATAGGAGATAGTATGGTATGAGTTCTCTGATTGGGAAAATAGAAAAATGAGGGTATTATAGAGGAACATGTAGATAAAAACAAAGAAAAAATAAGAACAATAGGGTTGCCTATAAAGCCACAAAGAATTATACTATCAACTATTTACCTAAAACACCTATAATATGCCCAATTATGTGGATAAATGTTCATATCTAGTTTTAATAAACTTTTTTTCTGGAATGACAGTTACCTCCAAGATTCAAGGACCATGTAACAAAATACTTAATACCAAATATGAAAATTTGGTATTATATATATCTATATATCACTATATATTATATATATTTATATTTGGTATTATATATATCTATATATCTCTATATTATATATATATATATTTATATTTGTTATTATATATATCTATATATCTCTATATTATATATATCACTATATCTCACAGCACTATATCTCACAGCAATGTAAACATTCATAGTCCTTGTGAATACAGTTAAATGTAATCCTCACAGATCATCAAGGAAACCTCTCTTTGAAACAGATGGAAAGTGTTAGAAAATTCCACAATCAAATTGCAAAGAAGCAGAGCCTAGTCTCAGTGGATATATTCTCAAAACATTTCCATTCATAGGGCTCAGGGGACATTATTGAAGAGGGAGGGAAAGAGTATGAGAGCCAGAAAATTAGAGAGTTTTCTGTGAGTTGATGTCTTCTAGAAATAGGATAAGCTATGCCCAGAAAGTCTTATCAGTATGAACACCCAAATGTGAACTGAACAAGGCTGACACCAGTGAGCATTCCAAAGTAGAGTGGGGAAGACTAAGAGACCTCAGCCCTACAACAAGAACTACAAGCAAATGAGGAGTACTAAGATCCTAAAAACTCTTTTCTGCAGGGAAGGTGACACCAATAGAAATGATATCTTATACCAGAAACTAGCTATTTATTCAGTGCTGATAAAGTCATGGATATTGAAGGAGAACCTACAACTACTAATTTACAGAATCAGCATAATCCTTAGCAGCAATCTAAACATTTGTTCTTATGCCAAATTATACCAAAGAGTATCAAATTATCAGTTCTGAAAACATATATACAAATAATATTATAAGACTGAGCAGGTTAAGAATATATGCATACACTTGTACATATATGCATGCAATAACAATTTATGAAAAAAGGGGCCATGTCATTGAGCGGTAAATAGGAGGATTTGGAAGGAGAAACAAAAAGAGATCTCAAACACAAAACAAGCAAATAAATGATAAGGTATTATTTGGTTTTTTGGTTTTTCTTTTAAATAATACCAAGTTTGTATTTATGGGACTTCACATAAGAAGAAAGTAATAGTCAAGAAAGATGGAAAAAACAAGACAAACAAACAAACAAAAAAACACCTGCTAGAGTATTATACTTCTACAGAGAATGCTGGAGTAAATCCAAAGAATGCAATAAGCTAGAAACAGGACCATCTCACTCACCTGAAACAACAAGAGGATGTCAGAATGCTATGAGTACTATGCCTGGGTGATAGATCCATGGGAAGATTGAGAATAGAAGAATTTTTCCATCTACTATGATTTTACCAGCATATAAAAAGTATGTATCTAGTATTTAAAGATACATTTACAGATCTTACATATTCAATTTACTATTATGGTTTATGCAATAATATTTCAGATGAGTAAAAACTCATTAAAAAGAAAGTGTTTTTTAAACATCCAACCACTGCCCTCTACCTTCCTTTCTGGGTACTTTGTATACTTCTTAATCTCCATTCTTTATTTATGACATAACCAGACTTTAGTTCAATTTTCCTGCTCTGCCAGGCCTTGAGTTGACACTCAGCCCCTGGCATATGGCAGGGTTAGCCAAGAATATTGTGGTGATCCAGCGGATCTGGTGGTGTCTGCTCCTGGAAGAGAGATTTAAATTTGGTGTGCTGAGCACTTGTCTGCTGCTCACCCCATAAAATCACCAGCTTTTCTTCAATTGTTTATAAAATGCGATTTTTTCGAATATTTTTTCTGTGATTAAATTTGTTCAGTGTATCTGAATCAATGAATCTTAAGCTCCAGCATAATGAAAAGTCTCAACAAGCCATGATCTTTAAAGCATAGAATATAGGAATCTAAATTTTTCTTCAGGTGATAAACTATGCAAAGCCATTAAGAAAGGAAAAGAGAATTCAAGAGCTATTATCACAATTCCTGGACAGTAGATCATTCATCAAGAACTGGAACCATGAAATGATTCTGATGTTGGGTTTTTTTCTCTAATATTGATTGTACACAAGGAAAATGAGCTATTTTCAGTAACATCTAATTTAAACAACCCCATATGGCTTTGTGATTTAGAAACCACCAAAAGCATGAACATATTAAACAACTTTACAGATGTAAGGTAAATAAGAATTCCATTCTGAAGGCAATCCATCATTGCACTATATCCTTGGTCACAGGACCTAGATAAACCAAGCCAGAACTGGACTGGAAATTTCCTCCTGGTCTGCCAATTCTCAAAGTGCTAGAAGCTGCTCCATGGGACACTGGGAGTGGGATTGCCATCAACAGTCATATTCAATTATGGGACTCCATGTAAAGACAGAGTGATCACTCAAGAAAAAAGTACCTACTAATGCAAGAGTGGTAGTGTTGGAAGAAACCAACCACTTCTTTATTGGATTTCTCTGACTTATAGTCATGACATAGCTGTTACATCAGCTGTGATTACTCATATGAGGAAGAGGAAAGGAGGAGGAAGAAAAGAAATGAAAGGAAGAGGAGGAGAGAAGGGGAAGAGAGAGAGAGGGAGAGAGAAGGAGAGAGACTAGGAGAGAGAGAGAGAGAGAGAGAGAGAGAGAGAGAGAGAGAGAGAGAGAGAGGAGTGAAAGTGTGTATGGTTTGTAAGGCAGTTATCTTTAGTTGTCAAAGTAACTCACCTGGGTAGAGTCTCAATAAGGGTTTGTGTATGTTGGATTCCCTAGGCAGTGGGTCAGGAGCTTTTCCCAAGAAGAAGGAAGGAGAGGGTGCTGGCCCTGAAAAGGCTTGATCCAGTATGGTAGGGGAGTACAAGAACAGAGAAAGGGGAGGGGATGATTGAGGAATGGGCAGAGGGAAGAGGACTTATGGGACATATGGTGAGGAGGGAACCGGGAAAGGGGAAATCATTTGGAATATAAACAAAGAATATAGAAAATTAAACAATAAAAATAAAAAAAAAGTTAGTATCCAAAAAAATAAATAAATAAATAAAAATAAAGAAATAGAGTTTTCTAGCCAAGGGAAGACTAAAAAAAAAAAAGAAGAAGAAGAAGAAAGTGTTTTATAAAAAGAAAACAGGATGTATGAGTATAATAAAAGAATTATTCAGATTTTTCAAAGTCAATTTGCATTGCTTGTTTGGGCATAGTTTCATTCTATACTGCAGAATGGCTTGAAAATTCATAGTGATCACTCTTTCAGCCACCAAATATTGTGTTACAAGAATGATCTATAACAGATTGTTAGTTTTACCCTAAAACTTTTTACTAAATTAATTAATTCCCAAACACTCAAGACTTAATTACTTGGTTTACATCTCAAAATGATTGTGACATTTGAAAAGTAGGTTATTATATAAAGGCGTGAAAAATTGGTAAACTTTTTATTGATATATGCTATCACCATAGTCGGTATTATGGTAAAATTGAAAAGATTAAATGTCGTTTTAAAAAATATTTCTTCTCCACAACACAAAATAAAGTGAGGTGAATACAGAAGTTCAAACATGTAATTCCCTTATTTTATCTCTCTAGTTGTCTGCCTAAATATTATCTATTTTCTATTTATTAATTATTTGTTATCTATTTATCATCTATGCATCAATTATCTATCATCTATCTACAATCTATCTATCTATCTATCTTCTATCTATTTTCTCTATGTATGTCTGCAACACTGACAATTTCACTTATATTTCACTTCTTTAGAAAATTGAAAAGTATTAGGAAAATTCACCCAGAGGAATTCACTAAGGTGTGCTCAGAAATTGATTTTTAGGAACTGATCTTTTTCAAATCATGAAACTTCGACACTAAACTTAAGAAACTGTGCTAGCATTTATTTGGACATATGTAGAAAAGTGTTGCAAGGTTATAGTTAATGGAATATTCCCATCTGCTTTGTAATGCTCATGATTTATAATAGAAAGCCTGTTTCAGTATGTCAAGGACATCGGAATATGCAAGAGTTTATAAATTAAAGAACAAACTCAGAACCAAAGACTGGAAAACTGTAGAAAGATTAATAATATCATTGGAAATCCAATTTGCCTGCACAGAGAATCATATTTTCTGGGAGAAATATTAATATCAGAGATGTCTAAATTCGTTATTTAAAGATTAAATTTCAAAGGATAAAAAAGTAAGAACAAAAACAAAGTCAAATATATAAGAGCTGATATGGAAGCAACTGGGGAATCATAGTGATGAATGCATGACACATATTTCAATAACTCTAGACGTTGGTATGCTATAAAATGCTTGCCGGAAAAGCACATTGTGAGATATTTACTGAGGTTTTAAGTGAATATTACTTAAATTAGGCAAGTAATATTTAAGTTCATAGGTTGAGCCAGAAAATGGCCAAGTTCCACAGTATCTAAAACACACACACACACACACACACACACACACACACACCATACACATAACGAGATGAAAAAAAATGAATTAAATCTTTCATTTTAACATCATCAAGAATATTTTAGTAATGGAAGGGAGTGAAGAATTGTGTCAAATTATCTTAAACACATATGGTATTCTTAAAACTAAAATTAGCTTCTTGGTTTTCTGCAAAGAGTTATTTTATTTCTTGCTGTTGTATATAATAGTGAGCTATTAAGGTGGTGGTCTATCATGTCCTGATAGCATTCCTGAGTTTGGAGCAGAATAAAAGACTCCCTTTCTTAGCAGGGCTTCCTCTTCTCTTCCTGATCTGGGAGCCCAGCCTGTTTTCTACCTGAAGAATGCCATGGCATCCTTGGCATGACTTCCTGGAGTCTCTCACTGTGCAAATGAGGCATCCACAGACCCTTAAACCTCAGCTAAAGAAACTTCACCCTAGAAGAACCCTTTCCCCTCTCCAGGGTTCAGATATATAGCTCTTGAGTCACCTCAAATAAAGTGTATGTGTACAAGGTGTTTTGCTGACTATTGTAAAAAAGAGCTGTTTTTTGAAAGAACTGCCAAAAAAAAAAAAAAAAAAAAAAAAAAAAAAAAAGAGGCGCTGTAACACTGAAACTTTCTGAGGAGATTCCTCCTCCTGGCATTATTCACTGACTAACTGACCTGGTCTGCACTTCCCTTCATCCTTACCAGTCCCTTGTGCATTTGGCCCTGAACATCCCCAGGGAAGAAGGGAAGAAATAGAACTACAGAATATAGAAGTACTGCCAATCGCTCAGATTTAAATGACATGACTAAAAAAGTTGGCTTTATTTGCCACTTTGAAAACAAATACAGAAGCAGGCCGCCAACCTTTGGACTAGGCAAAGGGTTCTTGATGGAGGAGTAAAAGAAAGGACTGAAGGATCTGAAGGGGTTTGCAACCCCATAGGCCAGAGGTCCCAGGGACTAAACCACCAACCAAAGAGTACACATGGAGGGGCCCATGGCTCCAGCTGCATATGTAGAAGAGCACCAGTGGGATGAGAGGCCCTTGGTCCTGTGAAGGCTCTATGCCCCAGGGTAGGGGAATGCCAATACAAGGAAGGAGGAGTGGGTGGGTGGCTGGGAGAGCACCCTCCTAGAAGCAGGGAAGGGGGAGGGGATAAGGGGCTTCTGGAGGGGAAACTAGGAAAAGTGATAACATTTGAAATGTAAGTAAATAAAAAATCCAATTTTAAAAAAGACAGAGAGAGAGAGAGAGAGAGAGAGAGAGAGAGAGAGAGAGAGAGAGAGAAGGGGTGGATCTGAATGGGAAGGGAGGAGAGAATGACCTGGGAGTAGAGGGAGGGAAACTATATTATTGTATGAAAAAATCTATTTTTTTATTAAAAGGCAAAATATTATATAAAAACAAAAAATAAAATAAGAAGCCTTAGCAACAATGAACCAACATTAGGAATCAGGTCAGTAATCTGCTGAGGCTAAAATGGAAGGCCTTTATTTTCTGAAAGGAATTAGAGCCTAAGCAGCTGCTTCTCAACTGATGGGAGGGAGAGACACACGTCAGCCACAACTTTATTCCCTAAACTCTTTTTGAATATAATATTTCATTTATTCTTACAAAATTTCATACTGTGTGTTTTTCAATATTTTGTATATTTTTGAGACGGTAATTTAATTACAGCATCTCTACCATTCCATTCCTCCTTCTGAAATCTTGAATAGACCTCTCATCACTCCCCTTGAAATCCATGGCCTCTTTTATCATTCATTGTTATTGTATGCATATATGTATTTGCATATTCACAAATATTCCCTAAACATAACTGTTTAATCAAAAAAAAGGAAACTTAGGATTTTACTTTTAATAAAACAATTAACTCAAAGACATCAGTGGCCTTCCTTTATGCAAATGAAAAATGGGCAGAGAAATGGTGAGGCAACACATTTCACAATAGTCACAAATATTATGAAATATGTTGTTGTATCTCTAACCAAGCAAGTGAAAGACCTGTATGATAAGAACCTCAAGTGCCTGAAGAAATAAACAGAAGAAAATATCAGAAGATGGAAGGATGGGTAGGATTAACATAGTGAAAATGACCATCTCACCAAAACAATATACACTTTAAATGCAATTCCCATCAAAATTCTAACAATTTTTACACACCTTGAAAGAATAGTAATCATGTTCATATGGAAAAAAAATTTCAGTATAGCTAAAACAATCCTGTATTAATAAATAAACTTCTGCATGTATCACCATCCCTGACCTCAATCTGAACTACAGAGCAATGATAATAAAAATTGTATGACGTTGGTAAAGAAACAGACAACTTGGTGAGTCAAATCAAATTGAAGACCCAGAAATAAACACACACACTTACAGTGACTTGATATTTGTTAAAGAAGTCAAAACCATACAATGGAAAACAGAACATCTTCAGCAAATGGTGCTGATCTAACTGGATCTTTGCATGTAGAAAAATGCAAATACATACATATTTATCAACTTGTCCAATACTCAAGTCCAAGTGGATCAATGTCCACAACCTACAACCAGATACATTAAGCCTAAGGAAACAGAAAATGGAGAACAGTCTTGAGTTTTTGATATAGGAGAAACCTTCCTGAACAGTGCAATTGATCAGGAACTAAGACCAACAATTAATAAATGGGAAACTAGTGAAGCTTCTGTAAGGCAAAGGACACTGTCATTAAGACAAAATGAGAGCTAACAGACTAGGAAAAGATGTTCAGCAACCCTATATCAGACAGAGGACTAATAACCAAAATATATAAAGAATTCAAGAAGTTAAACACCAACAAACCAAAATAACCCAATTAAAATATGGGGTATAAGAATTCTTAACAAAGGACTCTTATATGGCCTTGTAACACTGAAGGAAATGTTCATTGTACTTTAGTAATCAGCGAAATGCAAATCAAAATGATCCTGAGATTCCATCTCACATCCATCAGAATAGCTGAGATTAAAAATCTCAAGGCATAGGACATACTGATAAGGATGTTGAAGAAAGGAATATTCCTCCATTTGCTTTTGTGAGGGCAATCTTTTACAAGTGCTCTGAACATCAATTTGATGATTTCTCAAGAAATTGGAAATAGTTCTACCTCAAGACCCAGCTATAACAGTTCTGGGTAAATACATAAAAAATGTTATACTGTCCTACAAAAACACCTGGTCAACTATTTTCTTTTTCTTTTTAATTGGGCATTTTATTTATTTACTTTTCAAATGTTATCCCCTTTCCTGGTTTCCCCTCTGCAATCCCCCTACACCATCCCCTCTTACCTTGCTTCTATGAGGGTGCTCTCCACCCACCTACCCACTCCCACCTTACTGCCCCAGCATTCTTCTACACTGAGACATCAAGTCTTCACAGGACCAAGGGCTTCTCCTCCCATTGATGTCATATAAGGCCCCTATAGCTCCTCTGGTCCTTCCCCTAACTCTTCTATTGGGGTCCTTGTGCTCAGTCCAATGGTTGGTGCTACAAGCCTCCACATATATATTGGTCAGAATCTCGCAAAGCCTCTAAAGAGACAGCTATATCAGACTCCTATCAGCACTATTTTCATGGAAGCTTTAATCATATTAGCCAGAAACTGGAAGCAACCTAAAGGTACCTCAACTGAAGAATGAATGAAGAACATTTCATTCATACAACGGAATTCAACTCAGCTGTTAAAAACAAGGATATCATGAATTTTGCAGGCAAATAGATGGAACTACAATAATATCATTCTGAGTGAGGTAATGTAGACCCAAAAAGGATATGTATGGTATGTATTGTCTTATAAGTCTAAATTAATTATAATCTACAGGATAACCACATACAATCCATAGACATAAAGAAGCCAAATAACAAGGAGTATCTAGGGGAAGATGGTTGAATCTTTCTCAGAAGGTGAAATAAAATGGATATAGGAGGTGGGTAGAGGGAGGGATCAGGGTAGGAGAAGGATGAGGAGAGGAATGGGGTGAGAGGATCAGGTTTAAGGAGAGCAGGTGAAAGAGAAAGGAAATCATTAGTAGGCAGGGGTGACAATGTCTAGGACATGCCATAGACCTGGGATGGTGGGGGTTTGTGAGGTGAGGTCCCTGGGTGGCTATGGGGGTGACTCTAGCTAAGACTTCTGTCAGTGAAGGATATGGATGTTGAAGTGGCTACTTCCTGTTGCGAAGCTGGACTCCCAGTAGAGATAAGGGTAGCACCCATGCACAAAACCTTAGCGTCAAAATGTGTTCTTCCTAGATGTGTAAGGACAAAGGTAGAGCACGTCAGAAAGAATGGACAACCAATGACTGCCCCAAATTGAGATCATTCCTATGTGAAAGAACCATGCCTTGACACTATCAATCATAGTCCATTGCACTTGAAGACATAACTGTCCTCTAACAGGCTCCACCAGCCATAAGAAGTGATGCAGAGAGCCCCAGCCAAACATTAGATGGAGCTAGGGATGTCTTATGGAAGAGTTGGGGAAGAATTAAGGGACCCAAAGAGGCCAGAGACTCCACAGGAAGACTAACAAAATCAACTAACCTGAATGCTTGGGGATTCTCAGAGACTGAACCACTAACTCAGTAGCTAACATAGGCTAGACAGAGGCCCCCACACATATGTAGCAGATGTGAAGCTTGGTCTTCATGATGGTCTGCCAAAAACTGGAACAGGGACTGTCCCTGAATCTGTTCCCTGCCTGATGATCCAGCTCCCCTAACTTGGCCACTTGTCTGGCCTCTTTGAGAGGGATGTGCCTAGTTCTGTAGTGATTTGATGTATATATAGTGGGGGTGATACCCAGGCAGGGGTTCCCCCTTCTCGGAGAAGGGGAGGGAGGAATGGGGAAAGGATCCGTTTGAGAGGGTTCTGATAGGAATGGTAGATGATACTGGGATGTAAGTTAATAAATAAATAGTGTGAAAATTTAAAAATTTTACTTTTAACTGTCATATAATAATAATGATGATGATGATGATGATGATGACGATGAAAACCAAATTTTACAGACATCAGTATTATCTTCATTTATTATTTGTTCCCTACATTGCAAATATGTAATATTCCTTGTTCCAAAAAAACATATCAATTACACAGATAGCAACTTACCTTACCTACCTTCTCAGTATCCCCACCCCCCAATCTTTTTTGTCTTCTTAAAGGAAAGAAAATCAAATAGCCATTTTTCAGCGTCAAAGATTCAGTGAAGACACATGTTCTATATACTTTTAGCAATAGCTAAACAGCATGAAGCTATGATTTGATTCCTTACTTCTACTGAATTAAATAAACAGAGGCAAACAAATTTTACGTTGCAAAGGTATTATTTCTGGATGCTTAATAAATAAAGATGTAAAAGAAATGTCAACTTAGCAGTTACCCTTAACTATGCAATGACACGTGCAACAGCAGACTCCAGTGGAGGCGTCCTGTAGAATGTTTACCTGATGTACAACGCCTTTAACAGGGTTTCACTGTTTATTGCTGGTGTTGTTTTGTTTTTGCTAAAGTCTCAACCCATGAACTTGTAAGCACACTTCCTATAGTTCAGAGCTTCTCAAACATCTTCCACTTCTCATACCTTTAGAAAAATAACTCTTGTGACCTTGAGTGCAGTCCTGTAAAAGAGTCATATAGAATCCTAAGAATCATAAATAATCATAAAAGTAATTATAAATAATTATTTGTTATCTCCATTTCTGTTATCTCCAGAAAAAGCAGCTGTGCAAATTCATGAAATAGACATACTTATTACATTTTAATTGAAAGTTAATTTTGTGTAACTATTTGCTACTTTGGGTTCTCGGGAGCTCTCAATATTTTTGGATAGACTGATATTTTCATTTCATAACTGTCAATTCTGAGAATGCTGATTCTTATAAATACATGGTAAACTGGCTATATTTATGGTGGCTTCAGACATTATGACAAATATTATCTTAATCCCAAGTCAAAATTCCATTTTAATGTTCTT
This sequence comes from Apodemus agrarius, assembly GCA_964023405.1. Classification (NCBI taxonomy): domain Eukaryota; kingdom Metazoa; phylum Chordata; class Mammalia; order Rodentia; family Muridae; genus Apodemus; species Apodemus agrarius. Next base: position 119,101,782 of record OZ030007.1, read on the forward strand.
AAGAAACTTAAGCTGGAAACTGAAACACCAAATTTTAATAATAAACTTTCTAATACCATAGGATTCCAACATACATTAATTTGATGTTTATATGTGGAGAAATAGTGTTACAAAAATATTAGGTCTTTGTTTTCCACAATTATACAGCTACATTTGTATCAGAGCTGAAAATAGCAAAGAAAAACTGTGTTGTTATCTTTGGATATTATAACACTGGAGTGCCAGAGATTGCTGTATTGTTCATGGTGACTGGTGGAGTCTGGATACAATGTAGTGCTGCAGCTGATCGTGGGTTACCTCTGCCAGAAATTATGTATTTGAGCTTGAGTCAACTTTTGGTCTAACATAACTCCTCTCTGAGAGGCTCCACCCAGCAGCCCATGGGTAGATGCAGAGACTCACTCCCAAAGATTTTTTTTTTTACTTAATTAATCACAATAAATTTCACAACTACAAAAATAAAAAATGTACTCAGTCACTGGCACCTACTGTTTCGGGAACTGGAACTAGGTCACATGACTACTTAATGGCATTCCTCTATTGTTTTAGGTCGGTCTGGCATGTAGAATGTAGGACTATGTGTTTTAAGGGTCTGGACATAGTCTGCTTGAGCATAGACTGCTTTGATCCTTCAAATAATCATTCCACATTAAAGAATATTCTTGACTTCCCTCTGCCTACAGCTCTATCACTGTGGTGGTACATTAATGATGTATCCAACCACCTAGGTGCATAGGAATCCATAAATTCAAGTATGTCCTATTCTTAGCAGATGGTTTATCAAACACTCTAATAACTCTAATAACCATAGGAAGATTTAGTCATAAATTGTGTGTTATCCCAAATTAGTAACTCTACAAGAAATATCTAGTGGCACAGTTCCAAATAGCACAAAACCTGGTGAAAACTTTGCCCCAGCCTGAGAGGCTATGCCCCCCAAACTGTTCAACATCTAGCCTGCCCCGTTTGAGCAGGAGAAGTATTCAGAACTATTTGCTTTTCAATTTCCACAATAGAGCATTACTTGTTCTCACCAACAATTCTGAGGCAGGAGGGGCATCCATTTTGATGTATATTGTATCCATTTTGATTTATATCTCATGGAAATTAAAGTCTCCCAGACAAGGGTGTGTTTTCTTTGTCCGAGATTTAAGCCTGATGAAGAATGGTGAGTCACATTCTCAAGATGTATAGCAACTTGATTAAGTGTTAGGATGCCTGTGGGAGCGGGAGCTCTGGGAGATTCGGAAGCCGCCATCCATGCCGCATTCCGGACAAGCTCCTGCCGAATGACATCACTGGCAGTTATCTGTCTTTTCATCCTGAAATGCTTAATAAAATCAATAACATATTTGTTGTCTTGAATTAAACATCATCTGCCATAAATAATTCTGGCAGAATTACAAATACTAGATGCAAACGCTGTGTAGCACTCACAGTGTTGGTCAGAGACAGAGAGAAAATCAGAGGAAGGAAAGATCTTCCATGTTCACACTAAAAATGGATTTTTTTAATGCCCTTTATCTGTCGGCTCTACCTAAGCACTTAACGTTTTGCTTCTTAAAATACGTATGAAAACGAGACAAAACATAAAGGTTTCCTCTGAGCTCGCTGCAGAGTGGCAGCTGCATTAACTGGCTGCCAGAGTATCTGCTTTAGGTTTTAGCTTGCTGCAGTCAGGCAGACTGAAAAAGTGACATGCAGAGCCCTCTAGAGACTGGATTGTGGAACTGCAGGAAGTGCTGTGCCTCAGCGCAGATCCTGTAATTGAATTATTCGGGGGAGCTATAACACAGCTGTAAAGAGAACCAGGTACTACTCCTGGTGATGTGCTTAAAATCAGTGTTCTCAAAAGCCTGATGTTTTTGGCTATTTTCCTCTTAATGAGTTAATTAAGGTAAAATATGTTTTGCATTTGCTCTACTGCAAAAACAATGATTAAACAACAGCTGTTCAGGCAAAAAGTATAAATTATCAATGTGTGCAGAATATTTACCTTTAGACAAACAGAGAGTGCTTTCCTTCTGTCAAGGCATACATTACTTCTCATTTAAAATATAGCTGGTATTACACTGTTTCTTCTTTTTAAATTTAAATTTAATTTCTCCCTCTCAAACCTTTGTGGCTGTAGCATCCTTAAATGTTCATTAATAATCATATGAAAATGCATTAAAATCCAACTAGCATCCTTTACAATGTTATAAGCATATTTTACAACCATATTTGCATCTTCATTTGTACTATTTTGTGCCTCGTACAATGAAGTTATGAGTTTCAAATATTTGCCGCTACAAAGAAAGAGATAATTTAAACAATTATGCCTTCTCAAATACCACTATGACCCCAGTCTAGCCAACTTGTGTACAAGAGTGAACTAGCCATTGGCACATTATGTTTCTCTAAACAAAGATAACCAAAAGGATGAATGTAAGTATGTTGGGATGTGTCAGGATATGGGTGTATATGTGTGCATGTGTGGATATATGCATGTGTATACATGTAGAAAGAATTAAGGCAGGCTGCAAATAAATAACTTATGATGGGCCGGGCTTGCAGCAAGGCCGCCAACTTGCCTAGGGACACCACGGACTGCTGGCAGCTGGGGTCAGGTGCGTGGACAGAGACCTAGCCTAGAATAGACTACCCTGTCAGGCGCTTGCCTCCACACAACGCTAGAGGAGCTCAGCAGGAGATCTGTGCACCTATAGCTCAGCAGCGGCTGTTGCCAACTGCTGGGGACCAGCTCCCCTGGCTTGCAGTGAGGCCGCCATCTTGCCTTGGGACACCGCGGACTGCTGGCGGCTGGGGTCAGGTGCGTGGACTGAGACCTAGCCCAGAATCCACTACCCTGTCAGGCTCTTGCCTGAGCCCAGAGCAAGAGCAGGTCGCCGGGAGGAGGTCTGTGCACCTACAGCTTGGCAGCTGTTGCCGACCTCTGGGGACCAGCTCGCTGGGCTTGCAGCAAGGCCACCATCTTGCCTCGGGACACCACGGACTGCTGGCGGCTGGGGTCAGGCGCGTGGACAGAGACATAGCTTAGCATAGACTACCCCATTGGGCTCTTGCCTGTGCCCAGAGCCAGAGGATCTCGGCAGGAGGTCTGTGCACCTACAACTCAGCTGCTGTGGCTGATCACTGGGGATCAGTTCACTGTGCTTGCAGCGAGGCCTCCATTTTGCCTCAGGTCACTGAGGATAGCTGGTGTCTGGGGTCAAGAGAGTGGACTGAGAAATAGCCTAGCATAGACTACCCCGTCAGGCTCTTGCCTGTGCACAAAGCCAGAGGAGCTTGGCGGGAGATCTGGGCGCCTACAGCTCGGCACTGCTATTGCTGACTGCTGGGGTCAGGCTCTCTGGGCTTGCAGCGAGGCCATCATCTAGCCTCAGGAAACTGTGGACGACTGGTGGCTGGGGTCAGGAGCACGGATGCCCTCTACTACAGCAGTGCCAAAGGCCAGGCTCACAGGAGCTTGAAAGTCCAACCAGTAACAATAAGACCAACTAACTCCAGAGATAAACAGATGGAAAAATGCAAACTTAGGAACAGAAATCAAGGCAATATGGCACCATCTGAATCCAATTCACCAACCACAGCAAGTCCTGGATATCTCAGCACACCAGAAAAGCAAAAGTTGGGTATAAAAGCACTGGTCATGATGCTGCTAGAGGAACACAATAAAGACATAAACAAATCTCTTAAAGAAATGCAGGGGAACATCAATAGGGTAGAAGCTCTTACAATGCAAACACAAAAATCACTTAAAGAACTCCAGGAGAATATGGACCAACAGATAGAAGCCAATAAAGAGGAAATGAGAAAATCACTTAAAGAAATGCAGGAGAACTTGAACCAACAGGCAGAAGTCATGAAAAAGGAAACACAAAAATCTCTTAAAGAATTGCAAGAAAACACAAACAAACAAATGAAGGAACTGAGCAAAACCATCCAAGATCTGAACACAGAGGTAGAAACAACTAAGAAATCACAAAAGGAGGTAACTTTGGAGAAAGAAAACCTTGGGAAGAAATCAGGGGTCTTAGATGCAAATATCAACAACAGAATACAAGAGATCAAAGTAAGAATCTCAGATGCTGAAGATACCATAGTAACCATTGTCTCCACAGACAAAGAAAATGCAAAATGCAAAAGGCTTGTAACCCACAACATCCAGGAAATCCAGGACACAATGAGAAGACCAAACCTAAGGATCATAGGAATAGATGAGAGTGAAGATCTACAACTTAAAGGGCCAGCAAATATCTTCAAAAAAATTATGGAAGAAAACTTCCCCAACCTAAAGAGAGAGATGCCCATGAATATACAAGAAGCCTACAGAACTCCAAACAGATGGGTCCAGAACAGAAATACCTCCCGTCACATAATAATTAAAACCCTAAAAGTACTAAACAAAGAAAGAATATTAAAGGCAGTAAGAGAAAAAGGCCAAGTAACATATAAAGGAAGACCTATCAGAATCACACTAGACTTCTCTCCAGAAACCATGAAAGCTAGAAGATCCTGGGCAGACCTCATGCAGACCCTAAAAGAACACAAATGTCAGCCAAGACTACTATATCCAGAAAAATTCTCAATCAACATAGATGGAAAAATCAAAATATTCCATGACAGGACCAAATTTACACAATATCTTTCCACTAACCCAGCTCAACAAAGGATAATAGGAGGAAAACTCCAATACAAAGAGGGAAACTGCACCCAAGAAAAAGTAAGATAGTAACCTTCTTCCATCAAACTCAAAGGAAGAAAACAAAAATAACATAAAAAATGACAGGAAGAAATAATCACTATTCCTTAATATCTTTTAACATCAATGGACTCAATTCCCCAATAAAAAGACATAGACTAACAGACTGGATAGAGAAACAGGACCCTGCATTTTGCTACTTACAGGAAACACACCTCAGAGTCAAAGACAAACACTACCTTAGAGTAAAAGACTGGAAGATAATTTTGCAAGCAAATGGTCGCAGGAAGCAAGCAGGAATAGCCATTCTAATATCAGATAAAATTGACTTTCAACCCAAAGTCATCAAAAGAGACACAGGTCACTTCTTGCTAGTCAAAGGAAGAATCAACCAAGAAGAACTCACAATTCTAAACATCTATGCTCCAAATGCAAGGGCACCCTCATTCGTAAAAGAAACTTTACTGGCTAAGAAACTAATGGCTAAGATTAAAAACTCAGAAGACATCAGGTGTTGGCGAGGATGTGGAAAAACAGGAACACTCCTCCACTGCTGGTGGGAATGCAAGCTGGTACAACCACTCTGGAAATTAGTCTGGCAGGTCCTCAGAAAACTGGACATGATACTTCCGGAGGACCCAGCCATACCACTCCTAGGAATATATCCAGAAGATTCCGCAGCTTGCAATAAGGATACATGCTCCACTATGTTCATAGCAGCCTTATATATAATAGCCAGAAGCTGGAAAGAACCCAGATGTCCCTCAACGGAGGAATGGATACAAAAAATGTGGTCTATATAAACAATGGAATACTATTCAGACATTAGAAACACTGAATTCATGAAATTCTTAGAGAAATGGATGGAACTGGAGAACATCATACTAAGTGAGGTAACCCAGTCTCAAAAGAATACCCATGGTATGCAGTCACTGATAAGTAGATATTAGCCTATAATCTTGGGACACCAAAGACACAATCCACATACCAAATGATGTCTCACAAGAAGAAAGGAGTGTACACTGGTCCTGGAAAGGATCAAAACATCAGTGTAGGGGAACACCAGTACAGGGAAGTGGGAAGGGGTGGATGAGAGAGCAGGGGGAGGGAAAAGGGCATGTGGGACTTTTGGGGTGTGGGGAACCAGAAAAAGGGAAATGAATTGTAAATATAGAATATATCCAATCAAAAATAACTTATGATGGGTGTTATTGGGTTCATAAGCTCAAAATCTTCAAGAAAGACTGAAAGGCTGTAGACATCAGGGAATACTTAATGCTGAGGCTCTAGTCAGAAGCACTGAGGTGCTGTTTTAAGTCCTCGATCAATTAGATTAAGTGCATGCTAGTGTTAGGGGGTAATATGTCTTTTTCATGTTTATCACTCTGAGAGGTACATGTGGTCTATGTGTGTAGCTCAATGGTCAAATACTGGTTCATACAAGGCCCCCGAGGATCAGGGTTTCATCTCTGCCACACTAAAATTAATTAATAAAGGATGCCTTCACAGCAATATTAAGATTGGGTTTAACCAGTCAGGCACAATCAGGTTCACATATCAAATTCACCATCACAGTAAATGTTTTACAGTGTTATGTAATTCTCTAGTTTTTAACGAACCAAATCAAACCAAACAAACAAACAAACAAACAAACAAACAAACAAAAAAACCCACAAAGCACATAGTATACAAAACATAAATATAGGTATAAAGACAGCAGTAGTAATTATGTAGAAATTAGGATTTTGTTATTTTTATTGTAACATTTACCTAACTACTACAAAAGTTGACTGTAGTGAAACAACTGTCTTAAACTACATTTTAGCACGATGCAATGTCCAGTCTCCTTGGTGAAGATATTCTCCTACAATTCATTTCATGTTAAAGAATAAATCTGAACTTGAAATTTTAAGTTATCTTAAAGTAGCAATTATTGACTTAAAAACATGTCTTGAAACCCAGTGGCCCAATGTAGTCTGAATATGCAAAATATTCAATGAATGTATCACAATTTTGTGTGTTTGTGTGTGTGTGTGTGTTTTGCCAATAAAGATTTAGAAGTCAGATACTTAAGTGAAAGCCTGCTACACACACACACACACACACACACACACACACACACACACGATGACAAAGGAAATTGAAATAGAACTATGCCAATATAGAAAGACCAATCAAAACAACAGATCAGTTCTGAATATCAGAATAAAAATTAATGGAAAGGTCAGTCAACTTTCTCCCTTCACTCTGAGTCCTCTGAGGAATAAATGTCATAAATTTAATTAAATTGTGTGCCTTTCTAGAATGACTGCTAATTATGGCAAAGAGTAATCAATAGTAAGTTAATATATTTGGCAATGTCCATGTTTGGTAAACTGAATAAAAGAGAAAGCATCATGAATCAAATTTAGATCTAGTGACCTCATGAAGAGATTCATTTCTAACATCTGAGTGAAAGAATGCAAAACATAGACAGGGACAGATATTTGCTGTGTTTTAAGCTGGTACATTAAGATTTATGTTTCATGACTTTGCTACCCCTTGCCAGCAAAGTTTTCAAATATCTACATTAGTAGCTTACATCTGATTTATACATGACTGATTGAGACAACAATAACAAAAGAAAGCAAGAAGAAAGCAACCAGAACTTTTTGTTAGAGAGATGGTTTTTCTATGCCATTCACATGTCACAGATTTCTATAATCAAGTTCCTCATATATCCATGTGTGTCATCACCATTGGTTACTTTTTCTTATCCTGAGTTTCATATATATGGAATCTCAAAATATGTACCATTTTAATACCATTTACACTACTACTACTATTAACACTGTTTTGAAGGTTTTTCAAAATTCTTTATCAGAAATTTGTACTTTGTATAATTCTATTTACTTTATAAATGTTATATTTTACTTACAAAAGAAAACACATGTGCGTTTGTGCAGGGCTATATACGCATCACTGTAAGTGCGTAGGAAGTTATTTTAACAAAAAAATCTCAAATGTTCAATTTTGCCAATAAAGACTCAGGAGCCAGGTACCGAAGTGAAAGCTGGCTAGTTTCAGAGAGGCAGAGAAAGCACCCCTGACATTCCTCCACAGCCCACATCTCCAGAAAGAAGCACTCTTTTCCTCGGTCTCAAAAACACTTCAAACTGAATGTCCCTCCCTTCTACTTCCTGTTTGTTTCTCTATCCATCCTCCCAACTTCCTCTTAGTCTCTATGGTTTTTTCCTATGTTCATTCCCTTTCAACAGCTTGCATGACCCGTCTCTTGATGTATGGTTGACTTTTTTCAGTCATGTTTAAAATAAATAGAAATCTCGAGGATTAAAGGTGTCTGCTAAGGCAGTGGCACACCACAACTAGAAACAGTTTTTTTTCAGTAAATTACTCAGTTTCAGGGTTCACAATATGATCAAATATTGTTCAACATAAAACTGTGTATGGAGGCTTTATAGAAGAGTATCAAAGAGTAAGGAAGCCCAAAGTATCAGAAAAAGCACATTTAAGATCTAGACATAATTAAAAAGGAGATACTGAAATTATGAAAGGTAAGTTGCATGGGTCACAGAAAACTAGGTAGACACAGCCAAGCTTCATGGTAGTTTAGCTCACAGGGAAAGTGACAGGGACAGAAACTCTGAAAGGGAAAATTATAGTATCTGATCAAAGAAATGGGATGATTCCTCCCTTTCTTTAGCATGATTTTCAAAAGATCTTTCTTAGGGTGGTGGCTGGCCAAGAGATTCTATTTCTCTGTCTAGATGAAGGTTTCCTGTAAAAGGCCTCACTGCTACTCTGATTTCTCAAAACATTAATTGTTTCTCGTGTGTACTTGAACATAAGGGCGGGCTGGCCTGCATCCATGGCCTAAGTAAATTCATCAGAAGTAGGGACTCATACACAGCTTTCTGCAATTTAAAACTACACTAACTGTACTACTATTAAGTAAATCCAGGTGTGTGACCCTTTTTTCTTCCCTTTCTTTCCATCAGAAAAACATAAGTAACTCATTAAAGGAAAACATCAGTGTCTTTGTATTTACCCACTTGAAGAATTCCCTGGCTATACATCATTCAAGATAGCCATCAATTAACTTCAAATACACACACACACACACACACACACACACACACACACACCAGTTAATATATGTACTTAATATAATATAATAAAGTATTTGTACTGGACACTTAGACAATCTCTTCTAGTACATTAAACTCTATTTTTTTTAACGTAAAAGAGACAAGTACATCAAACTAAAATACATCTCCAACTTTATTCCACTTTGGGAAGTACATCAAGGAAATATGAGAGTATAATGAAGTGAAAGTTTTTGGTTTCTTTGGAGACACAGTGGTGTCATGTGATGTTTTTCTGTCTTATGTTTTGCTGAAAACAGATATGTAGTGTTTTTCAGGAAGCCGTCCTGTGAAAAGGCATGTGATGTTTTGCTGGAGCAGATGCATGACAGAGCACATGATGTTTGGAAAGTATATAAGTATAACCCAAAAGACAGTGTACTGGAAATTGCCTTGGTTGGCCTTGCGATGCTTTGGGGTCTGCTGACCTTGGCTTGCTATCCCTTCATAGAGAGAAAAGCGCCAAAGAACTCCTCGTGCTCTTCAGCAGCTTCCTGCCACTTTGGCAGACTCACGACCGTTCAGCAGCGACTCCCGTTTTTTCTGCATCGAGCCCTTGCTATTGATTCCTGTTTGGTTATTTCCCAGTTTGACTGAACTGCTGGTACTGATTCATGTTTGGATTCCCCCCCCCCCAAAAAAAAATACTTCTAAACAGGTCCACATCTCCCTTATCCTGTTAATCATTTCTTTTTTTTTTTTTTTTTTTTTGCTAGTGTTTAAAAACTGTAATTAAAGCAGGCTTTGAAAAATCTAAGCCTACACATATAGATATAAACTCAAATAGGAACAATAATTTACTGGAGTCATGGTCTGAGTGTAAGTGGTCTTGGCTGCACATGTTGATTTAACTGAATATCTTACTGTCCCTAATGGAGGAAGTACTGCTAGGCAGTTTCAGTTACAGTGCCTTTAGGAATTCATTCTCCCTAGTTATGACATTAGGTTTAGCCCATATACAGCCATTGGCTTATGTCAGACTGTAAAACCCACTTTAGTACAAACAGCTCCACGAAGCCATATAATCCCTATTGGGCCTGAAGATAACCTGGTCTCTCTGTCCAATCTTGCCTTACAACACCCCCCACCCCCGCCTTATAAGGTTCTTAAACAAAAAATCCTTTCACACCCTGCTTCCCTCAGGGAAAACAATCGTACAACAAAACTGGTAACTCGAGTCACAAACCTGTGCAATGTACATTTGCAGGTTCTAGCATCTGGCCAATGAAATTTTATGAGTGGCATGCACTTACTGATGCTATAAACTCGGTCATTACAAGATGCTGCTTGAGAGATTGCTTTATCTACTTACATGTTACCTTAGACCAATTTCTCACCGTGTCAATATGAACAAGAGTTCTTTTAATAGAGGAAGTTACATTTACTAAAGTTAGCATTAATGACTTCAAACTTCAGTGTCCCTTATTTCTGTTTTTCTTTCCTTATATGCATCATATGTGGTTTATCTTTGTATATTTTGTTCATATTATCCAGTCCTTTGAGGAACATGTTGCTGTTATACTTGGAATTCATTAACATAAACTCCAAAACTGTCCTGTCTGAGTTCAGCACAGTGTTACATGTCTGTGAGTGAGATAAAGCCCAGCCTGGGTTAGCAAGAGCCTGCCTTAAAAAAAGAAAAAGAAAGAACAATTTTATAACCAAAAGAGCATAGGCAGTATATCTCTGATGCATTTTAATTTACTCCTGATCCTAAGAAACTAATTATAGGAAATGAGTTTTTCAATAGTTCTTCCTTACTAACATAAGGCAATGAGCAATTTGGATACATAAAACACTTCACATTTTGGGATCCAAATTCAGTAATTTTAGAATTGTTTGTTTACAGTTTTTATACAACTAACAAACTAACACAGAAGTGGTATGATATTGAAAAGACTTAAGTTCAGTGCTTGAGTATCTGTGTAGCATCTCTCTTGTACAGCAAAATAATCTCACTGAAATCAGACACAGTTTACTTAACAACACATTTAGAAAATATTACATGTGTTTCCCCAGCAGAGATGCCATTCAGAACCAACAAATTTGATGTTTCCACTAACCTTTCCATCAAACGCTGCTTCAGAGAAGACGGAAGAAGATTAGAAAACGACCGGTTTAAACTTTCTATTTTTGTGTAATCAAATAGTTCACATTTCCAGGCTGCACTTTTCTTTTTAATCGACTCGCATTATTCTCTTACTCAGCCCAGCTGTTTGTGACAGACGGAACAGTGCAATTTGGGAAGTAGCAAGGGAAGTTTATAATCAGACTACAGAGATGGGAAATTACCTCCAGTGCTAAATACGAACGGATTTTACAAGATAAGAGCAAAATGAAACGCCGCGATCCAGAGCAGTACTGGAACAACCCGGCTTAGAGAAGTGCAAGCACTCTTGTTTTGTTGGATTTAATAGTACATACTCTTACATTAACAAATTTAACATTTACTGTGAATGGTAAGTACAATTACAATTATTTCTCATATTAAACTTGATAGGTATTTGATATGCTGTAGTCTAAGTTGTAAATTACAACTGATTAAGGCTATACAGGTGTCATATTTTTTTCAATTCTTATTTATTTCTTTTTGCTTTGTTACTATGCAATTTAATTATTTTTAGTCTATTAAATTTATTTGGATTTGGAAAGTTAATATGTCTATATAATCTATTCTTATTATTTTCTTTTTCATAACTTTTATTATGTCTTCCAACCCTACGATACCCTGTGCCAAGTTCTTTCTAATACATGACTTTTATATTTGTTTGGTCATCAATCTAGTTCAGGGGCCATCACTGTGATCAATGGATTGGACCTGCACAGAGGAGGTAGCTTCAGAGGAGAGCACTAGGAACAAAACAGATTTCTCCCCAAATATATATATATATTTTATATATATAAATAAATATATATATATTTTTTTATATATATAAAATAGTTGGACCATGAAGTCACTATCTTCTGAGCCCCTCTACCACCCATGTCTGACAGTTTAGATATTTTTTATGGAAGTCATGTATAAATTTGAGACTTTATCTGAGTGGTGTCATAACCATCATTCTCAATACTACTACACAAGAGACATATATGCAGTTCAGAACTTTGTGTATCATGTGTAGGAAAGCATTATAATTCTACAAAAGCTGGCACCATCAAGTACCAAGTTAAAACTAATCTCAACTTTGGACAACAATGTAAAACAAAACAAGTGATAATGAAGCACTGTCGTATTCACATCTCCAAACATGTCAACGGCATTCTCTCAGTCTCCATGGATATAGAGAGAAGTCGAATAGAGAAGCCACTCACGACTACAGGACAGATTTTCTTGGCAGACAATGCATGTCTGGGGAGTCCTGGAAGCACAGCACACAGGCAGACACAGAATGTGGCTGGAAGTTCCCTAGCCTGTTGGATCTCCCATATTCCTGCTAGGAGACAAGGGATTCTGAAAAGTTAACTTTCATTTTATTATACATCATCTTCCTAGAATAGTGAATAGTAATATTATGTGTGTTTACATCAAAGTAAAAGTTTATATACTTATGATATTCCTGTTGTTTTTTTTTTAATTTCTAACCTGTTGCTAGCAAGTCCAATAGATATTTTCAGAATATCTACCACCCTCTACCCTCTACCACCCATGTCTGACAGTTTAGATATTTTTTATGGAAGTCATGTATAAATTTGAGACTTTATCTGAGTGGTGTCATAACCATCATTCTCAATACTACTACACAAGAGACATATATGCAGTTCAGAACTTTGTGTATCATGTGTAGAAAGCATTATAATTCTACAAAAGCTGGCACCATCAAGTACCAAGTTAAAACTAATCTCAACTTTGGACAACAATGTAAAACAGGCACCTGCCTGCCTTTCTGAAAATGAAGCATTTTACTTGACAGTATCTACCACAAAAGTCTTTTGGTTTGGCACTGTAGTTCAAAAATCAACAACTGGCATATAGACCCCAGAACAGCCCATCTCACACATTACCTCTTTATTTTTCATTTTAATTGTTCAGCATTTCAATCACAGTACTTGCCCCAAAAGGATCATCTTGAAACACATTTTGATTTCAAGGTGAAGAATGAAATACTGCCAGAGAATAGAAAGTATTGTTTTATTCTGTCAAAGTAAGCTTTAAAAAGTAACTGCTTAACTGAGATCATGTAAAAATACACATTGTGCTCAATAGCAAAATTCAGAATTTTGAGATTGGTATCCTTTAATGTTTAGCTTCAAGCAAAAGTCTTTGTACATCTTTTCATAGCATCAACTTTCAGTATTTGCTATCATCATGATATTTTAAAAATCACTTTCTTTTTTATGATTTGTAAAATAAGTTTTATGTATTTTTATATATTTTCATTGAATCATTGAATTATACAGTTTCTTATTTCTCTCTCCCTTTCACTCAGTCTCTCTCTCTCTTCTCTGTGATATATGTATATATAAAATGCTCACACACACACACACACACACACACACACACACACACACACTTTTGTAGGTCAGAGGCCCACTTTAGGGCATCAGCTCTTTCCTTACACCATGTAAAGTCCAGAAACCAAACTTGGCTACTGGGGGCTTGATCCACTCTCCCATCTTGCCAGCACCCATCAGAAATCAGAATCTTCTAATTTGTCTTGGATAGAAGCCTTTATTTTTCCCACATCGTGAGTGCCCATGCCATGATGCCTTTGATACGTCTAGTCTGGTCTGTCACTTCTTCCTCCTTCTGCCTGCACAATGGTACTCCTCGTCCTCATCCTCGTCCTTGTCCTCGTCCTCCTCCTCCTCCTCCTCTTCTTCTTCTTATCCCCAACCCCTCTCTTTCACACACACACACACACACACACACACACACACACACACAAAGTAAGTGCATCACATCTTATAGTATTTGAGAATATCAGTGGTTGCTTGTTATTACTGAGGTAACGGTAAAATCCTAACATTTGTTCTAGGCCCAACTTTACACTTGCTGACAACCCTGCCTCCCTTCACATCAATCCCTGGGTTAGTATTGCCTTCAAATCTTCTTTGCTGAAGAACTGGCTTTTTGTGGAGTCCTTACAAACACCATATTGTAGGTTTATACTTCTTAAAACCTAGATTAATAAGGGTTCTGAAATGTTTCAACCTCTCTTACAGCCCACCAAGCAAAAATAGGAGAGGACGATGACTAATAGGATAAAGGGGTCATAGACCTGTTTAGAAGTTGTTCCCTGGGGCAATTCCAACCTCTGTTGTCTACAGTCAAGTTGACTAGCAAACCACAAAATATGAATCATCTTGATCCAGAAGAAACTATGAAGCTTCCACCAGAATTCCTTTGGTGCATTTTTCTCTATGAAGATGATCCAAGGCCAGAGCATAGTCCACTGTCTGTTGCATTATTCTTACACTCATTCTGAACATTATGCGCCCTCTCAAGTACCAGCAAAAGCTTACATACCCTTTCACCAGGCAGCTTCCAGCAAAATACCACATGTCTGTTCTCAGCAAAACATCCTTTCATGAGACAGTTTCCAGAAAACCTCACATAACACAACTGGATCTCCAAAGAAATCAGAAATTTCCACTTCACCATATGAAGAAACCAATTTTAAAATTTGAAAACTAACCATTTACAAATGGTGAAGTCTATTTGACCAATCTGTTTTATTCCTATACTTTAAAATTTTTATTATCTTATAAAGTACCTATTTGGGGCTGGTGAAATGACTCAGCTGTTAAGAGCACTGACCACTCTTCTGAAGGTCCTAAGTTCAAGTCCCAGCCACCACATGGTGTCTCACAACAATCTGTAATGAGATACGATGCCCTCTTCTGGTGCATCTCAAGACAGCTACACTGTACTTACATATAACAATAAATAAATCTTTAAAAAGTAAAGTACCTATTCTAATGTTCTTTTACTTGCTCATTAAAGGATACAGTTTAAAAGAACTGAGATTCTGTACTTTTTTGGTATGTTTTGACCCACTTATATCTAATGCTGTTAGCTTAGTAAATATTTACTCTATGAAAGAATTCATCTGGAACAAGTTATTTTGCCTCATTAGCTTTGATGTCTTTAATTTAAAACAGTGGTCATGAGGAGTCCCAAGGATACTACTTACAGCAACTAACAAACACCATAATCCCTGTCAAGCAATTCGCAACGTGTTAGACTCATTATGTCCAATTAATTATTTCTCAGTATTATCAATTTCATTATTTTTTCAAATATTTTGAAGGTTTAGATTCCTAAATCTTATCATATGAAAAATTAAAAGATCAAAGAGAGAAGACAAAAAAGTTGTATATAAATTAAATTCAGCATATAGTTATATAAGTGTTAATTTCAGGAAAAAAGCTGAGTAAAGGCATATAGGTGACTGTCAGAAATATTAAAATAACCACAAATATTTCAATTGATTAATAATTCCATGACAGAAGGATAATAGTTTCAATTTATAGTTTTAAAGCTTGTGAAAACTACTAACTCAATATTTGCCAAAGCACAACTTACGCTGAATAAGAACTCATCATTTCCAATCTATAGAAATTTTAAACCAAAGACAGCTGTTTTTCTAAGGAACAAGAGGTATACTATGATATTATGAGAGAAACGCAGAGGCTGAATCCATCTGTTTGTTCCTAACTTTTCCATAGCTAACACAAGTGCTTACAGAGTTGTTTAAATCTTCCCTACTTTAGAGATTTTCCACTGTTTTGGTTTTGTGGTAGATGAGCTTTTTTTTTTTCTGATTTAAAATCATATTTCATGATAATGATAGAGGACTTTTCTTTTTTTTTTCTTTTTTTTATTTATTTTTATTTTTATTTTCTATATTCTATGTTTACATTCCAAAGGCTTTCCCCTTTCCCAGTTCCCACCCACCATAGTTCCCATAGTTCCTCTCACCCCCAACTATTCCCCAATCATTCCCCCTCCCCCCTCCGTTTCTTTATTAAACTGGATGCAATCTTTACAGGCCCAGGGTCCTCTCCTTTCTTCTTCTTGGGAATCATTTGACTTGCTATTTGTGTCTTGAGTATTTAGGGCTTCTGGGCTCATTAATATCCACTTATCAGTGATTGCATTTCATGTGCATTCTTTTGTGATTGGGTTAATTCACTCAGGATGATATTTTCCAGGTCTAACCATTTACCTACAAATTGCATGAATTCATTATTTTTAATTGCTGAGTAGTATTCCATTGTATAAATATACCACATTTTCTGTATCCATTCCTCCTACGATGAGCTTTTAATCTATGTCTTTACCCTGACTACCCTCCCTCTTGCCATTCTGAGTAATTTTAACATAATAGTAACTTTCAATCCTCATTGTTAGTTTTTAAAAAAAAACACTTGCTATCTTGAAATTATCTACCATATGATTTTTATATTTCTCATTTGAATTTTGTTTGGTCACCATACTACTCTATATCCTTTGAGGTTCTTTTCATCTAATACTGATAACATTAAATTCTAGTGTGCATTTAATTGGTTTGTGCAGAAGCCTCAATATTAAATATGCCCCTGTGACACCAGTCTGACAACCAAAGATTTTATGTAAAAAAAATATTTGAGGTTTCATTTGATTTGGTATTTGTTTCATGTGTGACTGTATACATGCTTATACATATGTGAAAATGAGAGGTTGATGTTATGCCTTTCATATCAATCTTCACTGTATTTTAAAAGGCAGGGTCTAGATTGGTGGCGGTGGTGCACACCTTTAATCCCAGCAGGCAGAAGCAAGTAGATTTCTGTGAGTTCAAGGCCAACTTGGTCTACAGAGTGTGTTCCAGGACAGCCAAACCTACAGAGATACAGAAATATTGTCTTAAAAAACAAAGAGATAGATAGAAAGATGGGTAGGGAGGGAGAGAGAGAGAGAGAGAGAGAGAGAGAGAGAGAGAGAGAGGATAGGTAGATAAATAAAAAGATGGAAAGAGAGAAAGAAAAGAAAGAAAGAAAGAAAGAAAGAAAGAAAGAAAGAAAGGGAAAGGAAAGGAAAAGAAAGGAAAGGAAAGGAAAGGAAAGGAAAGGAAAGGAAAGGAAAGGAAAGAAAAGAAAAGAAAAGAAAAGAAAAGAAAAGAAAAGAAAAGAAAAGAAAAGGAAAAAGATGTAGGCAGCGTCTCTCACAAAAGTTGGAGTTTACCATTCACTAGATTGATTCTGCCTGTCTCAGCTTCACAAGCACTTGGATAACAGATAAGCATCACTCTCTTGATCTTTAATAACTGGGAATGCTGGGAATTGATACTTGTACAGCAAACCTTTGTGTAATGAGCCATCAACCTATCCACACTTTTTATAATTTATATATTAAAGAGGGTCTCATTATATAATCTCAGGTTGGCTCCGAATTCTTCTTCCTGCTTCAGAAGAATTTACAGGTGCATGCTATCCTACCGTACATAGCACTTTATCAGGTTTTGTGCTCCATTTATATTTTCTGCCTTTCTGTTAGGAAACATGGACTTTTGAAAAATCCTTCAACTACACAGAATCTCCTGAAAATAGTTATGCAGCATTTAAGGTGTTGAAGGCATAGACTTCCCTGCTGGGTGAATGCCACATGATATTATTTCATAAACTGAGATGTTTAAAATATGCTGTGTGTGTGTGTGTGTGTGTGTGTGTGTGTGTGTGCATACACGTATATGCGTGACCACAAACGACAAAACACCAAGAAATGAAAGCACAGGAAAATGCGGAATGAGATGTAAATACAACATAGGTGAGATGCTGCCACTTGACCATTTTATATATTTTACTAAGAACTACTTCTATGTAGGCAGAGTCAGCTTTAAAACACAGCATATGTACAGCACAGCACATGAATCTGTTCCACTATTTTACTTTACATTGCCAAGTAGTATGCTCTATGCATGACTGGAGTTCCTTGAGAATCGTGATGTTATAAATAAAGTCCAGTTTTCCACAGAGTGCACCAATGACCACAGTAATTCTATGAGGCATATGACTGCGTTCAAAAAACAAGATCTTGCTTTGGCTAGATGCTTTGTTGTTAAAGCTAAAGTAACTTTTGTTCATTCAGATCATTCTGGGTCCTTTCTCTCTCTCTCTCTCTCTCTCTCTCTCTCTCTCTCTCTCTCTCTCTCACATCTCTCTTTCTCTATCTCTACCTCCTCCACTTCTGCCAAGCCTGACCTGGTCCTAGTGGGGACACAGTGAGATGGAAACATGGTCCCTGTCCCTGGGACAGGGCCCTAGTGTGAGCCTCCAGGAGATGGCAAGCCTGGTGTGGCCATGGTAGGGACAGTGACATGGTTCTTGCCCTTGGGACAGGGCTCCTATGTGAACCTCCACAAAGCTAGATGGCTGCTGTAGGTGTAAAACTTGTTTGTGTAATAATGTAAATATTTTCACATTCCTCCAAGGAATATCCTCTCCATTAACATAATGACTTCATGATAATCAGTCAGCACAGGTCCAGAAGGCAAAGGTGTAGCTAATATCTCAGCAAAATGGTAAATGCTGGAACCTTTAGAACAGCCCTTAAAAGCTAGGGGAAAGGGCTCTAAATATGTAGGTTCAAAACATATAATTTCTCAACTATGCAAAATATAAGGGTTCAATATGAATTACTAGGGGCTTCATGAATCCAAAGGAACAAAGGCATTAATGAGCCAGCTTGTCAGAAAGATACAAAGGCGGGCAGATTCCTGTCTTCAAGGTCAGTCTGGGACACAGCAAGGTTAGGTCCAGTTGTAGAAATGTTAATTTCAGGGCAGGGTCCCACCCAACTATCTTGTCTTCTGTGCTTAACAAAGGCAGACAGATCACTGATTTCTTTTGCAATGTTAAAAACAAAAGTATGCTTGTTGTCTGTTAGGAATCAAAGGGGTCATGGGATGCCAATTAATAAAATAATCTATAGGAAACCTGAAGTGAATGATATGTAAAGTAAAAGACTAGACCTGTGTTCTGTAGGAGATGAGCTATCCAGTGATTTTTCTTTTTGCAGAGAGAAAGACAGGGAGAGAGAAGGGGAGGGAGAGAGGAGGGAGAAGGAGAGAGAGCAATCTGGAAAGCCATCTCAGCAGAGTGTAGACCACCAGCTTGGACCTAAGATTTGACTTCCAGGCCTTCTTTTTGCTACCCCTTCTCTCAGAACCAGTCTTCATGATGGGGCTGCTTACTCCCTTGTGTGGTGTGTGTGTGTGTGTGTGTGTGTGTGTGTGTGTTTGTGTGTGTGTGAGTGTGTGTGTGTGTGTTTGTGCATGTGTAAGCACATATATGCATGTGTGTGTGTGTGTGTATGTGTGTGTGTGTGTGTGTGTGAGTGAAAGACTTTCAGTGAAAGGGGTATCTGTTATCAATAATCTGTAGAATATCATAGAATACAAACAGTTTTGTCTTGATGTAAATAATAAATTGAATTTTGAATATTTTATTTATAATAAAATGAGCACAGTGGTTTCCAATTAGCTAGTAAAGAGAATCTTAGTGGCAAGAGGAACAATTTTTGAAAATTTACTTTCTAAAGCAGCTCACATAATTACAAAAATGCTAAGAAGAAATCATTCTGTCACTTTTCCCTTACAGTTGTATTGGATTGCCAAGAGTGTCTAATTAAAGAAGGATCATGGAAACAGCAACACCTCGATACATTATTTATGCAAACATTTGTGGAGCAGAAAATTGTAAATTAACATTATATCAAGTTTCACAAATATTGTCTAACTCCTGTTTACAAACCAGGATCGGATTGTGTGAGAATACTGTTAGCACACATAATTAAAGATCAGAAGACTCATTTGGGGGTAATCAAAGGAAAAAGTGAAAAGACAAGAGTAGGTTATCCTTTGTAATTACATTTCTCCACAGCTTTTGACAAGCAGTGGGATTTTAGGCAAACAGAGTGAGGTTCGAGGCTCGGGTGGTTCAGACGCTCTCTGGTGAGAAATTAACTGTGCCTATGCATTTTGAATCAGCCATGTTTTTCTTTACTGGGTACTTCAGATTAATGAGATTAATTGAGAAGTATTTTTATATTTGGGACAGGGTCTTAACTTTTCAACATTGAACTTGCGTTCTTACTGGCTCTATGTCCTAAATGCCAGGACATCAGATATTTTTGTGTCTTCTCCTGGGTTTATGTGGAGCTCAAGATAGATCCCAGGGCTTTCTGCATGTTGTGGAAGCATGCTTTCAAACAGTTACACTGGAAACTATTCTGTAGCTTCTAAATTACAGCATCTCTGGTCCCACCACACATGGAAAGGTTATTTAGAAACTGATTCTTGGAATCTTCTTAGAAAGCCAGTCTTGAAATTTATATTCATAAAAGTAAGCATGTTGGAAGGTAAGTTATGTTACTGATAGAAGCACTGTGGTAAATGTTCCACAGTGTTCTTCATAGACCCTAGCAACATATACTCATAAAATAATAGCATCCTTAATATAGTTGCACATCCAGACCTAAACAAACTGGATAGAGACAAATATTGGTATTTGCTGCCTGAAATAAATGAAAATTCACAAAGTAATTAAAACAGTATCGAGAAATTCAGGAGGTGAAAATCCTTTAAAATACTGTAGAACACATACTTCTATGTCTTTTACCCAGATTATTTTTGTAATCTTGCATGGTATAAATTTTACATTTCTCTTTGGGCAAGGTTTCTCGCTTTAGATCCATACAATGGAGAAACCCGCCACCGTAACATGTCAACTGAAAAGTCAGGATCAGGCACCCTGTCTGTCTTTCAAAACTGAAGTGAACTGTTTCCACTGTCAGGAACTCGGGAACAGCAAACAAATAAACGGTTAGCAAGTCAAATGAAATGAAATATAAAGAACACATTGTGCAATAATGACACGAATTCTTGGATTAAAAGGGTGATTTAATGTTTGAGTATCAGTGCGTTCTTCAATGTCAGGAGATTAAAAAGAAAATGCTGAAGTGATACCAACTTACACAGAAAAGAATTACAAAAGTCTGGTGCCATCTAGGAGCAGCAAGGAGACCCTTAGTACATGAGCAGCAGGAAAGTCCTTTTTTTTTTTAAAGGATTGTCTTAAAACAAGTATCTTGAATCCAAAACACTCATTTTTCATAATAATATCCCTAGACTAAAAGAAATAATTAATAAAAATAATTATGGACTTAAGCTAAAATGAAGTGTATACTGCTTCAAAACTATGTATGTTCTTCATATATATATAGATATATATATATATGTATATATATGCAATATATATCCAAATATAAAATCTCTCATACATATATACATTTTATAAGTTTTACATCTTATATCAATTAGAACCCTGTTAACTTCTTTACATTTATTAAATAAATATGAGAATACTTTCTAGCTTTGAAGTCCAGAAGTACAGCTTCAGATAAGATCCAAAGCACAGAGTATATACAAGAAAGACAAAAGGGACAATTGACCTTGATCACCATCTCTGTCTTATGAACACCTTTACTAGAAGGACGTATAATTAATTTACAGATTTTGAGAATATTAATATGAATATTCTGCTTATATTAAAGTAGCTGATAAGCTGTATTTCTATTCTATAAAGAACAAGTTTTGAGGTGGGTGTCACTCACTGATAGAAAATTACTCTTGTATGCACAGGGCTCTGCTTTAAATCTCAAATGTTACAAAAATAAATTAAAACAGTAAATAAAGAAGTGAAGACAGGCAAATAGGCAGGGGAAAGGAAGGAAGGAAGGAAGGAAGGAAGGAAGGAAGGAAGGAAGGAAGGAAAAGGGGGAGAGAAGGAGGAAGGATAAACAATAGGAAGAAAACTAAAAAGATCAACTTTGGAAACCAGCAAAATGTCAAAGGGGTTATGACATGCATAGCTTGTCATCAAAGAAAGCAAACATTGTGCTTATTAATTATACATTATGAAATTTGGTTGAAACAACATACACATAGCAAGATGGCTAAAATGTCAATGTATGAGCATTGTATGCAAGTGAAAATATATTGCTTAGTTTAATTTCTAAACATTTATTCCAGAGATAGGAATTCATGATCAAGGGACACATGCAAATAAGTCACAACATTGGTGCGGAAGACTTCGGAATCACTATGCAAGGGAGCTGCAGAGCTCAGGCAGCAGCTACCTGGCATGACTGTGAAGCTACCACTGCCTCCAAAGGAATGAAGCGACGCCGCATGGACGGCTGCCACTGCTACACCACTTGGACCCCATCTGCTGACACCTACCTTCATCCACCTTGTGGATCCACTGCTGCTGCAGACCATCCCTGCTGCCACCAGTGCGAGACTCACAGACTTCTACCACATGAGCTGTGCCGCTGTGCTGCTGCCCAGCGGATAGAGCTAGCCTCTGGCCACACTGACCACAGAGCTCCACTCTGCTACCTGACTGCGGAGGCATGCAAACACGCACTGGCCTATTGATTGGTAAGGAGTTTCTCCAGTTAGCGAGAGAAACCCTACATGCCCAGATAGCGTCTAGCCAGCCTTTTTTGGGCTGAGGGGTTGGCATTTGAATGCCCCAGTCCCTATGATGGGCCTCCTGGCCGAACTATGAGTTAAGACTTAGACCCTTGGAAGACTTCCCTTCTCAAAAACAGTTCATAAATCCTCGAGCTCTTGCAGCTAGCCCCAAAATTCCTGGTACCAGCTTGAACTGTTTTCTGGCGATTTCCGGCAAATTGATGCCATAGTCCCGAGTTATAGTCACACATGATGACCTGAATTTCTAGCTTGGCTATACACTCACCCATTCCTGAGCTCTTCTCGGAATGCCAGTACAAATAGTTCAATAACATCCCCATCACCCAATGGGCGCTAAATTATCTTAGAATGTGCTTCCTGAAATACCAATTATTGGCAGGACAAACCTGGTTCACCAATCATTTCCAAGTAGGAAGTGAAAAACTCTTACATAACAGTGATATATCTGTACAAAAAGCCCACAGTATGTAGAATATATTAAGAGTAAAGAAATATCAACGTTCAAGATATTATTCATCATATTAGTATAACACATAAAAAATCCTGAGAAAAATACAAGACACATGATTCAGTAGCTCAGGCAAAGAATTTAAATGTGTTTAAAATTGCAAAGAAAGATATTTAAGAAATAGATAACTTTGACAAACCTAATCACTGTTATACATTAAACGAATTAAACACGTATTATAAAACTCAAAAAGCTGTGGTTGAAAGGTACGTAGCACATGATCGACTGGCATAGTAAATGGAGACAACTAAGATGAAATGGTCAGAAACAGCATTCAGGATGTTCGATTTGACGCCCTCAAAACTGATACACCTCTGTAATAAGGTCTGGATTCAATACCCTTTTAGATAGTAGTTCCAAATGCCCAGCCAATGACACACTAGACCCGATCATTTTCAGGGATTTCCGCACACACTGACAGCAGTCGGGAAAATAGAAAGAGGTTCCATATATCCAAGTGTTCATCTATCTTCGCTCTCATTTCTTTCCACGTGTACCTCCTGTTTCCCAACCCAACTTCTCTTAGCCATGAAACTAACACACCCTCCACTAGATGGCGCTACAACGTTGATCCAGCCAATGAGCTGCCTCCCCTCTGCAGCAGTCCAACTTCCATACCTCTGAAAACCCAAAGTGCCACCTCAGTTTCTCCTTCTCACCAGGATACCCCAGAGCCTACTGGCTCGACCTCTCCAGACTCCTCCCCTCCGTCTGTGCCCTGCACTGGCACTGACCTTCAACCCTCCTATCATGAGTTCTAAGGCCACAGCCAGACCCCACGTCCTTCTTTGCCTCCAGGGTCACCTGACACAGCATTGGTCCTTCCTCTAAGGGAAGTGGCTGAGGTTGATTGTTTGCTCAGAGTACATGTTCTTCTCTTGCTGAGTGAATTTTCTTGAACAGAAAGCAGACTGGGTTCCTGTACTTCTAACACCTCCAGTTTTATTAAGGAGTTCCAGTATACCACTCAGTCTTATAGCTTGACTTTCCATGACAGTCATATGACTCTTACTAATAATATACTTCCTGATGAACACTGGTGAGTTTGTGAAGAAACAAATAGGCAAGCAGACCAAATTCACCAGACAGATGAATCCAATAGGATCTGAGGCAGTGCCTGACCAGAATCCTTGAAGGAATTACAATTCTGCAGGTGGTATCTTAGCCAGAGACAAGTTAATTAAATGCCTTCTGGTCGGCCTAAGAAAGGCAGCTTTAAAGTCAATAAGTTTTGAAAGGTTCCAAGAGGTTGTCCAGGACTAACAGGAGAACCCATCTCAATTTTTAGAACACCTCACAAAGGTATTATTGCAATACACTAAGCTGGACCCTGAAAACCCAGAAGGTAAGCAACTTCTAATGACTTACATTTTTCCCAGAGTTACCCCAACATAAAAGCTAAACTTAGGCAGTTGGAGGGCCCCTAACTCTACAGGCGGATGTCTTGGTGCTGGCCTTCAAGGTGTACCATGAGAGAGATGAGAAAGCCGAAAATGAAAATACTACATGCTGGCAAAGGCTGTCTGGCCAGCTCCAGCTACTACCCTAGACCCCTGGCCTTCTAAGGTTCAGAGACCACAAGGCCCCTGCTAGAGATGTGGTCAGCAAGATCATTGTGTGAGGGCTTGCCCTACACCTGGCAAGCTAAGAGGACCATGTCCTAGGTGCCATCAGGAGGGACATTGGGTAGTAGATTGCCCTCAAGTTGCACAGAACAGAGGGACATCACTCCTAAGTAACCCTCCAGCTGACCTCCTAGGCTTGGCTATAGAGGACTAAAGGGGCTGGGACTCCCTCAACCCAACCACACCTATCACTAGCAAGGAGCCCCGTGTAGCTATCATGATATGTGGGCAGCCCATCTCCTTCCTCGTGGACACCGGGGCCATTTACTTGGTCCTGATGGAGTTTTGGGAACCCACTTCACCTTCGCATTTTCCTATCATCAGGGTAAGAAGACAACCTTATCTTCCTCATCAGAACCCACCACTTAGTTGCATTTTTGGGGGTTACTCCTCAACCATTTCTTTCTGGTAGTCCTGACATATCCTGTCCCCTTATTGGGAAGGGATCTTTTAGTTAGGTTGGGAGCCTGTATTTCTTTTGCTCCCCCCATTTGCCTGAACCCAAGCTAACCAGCAATTTCTCTGCTCCTTCTTCTAGCCAGTCAACCTACTAATACTAATATGTTGCTTCCTTTACCAGATTCTCAGGTGGAACCCTGAGTTTGGAATGTCCATGACCCCTCTTTTACTAAACATCATTCTCCTGGTGTCATCCAGTTACTTAACTCTACAAGGACCATGCTCTGTTAAGCTCCAGAGGACGTCAAGACCACCCTCCTTTCCCCCTATCCCAGAAAATGAGACTCCACTCCAGGAGTCAAGCTCAATCTCACTGGATTAGACATGGGTTTCTCATCTTCTCCCTGCTGTTCATTTCCATCCAGGGTATCCCTTACATCTGGAGATTCAAGGTTCAAGAAACCCCCACAGATAGCAAAGTCTTTCCAAATAGGGTCAGGAAACTGTTCCATAGCCAGATGCCAGGAACTGATCCAAATCACTATCATTCCTGTATCTGTTATCCTATCTAAATATTATGATCTTTATACTTGCTTTCTCTTTGACCAGACAAAAGATTATTATAGAAAATAGCCAGACAGATATGGGAGCTTCCCATATTGATCTTGTCAGATACATATGCTAGGATCAGGGACCAATAATTTCTTCTATTAACACTGCAAGACATTCTTCTTCTACATACAAGACCCATGGGATTCCATGTGTAAGACAGGGATTGGTGGTAAGCTCTACCGTAAAAATCAACCTGGATTCCTGGTAAGTACTATCCATATCCAGAGAAAATGTGTCTCAATTGCCCAACTTCTAGATATTAAAAAAATAGGAGAAGTAATCAAATACTCCTCTGAGGTCCTTACCTCTGACAGCACCCCTCATCAATGGCACTAACTTGTCATTTCTCCTTTTGCTTCAGACCTTGATCTCTGTGTACCAACTCTTTAGTGTCACTAGGCCTGGTCTCTTTAAAGATTGCTGGCTATGCACTGTTGCTACTATGTATCCAACCCAGTTACCCGGTAAAAGAAAGCTCAACTCAGCGGTTAACAAAACAAGCTACAAGCCTAGACTGGGCAGGCCTCCCACTCTACTACTCTGTTTCAATCTATTTTATCCCATACAACTTGCAGTTTCTCTAGGCCCCGAGCTTCTCTCCCTGCCGCCTCTCCGATTCTCTTTAACCGTTTCTCTCTCCCCGTTTCTTCGTTTCTTCTCCCTCTTGTTCTCCCCTTCCGTTGCTCCTCCTCCTCCTGTTTTATACCCTGTAGCTCCTCCCCTAGACTCTGCTCCTCCCACTTTCCTCCTGCCCAATCATTGGCTCAAGCCTTTATTTGAAAAGTCAAGGTGGGGAGACGGTTCACAAGGCAACTCCTCATCTGCAGCCCCTCTGAGGAGTGGAATTAACATCAAAGTGTGAGCCCAGGGCTATCCACAACAATGCACGCCCCTGAATTTGCCACTTACAGCCTCTCCAGTGATACTGCCAAGTAGCCTTACCTCACCTTTTGTCAGCTTTCCTGAATCTGATGTTGCCATGACTCCATACCTTAACTCTATTCCTCTCTTGGGCATGGCAAACTGTTTTAAGACTTCCGGGACACATTCTGTAGGAGCACTAAGCTCCCTAGACTGCAACAGAATGATAACCCTTGGTACATCATCTCTGCCACAGTGCCCTGCAGTCCAGAACAGAAATCAATTCTTTGTGGCACTCAGGTATATCATCGCCTACCCACCAGCTAGTCAGGGGTTTGACCGTTTGGTACTCCTTTTCCCTGAACTGGAAGTAATCCAGAGAAGACTACTGCCAGAGAAGAACCCCTGCCAATCACAGTTGTAGATATCATAGCTGCTCAACATAAGAGGGTAGTTCAGGTTAGGCCACTCTTGGTTGCTATGGGAATAGCCATCGGTGTTGGTACTGGAGTTGCAGGGATAATGACTTCCATGACCCAATATGATACATTCACTTCCCAGTTTAAAAGCAATCTTCAAGAAATGACTGAAACTATAGTTCCTATCCAGAAACAGATCAATTCTTTGGCAGCCATGGTGCTTCAGAACCGATGGGGATAGAAAGCCTGACAGCTAAGGAAGGTGGTCTCTGCCTGTTCCTCCAACAATACTGTTTCTGCATCAACCAATCTGGGATAGTGAGAAATAAAATCCACGAGCTAGAGTCAAACATACAGAATCTCAGGGAACATGAGACGTCCAGTTCTGGGATTTTTCTAAAACCCTATAAAGAAGTGGATACTCCCTTTTTTAATGCCTCCTAGTGTTAATATTCACTCCCTACCTCATTAATCTTGTTTCTATTTTCCTTCAAGGCAAATAAATTTTTTTAACCAAACTATTAATCAGTTCTTGTTGCAGGATTATCAGTCAATGTCCACAGAGTGACCTGATGCAAACGTTTACCAAGTGGACCCAAATGGTAAAAGTTACACCCCAAAAATTGATGATACACCTAGACAGCAGAAAGCAGCTTAAGAGTCAAGGTGTCCCCATTCTGTTTTCACCATCGGCTTCCACCTTCCCTTTTGTTCTTCTATTTATAATAATAAAAAAAGAGGTATGTTGGTATGAGGATCTCCAAACCCTACCAGTGACATCACATCTAGGCAACAGCTCAACCTGCACACCTGTTGCCAAGGCAACAACCACCATAATCCCAGAATCCTCTTGACTAACCTCCCACCCTTATGGGATATGTCACTACCCATATATAAAAGGAAGACCCCTCTGATCTCTCTCTTCTCCCCTTCTCTTTTCACTGCCACCTTGCCCTCTCTCTCTCTCTCTCTCTCTCTCTCTCTCTCTCTCTCTCTCTCTCTCTACCTCGTATGGAAGTGTACAGCCTGGTGTGCTCTTTCTGGAGCCACATGATAATCACAACATAAAGCATCAAGAGAATATATACAGTTCAATTTCAGAGTTCATATACGAGCATAACTACAGAGAATAATTGATTGCTGTGTTAGTAAATCGGTAGAGCTTCTTGTGGCTACTGATAAAAATAGGGAAGAATTGTAAATATCATAAGAAGCTTTTTTTATTATGGGGCAATTAATTCAACAGAGAAGCCCTGTTATAAAACTATATACACCATCACACGGGCAAATCCACATAAACATTGAGTGCAAATATAAGTAGATACAAATGAATAAGCACTGTAGTGTTACCAACAGCAATTTCCTAGATTGATAGATGCTGCATTTCTCTTTGGCATGGTGTTACAAAAGAAAAGCACGGTAAATGGTGGGCACATAGGACCAACTTTAAGTGACTTTGTAAAATCTTGTGAGTTTGTATTACTCTCAAATAAAAACTAACATGTTAGGTTAGATATAGAATTTTCAGTATCATTTGAGATAAAGGTCCCGCTCTTTTTATAGTTTTTTTAACCACTAACATAACAAGTTATCAAGAATTAGTTCAGGGGAAAAAAGGAAAGTTGCTGTTCACTTGCTCTGCGTGGGAAGGAATCCAAATACTATTTTATTACTGTGCATTCTCTGTGGAGGGTCCAGGACCACGTTCACCTCCTATGTCTGTTTCGGCATTTGATCTTGCATGTGATAGTATTCTTCAAATATAAACATCCCCTTCTGAGGGTTGGAGAGGCTCCAGAGACCCCGGAAGTAAACAACTTGTCAATTTGAAAGAGTCTTGCCTTGGCAGAAAGAGCAAAGGGACTTGTGGAGGACACTGATCCAGTGGGCAGTGGAGAGACAACTCTAACTGCTTGTAATGTGGGCGAGGAGTTCCGAGGCTGTAATTTCACAAATGCTGGCTTGGATTTCTATTGACAAAATGTTTTTGTGAGTCATCCCTGCTCCTGTAAGTGTCCTCTCATCCAAACTCCTGCCAATAATCTCAGTGGAATCTGTTGGCTTGCAACTTGATATTTTGCGCAATCGTAAGTTTGGGCCATAGTAGGCTTCTAGTCTGTGATGAGGCAATATGTGTGCCTTTTCCATCCCCTGGAGAAGTCTGTCACACACATATATTTATCAGCAAACTTTCTGGTTCCTTAATGACTGCAGCTTTATGATTTCTGACTACATTGTAAACTAAATGTTATCCTCATATCTATATTATTCATATCTTTCTTCTTATGTTAACTAGTCACTGGTATAAATCAAGAGCATGCCAGAGGATATAATCAGAAGGAATTACTAAGAATTATCCTCATGTGTGTATTGCCCACTTTAGCTAATCACTGCTATAAAGCATATGCTAGAGGACAGTTAGACACCATTCCTTAGGATTATCTGTAAAAATTTGGGGAGGAGGTGTGGAGAAAAGGCACCTTAGGTGACTTCACTAATGGGCAGGGGCTTGTTCCATAGTCTTTTGATGTCGGCTGCATTCTTTAAATTCTTGCCATTTTTCTCCTGTCAGGGCTTTTGCAGAGTTTGCTTTAAAAATTCAGATAGGTGCTGTTTACCTTTCTTTATAACATTAAGGAGCCCAGAATCGACTACAGAGGCTGCCAGGAACAGATTGAGGGCTGCTAACCTCTGTGGTTTATCACTTCCTGAAGGCTGAAACATCCCAGGAACTCATCACAGACATAGTGTAATTTCCCTGTTAGGATGCCTGCTGTTGTACACACAATCATAGGGAAGTGTGCTCTGGTTATCCCTTAAGTCAAACCTAACAACTTCATTTAACTTGATGAGCTAAAATGAGAAACTCTGTGCAATGGAACATCTACAGGTGCGAGAGTGAGCTAAGGACCAAGAACTGAAAACTCTGAAGAGATAGTGTCATTTACAAATTTTTGTAATTTCGTCTTTTCTGGCACAATTGTCATCTCCTTGTATTAAATGACCTTCTTTCACTGTAGTTAACTCTGTCATTTTAGCTATGTTAAACATATTATTCAGTATATACCCTTGCTCAGATTAAAGAAAACCTATCAAAATGCAGCTTTTTCTAATATGATAGCTTAAAACCCAGAAAGATAAAGATATATCTTTCCAATGTTGAACAAGAAAACACTGCCACCAAGGGCCGGAGTGAGGAGGGACTGAGTGAGAACTAGAGAGATGGCTCAGCTTTTAAGAGCACTGACTGCTCTTCTGGAGGTCCTGAGTTCAAATCCCAGCAACCACAACCACATGGTGGCCCACAACCCTCTGTAATGGGATCATATGCTCTCTTCTTGTGTGTCTGAAGACACCTACAGTGTAATTACATATAATAAATAAATAAATAAATAAATAAATAAATAAATCGTAAAGAAAAACATTGCTAACTTTTTACTCAAGTATTTCTACAACTTTACTTGGTGTTTCTGAGCAGCATTCTGCTGTTGTCAAAGCTCCTCAACAGATGTTTAGCTCCATAAACTCATGTAAGCACAGGGAGATCTGCACATATGTTGGTACACATTTCACTTCCAAGGGAAACATGAACAAAACACTATTAAATAATTGGTTGGATTCGTGTGCATTTTTTCATTAGACAAGTTGTAGAATGCTTGTCTCTGGATTGTGGACTAATTGAGCCTCTCCTATAGACTCGTTTAGAGACATTATTATAAGAGACCAAAAAGGCCTATACTTTTATAATTGTTCAATTATATAGGTTTGAAAACTACAATTATTCAAGAAAGAAGGCTGTGGAATAGAATAGACCTGTCTTGTATCTCAAATAGTCATTTCAGCATTGAAGCATTTTACAGACACAGAGGCCTAAAAATGGATTTTATATAAAAGAATTGAACCAGTCAACAGAAATGAAAGATGCTTTGTTGTTTCTATCTATATTTTCTGTCTTCTTTCCTCTGGTGATTTGAAGTCATTCCCCAAAGCTGTGTCTCAGTGCCCTTCTTCCTTTGGAGAAGCCACACACAGTGGAATTTGTATAATTGCCTGGAACAGTATTATTTTAAGATACTAATGATATGGAATTTAATAAATTGCAGTTTTAGTTTACCACTTTGGGTTCTTATTATTTCAATATTTCCTTTAATAGCATTTTAATTTCATTATGTTTGTTATATTTTTACTAACTTTATTGCTTGCTTTATATCCTATGTTAATTACTTTGTGTCTCTACTAAACTAATTTTCTCCTTCGCTACTCAAGGGAATTTTCTCTCTCACACATGCTGGAATAAAAACCCAACAACCCTAAAATATACACGGTAGCTTAAAGAAACAATAATTCAATTTACTAGAAAAATATCAGACAATAATCATTACTTATTTACAAAGCAGTGGGCCCAGTAATCAAAACAGCGAAAGCAAGGCTATCGACTTTCAGAGCTTACAATAAAGCCAGACCAGAAATAAATAAACACTCAATGATATTATAAATTAAACTTAGAGGAATAAGAAAGTCAAAACAACTGATTATTCAAATGATCGATCAGATCAAGAGGCTGAAGGGTACGGAAGGGGAGAGAAAGGAAGTCATGTGCCAGTGAGATGTTTACAGATGCCTCTTAGACAATCAGTGGAATACAGTGGGAAATGCCATCCAGCAGTGCTAAATCCATCGCCTGACCCTAAGCATCAGAGTTCCTGAGAAAGTAACTCTTGTGTTGTGTTGTGTTGTGTTGTGTTGTGTTGTGTTGTGTGGTATGGTATGGTATGATATGGTATTGTATTGTATTGTACTGTATTGTACTTTTTTTTTTATTTTGGATAGTGTCCTTCTAAGTGGCCCAGGTTGGCCTGAAACCAGGTGGCCTAGAACTCAAGAAATCTGCTTGCCTCAGCCTTGCTGAAGCTGTGATTAAAGGTGTGTGTGCTCCAGAGTGAGGTTCTGCAGTGTGGTTAACTACATTGTTATACCGAAGCAAGGTGAAAACGAACATAGGAGTTTAAAAAGACAAAATGTACAACATGATGCTTTGTCTAAAGCTCCATCTTTGAATAATTTGCATTTTTAGCATTTGCGAGGAGAAAGCGTGGCTCGATGTGTTGTATCTATATAAGCTTTTATGCAACTCTTACAAAAGCCATGCTCATATTCTCACATTATATACTGGAAGACCAGGGATCATATAGGTTAAAAGAAATTCTCTAAAATATTTGATTTAGAAGATGATGCACCCGCTTCCTCCCAGCCAAGCAGAATAGCCAGTGTCTGAACTGTAAACACTGCTCTCTAATCTACTCTAAACCCCTCATCTCTGGCAAAAGAACACTGCTCATATGATGGCCTTTATGGATCTGAGAATTTGTCTCTAATACCCTGAAAGGCAAAACCTTCAGCAATATGGCTTTTTTTCCTTTGTGACCAATCTGAACATTTTAAATACAATGTGCTGTAGGTAATAGAAGTTGATGTATTGAGATACTACTTCTGAATTTCCTTCAGAACAATGACAGGAAAAAAGCCACCATGACACAATATTTGTCATCATCAATTTCAACAAAGATGAATCTATTTTGGTCAATGTTATCAGAGGTTTGTAGCAGGAATTACCATGCTGCAGAAGAAGCAGACAGAAAGAGGGAACTCAATCCAGGTATAACTTTCAAAGATGTGTCCCAGTGACCTGCTCCCTCAGGCAGGAGCTCTTTCCTAGGCCTCCCCCACCACTCTAGCAGCACCAAAGCTGACAAGAGAGCCTGCTGAGTTCTTTCATCAGATGGTAACAATGTGTGACTCCTAAGGCACTGAAATATAACTCACATATATTATAAATTGCCCCATTATTTGTCAATTTGAGTGTATATTCTGGGGATAGATTGAACAAAACTTACATTGCACATGATCAGCAAGTATGAGCAAATATTCAAAGAGAAAAAACAAACAAACCAGCAAACAAACAAGGAAACAAAAACCTAACCAACCCACTAACCAAACTAACAAAAACAGGAGTTCTATTTCCAGTGCATACGTAAGCAAGAATGCATGAAAATAAGAGATGCTACCAACCTCCAGGCAGAAATGTCACTCAGAAATAAATAACAGACATACAGGTAGTAGCAGGGATGTGGCTAACAGAGGCCAGCTGCAGTCATAAAGGGAATTGATCTTCTGAGGAAGAGGAAAATATCAGGGCTGGCTACTTATTAATAATTTATATAGCTTTTCAAATAATTAAGAGTATGATGATCACAGAATGTCTTAATGAGTGTGATAGGAAAATATTCAAAGGGGAAAAAAATCTGTATTGGAGCATGTGGAAGATGATCAAACATGCTCAAGGCAGTTAAATCAGAACACCGGGCTCTTTGGACGTCTCAAAGCTCTGATAGATAATTCAAATGAACAAAAGTTTGTGGCCGAGGAGTAAAAAAAAAAAAACTAACAGTCGCCTAAGTTCTGGAATCACAGGGCATTGAGAAAGGCAGCTACGAAAGAGACAAGACTGCAAAGATGATTTTCACTTAATATGAAATTTTTATTATTTTCAGTCCACTTAGGAAGATTTGCTGCAATTTCAGCGTTCTGGAGACAAATAGGTGTCAGATTGGAAGTAATGTGCTAATGTGAAAGGATGTGAATTTTCAGAGCTGCACAGACTGAGCAATAACTGATATGATAAAGTCCTTTATTCTTGTTAAAGACGTATCATGAAGACTTACCTTCTGTACCACTATGTGCCATTTGCTTAGCTTTCTTACTTGCTCCTACTTTCAGTAATGACCATTTTCAATGTTGCATATCTTTACCTGTCAAGCATAATTATTTTCTTATAGAATTCCTAAATAAGTAAATCGCTCTGCTAAAATTGGAGAATTGCTTTAAAGACTCTTTGGAAGAAGAAACGTGTCTTCAGGATGAAATAAATTTGGCTTCCTATGATTTTGTAATAGTTCTTTGTTTAAAAATGATACTGAATAGACACTATTTTTCAAAGAAAACATCAAACCAGGCAAAACAATCTAGACAATAGCTATACAAAAGCCTGATCAGTTCCAGGCATCTCCAGGGAAATGTATATAGAAAACACAATGAGATAACTATTCATACAAGATTATTATTATTATCATTATTATTATTATTATTATTATTATTATTATTATTATTATTAAAATGACAGGAAACAAATTTAGACAAGAACATGTAAAGAAAGAAAAACTTACACAGTTTTTTATGACTGTAAGTTGGATGTACTGTGTGACAAAGTTCTTCACAGGGATGCTGTTCACCAGAACACATTGCCCAATACTCAGGACGTACAGGAAAACCTAATAGTCACTGAGTGTGGGATATATAAAGAAGCTGTGGTATTTAATCTAAGATGGGTAATAGGAAGGGTGAAGACTGTGACCACAGAAAAGAACCTGAATCACATTAGGGTAATGGAAATATACCAGACACAGGGACAAATACCACATGATGTGAGTGGCAGAACCAGTCCATCCAAACACTGTGGAACATCTAGAGACAAGGAAATTAATTGGGGGATATAGAAGTCAGAGAATAAAATATTGAGGTTATGTACAAAGTAAGTGTACAGGTCTAATGAATAAATAATATCATCAAAATAATATATACTTGAGACATGCCGTAAGTATATTACAATTTCTCTCATTCCAAAAGTACATATGCAATCTTTAAAAAAAAAATGTGAAGTGAAAGATGTGCATAGTAACCTGCTTCATCATGTGTATCGCGAGATATCCTGCTAAATACTCTAAGTGTACAATGTAGACTGGGATCAATGAAAGGTCCGGAGAGACACTCAGGGGTGAGGTCACTTGCAGCTATTGTGTAGGACATGGGTTAGAACACCAACGCACACATCCAACAGCTCACTCCTGCCTGCTATCCTGTTTTACTGCTTCTCATGCCTTCTTGCACCCACTGTGGTCATTCACATGCATGTAGCACACATACACACATTCAAACAAGCCCACACACACCTGAAATACAACAAATTTTAAAAAGAGTAAATCAAAAACAGAGGGTTTTTTTTAATTAAGAAGTGATTAAAAAATTAGAAGAAACAGACATGTTTTCATGTCTTTATTGCTTAATACTCTAGTGTGTATAGGTTCTGTACCAAGGATCTTAATGATGAGTCTATGAGCATTGTTACTGTTTCTTTCTTTCTGCAGATATGACTTTCTTAGTTGCAGTTGGCCAGTCCATAAATGTTAGTGGCCATCTAAAAGTAATAGAGTTTTCTAAATTGTAAAATGAG
This sequence comes from Apodemus agrarius, assembly GCA_964023405.1. Lineage (NCBI taxonomy): Eukaryota > Metazoa > Chordata > Mammalia > Rodentia > Muridae > Apodemus > Apodemus agrarius. The sequence continues at coordinate 119,136,824 of OZ030007.1, forward strand.
ATGTCACTAGCCAGTCTTCTCTTCTATCACCGTTCAGCAACATCTACATCTACATTTTGTTCTATGAAACACATTGTGTTTTGATCTCCATTTTGAACTCATGTCGCCAAAGGAAGACTCTGTGGGACAAAAATGAAAGACAGACATATACTCATGTGGCTAGAGAATATTTTCCCTGACCAGGTACAGCCACGGTGGTTACTCATCTCCAACATAACAACATACCAGTAAGTCATGCCTTATAAATAACAGGTTATTTCTTAAGGTCCAAAGGCTGAGCATCCTAAGAGAGCTTTCTACTGGGTCCCATACTAGTCAAGTACTTTACCAAGTACCTTCTTCCTTATGTGTGTACATGTGGTAAATGTTTCTAGAATATTTGATTCTCATTGTACAGAAAATAATTCCATTCACATGACTCAGCTGTTTCCATGAGGCCTGAGATCTTAGTACTATTGTGTTGTATGTAGTTTTTACTTTAAGAACTGGGAACGGCCGTACTATCAGTCCCCACTCAGATTCCCTTGGATACACACACACACACACACACACACACACACACACACACACACTCGAGCGCGGGCCAGTTAATCTTAAAATACTTTTGCTAACTCAATGACTGGAAACTCCTAAACCTTCCCTGACTCCCCAGGCAAAATCGAATACAGTGGCCATTGGCCACTTTAACGGAAAACTCACTTGGCCGGTTGGCGTAAACTCCTCTTCCTCTCCTCTCCCTGCTTCCTCTAGAGCAATTTTAAATGTCCCGCCCCATCTTCAGTCATTGGTCGCTGGTAGCTTCATCAATCGATCAAGAACCAATTGGGAAACAGAACCACCTACACTATCACAGGTCAGACGGGGTTTGCATATGGAGTTGGGTGGCAGGATCCAAATGGTAATCTCAATCCAGGCACTTGGTGTTATACAATATTACTGCTATGACAATTGTGAAATATGGTGGGCTCATGAGCATGCTCTCCTGATGTTATTACACACGGAGCTTCCAGCAAACAAACAACCCAAGTAACAAGTGAAGCAAATAGTCTTATTTCTTTTATTTTCTTCTAATTTATTTAGTTGTTGTATGTACACATGCATTCATGCACAGGTGTTTCTGTCATGGCTGAGCATGCTGTGGGGTAGATTCGAGAGTCAGAGCACAACTTAAAATTGTTTCTCTAACCACGTGGCTGTGGGATCAAAGACAGATCATCAAGCTTAGCAACATGTATCTTTTTCAGCCAACTGTCTCTAATTTAAGATGGCACTTAGTTTGTTGTTTGTTTGTTTGTTTGTTTGGGAAATGCGGCTTTCACACTGCTGTCTTGCAGCGTCCTATAGTCATGCATCATATGATCAAGTCAACCATCACAGGCTTTCCCTACAGGGCACGAGGAATGGCAGTATAGCACAGGAAAATGTGGATGTTCTGTCCTTACATTCTGCAAAAGAATTTTAAAAATACTTAAACACATATTTGTCGTTTTTGAATATAAGGTATTTAACACATTTTAAAAATTTCTGTCATTTCTTTGTAAAATAAAATTTTAAATTTATGAAAATGTACAAGAATCAATGTTCTGCAACTATGAAGGAGCACATATTTATTATTATCATCATTATTGTTACTTTTTAATGAATATATAAGACAAGTTGACTGAATTGGAATAATCAAATTATGCTTATACTTCTGAGATAATTCATGCTTTATTTTTCATTTGCTTGGTTTTTGTTTCTTTTGTTTACTAATATTTATTTGCATTTTTCCAGACTCTTTTTTATCCTTTGATGTTGTTTTTTATCATATACATACAAGCATATAATCTGAATCAAATCTGCTATTATTTCCTCTCTTCCCCTGTCTCATACAATCACTAAATTTCCATGACAATTTCATGTCCATTTGTTTATTTGTTTGTTTGTTTGTTTAAGACCAACTGACTTCCTTTAGGGCTTCTTGAATGTGAATGGGCATAGGGAAAGTTTTACTAGAGCATAGGCACACTCTTAGGTCCTTCATCCCTGAATAAACTGATTCTTCATTCAGAGGCGTCCACTAATTCCCAAGACCTTTGCTGAGCATGAGATTTCTGAGCCTTTTCTCCATCCATGCTATAATTTTGAAGATATGGTCCTATAAAGATCTTGTGAATGCAGTCATGGTGACTGTGATTCATGTGTGCAATAGCTGGTCATATCTAACTGTTTCCTTCTTCTGTGGAAATTAATTCTCTCTTCATCCTCTGTGTGTCTGTCCATCTTTATCTTTAATACATGAATAGAGGTGTCTCATATGGCATTTTTTTATAAGCGGGTTTTAACTTGCTCTTCTTCCATGTTGTATAATAATTTTTCATTAATATTCATTCTTGGTTTTAGCATGCAAGTAGTCTCAGCTACAGTCACGTTTAGACTCCTGGGATCCTCCCCATCCCAGGTCTCTGGAATGTCCTAGAGAATCCCTCCACCCCAATACTCTTCACCTGCTGCCAATTCTATTCCTTTTCCTGACCCTCTGGTCCTCTATCCTGTCCTTCCCCACACCTGATCCTGAAAACCCCAAATCTCCTCTCCACCCCCTCTCCAACAATGTTCCCCCATCCAGCTGCCTCTTATGACTATTCTATTCCTCCTTTTGAGGGAGATGACTCAGTAAAGGATAGGCTTACACTGTTATTCTTATGAGTTGTGGTAATCGATTTCATTTCCTCTTTGAGTGGATTTTGGGTGACCTAGGGATAGCAGAATAGACTTCTGCATATGTCTAATAAGGGCATTTCAACAGATGACTAATAGAGAGCTATAGCCCTATCTCATTTGATGGAAGCACCATCCTATGAGTTGGCAATCCTCCACTAGTAAAAGGGAGAGTGGGAAAAGCAGAAAGCCACTATTCTTTCTCCGTATCCGGGCCACCTTGATGTAAAATGTCCTAGTGCAGCATCCTCTGTCTGCCATAACATATTGAACATCTGAGACTAAGTGAAAACTAAGTTTTAAAGATTTCTTATGTTTAACGTGAATAAATGGTAACATAAATGCATAAATGTCAGAGATGATCAAATTTCAACAATAGTGAGACTTGACAGTGTTTCTTAACAAACAGAGCATATTGATTATAAAAAAAAAAAATATGTTTACTTCCCCGAGGTCTGTCAGATATAGTCCATGGCTATTGTGACAATCTTTCATTTGTCTTTAAGTAAAAATAAAAAGCCCGGTTTAAAAATATATTGAAATTTTATTATTGTTTTGCAATTTTCTTTCTAAAAGGAACATCCTTGGTCACCAGGGAAATGTATATCAAAACGACCCTGAGATTCCACTTTACACAGATCAGAATGACTAAGATAAAAAAACTAAAGTGAAAGCAGATGCTGGCGAAAATGTAGAGAAAGAAGAACATTCCTCCATTGCTGGTGGGATTGGAAACTGGTACAACCCATTCTGGACATCAAACCCCGACACTAATTGCTGACACCACGATGTGTTTGCAGACATGAGCCTGGCACGGTTGTTTTCTGAGAGGCTCTCCCAGCCCCTGACTTAGACAGATGCAGATACTTACAGTCAACCTTTGGATTGAGTCTGCGGACCCTAATGGAAGAGACAGGGGAAGGCTTGTAGGAGCTGAGGGGGATTGCAAAGCCATAGAAAGAACAACCTTATCAAATTATCCAACTCCTCTGAGTTCCCAGTGACTAACCCGCCAATCAAAGAGCATGCCGGGCCCCCATTACATATGTACCAGAGGATTGCCGTGTCTGGCCTTGGTGGGAGGAGATATGCTTGGTCCTGTGGAGCCAGAGAAGAGGGATGCTGGGTAGGGGGTGAGAGGTAGGAGTTGGTGGGTGGGTGGCGAGGACCCTCTTACAGGCAAAGGGCAGGGCATATGGGGTGGGGGCTCGTGGAGGGGGAACCTGGAAGGGGAACAACATTTGAACTGTTAATACATGAAATAATTATTTAAAAATGAAATTTCATTGGAAGGAGTGCAGAGGAATGCTGTCTTTTAGGTATGACTGATGCATAAACCTGAGGAGAGTTAACTAACCAGTGGAAGAACGTAGGAAAGGATAAACTATTTTATTGAGATAGAGCTAGACGGGCAGTAGAACCGAAGCTTATGGTCTGAACACTTAATCGTGAAATACTACATGATACACAGTCATCATTTCAGGGAACTTGGGCTTGGCTACATTTAAAAGCCAGCATCCACGCTTAATCACATAGTATTAGTTTCCTTATAGTCACAATAAAAATAGCCTTCTTTTTATAAAAAAAGCTTTTATACGACAAATATTAGAAAACAAACATACAAGCAAATGGTTTTGCAGCATTGCACAGGTCGCTTGCTACCTCTCAGGTTACTTCCTGACCCAGTGGCGGCAAGTTCAGAGGTGTGGAGCTCTTCCTCCGTCCATACTGTGGTTTCTGCTGATGCAGATGATACACTGACTCGGGCTACTGAAACGCTTTATACTGCTTTTTAAAACAATACAGGTTTTCATCTTTTATATTTGAATCATATGAATAGATACTCATATGATGTCACCCTTTTGTGAACGCAAATCGATTTGAAAAAAAAATGTTATTCTGTGTCAAGTACACAACCTCAGTTCTTACTAAAATAAATCGGAAAGTAGTTCTTCTTTCAAAACATATGTTAATTACTTTAACATCCATCTCTTAAAGAAAAGTTATTACTTTGGTCAGCCTTGGTATCTTAACATATCTTAAGATGAGTGTGAATTCAGGTATTTCTTTTTTATTCCCACATCTCTCCTAGTTTGGCTTCACAAGATAAACTTTACTTAAATATCTTTCATATTGAAATCTCATATATTTGTGTAGAACATTGTGTTGTCTAATTTCCTCCAGTGTCCCTTGTTTTCATTTCCTCTCCTTCTGGTATTGTGTTTGATGATAAGAATGATTATAAAGCCTTAATACTCATCATCAATGAATATTTATTTATGCTAACATTGATGTTCATTCTCTTGGAACTATACGACCTCTTTGAAAACAGGTGTAGTTCATAATATTCCTTCTTAGCTATGAAGGGTTGTATTATTAATTGTAAGCCGATAGATGTAGATTCTTGCAAAATATTATAATTATAATGAGAAATTATAATTAGAGAGTTTTCAGGAGAATGATTTTTTCTTTCTAAAGAAAATCTGTGTGTGTGTGTGTGTGTGTGTGTGTTTGTGTTTGTGCATGCGTTTGTGTGTGTCTATGTATGTTTTTGTGTCTGTGTGTGTGTGTGTGAATTTTTGTTTGGGTATGTGTGTGTATCTCTGTGTGTGTATATGTGTGTGCATGTATCTGTGTGTGTGTCTGATTGTGTATGTGTGTGTTGTTTGTGAGATAGTGTGTATATATATGTGTGCCTATGTTTTTGTGTCTGTTTATGTATGTCTTCATGTTTATGAGCATGTGTGTGTGTGTGTGTGTGTGATATACTTCACAATAGAAATGGGATATTTTCTTCAAAAGTCACATTTTAATCACTTTTGTGATCTATAAAAAATCTGTTAGAAATTTGCTGAATTGATTTTTAGAGTATAAAGCTCTAAAGACGTTTTTCTGAGTCTAAAACAGTTAAATATTAGGAATATAAAATAAAATATTGTTTAAGTTGTCAATATATTTATATTTGCTTTGCACAGGTAGAAAATCAGACCCTTTTGCTTTATGAGGGACATTCCAAAGGCTCTAAATGGGCTGCTAAGCTTGTTAGTATTCTGATGAATGGTTTATTTGCATACTTGTTTTTCTTCTGGAATTAGTGGAAAGTTTATTAGAGGCTAACATTTTTCAACAGATGATTGTTTTCTCACCTTGTAATAATAAATACAAACATACATAAGACAATTGCAAACCTATTTATTGTTTTAAATATTCACAATTAAATAATAAACATTTTAGAATATGCTTAGATAAATTAAATAGTGAAATCTCAGAGAATATCTTCAGAGTAGGGAGATTATTTCAGCTTCTTGGAACAGTGTTACCATGCTACTGGGATCAATTTCTCATGTGGGATTTTGACTTCTCATTACTCACTGGCATTCTGTGATGCCTCAATCTTAAGAACTATTGGGGGGGAGAGGAATTATGGGACATAGGGAGGGGGGGACTGGGAAAGGGGAAAGCCTTTGGAATGTAAACATAGAATATAGAAAATAAAAATTAAAAAAAAAAGAACTATTAGTGTTTTCCAAGATGGCATGGTATAGAGTTGCACATTGTTAAATTGACATACTTCACAGTAGCACAGCATTCTGAGAATCAGTGTGCTCCCAGATCCATATGCTTTAAATCATTATGTTTAAGTAATAAACATGTTCCTTTAGAGCAGCCAAAGCTTGTCAGAAACCATGGGCACATAATACTTTACCTCCAGGAGACTGCTTAAGTAAACAATCCAGGGAGGCTAGAGTAAGGACTCAGATCTTAGTAGTCTGTAGAATAGCAAGGACAAGGGTGTCCTCCTGGTTCTCTTTCTGGGCTGTACCACTATTGGTTGGTGAGCTCTCACAGAGGAGGAAAGCTCTAAGGCTTTGAGTCAAGCACTTCATTTGAATTTCAGCACTCAATCAGCTGGAGTAAAGCTGTGGAAGCATTCACAAAGATAAGTTCTGAGGTTCCAGAGAGATATGCAATTTGCAGATTTTATCACAGGGAACAGTCAGCCAGTCTGAGAAAAAAAAAGTGTAATCTTCAATCGTTTAAATATTTTGCAAAGTCAGAAGAGTAAATTGATCTGCGGAGTAACAGTTTGGAATGAGAGCACCACAATTTACTCTATCATTGAACATTAAAGAGTGTTCATTAGGAATGATTATGTTTCTGCTTTTTTAATGCGTGTAGATGTATACATTTTGCTTCTTAATTGTGATTTTGGTTTTTCAGGTCAGACACTATTAGAGTGGAATGGCTAATATCGGCATTTCTACTCCTTAAGGTATTTAACAGATCTGAGTGTGTCTAATGGACTATTGCATGCCAATTTATGTATATTGTGCAATTTATTGATTCAGATTTTAATTTGAAATACAGTTTAATTTTGTTCACAAATGTATACTTTATTGTCTTACTATATATTTACATATGTGCACTATACAGTAAGCAGACTTTAGAACAAAAGATAAATATAGGAAAAATAATGATAATAAGGAAGAAAATGGAGGGAGGAAGTGGAGAAGAAGGAAAGAAAAACTGAGGGAGGCAGTTGGAAGATGAAGATAGAGTAGGATATGAACATACTTTGTTGTATGTACTAATAATTCTCAAAGAATAAAAATTATTTTTGCTTACAAAGTTGATTCCTGGTTGCCATAGGCAGAAGTATTGCAATGTCACAGTGAGAAGCAGGTTAGAGTATACAGAAGAAATATTTTGAAATTGATAACTGTACCAACCAAACCTGTATTGCTTTGTTTTAGTCCTCCACATTTCCAGAGTAGATATGTCCAAGGTAAAGTGGACATGAGTTTATTGGTTGAATTTCTCATTAGAGCACAATAAGTCATTGTTCAATGTCTCATTTAGAATTTTATCTGAGCAGTTTACAGATAATGTGTCAATGTTTGTGGGAAAGATTATATATATATATATATATGTATATATATATATATATATATATATATCATACAGCAAGAGAAGTTACTTATGTCTTAACAATCAAGGTGCTGAATTCACTGTGGATTAAAACATGGCTTCTGTGCCTTTTTGTTGTTGTTGTTGTTTTGTTTGTTGTCTTGTAAATATCCTGCTCATGTAAATATTTGCAAATGCAAACATCCTACTTCATGTCACTATCAAATCTTAGACATTAATGTCCCTGTGATGGTAGAAATAAGACAGGCAATGATCTGTATTCAGTGGCAACTAGAAATATATGAACCCATTATCATTCATTGCTTTAGTTACCAAATTTTTAACTGTCTTATGTAATAACAAAATTGTTTTTACTATTTAATTTTTTGGGTAACATAGAAGAAAGAGGAGATTGGATAAATTACTTGCCTAAGTGAAAAGTGCACAGAAGTAATGATTAAAACAATACAGGTAGGAAAATTTATGTAAAGTTGCAGTAACTTTACATTTGTGGCAAAACTTATAGGGAATAATATAAAATAATTTATTATTCATGAAAATGAAAGTATTAAGATAGAATGAAGCACAGAGTAGTAAAAAAAATTCATGCATATTAATGTCTCTATGGAGACATAGATGAAAAATAGAATAAAATCAGTATTCAAATCATTTTTATAGAAAAACATATATTTTTGATCAACTATGTGAGATAATTGATTAGTTTCTATGCAAGCCAGAAGATGAACATATGAGAACAGTAATAGGTAAGCAAACACATATGGAAGTAGACATGCACTACTGTTCTTCAAAAGAACTAAGTTATACGACAATACAAATTATAAAAATGCAGTGCTGGCTAAATGGCTTAGTGGTTAAGACTACGTACTGCTATTTGTAGTGGTCATGAGTACGGTTTCCAGCACCCATGTTGAGTGGCTCCTAGCTGTTTGTAATTACAGCTCTAAAAGATTCTGAAGTCCCAGAGGGCACCTAGACTCAGATGACCAACTCCCCAGAAAACACAATACACACAGATATAATTACAAGAACAAATCATTAAATTGATTGTATGTTTAAAAACAGAATCTAGTAGAAAAATAGATAACATTTAAATTTATTTTAACACAAGATGCAAACTCATAACAAATAGTCTTAAAGATAATTGATTTGGTCATGTAATTTTTTTCAAATAGGGTGGGAACTGGGAAAGGGGAAAGCCTTTGGAATGTAAACATAGAATATAGAAAATAAAAATTAAAAAAAAGAAAAGTAATAGCTATTATTTGAAAAAAATATAGTCAATTAGAAAAAGATAAGAATAGGACTTACCATTTGAACAATGATGCAAACTGATTATACAATAGGAGGCCAACAGATAAATAATACATGCATGAATAATTAATAGCCCAAATTAATCATGATCAAAATGATAATAAATATCACTCATGACATCAAAATATGTAGGTTATACATGCTTAATATATCAGAATTTGAACAGAATAAAACAGTGTGTGAGAACTAGGTATCATTACAACCCCACTGGGCAGCACTATTTAAAGTAACCAGGCATCTATCTTACTTGCTGAGCTGCATTAGGTGTAATTGTATTCCATAGAATTCCTTTATATTGCATGCAGAGATACTCATAAATTGGTGTATTTTAATAATAATGTCTTAATAAAATATACAGACATGTAGAGTCAGTCCAATTATCATTAAGTAAATAGCTAATTTGTTCAATATCTCATTAAGGGTTACTACACTGCTTTTGTGTTGCTGAAAAACAGGACCCTACAAATTTGGTCTAACATAAAAACGAAAAATACATACATTCAGGGAAACTTTATCCTGAAATAAATGACCTCCTTAAGGTAGAGATATTATCAGAATGTAAATTGTAGGTCCCAATTTGTACACCATTGTTACATTTCAGTTTACAATGTATGGAAAAAAATTCAGTCACAAAGTTAACAAATCATATCTCAACAAGATTCTAAAGATTCATGAATTACAGAACACTTACATTAAATCTGAATAAAATATCACTATGGCTTCATTCCAACTTGTGGAGGTGAGATAAAATAAAAAAAAATGAAAAGTTGACTGACCCACTAACTAACTAACTAACTAACTAACTAACTAACTAACTAACTAATTAGTGTATGACAAGAATATGAATGGTCAAGGAGTCCTGGTTTATCACTCTTAAATCCGTGGCCTTCAGTATGCTTCAGAAAGAACAACTGAGCTGATTGACAGCCTTGGCCCTTCATTTCAGAAGGTTATAGTTGCATTACATTTTCACATGGGAAGAACAAGTGATTTCTTTCTTTCTTTTTTTTTTTTTGGTTATTTTATTTATTTACATTTCAAATGTTATTCCCCTTCCCAGTTGTCTCCTGCTACCCCTCCCTCTATGAGGGTGATCCCCTACCCATCTACCCACCCACTCCCACCACCCTGCCCTGGCATTCCCCTAGACTGGAGCATCGAGCCTTCACAGGACAAAGGACCTGCATATGTATCCTCTCCTACATATGTAGCTGGAGCCATGGGGCCCTCCATATGTACTTTTTGGTTGGTGGTTTAGTCCCTGGGAGCTCTGGGGGGTGGGAGGGGCGGTGTCCAGTTGGTTGATATTGTTGTTCTTCCTATGGGGTTGCAAACTCCTTCTGCTCCTTCAGTCTTTGCCCTAACTTTCCACTGGGGTCCCCTTGCTCAGTCCAATGTTTGGCCGCAAACATCTCATCCATATCTGTATTGGTCAGGCTCTGGCAGAGCCTCACAGGAGACAGCTTTACCAAGCTCCTTTCAGCAAGTGCTTCCTGACTTCAGCAATTGTTTCTGGGTTTGGTGTCTACAGATGGGATGAATCCCTAGGTGGGGCAGACTATGGATGGCCTTTCCTTAAATCTCTGATCCACTCTTTGTCCCTGCATTTCATTTTGACAGGAGAAATTCTGTCTTACTATTTTTGAAGCGTGAGGCCACATCAAAGTGGGGGCATGCCTATCCACTAGATATAGTCTCTTCACATTCTAGCTCCCTTTTGTTGGGTATTTTGGCTAATGTACACCCTGTTGGGTTCTGGGAACTTTTTGGGTCCCTGGTATCTGTGATTTTCTAGTGGCTTTTCCCAGTTCCTCCTCCCCCACTGCTACACACCTCCTTTCAAATTTCTGACCCTCTGCATTTTGGTATGCATCAAAGATAAGACAGTATCTAGAAAACAAACATTTTCTGTACTATCAGAGTATTTGTCTCCTTTTCAGGTAAACAGGGTTCTATCAAATTCAAGTTTCTCTTATTTCTGATATACCCTTCCCAGAAATGACTTAGTTCGCAGCCTCCGAGATTGTCTAATCTTACTGCCGACAACTAAATTCATGAGAGTACTAAAAGAAGTAATCATTTTAAAAATAAGTTATGTTTATTTCCTCTATAAAAGGCAAATATTTTGACAGGTTTATCCATTCATAAGAGTTCTTTTTAGTAGTTGGTGTATCTTTGAGAAAAACAAACATCTGTGTATCTAAACATAGAATCGTCTTCAAGCCTACAGCATAAAGGTTAGAGATGCAGTGTTGCTAAGGAGAAACAGAAATGACAGCATAACAAGCCACAGACGTGGAAAGGAAATTTAGTGCTAATTCACCTTATAGAAAAATGCTTGTTGTGTGGGCATGTATTGTTCTATCAAAAAGATATAATAAACAAACTATTAAGATATTTTAACTAAAATAATTCAATTATTGATAAACCTAAGAGCACTCTCCTTTATCTGTCTTTCTCGCCTCTGTCTCCCTCTGACTCTTTCTTTCTCTATATTTCTGTACCCAGAGGACAGAAGTCAACATTACATTATCTTCCTTAATAATTCCTTCACTATATTTTTCAGACAGTGGCTCTCACTGTTATATAGAGTTAGCGATGTCAGCTAGACTGGTTTATCAGGTAGCTCCCAGTATCCATCTCTTTACCTACCTCTTGCCTGGAGATTACAGATGTATACAGACACGCATGGCTTTCACATATGAGTTAGGGATCTAAATTGATGTCTTCATGAATGTATCATTTCATAGTTAGCATCAGGTGTCAACTTGACACAAACATACACACACCTAAGGAAGAGGGAGTCTCCAATGAGGCATAGCCCTCATTCGATTGGCCTGGGAGTGTGTCTAGGGAGCATTTTAAAATTGAGAATAGTGGAGGAGGGTTCATCCCACTGTGCACATACCATCACTGAATAGAGGAGCCTGGGTTGTATTCAACAGTAGGTAAGCAAGCCATCCAAACAACCGGGAATTAGTGTTGAATTTTGGCCATGTCTTCCTTCTGTGGTGGACTATGTGTTGTAAGAAGAAATACACTGAGACCTAAATTTGTTGAGCACATTAATCCAAAACAAACCAGGACCTGAAGCAAGTGCTTTCCTCTGGGCTATTTCCTCAGATCATCCAGAAGACTAAAAGAAAAAAATAAATCTTTTATTTTTTATTTATTTTATTTATTTTAAACTCCAAATTGTATTCCCCTCTCAGTCCACCCTCTGACTGTTCCACGTCCCATGCCTCCTCCCAACCTCCCTGTCTCCATGAGGATGGTCTCACCCAGACCCCACCAGATCTCTAAACTCCCTGAGGCCTCCAGTCTCTTTAGTGTTAGGTGCATCTTCTCTGACTAAAACTGGACTCAGCAGTCCTCTACTGTATATGTGTTGGGGGCCTCATATCAGCCGGCGTATGCTGCCTGGTCAGTGGTCCAGTCTTTGAGATATCTTGGAGGTCCAGGTTAAATGAGACTGCTGGTCCTCCTACAGGCTCCTCCTCCTCCTCCTCCTCCTCCTCCTCCTCCTCCTCCTCCTCCTCCTCCTCCTCCTCCTCCTCCTCGGCCTCTTCTAGCTTTTCCTTAATCCAAACACAGGGGTCACCAGCTTATCTTCATTGATTGGGTGCAAATATCTGCATCTGACTCTTTCAGCTGCATGTTGGGTCTTTTGCATGGCAGTCATGCCTGGTCCCTTTTTGGGAGCACCCCATAGCCTCAGTAATAGTGTCAGGCCTTGGGACCTCCCCTGGAGTGGGATCCCACTTTGGGCCTGTCTCTGGACCTTCCTTTCCTCAGACTTCTCTCAAATTCCATTCCTGTAGCTCTTACAGATAGAAACAATTATGGTCAGGGTTTTGGCTGTGGGATAGCAAACTCTCCCTCACTTGATGCCCTGACTTTCTGATGGAGATGAGCTCTACAAGTTCGCTCTCTCTCCTGTGGGGTGTCTTATCTACAGTCCCTCATTTTGAGTTCAGTTTTCCTTGAAAATATCTTATGCATCTCAAAAAATATTCACATATCCAATATAAGCTTACATAAATAAAACTCATAGTTATTATTGTATTAAACAAGGATTTTTCCTCAAAAAATATAAAAACATAAAACACATATTGGCTAAGGAAGGAAGATGTAGTGTATTCCAGCAGCAGAGACTGACATTACCTAGAAGTTTTTAAGCAACTAAAATAGAGTCATTAATCAACTGCTGTATTCCTAATCATTCATTGTTCTTGTCATTTCTCTGCAGAAGTGATCGTGACATCTGGTTTTATATGGTTAATGAGTATGAAATGAAATTGAATTTCTCTTTCCCTAGGGCTCCATGTCCTTTCCCTACTCCCATAGAAGAAATAAATGCATAAAATCAGAAGCTATTTGATATCCATACACTAATGCCAAATAGTCACAGTACAGCTTTTTACTGTTGCCTTTAATGAGGTGTTTTCTGAGCCTGAAATAATAATGATGAATTTACTCAAATTGTGACTACCCAGAAGATACTGAAATAAAGTCTGTGGCTAGAAACCAGTGAAGTATCCATGTTAGCCCATGTTCTGTGCTACTATGATGCTATAGGATGTCATTTTACTACATCTTCACAAAATAATTTATCATTTCCCATGTTGCAAAAAGAATAGAAGCTTTAAAAACCAAACTTTTTTCCATGGTTGGAATGCATCAAACAATAAACTGGCTACCCTCACCACCTATGATGATGATGATGATGATGATGATGATGATGATGATGACGATGATGATGACGACGATAATGTCTTTTTATTAATGTACTCACAATGAAGGAAACTATTTTTTGGGTCATGCCTCCACATATGCTTCAGAGGACCTTACACCATTGCATAAATTAAAACCACACAATATTCTTGTCTTCTGTGGGACTATGAAAGGCAGTCTGTGGCCTGGTTGAATGAGGCTTTCTCAGGAGACCCAGTGGAATATTCTACAAGGGATGGAACCTTGAGCCATGCTCCGAGACACTTAGGCTCCTGACACCAGCTCCATACTCCTGACTCCTCAACTCCATAATCCTGTGGCCGTCAGCTACACACATAGGGCTAGGACCCTAGTTTTCTGGCTAGACTCCACCCCCACAGTCACCTGGCTACAGCCAGCTTTTCCCCACCCCACAGTTACCTGGCAACAGCCAGGTGGCCAGCCCACTATAATAGGGGATGCTTGGTCCCTCCTAGCTCTCTTGCCCTTCTCTTGTTCATGCTCTCTCTTGTCTCTTGCCCCCATCTTCCCCCTCCTTATTCTCCCCTCTTTCCACATGGACATGTTCATCTCTCACCCCTATATCTCTTTCTTTCTTTCTTTCTTTCTTTCTTTCTTCCTTCCTTCCTTCCTTCCTTCCTTTCTTTCTTTCTTTCTTTCTTTCTTTCTTTCTTTCTCCACTTCTCTATCTCTTTTCCTTTTCCTGCTTTTCTATAATAAAACTTTAAAATCATGGACTGTCTCTTCTCTAAACCTGCTGTATTGAAGAAATGGAACAGGTGTCAGCATCTCCAGTCACCAGAAAGAACCCAGGACTTCCCCACAGGGCTGAGCCTCCTCCACAGGTACTCGGGCCTCAGCACCACAGGATCAAGTCTGGATTTCTCCTAGCCTGGTAGTCTCCCTACACAGGTACACAGGCCCTGCCCCACCATTCCCTAAGGTCTTCTGTAGTAATTGTTAATATTTACCATGTTCGTGGCCATGTAGACTGGGTATCACATTGCTCAGATTTAAAATTAAATGTTAATGTCATATTTAGGTACTCTTAGAATTATTCCCACTCCTTAAAAGCATGGTATTTATACTTGAATACCGTGAGCAAGCCAAACCTTATTTTACTGTCCTATAACCCAGGCTGGCTTTTTACTAACCCTCTGTCTTGTTAAGTGATACATCTGCTGTCTTTTATGCTAACAAATCCAATGGGCACTATTATAATCAACATTGACGTGAAAGCAAAGGAAGGTCCTGATATTATATATCAGTTATAATAATACATTTGCTTCATAAGGTTTTCATCTCCAATTTACATTTCTATTACAATATTTTCAATATTCATCATTTTGCAATTCTTGTATAGTTTCTTCTTGCCCATATCTGCTGATTGCCTAGATGATGCCAAAGGTTTGCAAAATCTTGTTATATGACTCTTTTCCTCTTATTTACTCTATATTTCCTATTTAGATAAGTCATAAGAAAGCACTGATTTATAATATTCTGATATTTGTAAATTAGTTTTACCATTAAACACAAAATGGAATCCTTCCATTTTCAGCATATTTTATTCTTAATTTTACTTCATTTAAGTGTCTCATTCTCTCTGTTGAAATGACTTATTTATGTCCTCTCTACCGTGTATCACATTCTTTTTATATAGATATGAATTCTTGCTACTTGATCCCAAAGCCCACCTCAGATGCCTCTCCTGTCACTCTTAGGTATGTGCCCTCAGTGCACCAATGCTACATCTTAGATTATTGTTTTTGAGACTGCTCTACCATTGTTTCTCTCAGGGCAACCAATTCTTGTATTTATTAAGCAAAGGCAATGAATTCACACAAATCTGCATGTAAGATTCCCACCAAATCCTCTTCCTTAATTAGAAACCCTTTTCTAACAGGATGCCAAAAGTGCTCTTTTGGACCACAAAAGTCTCAAATGACCAGGACTCCACCTTTAAGAATTCCTACCTCATAAATAACTAATCCTCATATATATATATATATATGTGTGTGTGTGTGTGTGTGTGTGTGTGTGTGTGTGTGTGTATGCATAAATATAGTCACAAATACTATTCTCTTAAACCATCTTAAAATATCATCTTAAAATATCAAAATCATCTAAAAATACAAAATCTAGGCTAGATTCAGCTAATCATTTCTTTTCCACACTAAAGGTAAGAGGTATACTAGAAGGCAAATACTTAGTATGTGAAAGCTTCACTCTAGAAGCCACATCTGTAGTTGGGGAAAGAGTTGCCTCAATTGGATCCTGGTCCCTTTCTTCTAATGGTTAGGATTTACCTCTAGAGCAATCCTAGCATTAGTACAAAGTATTCAGTAAGATCAGTCATGGAAAGCAATCTTTGAAAGTACTGGGACCTTTGGAAATTTCACTTCTACCCTTCTTTTTTTTTCTATATTCTTTGTTTACATTCCAAATGCCTTCCTCTTTCCCAGTTCCCCCCTCCCTTTCTTAATGGTCGAGACTATCAGCATGTCCTTAGATTCAGAATGTGAAAAAATAGACCTTACTTATTGGTCGGAAAAATGTCAATGAATTTGTGGACAATTTTATTCAGCCACAATCTCTAGGAGATTCCTCTTCTGGCTTACTTACTTAATGTAGTGTCATCTGCTCTTCATCATTCCTAGAAGGCAATTTCAGCTTTATATGCCTGTGGGTTTTGGTCTACCTAATATTGTTATGTAGTTTTAGAATGTATTTTCTCTTATTTGCCTTTCCCTACATTATATATTTGCATTTGCATTATAGTTACTTGTAAACCACAATCAGGAAGAGAGTGAGTCTCTGTTTTACTAACCTAGTGCAGAACATTACTGATAATCTAGCAGGCAGTCCTTCTGTAGATGTAGTTTGAATAAGTATATTTTCTAGTAATTAATAAATAAATATTTTATTAAAATTGTTCATAAAAGAATAGCTCAGTGAGTATATCTTTTATAAAAATGCATATGAAAAGAAGTAGAAAATTCAGTTGTCACAAGGCTGGTGCAAGTCACTCCAGGCATGGAAGCGTAAGCTTCAAAGGGGAACAGGATGTATTAATAGAAGGTGGGTTGCACAGAGCAGGTCTGTGCCTTCACACAAGCAGGTCTCCTCACTAGGAGAAGTTAGCTTGGCTCTGAGAGCTATCTTTTGAGCAAGACAGAGAACAACATGAGGCTGTGACAGTGCACCATCTGAAGCACTTGAGGGAACTTGGAATGCTCAGCTTCTCAAAGCCTGGGAGACAGATATAATTGATATCTTCAAGTGCTGAGCAGCTGTCACACTTAAGATTATGTCCTCTATTTTCCTAAAGAAGTCTGATTAATCACATGTCAAAGATGAATTTCACAATTAAAACGACACTTAGAATACTCTAAGGAGGAAAAAAGATTTAGACTCTTTCAGCTGGCATTTCCTTAGGTTCTGAAAGTTTCTCCTTCATCTCACGTCAGTGTGTATATTTGGAGATTCCCTATAAATTTTGGTGCAGGAGTTTTGTTTGCTTTTGGTAATAATAAGAGAGTCAGTTAAATTCCCCTCTTTATGTCATGGTAATCATCTATCCACCATGTTTTAGCTATGCTTTGAGTAGCTAGACACTGTCAGGGCTCACGTGTGCAGTAATGAGGAAAACTAAGGTGGACCCATTTGCTTTGGCTTCTTCTTGTTGCAGACAGTACTCTGGAACTGAGAATATAATTCAGCAAACTCATTAACAATAAGTAATCGAGCATTGTTGTTCTTACAGAGGATTCAAGTTCAATTCCAAGTACCAACACCATGGTTTATAACCATAAGGGAACCCTATTCCTGGAACTCTATGGGCATGTGCAGGGTTCCACATACAGGCTCTCAAGCAAAGCACTCATACACATAAAATACATTAAAATATTTAAAATATATGAAATCTGTTACATAGTTTGTCACCTTGATCTAAAACAGGTTCTTTTTATATTTTAAAGTGATATTTTGTACATGTGGTAGTTAATATTTTCAACTTGACAGTATCTAGAACCACCTAGAAGAAAAGTCTGTGGTCATGCATATCAGCAAGGGATTAGCTATTTTATCTGAAGAAGTGGCACTACTTTCCTCAACTCTTGCTGGTGCCATTGCATATGCAGGGTGAATGAGTTGAATAATAAAGAGAAAATAGTCTGAGGACCAACATTCTTTTCTCTTTACTTTGTGACCACAGATATAATATGACTCATGATCCAGTGTCATGGCTTCTACACATCAGACTATTTTGTAAGCTTAAACTTTTTAATTTTTTCTTTTCTTTTATATATATATATATATATATATATATATATATATATATATATATATATATTCTATATTCTTTGTTTGCATTCCAAAGGTTTTCCCCTTTCCAGTTCCCCCCCCTCACCATATGTCCCATAAGTCCTCTTACCCCCCCATTCTCCAATCACCCCCCTCCCCACAATTTCTCTGTTCTGGTACTCTCTTACAAAACAGGATTTAGTCTTTTCTGGACCAGGGTCCTCTCCATCCCTTTTCTCGGGAATCTTTTGCTTAGCTAATTGTGTCTTGAGTATTCAGAGCTTCTAGGCTCATTAATATCCACTAATCAGTGATTGCAATTCATGTGAATTCCTTTGTGATTGGGTTGACTCACTTAGGATGATATTTTACAGACCCAACCATTTGCCTACAAATTGCATGAATTCATTATTTTTAATTGCTGAGTAGTATTCCATTGTATGAATATACCACATTTTCTGTATCCATTGCTCCACTGAGGGACATCTGAGTTCTTTTCAGCTTCTGGCTATAAGCTTAAACTTTTTTAAACCTACCTTTATTAAGTGTTCAAGAATGTTTTGACCCCCTTCTAGCCCACTGTCCAAAGGTAGGGAAAGAAAGACGGTAAACATGACAAGAGGATATGGACCTGTTTAGAAGTAGTTTGTTGGGGCGATTCCAGTCTCTATTTATCAGGATGCCCGCAGTTCAGTTCAGTTCAGTAGTGTCAGGATACCAAACACAAATCTGAAGCAGTGGCACGATCCAGCAGAAACAGCCAGGCCTCTGCTGAATCAGCTTGAGTCAGCAGGAGCAGCCAGGAGCAGCCAGGTTGCCAGAAGTTCTCTGCTGTGCCTCTCTCAAAGAATTGAATATCAACAAAGATGAAGACACAAGGCAATGAAGCATTGCAAGGGTAGCCATGCAAGTGTGCCATCACTGTCCCTTATGTCCTATTCATACTTTCTCCAAACATCATGTGTCCTCACACAGATCTTGCATCAGCAAAAGACTATGTAAATCTGTCTTAGCAAAACACCAGGTGAATCTGCATCACATGACATACCCAGAAACTTCCACTTTATTGTCTCCCTTGAGAGAGTAAGTCATGATAAACCTTTCCTTCCTTAAGTTTCTTTTGTAATATATCTTGTTATTTTGTATGATTAAGTAATCAAAACTTGCAAATTTTTAGTTAATTAATTATTTGAAAAGTGGCATACATTTCCTGAAAGCTCATATTCAATTTTATAATGGGGTTAT
Organism: Apodemus agrarius; assembly: GCA_964023405.1. Lineage (NCBI taxonomy): Eukaryota > Metazoa > Chordata > Mammalia > Rodentia > Muridae > Apodemus > Apodemus agrarius. The sequence goes on from OZ030007.1 coordinate 119,156,045, forward strand.
TTTTAACTTTTAAATTATGTTCTGTCAGCATTATCGCTTGGGTGATATTTCCCTATCCTGAAAGAAACTTAAGAGTTTGCTAATTTTGTCTCAGGGAAATAAATTCTATGGTGTATGTGAATAGGAATCAGTTGTATGTGAGAAATGAATTTTGCTTCAATGTGAACCTCTAAGAATGTTAAAAATATTTTAAAGAAATCCTAACACTTTAAGGTTATTTGTGAATCTTTCTTTGAATATATTCTTTGAATGATTTTCAGTCCTACATGATTAAATTGTAGCAAATCTGATGACTGTATCTGTCCTCTGAAATGTGGTATACCACAGCTGTTGACATGCAAAAATAGTTAAAACACTATGTCCCAGCTCATTTGACAAAGTTGTGAGCCTACTCACATTTAGGTATCTTTTTATAGCATTACTGATTGTTTCTTTTAGTAATTTCTTTGAAGAACATAACATAATTTCTTGGAATGACAGAACACATGTTGATAGTAGAAATAATAAGTATTTTCAAAAAGCATGTAATAAAATAGTCTGTAGAAAGTAGACACTAATAGAAAGTGGAATTCAAAATGATTTAACACTTTGTAGCTTTTATTTACCTTTTCAAAAAAGAGATCCTACAAATATAATTAAGGCAGCATTATCTCCTATGACATAATTATGCTGTGCATATTGTTCGTGAGTTCTTTCTTTTAACATTTGACAAAAGCATGTTTAAATCTCATTTTTAATAACCAAACAAAAAATAATAGTATCTAAAATCCCTCCATTTCGCCAGTGTCAACTTGCTATACAAATAACTTAGTATTTTCCTCTTCTATTTCATAATCCAAAATTCCAAATGCCACATTTATTTTACTTTACTCATTACTTAGCCCATTTTCATTTATGAAGCAACCTCAAATTCTGCTTACTTGGGTAAAGAAATAATTGTTACTTAATTTAATTCACCCAATGTTCTGTATGAGTTAAGATATAGTATTTAATATTTTTTATTAACTATATTGCTTATTCTGTTTATTGCCACATAAATTGATTAGAACAGATAGGTTTTTCAGTCTGGATTTAGTCTGTTTGTGTTGATTATTGTTCATTTATCCTTAGAAAACATGAGAGATCTGTGAGGTCCAGTCTACTCTCTTCTTTCTGTGTTAAAGTTATGAGTCAGCCAGGTATTTCGTGCTATGATCACCAGAGATCGTAGCAATGCTGTTTGACTGAAGGAGGCAAAATAGCAAAATTGGACCCAGAGTCTTACTCCTCTGTGTTTACATATCTACTGCTAATGTATCAATTACATTTACAATTATACATTAGTTATTTACTTTATAAAATGAACACTGGAAGTTACATTTTTATTATAATAAAATCTTTCTTTTTTTGGGGGGGTGGTGAGACATGGTTTCTCTGTATAGCTCTCTCTGGCTGTACTGGAACTCACCCTGTAGATCAGGCTGGCCTCGAACTCAGAAATCCGCCTGCCTCTGCCTCCCAAGTGCTGGGATTAAAGGCGTGCGCAACCACCACCTGGCTCTTTCTTCATTCTTTTGCTTCACTTCTCTTCCATTGTCCTTAAACTGAAAATTATTAAATAACACTACCAAAACATTTGTTTCCATAACCATGACTTTTATGTTCTGTTTGTTCATCTATTCTTAAGCTTTGAAAGCAATAGCACTGACATTATTAATGTGACCATGTTAACTAATAAATAACCTTTTGCATGGGCAGACATGGTTGATTGCCTGGTCCCCAGATGATGGCCTTCTTCTGGCAGACTGGAGGACCTTTCCAAGGTAGGGGCTATGTGGCAGAGACTGGTCACTAAGGAAGGACTTGACAAATTGCACACTGCTGTGTTTGCCTTATGGACTCAGCTTCCTCTTCCACCATATTCTGTAACTGCCTAGTATTCCTTCTACATCACAGACCCATGCACTCTGCCATGCTATCATGGATGAAATTCTCATGAAACTTCCCATAACATGAATGATTTATCTAATAAAATTACTGAGTACTTTTGAGATATCCTTTCATTCTTTTGAACCACAGATGTCTTTTCTAGTAAAGGTAATTGGAAAGCTAATGTGTTCTATAACCACTACAATCATCATGTGATTAAATAATGAAGATATTTGTTTGCTTCCATTTCCAGTTTTCCAGTTTAAGAAAATCATCACTAATTTTGCTCTATAATTACTGAAAAAAGTCATGAATCTAAATTTTAATATGATTGCAAAGATAGGGCAATAAGACTTTGTTTCTTTTCTTATATATTTTTATACTCTGTGGATAAAAATTTCATTGATATTTTACTAATATTTCCCTTGAAAACCATAAACACTATTATACATATGTAATGCATTCATATTTTTATGGTACCTCTTTCTGTATTCTCCAGTAGTCATATTAGTGTATGAGTTAAAATATTTTAATTTTAATCTGTAATCATGTACAAATATCTTCCTATTTCACTTTGAAGATATATAGCAGTCTAGTTTGCCTGTCATGAACATTTAGTTTATTTTGGGCAAAGAAAACAAATATATACATTGTATATATTATATATTATAAATACATGTAGAGAGAAATATAATGTAAATGTATAACATATATTTATATTATATTATCTATATATGTTATATTATTATACAATATATTATACATTGTATATATTATATTTCAATAAATTTTTTAGAAAAAATTTAGGTAACTTCCAAGGAGAAATTGTTATATAAAGGAACTTAGTTTTTCCCTAGTTTATAAATAATTCTTAGAAATAATATGTCTGTACATGAAGTGATTATGCTCCTTGTAGCCACATATACTCTGTTTCTTATATTTTAATATCGTATTCTTTTGAAAAAGAACATTCAGTTCATCATGCTTAGAGGTGACAAATAATTCTGTTGAAAATGTTGTACACAAGGCTACTATTCCTGCCCCAAATTTAAGTAACATTATTGACATCAGGTGCTCAATATTTGTGTGACTTTGATGTTAATACTGATTTTTAATTGGAATTAATTATTTGGCCATTTTCCCACTGGTAAACATTTCTTTATTGATAGTTCTTCATGAGCTATGGATTATCAATCTACTTGGCTTCAGAGGGTCTGCAACTCTAAGGCAACTTTAATGAAGGGAGGCTTCCCGCATGATGGAGTTCAGTCAACTCGATGTTCGCATCCGTATATTTTGCTGAGGCCTAGTATAAAATGTTGTTTTTGTCTTCTCAATCACATGTATAAAGACCAGAATCAAGGAGTGGCCGTCTTCACAACTGAGTGTTTGGCAAAGCTTCCAGAATGGTCATAATCACATTTGCAATGTTAGTAAAACAAGTGCCCCCATCATTGTAAGATGACCATGTTGCCCTTTGTCCATCTGGGTCAGGACCTATTTCTTTGAGAACCATTTCAGAACACCAGAGCCACTGGAGGGTTAAGGAGTGTGGATGACAGCAGTTAACTAGCACAAAGCACCTGTCAGATGTCCAGCTGGCTCACACATAACTGAGCATAAGGCTGACTGGCTCTCTGCCCAGAGATTCTAACGGATCCTGAAGGGTGCCATATTGACAATTATGGATATGCAAAACTGTTCACACACATAAGGTGAAGAGCTGACTTATTTTGAGCACGTCTTTATGCGATTTATTGGATGGCATATGGGGTCATGTTGAAGCCGAGTCCCTGGGGGCAAGAGTGCTGTAGCAACCAACTGGTTCTAAATCATAGCTGCTGTTCAAATACATTGAAAATTATCCTTCTAGGTTTTGAGCATGTTTTAAGATGTTACTTTGAAAGATTAGGAGAAAGGTAAATTATTATCTCTATAATAAATGATAAAAATGTAGATCAGAGTTGGGAGAGAGATTATAGATAATAAAACAATTATGCTCATTTGATGATGATACACTGCAAAATAATATAAAAGTTATTGAGATTATCATCTTCAAGGATATTCCTAACAACGTACCTATTTTTTTCTGGATTTTATTTTGAAGATAAAATGTGCTGTGTTCATTTTTAATCTTTGGTTCAGACTCAGGTTTTTATTATGTGTATCTGTGATAAAGAACCTTGTCTTAATAATTAAATACCACATAGTAGAATTAATTATTTTTACTTTATTATATTTTCTGAAATACCTTATACTCTCCACAATATTCCTTGTATCAGAAACTTTTATTGCTTAGATCAGATTTTTGAGGTATATAATTATTTCTAAAATAAGTAGCAGATATTTCTAGGTATACTTTCTATGTTCCTGAAGAAGTGTGCTTATTCTATATCTAGACAAACACATGCATTCAGTCATTGTCCAGACAATCGATTTGTTGATGTATGGTGAAATTATGCAAAAAATTTTCTTGTTTAAATCTGTAAAAATTTTAAAAAAACAACAAAGGGCAACAATAAAACATTGGTCCTGCGTACAGGGAATTCCATGCTGTAGACACTTTCAAATAATTTGTCATGATATTAGAGATTTATTTGTCCTACAGATACATGTGAGGAACTCTATCTTTCTATTCCTCATTTGCCTCTAGAAACACATTTATCTAAACTATTTTAAGTTGGACATATACCTTACATGTAGGTGATTTCATCTGATGATCACTATTGGTAGGTTAATTTGTTAGTTATTATATACATTCAGCATTTTTCTTTTTGCTACCTTTTCTCAATGTGTCCCTCCAGTATTATTTTGTTTACACTTTAGTTCTTGTAAACATTTACATACTCTATGATTATTTTAGGAATTAGTGTTGCTTGACTGCGGAGTCTTCTCTAAAGCACAGAATTTTCTTACTCGATTCAGAATTTATTAAAGATCCATTGTTTTCCTTTAGTAAAATCATCTGCTAATGAGTTAACCCAAGCACGTTGACTTTAAGTCTCAAGCTCATCAGATTCTCAAACTCAAAATAACTTACTAGTTATTATTAGTTAGTAGTGATGACCCCTGGAGGGATACGATATTCCTCAGTAGTGCAGTTGACATCACAGTACACAGTGGACACCAGTGACACACATAGCTATTCACTCACAGTCTTGTATGTAACCAAAATACCATTTTCCCCCAACAAAAGGATTTATTTGTTTGTTTTTGTTTTGTTTGTTTACTTACTCTGTTTTACATTTTTCTTTATTTTTAGGAATGATGAACATGTGTCGTTTGTATTTACTGACCACTTCTTTTAAATGATCATACTAAATCTTCTAAAAATAAAATATGTAGTATTCTTTTTATTCTTGTACTCACACAATTATTACTATTGAACATGTCTGCTTTAGTTCTGCTATGCTACTGCCTTCGTTTTATCCATAATAGAATTAAATCATTGTCTAAATAGCCTAATGAGAGATTCTTAGCTATTGGTGAGCACAGCATATATCATCCACTCCCTCTTGCAGCCAAATAACACCCATTACTTCTTGTATGCATATATTTACAGAAATTACATAGCTATAGATTTCTTTTGTGGGTCTGAGGTTTGATCCATATTATTTCTTGAACCACTACTTAAGAACATTTATGTTTCATTGGCTAGTCTATATTATGTCTTTCTTAAATGAACACATACACACATACAATCACACATACATATATACACACATGCACACACATGCATGCACAAAGAGTTCACCATTTCTCTTCAACTCAAATATATAATCATATTTCTTTTTAAATTTATTATTATTATTATTATTTTAAATTTAATCTTTTTATGGTCTAGTTGTTATTCCTCTCCTCATCTGCCACCTGACTGCTCCTCATCCCATTCCTCCTCCCCACCTCTTGTCTCCAAGAGGATGTTCCAATCCCCCCTACCCCACCACCAGACCTCCCCAGTCCCTGTGGTGTCAAGTCTCTCAAGGGTCAGATGTGTCTTCTCTCGCTGAGGCCAGGCTTCATTTTCTATATTTATTTCATTATTTTTGTGAATGTGCACTTGCATGTGTAATGACAGACATGTCATGGCCTATCATAGAGGTCAGGGGAGAATTTGCAAAAATCAGTTTTCTTCTATTACTATGTGAATTCTAGGGTCAGACCCTGTTTACCAGATTTGGTGGCTAGCACCTCTAACTGATTGAAGCTTTAGTCAGTCTCTTCCTTCTCTCTCTCTCTCTCTCTCTCTCTCTCTCTCTCTCTCTCTCTCTCTCTCCCTCCCCTTCCCCTCCCCTTTCCCTCCCTCTACCCTCCACTGTCCAAGGCATTACCTTGCTATGTTCTTGAACTTTTCTTTTGTCTTAAACTCATGGTGATCGTTCTGCTCTTTCCTTTCAGTGCCATGATACAGGCATGCATAAAGCACACCCAGCTTACATTATTTCCTCTTTTGTCAGTGTTTACTAACAGACTTGAAAAACCAGAAAGATCTGAGAAAGCAGCATTTTTGAGAATTTCATAAACATTAAGAAAATAGCTCTTCAATTCCCCATGATTTAGACATTTTTATGCAAAAATTGATCATTAAGTAAACTTCATTCAAGGAAAATAACTAGGTTTTTAAAGGAAGGTTCATTGCATTACATAATTTAGCTGCCATTAGGTGAAATAGAGAATTTTGATCCTCATCCTATGAGCGACTACTTACAATCACAGTTCTTCCATAAATATTTACTGGTTAAATAATTAAATATGGTATTCTCCTATTTGTTCATTTATTTAATCATATTTGCTTCAATTTCTTGTCTCAAACTGCACAATTCTATACTAAAATGTATTCATCTTGCCATCTGAGTAAAATACAAGGATTAATATCAGCCTATGGCAAAGTATTTTAAGAAAACCTGTCTATAACTTTTGTTAAATAATAAAATTAGTCGACATATATGATTAATGAGCAGACAGGCCATGAGACGAGCTCATAATGATGATCCAATTAAGTGGCAAAGAAACAAAAACACATTTCTAAAGAATGCAGGATAATTAAAGGTAAAGTTAACAAGTAGCATTTCTTTAAATTTTCTATTTCAGTTCTGGTAAGGACAAAATGTGGTTTTGAAGCAAGCATGCTCGATTTTAATCTACAAAGCAGATGTTTGAAGGTATAGTTTACAAATGAGAAACAGAGAATTATGAATAGCAAATATCAGAATTAGGATCTCTCACCTTAGCCAGTGCCACTCCAAGAGAAGAAGCAGGAGAGAATGGATACTCAGCAGCTGTCAGAAAGAGCAGAACCCACACATACTATCTCTCTCTCTCTCTCTCACACACACACACACACACACACACCACACACATGCACACACATGCATACATACACACACATATACATGCACATGCACACATACACGCACACATATACATGCACATGCACACACATACAAGTGCACACATGCATGTGCATATACACACACGCATGCACACACACGCACATATACATGAACATGCACACATATATACACACACATACACATGCATATATACATGCACACACATATACACACACATACACACAGACACACCACACACATACATGCACACACATGCATATATGCATATACATGCACATGCACACATACATGCACACACACATATACATGCACATGCACACATACATGCACACACATATACATGCACATGCACACACATACAAGTGCACACATGCATGTGCATATACACACACGCATGCACACACACGCACATATACATGAACATGCACACATATATACACACACATACACATGCATATATACATGCACACACACATACACACAGACACACCACACACATACATGCACACACATGCATATATACATATACATGCACATGCACACATACATGTACACACGCATATACATGCACATGCACACATACATGCACACACACATATACATGCACATGCACACACATACACGTGCACACATACATGTGCATATACACACACATGCACACGCACACACATATACATGCACATGCACACATATATGCACACACATACACATGCATATACATGCACACATGCATGCGCACACACATGCACACATACATGTGCATACACACATACTCACACACACACACATACACATTCACCATTAGTTAAGCACTTCTGTATTTACCAAGGAAACAAATTATTTCATGGGAAGAGTGAAAAAAGATACAGAAAGACTGGAACTTCATGGAATTCAGATTCAGTCTTGCATAAAATCATGTATTATATGCAGAAGAATCTGGTCCTAACAAATAGAATATGCTTAATTAATATTTATGATAATTGGCTGCAATAAAACACCGGAAGCAGTTCATCTGGGACTGAAAAACATTGACCATTAGAACACACTTGTATTGAAACAAAAAACTTTCCAAAGTTTCAAAAACTAATTGGGAACACGTGCATAAAGGAGAGACTTTTAGAGGGAAAGAACTATTTTGATATTCCTAAGCTTGCTTGCACATTAGTGTCAAATCATCATACTAGTTGAAAGATAGGGAAACCGTCCTCAGTGCTGCTGCCAAGCGATTTCAGACACTTTGACTGATCTTTTAGAAAGTAAGTTCTGAAAACAGAAGCAATTGAAAGCTATCTGACCCGAATTGATTCCGCAAAATTTTATTTCCATCAGAAAGTGTGCCTATGATTTATTCAGTGTCACTATTGTATCTGCACTAATGCACTATTATGCACACCGGATGCTTCACAGGGGTAACAATCCTTCTTCCTGAAGTCAGATCTTCATGATTACGTCAGACATTGCCTGGTATAATCTACTTAGTGAGTCAACGTAGCCTCTTAACTTTCTGATGAATCTGAAATAATTACGTAAATATTTACTCTTCTTTGCTTAAAATTGGGTGCAAAAGAGATTATGTATGCAGAAGGTGTGCAGAGGGATAGAAGATAACAAATGATACACCCAGCACAGCCTAATGTGGCTTTACTGGAGTAGAAACTGTGGTAATAAATCACCTGCCAATGTTGATAATAAAATACTGCATTGGCCTCCATCAGCCACAAGAGAAAGGTTAAGTGTTATTTCTCACAATAACCATGTGGTCTTCATAGATGACACCTCCAATATTAAACCCCATCACTATTTTCTGTAGAAAACATTTGATCTTTACTCCTAATGGAACATTTTTATAAAGAACTACTTTGTAAGTAGCTACTATCCTTGAAATACCTTCATACACTTTTATGCTTATTTTAGCCCCAAAGCATTTCCCCACTTCCTGTAAAACTATTTTTATACAATGGGGAAATTTAGGAAGTTAAAATTCTTCCTTGTCATCTTTAAACACCACCTAAATCATTAGATAACTTTTAAGAAAGTGTGTTGGGTTTTGTACTAATTCTAATATTATGCCCAGTGACTTAAAATTTATTGATTAAATAAAATATTTATTTGCACATATTTTATTCCTCGTGATCCCTATTTCAAATAGAAGTCTCATCTCTTGACCCATGTATGCACATAAACTAGGTACAGATTCTCCCAGCCGTGGCTACAGGCAAACCACACTATTAGGTTCTCCTTTACTTGCCCCACATCCTCCACTTGCAGCATTATCCATCCTCTTACTTCTAGAGTTCAGAATATAAAACATGCCTGTTGGAAGATTCGTTCTAGGCATGTGTTCGTGTTGCAACCATGCTGCCCCATGTGAAATCCTTTCTGTTGTCTGGGAGACTGCTCGGTGGGTAGCACACTTGCTGTATAACATGAAGACCCAAATGCACAGTCCTAGAACCGTCCTCAAAGAACGTTAACATTGGTAGTGCGGGCCTCGAACCCTGATCCTGGCAGGGCAGAGAGAGGAGACTCCCTGGGGCTTGCTGCTCAGGTTCTTGAGCCAAATGTGGGAGCCGAAGCTGCGGTGAGAGATACTGTCTCTGAATGTTAAGGAAAACATCGAATGTTAGCTTCCTCACACGCATTCACGGGGGTGGGGGAAGAGAAGTGAGAGGAAGAAGAGGTTCTATTTATTATCTAATATCATTACACACACGTTCTCTCAAACTTTGAGATTTTTATTTATATATTTTTTTCAAAATTGTTATCCATCTCCATCAGCAAAATTTTAAGGTACGGTGGTTTTCTTAGGCAATGTGTGATAGAGTGGATCCCCCAGTATTGAAGAGATCTGGGAGTTGGGTACCAGTGACACAAAGTACAAACTCCATCAACATCAGTTGCAATTTCCTGGGTAACTTCACCCACCATTTTATATGAGAAGTTCAGTGTTCAATAATCCCAGTCAATCTCATATTTGTTTTTAAATTTTCACTCACTCCTTTCTGAACCCAGCTCTACAGATTTCTAGCAGAACTCTAACTTGATAATGCATCCTACTTTTTTAATATAGAAACAACAATTACCCAAGAGCAAAGGCAGCTTGCTCCGTTCCCACAGCTGTAACTCCTATTCTTGTCTAGGTAAGACGTGCCCTCAGGGCTATTTCTGGCAACAGCCTTTGCTTCTGTTTTCTCCTCTAGGCTAAAACGCACACAGATAAAAGTTCATATCTTATGTCAGTCCCTCATGCACCCTATGCCCTCTCCTAGAACTGAGAGGCTTTTAAGGAATACACGAATAAATGAAGGACTATTTGGGTATTTTCTCCAAAATGGATCAATCTATATAAAGATAACTCAGTAGTCTTCATCATATAAATCCACAAACAATAGATACTCTTGAGATCTTGTTATTTCAAATGTCTCCCATCACCACCAGGTCTTAATGTTTTTAGGTTAATGTATATCTTTATATCATCTCTAATGGAAAAAGAATACCTTGTAACCCAGAACACGCTTTTTGGAACCATGGTAAAGAGATGATTTAATTTTAATTTGTTGCTATCACTTTTAAAATAAATATCTTGATGGATTAAATATTATGTTTTTATTATGCTTCTACTCAAAAATATTTTTATCCCATAAAATATTGGTATTCTACATGTTCTGATACAGAAAGTATGCAATAGTGCTCGTATATTTAAATTAGCATGGAAAATGAAGTGTATGCATTTTGGTCTAAAATTATAAATGCTGACCATATGCATTTATATATAAGGCATAAAAGAATATTTTAAAGATTTTCCTAAGGCTATTCACTGTAACAGTCTAAGCAACTTTTTAAAATTTAAAGCGTTCCTCATATGTAAAAGATAACATTTTCTCCTTAGAAAATTCTTAAATTAATATTTATTTAAGTTCATCTTTCTGATTCACAATACTTAGGCATATTAATTGATAGACTGTGATACTCTGGTACATGTGTGCAGTTGGCAGTGATCTCAAAACAATAGCTACAGAGGCCTTTTACTAATTAGAAATTTTTGCTTTGGGTGTAATTGAAATACTTTGGTTTATTTTGAAATACACACTCAATGTTTAGCCGTAGCCAAGGAGCTATGCTGCAGAAGAGAGTGACATTGCCAGGTATCGCTGGATAAAATGGCCCTTCATTCCTTGGCTCTACCATTCTCTGGCCCCAGGCCCCTCCGCCAGTTTACTCTCTTTCTCCCACATGTATGGATTACAGAAACTCGGGATAATAGACAGAAAACAAACTTACAAATGCTGAGTTTCTAAATTTAGAGACACTGATCTTCTTTAAAAATGACTGTCATAATTTATAAATCTGTATATAATCGGGATATTGTTAACCCAGACAAACATTACTTAAAAACATGTTTTGTCTTAGTGTCCAATTTGTACTTGCCATTTTTCCTCACACATACCTGGTCTGTAAAATTTATTAAGGCATCATAATGTCATCTACATTACAGCAATGCCTTTGACTTCATTATTACCAAAGATTTTGATTCCACACTACAGAGGGTTTTCTTTCATAAAACTGTGACACTAATCTCTATTCTGTTCATTTCTTTCGTCTCTTCAGGCTCAAACCACAACAATATGATGGGTATTTCTCAAAATTCCTGGTATATTGTATTATGGCTTTTTAGAGGACTGTAAAAACCAAATGCAGTTATACATAATGAGATTTCTTGGAATGAGAATAGAATGAATAGAGAAACAGCATTATCAGGCATTTAATAATTTTTAAGAGATGTCTATAAATAAAATTTTTCAGATTGGAAGTCATCGACTACCTGCACCTGCCTGAAACCTCCGTGACTACAATTTAGCCTTTATCCACTTGCAATTCTATCAAGCATTATTGAATACATGTCAAGAAAATTATTTTGAAAAGTAATTGCTAAGATTAAAGCCATGTTTGACTAGCAGAAACAAACTGTGATATCAATAAATTAATAGTAAATAATAGGAAAGAAAATTAAAGCAACGTTTTTCTTAATATGAGGAAATATTAATTTCAAAGCTGGATCTCATTTTAAATTTGGCTATAAAGTTATATGGGTAGAATAAGACATATTTCACATGCCCAAGAATTTGTTTCCCATATATTTTTTCTTTATAACACAAATAACAAACAATGTGGTTATTACATGGGTTAACAATGGTAAATTCACATTATTTAACTTTTTATTGTTCCTTTGTTTTGTTTTGCATTTGGATCATGGAGATTAAACTTAGGTGTTTGCATATATGAGACAAGGTTTACAGGGTCTAGCTTCATTCCATACCTTATTATTCAAAATTTGAATGTTCTCATCACAAAGAAATAAATATTTCTAATGATAGAATATCAATGCCTCGGGTTGATCTGATCACACTGTTTGTATATAGATGCACTAAGGCACATGTCCTTTTATATGATTGTACAATCATGGAAAGTAAGGGTTCCCTTGAGATGAATCCAAAATTCTTTGGTTTTGCTTGTTTGTATTTGTTGTGGGAAAGTATTTATCTGGTCATAAATTCACTATTTTTCTACCTCAGTTTCCTGCTTGCTGGGCCTCCCTATGTACATTACCATGTTTGGCAATAAAAACTGACAGTTGATTACTAGATATGCCAAAAATCTGCTTTCTTTTATTTTGCTTGGATGATACTTCATATGACAACAGAATTGTTTTTCAAGTGAATAAAATACTTCACTAGTTTATACATTCTAGGAAACCATAAAAAATAGGAAAAGAGAGGCCTTCAATACATGTTTTTACAGTGATGGCAGGCATATAAAGGAAGAAAATTCCTTTGCTTCTTACAGTAGTATTTCATTTACAAGATCATTCATGTGGATTTTCTTTTTTTTTTTTTTTGCACAACAGATGCAATTAGGAAATTTCTTGTAACTAAATATTGAAATATTCTATTACTTTTAGATTGTCATCATAACCAAATTAATTGGCATAATAATTGCCTACTGTAATTTTCTCAGTGAGATTTTTATCATATGGTCTGCAATTATGTAATAAACATGCATATGTAATCATATGCAATTAGGATTTAATAAAATATTCAAAATGTTTTGGCCTGGTTTTCTATGGAATATCAAGTTATACAAAGTGAAGAAGAGTGAAATTTGAATTTAATCAGGTAAAAGAAGAATGCTTAGTATATCTTAAAATACTGTATAAAATTTATTTTTTTCCTGTATCTCTAATAACAGCTGTTTCATGCTTCAAAAAGAAATATACAAAATCCACAAGGTGATAATCTCACAGCTAAATCAGTGGTGAAACTGAGACTTTTCTTCAAAGAATGTTGAAATGGCAGCTGTGTTCCTGTGCTTTTAGCTGCATTGTTCATTGTTGTAAAGACACAGAATTGCCGAATATCAGAACATAATCATCGATGTTTACATTCATGAAGAAAAAACTACACACACACACACACACACACAAATGAGAAATAAATGACATTATTTGTTATAAACTGGAAAACATTGTCCTTAGTGGTAAAGCCAGATATATCAATAAATACTACGTGGTTTGAGAAACTTATTCACATCATGGTGATATACAGAGTGAAGAGGCTGCTACCAGGTGCTGGGCTAGTGGAACTAGGGAAGGTGTACTTAGTGTCCAAAGCACCGGATATGTAGGAGGGATTAAGTGAACAAATCTGATAATATGCCCTATATTTCTAATTGCTAAAACTTTTCTCTCAACAAAGACTAGCAAGGTGATGTGTAAGGTAAAATGTTTGAAATAATAAGTACACATATCAAGACATCACACTGTTCCCACAAAATATGTATTTGTATTTATTAATAATAACACAAATTTAGATAAAACAGAAAAATAAGTCAAAGCAAAGCACAGTAACATTTTTTTAATTTTTAATTAATTAACTAATTTACATCACGACCACTGCCCCTGCCTCCCTGCTCCCCCTCACAGAATCCATTTCACCAATGCCCCTCCACTTCTCTCTGAGAGAATGGAACTTCCTCTGTGGATTCCCCCATCGTGGCATATCAAGTCTCTCCAGGTTAAGCGCATCCTCTCTCACTGCTGCCAGACAAAGCAGTCCTGTTGGGGTGCCAGACTGCACAGTTGTCAGGCTACAGCTTCAGGGACAGCCCCACTCCAGTTGTTGGAGTCCCCGCATGGAGGCTGAGCTGCACATGTGCTACCTATGTGGCTGGGGTCTCTGTCCAGCCACTCTATGCTCTTTGTTGGGTGGTTCAGTCTCTTAGAGCTCCCAAAGCTCCAGGTTAGTTGACTCTGTTGGTCTTCCTGTAGTGTTCCTATTCCCTTCAGGGTCTTCAATTCCCCTCCCAACTCTTCCATAGTAATCCAAAACCTACATCTAATATCTGGCCCAGGGTATGTGCATTCGTTTCAATCAGCTGCCAGGTACAGCCTCTCAGAGGACAGTTTTATTAAGCTCCTGTCTGCAAGCTAAAATGTATCATTAATAGTGTCAGGGATTGGTGCTTGCACATGGAATGGGTCTCAAGTTGGACCCATTACTGGCTGACTATTCCATCAGTCTCTGCTCCATCTTTTTTTTTTTTAATTTTATTTTTTTTTATTTTCTATATTCTATGTTTACATTCCAAAGGCTTTAACCTTTCCCAGTTCCCATCCACCATAGTTCCCATAGTTCCTCTCCCCCCCCAACTGTTCCCCAATCATTCCCCCTCCCCCCTCAGTTTCTTTACTAAACTGGATGCAATCTTTACAGGCCCAGGGTCCTCTCCTTTCTTCTTCTTGGGAATCATTTGACTTGCTATTTGTGTCTTGAGTATTTAGGGCTTCTGGGCTCATTAATATCCACTTATCAGTGATTGCATTTCATGTGCATTCTTTTGTGATTGGGTTAATTCACTCAGGATGATATTTTCCAGGTCTAACCATTTACCTACAAATTGCATGAATTCATTTATTTTTAATTGCTGAGTAGTATTCCATTGTATAAATATACCACATTTTCTGTATCCATTCCTCCTTTGAGGGATATTTGGGCTCCTTCCAATTTCTGGCTATTATAAACAAGGCTGCTATAAACATAGTGGAGCATGTGTCCTTATTGCATGCAGGGAAATCCTCTGGGTATATGCCCATGAGTGGTATGCCAGGGTCCTCTGGAAGTGACATGCCCAATTTTCTGAGGAACCGCCAAACTGATTTCCAGACCGGTTTTACCATTTTGCAATCCCACCAACAGTGGAGGAGTGTTCCTCTTTCTCCACATCCTCGCCAGCACTTGTTGTCTCTTGAGTTTTTAATCTTAGCCATTCTGACTGGTGTGAGGTGGAATCTCAGGGTTGTTTTGATTTGCATTTCCCTGATGACTAATGATGTTGAACATCTTTTAAGGTGTTTTTCGGCCATCCGAATTTCTTCTGGTGAAAATACTTTGTTTAGCTCTATGCCCCATTTTTTGATAGGGTTATTTGTTTCTTTGCGGTCTAACTTCTTGAGTTCTTTGTATATATTGGATATTAGCCCTCTGTCGGATGTGGAGTTGGTGAAGATCTTTTCCCACTTTGTTGGTTGCCATTTTATCCTTCTGACAGTGTCCTTTGCTTTGCAGAAACTTTGTAATTTTATGAGATCCCATTTGTCGATTCTTGATCTTAGAGCATAAGCTATTAGTGTTCTGTTCAGGAACTTTTCCCCTGTGCCCAAGCCCTCCAGGGTCTTCCCAAGTTTCTTTTATAATAGTTTCAGTGTGTCTGGTTTTATGTGGAGGTCCTTGATCCACTTGGAGTTGATCTTAGTGCAAAGAGATAAGAGTGGGTCAATTCGCATTCTTCTGCATGTTGACTTCCAGTTGAACCAGCACCATTTGTTGAAAAGGCTATCTTTATTCCACCGGATGGTTGTGGCTCCTTTATCAAAGATCAAGTGACCATAAGTCTGTGGGTTAATTTCTGGGTCTTCAATCCTGTTCCATTGATCTGCTTGCCTGTTGCTATACCAATACCATGCAGTTTTTAACACAATTGCTCTGTAGTACTGCTTGAGGTCAGGGATATTGATTCCCCCAGAAGTCCTTTTATTGTTGAGAATAGTTTTAGCTATCCTGGGTTTTTTGTTGCTCCAGATGAATTTGAGAATTGCTCTTTCTAGATCTATGAAGAATTGAGTTGGGATTTTGATGGGGATCGCATTGAATCTGTATATTGCTTTTGGCAAGATGGCCATTTTTACTATATTGATCCTGCCAATCCAGGAGCAAGAAATATTTTTCCATCTTCTGAGGTCTTCTTCGATTTCTTTCTTCAAGGACTTGAAGTTCCTGTTGTACAGATCTTTTGCTTGTTTGGTTAGAGTTACGCCAAGATACTTTATGTTGTTTGTGGCTATTGTGAAGGGTGTTATTTCCCTAATTTCTTTATCTGCCTGCTTGTCCTTTGAGTACAAGAAGGCCACTGACTTGCTTGAGTTAGTTTTATAACCAGCCACTTTGCTGAAGTTGTTTATCAGCTGTAGAAGTTCTCTGGTGGAGTTTTTTGGGTCGCTTAGGTAAACTATCATATCGTCTGCAAATAATGATAGTTTCACTTCTTCCTTTCCAATTTGTATCCCTTTGACTTCCTTATGTTGTCTAATTGCTCTTGCTGAACTTCAAGTACTATATTGCAAAGATATGGAGAGAGAGGGCAGCCTTGTCTAGTCCCTGATTTTAGTGGGAATGCTTCAAGTTTCTCTCCATTTATTTTGATGTTGGCTACTGGTTTGCTGTAGATTGCTTTCACTATGTTTAGGTATGAGCCTTGAATTCCTTCTCTTTCCAAGACTTTTAGCATGAAAGGATGCTGAATTTTGTCGAATGCTTTTTCAGCATCTAATGAAATGACCATGTGGTTTTTTTCTTTCAGTTTGTTTATGTAGTGGATTACATTGATGGATTTCCGTATATTGAACCATCCCTGCATCCCTGGGATGAAGCCTACTTGATCATGGTGGATGATCGTTTTGATGTGCTCTTGGATTCGGTTAGCAAGAATTTTATTTAGTATTTTTGCATCTATATTCATAAGAGAAATTGGCCTGTAGTTCTCTTTCTTTGTTGGATCTTTTTGTGGTTTAGGTATTAGCGTAATTGTGGCTTCGAAGAATGAGTTGGGCAGTGTCCCTTCTGTCTCTATTTTGTGGAATAGTTTGAAAAGTATTGGTGTTAAGTCTTCTTTGAAGGTCTGGTAGAATTCTGCATTAAAACCATCTGGTCCCGTACTTTTTTTGGTTGGGAGGCTTTCTATAACCCCTTCTATTTCTTTAGGGGTTATGGGACTATTTAGCTGATCTACTTGATGCTGATTTAATTTTGGTATTTGATATCTGTCTAGGAAATTGTCCATTTCCTCCAGATTCTCCAGTTGTTTTGAGTATAGACCTTTGTAGTAGGATCTGATGATCTTTTGAATTTCCTCAGTTTCTGTTGTTATGTCTCCCTTTTCATTTCTAATTTTGTTAATTTGTATACTGTCTCTGTGTCCTTTGGTTAGTCTGGCTAAGGGTTTATCTATCTTGTTGATTTTCTCAAAGAACCAGCTCCTGGTCTTGTTGATTCTTTGTATGGTTCTCTTTGTTTCTATTTGATTGATTTCAGCCCTGAGTTTGATGATTTCTTGTCTTCTACTCCTCCTGGGTAAATTAACTTGTTTTTCTTCCAGGGCTTTAAGGTGTGCCATTAAGCTGCTAGTATATGCTCTCTCCAGTTTCTTTTTGGATGCACTTAGAGCTATGAGTTTTCCTCTTAGCACTGCTTTCATTGTGTCCCATAGATTTGGGTAGGTTGTACCTTCATTTTCATTGAATTCTAAAAAGTCTTTGATTTCTTTTTTTATTTCTTCCTTGACCAAGGTGTCATTGAGTAGAGTATTGTTCAGTTTCCATGTGTATGTGGGCTTTCTGTTGTTTTTGTTGCTATTGAAGACCACTCTTACTCCATGGTGATCTGATAGGAGGCATGGGATTAGCTGGATCTTCTTGTATTTGTTGACATCTGTCTTGTGACCAATTATATGGTCTATTTTGGAGAAGGTACCATGTGGAGCTGAGAAAAATGCATATTCTTTAGCTTTAGGATGAAATGTTCTATATATATCTGTTAAATCCAATTGGTCCAGAGTTTCAATTAGTTTCACTGTGTCCCTGTTTAGTTTCTGCTTTCCTGATCGGTCCATTGAGGAGAGTGGAGTGTTGAAGTCACCCACAATTATTGTGTTAGGTGTAATGTGTGCTTTAAGCTTTAGTAAGGTTTGTTTTACGAATGAGGGTGCCCTTGCATTTGGAGCATAGATGTTCAGTATTGAGAGCTCTTCTTGGTGGATTTTCCCTTTGGCCAGCAAGAAGTGACCTTCTGAGTCTCTTTTGATGATTTTAGGTTGGAAGTCAATTTTATCTGATATTAGAATGGCTACTCCAGCTTGTTTCCTGAGACCATTTGCTTGTAAAATTGTCTTCCAGCCTTTTACTCTAAGGCAGTGTTTGTCTTTGACACTGAGATGTGTTTCCTGTATGCAGCAAAATGTAGGGTCCTGTTTCCATATCCAGTCTGTTAATTTATGTCTTTTTATTGGGGAATTGAGTCCATTGATGTTAAGAGATATTAAGGAATAGTAATTATTTCCTCCAGACATTTTTGAAATTATATTTATTTATTTTATTTATTTTTTATATTCGAGAGGTTACCTTCTTTTGGGTTTGATGAGAGGAGGTTTCTATCTTGCTTCTTCCCAGGTGTAGTTTCCGTCCTTGTCTTGGTGTTTTCCCCCTATTATCCTTTGTGGGCTGGATTTGTGGAAAGATATCGTGTAAATTTGGTTTTGTCATGGAATACCTTGATGTCTCCATCTATGGCGATTGAGAGCTTTGCTGGGTAAAGTAGTTTTGGCTGAAGTTTGTGTTCTCTTAGAGTTTGCATTATATCTGCCCAGGATCTTCTAGCTTTCATGGTCTCAGGTGAGAAGTCTGGTGTTATTCTGATAGGTCTTCCTTTATAAGTTACTTGGCCTTTTTCTCTTGCTGCCTTTAATATTCTTTCTTTGTTTAGTACATTTGGAGTTTTGATTATTATGTGACGGGATGTATTTCTGTTCTGATCCAGTCTGTTTGGGGTTCTGTATGCTTCTTGTATATTCATGGGCATCTCTTTCTTTAGGTTGGGGAAGTTTTCTTCCATAATTTTATAGAAGATATTTGCTGGCCCTTTAACTTGTACATCTTCATTCTTGTCTATACCTATAATCCTTAGGTTTGGTCTTCTCATTGTGTCCTGGATTTCCTGGATGTTTTGGGTTACAGCCTTTTTGCATTTAGTATTTTCTTTGACTGTTGAATCAATGGTTCCTATGGTATCTTCGGCTTCTGATATTCTGTCTTCTATCTCTTGTATTCTATTGTTGATACTTGCATCTATGGCTCCTGATTTCTTCCAAGGTTTTCTATCTCCAATGTTGTCTCCCTCTGCGATTTCTTAGTTGTTTCTACTTCTGTTTTAAGTACCTGGATGGATGTGCTCAGATCTTTCGCTTGCTTGATTGTGTTTTCATGTATTTCTTTAATAGATTTTTGTGTTTCCTCTTTCATAGCTTCTACTTGTTGGCCCACGTTCTTCTGTATTTCTTTAAGTGATTTTTATTTTTTTTCCTTATTGTCTTCTTCTTTTTGATCCATCTTCTCTTTTTTTTGTTTTGTTTTGTTTTGCTTTGTTTTGTTTTTTGATTTTTTTTTTAAATTTTTATTTTCTATATTCTATGTTTACATTCCAAGGGCTTTCTATTTTGGAGAAATAGAAACCCTTTCCCAGTTCCCACCCACCATAGTTCCCATCTTCTCCTGCATTTCTTGAAGTGATTTTTGTATTTGCCTTGTAAAGGCTTCTAACTTTTGATCCATTTTCTCTTCTATTTCTTTACGAGATTTTTCTATGTGTTCAGCTACCAGCATCCTGACCAGTGATTTTATATCCAAGTCTTGTTTTTCTGGTGTTTTGGGGTATCCAGCGCTTCCTGTTGTTGGCGAACTGGGTTCAGATGCTGTCATGTTGCCTTGATTTCTGTTAGTGACATTCCTTCGTTTACCTTTTGCCATCTGGTTATTTCTGGTGTTAGTTGACCTTGTTGTCACTGGCTGGTGTTTGAATCTCCTGTGAGGCTGGGCTTACCTGTTGTTTCTGTACTGGTGGTTATGCGTGATTGCTGCTCAAAGGGATCACGAGCTGTCTGCCACCCGCTGACTTTGTGTAAGGCCTGAGGTCTCCAGGAAGTATGGGGGAGTGCAGCAGAGCCTCGGCAGGCGCTGCTGGGCCTGCCTAGTAGCGAGAGCCTAGCAGATCCCCCCATATGGTAGCCCCTGATGGAATCTGTCTACCTGTGCCTTTCCAGCTGTGTTCTGGTTGCAGTATGGAGGCCTGCCGCTATCGCTGGTCCGGGGTCCTGGGGAGCTGGGTGGTTCCGGCTGCCTTGGTGCACGGCCTAAGCTCGCAGGGACGTGCTGCAGAGCCTAGGCGCCTGGGCCCGCCTGTGGGCGAGAGCTTAGCAGCTCTCCCTGCTCTAGCCCCAGATGGAGTCTCTACCTTCACCTTTCCAGCTGTGTCCTGGTTGCAATATGGAGGCCTGCTGCTATCGCTGGTCCTCACTCTTCTTAATAAACAAGAATTGTTGCTTATCCTGGTTCCGCCGGCAGGGTCTGAGCACCTGGCAAGCTGGCTAGGCCTGGCTTCCCTGCTACCGGCTGGATGGGCAGCTGCTGACAAGATGGCGCTGCCTGCAGTGGGTTCGGGGTCTGCCCTGCGAGTGCAGAGCACAGGCACGGCTGCTGTACTCCAAACCGCTAGTCTGTGCGCAGTTCCTGCCCCAGACCTGAGTCCCCGGAGGTCTTAAACTCGGGCTGTCTCTGGTACCTGGTTCCGCCGGCAGGGTCTGAGCACCTGGCAAGCTGGCTAGGTCTGGCTGACCTGCTACTGGCTTCTGCTCCATCTTTGTCCCTGCATTTCTTTTAGAATTTGGGGGAAGAATGTTCTGTGGGTGGGCTAGTGTCCTTACCACTCTATTGCGGGGTCCTGCCTGGCTAGAGAATGTGGCTTCTTCTGGTTTCCTGTCCCCACTGCTAGGCCTCTTGACTAAGGTCATCTGTATTAAATCCTGGGCTCCTCCCACATCCCATGAATCTGGGGACTCCTAGACATCCTCCACCAGCCCTACTTGAAGCAGCTGCCCATTTTCATTCATTCTCATATCCTTCTGGTGCTATTTCCTGTATCTCCTCATACCTGATCCGGACACTCCAATTCTCCTTCCTATATTCTCTCCTACCCAGTTTCCTTTCTTCCACTCTCTGCCTCCTATGACTATTTTATTCCCACTTCTGAGATTCATGCATTCTCATTTGGGCCTTTTTTCTTGTTTTACTTCTTTGTTTACTTCTTTGGGTGTATCGTGAGCATGCTGTACTTTATGGATAATATTCACTTATCAGTGAGTCCATTTCATGCATTTCCTTTAGGTTTGGGGTCACCTCACTCAGGAAGATAGTTTCTAGTCCCATTCATTTGCCTGAAAAATTCATCATGTCCTTGTTTTAAAGAACTAAGCAGTATGACATTGCGTAGATGAACCACATTTTTGTATCCATTTTTTTTTTCTTCATGAGCATTTGAGTTGTTTCCACCTTTCTGGCTATTAAGATTAAAAGCTGTTATGAACATAATGGAGCAGTTGTGGTGTGGTGGAGCATGTTTTGTCTTTATGCCTAGGAGCAGTATAGCTGGGTCTTCAGGTAGAACTATTTCTAATTTTCTAAGAAACTGCCGGATTGATTTGTAGAGTGGTTGTACAAGTTTGCAATCTTACCAGAGCAGAGTGTTCCCCTTTCTCTACATACATACCAGGATGGGCTATTGTTTGAGTTTTTTATCTTAGCCATTCTGATTGATGTAAGGTGGAATCTCAGAGTTTTTTGACATTTCCCAGATGAGTAAGGATATTGAATATTCCTTTAACCAATTCTCAGTCATTTGAGATTCCCCTGTTGATAATTCTGTTTAGCTCTGTACCTAACAAGCTGTTAGGTATAGGATTTGTAATATTTTTTCCCAATATGTAGGCTGCTATTTTTCCAATTGACAGTGTTCTTTGTCTTACAGAAGCTTTTCAGTTTCTTTGGTCCCATTTTTTAGAGCCTAAGCCATTGGTGTCCTGCTCAGGAAATTATTTCATATACCAATGTGTTCAAGGCTATTCCTCATTTTCTCCTGTATTAGATTTAATGTATCTGGTTTTATGTTGTGTTCCTTGACCACTTAGACTTATGTTTTGTGCAGGATGATAAATACGGATCTATTTACATTCATCTACATGAAGACATCAAGTTGACTAGTGACATTTGTTGAAGATGCATTCTTTCTCTTTTTTTTTTTCCATTGTATGATTTTGGCTTCTTTGTCAAAAATTAGGTGTATTTATGTGTGAAGATTTATTTCTGGGTCTTCGACTACATTCTATTGATCAACCTTTCTGTATCTATATGAGGAGCATGTAGGTTTTACCATTATTGCTCTGTAGTTTAGTATAGGTGAGGGATGATGACTCTTTTACAGGTTCTTCTATTGTTCAGTAATGTTTTTGCTGTCCTGGGGTCTTTGGTTTTCCATATGAAGTTGAGACTTTCTCTTTCAAGTTCTGTAAATAATTGTTTTGTTATTTGGATAGGGATTGCATTTAATCTGTAAATTGCTTTTGGTAAGATGGCCCTTTTTGGTTAATGTTACCGATCAGTAAGCATGGGGGATCTTTCCAGCTTCTGATATCTTCTTCAATTTCTTTCTTCGGGGACTTGAAGTTCTTGTCAAACAGATCTTCCACTTGATTGGTTAAAGTTACACTAAGATATTTTATATTATTTGTGGCTATTGTGAAGACTGTTTCTCTCTCTCTCTCTCTCTCTCTCTCTCTCTCTCTCTCTCTCTCTTCCTCTACCCCCCTCTGGTTTTTGGTTTTTGGTTTTTGGAGACTGGGTTTCTATATGTAGCCCTGGATGTCCTGGAATTCATTCTGTAGCAGGCTGGCCTCGAACTCAGAAATCTACCTGCCTCTGCCTCTGCCTCTGCCTCGTAAGCCATGATTTCTTTCTCAGCCCATTTATCATTTGTGTAAAGGAGGGTGATTTAATTCTTTGAGTTAATTTTTTATCCGGCCACTTTGCTGAAGTTATTTATCAGCTGTAGAAGTTCTCTGGTAGAATTTTTGGGGTTGCTTATGCATACTATCATGTCATCTGCAAATAGTGATACCTAAACATTTTCCTTTCAAATCATTTTTTGTTATCTTATTGCTCTAGCTAGAACTTTGAGTACTATATTGAATAGATGGTGAGAAAGTAGACAACATTGTCTTGTCTCTAATTTTCATGCAGTTGCTTTAAGTTTCTATTTAATTTAAAGTTAGCTATTGGCTTGCTATATGTTGCTTTTATTAGGTTTAGGTATGTGCCTATGCATAATTCTTTTTGTTAATTGTAACACAATTTTAAGAAAAACAGAAAAATAAAGTGAAGCACAACACAATAATCAATATTTTTAAAAGTCAAAATGATTTCACTCCTCTCTCTGCTCCTGTGTCTTAGTTATTCTGCAGGTTACATTTCAAGTGAATCTGTGGATTCCTGACATCTTCAATGCAATTCAACACAAATGCAAATTTTAGTGAAAATGTTGTCTTGTCTTTGTAAAATGTGTTTGTAGTAATCTTAGGACAGATTGCTTGTTTTGATTCCTGAAAATAATTTATGGTTTCCAAAAGAACATTCCTAAACATAATTCACATAAGTGAGTGTCCCAAGTGAAACTTACTATTGATTTTCTTTGCTAGTATTTCTAAATGTCACATATTTCTTTAAAACACTATTATTCCCTTTAAAACATCTGGGGAAGAAAGCACAACATTGGAATATAATTTCATTTGTTTCTGTGTTTCTAGTTATGACTTAATTTTACTTAATATGAATGCATGAATAGTATATATTATATGTAAAAGAAATTTTCACTATGAAAGTGTACTTTGTACGATTTGCAACACACTTTAAAAGTTGCAAGTCACTGAAAATAGAAAAATCATTCTGACAGTTCTATGCATTTAATTTCTTTAGAATCATAAAACTGTACTATTCCTGTAACACTTTTCTATTTTTGTATATGTATATATTATATGTGTGTGTGTGTGCACGTGTGTGCAAATTTAAGTGATTGTGTATAGATAGTTGGATAATCAGTTTTTCCTCAATTACTATAAGAGAATAAATTCTGTGTCTCAATTCAATTGGATCTAAGGGTATTATATGTGTTATATGTGTTTCTGTAAGTATGTATTCCTGACCTCAAAGTCCTAAAATAGGCTCAGTGCCTTTTGGTTTGACCTTGTACACCCACAGAATAGAATTTTTCCATACAGTCCTGATCATGACCTTGTGATTCTCCTGCTTGCTCTCTCACTCTACAGAGATTGAATCGTTTCTTTTCTTTTCTTTTCTTTTCTTTTATTTTTATTTTCTATATTCTATGTTTACATTCCAAAGGCTTTCCCCTTTCCCAGTTCCCACCCACCATAGTTCCCATAGTTCCTATCCCCCCCAACTATTCCCCAATCATTCCCCCTCCCCCCTCGGTTTCTTTACTAAACTGGATATGCCATAAAAAATATCTTAGGTATCTTCCACTGATCAGTGTCATGTGGAGTCTCTATGTAGACCAGGAAATACAAACTACTTTATGAGCTGTACCCAGGAATCCATCTCACAGTGAATGAGTTCCCAAAGGTGCTTGTGGTGGATGCGTTGAGGGACACTTACCATGTGGGACTTAAATATAAGTCTGTACTGTAGCAAAAAAACAAACCAGAGTACTGACTTTCAAGAGCAATGTTGGCAGCTCCAGAGAATAATAATGTTAAACTTCATGTTCTGATAGGGAAAGGGCTAAGAGAAAAAAAAAGGAACGGCAATACAAAAAAGGTAGGGGAGATCAAGACAGTCACGTACCTGAAATGACCAATGAGTATGACTATCCAAGAGTGTGTGTTCACCCATTTTTCCAACCTGGAAAAGAGGAGCTTGTGTTTTCCTAGTTAGGCTCTTTTGGGACTCATTCTGTTTTCTATTGTTAAATAGGGTTATTGTTTTCTTTTCATCTCTAAAGTATTGACATTATGAAGCTATTAAAATTTTTAAATGATTGATCTAAATCCTCAAGTATGCACTTTATTGTAAATAGCCATTTTTGCATACAGGAATTCCAGATGGGTCTGAAATGCACTGTGAAACAAACAGACAGTAAAAAAGCCATGTTGTTCATGGGGAAATGATATAATCCCAGTTTAAAAAAAAATTCACACTATTTGTAAGGGAATAGTAAAATTCTTAAAAAGATATTCCTGAAATCCTGACTGTGACATATGTAAATTAGCTTTTGTGTAACTATTAATGTGTCCTCAAAAGGTTTTCCTACTTCACTATATGTAAGAACCACAGTAGAAGAAGCTGAGAGGAGGTTCTAAGACAATGAGATGAGTCAGCAGGTTAGTATGTTGACCACACAGTTCTGATGCTCTTACTTTGATGTCTAGAGAATAAAACAAAAAGAGAAGAATGACTCAAAAGTTTTGCTTTGACCTACAAAGACAGGCTCGTTCATATGTGCACATTCACATGTACTACTAGTAATAAAGATAGTAAATGAAGTTATTTACTAAATTTCAAAGGTTTCCAAAACACAGCCTTTCCTAACCAATGATTTTAGTAATTGAAACTTTATGTATTAATTTTTTTAGAAATCCTATTTCCCAGCCGGGCGTGGTGGCTCATGCCTGTAATCCCAGCACTTGGGAGGCAGAGGCAGGCGGATTTCTGAGTTCGAGGCCAGCCTGGTCCACAGAGTGTGTTCCAGGACAGCCAGGACTACACAGAGAGAAACCCTGTCTAGAAAAAAGAAATCCTATTTCCTAATATAATTGTTTTCAAACTGATAACTACATCATTATGTATTGGTGTTTAATTTTTAATTTGTATGAATATAATGATTGTGTGTGAGTACATGTGCATGCCTAAAACATTGCTTAAGTTGGATAGAAAATAAGAAATAACAGTGCTCTTTTTATTCAGACAAATAATCAACCTTACATTCATTTGTATAAAATCATTTAATTATTTCCATCACTTTTGCCCACCTCATTAATTCAGAATTTGTTCTGATTTTAAAGTATATTCATCTGCTTACATGCAGATACTTGTGAATGCTTACTAACAATGCTTAGTTGTTATTATGATGCAGTTGAGGCAGATATAGGATGTAAGAGTTTCAATAACAGTTTATTCCAGATTGTAAAAATAAGTCAGTACATTTTAGAAGATTCTAAATAAGCTAAAATAATAACTAATA
The DNA here is from genome assembly GCA_964023405.1 of Apodemus agrarius. Taxonomy (NCBI): domain Eukaryota; kingdom Metazoa; phylum Chordata; class Mammalia; order Rodentia; family Muridae; genus Apodemus; species Apodemus agrarius. Next base: position 119,182,773 of record OZ030007.1, read on the forward strand.
TTTGATGTATAGTTTAACTTTTCCTTTTGGATTTAACTGTATATCAATGTAATAGCATTTTAGTACTATCAAATTTATGAGAAATAATAATAAATTGGAGAAAAAATATATTACACAATTTTCTTTCTTTTCTTTTACTTATTTGTCACTTAACAAAACTTTATGTATATATTGGTAATGCTGTATTTTGATTTGGCTTAAAGTATTACATAAACTTTTAAAGTCTGACAGTCTTACAGATGTTGGAAAGGAAAACACAGTTCTATAGTTCCTAAATTGCTTCAGTGTATTTTCCAAACTTAAGGGAAAATTAATCATTAGATATCTATGTCACCAATTAAATATCATGCTTCCTTGACATCATTAACTAAACTTGTAAGAAGAAAGACCTGGATTGTTCAGCAGTTACATATTTGCCATATAAACCTGACAACTTGATTTCTATTGCAGAAACTCATATAAAATTAGAAGAAAATAATTCCCTTAAAGTTGTCCTATAGCCTCCTGTAATAAGCCACTGAGACACAGGTTAGTCATTCAACCCACACATCACAGACACACACACACACACACACACACACACATCACATCACATACCATATCATACATACATAAAGATCCATATCACATACACACACACACTATTATCACACACATACTGACACATTCACTCACACTCTAGAACAAATAAAACCTTTAAAATATTGTAGATCTTCTTATCTAAAAGAAATAATTAATAAATAAATGATGTTAAACCAATACCCTATTGATCATGAAATATTTCATTAATTAAAATGCAAAGTCTATAGCTTAAATTTCATTATACTGCATTTAGCAACTGTGAAAGTCAGATGCCTACAAGCCTTGCTTATAATAAAGCTAGCTATATGTAAGGGCACTTTATTTTTATGCAACTCACACGATGAACTGATTTTCTTTCCTTTCTAAAGGAAACAGAATTACTTGTTCTAATTTTGCTGAAATTCCTTTCATATATAAAAGAGCTTGCAACACCAGACCTGCAATGTGTCTGGATATTATGTAAAATGTTCAAACATTTTGTATGGTGTCATCATTGCTTGCTTGTTTTTAACTACAGCCAGAGATGCATAAAGCCTAACCTGGCTTTTAATAAGCCACAAAGCTCTACAAAATGATACGTACACATCCATTTTTCTAGTTGAACTTCAATGTTAAAAAGTCAGAACGGTTTAGCTGAAAAGACAAATTTGGAACAAGCTAGAACATGCAGAATATCTTCACCTGGATCTTTTCATGAAGTCTGTAACATGAGTTGGCCATGAGTTGGTATTTTCATTTTCCATTTCATAGACACTATGAGTGAGTTATTATATCACTTAGATGAGCTCCACAGCAGGAGAGAGGAAAGCTGAGGGTAACAACAACAACAACAACAACAACAACAACAACAGGGAACTTTGTGTTCTCATTAAGTGAAGAACACAGACATAGAATTTAAATCCCATCTTATGCCATGTTCCTCAATTGCTTCTTCCTGTGATCTATCTGTTCTAAAATTTCACCATTAGAGGTCCCAAGTTAACAGTAATGACATGCTATTATTCTGGGTCTTATATTACACAGAAGAAAAAAATAAGGACTGGGTGTTTGTTTATTTGCAGTTGCGTTATTTAAACAGGCTTGGGTCATGAACACTGCAGCATTAGAGGAGACAGCAGGCCAGAAAGTCACTGTGTTTAACTCTGCCTAGGTCGAGTGTTTCTCATGAGACCCAATGTTTCAATCTCATGGAAAGAGAGTAGGAAACTTTGTTTGTTTATGCCTCACTCCTGATTTAACCTAAATTTTGTCATCCCTCGAGAAGACGGAACATGCCAGCAAGGCAGAAAAGATAAGCAACCATTCCAACTATGAATATAAAAAAAGAGCAGAACAATTTGTGAGGATTATTTTCCTGTTCCGTGTCAAATCTTGCAGCATATTTTCTTGGGGAAATGACAGTCCCAGCGGCATATGTGAGGCTGACATGCCTAATGCACTGACGTCCAGGAAAGCATGGCAGGAGGCTCTGATCAGAACGTTCTTGGAGCTGTGCTCCCCGTGTGTTTGCTGACAGGAATTCAGAGACACTTGCTTGCCAGATGGGAAGACAAATGTCTTCAGAATGGAGAGTGTCTTTATAGTCATGCTTAAGTAATGAATGTCAGTGGCTTGTTTAAAGAAATTAAAAAGGAAGAGGCCCTACTCAAAAGAAACCAAATGGGTACTTAAAGTTGCAGCCAGCAATGCTGAATCTATGGGGAGGGAATTGAAGCCTTGCCAAGCAATGGGCTCACTCTTCAGACGTTCCCTATTTAATATTTTAATGCAAAACCAATGTCTTAAACCAGTAACTACAAATTCAGGGGGCTTTGTACCTATCCGCATAATGATGTCTCCTCCCTCCTATGGGATGGGCAGTGATGAATGGAATGTGACCTGTTACAAGGATAATTCTATTGTTTCTTACCCTCCTCTACCACTTGCAGTTGTTGCCTCTGAGAATCGTTCAGGATATTCTTCAACAACTCCTATATATAGTCGGCTATTTTACCCTTATGGCCACCACAGTAAAATGCAACATGATGTATAGTCAAAAGGATGGATTTAGGAATGAGTGACGCTATTTAGTGAATATCACTGACTGTTACTTCAATGCATTTAAAATGCCGAAAGGACAGGAAACCTTACAAAATTAATGTCTCAATTTTATATTTTATTTTACTTGTATTTTTATGAAGTCAATAATCCCTAGTTTGTTATTGCCAAGACCTTCTAGAAATATGTCTAATTTTGGGCTGGTCGTACAGTAATTATACTTAGGTATCCATTCTGACAATGGCTATGCTACCTGATATTAGTATTTAATGTCGATAAGGTAACTGCAGTTTAATATTAAATTTTGTCATTTTTAAATACTGATGTAATTATTTTAAAAGTATGTGAATATCTATCTTCTTTTCTAATGTATACAATTTTCTCATGCTAATTCTTTATGTCTCATTCTTTCTAAAGAGGATGATGCTGTGGTCCACAGGAAAGAAAAGACACAAATTATGAAAAGAAACTTACCAATGTACAGTCAGAGCTGTAATCTCTACATCTTCATTTATTCTCCACAATGAACACTGTTTATGTTTTGTTTATGTTCTACTGATTTATGAGAGACTAGCTTGGTTTCCTTAATGATGCACAATATTAGATATTTCAGAGTCAAAAGTTAAATTCTTCATATTTGAAGAAAACATCCTGAAAACAGAGGTGGCCTGTAGCTGAGCTTTAAATGTGGATATGTTATGAAAAGCCTTTGTTTATAGCTGTAAAACCAAACCAAGAACTTAGAAGCTTGATAATACAGCCACTAATATAGAGCTACGTTAACTGACAAAACGCACATGGCATAAATATGCCTGAAAAATAACTATGTATGTATAAGCAGGTGTCAAAATCCAAAAATTCAAATTTGAAGAGGTACTAATTCTCTCATGCTTTTAACACAAATTCAATGTAACTCCTATCCTTGGCTATCTTGTAGAATGGGCAAACTCACTGTACGATTTTAATGGTGTTATCCTTTTTCTCAGAGCCGAAGCACAAATGGGAAACATGATGGAGGGGACAATCCAAAAGATGTTTAAGGGCCATTTTTGTAAACTACCAAAGGCAATGCCTTAAAGTTCTACTAAGAGAGCAATGTTATACAATTAGAAAACACTGCTCAAACTCAGGTTATTGGAAAACAGTGTACTTGCTTCTTAGAGGTGTTAGACTATACTTTGCCACATAAGTGATTATATTATAACCACAATTAAGTTAGCTACTTTAATATAGAGCCTTTCATAAACACCAATAATAACATTATTTAATTTACATATTATGCAAATCTCATACTGAACAAAATTATATCTTTTTGAGCAAAAACAAAAATCTATTTGTTCACAGTTTGGTTTATTAATATATGAGAACATAAATATTTAGTAAGTTAACTTGTGTATATAAAATACTTAATAATTTTTATTTAGTTTTGAGATCCTATATGATTATGCAATACATGTTACCTATATAAATATGGTTTCCATTTGGCTTGCAAGAAATTAAAATAAAGAGATTAATATTGATGCAACATTAAAATATTCTTCTTGTCATTAATAATTGCATATTACAGGCCACAGATATTTTACATTGTATTCATTGTATTACCATATTGTGAAGACAGAAATATGCTGAAGCCTGAGTTAACTTTGACCTCATCATCTTCTGCCATTTCAAATGCTGGGACAACTTGTATGTACCCCCATGCTCAGCTAATATTCTTTATAAATGTAAGTTTAAAATTCATCCTAAGATAATTTTTGGTTTTAGTTCTCTAAAAGAAAATGTATTATGTAGACTTCATTTATCACTCCGTTAACTTCTTTCTCAGGTGTATCCTTTTGGTATTAGACATGTTTGCTATTGTTTGATATAAGGACTTGTCAATAATAAAAATGTTCTATATAAAAACATTATCTTTATTTGAAGTCATAGAGAAAGCAACAATTTTTCCAAATTGTATAGTTGGATTACTATCTATAATCTCTTCTATCCCCAGGAAATGTATACATACTTACTAAATCTCAAAGACTTTCTTTTAGAAAGAGAATTTCTTTAGAAAGAAAGAAAATATTACCAGGATGCATAATCCCAGAAAAGTAAACAAAAAATACCACAGCAATAGCATCTCAAGGATAGCTGGCAATGTCATGTAATAGTTAAAGACATCTGCTTGGAGGCCCTTGCCACTGGCCTGACAGTGAAGAAATTTAGAAAATATCAATCCCAACTCCAATCCAGACTGATTTCTTTTATTTCTTTATTTATCTTTGACTATTGGATTGGATAGGTAGAGTGATAGTGATATCGATAGGTAGGCAGTTAGGGAAATAGAAGATAGAAAGATTGACAGCCAGTTACAACGATACAAAGATAGATACATAGATATATATATAGATACATACATTCCATATACAGTATACCCTGGTACATGTACTATGGTCAGATATCTTTACTTTTCTCTCAAAAATCCAATGTTTTGAAATAATTTTCCTTCAAATATTTGCCAGTTTCCATTGATTTTTTTCTATCTAATAATTTAAAATTTAACTAAATGTTTAATATACTCTAAACTCTGCTATGTATTGTTTCCTTTTCCTATTTTGAAAACAATACTGATATTACGTACTCTGGGTTTTTAAAATCTCATTCTTCTAAAAACAATGTACTAGAGTTATTTTTAGAAAACATTGCATAGGTGGTCAATTCCTCTTGAATAATTTGACATTTTGATATATAGTACAAAAATTTTTTTATAAATTTGATCCAATTTACAAGTTAGATGTAATTTAAAAATTTATTGTGTTTGAATATGTGAAGCAGAACTAAAATCATATCTTTTTCAATTTTTACTTCTGAAATAGTTATTTTAAGGAATATGTACATAAATATATTCATTTATTTAATTAATATATTTCATTAAATAATTAAATAGAATTAATTAAATTAAAATAAATATATTTAAGAAATATATACATAATTATAATATATAGTTTTGGTTTACTTTATTTTCAGGATATATGATTCTATTTACATACATAGTCTTGCTATTAATGACCTAAAATAGAAAGAAACTTAAGAATTATAAAGTACCACTGAAAACTGCAAATTTCATCTGTATTAAAGATAGTTCAGAATAAATTCTGCTATACAAATTGATATATTAGGTATCACAATTATACTAATATATCATATTAAGAATACATTGTTTAAGCTAATACATCATTTATGCAAGCTTGGCACTTGCTTTAGCATTTCAAGCTGTCCGGACTTGTAACCAAAATCTTTCCATATTATAATTGTTAGAAAAAAATGAAATCTAGTTTCTTCTGATGATTTTATACATTTCAATGAATAAAAGATGAAGGATGCACTTTGGGCTTTGGGAATCTCCAGTTATGTTATTAGTAAAGTACAAGTTTAGGATTGGTGAGATGGCTCAGTGAACAGAAGTTTACCATAAACATTTTGTTCTTTTTTTTATTAGATATATTCTTTATTTACATTTCAACTTTTGTCCCCTTTCCTGGTTCCCACCCCCCTCCAAAAAAAATCCCATAAGCCATCTCTCCTTCCCCAATCAACCCTCCTCCACTTCCATGTCCTGGTATTCCTCTACACTACTGCATCAAGTCTTTCCAGGACCAAGGGCCTATCCTCCCTTTGGTGTCTAACAATGGCATCCTCTGCTGCCTATGTGTCTGGAGCCATGGGTAACTCCATGTGTACTCTTTAGTTGACAGTTTTGTCTCTGGAAGCTCTGGGAGTACTGCATGACTCATATTGATGTTCATCTGGTGGCGCTGCAAATCCCTTCAGCTTTTTGGATCCTTTCTCTAGCTCCTCCATTGGGGACCCTGTGTTCAGTTCAATGGCTGGTTGAGAGTGTCCCCCTCTGTATTTGTCATACAATAGGAGAATATCCCAGGTGACAGCTATATCCGGCTCCAGTCAGCCAGCACTTGTGGGCATCCACAATAGTGTCTGGATTTTGTAACTGTATATGGGATGGATCCCTGGGTGGGGTGGTCTCTGGTTGGTCTTTTCCTCAGACTCTGCTCCACTTTTTGTCTCTGTATCTCCTTCTGTGGGTTTTTTCGCCCTTTCTACAAAGGACCAGAGTATCCATACTTTGTTCTTCCTTCTTCTTGGGCATCATTTGATATGTGAATTGTGTCTTGGGTTTCCAAGCTTCTGGGCTAATATCCACTTAACAGTGAATGCATACCATTACTGTTCTTTTGTGGTTGGGTTACCTCACTCAGGATGATATTTTCCAGTTCCATCCATTTGTCTGAGTATTTCATGAATTCATTGTTTCTAATGCTGAATAGTATTCCATTGTGTATATATAACACATTTTCTGTATACATTCCTCCATTGAGGGACATCTGGGTTCTTTCCAGATTCTGGCTTTTATAAATAGGGCTGCTATGAAGCAACCTTAGAAGCCTAGTGAATCTGGAGTCCGGTTTAAGGACTTCTCACCTTTATTCCAGGTTCTCCATACTTTGTATTATTAGCATTGCTGGATGCCCACAGTATTGAATCCATAGTCCAGAATGGCTTATAGTGGAAGTATTACTGGAGTTCCAAAAACACATTATCATAATACTGCTGTTGTCTGATCATTTTGTAAACTTTTCATGCGTATTTCTCCATGAAGCCATTGTCTGTAGCATGTATTCTCATGTTTTCTTGAATCATTAAGATTGAACACACTGATCGTAGTTGCAGCGAGGTTCCGTGGCTGAGCAGTTTTCAAGCAACAGGAGTTTGTGAATAAAGCAATGGAAGCCTTTCTCTATCTAGCAGTGTTGTTTTAAGGGAAACAGCAGAATGATGTGGCAACATCTTCAACAAAAGCTCAGGAATGAAAAGTGCTAAAACATGAAAGTTATAGAGCAAATTAAAGTATCACAGGAGATTGGCTTACAGTTTAATGCCCAAAACAAAAAAGTCCCACTTGTCATTAACTGCAAAGATAGAAGTTGAGCACCTCCAGTTTCTCCTGATTTGCTGCATGCTTGGGACTATAACACACATGTTGATTTGGGGATTCAGTATGAGTTTCAACATCTAAGTAAACCCATGGATTAGAATCCCTGGATATCAATCTTTGCCTAAGTTTTGAAACTATATATATATATATATATATATATATATATATATATATATATATATAATTATATAATTATATATATATATATATATATATATATATATATATATATATATATAAAAAAATATATATATATATAATTATAATCATCTAACTTCTAGATTATTCCAATAGTATATTTAGCTCTGTTTTTCTTCTTACTTCATTCTATTTTACTCCCTATTCTAAAGCTGTTACTTAGAGATATGGGAAGATAGAAAAAGGTTATAGCTCATCCAAATAGTAAATGCCAACTCTGCATAGCTTTGTTTCTCATTAATTTAATAAATAGATAAGTAAATCTCCTCTCTTGGAAAAGAGAATGTGCAGAAGTTAGTATTGTTATTATCCTGGCTGTGTACCTTGCGTGATGATAATTTCAGAGATGCTAAACATCTGGGACAATATTTCTTAACACTGATAAAATACAATATATTGCTAATATTGTATTTTAAATAGAGTAATAACTAAATATCTCACACTGGGCTATGTTAATGTCTAGCCCATGTGCATTCAGGAATCAGTAAGGAAGTATTACTCTGTCACTGCAACTGTGTCTCATAATATCTATGGATTTTCACTATGATTAACTCCAAATTAACTGTTTTAAAATGAAGGTGAATTTTCTTATAGAAAGTGACATGAAGAAACTTAGTGAAAGGGCTGAATGAAATGCAAAGGGGCAGAGAGAAAAGTGCAGAAGCAGTAAATTAACCGATCACACACAACACTAAGTCAATTAAAATCAGAGAGTAGCCTACTCCACTCCACATAAGAGGTAACAGGCTGCTTGACAAGCGATTTTCTCGTTCAGGTGTAAATGCTAATCAAGTAGGTTAGAAATTGAATTCGCCATGCCTGAGCTTCTGTCTTCACATGCCCTCCCGCCATTGTCTGTGCTCTCTCTCCTCTCACCACATTCCTCTCTGCTTCCCTTCCATTCCTTCCATCCGCCTTTCTGTAGATTGCTTTGTCTTTTCTTTCTTCCTCCCTAGCGTTTATTTTGTGTGCTATAATTACTTCTTTTTCCCTTATGATCGTTAATTTAATGTATAATGACTAAGATATATGCTCTAGATATAGAAACCTGTTTTTCTAGCATATATCACATCTATTCATCTATAATATATTATAGATAATATCAATATATCCGTAATATATAATACAAATATATTATTTGATCCTGATCAAGCAGATTGTCTTGCTATTCCCCAGTATTACTTCACTACTTGATGTTGATGATGTGTTTTGTAACTCTTAATTTTCAACATTGATTCAACAGAGTGGAGAAGGCACGGCCCATAGTACTTGTTGTTTAATGGTAATAGGTCATTCCTGTTTTCTTTCCTTCCTTCCTTCCTTCCTTCCTTCCTTCCTTCCTTCCTTCCTTCCTTCCTTCTTTCCTTCCTTCTTTCCCTCTCCCCTTTTCTTTCTTTTTGGAGTTCTGGATATACTGGAATTCACTGTTTCCAACCTGCCCTCAACCCACTGCAGTACTCTTTCCTCAGGCTTCTAACATCTGAGTTTACATTGGTGAGATATTACATCTTGCTAAACAAAATGTTTTTGTAATCACAACTAGATAATGCACAGAAATAAATATTTTTGTGCTTCCATGTTAATTATTATTCAAACCAATATAATAAGTTTGTTCATTAAGTGATTCAGGTTATTTTAATTTGCTCAGTCATGTTAAATTTTCATAACCATATATATTAATTTAGATAGCTGATATTGCAATGTAGTGCTAAAATGAATGCAGTAAACAGAAGTAATAGTAACAGCCTCAATGAAATATTGTGCATAATAATGTGTAATGCATTATGGTAATATTACCATTAAGTACTTTACAAGGAACCTTTTAAATCAGTCTATGAAAATTTGCTTGAGGACATACTAGTTTTTTCAACTTTTAAAAACTAATTTCCTATGTTTTCTTGTTTTAAACATGTATTTAATATTAAACCAATCCCCAATTCAAATTTGCCCACAGCATAGTAACTACAGTGTATTTTCATGAATCTAAAAATTAAATTTACTTACAATATAGTTGGTTTTTTAAAATTCATATTTGTGTACTATAGAATAAAAAAATGATAAAAAGTAATCGTAGAGTGGAGCATAGACTGAAGGAAAGGACATTCAGGGACTGTCCCACCTAGTGATCCTCTCACAGGCAGACGCCAAACCTAGATCCTGTTGTGGATGCCAAGAAGTGCTTGCTGACAGAAGTCTGATACAGCTGTCTCCTGAAAAGCTCTGCTATATTCTGACCAATCCACTGCAGTACTTAGTACTTAGTATCCATAATACTTAGGATACTTGCAGCCAACCATCAGACTGAGCACATGGAGAAGTTATGGGAAGTACTGCAGAGCTGAAGGGTCCTTATCTGGCATCAATGGAAGGGGAAACCCTTGGTCCTATGAAGGCTTGATGCCCCAGTGTAGAGGAATCCTAAGGTAGTGAGGTAGGAGTAGGTGGGTAGGTTGGGGAGTACCCTCATAGAAGCAGGGTAAGAGGGGATGTAATGGGGGGGGGTTGTAGAGGATTGACAGAGAAAGGGGTTAACATTTGAAATGTAAATAAATAAAATATCCCTTTTTTTTAAAAGAGTGACTTGTGGGGTGGAATGATGGCACAGCGGTTAAGAGAACTTGTCGCACTTGGAGAGGACCTAAGTTGTATCTACAGACCAGCATGGCTTCTCAGCATTGTCTGTAACCTCAGTTCCTAAGGATCTAACACCAATTTCTGGCCACCTTGTGCATTGCGTGTACATGGTGCACAGTTATGTATACAGACAAAACACATACATAAAATGAAAATAAAGACATCTTAAAACATCACCTCTTACTTAGGTTGTATTTACAGTATTTTCACTGTCCATCAGGATGATCATAACTACTGGTAACTTCTCCTTTCTTTCCTTTCAGCTCCGGCCCTCCTGTGCTGGAGAGCACTGGTCTTTTTTTAAATCAGATTTATCTTCCATATCTCATTATGAGTATTTGTTCCCCAACTGGTGACACGATTCAACACACATTGCTTATCTCAATAAGTGATAGAAGAAGTAGATCATGAATAGTGTATTTTGAATGTTATTTCCCGGACCCTGGATCTGGAATCTCAGCTTGCTGCTCATTTCACCATTTTCATAACTGCTTCCTCATACTCCATTTCAGTAAACAGAGCTTCTCTGCTATTATTGCCTTGCTATGATGGTATGGGATACTAAAACCTCTATATGAATTATATTAGCTCATTGCTTTCTGACAGAAAATAATCATAATTTTTTTCCTACAACTTAATTAAAATAATGAACAGACTCCCTCCCCTGGGCTCCATAACCTGACTTACAATTCTGGCAGAAATCTCCAGTTCAGCAGGTGGCCACATCAATAGTAGGAACCACAGTAAGCAACTGCCCAGAGACCAAGCCACTGTCTGGAACACCAGAGGCCACACAGGCCTCCAAATCTCCAGCAGAGTCTTCCTGCTGGACTTGAAGATTCACTGGTCACCAGACCCACAGGCCATAGTTACTAAGCATGTGAGACAAAAGTGATGTGCTTGACCTCTAGATTTTATTGGGAACCAGGAGTGGGCCCTTTCATACCAGAAGACTAAAGAGAAACAAAAACCAAGGGAAAACATTAAAAAAAATCCACCCAAAAAGATAAACGCAGAAATTAGTACCTAAATCTAATAAAAATCTGATAATAACCACAAACTTAGATAGCTATAGGCCAGCATAAGAATACAATTAACAATACTCAGGGCAATATAGCATCACCAGATATTAGCCATCTTCCTACAGCAAGCCTAAGACATTCCAAAATAGCTGAAGAACAAGAAAATGACTTTAAGTTTAACCTTACGAAGACAATAAAAGAAGAAACAAATAAATCCCTTAAGAAATTGAAGAAGAGCACAGCCAGGGAAACAATCCTTTTGGTTTCCATCTGTGGGAGCTGACCCGGTGCCACAGTCCTCCACACCCCAATCCCACCCATAGGAAGCTTATCTCCCAGGAGTGTTGGATACACCCAAGCTCACAGGCTCACAAGAGGGACAAGCTCCAGTCAGAGGCAGCAAGGCCAGCGAATGCCAGAAACCAATGCTTCTTGGCATCACCAGAACCCAGTTCTCTAACCCCATCGAACCCTGGATCACTACACCTGAAAAGCAAGAATCTGGTCTAAAATTACATCTCATGATGATTATAGAGGACTTTAAGGAGGACATAAATAACTCCCTTAAAGACATACGGAAGAATACACGTAAACAGGTAGAGGCTGTTAAAGAGGAAACACTTAAATCCCTTAAAGTAATAGAAAATACAACCAAACAGGTGAAGGAATTGAACAAATCCTTTCCAGTCAACAAAATGACCCCCATTATACTCTGTTAATCTCATAGATTGGTGCTTATCCCAGTTATTTTCAGAGAGGCTTCATCAAGAATCTGATGGAAACAGTTCTAGAAACCTAAAGCCAAACATAAGCATTCAGATAATCTTGTGGAAGGGGGATGAAGGATTGTAGGGGACAACAGGCTTAAGGACACACACACACACACACACACACACACACACACACAGAGCCCTATATTTTAATATGTCTTAAACAGCTCATTGGCTGGGCCACTTCCTAACCTCTACATGGCTGATGTACTTTTCTATAATCCTAACATCACTTAGTAAAATCTGTATTACATCTTGCTGCCCTGGACCCAGACGTGCAGCACTCCTGAGCCAAGATCCCTGGCTCTTACATACTGGCTCTCTCTTTCCTGCACTTCTCAGGTGTGGCAGCTACTCCTCTTCCAGAAAAGTGGTGATCCCCTTCCTCCTCCCTTTCTCCGTTGCCTGAGAATCCTAAAAGTTCCACCTCTGTCTTCCTGACCAGCCGTTTTCCACTGGCAACTTTATTTACCAATCAAAACTAACTTCAGACAGGAACCCTCAGCATCTTATGTGTGGATTCTCATGCAATTTTGGGACCAAATTAACATAATACAAGTACTAGGCCAAAACCAGAAATAATAATAATAATAATAATAATAATAATAATAATATCACTGATAATAGTAAAGTGTAAAAATAGAGCAGCTATGTAGTATGTCATCAGTTTGGTAATCTAGAAGGGCAGGAATGTAAAATTCCATGTGAATTAGATTTATTGAAATACAATAGGTAGCAGTGTGTTTTGGCATCTCAAACTGGCATGCAGCAGGGCATGCTTATTGACATAGTCATGTATGACAAGGGATCGCCAACCGTGAGTAACTGTCTCAATCTCCAACTATAAGTACTTTATGACACTTACCCTTTCTGGGTTTTTCTCAGCATGCTATGGTGAGAGGTACAGAATGACCATCTGTTATATTTATACTTTTTATATTCTGGCAGCTTAATTACTCTTTGAGGCAATTATTAATACATTAATTAAAGCCTGATTCATATGGGGCTGGACAGATGGGACATTCAGTACAGCATGAGACATCCTGAAAGCATGAGAACCTAAGTTCAGATCTCTAGTAACCCCTTAAAAGATTAGGTGTGGTGCCAAGAACCTGCAAACTGGGGAGGACTAGCCAAGGGGATCTCTGAGAACTTCAGGTAAAGTATCCTTGTGACCCTCAGGTGCAATGAGAAAACTGTCTCCAACAGCTAAGATGGAAAGTGACTGTGAAAGATGCCCACTGAGGACCTTTAGCCTCTGTAGTTGAAAGGCACCATCATGGATATGTTACACACATAGTACACGTGGCGTCTCACAAACATGTCAACTCTAGTTATAGGGTGTCTGCTGCCCTCTTTTTGCTTTTTAGGACCTATGCATGGATGTAGGGCACAGAAACATAGAGACACTCATATAAACAAAAATATGAGTAAATGGTAAATAAAGACATTTACCATTAAATTGAGACAGCTTAGAGCCATGAATTTCCATTTTGTAAATGAGTTAATATGTTCATAGTTTCACATTTAAAAACCGTATTGCTTGTGTACAGTAAAAGCTTATTCTTTGGAATCAAAATTTGTAAACTAAATGTTCGTGACACAAAGAATCTTTTCTCCTTTTCAGGAAATGTATGCACTGAAAGAATCAAAACTGTAATGCTGTATAATTGAAAACTTTAGTTATCTTCATTTTATTGAGTCCCATAGGGAAAGCATTTGAAAAATCCCCCACCCCCCACCATGGGACACAATGTGAAAGACAAGGAGGATTCCAACCTTGTTGTAGTAAATCTCCAACCCAAATAAGCCCAAGCAAAGAAAACATAGCTCCATTAATATGAATACAAGCTGCACGCCTAGATTGGTCAGATCTATCACTATACTTCTGCCTTCCCCATCTATGAAACTCCTTATAACTTGCAGTTTCTCCAGGCCACATGCCTCTGTTCCACTTTCCCCTTTCATCTCCTCTCTAATCTTCTCTCCTCCCCTTCCTCTTTCTCTCTCTAACTTTCAGTCCCACCTTCCTTTCTCCAACCCAATCACTGGCTCTAGCTATTATTTTACAAATTAAGGTAAGGAAGAAAGTTCACAGAAAGTCACCTGAGTACTGACTCATTCCTTTTTCAAAACACCTCCTAGAAGGCCAAAATTAGCATTAAAATACAAGCAATCCCAGTGCTATCCATAACATTTTTTTTTTACATTTCAAATGTTATCCCACCTTCCTAGTTCCCATTCCACAGTACCCCTATCCTCTCCCTCACCCTCTATGAGGGTGCTCCCCAACCTGCCTACCAACTGGAGCCTCCATAGGGGCTCCATCTGTGGTTGGTGGTTTAGTCCCTGGGAGCTCTGGGGCTTCTGGTTGATTGATTTGTTGTTCTCCTATGGGGCTGCAAACCCCTTTAGTTCCCTCAGTCTTTCCCCTAACTCTTCCATTGGGGTCCCCAAGCTCAGTTCAATGTTTGGATGTGTACATTCACATCTGTATTTGTCAGGCTCTGGCAGAGCCTCTCAGGGGACAGCTATACCAGGCTTCTCTCAGCAAGCACTTCTTGGCCTCAGCAAGTATCTGAGTTTGGTGCCTTCAGAAGGGATGGATTCCTAGGTCAGGCAGTCTCTGGGTGGTCTTTCCTTCAGACTCTGTGTTAGGATTCTGTTTCTACTCTTTTACTCTTCATTTCCTTTTGACAGAAGAATTCTAGATTCTTATATTTGAGGTGAATGGGTGGCCACATCCCTCAACCTGGGACCATGCCTATTCACTGGATAGGGTCTCTACAGGTTCTATCTGGCCTTTGTTGGGTATTTTAGCAAATGTCCTCTTTCTTTGGGTCCTGCGAAACTCTTGGGTTCCTGGAATCTGGGACTTTCTAGTGGCTAACCCCAGTTCCTTCTCCCCCACTGCTACATACCTACTTTCAAATTCTTGGCCCTCTGTACTTCTCTCCCTTTTCTTTTATCTAAACTGGCCTCTCTTATTCCCTCCCCCCTCTTTTCCCTCCCAGATCAGTCTCTCCTTCTGCCTCCTTAGATCACTTTCTTCCCATTCCCATGCTCATGGATCTGCAGGATTAACATAACAAAAGTGGCCATTTTACCAAAAGAAATCTACAGATTCATTGCAATTACCATCAAAGTTCCAACTCAATTCTTCACAGAGATAGAAAGAGCAATTCTCAAATTTATCTGAAATAACAAATAACCCAGGATTACAAAAGCCATTCTCAACAATAAAAGAACTTCAGGGGGAATTACCATCCCTGACCTCAAACTATACTACAGAACAATACTGATAAAAACTTTATGGTATTTGTAGAGACAGGCAGGTAGAACAATGGAATAGAATTGAAGACCCAGAAATGAACCCACACACCCATGGTCACTTGATCTTTGACAAAGAAGCAAAACTATCCAGTGGAAAAAAGACAGCATTTTTAACAAATGACATTGGTTCAACTGGAAGGCAGCTTGTAGAAGAATGCAAAATGGTTTGTTCTTTGGTTTTATTGTATATTTTCTTTATTTACATGTTAAATGTTAACCCTTTCCCAGTTCCTACCCAGAACTCCCTATGCCATCCCCCTGCTTCTGTGAGGGTGTGCCCCCATCCAACTCCCTGCTCTGAAATTCCCCTACAGTGGGGTTTCACGGCCAAGAACCTATACTAGTACGGGCCTAGGACATAGTACAAAACAGCAACCCACAGACTGAGAAAATATCTTTACCAACCCCAAGTGCTCAAATAATCAAAATATAAAAAGAACTCAAGAAGATAGACTCCAGCGAACCAAATAACCCTATTAAAAGTGGTATGCAGACCTAAAGAAAGAATTCACAACTGAGTAATTTCAAATGGATGAGAAACACCTAAAGAAATGTTTAGCATCCTTAATCATCAGAGAAATGCAAATGAAAACAACCCTGAGATTCCACCTCACATCTGTCAGAATGGCTAAGGTGACAGCAGATGCTAGAGAGGATGTGGAGAAAGAGGAACACTCCTTCATTGTTGGTAGGATTACAAGCTGATACAACCACTCTGGAAATCAGTCTGGCAGTTCCTCAGAAAATTTGACATAGTACTACCTGGGGACCCAGCTATACTACTCCTGGGCGTATACCCAGAAGATGCTCCAACATGTAATAAGAACACATGCTCCACTATGTTCATAGCAGCCTCATTTATAATAGTCAGAAGCTGGAAAGAACCCAGATATCTCTCAACAGAGTAATGGATACAGAAAATGTGGTACATTTACACAATGGAATTCTACTCAGCTACTAAAAACAATGACTTCATGAAATTTGCCTGCTAATGGATGGAATTTGAAAATATTAGCCTGAGTGAGGTAATCCTGTCACAAAAGAACATTCATGATATCTACTCACTGATAAGTAGATATTATCCAAACAAAACCTCAGAATACCCACAATTCAACTCACAGACCATATGAAACCCAAGAAGGAAGACCACCCCAAAGTGTGGATGCTACAACCCTATCACTTTAATGATTAAAAAACACTCCAAGAAATTTTAAATGGTTACAGATTTTATTAATAAGCTTCACTAACTCAATGTGATTTACATATTTAACAAAAAGCAGATATATGTTTCTGATGCATTTTAACTTATTTTAATTAGTACTTGTTTGTTATAACCTTATATCTATGAGTCCATGTAAGAAAGAGAAGGCCGGGAATGAATTTCTTATAAATAGAACAATACATATACTCCCATGTAACTTATTTGAAAAATTTCAACCATGGAAGTAAAACACAAATACAAAAAAAGTACTTTATATTTTGAATCAATCCACACTTAAAATATATAGAACTCTTAGGGTTAACAACTAAATAAACAGTAACATGTCTAAAATATATACACAGAGACATTTCTTACAGTTTAATTTTCACAAGAGAGTCTAATCATGTCAGTCAGAATGGCTAAGATTAAAAGCTCAGGAGACAACAGGTGCTGGTGAGGATGTGGAAAAAGAGAAACACTCCTCCACTGTTGGTGGGATTGCAAGATGGTACAACCGCTCTGGAAATCAGTCTGGCAGTTCCTCAGAAAATTGGGCATGACACTTCCAGAGGACCCTGTCATATCACTCCTGGGCATATACCTAGAGGATTCCCATGAATGCAATAAAGACACATGCTCCACTATGTTTATAGCAGCCTTAATTATAATAGCCAGAAGTTAGAAGGAGCCCAGATGTCCCTCAAAGGAGGAATGGATACAAAAAAATGTGGTATATTTATACAATGGAATACTACTCAGCAATTAAAAATAATGAATTCATGCAATTTGTAGACAAATGGTTAGATCTGGAAACTATCATCCTAAGTGAGCTAACCCAATCACAAAAGAATACACATGAAATGCAATCACTGATAAGTGGATATTAATGAGCCCAGAAGCTCTGAATATTCAAGGCACAATTAGCAAGTCAAAAGATTCCCAAGAAGAAGGAAGGAGAGGACCCTGGGCCTGAAAAGATTGGATCCAGTTTTGTAGGAGAGTACCAGAACAGGGAAATGGTGGGGGGTGATTCGGGAATAGGTGGGGGTGGGAGGACTTATGAGACATATGGTGAGTGGGGAACTGGGAAAGGGGAAAGCCTTTGGAATGTAAACAAAAAATATAGAATTAATAATAATAATAATAATAATAATAATAATAATAAATTTCCTTATAACCTTCTACTAACCCCATATCAGGCCAGAAAATTACTATATTTCAGGATGAGTCTTGGTCACCAATTAGTTCAAATAGAGTTTTTCTTTTCCCAGTTGTTGAGATGAATCAGCAGATAAAAAAAAGTTGCCTCTAAACCTGAACATTTAATGCATTCTTTCATCAAATTATCAGGATATAAAATCAAGATTTAAAGGCATCAGACTCAGGGTTGTATGAAAAAAATGAAAGTACGTAAAAGGGAAAGGGAAGAGCCTCAGAGTGGGGGGCGTGTGCTGGGGAGATAGAATTCTGACAGGGGAAAGGCCGCAGACAGATGCTAGCTGCACACTTTCCATGTGCAGGTCATTTTCAAAGGAAAAAAATAAAGGAATTATGTGCCAAAAATGGAGACTAGCCACATTCAAAAGACACAGAAAACAAAACAGCACAAAACAAAAGAACTTGTTTGATCTGTTTACACATGCTACAATCTCAGTCAGGACAATTTTAACACAATTAACATACTTCTGAAAGTAACACAGAAATAGGCAAATTAATAAACTTTGCCCCACCATGGTGCTATTTCTTATAATATTTTAGTAGGTTATTAGTGCTGTTTGTCTATTATGAGTTTTCATGCTATATCTAGGTATGTATGGGAGTCACTAATTGCCTTGATGCTGTATAGATAGATACTCACAGAAAAATAAAGAATGTGAGTCTGTACTTACTAGGTTGGCTGTGCTATACCTGTGTCTAACCTTTGTTGCTCTTGTGTGATTTCACACAGCTGTGATATACTTTGGTGCCCTGGAATTACCATAATTTGCTTCTTGTGATTCTCTGTGATGCTATTGTTGTCAAACATCTTCTGTGTCTATTTCTCATCAGACAAAGAATACAATCATTCACACATTGTGTTATGTAATTTCACTTTAAGCCTTTGAATATGGAAGGAAAGAAATATGTAATTTTACTCTCTTTTGTATGCCTAATTTAATTCATGGACATTCTTTGTTAGGATTTGAATTACTCTGCTTTATTCTTGCTATCAGCCTGAATACTCATATTTGTATTCTAAATGTTATGTACTTTTGAGAATTTCATTCATTCATGTATATAATATTTACAGTATTTCTATCCCTCTCGCTATCCTCTCCATCTGCTTCCACATACTATGCATTTCCTCCATAGTTCATGATCTAGTCTTTCATATATATGTATTTCACACTATACAGCTCTGGTTGTCCAGCAACTCACCATGTAGAAGATGCTGTCCTTGAACTCACAGAGATCTATCTGCCTCTAGCTCCCTATGATTGAAGATGTGCACCACCACTCCTGGAACTGAAAACAAGAATGGTTCCAATCAGGTTTTGATTAATAGATTTTTATTTATTATAAATATTGCTATTTTAAGCTATATATATATATATATATGTATATATATATATATTCACAACACTCACAAAAGGTGTATTAACTTAGTTTTCTTGAAGTAGGCTACACAGGCACATCAACTCCTCTGGCAAATAAGGTAAACAGACTGGCAAGGGAAAGTGAACTCTTATCCTCCAGGTATTTGCTTGCAAGGAGGAAATAATGATAGAAGACAACAGAGAACATAAAATATTTATGTGGTGTCACTTGTTCAGTCCAATTGGGAAATCAGTATTTTAACAATGGTATTTTACAATACCCAGGATCATGAGTCCACATTACTGAGAACAACAGACTCTGCACAGGTAGCAGGGGGTGGGGGCTGAAACACCCTGTCTATAAACCTTCTTTAAAAAGCAATTTCTCTCTCTCTGAAGAACGAAATCAGAGCAGGGCTACATAAACCAATAAAGAGCTTGTTTTGGCCTCAGAATCATTAAAGCACCACTCTCCAAGTTCTTATATTTTTTCTCATAATACTTAATATCCTTCCAATTACATTCTTTAAATAATAATATGTTTTTATCAATATGCTTCTAGAAAAAAACCTTAGGTGTAAAGATAAATAACTGTGGGTAATATTAAATCTTCATATGTAAACACAAAATACCCCATAGAGCCTCTTACAATTGTGAGCAATAGAAATGTTGCTGTAGGTATCACACTTCCTCATTCCTCTTACACGGCACAGGCATCGTAATACGAACATCACAGTACTGACACCAAACAGACACATCGATCAGTGAAATGGAATTAACAACCTAGACATAAGTCCACACACAGACATCCACTGTTTTATTTTGACAAATACACCAAGAACCTATATTGCAGACAAGACTGCATCTTCAAAACTGTTGCTGTGAAATTTGGACACTCATATGTATAAGAATGGATTGTGGAGTGAGGAGATGACTCAGGGGCTCAAGAGACTTGACCCTAATGAGAATCTGAGTTCCATCTCATGCACTCAAGTGAACTGACTCCTCAAAATGGTGCTCTAACCTCCACATACACTCAGTGATATATGTACACACGCACAAATACACATGCAAACACACATAAACACGCACAGATACACAGACACACAGACACTGACACTCACACAAACATATGTGGGAATACACACAAATTAAAGAAAGAAAAATGTAAGAATGTAAAAGTAACAGAATAGAAATTGATCTTTCTTCCTCACTTTACACAACAATGAATTCAAAATGGATCAACAGCCTTCCTTATTGTTAAACTTAAAGCTGTGAAAGTCTAGAGAAAAGAGTAGGGGATTTGAGGGTAGAGGCTGTGCGAGGACTTTCTGAATAGGACCCTGGTTGCACAAAAAACGAGGCCAATTATTAATGGGCAGGGCCTCATCAAATTGAAAATGTTCTGTACTTCAACGTTACTTTTATGTGACAGAAGAAGCAGCCTGGAGATTGGAAAACAATCTCTGACAGCTAGCGGATTATCATCTTGAATATATAAAGAATAAGTACAGCAAAACAAAACAAAACAAAACAAAACAAAACAAAACAAAAACCAGGCAAAGGAAAGAGCCTTTCAGTTAGAAAGCAGATTCTAGAACTACAGAGGGTTCTCAAATGATGAAACACACATGACTAAGGGATAGTTTTTAATGCTCGATATGTTAATATTTCGTGTTTCAGTAATGTGCAAATTAAAACTATGCTATGATTTTATTTTTTCTTAGTCAGATAGTTGATATCAAGAAAGAGAAAATAAAAAGAACAAAAAAAAATGCTGTTTAGGGTTTAAGAAAACTTGACTCTGTATCCCTGGGAGGATAAACTGCTTTATCCACTAAATGAAATGTAAATACAGAATATATCCAATAAATTTTTAAAAAAAAAAAGCAAAAGAAAGAAAGAAAGAAAATAGGTTGTTATTAAAAAAAAAACCAATGTGGATCGTCCACATAAAACTAAATATATAGCTATCATATGATCCAATGTTATCATTTCTGGGCAGATATCCAAATGTGTCTCTCCCTAATACAGAGATACTTGATGATCCATGTTTATTGCTGTTCTATTTACAAGAGCTAGAGGTGAAATCAACCTAGATATCCTTCACCTTACGAATAGATAAAGAAATTGTTCTATATGAATACAGTTAAATTTTATTCAGCTGTAGAGGGAAACAATAATATAAATTTTTTATGTAAATGAATGGAACTGGAGGCAAAAAACTCCACCAAGTAGCTAAGACTCAAAAGTCCTCATATGCGAGTGGTAGATTTGAGGCATTGGATTTATATGTGAAACATGGGATATCTATAAAAGCCAGGGGAATGGAAAAGTGTCATTGTGGGGGTGGGGGAGATATTTAAGGAGAGAAAGCTAGTAGAACAGAAATGCCATGAAAGTGGCAAGTAGCAACTACAAAGAAGTGGATTGTTCTAGAGTTGTAGGAGTGGGAATGATTTTGTCTTTTTTGTTTGTTTTTGCAAGGAATAGATTTGTACAAATACTTGTGCTTTATCCCTTGGTTTCTTTTTTTTTAATTTTTATTTTCTATATTCTATGTTTACATTCTAAAGGCTTTCCCCTTTCCCAGTTCCCCTCCCTATGTCCCATAATTCCTCTCCCCCCAACTATTCCCCAATCATTCCTCCTCCCCCCACGGTTTCTCTACAAAACTGGATCCAATCTTTCCAGGCCCAGGGTCCTCTCCTTTCTTCTTCTTGGGAATCATTTGACTTGCTAATTGTGCCTTGAGTATTTAGGGCTTCTGGGCTCATTAATATCCACTTATCAGTGATTGCATTTCATGTGTATTCTTTTGTGATTGGGTTAACTCACTCAGGATGATATTTTCCAGGTCTAACCATTTACCTACAAATTGCATGAATTCATTATTTTTAATTGCTGAGTAGTATTCCATTGTATAAATATACCACATTTTCTGTATCCATTCCTCTTTTGAGGGATATCTGGGCTCCTTCCAATTTCTGGCTATTATAAACAAGGCTGCTATAAACATAGTGGAGCATGTGTCTTTATTGTATGCAGGGGAATCCTCTGGGTATATGCCCAGGAGTAGTATGACAGGGTCCTCTGGAAGTGACATGCCCAATTTTCTGAGGAACCGCCACACTGATTTCCAGAGTGGTTTTACCATTTTGCAATCCCACCAACAGTGGAGGAGTGTTCCTCTTTCTCTACATCCTCACCAGCATTTGTAGTCTCTTGAGTTTTTAATCTTAGCCATTCTGAGTGGTGTGAGGTGGAATCTCAGGGTTGTTTTGATTTGCATTTCCCTAATGACTAATGAGGTTGAACATCTCTTAAGGTGTTTCTCGGCCATCCGAATTTCTTTATCATGTAACAAAGAGACAGTTAACAGAATCTCAGTGCTTATCATGTTTACATTTTGAGATACCAAAGGAATGTCCTTCAAGGAACTTTACTAGTTATTCTGAGATTTATAATGTGTCCCGGTTGTGTGATGCTATAGATATTTCTGGTTTGGAATAATTACAAACTGGTTAAATATATAATGAATTTATAATTAGTACATAGGCTAGGCCAAATGTTGTATATATCATGTTAGGCATGGTTACTGTGTCCTTTGGAAATTAAGTATGGCAGAGGGGGATATGACTGTTTGTCAAGTTGACAGGGGGTAAACAGTGATGGGTATTCTCCCTTGTCCAACTTGACTTCTTCTGGATTAACTAAGGTACAAATGGCTTAGTTTACCTGTGAGGAATTGTTTTTTCTTAATTAAATAATTTGAAGTGGGAAACCTCACTTTTAGTCCAGAAGTTTTTGAGAGGGGAAGATATATTTCTAATCCAACACACTCCTTGCGTGTCAGCCTATAGCAAGGGCGTGGACAACAGAGGCTCTAGCTTCTCGCCCACTTGCTCTCCCTTTTGCTGGCAAGTCTGTTCCTTCAGTGGGGAGAACATGTTTCTTCGGGATTCTGACATCTAGTGAAGACGCTATGAAACATCCGATCTCGTGGATAGACAAACTGCTGGATTTTTGAAATTTCCCTTGGTACATAGATATTATTGAACTAGCTGGACCAGAGCCTGTAAGACATTTTTGATCTCAAATATGATATAAGCTACCTTCCTCTATGGAACGCTAACGAAAACAGAATGTAACTAATAATTTATTACGGAATGTTAGTATTTAATTAAAAAATATACTCACAGTGGGCTGCTTTTAAATTTCTCTATAATCGCTTACACAGTTACAAATTCTCTATGACTCAGTGTGATATTTAAAAAGCTGAGAATTCATGCCATTTACTTGTACTTATGTAACTGGTAATGACATCAAAATAACTAACAAATGTTATATAATTGTCCTTAAAAATCAAAGTGTACTTTAACCAATCTAAGAAAAAGATTTTATAAACCTGTGGGTCTATAGTAATATTAGTACATGAATATATAAAGAAATGTCTACATATATAATATTACCTATATTCAGAACAGAGATGCAATTTTCCTATCTTTAAGTTCTGGCTGGCGCTGCTTGCCCCGCCTCTCTCTCTCTCATCTCTCTCTCCTCTTGGCACTTTCACCTCTCTGCCCCTCTTGGGCTCTTCTCCCCTCCCCCTCTCTCCATGTGGTAATGGCCGGCCTCCACTCCACTCCTCCACTACTCTTCTCTTCTCTTCTCTTCTCTTCTCTTCTCTTCTCTTCTCTTCTCTTCTCTTCTCTTCTCTTCTCTTCTCTTCTCTTCTCTTCTCTTCTCTTCTCTTCCCTTCCCTTCCCTTCCCTTCCCTTCCCTTCCCTTCCCCTCCCCTCCCCTCCCCTCCCCTCCCCTCCCCTCTTCTTCTTCTTCTTCTTCTTCTTCTTCTTCTTCTTCTTCTTCTTCTTCTTCTTCTTCTCTCTCTCCCTCTCTCTTCCCCTCTCTCTCTCCCTCTCTCTTCCCCTCTCTCTCTTTCTCTCTCTCTCTGCCTCCACTACACTATTAACTCCCATCCTCTTCCCTGAATAAACTCTATTCTATACCAAAAAAATGTAGTTTTGGCTGAACAAGTCACTCCTGAAACACCACTCCCTGCAATAAACAAAACGGAGAATTGTATGGGGAAGAAACACGACCATCACATTTTTATCTAGGTAAAGGCTTATGCCAATAATACCGAGTGTCACTGATACACTGCACCTGAAGAATGATGTAAGGATAAGGGCAAGTTATTGATTGTCCTTCTTTCCATGATCCCATATAGCAGGTCAGGAAAGAGACACATAATTAGGGAAGCTATGAAATGCCTTATCAGCTTTGTTTACATTTCCAAAGGTGTCAAAAGATCTATCATAATCTAGAAGTTGCTAAAGCTAGTAAACAGTACTGTATCTTAAATGGGATTCTGAAACAAAAATAAATGGAAACTAAGTAAAAATTGTGGAAATAAACATGAAATGTAGGCTTTCAATATTGATGATGTGCTGTTACTGTCTATAACTCATGAATGATATTCATATTAACCTACAATAATAATTACAGAAACAGTAGGCTAGGAAATATATTATTTACTTGGTTAATAGATTTTATTAAAAACAACAAAAATAAATGGATAATATCAAAACCAATCCTTGTTTCAAGACATATTAAATAATCTGCAATAAATATTCATTTTTATTTATAAATATATAAATTATCTTGAAAAATATTTTTTTTTGACTGGAGAAATGGCACACTGGTGAAGAGTGCTTTCTGCCAAAGACTCAAGTTCGTTTTCTGCCATCTGTGTCAGAAGGCTCACAGCTGTCTGCAGCATCATCTCCCAGGTATCTGATTATCTGTATTGGTAATGCTTTTAATAACATTATAAGCATGCTTGGGTCAGCCATATCAGTTTAATTTTATTTTCAGTAGTTCTGTAACAAGATTTGTAGTATACAGGGGAATAAATAATAATGAGAGTGTTTGAATTTACTAAAAATATATTTTACCATAAACCTGCACCAAATTATGCCATTTAATTCACTAAGAGAATACAATATATTTAATTCACATGCATTTTTTTATTCACTTATTTGTTATTATGGTTTAGTTGTTTGACATTTGATGCTGATTTTCCTGGGCATTGGCCATCTTTTCTTTTACATGAGAGATTTACAGTAAACTTTTGACAATATGAAATATACCAAAGTAAAAATGATATAGAGTTCTGAGACATAATTTTATTCTATCATGAATAATTCTGATGTACTCCTATTTACTTTTAGTCACTCACTAATAATTCAAAGATGGAAGGGCTGGAGAGAGAGAGAGCTCAGAAGTTAAGCATGGTCACTGCTCTTTTAGAGGAAGTATTTATTTGAGCTTATTGTAGTTCCTAGGGATTCTATTCCCTTCTTCTGGCATTGCACTCATATGCAGAAATACACACATGAACACACTTATATACATAAAATGATAAAAAAATTTAAAATGCTTGAGTCAAGCATTGACAAGACCCTAGTGCTGTCCATCACAAGCCATGAAAGGATAGTGTTGTTGTTGTACAGCTTTTTCCTCCAGGTCTAACAAGATCATCCCATATCCATCCTGAAGTAGAGTAAACCTTCACAGGTAGCGATGACCTACAACAACAAAATCAGGAGAACCAGGCAGAGGTGGATACTGGTAATGGAATAATTAGCATTCCCTCCTAAGATCACAGAGAGGTTCCAGACCTCTCACCTGGCC
Source organism: Apodemus agrarius (assembly GCA_964023405.1). Classification (NCBI taxonomy): domain Eukaryota; kingdom Metazoa; phylum Chordata; class Mammalia; order Rodentia; family Muridae; genus Apodemus; species Apodemus agrarius. Next base: position 119,208,818 of record OZ030007.1, read on the forward strand.
TCCTGCCATTGCTCCTTTCTGATGTCTTCCAAGCTGTAAGAGATCTTGGGAGATGTTTGAGGACATAACAAAAAAAGTACAACAAAAATGTAACACTGTTATACAGGTACCAAATGTTTATCATCCATGACAAAAAGGGAACTTAGAGTGACATATCTGAAAAGCTGTATTACAAACATTGTACAATACAAAGATTCAAAATTTTTTCCATGCTATGTTCTAAACACATTTGTATTTCTCAGTTGTCTACTCTCATATAGGCAAATCCACCAACATATACACAAATGGAAAACTTTAGTAACTTACTATTTTTTATTCTTATAATAACCTAATATTAAATATGTGATTTATTTAAGTTTACTTAATTCTTAAAGATACTGTCACATCATTGACATATTTGTATATTGTGACCTTGTTGGTTGGCAAGACTTTATTTACCTTGAATTATATTTTATAGAAAGGACAAGGCTGTCTTTATAAATCCATATAGGAATAAAACTGACATAATAGCACCTATATAACTGTCTCAGCCAATGTTCTATTACTGTGAAGGGACACCATGACCAAGGCAACTTTTATAAAAAGAAAACATTTGATTGGGGGCTTGCTTATAGTTTCAGAGTATTAGGCTATTACTATCAAGCATTGTCATCCTGGTGGGAACACAATAGCAGGTAGGCAAACATGATGCTGGAGAAGCAGCTCAGAACTACATGCACAGGAAGCAGGTAGGAAAATAAAGAAGGAAGCAGAGGCTAGCATGGCATTTTTACATCTCGAATCCCACTCCAAGTAACACATCACCTCCAACAAGTTTATACCTCCTCCAAGGTCATACCTATTATACTCAAAAAGGTACACCTCCTAATCAGCTCATTAACAGAGAACCAATGGCTCAAATACATGGGCATATGGATACCATTAACACTTGAAACACCACAGGAATTACAGTTTTAGTTTTATACATTGAAACCTTGAGATATAAATCGTTAGCAGCAATGTCATAGCTCAAGAGATTGCCAAACACCAGACCACATTTCAGTATGCCTGAATTACTATTTTGCCATCTATGTGTTCATTAACATATATTTGTGTGTATGCATACATGGTTGTGTGTGTGTGTGTGTGTGTGTGTGTGTGTGTGTGTGTTTTCACATCAGTACACTCATGCATGTGCATTTATAGAAATTTGGGCTAAAACCCAGAATCTTATAAATACTGGGATTTTTCTGTATTTTAGAGATGGTTTTTTATATCTGCTATATGTTCTTCATTCTGACCTAGCACAATATTCCAGAGAGAAGAAAAAGTATTCAGAGATGAAAGTAGAAACTATAACAATCCACTCCCATCTAAAGTCTTCAAAGAAATTCTCATTGTATTACTCTCATTAAAAGGTGGTTACCCAATTTGTTGTTAATTGTTATCAATTCATAATTGAGGGTCATTTACTTTGCAAACATATATTGTTAAATATATTTAAGTATCTAAGCAAGGGGCACACAAATGTGAAATAATGAACTGTAAAATTTAAAAATGGATATATATACTGCTGAAAAATTTTCTTCTTTATACCATCTGCTCAAACTATTTTTCAAACACTCCATTTAAATGATGACTAAATATATCTTTAAAGCTCATTTCCCTCAGGCAATAAAGACAAAAGACAGTTCTTAGCATGAAATTCCTTTTGTTAAAATTTTATTCATTGAAATCCAGAACACAGCAATTAGATCAACGTGGTAAAATCAGTCTCACTAGTTTTGGGTAGATGGCAAATATTATTGATATATTCTCCCTTTTCCTTTCAGTAAGAATATTTTATTTTAACATTTACAACAATTCTGCTCAGATCTGTTATTCTCTGAACTAAAAAATAGTAGTCGTTGACTTTTCCATATTCTAAGTTTTATTTGAGAGGATGTTTTAGGAGGTCTGTGAAGCATGAATGTTTATATCTCCTCACCGAGTCACATGTGGTAGCTCTAATTTTGTGAGAGATTTCACGATTTGGGGATTGAAGATGTAGGTAGGTCACAGAAATTGAGTTCTCTGGAAGGAACATTGCTGAACCTTGATGAAAAGGCACATTTTAAAGATCATCTTTTCTCCCAGGTCTTTACTAGCATGCGAGGGTAATTTCCAACAAAATAGAAAATTCTCAAGAAACAAGTTGGAATGTCCAGCCCTGGAATCAGTCTGACATCCTGAGGAGACTTGCAGTTCCCCAAGAGCTTCTTGATTCCAGACAGAGAACGTGGGGACCCCAGTGACAATGAGAATGGAGCCAGCATTGGTATTCCCCCAACAGCTTTCCATTTGGACCACCTATATTAGCAAAGTCAGCATTGGTCAGTGGCTTTGGACTGTGGCTCCTTGACTTCCATTGCATGGTACTGGGTTAGCTCTATCTTTAAGGGGATAATTCCAGGAAAATTCAGCTTAGACCCATCCTTCAGCAATTCCCCAACCACTAGGGACCTCCTGGGGGACAACTAATAGAGGAGAGGTGCACTCTGTCCTCAGGCCCTAGTGTGTGGCTCATGGCTCTCTCTCTTCATACCTTACCAAGGAGCTTTTTGGGGAGCCAGGAGTGTATAACTTTGATCCATTCCCAACCAATCATCTACCTGCTAGGTCCACTAGGGATACCACCAGCAGAGATGAGCAGATTCCTCTTTTGTAAGATCCATTGCCAGGCTCTGCTTGCTGTCCCATGGGGTCTTTCTGACATCATGATTATCCACCCAACACCAGGAACAAACAGAAGGATCAAGGACAGCATAAGCACACAATCAAAAAAAGCCTGGGCAGTATGTCACTATCAGAGCCTAACTCCTCTGCTACAGCAAGCCGTGCGTGTCCTAATACTTCTGAGGTGCAAGAATGTAACCTTAAATCCATCTCTTAAAAACGACAGAGGCTTTAAAAGAAGAAATAAAAAAATCCCTTAAGGAAGTACAGGAAAACACAATCAAACAGGTGTAGGAAATTAAAAACTGTCCAAAACCTGAAAATTGAAATATAAGCAGTACAAAAAATACAAACTACAGCATTCCTGGAGATGGAAAACCTGGGAAAGAGAGAAGCGACAGAATACAAGGGAGAGAGAATTCCAGCAATAGAAGATACTGTAGAAGATATTGATACATCTGCCAAAGAAAATGAAATGATCATAAAACAAAACATAAAGAAAATTTGGGACACCATGTAAGCATGAAATCTAAGAATAATAGGAATAGAAGAAGGAAAATGTTCTCAGTTCGGAGACCCAGAAAAAACTTCAACAAAATCCTAGAAAATGTATCCTTAACTTAAAGAAAGATATTCCTAGAAATGTACAAAAAGATTACATAACACCAAATAGACAGGAGCAGAAAAAAACTCCTCTACCCACATAATAATCAAAACATTAAATGTATAGAACAAAGGGAGAATATTAAAAGTTTTAAGGGGAAAACACCAAGTAATATATAAAGAAAGACATATCAGAATTATACCAGAATTTGAAACAAAAAATTTTCAAAGCCAGAAGGTCTTTCCTGGACAGATATATTATAGATCCTAAGAGAACACATATGTTAGTCAAGACTCCTATATTCAGCAAAACTTTCTGTCGCAGTAGATGGAAAAAACAAGATACCCGATGTTAAAACCAAATTTAAACAATATCTTTCCTCTAATCTACTTCTACAAAAGATACTAAAAAAAATAAAAACAACAAAAAACAAACAAAAACAAAAACCCTCCAACCCAATTAGGATAACTATATCCATGAAAACACAAAAATTAATAATTTTATACAAGCAAAATCCAAGAGAAGAGAAACACACCCCTCCATACACACTTAATGCCAACATCAACATAACATGAATTACCAATCATTGGTCTTAATTATCTTTCAACATCAATGGATTTAACTTAACATAGTGTTGATACATTAGCAAGTTATATCATTCTGGTATATTCAGGAAACACACATTACTTCAGAGTAAAGGGACTTATGGGATATATGGTGAGGGGGGAACTGGAAAAGGGGAAAACATTCGGAATGTAAACAAAGAATATAGAAAAAAATACATTTGATTTAAAAAAAAAAAGAAAGAAAAACATTTGATAGGCAACCCCCCAGAAAAACAAAAACAAAAACAAAAACAAAGTAAAATTAAAAAAATACATTAATGTAATCTACCATATAAGCAAACTAACAAAAAACCCATGATGATCTTATTAGATATTTAAGAACACTTTTACAAAATCCATTACCACTTTATATTAAAAGACTTGGAGAAATCAGGAATACATGGCATACACATAAACACAATAAAGGCAATATGCGGCAAGCCAATGGCCAACATCAGATTAAGTTGATAGAAATTTAAGGCAATCCACTATAATCAAGGATAATACAAGACTCTCCACTCTCTGTGTTTCTTTTCAATATAGTACTTGAAGTTCAACATAGAGCAATAGAACAACTAAAGGGGATTAATGGGATACAAATTGGAAAAGAAATCAAACTATTTAGAGATGATTTGGTAGCACTTATAAGTGACCACAAAATTCTACCAGAAAACAGTTGATAAACACCTTTAGAAATATAGATAGATACAAAATTAACTAAAATAAATTAGTAGCCCTTTAGTATACAAAGTATAAGTGGGGTGAGAAAGAAATTAGTGAAACAACACCCTCCATCATAGCCACAAATAGTATAAAATATCTTGCTGTCCTTGCAAGTGAAAGATCTGCATGACAAAAACTTCAAGTCTTTGAAAAAAGAAATTAAAGAAGATATTAGAAGAAGGAAAGATCTCCCATTGTAATGTATTGGTAGGATTAACATAGTAAAAATGGTCATTTTACCAAGAGCAATTTACATATTCAATGCAATTTCCATCAAAGTCCAACACAATTCTTTACAGACCATGAAATAAAAATTCTCAGTCTCATATGGTAAAACAGAAACAAAAACAGAAAAGCAGAGTAGCTAAAATAAACCTGTTAAATAAAAGTACTTATGTAGGTATCACCATCCCTGATTTTAAGCTGTTCTGTAAAGCAATAGTAATAAAAACTACATGGTATTGGTATAGAAACAGACTAGTTTCTCGTAAAAAATATTAATAAACCTGGCATGGGGTTTCTCCCTGCCTTAGACCATTTATGTTTCTGGGTGAAACTCACACACAGACTTTTTATAAATATGCCTTAGGCAGCACAATAGTTGGGCAACCGCCTGCCCTCCATGTTATTAAAATCTACCTTCCCTTTGGTAATCCCAAACCATCACTCTCTATTTGCTATGTTACATCTGGGATGCTCTCAACTCCAAGTAGGCAGCCCTTTGGACCATATTCTCTAGGCCCCTAGCCAGTGGTGGCTCTACCTCCTCATCCTGTTCTTTCTTCTATGCCACTCCTTTCTCCTTCCTCCTCAAAATCTCTCTCTCCCAACCCACAAAAACAACCCCAACTCTGTCTCTTCTGCCCAGCAATTGACTTTTGCATCTTTATTCTCAAATAAGAATTAACTTGGGGGTAAGATCCCTGGGTCTACATGCAGAGTCCAAGTTTTATGTGCCTGCAATTATCTTTATTTAGACAGTAAAACACAAAACCTCAATACAAGTTATTCAATGAAATTCTATCAAATGGCCAGAAATAAACCCATACACCAAGACACCTGGTTTTTGACAAAGAAGCCAAAACCATACTATAGAAAAAACAAATTATTTTCAACAAATGGTGCTAGTCCTACAGAATGTCAGCATGTAAAAAAAATGCAAATAGGCTTTTGTAGTAGGATCTGATGATTTTTTGAATTTCCTCAGTTTTATATCTCCCTTTTCATTTCTAATTTTTAATTTGAATACTGTCTCTGTGCCCTTTGGCAAGTCTGGCTAGGGGTTTATCTATCTTGTTGATTTTCTCAAAGAACCAGCTCCTGGTTTTGTTGATTCTTTGTATGGTTCTCTGTTTCAACTTGATTGATTTCAGCCCTGAGTTTGATGATTTCCTGTCTTCTACTCCTCCTGGGTGAAATAGCTTCTTTTTGTTCTAGAGCTTTCAGGTGCGCCATTAAGTTGCTAGTGTATGCTCTCTCCTGTTTCTTTTTGGAGATATTCAGGGCTATGAGTTTTCCTCTTAGCACTGCTTTCATTGTGTCCCATAGATTTGGGTATGTTGTGCCTTCATTTTCATTAAATTCTAAAAAATCTTTAATTTCTTTCTTTATTTCTTCCTTGACTAAGGTATCATTGAGTAGAATATTGTTCAGCCTCCACGTGTATGAGGATTTTCTGTTGTTTTTGTTGCTATTGAAGATCACTCTTACTCCATGGTGATCCGATAGGAGGCATGGGATTAGTTTGATCTTTTTATATTTGTTGAGGTCTGTCTTGTGACCAATTATATGGTCGATTTTGGAGTAGGTACCATGAGGTGCTGAGAAAAAGGTATGTCTGACAAGAAGAAAGGAGTGGACACTGGTGCTGGAAAGGATCAAAGCATCAGTGTAGGGGAATACAAGAACAGGGAAGTGGGAAGGGGTGGATGAGGGAGCAGGGGGAGGGAAAAGGGCATGGGGGACCTTTGGGGGGTGGGGAACCAGAAAAAGGGAAATGAATTGTAAATATAGAATATATCCAATAAAAAAAGACACCAGAAAAAATGCAAATAGAACCATAGATAGAATTCTGCAAAAAATCTCAAGTCCAAGTGGACTAAAGACCTCAACAGGAAACAGTGTACACTAAGTCTAATAGAAGGGAAGGTAAGAAATAGCCTTGAATAATGTGTACAGGAGATAACTTCCAGAACAGAATACCAATAGCTCAGACACTAATGTCAAGAATTAATAAATGGGATCTCAGGAAATGAAAAAGCTTCTATAAGGTAAACACAGTCAATAGGACAAAATGGAAGCCTACAGCATGGGAAAAGACCACCAACCCTACATTTGTATGTTGGCGGCAGTGGATCATTTCCAAAATGTAAAAGTAAATTAACAAGAAGGGCAGGAACAAATCAAATAACCCAACTAAAAGATGAGGTACAAAGCTAAACAGAGAATTCTCAGGAGAAGAATTTTTATTAACTGGAGCAAGTCCAGTTTCTCAAAAAATTGGGAATAGTTCTAAGTCAACACCCAGTTATAACACTTCTGGGCCCACCAAGAGATGCTCTGTCAAACCATGAGGATGCTTGCTCAACTATGATCATGGCAGCTTTATTTATAATAGCCAGAATCTAATAACAACTCAGATGCCCCTCAGTTGAAGAATGGGTAAAGAAAATGTGGTTCACTTACACAGTGGAATGCTACTCAGGTACTAAAACCAAGGATAGAAGGAAAGTTGCTGGCAAATGGATGGGACTAGAAAATATCATCTTGAATGAGGTAAACCATCCCCAAAGGACATGCATTGTATGTACTCACTTGTAAGTCGATATTAGTCATAAAATACTGGATATACAAGCTACAATTCAGAGACCCATAAAAACTAAACAACAAGGAAGGCCCAGGGAAGGAAGCTTGAATATCACTCAGAAGGAAAAATAAAATAGTCTCTGGAGGTAGATGGAGAAATAGAATTGGTAGCAGGGGTAATGGGGGATGGGAACAAGGGGATATCAGGTTAAGGGAGAGCAGAGGAGAGGCAACTGCAAGCATGAATGGAAATTGGTGTCAGGTCAGAATGGAGTCATCGCTAAGACATGTGAAACACCTGGGATTGGGATGGCTCCAGGATTTTATTAGGATGAATCTAGCTGAGACTCCTAGCAGTAGTGGATATGGAACCTGAAGTGCCCACCCCCTGTGCCAGGCGGGATTCCCATTTGAAGTATAAGGACCTCCATCCATTCACAAAACCTTCAACCCAAAACGTGTCCTGCCTACAAGAAATGCAGGGCCATATATGGAGCAGAGATTCAGTGAATGGCCAACCAATGACTGTCTTAGCTAGAGACTCATCCCATGGGCAAGAACCAGTCCACGACACTATTAATGATACTCTTTTATGCTTACAGATAGGATTCTTGAACAACAGTTGTCTAAGAGACTCCACCTATCAGCTGACTTAAGGTGATACAGAGACCCACAACCAAACACTAAAAGCTCAGGAAGACTTTTGGAAAAGCTGGTATAAGAATTGAGGAATTTGCAGGGGTAAGGACTCCACAAGAACACCAACACACTCTACTAACCTGGATTCTCTGGGGCTTTCAGAGCCTAACCACCAAACAAAGAGCATTTGTGGACATATGGTCAGGAGTTAGGCTCCCCCTCATATATGTCGCAGATGTGCAGCTTGGTCTTCATGTGGGACCCCTAACCATTTGAGCAGGGTCTATACTTGTCACTGTTGCCTGTCTGTAGATCTTGTTTTTTCTACTGAGCTGCCTTCTTTGGCCTCAGTTTGGGAGGATGTGCCTAGTTCTTCAGTGGCTCGAGGTGTCATGGTGGTTTCTTATCTGGGAGGGTACCTTCTCAAAGGAGACAGAGAGGAGACACAGAGAAGAGGTTGTGTGAGGGGGGACTGGAAGGGGAAGGGTGCCATGATCCTGCAATTAATTAATGAAAAAGAAAAAAAAAAGAAACAGGCTGACTGGTGTATTAAAATTTACAGATACAGAAATGTCAGAAATAAGCATCTGTAGTTTTATCCGCCCGGCCTCTGGATGAAGTTGAAAGCCTTCAGGAAGAAAGACTAGGGCAAACTCTGGCCATTATCTGAGAATGCAGAACACAAGCTTCAACCTTCATTTTCCAAAGAGTTCTCTTCCAACAATCTCTTTTTTCTTCAAGCCTGGTTCAGAACAGGCCGGCAAGTTGGAACAAGCAAGATTTATCATAGAAGTGGTGTAGTTCAAAAGGCTAGAAGGATCTCTCCAAGAGAGAATCTGCCCACAGTGCCTGGACTTTCCCCCTTTGTCTTTTCTGCTCTCTTTATCCATCATCATTCCTCTATATCCCTGTTGATGACTTTTAAAATTCATTCTTTGCCCACTGTCTTCACTTATAACCACTTACTTCTGACTTAGAAATTAGAGCTGTCTTTTTGAGACAGCTCGAGACCCTTTGTTTGATTTTAATACTTTCTTTGGCTTGGAACTTCTTGAATTAAGTTATCCAGATGATAACCTGGGACAATGGGAACCCACAGAGATGGAAACACCAACCAAAGAGCATACAGAGATTGGACATTGACTCCACCTACTTATTTGTAGCAGGTGTGTAGCATGGCCTTATTGCGAGCTTTCTAATGACTGGAGAGGGAGATGTCTCTGCCTGCCATTGGATCCCCTTCCCCAAGCTGGACTGCCTGATCAGGCTTCAGTGGGGACTCTGAGCTTAGTCCTGGTATATATTGATTACTATGGTGGGATGGTACACAAGAGGGCTTCCTCTTCTCAGAGAAGAAGAGAAGGGTATAATGGGGGGAGAGATTTGTAAGGGTGGGACATGGAGGAAGGGGACATTGATAAGTTTGTAACATGAATAAATAAATTAATGAAAAAATGTACACTTTCAAAAAAAACAACCACACACATCAAAAAAGATATCTAATTGATGTAAAAGTGAAGAATTGAAATCTGAGACCAATAGTTTTCTAGAATGCAGAAAAAAAGGAATAGGGTTTGAGTTGTCTTCTAAAAATGTACTCTTAGCTCCAACAATTATATTTGTCTTCTATGTCTAACAGATATTCCAGGAAAGTGTACCTCTAATGGACAGATAGGATACTCACCAAGAATCTTCAATATATTATAGATATCTACTGGAGAAGTCAACTATGTAATTATATTAGTAGAGTTATATTATATCAGTATATTAGTAGAGATCATATTATTGTCCTATGGCTGCTTTAACTTTTTGGTTTAATAAGGGTAAAAATGCTAGAAAACTGAGATCTGAGATCAAGATGGCAAAAGGGATACATCTTCCAAACCTCCTAGGAAAATACTCTTTTTCCTGTCTCAGATCTTGGCGGTTCCAAGAATTCCTTGGTGTGGCTCTCATAAATCATAGATTTCCTTCCATTGTATAATTGGATAAACTTCAGTTAATAATTGTTGGGTTCTATTACTGACTGTTTATGAAGAAATTTCCTCTATTTTCATGAGAGATACTGGTCTATAATTCTTTCCTGTACTGAGTTTGTGCTGTTTTTGTGATGGTGTGTTGTGGCCTTGTAGATCATTTAGCAAATGTTTCTTCTGATTTTACTTTCTTTGTCAGACCAGGAAACCTGTTAACAGTTCTGCTTTCAATGGGGTAAAACTCTCCAGTAAATACATAGAACCTGGTGTTTTCCTCCTTACTTTTCTTTTTATTCTGTTAGGTAATTAAATATTGATTCTGTTTCTTCTGTATCCAGAATCCCATTCAAGTTATTTATTTCTCTTTGAATGAATTTTGGTAGTCTGTGTTTTTCATGAAATTTGTCTCTTTAATCCAACAGCATGGTCATAATATTTCTCTTTTATCTTCTTTCTAGTGACTGCATCACTTTCATTTCTGACATTCCTAATTTGTGTATAGTGTCTTTCATTGTTCACCTGGCTAAAGGCTTGCCAATTTTATTGAGCCTACAAACAACAGTCTTTTCTTCCTTATTACCTTCCTTAATTGAATTGACTTAATCTTTAAAATTCTTTGTATTTTTGGTATTCTGTAAATTTTCAAGCTCTTAAATTGAGTTAAACTACTGATTTTTTATTTTTATTTAGAAAATATTATTCAGTATTCTAATATGTTAATAATTGATTATATTTAATTTTTGAAATTTATATGTATATGTATATGTAAGTTCCTATATTTAGAATTTCTCTACAGCAGCAATTCTCAACCCCTGGGTTAGGGCTACATATCAGATACTCTGCTTATCAGGGTTTACAGTTATGAAGTAGCAATGAGGTAATTGTATGGTTTGTTCCACATAACTGTATTAATGGCTGCAGCATTAGGAAGGTCGAGAACCACTGCTGTATAGACTTTCTTTTTTTTAGGTTTTTTTTGAGACAGGGTTTCTCTGTACAGCCCTGGCTGCCTGGAACTCACTCTGTAGACCAGGCTGGCCTTGAACTCAGAAATCTGCCTGCCTATGCCTCCCAAGTGCTGGGATTATAGGTGTGTGCCTCACAGACAGAACTGCAAAGATTATGGGACCAGAAAAGCTGACCAGATATATTAGACACCATCTGAACTCTCTAGAAGAGGTTTAGATTAGCTGATTCCCTTGGAAAAGACACCTTTCAACCTGTTGAGCTGCCTGCAGGCTCTGTAGTGTGCTCCAGGTTCCCATCCATGCTGGGGTAGTATTTGGTGATACAGATGTCTTTTAGTTATTTCTGCTCCTGGGAGTAACCCTGTAAGTGTTCTTCTAAGTAACCCCAATAAACTCACTGGTTTACCAACTCGAACTTTGGTTGGATCAGTACTTGGGTTTCTTTTGGGCCTCCTGATTTACATGTAACTCTCTCACCAGTCTTCTCACACCACACTGTGAGAGTAAGAACATCCCATTTCTAATTCTGTTGGGGCTGAATTCATAACTTTGAGGAGTCACAATCTGAAACAGAGCAGATGGAAACCAGCCCTGACACTTTCCATGCATAACTTAATATTTCCCAGAACTGGGAAGTATCACTTTTACATACACTTCATAGCCACACCTAGTACATGACTGGATGACGGTACATATATGATACCAGAATTACAAAGTCAAGAAATGTGAGTTAGAAATATTAATTAACTATGTTTATTTTTATTCTATCACTGTGGTAAAATATTATAACCCAAAGGAACTCACAGAAAAAAGCTCATTTCTGTGTACAAGGAAATATGGAGGGAGAATCCATATTGGTGAGAGCAAGTCTGTAGGCCGTGGAAGCTTGAAGCCCAGAGACCACATCTTCACATGAAAATTCAAAGCCAAGACAGCAAATTCCCTGTTATACAAGCCTCTATGTGTATTGAAAATATGTAGAAAGAAAGTGAACTTAACTCATAAAAAAATATAAAAGTATTACCAACAAAATCAGCCCAGAGACTCACAGTATTTTTTTAAAGGACCAAGCAGTATGTATATCAGGCTTTGTGAGACATAGTTCTCTGCAGAAACTGCTCCCATCTGCCACTATTTTATACTAATGGAGGCAGTAGAAGAAAATCAATACAACTGCATACAAATCAATTTTCACAGAAAAAGAGAAAAGCATGATTTTACCAAACTATTGTGATGTTTTCCAAATAAACATATAAAATAAATTTTAGAGGAAAATACATGAAGTGATAATATTTAAATTAGAAGTATGTTTATTACAATCATGCTCAAAGTAAGTGATTATTCTTCACTGTGATTTTTCTCCTTTCCGCTTTTCATTCCCTTCTTAGGGTTCTCATAGCTTTGCTTCTGAATGCTTATAACAGCCTCATTTTTTTTTCATCCTAAACAGAGCCACGCGCAGATCATTTTTCTGAACCACTTGTAGCTGACATGGCCTACAATGTACATACAGTATCAGTAGGTAACTGATCACTCTTTAGTCATTTTATCCATACTTATAGGCCTTGATTAATGTTGTAAATATCCAGTCTCTTCTTTCAGTATTAGCTCAAACATCTCTGAAACAGAAACCATACCAGCTCACCTATTTCAGAAATTTCATAATCAAAATTTGTATTAGAGACTGGAGAGATGGGACAGCAGTTATGAGCACCAACTGCTCTTTCAAAAGACTGGAGTTGAGTCCCCAATGCTAATACCAGGTGATCTAGAACATCATGGACCTCCAGCTCCAGGGGATTCCTTGTCCTCTTTTAACCTCTGTTGGCACCTTCACACATGCGTCCACATTAAATATATATATATATATATATATATATATATATATATATTTATGTATGTATATGTGTGTGTATGAAATATTAATAGCTTTGATGAGATAAACAAAGGAGAAACAAATACCTGTGGTAGAGCATTATGTGCATGTAGGAACCATGGTGGTTTATGGACAATTACAGTTTCTCAGAATATATACTGATTAAATCTAGAATATAATTCACCCCTGGCATATATGGGCTTCACTGGTTCAAGGAAAGCAGCCTGCTAGAGTTGAAATATGCCACACTACCTTTCCTTTTAATATTCTAACTGATCTTTTCTAGATAGATATATATTTGAGATACTTTTTTTCCTCTTTCTTCCTAAATATGCATCAAGGTTAAGAAGAAAATGTGATAATGTATTGATGGAGAAATATGTTGGCCATGTGTGTTCGTTTGCAATGCTGTAGAACTTTGGAATTATCTCCTGCAGTATTATTGATGTTTCTTCCCAGCTGCTGCTGTCACTACAGATTTTCTGTGAGTTAGTCATGGCTCCCATTGTACTTATGCCTTATACCAACTTTCCCTATAACCCTATCCTAGAGTTACTTTAATCCATGCCAGTATGTATGATTGTGTTAATCCCATAGTTAGCAATAAAAATCGTTCTATCTCCCATATCTCTGAGGGGGAAAATGAAAGATGAACTACTTCGTGTTGAACATATGGGCTCCTGGAAATTGTAAATATGATTCCTGGTATCATATTTCTTTGTTCCGTTCATGGTATGTTGACATAGAAACTCAAAGGATTTTCAATTCTACCAGGGTGCTGAGCTGATGGGTCAGTGAGTAATTTCTAGCCATAAAAGTATGGATGCCTGAGATCTAACCCCCAGCAACATGGTAAAAGACTGGCATATTGAAAAGATGCTCATTGCTGAGCAACCAAAGTCAGGAAGGTCTGTGAGATTCACTAACAGTCTATTAGAGTTGAATATGTGAGCTCAATGTTTTTGTTTTTGTTTTTGTTTTTCTAGACAGGGTTTCTCTGTGTAGTCCTGGCTGTCCTGGAACTCACGCTGTAGACCAGGCTGGCCTTGAACTCAGAAATCCGCCTGCCTCTGCCTCCCAAGTGCTGGGATTACAGGCGTGTGCCACCATGCCTGGCTGAGCTCAATGTTTAGCAAGAGATGCTGCCTCAAAAACTGAAATGTACAGTCTTTGAAAAAATGCTTCATATCATGGATCTCTACAGATATCTGGGAGATTGGTATAGATTGGATTAGTAAATATTCAAAATATTTATTTTTGAATTAATTACTTCAGAATAAGACCTTTTCTCTTGAAATATAGTTGATATCCAGAGTACTCGTTATTGTGTTTTCAGAGATAAATTTTACCCCTTAACAACTCACCTAGAGACAACTATCTACCTAGTTGACTACGTACACATTCTCCCAACATAATATATAAATATTAGAGTTATTTGTCGGCTTTGTAAGATTAAGACTCACATAGGAAATACACTTTCCCAGAAGAATTAATTATGAAGGGAAGATCCATTTCTAAAAAGGGTAGAACTTTTTGGCTCCAGGTTCAGATATAAAATGGACTGAGAAACAGGTTGGCCTGGTTACTTTGTCTCCCTGTCTCTGAGCCAGTGTGACTTTCTCTTCTAGTGACTCCATAGCAGTGGTTGCTAGAAAAAATCCTGGCTTTCGGGTTCCAATTTTTGTTTGTTGTGGCATCTAGATTCTTGGACTGGTCAGTTACTAGGTTCCCGCGACTTTGGCAGAGAGCTAGCTGCTGTGTTAATTATTCTGAATTAAATACACCAATCTAATGACTCTAATTTCTATTGTATACATGTAATCACTTCATTTCCTGTTCCCATAGTGAACCTCTCTACTACACTACTTATTGACTACACTTGTGTCTATGGTAAAATGTTTCTCATCTGAAAAGACCCTATATTCTACATTTTTTTTATTTTCTTTATTATGTTCCTCCTCTTCTCAGTAGTTCACTAAATGTTTTAAGTCCTCCGTTCCTTTTTGGTTTGATTCATATCCTTGTTTTTCCAGCCATGGAAAGAGTGGATACAAAGGCATTGGAAATACACACAAAGGTTTTACCACAATTGCTTATCTCTGGCTATGGAGTAATAGCAGATTTAAAAGATACCCACCAAACTATACAAAATGATTCCATCAAACAATAGAAATAATGTGCACTTTTGGAAAACCAAAATATTTGCTACCTATAAAACATTGTAGGTGCAGATATAAATTGAAAATAAATAATACAAGAACATGAAACTCTCTTTTGCCAAGTGTTATTAAAAGTGTAATTCTTGCTTTATTGCATCAGAAATCAATATAGATTATTTAAAGTAGTTCTACAAATCTCCAAAGGAATTACACATTTCTCTTTTCAGCAGACAATGTTCACTTTTTTGTCTCCTGGTATCTTTTTTTCTTGCAGTCACCTACATTTTTCCTCATATCCCCCTGGTATCTTTAGAGGGAGCTAAAGCTTTTAATATACAGAAATTTTAAATAATTACATTTGTGTCAAATACTGAACTGTGTTCTGTAATAGTACACCTGAGGAAGGTTAAACCTAAGAAGGAGTGTTTCAAGATATAAACCTATCAAATCAAACTCTACCCCAGAGTTCTTCATTTTTATTTTATTATGCAGTGCTTTAAAATCAGTTTCACTTAATGAAAATGGTTCTAATCTTAGAAAATATAGTGTAAATTAACTTATCTCAAAAGGTAGAAGACTCCCTTAAGCATTCATTTTGTTTTCTTACAGTAAAGTTAGATAAAATGATGTTTCCTGGAAGAGTAAATTTAAATATTGAATTATTATTGAATTAAACCACAACTCATATTAAAAAACTATAATGAATCAAAATGAACAATAATCATCATTCATTTTAATGACAAAATATGGGTATTATTATTTTATCAAAGATTCCTAAGTTCCATATAATAACTTAAACTCACATATGTAAATAGACATACCAAACCAAAATGACCTTACTCATTTGTATTCACTCATAAATTAAAATATCCCTATCATTAAAAAATAAGGAGAGAGTCACTCTCTGTTGGCAGGTCATTGAGGTTTCAAGATATGGGATAAGAATGGATATGCATTAGATGGGAGATTTTCTGAATGAATTATATACAGTAGATGCATAGGGTGTGAAGGTAAGAAAGTAAGGCATCAACAACACAGATTTTTGATGTATCCTTATCTTTGTTAATTACATTTCTACCTGGACAAAACACCAGAAGCAAAGTACTTCAGGAAGGAAAATGGTCTAGACGTTCTTGGTTATGCTCATGTGTCTCCATTGCCTTTAGAACTGAGATAAGTCAGAAATATCAGAACAGAAGCACAAGAGAGAACTTTCTTCAACTTATAGCCTCCACAAAATATCCAGTCTAGGGACAGATTTTGGCTTTCTAGACACAAGCTGGTGGCTTATTTTCTTTACCCAGGCTCTATACTTCAATTGACCAATTTGTATGAGTTCATTGATGTATTATATCGTAGATGATGCTAGCTAGTATCCTCAGGCTCAAAGCCCCTGTTTATGATATCAACAACCAAAATCCAAACTGTCAGCACATGAGGCTTTTTTTTTTTTTTTTGCAAAGCCCTTCTTACTTAAACCATAATAATGTTAGGGAGATGGTGCAAATAGTTTTAAAAATGTGCATGCATTTTCTTTTTTTCTGCTTTCTTCTATTTGTTTTATTTTTTATTCGATATATTCTTTACTTACATTTCAAGTGATTTTCCCTTTCCTGGATTCCCCCTCCCCGAAAGTCCCATAAGCTCTCTTCTCTTCCCCTGTTCCCCCATCCACCCCTTCCCACTTCCCTGTCCTGGTAATCCCCTACACTGCTGCACTGAGCCTTCCCAGGACCAGGGGCTACTTCTTCCTTCTTCTTGGGCATCATTTGATATGTGAATAGTGTCTTGGGTATTCCAAGGTTCTAGGCTAATATCTGCTTATCAGTGATTGTATACCATGAGAGTTCTTTTGAGACTGGGTTACCTTACTTAGGATTATGTTCTCCAGCTCCATTCATTTGTCTAAGAATCTTAGACAAATGAATGGATTCATTGTTTCTAATGGCTGAATAATACTCCATTGTGTATATATACCACATTTTCTGTATCCATTCCTCCTCTGAGGGACATCTGGGTTCTTTCCAGCTTCTGGCTTATTTTCTGGCTATTATAAATAGGGCTGCTATAAACATAGTGGAGCATGTATCCTTATTACATGCTGGGGAGTCCTCTGGGTATATGCCCAGGAGTGGTATAGCTGGGTCCTCTGGAAGTATCATTCCCAGTTTTCTGAGGAACCGCCAGACTGATTTCCAGAGTAGCAGTACCAGCTTGTAACCCCACCAGCAGTGGAGGAGTGTTTCTCTTTCTCCACATTCTTGCCAACACCTGTTTACTCCTGAGTTTTTGATCTTAGCCATTCTGACTGATGTGAGATGAAATCACAGTGTTCTTTTGATTTGCATTTCCCTGATGACTAAGGATGTTGAACATTTCTTTAGGTGCTTCTCAGCCATCTGGTATTCCTCAAGTGAAAATTCATTTTTTAGCTCTGCACCCCATTTTTAAGGAGGATATTTGGTTCTCTGGAGTCTACCTTCTTGAGTTCTTTGTATATCTTGGAATAAGCCCTCTGTTGGATGTAGTGTTGGTAAAGAAGACCTCAAAAGATGGAAAAATCTTCCATGCTCTTGGATTGGCAGGATTAATATAGTAAAAATGGCCATCTTGCCAAAAGCAATCTACAGATTAGATGTAATCTCCATCAAAACCCCAACTCAATTCTTCATAGACTTAGAAAGAGCAATTATCAAATTCATCTGGAATAACAAAAAGCCCAGGATAGCTAAAACTATCCTTAACAGTAATATAACTTCTGGGGGAATCAGTATCTCCGACCTCAAGCAGTACTATAGAGTAATTGTGTTAAAAATTGTATGGTATTGGTACAGTGACAGGCAAGTAGATCAATGGAATAGAATTGGAGACCCAGAAATGAACCCACAGAATTATGGTCATTTGATCTTTGACAAAGGAGCTACAACCATCCAGTGGAAAAAAGATAGCCTTTTCAACAAATGGTGCTGGTTCAACTGGAGGTCAACATGCAAAAGAATGCAAATTGATCCATTCTTTTTTTTTTTACATTTCTTTTTTTCTATATTCTTTGTTTACATTCCAAAGGCTTTCCCCAGTTCCCCCACCACCATATGTCCCAAAAGTCCTTCCCCCCCCCCAACTATATCCATTCTTATCTCCTTCTACTAAGCTCAAGTCCAAGCAGATCAAGAACCTCCACATAAAACTAGACATACTTAAACTAATAGAAATGAAACTGGGAAAGACCCTTGAGGACATGGGCACAGGGGAAAATTTCCTCAACAGAACACCCATAGCTTATGCTGTAAGATCCAGAATGGACAAAAGGGACCCCATAAAACTACAAAGTTTCTGTAAGGCAAAGAACATTGTCAAAAGGACAAAATGGCAAACAGCAAATTGGGAAAAGATGCATTTTCAATTGAAAGAAATAGAACAAAACTGAAGAGCAATGGTGATGGTTTTCTTCATATATGCAAATATATACTAATCGAAAATTCAAGGTCTAGAATGAGCAGGTATGAAATAGAATTCTGTGTATTAAAAATTAGCAAGTGTACCTAGGCTGCCTTTTTATAGTAATCATCCTATTAAAATGGGGGATACTAATTTTTAAACTAATGGTGTCCTAAACATGTTTACTTTTTCACAGCATTCTCTAATAAAATGAGTGAATAATCAAATTATTGAATATTTTAGGTACAATGTTTTAAAATGAGATATCTATGATATATAGGATGGCTTCATGGATAATTCACTGAAATTAAAGGCATTTGCAAATGTTGGAATTTCCCCAACTTAAAAATCTCAAGATCTAAATTTACTTGTTTATACATATTTGGTATGAAAGCCAAGGATGAAGAGTGCCTTGCCAGTTAGGATGCCCTACTTCAGATGGGGTCAGAAGGCTGCTGCTGATTTCTCATGAGCAAACATTATCATTGCCAACCCTGTGGTATCTACAGAATCATATCCAAGACACATTATCTGTTATCACAAATATTTTCAAGCTAAATGGAAAAATTCTTACTATTTATCTATGTGTTTTTAATGTACGTATGCATGTATATGTGTATATGTATTATCATGTACTTATTTATGTTTTAATGTATGCATGCATTTGCATGTATCTGCGTGTATGTATGTGTGTATTTGTTTCTTTATGTGTATGTTCATCATGCATAGATGCATGCCGATATTATCCTGAAGAGGGTGTCAGATTCCCTGGAGATGGAGTTACAAGTTACAGTGCCAGCTCAACATGGTACTGGGAACAAAACTTGGGTCGTCTACGAGATCTGTAGTGATTTTGACTGCAGATCTACTTCTAGATCTTTCTCTTTCCTTATATTGTAATTTTTGCCTATGATTTCCTATTGTACTTATAAACTTTCCTAAAGATATTGGGGCCTAAAGTAGTATTTCTTTTACTAGAATTCCTCATTCTGACCATTCAATTTTCTATCCTTCAAGAGAGCAAAAGTACTGGAGCAAAATGTTATATATAGACCTTTCTCCGCATAAAGTAGTGTGAAACTGTAACATTTTATTTTCAGAAACTGAGAGTAAAGCTATCTAGTTCCTACGTATCTACAAATGCTAAATTTAAGTGATACTGTGTATATGTGCTGTGGTATGTGGTATATGTGTTGTATGTGTATGTGGGAATACAAGAGAAAGAGAGAGTTAGAGGGAGTAGGGAAGGAGGGAAGGAGGGAGAGGGAGAAAGGAAGGGAGAGATTGTATGGTTATATTTTTATGTATATGGGGTAGAACGAAAGAGAAAGAACACTGGTGCTATGCTTATATCCATAAATTCTAACACTGATATCTCAGTCCCTTGATGCCTATAAATTTTAGGTCAAGATAATAACATTTCTTTTTATCTACTCCTCCTTAATTTCTCCTAATGACCTATAATAGGAAATTTAAATATTGAAAAGTTTGAACTCAAATAGTAGAGGTAAGGCAAAAGAGAGGCAAGAAATTCTGAGTGTAATTATCAAGTCAGACTTAATGATTCTATGATTTCACAAAGGTTTAACCTTCATTCTCATTGTAACTGCCCCTCCAGATACTGTATCCATTCCCTCTCAGACCTGGTCTACTCTATACTTTCTCATAATTATATTTTTTAAATATTAAGTATTAGGTATTAGTAAATGAAGGAGCTCTATTAGAAAAAGTTATCCAAGTGACATATGTCGACTTCTGAAGTGTCCCCTGGGTGATGACTAGCTGTAGTACACACACACACACACACACACACACACACACACACACACCATACTCTTTGTATTCCCTGTAGATGTAAAACAGTACTTCATGGCTACAGCTGTTTAGGCACAGTGTCTCAGATCATGTTGCCAAATGCTTTCTAAAATATTTATTTGTTGACAAAATTTTATTCACCTATTTGTATATATTTCTGCCCCAGACTAAGTATTGCTTCTCTTTTATTGGTTTGATAATGGCACATCTAACTCAGAACCTTGCGCAGCAAACAGAGTCCCAGTCCAATATTTTACTAAGCTTGTGGAACTGTTTTTTTTTTGTACTTAATATTATGTGATGCTGGTTTTTAAAATGCTGTGATGACTTTTGCAAAGCACATACAATTTAATGAAATATGTGGAGAGATTTTTACCATGCTCAATTTAGAGTACAGATTGGCTCGCTCATGGATAGCAAGCAACAAATAATTTTGCTTTAACAAACACTGCCCAGTGAAAATAATCACTGTTTGTTGTTGCAGGGGAGCAACAAAGTCTACATGGGATGCTTGCTTCTGTGTCACTTAACCCCTTACCAAGAAACCTTTTAAAATCAGGAACTGTTTCTGCTGGCAATGCCCAGACATTTTATTTAAGGACATCAATAAGCCATTCAAGGAGGAGAAAAATATGGGAAATTAAAATTAAATGTCTAAATGCATGTGTGTGTGTATAACCTTTGTACACATTCAGCTAAACTCATTGTAGAAAATAGATACATGATACATATTCAAGTATCTGAATTATAATCTTCACCATTAAGAATACTTTAATATTTCTCATTAAAATCTTTTCCAATATCAATTTTATTATTTATTAAAATGTTTTAATTTCCTACAGCTGCACAGTAGGAATTTCCTCCTATTGTGATAACTCAATAATGAATATGCATTTATAATATTGTGCTAATAAATCCTAAGACTAAATGAATAGAAAAGATATTTCCAAGTGTGAACTACTTTATCCTGGTCACCAAACCTAGAAACAATAACACATTTAATAAATACTTGATTTTTAAATCTCAAGGTTCATTTATTCAGAGGTATGGATCAGAGTCATGCTTTTTGTACATTCTGGGCAATCTTTCACCACCAACTTGCATATTAAATATAAACAAAGCACATTTTAGTATAATTAAAGTTTCTGTTTCCAAGTTGTTACATTCCCCTGAATGTAGGAAACGTTTTAACTGTAGGAAATCTACTTTTGGTGTGTGTGATACTATATATCTGTCATGGAGTTCCATATAGCTTGGCAACAAGGACTTATAAAATACCATGGAGGCATGACAGCATGGCAGAGAAGGAGAAAGATAAAGTGGACCAACAGGAGAAACTAAAGGCATGTTTGCTAGGCTTGCTTTATAACAACTCTCTTGGATACACTATTGGTTGCTTATTTCACTGATGTCACAAAATAACTGGCAATGGCAACTTAATATAGGAAAGATTTATTCTGGAGTCCTTCAAGGCAGAGAGGATGCTGTGTGAGGGACACAGTCAGCTGGTTTTCTAGTTTTAATACATCCAGGACCTCAACCACTGTAAAGGGGCTGACCTTTACTCAAGTGCTAAACTTTGGCTAAACTTCTTCCCAACTCAGTTGATCTAATCTACAGTTTATCCCACAGACATCTGCAGAGGTTTATCATTTTCTGATTCTAAATGATGTCAAGTGGGCCATCGAATATAAACCATCACACAGGGTAACCAGTGAAAGAGAAATCCCAAGAGAAAATAACGGCTTTCTCCTAAAAACACAGAATATTCTCCTCAATGATTGTTTAAAAATTGCTGTATTTTCAGGTTTCAAAACGAGTTAGATGAAGTTAAACCATAATCTACCACTGTGATTTACATTTCTCTAAATTTTGTCTTATCGGGACCTTCTCAAAGTCTCAATGTGTTTGTTTAGTGTCTTTATACAACATTTAAACGGTTCTTATATTCTGGTAAATAAGTGACAAATAGACTCCTTTGTATCACTTTCTTTTTTATTCTTAGGCTAAATCTTTTATTACATTCAGATACATCAATATAATATGTATTGATTTTTATCAATGATTTTAATGGTATATATTTATTTATATCTATTTCTTATGGTTCCTTTGGCACAGTAACAATTGCTTGTGTGTGGTTTTGATTAGCATTTCCCTGATGACTAATGATGTTGAACATTTCTTAAGGTGCTTCTCAGCCATCTGAATTTCTTCTGGTAAAAATTCTTTATTTAGCTCTGTATCCTATTTTTAATAGGGTTATTTGGTTCTTTGGGGTCTAACTTCTTGAGTTCTTTGTATATATTGGATATTAGCTCTCTGTCAGATGTGGGGTTTGTGAAGATCTTTTCCCAATTTGTTGGTTGATCTTTTGTCCTTCTGACAGTGTCCTTTGCCTTACAGAAACTTTGTAATTTTATGAGGTCCCATTTGTCAATTCTTGATCTTAGAGCATAAGCTATTGGTGTTCTGTTCAGGAACTTTCCCCCTGTGCCCATGTCCTCAAGGGTTTTCCCCAGTTTCTTTTCTATTAGTTTCAGTGTGTCTGGTATTATGTGCAGGTCCTTGATCCACTTGGAGTTGATCTTAGTACAAGGAGATAAGAGTGGATCAATTTGCATTCTTTTGCATTTTGACCTCCTGAATCAGCACCATTTGTTGAAGAGGCTATCTTTTTTCCACTAGGTGGTTGTAGCTCCTTTATCAAAGATCAGTTGACCATACTTCTGTGGGTTCATTTCTGGATCTTCAATTCTATTCCATTGATCTATTGCCTGTCACTATACCAGTACCATGCAGTTTTTAAGACTTGAATTAGAAATAATCATCCTACTATTAGAAATTCATTTTCTTTTTATGTTTTAACTAAATACTAAAAGGCCCCCTTTTACTAGACTTTATGCTTCTAGTAATTTAACATATTTAATTCCTTTATGAAATCCTATTGGATTTTAAAATTATTATTATTTATAATTTCATAGTAATTTGTAACTTTATGTTAATGAATTATTTTTTTGATATTTCAAAACTTTCCAGTACATCAGTTATATTTATATTTTATTTTTATATTATAATTCTTCTGGTGGTTTTGTTTTTCAGAATTATTCCTTTTTAAATTCAGAATTGAGTCTTAAATATTTTGGAATTTGCTTTCTTTTTTTAATTTTAACCAGAATAACAAGGAAATTCTTTTTTACCACAATAACAAGGAATCCTCAATTCAAAACTAGAAAACCTTCAAGTTTTACAGAAGAAGGGTACTATGATACCAATCTCCCATTCAGACAGGCTCTTGTTGAATGTGGGCTAATAAATGTACATCCTTGGAGAAAGTGTAACTGTTAACTTTTAACTATCAGCTACTGGGAACTTCTCAAGGGAAAACTCCACATGACTGCTGTACAGGGTCTTCTTATTATGTTTATGGTGCAACTTATCCATGGTGCCTTATATCTTCTTTCCAAGAAGAGAAATTTGATTGTCATTCCGTCTGATTTCTATGCAAAACTGATTTATCTTCTTCCTTCTTGAATCTGTTGTTAACATTTTCTGTTTTCATTTGTCACCTTGGTAGACTTTGTTGACTTGCCTTATGCTGTAACCCAAACCTTTACTATTGTTTATTTAAAAATCTTATTAGTCTCATACCAATTGTGTTATTCCTTTCCATTTACATTTGCAATGAGTCAAATGAGGGAAGAAAATACTTAACTGGCTCATGTGGAATTCTCCCAATATCTTTTCTGTTTCCATTGTATCACTACAACCATGATAATGCCTTCTTTTTCTAACTGCTTATACATGCACATAGTGCTCCCTGAAATAATCTCCCATAAATGTCTATCCTTGTAGAGGGGTTTGTGGTTCAGGTCATGATCTCCAGTACTTCAAGAAACACATGCAAGAACACAGAGAATATAAAATCTGCAGTATGTGTAGGGCCTCTTTGTTTCCAGTGCTTATTTCTAGGACCCACATATAATAATTAAGTTGTAATTTCGTAGACACTCTTTTCATTTCATATATGCATTGCTGTTTGATGATATGCCATACACTGCAATATTTCAGACTGTTGTATTAAGGCATAGAGTTTACTGGGCATTTAGAAATCACTTCCAAAAATTAGTAAGAGTGTTTCTAGGTTGAAATATTATTTGTCCATTTTAGTAATATGGGTATAGATCCAGCTCTGCTCCTCTGTATTGTGGCATGATATATTTTTTCCTGATTTTGTGTTATAATGGGTCATTTATTTGGGGCCATAAGTCTCTGATTAATGTTAATGAGTAAAGGGCGTTGGAAGAGAAAGGTAAACACCCAGAAGAGGTTCTAGTTCTGAAGATAAACACCAGACTTCCAACTGTAAAGAAACCAAGTCATCCACTTGCCATCAAGTGGCCATTGGTGTTCTTGAAAAACAGGACATGAAACTCTGACAAAATTTATTCGTTTCAACATGGTAAACGGTACTAAAAATGGGAGCTAAGTGCAGTGCCCACCCATTTTCAGTTCCTAAGCATGTGCTGGAATAAGCCATCTACACACTAGGTTGAGGACATCCTTCTCTTTTCAGCTGTTGAAAGGGATGTCTTTCTTTTCAGCACAGCACCTAGTGCCAACTGGTTAAGTGACGTGGAAACAAAGGTTGTGAGCAACAGTAGCAACTTGGACATGTGCCCGACTTAATGTGTGTGCTATTGTCGGACTGAGACTTTAGACATTTAAATTTCATCCATAATCATGTCAAGATACTATGCTTCTAAAAAATTTAACCTTGAAGCTTTAGATAACTTAGCTCATATTAGACAGTTTTCTATATATTGTCACTCAAAATGTTTCTTTAATCACACAAAATACAGGAACACATGTGTTTTTTGTTTTTTTTTTTAAGTATAAAAAACACATCAATATCACACATCCTATCGCTGCCAAGGCTGTTTCTTAAAACACAAACTACAGTGTTTTTTGGATACTGATGTGCAGCATTTTCCCAAAATCTTATGAGCTTAGTTCACACTGTTCAAAATTGCCATTTCTGTATATGAGAATTGCGAAATACCCACTATAAACCAATCAAACACCAATGGTCCTGATGAGATGAGTAAAAAATCAATAAGGCTAACTACTCTAAAGCAAAAATGAACCATAAAGTTCTTTGCTAGCCTGAACCACAGTCATTGGTTATTCTTACTGTCTGTTATACATTTTGTACTAAGATTATCAAGGTAAGAAACAAGTATAGTAGTAGATCTTTAGCTGCAGGTTAGACATCACAGAACCGATCCAATGGTCATTGTGCTTGATAGTTCAATGTCAAGTTGGCACAAGCTAAAATAACCTGAAAGGTGAGAAACTCAATTGAGAAAGTTCTTCCCAGGTAAGACCACAGCAGGGGGCCAGATAATCTACTATAGTCCTGGGATATGACAGGGAAATTGGATTTGCAAAAGAGGAGAGGCAAAGATTTTCTTTGTTTCCTGGCCTCAGATGCTAATGTCATGACTGCAGGCTTTGTAAGCTGGAATCTTAAGACAATGGGAGGAAAGAAGTCCAGAAACAAACATCCAAATGATCCACTGGAGATGGGCATCTGAATGGAAAGGAAGACTGTAGTGGGTGTTCTGCTACAGAGTGTGGGATGGATTTGACTAAGTGGCTGGACTTGAAAGAATGGAGGAAGAATTAAATATATGTAGTTAACCTACACACCCCCAAAGCTCCTGTCTGTAAGTCTTACAAGGTTTCATTAATAATGTCAGGGACTGGTGCTTGCCCTTGGGATAGGTCTCAAGTTGGGGCAGTTATTGGTTGTCCATTCTTTCAGTCTCTCTTCCTTCTTTGAACCTAAATTTCTTCAGACAGAATAAATTTTGGGTCAACAGTTGTTTGTTTGTTTGTTTTTTTTTTTTTTTTTGGTTTTTATTTTTTTGGTTTTTTTTTTTGTTGTTTTTTGTTTTTTGGTTTTTTTTTTTTTTGGTTTTTCGAGACAGGGTTTCTCTGTATAGCCCTGGCTGTCCTGGAACTCACTCTGTAGACCAGGCTGGCCTCGAAATCAGAAATCTGCCTGCCTCTGCCTCCCAAGTGCTGGGATTAAAGGCATGCGCCACCATGCCCGGCTTGGGTCAACAGTTTTGTAGGTGGGTTGTTGTCCTTATTCCTCTATCAGGGGTCCTGCCTGGATACAGGAAGTGGCCTCTTCAGGTTCTGTGATGCGACTGTTAGGCATATCTGCAAAGGTCACCTGTATTAACCCCAGAGACACCCTCCCATTCCCAAGTAGTTGGGATTTCCTGGAGATTCCCCTACTCCCCACCCCCAATCCCAAGCAGCTGCAGATTTCTGTTCAGTCTCCTGATTCTATGAGCTTTTCTACTATCTCTACCCACAACTGATCCTGCCTTTTGTTTCCTCTCTATTCTCTCACCAAGATCCCTCCTTTCCTATCCTCTCATGATTATTTCCTTCTGCATTCTAACTGAGATTCAAGGGCCCTCAGTGCTCACTTAGGCATTCCCTCTTATTTAACTTCTTTGGGATTGTTAGGTGTATCATGGGTATCTTGTACTTTATGGCTAATATCCATTTGTTAGTGAGTACATACCAAGCATATCCTTTAGGGTCTCAGTTACCTCACTCAAGATATTTTTTAGTTCCACCCATTTGCTGGCACAGTTTATGATGCCCTTGTTTTTAATAGCTGAATAGTACTCCGTTGTGAGATATACCACATTTTCTTTACCCATTCTTCAGTTGAGGGGCATCTGGGTTGTTTCCAGTTTCTGGCTATTATAAATAAAGGTGCTATGAAAAAAAAAGAGAGGAAGTTCTTCCCTATGATCCAGCTATTGGTAGTTTACTTAATTTAGTGATTGATCTGTGAGGGCAATCTCACTGTGGATGAAATCAATCCAAGGCTGATCATTCTCTAGTTTAGGGGAGAAAGCAGGCTAAGAAAACCATGAAAAGTAAACCAGTAAGCAAAACCGCTCCATGGCCTCTGTATCAACTCTTGCCTCCAGGAGTTCCCTACCCTGTCTATTTTTCTATCCTGACTTCCCTTGCTGATTAACAGTGATATAGAAATGTAAGTCAGATAATCCCTTTCCTCCCCAAATTGCTTTGGTCATGGTGTTATATCACAGCATTAGCAATCCTACCTAAGGCAGTCACTTAAAATATATTCTCTTCAAAAACCTCTCTTTTTCTTCATTTTTTTATTTATTTACATTTCTTTTTTTTTTGATTTTTTTTATTGTATATATTCTATATTTACAATTCATTTCCCTTTTTCTGGTTCCCCACCCCCAAAGGTCCCACATGTCCTTTTCCCTCCCCCTGCTCCCGCATCCACCCCCTCCCACTTTACTGTTTTGGTCCATTCTAGCACCAGTGTCCACTCCTTTCTTCTTGTGAGACATCACTTGATATGTGATTTGTGTCTTTGGTGTTCCAAGCTTCTAGGCTAATATCCACTTATCAGTGACTGTATACCATGGGTATTCTTTTGAGACTGGGTCACCTCACTTAGTATGACATTCTCCAGCTCCATCCATTTCTCTAAGAATTTCATGAATTCATTGTTTCTAATGGCTGTATAGTACTCCATTGTGTATATATACCACATTTTTTGTATCCATTCCTCTGTTGAGGGACATCTGGGTTCTTTCCAGCCTCTGGCTATTATAATTAAGTCTGCTATGAACATAGTGGAGCATGTGTCCTTATTACATGTTAGAGAATATTCTGGGTATATTCCCAGGAGTGGTATAGCTGGGTCCTCAGGTAGTACAATGTCCAATTTTCTGAGGACACGCCAGACTGATTTCCAGAGTGGTTGTACCAGCTTGCAATTCCACCAGCAATGGAGGAGTGAGATGTGATGCAAAAACACTCAATAAAATTCTTGCAAACTTGAATCCAAGAACACGTCAAAATGATCATTTACTGTAATCAAAAAGGCTTCATCCCAGGGATGCAGGGAAGGTTCAATATACAGAAATCCATCAATGTAATCCACAATACAAACAAACTCAAGGAAAAAACCCACACGATCATCACATTAACTGCTGAAGAAGCCTTTGACAAAATTCATCACTACTTTCATGCTAAAAGTATTGGAGAGATCAGGAATTCTCTTCAATAATCTTAAAGACTTTATCTCACACACTCTGAAGCATATTTATCTAATTATAAAGACCAACTTATGTTTATCATTATTATCTTGTTTGTTATCTGACATGATTCCTCTAGTATAGTACAACACTAAATGTTTACATGAAATGTTTAAGATGTCCAGATTTTCTTTAACTAAGTCATCTCAGGTTCTGTCATAAACAGTGAGACACAATGCTACTCAAAGTAAATACATAACTTCCTGATATTTTATAGTTGAATAATCCGTCTGGTGGTTCCTCAGAAAACTGGGCACAACACTTCCGGAGGACCCTGCTATACCACTCCTAGGCATATACCCAGAGGATTCCCCAGCATGTAATAAGGTTACATGCTGACTATGTTCATAGCAGCCTTATTTATAATAGCCAGAAGCTTGAAAGAACCCAGATGTCCCTCAATGGAGGAATGTATACAAAAAATGTGGTATATATACACAAAGGAGTACTATTCAGCCATTAGAAGCAATGAATTCATGAAATTCTTAGACAAATGGATGGAGCTGGAGAACATCATACTAAGTGAGGTAAACCAGTCTCAAAAGAATACCCATGTTATGCACTCACTAATAAGTGGATATTAGCCTAAAATCTGGGACACCAAAGACACAATTCACATACTAAATGATGTCGGAGAAGAAGGAAGGAGTGGACCCTGGATCTGGAAAGGTCAATGTATCAGTGTAGGAGAATACCAGAACAGGGAAGTGGGAAGGGGAGGATGGGGAAACAGGGAGAGGGAAAAGGGCATATGGGACCTTTGCAGGGCAGGGAACCAGGAAAAGGGAAAAGAAATGTAAATAAAGAATATATCCAATAAAAAACTATAAAAAACCCAAATAAATCAGTCATAAATTAATGGTCAAGACAAAAAATTACAAGCAAAATACATGACCTTGTGTATTTATTGAATTACTACTTAATACATCAAATCTAGATACATAAATGCTCATTATATTTTTGGAATTAAGTTGTGCCACAAGAAGTTGTGCTACAACTCTCAGCTTCAAACTACTTCATCTTTGTATAGATTTTCTTTCATTGTTCTGTAGCTTAAGCTGTAATGACTAGGTTTTCATTGCTTCAAGATCTTTTCTTTCCAAGAAGAGAAGGAAAACTTGAGTTGTCTAGAAATGGCTCAGGTGATAAAGTGCATACTAGGCTGGCATAAATAGCTAACTAGTACCTTATAAAGAGGGAGAGGTGGACTCTACCAGTTCTCTCTCCCCACTATAGGTCATTTTATCTAAGGTCCCTCTCTTTGAGTCCTGAGAGTCTCTCATGTCCCAGGTCTCTGGTACAAATGCACCTAACTCTTGAGAGGCTTAAGGCCCCAGGGAGCATGGAGATCTGGTGGGGTGGGGACATCCTCTTGGAGACTGGGGTGGAGGGAGGAGGTATGAGATGAGGAACAATTAGAGGGCAGACTGGGAGGCGGATAATGGCTGGACTATAAAAAATGATTAGAGAACAATAGCAAATATAAAAAGGAAAGGGAGATAAATAATATTGACTTGTGGTCTCCATACAAACATTTGCATAAACAAATATAACACAAACATGTAGAGAGAGTGAGAGAGACAGAGACAGAAACAGAGACAAAGAGACAGAGAATTTCCAGTTCAATCAGTAATATGACTCGCCAAGATGGAAAGGCAGTAGGACTAGATTGAGCTTAGTTATTGCTTACAAAAGGTTTTGGAGAGCGCATTAACCAGCACATTGAAACATTACCCAGGAGATAATGTTAGTAGACAGGAAGAGATGATGGGTCTATTTTTAACAATAAAAGAAAGCTGACAAATATAAGTAAGTGAATATTTAAAACCTCCCAAAGCCGGGCAGTGGTAGTGCATGCCTTTAATCCCAGCACTTGGGAAGCAGAGGCAGCCTGGTCTACAGAGTGAATTCCAGGACAGCCAGGGCTACACAGAGAAACCCTGTCTCAAAACACACCCCCCCATATATATATATATATATATATATATATATATATATATATATATGTAGTAACTCCCAAAAAGTTAGATGCTAAGGTGTATATATGAAATCATAATGATATTGTTTGGTGCAAGAGGCAGAGATAATTTTGTACAGAATCTAAAACCCCAGCTGTCCCAAGTACACAGAAGGATGCAGCAGGAACAAAAGAGATTCTACCTCAAAACAAGGTGGAAAATTCTGAATTCTGAAAGTTGTCCCCTGTTAATGTATTACAGATACTGTTATACATGTGTGCCTGCATTCAGACATATATACTAAACACATGCACACATGCAAATAAATATTGCTTCAAAAATTAAATTTTAGGGTTTTTAGCTTAAATTATGTTTTGTCCTTCATAAATTCACGTAATAAAATATTTAAATTCATAGTACTAGAAAAGTTATAGACATACCAATTAATAGAATTGTTTACTGTTTAAAATAAAATGATTTACTCTTTAAAATAAACATGCATATTTACTGAGGGTTGTGTGTCTTCTGTGTATTTATGCAAATGTTATTAAAAATATCCATGGCAATTATTAGATATAATCTTTAAGTAGATATTAAAATCCTTGCATTTTCATCTTTCTCTCTCTCTCTCTCCCTCTCTGTCCCCTCTCTTCTTCTTTCTTAGCTCATTTATTTTTCCAAAGATGAATTAATACTCCAAGAACTTCATTTGATATCATTTACTTACCAGTCTTTTCCAGAAACTGACTAATGCTTAATAGAAAGTTCTTCAAAATGGAGGCCCTCCTCCTGCCAAAGCCTTCATTCTGCCATATTCAACTACCTACAGTTTAGAGAGAATTTCCCTATACACTGGAGCTTTGCTTTTTGTTTTTCATAGAGGTATCTTCTACCATAGTCCCTTTTCAGGGGTATTCCTGGAAGCTTGGTGTAGGACTTGACAGGCGTTTTACTTTTTACATTTATACAGATACAAGTTTTATCTTTCTTTTGAAAAATTGCTAGTTTTAATTTTATTTATTGATTACTTGGGGACTTCAATAGGATTCTCTTCTTCAATAGATCAATTAATCAAAACTGAGTCCCAGTTCTGGAACTCTTTGATGACAAGAGATGGACAATTGGGAATTTGTTATCTTCTTCATTAGAATGCCTCAACAGGATCACCTTCATATTTTTTAGGGAATTTCTCCTATATTAAGTTTTCATATTTTTCCTTGAATGCTTCTTTTATAGCAGTCTCTCTCCACATTGCCTCCCTCATCCCTATCTCCTCTTCTTATCCCTGTTTGATCCTCCTATTTCCTTCCCCGTCAGTCATCAGTCTACCTATAAACTATGTTCCATTTCTTCCTCTCAAGGGGATCCGTGTGTACTTTCTAGTCTCTTCATATATACTAATCTCTTTGGGTATAACAATTGTGGGTTAAGTATCATTTATTAAATGGCTAATGTATACATATAAGTGAATATATACTATATGGTTGGGTCAGGGCTACCTTATTTAAGATAAGATATTCTCTACTTCCGTCAATTTAACTGCAAATGCCATCATACACCTGTCAGAATTTCTAAAATCAAATTCACAAGTGGCAGTTCATGTTGATGAGGATATTGTACAAGGGGAACAGGTGTCCATTGCTGGTGGGAGTGGAAACTTGTAGAGCAGCTATGGAAGTTAATATGACA
Source organism: Apodemus agrarius (assembly GCA_964023405.1). Classification (NCBI taxonomy): domain Eukaryota; kingdom Metazoa; phylum Chordata; class Mammalia; order Rodentia; family Muridae; genus Apodemus; species Apodemus agrarius. The sequence goes on from OZ030007.1 coordinate 119,240,938, forward strand.
GTTCCTCTGAAAACTGGGAATCTATTTACCTCAAGACCCAGCTATACTGCTCTTGGACATATACTCAAAGGACACTTCATTCTACCACAAGGACACTTGTTCAACCGTGTACATTGTAGCTTTATTGTTAATAGCTAAAACTCAGAAACAACCCAGATATTGTAACTTCTACTGGTTCCATGTTTAATCCAATAGGATTCCATGTTTCTTTCTCCCTATTAAGACACCCACTGTCCTTATAATCTTTATAAGTTCAAAAGCAAGGAAGCTCGGTGCTGAATTTTCATTAAGACACCTACTTAAAAATAAATGAAATGGTTCAAAATATAAATTCACATGAAGTTAAACTTGGTTTGCTGAAAGATAGCATAAGGATATTGTACTAAATTGGGCAGAGAAGGTATCTATGAAATTTGTAATGAGTTATGCTGAAAGATTGTGTAATTTGTTTGTGAGGCCACTTTGGGTTGTTTGGTTTTGTAAAGATAATCAGATTAGAATTTTAGAATTTGTACGTATTTCAGGACGTGTACTATGTTTATTTCTATTAATCATGTTACCACCAACCAGATGAAAGCTTAAAATGTGCTGTAACTCCAGGTGGGGATAAGAATAGTAGCGACCAACCACACACTGGGAGGGACAGAGACAGAGAATACTGGGAAGGATGACTGAAATTGGGGGACATTTTGGGGCAAGATATAAAACTAATGCAATGGAAATTGCCAGGAATCTATAAGAATGACTTTCATGAAGTCTGGTAGTAATGAGGGGGCACAGAACCAACCTCGACATCTTTTATAACCTAGCAGGCTCCAAGCAATGTGACTAGAACATCAACCCAACCAAAAATCTTCCACCTACCATCTGTCCTTGCTTCAAGATATGCTAGAATAATGGTGGCAGAGAACTCATGGGAGTATTGAAGTAATGAGTATCTCAACTTGAGGCTCACCAGAGGGAGCCCATGTCTGACTCTGGACCAGGACCCAGAGGAAGGACAACCTAGAATGCTCAGGTTAGAACTAAATACAACTGGCAAAGCAAAGACAAGTAAAAGACAAAAAGGGTAGGGGATAACGAAATGTTTCCTAGTGATATTCTGCTATGATCATAGATCAGGACCTGACCTAATCAATCACTAGAGAATTGTCATCCAACAACTAATGCGAACAGATGCAGAAATTCACAGCCTAACACTAGGCAAAGCCCGGAAACCCTGCAGAAGAGTGGGAGGAGGGATTATAGGAGCCAGAGGGGTCATGGACACCATGAGACCAAGGCCTACAGAACTAACTAAGCAGGCCTCACATGGGGCTCATGGAGACTGATGGGACAAATGGACCTGTTATGGGACTGAGCTACATCTTCTTCATATATCTCATGTTTATATAGCTTGATGTTCTTGCAGGATATTAAACAATGGAAGTAGGAAGTACCTTTGACTATTTTGTCTGCTCTCAGAATCTTTTCCCTACTACAAGGTTGATAGGAGGGTTTGTGCCCAGTCTTATTGTAAAGGTAATATTCGGGGGATATCCCTGTAAGCCAAGCTATTTTATTTTATTATATTTTATTTATTTTATTTCATTTTATCTTATCTTATCTTATCTTATCTTACTTTATTTTATTTAGAAGAAATGGAGGAAGAAGAGTAAATATGGGGGAATGGGGAGGTGGGGAAGGGACTGGGAGGGAGTAGAGGGAAGGAAACTGTAGTCATAATATAATATATGAGAGAGGAATAAAAGTTTATTTTTTCATGATATTTTTAACTGTTGACTAATACTCCATTATGTACATGTACAATATTTTTTTTCATCCATTTTTCTGTTGAGGGATATCTATGTCATTCAAAATATCTGGTTATTATGCATCTAGCAGCAATGCTCATGGTTGAACAAGTGTCCATGTGGAAAGATCAAGCAATTAATTGTATATTTCCAAGAGTAGCATATGTGGATTGTGAGGTAGATTGCTTTCCAAGTCTGTGAGTAACTGCCTTATTGATTTCCATAGTGTCTGTTCAAGTTTGTACTCTTATCATCAATAGATAAGTATTGCTTTTATTCCACATCCTCACCAGAATGAACTGTTACTTGTGTTATTGACCTCAGCTATCTGACAGGCACAAGATGGAACCTTAAGGTTCTTTGTACTATTCCACTGAGAGCTAAGGATGATGACCATTTCATTAAACCTTTCCCAGCAATTTGTGTTTTCTCTACCGAAAATTCGTTGTGTCAATATATATCCTTTTTATAAATTGGGTTGTTTTTCAATATCTAATTTTTTGAATTTTATATATTTGAATATTAGTCCTTTAATGATCATAGAATTGGTACAAATATTTTCCCATTCTGCAGTTTGCTTCTTTGTTCTAGTGTCCTTTGCCTTACAGAAGCTTTTTAATTTCATGAGGCCCCACTTTAAAAATTGTTTATTTTAGTGCCTGTGCAAAAAATAATCTGTTCAGAAAGTACTCCATGCCAATGAGTTCAAGGCTATTACCTACTATCTCTCTGTTGGGTTCAGTGTATCTGGTTTTGTGTTGAAGTCTTTGCTCCACTTAGACTTAAGTATTTTTTCAGGAAAATAAGTATGGATCTATTTGTATTCTTATACATGTAGACATCCAGTTTGACCAGTGCCATTTTTTGAAAATATGTCCTTTATCCAGTGTGTATTTCTGACTTATTTATAAAATTCTAGTGTCCATTTGTGTGGGGATGTATGTCTTTGTCTTTAACTGGATTCCTTTGATCAATTTTGGGGAAAGTTCCATGAGGTGATGAGAAGAAGATACCTTTTATTGTGTTTGGATAGAATAATCTAAAAGTATTTTTTCATTTCATTTCATTTATAATATCAACAAGCTTCAGCCTTTCTGTGTTTATGTTTTTTGTTTTGATGGCCTGTCACTGGCAAGAGTGGGTAATGAAGTCTCCCGCCTTCTGTGTGTGATGGTCAGTATATGATTTATGGTATACCAAGGGTTTTTTGTTTTGTTTTGGTTTGGTTTGGTTTGTTGTGGTTTGGTTTGCTATTTGTTTGTCTAACCCACATGGATATCCTTGTATTTGGGTCATAGATATTAAGAATTGAAATGTTGTATTCCCCCCTCTTGAGGCTAAAACAGCTTATCCGTGTGCTATTAAAATTTAAAACCTCTACCATGAATCACCTAGACACCTACATCTTATTTATCCACATAGCCCCTCATGTGCTGTGGGATCCGATCTTCATGAACTCATTATTTGGGAGTGACCTCTCATAAACGGTAAGGGGATCTAATTTTTCCCTTTGGGAACAAAGTCTTCATTGTGACCAAGAAATTGGGAATACCTCAGAAAAGTCAGTGATGTTAAAGGAAACCCTAGGATTGCATTATTCTTGAGTGAGAGATTCATGATCTGCTTCAGGAAATATTGGGAAGGGAGATTGCTAATGTAGTTTGAAGGAAGTGAATCATTTGCTTTTTGTTCTTTCTTTCCTTTTTTCTTTATTTTCAGATATTGATTTTAGATATTGATGTTTCAGTCAACAATATGCTGCATTTATAGTGGTAGTTCAAGAAGACTATAGCAATGCTGAAAAATATCCCTATTACCAAGTGTTTGTTTGATTCTTTTCTATTGTAGCTGTACTTTGGAGCACATGATGGCTGTGCTTTATCAGGGTGAGACTAATATAATTATGAATTTCTCATCCCAACTGCACTGGTGGTCATATAAAAGGACATTGCATACAATTAATATATATGTGTACATATATGTATATATATATGCACATATATTGTGTGTGTATGTATGAATATATATAGACACATGTGTGATATGAATAATCATAAAAATGTAGTGTATGTAATATAATATACTTTCTGATATTTTAGTACTAACTCCTACTTACATAAAAAAGAATAATATTTCAGGTACATAGTTATGTACCTCAATCTTTATTTTATTTAGTTCTTACTTTTCCCAGAAAGCTATATGCATTAATATTTTTCAATACTTTAATTGTTTAGTTTAAATTCTGATTGCAGTACCCTACTCTAAGTACCATATTCACAACTCCCTCTTCCCTCAGTTTAATTTAATAGAAACATTTATTTTATTTTTAATTTTTAAAATTTTGGGTGAAATTACCAGCGTAGAGGTTAGATATGGACAGACCAGAAAATGAGTATTACTGGATTGCATGATGAAAAATTCAGAGAATCAACAAAGAACCTATATTTTGAAAAGGAAAATAGACAACAAAAAAGGCAACAACACAAAAGAAAAGAAAGCAAGGGTAGTTTTAAAAAAGTAGTTCCCAAAAATAAGCTTCTCAGGAATGAAGTCATGGTGGTATTACTCACAATGGAGTAGCATAGACCAATGAAGAACTTGTTCAATTTAGAAAGTGTCTTAATTTGCTACTATTGTTATGATAAAACACTGATGAAAAGCACCTTATGGAGGACAGGTTATACTTCATGATATATTTCTAGTTACCAGTTAACTACTGAGAAATAATAGGGCAAAAACCAAAGCAGGGCAGAAACCTGGAGGCAAGAACTGAAGCACAAGCTCTGTAGGAGTACTGCTTCCTGTTCTGCTCCTCATATCTCTCTTTGTCTTAGTAATAGCTAATACCTGGCACCATCCTGAAGATCTGGGACCTATAAATTCCATTGTAAATCAAGACATTATCCCATAGACTTCTCTAAACAATGGGTCAAACTAGTGTTGCAGTTTCTCAACTAAGATCCCTCTTCTTACCAACTTCTTCTATTAGTCATTTTTCTATTGCTTTAGTAAAACACCAGGACTAAAGTAACTTATAGAAGTAAATGTTTATTTGGGACTTAGAGATTTAGAGACATTACCATCCTTCAAAGTCATGACAGAGGAGCATGGCTGCAGGAAGGTAGGACAACCAAACAGGAAGCAGAGACCTGGTGGCTCTCATCTTAGGCAGCAAACATGCAGCATAGGGTGTACACTGCAAATGGCACCTGGCTTCTGTGACCTAAAATTCTAACCAATGACATTCTTCCTCTAGAGAAGCCAAGCCACTTAAACCACCCAAAAGTTGTCACAAAGATGGTATCATATATTGCGATGCCTGAAATTAGACAGGCATCCCATTCAAACCATCACAATGAAACTCCACCCCCACCCCACACCCCTGTGAAAAATCACCAATTCAAGAAAACTTTGAAGTCATTAATGGGATTCACTCACAGTTATTCTAGCAGCATATCAGTTCTGAAATGTTACATTGCTTTAGTAGTTCCCTGATTCTTTGCAACATGTATGAACTCTTAACTAGGTAAAGTAAGTTTCAAAAAACTTAAGCGTCTCCATTTCAGGCAGAGACTTCATTTCACAGGTTCATATCTTCTTAGCATAACTGGTATTTTCCTCTTCATTTTGAAATTCAATTTTTTATTGATTTCAATTTTGTAAACTATGTGAAATGACAGAGGATCTTGTTTTTGCCTTGTGGTGTTACAGATGTATGTTATATAAATCATGATTGACAACTGTGCAGATATATTTGGAGTGGATGTCCATATCATTTGTGATGATTATCAGAAGAGGTTATATGACATAAAGACTTCAGTAAATCCTGCTGGTAAGTTACCTGCTTTGAAAAAAGCCATAGATGGCCACAGTGAATAAAACCTCAAATACCAATACTGAAGAATTAAAGATGTCATCTGCCTCTTCTCAAGTGGAGGTTCCTACAAGTTAAAAGAAATTTTAATTAGTCATCAAGCAGAAGCAAGGATGATATTATTCCATGATTTTATAAGTTTGTAAATATCAGAGCACTATTGTGGCATATTATGATATTAAAACATGGGGAAAGTTTTTAAAACAATACTTTGCTCAAATTATATAATAATACATACATACATATATATATATATACATGGGTATATATACAGATATACAATTATATATATATATATGTATGTATGTATATATATATATATATATATATATATATATACTTTCATGTATGTATGACAGCAGAACTCCTTACTTAGACCCTGTACATATTCCAGCATATTACCTATTATATTATTTGCTTTCTTCCCATGGCCCATAAGTCATGTAGGCTATCCTGTATATGAAATTATTTTTAAAAAGTTCACATAGAAACAATTGTTTGATTTAAAAATTCTTTAAACATACTACAAGATTAATCCATGTGCCAACAAGCTTTGCTATCCTTGAACAAAAACATTGATGATTGTTTAATTTCCTTTGAGAGATAATCTTGCCAAATGCAATATAAAGTTGCACAGGATCCACTACAACACATCTGTAAGGAATCTTAACAAATAACACATTCGGAATCTGATATATTGTTAACTCAAGTAATTCTTTGTGTACAGTTCAGAAAATATACTTAAAACTAGTCTGATCTGAAGTAGGGTGAATCTATCATCTGAGAATGTTTGTCTAATGAATACATTTCTCTGCTTCATCTAGCAGGGACAATGAAACAACTTCAATATGTAAGTTTCCACAGCAGAAACTTCCCCATGACTGAAGAAGGTGCCAGTCATTCTACTTCAGTGATGCACCTTACCTCCTACTTAACCATAGCAGGAGATATTATTACAAGAAACAACTTCAATTTATATTTAACCATATTATTTGTTACAAATAGTTTCACTCACTGTTTTTATTTTCAATTCATGTATATCATATTCTTATATATTATAATAAATAGTATTGAATTGTTATTGCTTAGACTCCAATATGCCTGATTCATTATTCTCCATAGTCTTTGGAAAATTGTATTTTCAGTATTCTCCTCTACCTCCATTACACAGGCACCTGTATTCATGTGAAAGATCCACTAGAATCACTTAATTAACTTTTTTCTTCCAAACTACAATCAAAATGGCTTTTAAGCACTACATAATAATTTTAATAGTAATTATTGTCTTATTTCTGTGAAAATATGCTCTACAAAATTATTTATATTAGGAAAAATTAGCTCATTTTTTGAGGGCTCAAGATACCATCATACAGCAGTTCTGATGTAAGTAGGTTGTAGCTAGTGAAGACATTCTCCTAATTCAGAAGCAGAGGGCAATGAATGTTCATATTCAGTAAACTTTTTCTTTTTATACATTCCATTAACCATAAAAGGAATAGTAGAGCCCAGTTATATTGTTAGTTTTTCCATCTCAGTTACTTAAGCATAGACAGAAACTAAGGACTTTAAATAAACCCTGAGAGTCATGTCCAGAATCCTTTGTCAGAAAGAGTCCTAAATAGAATTCCATTAATGACCAACATAATCATAACACATGATAAAATTAAGGTGAATCAGAGTTTTTAAAACATAGGAATGGTCAAATTCCTTAGTAATCAGAGAAATGCAAATCAAAACAATTCCTCACCAATTCTACCTCACACCAATCAGAATGGCTAAGTTCAAAACCTCAGGTGACAGCAAATGTTGTTGAGGATGTGAAGAAAGAGGAACCCTCAGCCATTGCTGGTGGAATTGCAAATTGTTACAACCATTCTGGATATTATTCTGAATGTTACTTTGAAAAATGGAAATAGATCTACCTGAAGAACCTGCAATACCACTCTTGGGAATATACCCAAAAGATGCCCACTACGCCACAAAAGCACATGTTCCACTATGTTCATAGTAGCCTTGTTTGTGATATCTAGAAGCTGGAAACAACACAAATGTCCCACAACAAATGGATACAGAAAATGTGGTTCATTAACACAATGGAATACCACTCAGCTATTAAGCACAAGGACATCCTGAGATTTGCAGGCAAATGTGTGGAATTAGAAAATATCCTGAGTGAGGTAATTCTGACACAAAAGGACATCATGGAATGTACTCACTAATAAATGGATATAAGCCAAAAAAAGTTCATAATACCCAAGATACAGTCCACAGAACTCAAAAAAGTTCAACAAGCTGAAGTGCACAAGTGAGGACACCTCAGTTCCACTTGGGAGGGAGAAGAAAGCAATCACAAGAGAGGAAGAAGGGGCGGACCTGGGAGGGAAAGTGGAGAGGGGTGGGAGGAGTCAAGGGAGAGGGGAACCTCATCTGATATTGGGAGAGGGAAAAGGACCAAAGCCATGAGGACCAGCAGAAAGAATGGAAACAGGAAACTTTGGAAGATAGGAGGTTGGGGAGACCCTCTAGAATGTATCAGAGACCTGGGAGGTTAGAGACTTCAGGACTCAAAGGGAGGGACCTTAAATGAAAAGCCCAACAGTAAGGAGAGGGAACATAAAAAGCCCACCTCCAGCAGGAAGGAAGACAGGGCATCAAATGAGGGAGGGGGCATCCCACAGTCACAACTCTGACCCATAATTGACCTGTCTGAAAGAAATGTAGGGATGGAAATGGAGAGGAGCCTGAGGAAAAGATGGTCCAGGGACAAGCCCAAAGTGGTATCTAGCTCAATGGGAGGCCCTAAGGTCTAACACTATTACCGAGGCTATGGAGAGTTCACAATAAGGGACCTATCATGATGGATCCAAAAAGCAGTTGAAATAGTCAGATACAGACATTTGTACCCAACTAAGGGACAGATGCATCTGACCCCTGTTGTTGAATTAGGGAAGGCTGAAAGCAGCTAAGGAGGGAGAACCTGCCGGAGAACCAGAATTCTCCATTAATTTGGACATCTCAGATCTCTCAAACACTGAATCACCAAACAGGCACTGGCTGATATGAGGCCCCCAACACACATATAATAGAAGACTGCCTGGTATGTGTTCATTCAGAGATGATGCACCTAACCCTCAAGAGATAGGAGGCCCCAGGGCACTTAGAGGTCAGGTGGGGTGAGGGATGAAGACATCCACTTAGAGACAGCAGGGTGGGGAGGAGGTATGTGGAAAAGTCTGAGAGTAGATGGATTTGGGGGTATAAAATATGGAGTGTAAAAAATAAATACATTAATTAAAAAATATCCTCTTAAGTGAAGTAACCCAATCACAGAATACACATGAATTGCAATCACTAATAAGTGGATATTAATTAGCCTAGAAGCTCTGAATACTCAGGACATAATTAGCATATCAAATGATTTTCAAGAAGAAGGAAGGAGAGGATCCTGGTCCTGAAAAGGCTTGATCCAGCATCAGAAGGGAGTACCAGGACAGAGAAATGGGAGGCGAGTGATTGGCGAATGGGCAGAGGGAAGAGGACTTATGGGACATATGGTGAGGGGGTAACTGAGAAAGGGGAAAGCCTTTAGAATGTAATCAAAGAATATAGAAAACCAATCAATCAATCAATCAATAAAATATTTAGAAATCTACAGAAAGGAATTGCGCGGATCTAGTAAATTGGTGTGATAAGTTTTCAAGTCTATGGCCTCACTAGCTCCATAAATCTTACTAAATTTCTATCCCCAGCCATGATATCGATCCTGTTGAGAGAAACTCTTCCTATTGTTAAAGTACTTCACAAGACTTTTCCCAAAATACCAATGTTTGAGGTATCCCTTGGCTTTCTCTCAGGGTTGAGTGTCTTTTGCCAAAGAAATCTTACAGGGATGTCTCTGAATTCAATGGGATATGACTTAGAAGCCTCTACCTTGAAGATAAGTAGGCAAGTCGACATGTTAGGGAAGCAGTTGACAGTTGTACTCACTTGCAACACCTTTGAAGTATAACCAGTACATCTAGGTATCAGAATAGGTACAATAAGTGGTACTTGCATGTCTGTAGTGTCCAAGAAGCCTTTGATTAAACTAATTGGGGCCTGAAACCTATACAAAGAAATTTAGGCATCCTAAGAATTGTGTGCAAGTGTATGTAAAACAAGTGTTTCTTGGGTGCAGGAGAATGATGGGGTCGATTTTCTTACAAATGGTTATTCTCTATATTTTTATTTATGTAAGTGAGGCAGTTAATGTTTACTGTTCTAGAGAGAAGTATGTGTGGGCCTTTGTTTTTTTTTTGTTGTTGTTGTTGCCATATAATTGTTCTGCTCATGTGATGAATGAGTACAGTGTTATTTATCATTTCTATCTTCTTGAATATATACCTTATATTCAGACTTATGTTTCCCTTGTGTAGAACTAGATTGAGGAAGAGAAATGGCTTAATGGTGATTATACTGCATAAAGGTTCTCTTCTTTTGTTGATATGGATGATATCTTTGCTTGGTATTATAGTCAACTATGGTATCTGTTTTGTTTTGTTTTGTTTTTGACAACATACATATAGAATATTCATTTAAAAGTCAAGTGTTCTTCTAATCAATCAGCTTTTATATGTGACTGTCATTTTTCTTCATATCTTTTAATATTTTTATTTCTCTGCACATATAATCTTTGATTATTATGTGTCTACTTGATGTTCTGTGTGCTTTTGGTACTTTCACAGGGATCTCTTTCTTATTTTGTGGAATCTGCTTTCAGACAAATCATATGCATACAGTTAATTCATTCTATGCAATAGAGTCAGTAAAATCTAAGACTAATCTAAGGTCCCTCCCTTTTAGTCCTGAAAGTCTTTCACCTCTCAGGTATCCAGTACATTCAAAGCTTTCCCTCAACATCTAACCTCACAAGGTTGCCTGTTTCTATTCTTTTTTGCTGGCCCTCAGGGACTCAGACCTGATCCCCACACCCAATACCTGATTATGCCTGGAAGAAACTGAGAATGTGTGCAAATCTATAGGAAGACCTATAGTCTCAACTAACATGGACCCCAGAGATCTCTCAGACACTGAGCCACCAATCAGGCAGCATACACCAGCTGAGATGAGGCCCCCAGTACATATACAGTAGAGGACTACCAGGTCTGGACTCAGTCAGAAAAGATGTACCTAACCCTCAAGAGACATGAGGCCCCAGGGAGTTGGGAGGTCTGGTGGGGTGGGTGTTGGGGAAATCTCACTCTTTGAGATGGGGGAAAGAAGGAGGTATGGGATGTGGAAAAGTCAGAGGGTGGAGAAGGAAGGGGATAAAGTCTGGACTGTAAAAAATATGATTAAATAATAATAATAATAATAATAATAATAATAATAATACAAGTACTAAGATACTACAATCAAGAATAAAAACACAAACACTTACTAAACTGACAAGTACAGCCCATAATAGATGACAGCAAATAGCTTCATGGCAATTTGCTGTTTTTAAGCAGAATATCTTTATTACCTAGGGCTACCTCCAATTTGTAATTGTCTGCCTCATTTTTTTAAGATTCTGTCATTACACATAGGCTTTTTGCAAGTAGAGATGATCACAAAACGAATACAAGGGAACAAACCAAAATGAAAATTATGTATATAAAATTGTTAAGCTCTGTGTGTGTATGTGTGTGTGTGTGTGTGTGTGTGTGAGAGAGAGAGAGAGAGAGAGAGAGAGAGAGAGAGAGAGAGAGAGAAGAGAAAAGAAAGGAGAGAGAGAGAGGGAGAGAAGGAGGAAGGGAGATGGCAGAGAGGGAGAGAGGGAGGGGAGGGGAAGCCAAAGAGAGAGGGAAGGACAGAATGTGGGGGGAAGGGAGAGAGAAGGGGAGGGAGGGAGAGAGGGAGGAGGAGTGGAGAAGAGAGGGGGGATGGATAGGAACTCAAAAGGAAGTCCAGAAGAGTAAACTACCCTGAACATTTAGGGCTCTCAGAACCGTATTCCACTGAACCACCAAACAAAGAACAAACAGGAGCTGGATCCACGCCTTCCTACCCATATACAGCAGACATGCAGCTTGGTCTTCATGTGAGTGACACAGAACATGAATAGAGACTATATTAGAATTTGCTGCCTATGCGTGGGATGTGTTCTAGCTGAGCTACTTTGCTGGCTTCAATGGCAGATGAAGCACCTAACCTAGCAGACCATGGTGGAGGGGAGAGAAAGGGGCAAGGGAGGAATGGATACAGAAAATGTGGTATATTTATACAATGGAATACTACTCAGCAATTAAAAATAATGAATTCATGCAATTTGTAGGTAAATGGTTAGACCTGGAAAATATCATCCTGAGTGAATTAACCCAATCACAAAAGAATGCACATGAAATGCAATCACTGATAAGTGGATATTAATGAGCCCAGAAGCCCTAAATACTCAAGACACAATTAGCAAGTCAAATGATTCCCAAGAAGAAGAAAGGAGAGGACACTGGGCCTGAAAGATTGCATCCAGTTTAGTAAAGAAACCGAGGGGGGAGGGGGAATTATTGGGGAACAGATGGGGGGGGAGAGGAACTATGGGAACTATGGTGGGTGGGAACTGGGAAAGGGGAAAGCCTTTGGAATGTAAACATAGAATATAGAAAATAAAAAAAATCAAGAAAAAAAAAAAAAACCTCAGTTCATTTATATTCAATGGCCAAGGTACTTAATTAGACTGAGCAGTGATCTTGCACATTAAACTCCATTTTATCCCTTAAAAAAAAAGAAAGAAAGAAAGAAAAAGAAATAGAATCACAGGAGTAAGGAGTTCAATTACAAGGACCAGCCACACATGGCAAAAACATATTTCCGTAGAGTCACGTTAATAACAATATCTGTTGTAAATACACACCTATCCACTATCCCTGGGTGGAGTACAGAAAACATTCTCAGTACAATTCTGTGTTTGAAGAAACTGAGTCTACTAGATTCACATCTTGTTTTTCTGAAGCTTTCTCATAAGCATTCAGAATTCTCACATGGCTCCACTTTTGAATGTGTTCTGAGAAACATGCATAACTGTTTCTGTTTTCATAGCTTGCATAAATTACCATGGAGCAAATACCCTCAGTTTACTTCTCATTGTTCAAGAGGAACACACTGATTCTGTAAGCACAGGACAGTGAATTATATTCAAATATATAATTGCTGATAGAATAAATAATATTTGAAGATTAACCACTTTTCCTAATCTTTTGGTTAAGTGCTTGTTCTAAGGAAGTAAATGGAATGATATATAAGTACAAAGGAAAAAATCTGTATAATCAAAATCACCATTAACCAACTGAAATACTGAAATCTTACATAATAGATACTTTGGTCATTTACCTCAATCTGTCAATTCTCATATTACAAAATTTATCAATACATATTTTGAATGTATTCTAAAAAGTAATGAATTTTTTTAGTGTTCAAATTCTGTAATAAAGACTTTGAAGACTGCTTTTCTACTCAGGTATGAGGGAGACATAGGGCATGGAAGACCAGGAGAGCAAAACCATCTAAAATAAATGAACAAAACTCAAATAACACACCAAAACTTAAGCAGAATCACAAGGCCTACTTGACTCTATAAGGATCCTGTATCTATAATAAAAATATGTACTAGGAAAATATCTCTGATTATTTTGCCTTGTTTTGGGCCTTTTTGGCTTTCTGTTAGCTTACCCTGTCCAACATTAATATAATGGTTTTCATTTTCTCTAACTGTATTTCACTTTGATATGTTACATTGTTATCTCTTAGAAGCCTGTTCTTTTCGAATGAGAGAAAGAAATGGACTGAATCCAAATGTGAAAGAAGGGGTATGTGTGTATGTGTATGTTTGTGTGTGTGTGTGTGTGTGTGTGTGTGTGTGTGTGAGTGTGTGTGTGAGTGTGTGTGTGTGTGTGAGTGTGTGTGTGTGAGTGTGTGTGTGTGAGTGTGAGTGTGTGTGTGTGTGTGTGTGTGTGTGTGAATGTATATGTGTAGGGTAGAGAGAGTTGAGAGGTGTGGAGGGAGGGAAAATTATCAGAATGTGTTATATAACAAAAGAAACTATGTTTAATAAAGGGAAGGAGAAAGAAAATATGATTCATCTGAAAAATAAAAATAAAAGGCCTAATGTTTAAACCTCAAACTTTATATAATAGCAATAAAATAAAGCAGAATCATATTTTATATTTATTACAGTGATTTTTTATTATGAAGTTGTAGATGATAGAATGAAATCATTGAAAGAATGTATGTTATACTTAACTATGATTCTAAAATAAGCAATCATTGTGATGGGAAATAAAATATACAACTCTTCAACGCTGTCTGATGTCCATGTGGATGAAGCTTTCTGACACTATTCAGTAAATCACATTAATTTTTAAAGTCTCTTAAGATTTTTGCATGTTGGTCTCTAAGGTTGACACTGTTAAGCAGAATTTTCCCATATAGCTTTCAGAGTTTAAAAAAGAATTAGGGGCTGGAGAGATAGATCAGCAGTTAAGAGCAGCGACTGCTCTTCCAGAGGTCCTAAGTTCAATTTCCAGCAACCACATGGTGGCTCACAACCATCTGTAATAAGATGCAAAGACACACCACTTCTGGTGTGTCTGAAGACAGTGACAGTGAACTCATATACAAAAAAAGAATTAGATATTGAGAATATTTGGGAATGAATATGCATTTTACAATGTTTTATATAAAATTTCTCCTCTTCTTGAACAGGTATTATTATTGATATCTATCTATCATCTATCTATCTGTCTATCTTTCTATCTATCTATCTATCTATCTATCTATCTAAACACACACTCACATGCACATATATGCATATATCATATATTGTTACACATATTTTATGAAAATCTGTTACTTAATAAAAAATCCTGTTGTTCAATAATTGTTAAACAATACAGTTTTAAAGCCAAAAGACTGAAGGACATGAAATGCACTTGTTACTTTGTCAGTTATAGCATGAGCTTTTATATCTTGATATCACAATGGCCTGTCACTGCTAAAGAAACCTCAAACTTCAGTGGTTGGCTTACCAACTGCAGTCTACAGTTTGGTATTTAATGCCTATAAGGAAAGTGATAATTTCATATCCATTGATTGGTTGTCAATTCCAGGCTCCACTGTAAAGGTATGTATGTAATAACTAATTTTATTCTTATGATAGTCTCATGAAATCAGGAAGTATTCTATCTTGATTCTCCAGATCTACTAAACTAGCTTTTAACTTGACAGTGGCTTCATGTAAAGTTACTCATTAGCAATATTCAGTACCAATTACATAAAAAAACAAAGTTATCGTATAAGGAGAGCTATGCAGTGAGCTTCTACGAGAATCCTTTCTATAAGTCTTCAAAAAATAACTATCCTGAACATGAGAAGGGAATATTTTCTAGATTAAATGTTTTTACCCACTATAAACACAAACTTTCCTTGTAAACTGGTTAGACTTCAACCTGAAACCTATGAACTCTTGGGTTTCCAGCAAATTTTTGGTTTTTTTTAAAGATATGTTGTGTGGTTTTAAAAATGTTGCAAAAATTTTAATGTTCATTCAAATAAAAAGGAATCATTTTCCACATATGTTCATTTACTTTTAATATTTAGTATCATGAAACTGAATTGGTATCATGCTTGTAAAATTTCTTTACATTATTGTTTGATGTGTCATATCCATTGGCGGCTGTTCCTCCTGACACCTCTAATCTCATGACTCTTACATGCTTTCTACATAAAAGCTGGTGTCTCTCTGCATATTCTTTGAAAGATATATGTTTTGGGCTGCATGATATTCACTTCACATATGTTTTAATATTTCAATTGTATGAACAGGGTAAAGAACAACCAAAAGAGTAGCTATCAATCTGTCTATTGATCTGTCATCTATCTGTCTCTATATACTATCGCTCACCTATATCACTTTCATATAATTATGTATGGTTGTGAAAATATGTGATTCCTTGCCATGGTTCAACAACTGTTAGAAAAAAATTTAAAGCCACTAAGTATAAGGGCAGGAAATGCATGTGCCCCTTTGGCAGTTGGCAAGAACCTTAGAATATTGACATCACAATGATTCTTCACCCTGACTACTGCAGAATGTTCGGACTTCAGTAGCTTGTCTACCAACTGTAGTCACCAGTTTGGTGTTCACAAGTAGGAAGGCAAAATTGAAGTTTATTCAAAGGTTCTCCCTTCCAGGATCCACCGAAAAGGTATTTTTTATAAGTAGTTTCTTTCTCATGATAGCTTAATCATATCAGAAAGTGTTCTCTCTTTATTCCTCCAGATCATATGAACTACCTCTCAACTCAGCAGTGGTTTCTTGAAAAGGTAGTCATGGTAGCCATAATTGGTACCAATCTTCTATAGAAAAAACATTATTATGTGAGGAGAGGTATGCTTTGAGAATACAGGAGAAAGATTTCTGGAAATTAAAAAAAAATCTGTCAAAGTTATCAGTGAGGATTATTTTATGTGCAACACAATTGTTTTAACCACCATGTACAGAAAGATTTTTAAAAAGAATTTGTCATATTCTTTTGTAGACCCTAAATATATCAACTCCCTGGTTTTGTTCAAATTGTTACAGTTTACAACACATTTTGTGTTCTTTGGAATCTACTTATGAATATTTGAACATTAATTCAGATTAAACAGGAACTACTTTACAGACATGTTAATTTCCTTTCCATTTGTTCATCATTAATTTGAGTTGCTATTATAACACATCTTTACATTAGTATTTGAAATATGTGATGACAAACATCAGCTGCTGTTATTCCTGATTTTGAATCTCATGGGTCTTAAATGCTTTCTACATAAATGCTGGTGTCTCTCTACATACTCTTTGATAGATATGTCATATTTTTTGAGCAGAGTTATATTCCCTTAATATATAATTTAATATTTGTATTGTATAAACTGAGTAAAGAAACCACAAAAAGTAGCCTCTCCATTATTAAAGGGAAGAAGGTGATTATGGGTAGGATAAAAATGTTCAGAGGCATCTAAAAATGTTTACAGCAGATTGAAGCTTGATTTTATCAATGTTGTCTAAGATAGAACAGAGAATATTATGGTAGAAAATTGGACATAGCTGGGAGAGTGAGAGAAACATGGTAATCATAAAGAGAATGGGGCTTCTATAACATTTTGGGAGTTAGCTTAGTGCAGAACATGATGGAGATGTTTGGGTAGGAACAGAAATCTAAGGGAAATGTGTAAGAATTACTTTTACTTTCAGTTGAGGTAAAAGTACTGGCCAGTGTGGCTATTGACAATCCTTATAGGAGTCACAAGTCAATGGATTGCCAGTTTGTTTTCCCAGAGGCAAGGGAAATGACATATTTTTCTCTGAACAAGATTAATTATTCACTAATTTTTTTTATAAATACTAATTTTGGTGTTGAGCTTGATGTTTGTTTCTATCCACCAGAAATCCATCTGTCCATCTGTAATCTATCCTGAGCTAGATCAATCTTGGCATTTTAGAATATATCAATGCCCTGAGAACTAACTAGATTTACTCTTTAGGAAAACCTGGTTATTTCCTTGACCTCAACATATATTAGCTATATAAACTTTATTGAATCCTTATAAAAGTGTTTCTTCTTTCTTAGTTTTCAGAGGTTACTGTTAATTTTGCATTTATTAGACTCTAAAGTTAACAGTATTAATGAAGTCTACATGCGGTCTTTTTCACATTCACTCTGAATAGGTTTAAAAATATTAGGAATTGAGAACCTTTGGAGATGTATATACATCTCATAATATTTTACACAAATATTACACATTTTGTTGCACATATATTGTTGTGGTTAGCTATCTGCCTGTCTGTCTGTCTATGTGGCTGTGAAAATATGCTATTCCTTATAATATTTCAAACAATCACAAAAAATTATTTTTGAAGCCACTAAGTAAAAGGAAAGGCAATGTGTGTATGTCTATGTGTCAGATGACATGAGCCTTAGACTATTAACATTACAACGGTCTATCAGCCTGTCTACAAAGAGACCTCACACCTCAGTAGTTTGTCTACCAACTGTAGTCAGCATTTTGATGTTCAAGAGGAGGAAGGCAAAATAAAATTTCAATTCCATTGAAAATTTCTCCCTTCCAGGCTCCATGGAAAAGGTATTTTTATATACAATTTGAATCTCATGATAGACTAATCACATCAGGAATTGTTATCTCTTTTTTCTTCCACAAAATTGAATTGGTATTATTTTTAATATATCCTTTCATTATTGTTTGACTTGGGCAAAGACAACTATTAGCAGCTGTATCTCTTTGACAGTTTGATTCTCAGGGATCCTAAATGCTTTCTAAGTATAAGATACATCTGTTCATATTCTTTTAAAAAAGTAATATGTTTGGGGCAAAATTATAGTCCCTTAAGGAAAATATATATCATAAATATTCCATTTGTATGAGCATGTTACAGTAAAGAAACCACCAGAAGATTTGCCACTCGATTATTACAGGTAAGAATTTCATTATGGATTAGAAAGGAAACATGTTCAGATGCTGCTGGAAGAGCTCAGAGAGAAAGGAGAAACAGATTTGATATGGCCAAGGCTAGGTAATAAAGAAGGAAGAATATCCAGGAGAGGAAAAACAGGAATAATTGGAGTAGGAGAAACAATGCATTCATAGAGATGGAGAGGGGTTTCTATCATTACCATAGCCCAGGAGATGGAGAGTTAGGAGAGGTGCAGGAATCTAGGTGGCAACTTTAAAATGTACAATTAGTTTTACTTTCCAGAATCAATGTTGATATCTACATAGGAGCCACAGGCAAGCAGCAAGGGAAATGACTCCTTTTTCTGGATAAGACCAACTTAACAAATACTTTTTGAATGCAGGAAGGTTTTGTTTGTTTGTTTGTACATTTGTTTGTTTTTCTGACTTGACAATGATATAGTTTTTTATAACAGTTTTGACAGCTCAGCTGAACATCAGAAACACCAAAGCTGAAGTCTTTGGCTTGAGTTGTTTAGATTAATACAATTACACCTTGAGAAGACAATATGCACCAGCTGCTCATATGTAAATTTTCAAAGTTACTATATAATAAGTATATGACAATTACTTATAATATACTAAGTAACATAATATACTTACTATGTACTAAGTAATATAGTAAGTATATTATTTTACTTATAAGTAGGTATTCAAAGTTCAAGACAGCCTGAGGTAGGGACAATCACATTACAAGGAAATTTCTGAAGGAAACAGACAAATAGGCCAATATAGGAAAGGCCAGTGTGTTCACATGTATAAAAAGCAATCTAAAATTATTAACTCTGGTTCATTTTTTAATTTCTTACTATCTTTCCCAATAGAATATTATTTATGTTATGAGTTACAATTATCTTTTAATGTTTCATACTTATTTTTGAATTTTATACATGTATATAATATATTAACTTATCTTATAAATGTTACAGTAATATTCCTCAGATCTTCCATTTAATCTTTACTGTGTTTTCATATCATGAAATTAAAATTCAGTATGAACAAATTTTCTTATAACTTACCCACTGAATACTTGTTCTGTTAGGTGGAGACCTGTACCTGGAGTACCTTATTTTTTCTATATGGAGACCCTTGTGAAGGAAGACATGGGAGGAATACATCGAACCTTGCTGTGCCAAGGCCCCGTGGAACTCACAAGAGGCACGAAAATGAATAAAAGACATCTATCTTTATTTAATGATGTCTTGGTTGTGTCTAGTAACCTGTGAGTATGTGCAACATGCATTCCTTACTATGAGAGGTTATACTTTAATTAGGCCTTTTTTTGTATGAATATAAGGTGTTCTTTTATTTCTTTTTTAAAAATGATTATACTTAATTACTTCATGCTCACAACTTCTTTTTACTCTACAGAGGTTGAGGCTTGGTTGACAGTCCCATACACACTTCTCAATTTGTTTTCTCACAAGTTTTAGACACATTTTCTTTAAGAATTGAAATATTTATGGTGCTGTCCTGCTATTTGAATCTGGGGGAAAGAACAAAAACAAACTTTAATAGGAGGCAGATGTGCAAGCACATGCCAGTAATAGTAGCATTGTTAAAGCTGATATGAGTATTGAAACTTTGTGGGATTATGTGGACTATACAGAGAGACATATTCTCAAAATAAAACATTTAAAATATGAGAAGCCAGTGTCTTCTTGCTTGCTGTTTCCAGATCGACTGTAGAAGAAAGTGAGAAGAATCCCTGATTATGATCCTTGTACAAAAGTGGCAGCCCATGTAAAAGCCTCTTGACTTCATAGTTTCCAAATTAGTATAAAGAATCAAGAAGCAGCTACTATCCCTACTAAAAGCAGTTAGTAATCACAGGAAACTTAAGGCACTGAGTTCTTCCTAGTTGGTGATTCTGCACATTCTCAAGAAAAGTACTGTGATTAAATGAAACTGTATACAAGGTTGCCCTGTAACTTATGACCATGGAGGTATCTTCTTGGACCACATCCCATTTAATCTCCACTGCCCATGATCATAGCCTTCCTATTATTCTAGAAAGTATGAAATTTATACTGATATTATGAAGTAAATATTTTATGATATGTTCTTATAAGTTCATAAATGGTATGGAGAACAGACATCAATAATATAGTTTATTCAGCTTGGGAGATAAAGTTTCTGGCCATCCTTATATAATATTCCTGGAGATACTTTTTAAAAACTGTGAGAAAGTGAAATGATCAGAAGAGAATAATGGTGTAAATTTGGCTTTCAACCCCGATCAGTCACTGTAAGCTCCCAGCATAGAAAAAGTTAGTGTCTGGCTGATGAAGGTTCAAAATGCGTAAATGTCAAGGCTTTCTATCAGTCTGTCATTCTTCTGGTCCTTTCGACTCAACTCAACTTTAGTCCACCCTTGGAAATACATTTTTTAAAAGATAGTAATCAACTTATTTGAATGAAAAATGAAAAATGTATAGATACAGCTTGTGTACCTTTTAAGTGTAATTGGTGTAAGTGAAATTCACTTTAATTTTTGAGAGTAAAGGAAACTAAAATGAATATTTTTTGAAAGACCATATATTAGTTCTGCTTCTACTGTGTGGTAATAAAAACCAAAATTATTTTGAGATTGTCATTCATATTTAGTTAAGAGCATTATTAGTCTCATAGGAGATGATTGTCATGTCCACTTGCAAGGAAGATTATCTCTTATCAGACATTTGAATTAGAGGTTTTAGTTTTATGCTTTTCTTCTGATTTTTTGGTTCTTATATATGCATATATATGGATATGTACATTTAGATGTCTTGAGGTAGAAAGAAAATATAAGTACAAATGTGTCAATTGAATTAGAAATGTGTTTGTATGTTTGTGTGTGAATGTGCACGTGTATGCTAGAGTAAATATTACATAATATACTTGTATTTTGGCTGTTACATGGTACATTAGATACTGTGGCAAATTTTCTCTGTAGTATTATGTTTCAGAAACACCATATATTTGAAATATACATATATTTGATTTTTGAATCAGAGTTTATATTGTGTCATATTGTCTCCTGAACCTGAGAGAGGCAGAGTAAGTATGTTTAATTTTGTACCAACATATTAGCTTAACAGTGTCCAATGCAGAGTTATGTACCCCAGTTCACACACACACACACACACACACACACACTCAGACACACACACAAACTCATGCAAAAGGTAATATTCAGCAGCCTATCATAATGTAATAGAAATGTCACAAATCTGGGAAGGATTCTGTCCAAAGATAGAAAGGAAAGGGGAGAACAACAACAAAAATCAATTAGAAAATATTATATATTTATTTGCATTTCTCAAAGGACAAACTGCATATGAAAGGAATGATGAAAGAAGGAAAGGAACTTCCTTCCACACATGCTTCCAAGGTTATTGTTTCTTACACGCACTTTTGATAAGATCAGAATGCTTGATAGGAAGACAAATTTCTAATTAATTGTTTAAATTATTGGGATAAATAATCATTTTGTGGCTGCATATATGAAATGTGCTTTGTGTGTTTACTAAAGGAGTCATTGTAGTGAGCTGATGTGACCTTACTATACAAAGAAAGGCAATGGAAAATGAATTTTATTCAGTTAGACAATATTTCTATATTATTTAATTGGGAAAGATTATTAAATATATTTAAGTGACATAAAATTTCAATTAATATTATTTGGTATGTCATTATACAAATAAAAGAAAAATGGTTACTAATGAACAAAATTTAAGAAAGAAATCTTGAAATACATACCTTTCTAAAAATGTCACACACACACACAACACACACACATGCAATATATTTGTTTTAAACCTTCTCCAATCAAAAACAATCATGCTATGTCTATTTGTGAGCACTGAGAAGCTCATATCCAGTAACCCACTTCCACACATGCTTTGTTGAATTCCATATTCCCTGGCTTGAACTGTGCCTGAGTGATAAACCAGAGGACTCCTCCTCTGCTCTGGGGCAGGAAGAACTGGGTATTTCCACAAGCAATACCAACCACAATGCATATCAAACTAACAGACATACTTGATTCTTTTTTCTAGGAATAAGAAAAAGTTTAAGATAAAAAATATCATTCCACTGAATAGCCTGTGGGTCGTGGATAAGGTGGAACTAGTCAGAAAAAATGAAATCTGTCCATGCAAGAACCTTTTCCTGTTTTGGCCAGACGGAAATCTTTTGGCCTCCTTTCGGTAAGAAGTATTGACATGTATTTATAGAAAGATAGCTATAGAAATTGTAGGGCAAATTAATGCTTCATGATTCACAGGCTAAACCAATTAAGAATCCAGTTTAATCTGATTATATACAGGATGCAAGCTCCAATTTTTCCCTTCTATGATGACACCAGTTTGTCTATAATTTCCACAACATACATTTCACATTTAAATGTATACATTAATTTTTGTTCTGTGATGTTCATCAGAACTCCAGAAGATTCTTGTGGCAGAATGGAGGTACACTGTCTTCTAAGAAGGACGTAGACAAAACAAGGTCTATATAGGATTAACCATATCCTATACATTATTTTCCCCATAATATCTGGTATTATCTATGTTTTGAAAATATATAATTTGATTTATTTCCAGTAATACTGAATAGTATACTTAAATTTGACCAATACCTCCAATACTCCCCTACTAATTTCCATTACAATAGTATTTAATTGAACAGATATAGTTACAAATAGAATGCTCAAGTATTTGAATGTCTGTGTAGTAGAATATCACTGGTGCAAATGGTCAAGTGATAAGGATAAAGGTCAAAGGATAAAATACCATCAGATCTGCAAACGCTAGACACACAAATTAGCTCATTTTGATATGCCTTTGCTCAATGTCCAGGCTCCTCTAAGCCTTCCTCAGTTCTCATACCCTTCTTTCCTCCTACAGGTCAACACTTCTGAATCTGCCCTCACATGTACTCAGTCACCTTAGACCAAGCTCAGCACCCTAAGACTACCCTCAGTTTAATTAAATTACCTGCCTGATTCTCCAGGTCACTTAGGGAAGCAACCAATGGCCAAAAGACATCTTAGATTTCACATGGCTGGTGTCTTTCTCCCTGTGTAGCATGGTGATTCCTTTTTACCTCCCCTGCATCTACTAGCCTTCCTGTAATTAAAACTGGAAGTCCTTCCTATTCCACCCAGCTCATTGGCTATTAAGATCTTTATTGTTTGATGAAGAACCAAATAGGTAACTGTGTTCATATGCAGATTCCTGATCAAAGTATCAGAACCAATCCTACATATCAACAAGTACCTATGAGATTTCCTGCTATGTCATTTTTATTTTAGTGGTATGTGATGTGTTGTGTGTTTGTATTTGTTTGTGTGTCTGTATGTGAGTCTGTGTATATATGTGTAGGTTGAGGGGTGCAGACATAATCCACCCTTCTGATAAAAATGGTTGTAGGGAGAGAATAGAGTAGGTTAGCAGTTAATTGTAGAATCATGAGTGTGCCAGTCTGTGAGCAAGAATCAGTTCATAGGTCCATAGGAAATCAGCTTGAGTTATGGAAGTTAGAATCATGGTAAAGTGGAGAAGAAACTTCTGTGAATGAAAGATTATGCAGCATGGATAATCATTTTTAGAAAGAGGAAACAATGTATACTTTAGCTTACTGATAGAAAAACTAAACATTACATAGGGTTTTGAGCACAGACAAGAGGAATAATGCATTGTGTAAGTGTTGCTAATTGGATTAGAAAAACATTGACAAACAAGATAATGTTGATGGGTATAAGACATTGTGAATGTGTCAAATATCAATAAGTTTTAACTCATTCAGCGTAACATTTTCAGTTACAGATGTTAGCATGTTAAAATCATATTGAATTCATCTTATATTAGAGTATTATACGCTACAGTTGAATAGTGGTGGGCTTATTATTTGTTCTAGGAATGTTGAGGTGATGACTCACAGAGATGAAGCACTAGATTCTAGGACCTCCAGGCTTGTATGCCAATTCACTCAAAGAAACACACATATATTTTTTCTTAAAAGGTGTTCTCCCTGCATTGTGTGTTCTAAACAAAGGTCATAAAATTTACCTGTGCTTTCCTGTAAATAATGATCCCTTTCAATGTGACATGACCTCACTCTAAGAGGACACTGCTTTAACTATCCCCTTTTACATATGAAACTTAAGCTTGGCTCTGCCATAGTCACATAGTTTTTGGAATATAGTCAAGTCTTGATATTCCTAACTAGCTTCCACACTATATTCAACTCCGTGTCATTAAAGTCTTCCAGTGAAACATGTCATGCACATGGTCATTCATGTGGATAACATGATCTACACTGGCACCCTCAGGATAGCAATTGGCTTATAATAATTTTTATGAGCAATAATCTTAACAGTCATAGCATTGTCAAGGCTCTAATATTTTTTTCTCTTTTAACATTATAGTTCGATTGAACAGAAAGACCACTGGTATTATTTTCTCAGAAGGTATTTTACTGTGATTATACTTTACTTCTGAACTGATATGAGAATTGCAGATTGTGCTTCACTTCTATTTTAAAAACATATTTGGTAGACAATCTCCACATATGTTGCTGATTAGATAGTCAGTGAATACTACTTTGGTTTCTCTTGTCTATACATTTAATGTTGAAGAAGTACACTCATTGCCTCTTTTTTATATTGTAATAAGCAGTACTCTTCAGTATTGCTGTAAAATCCATGCCATAGATGTTACTCTACCGGTTCATTCAAACCATCTGCTTTTCCTCCATTAAAGTAAAGCAGATTTTTGCCCTTTCCTTGTGTATTAGTCATAGATATTTCAATAGAGCCACAGAACTTATGGACTGTCTCTATATATTAAGGGAATTTCTTGTAATGACTTTTGGTCTAACTAAGACAACAATGGGCATCTATGAGTGGAAAGTCAAAAAATCTAGTAGTTCTTCAATCTCTGAGGCCAGTTTGTTTCCCTTGGTATTCTGTATAAACTGGAATCCTGAAGATGTACTGGCAGTAAGAGCAAGCAGGCAAAGGAGAGTGAGTCTCCCTTCTTCCAATGTCCTATCGTAGGCCTCCAGCAGAAGCTGTGGCTCAGATTAATGGTGTGTACCAGCATACCTAGATTGGGACCTTGCTTTTTCCCAGGCTGACCTTGAACTCAGATCCACTTCCTCACACAGGAGAAATTAATATGGGGAGTGTTTTATATTGCCTAGGCCTAAATTTTCATGGCCACTATGCCTAAAAATCTCTATGTCAATGTACAATTCAAAAGCCTCCAGATCATTGAGCCTCAAGATCTGGATCACAGGTGTGCCCTAAATCTCTGGATTTTAGTTTGTGTCAGATGTAGTCAACTTGACAACAACTTGCAACCAGAGTTCTGAGGACTGGCTGTGTTTCCTAGGTCAATGTGCTATTATGTGACCATATATTTGCTTCAAAAATATTTTAAAATATCCCCTAATCCAATACTGCATATTGCTAAACTGTCTTTTATGTAACACTAAGGTGCTACTTATAAACTATTAACAGTGATTAGTTAAAATGAGCTACTAGAAAATTAATTTTACTATATTTGTTTTTATTGCATTTGAGCAGATCCATCGATGCAGCCAAGAAGGATATGAAGAAACCGTTCTCACTGAAGATATTCACTGAGGACATCCCAACCTGTGACAGTGTATGTAAATACAAAACAAAACTTACATTTCAAGTTCATGACTAGCAGAGAAACAGGCTGATAGTAGAGTAATGGAAGATAGAGACATAAGAGTGTGGAATGGAGAGATAGTAAGAGTTTATACATATGGAGTATATACATGGGTGTAGCAGGCCCACATTTTTTACGTGTGATATGTAGAAAGCAATATGAAGGAAGATTGATCCACGTGCTAAAGCAAACCAAATGTACTTTTTTCCAAAATTACTGAAAATTACTTCAGGTAGTTACAACAATATGCATTTCCATGCCAAGTTTTATTATTAGAATTAAATAGCTTGTTTCATCTTTTTTTGGGGGGGATTATTACAGTCTTCTTGTATCTCTTGAGGCATGTTTTGTGACAGAGTATATGGTCAGTTTTGGAGAAGGTATACCATGAGGTGCTGAGAAGAAGGTATAGTCTTTTGTTTCAGGATAAAATTCTGTATATCTATGTGTTAAATCCAATTGGTTCTTAACTTCTGCTAGTTTCTGTTTAGTTTTTGTTTCCATGATCTGTCCATTTATAAGAGAGTGGTACTGAAGTCTCTCACTATTATTGTGTGAGGTGCAATATGTGCTTTGAGCTTTAATACAGTTTCTTTTGTGAATGTGACTGCCCTTGCATTTGAAGCACAGATGTTCAAAATTGAGAGTTCTTCCTGGTAGATTTTTCCTTTGATGAGTATGAAGTGTCCTACCTTAACTTTTTTAACTTTAGGTTGAAAGTCAATTTTATTTGATATTAGAATGGCTATTCCAGCTTGTGTCTTAGAATCATTTCCTTGAAAAATTGTATTCTTTGAGGTAATATGTCTGTCTTTGTCACTGAGGTGGGTTTCCTGTATGCAGCAAACTGTTGGGTCCTTTTTATGTATCCAGTCTGATAGTCTATGTCTTTTATTATTAGAGAATTGAGTCCACTGATGTAAAGAGATATTGTGTAAATGTGATTGTTGCTTCCTGCTATTTTTGTTGTTAGAGCTGAAATTATGTTCATCTGGCTATCTTCTTTTTGGTTTATTAAAAGATGGTTATTTTCTTGCTTTTTCTAGGGTGTAGTTTCCCTCTTTGTGTTGGATTTTTGTAT
Organism: Apodemus agrarius; assembly: GCA_964023405.1. Classification (NCBI taxonomy): domain Eukaryota; kingdom Metazoa; phylum Chordata; class Mammalia; order Rodentia; family Muridae; genus Apodemus; species Apodemus agrarius. The sequence goes on from OZ030007.1 coordinate 119,267,899, forward strand.
TATCCTTTGTAGAGCTGGATTTGTACAAAGGTTTGTGTAAATTGGTTTTTGTCATGGAATATCTTGGTTTCTCCATCTCTCCTAACAGAGTTTTGCTGTGAATAGTAGACTGAATTGACATTTGTGTTCTCTTAGAGTCTGTTGGAAATCTTGCAAGGATTTTAGGGATTTTGTAATCTCTGGTGAGAAGAATGCTGAAAGTCTCATTGGTCTGACATCATATTACTTGAACTTTTTCCCTTAATGCTTTTAGAATTAAGCAGTTTTTCCCCTTGAGTTCTTATTATTTATATTTTAACTTATTTGATTTTCAAATATTACTTATTTTAAAAATTTTCTCTCTAATCAAAAATAATTGTTATTATATGAGATAACCATAAAAATGTTAAACAGAGCAAACTGCTGTCAAGAATTAATATGCTTTCCACATCCACGTGTTTTGTATTAATTTTTGTCTTTACCTTTGTCCTCTGCTCTTTCAGTATCTCTCTGCATCTTCATAGCTACTTTGGAAGACCAGCTCCATAATCATGGCTCTTTATCCTCATATTTATCTGAATGTTCTAGGCATAGGGATATCTTTTTATGTAACTTTTGTTTAGAAATCATTTCTTATTAACTTATCATTGGTGTGTGTGTGTGTGTGTGTGTGTGTGTGTGTGTATTTATATGTATACAGTGCTTAGGCTAACTCAAAATTTCACACATAATACATCGTAGATTTATCACATATTACACACATTGCTATTAAATAATTGCTGATTTTGGGCTGGAGTGATGGCTCAGTGGTTAAGAGCACTGAATGCTCTTCCAGAGGTCCGGAGTTCAATCCCCAGCAACCACATGGCGCCTCACAACTATCTGTAATGTGATACAATTCCCTCTTCTGGTGTGTCTGAAGACAGCGATGGTGTACTCATATGCATTAAATAAATGAATAACTCTTTAAAAAAAGTCTATTTTTCTAATGGGATCCGATGCCCCCATCTGTTGCATCTGTAGACAGCTACATTTTAATTATATAAATAAAATAAATCTTTAAAAATGTTTATTTTTATAATATTTTATTATTCTTCCATTTTCACTATTGGATTTAGTGTTGATCAGAAATTTAACTGAGATATGTAGCATGCAGATCACTGAAGACCATTCCTCCTATAAGCAGAATAGAATGTAGCTCAGGGAATCACATTCTCTCTGACTTTTATAAATGCTAGTGGGTACAAAATGTATCAAGAGTTGTTATTGTAACATGTCACTGTTGAAATTTCACTAAACCAAGCAAGGTGTGTATAATGTTCACCATATATTTTGATTTTAATATTTTCTAGGTTATATAAAACAATAATTAAAGAGAAAGTGTAGTATCAATGTAATTTCTAACAAGTGACATAAATTAGGAGAATACTCACTACTTTGGCAGAACCAGTTGTGTCCTCAGGACAGAAAAGAACAGAAGAGCAGATAGTCCTGTAGAGAAATGCTGTCTTGCCTCTGATGCTTGATTTCAGCTGTGGCAAATGCTTAGCATTGTACATGAGCAATCTCCCTGATGTCTGTCAACACCATTGTGGCTTAGATCCAGTTCCTATAAAGTAAACATTGTTACTGATTTTTACCCATGAATCTAGTGCTTTCATATATTACCTGCCATAATTCTTAACAACCTTTTGTGTAATTGAGAAGATTGGTAATAGGTCCTTTTTAGATTTTCTTCATGTGATGATGTGTTTCTTTCTACTTTGTCCTTGAAAAGTTGTTCAGAACATAAATACATTCTTATGTTAAATAAATATCCTCCAACACTTTTCATCCTCTACCTTTCCTAGTGAGTAATTAGCAATGATCCCTCATATTTTTGACAATTCTTTGGTGGTTGTCTTTAATATTATATTTACACTTTGGCATTTCACAATTTTTACACTTATTATTTGTACTTATTATACTCAATATACTTAAGATAAACCTGTATTTTTCCTATGGATGAATTAGGAATATATTTTTGCTATTCTATCATAAGGATTTCTTTTCCTCCCAATTTTCCCCTTTTTTTCTTATTCTTAGTATTAAAAGTATATTCCTAAGATTCTCTTTATATTTTAAAATATGAAGATTCAGATAATTTTAGTATCATATTAAATTGATAATTTCTTATAAGTACAGAAATCCACTGCCAAATCACCTGCGTGAGTACCAAGAAAACACCAAACCTCTCCCTAACGTGCACATGCCTTCTCCTACTCTTGAATTCAAACACAAACATATAAAATATTGAATTTTTGACTTAATATGGTAGAGATAACAAGTAATGGCACTGTCCTCATGAGTCAATGCTTCTGCCATAGCTACAGGAGAACATTTTACTGCATTCCTAGATGACTTTGAGTAATCTGTTCTGAAATTCATACCTCTTAGTCATAGCTACATCTTCCTGTTTTACATCTAGTTTATTGATCTGTAATTTCAAAATTTAAAGGGTTTGTATTTCTATCCCTTTAGGATAAAAAGCCATAGTTCCTTTTTCTACAGTAAACATTTTTATGTATTATGTATTGAACTATTATTAAAAGCCTATTTTTCCTCATAGTAAGAACATGTGATCTATTATAAGGTTAATCTTATCTCCGGAGAATTGCTTACATTTACCTGGTTCATCATGAGTCAAGAAATATATTACCCTGTAAAAAAAATCTCAGTTGTATTTTCATATTCATGCATTAAAAATATTAATTTTAGAACTATTTTGTTTAAAAAGACTATCTCTTGAAATGTGTTTGTTTTATAAACAACATCAACATCAAGTAGAAATGCACACATCTTTGCAATGATTATTTAGATCTTAATATGTTTGAAGTGCTCTGAGAACACAAAATTTTATAGTAATGTCAATTAAACTACTACATGAATAATTTCTCTATCTCATGTGTGGATTTAATAATACTTTTTTGTTATTAAATTATTTAGAAATTTTCAGATATTCAACACAATTTCAGATTCACTTTTCTTTAAATTTATTGTGCTCACTCTGTATGTATATGTATTTGTGTATGTGTTTTTTGTGCTGTCTTTATTTCTACTTTATTTTCTATATTTTTTGTTTACATTCCAAATGATTTCCCCTTTCCTAATTCCCCCCTCCCTATAATTTCCATAAGTTCTCTTCCCTCTGCCCATTCCACAATCACCCCCCTCCCATTTCTCTGTCATGGTACTCCCCTACTTGTGTGTGATTGTGTGCAAATTTATGTGTGTTCGTTTATATAGTTTTTAAATGTGTCCTTCTTGAGTCTATGATTTCTGAGCATGAGCTATATTTTCATCCCAAGTTGACTAACTCTACATTATTTTCCAATGGATACATTGGTTGTTTCCTATTTACAATGTAACCACAAGAACAGAGATGATCTTACATTCTAAGATGTTTTAAAATAATTCTTAGTCTATAGATAGCACGATGTAAAATCAGTTAGTGCAATGTGTTCTTGTACATAAAATTCATGTAGCCTATCATGTTGTGATAGGATCTTTTATGTAACTTTAGCAAAATCATATGTGCAAACTCATAAACAGACACACACATACAATTATTTTCAGGATAATAGGTTATGCCCAGTGGATAGAAGACAATAAATAAAACCCTGTGGAAGAGATGGTGTAGGAAGTGATTTCCTTTGGTCTTGGGTCAAGGTTCTTTTTGGATAGAGAGTGTTTCTTGAGGGACTGTTTCCTAGACACTCACAGTACTTACATTATATGTACATTACATATACTCACTCATCTTTTGTTCATTTTGTTTTTTAAATTTTCTTTTGTTTTTGTGTTCTGTTTTCTTTTCTTACTAGCTGCTGCTATTTTAATCCTAATTTACCTAATACTGTGCACATGCTGTGCATGAAAGGAAGGGTGTAAAATGATGGAGGTCTATATGGGGAGGAAGCAATTGGTTGTACTCTATTTCAACCACCATCCTTGCCTATCTGCTGCCATAATGAAAATATATCAGGATGCCGAGTTTCTGCACCCATGGCTACTCAGTCTTCCTTTAGCATATACAGCCTGTTAGTTATGTTTGAATACCAAGTAATCCCGCAGTTAATTTTGTGATAAATATGGTATATGGAGTCTTCCAGAGTAATCTCAAGAGAAGAAAATATGGTGTTTATTGTATATTAGAGTTGCCATTTTAGACTGTAGATTATATGTAATGATTAGACAGTAACTAATGTTGTACTCATGAGCTTCAAAGTTATTTTATACCATACTTTTCTGTACTTTTCACAGCACTTATATATAACTGCAACAAAATTTGAAAAGGTGAATGATATAATTAAGAAGTTGCGACCAATGATACGAATGCCTGTAAGTTATTTTCAAGTCACTTGGAGTTAAATTGAATTTGATTTTGAGATCCACATATGTGCAAATGTGTATACATATAAAGAATAAAGATGAAACTTTAACATGATAAATTTTTAGTTCATATTTTTCAAACTTCTCCTTTTGGAAATAAAGGCATCTAAGGTCTAATAATAGTCTACAGAGGGAGTTTTGTCTTGAATTTCTTATCTATGTTTCCATAAATATGAAACTCATAGCCCAATGGTATTTAGTTATACTTCTACTACCACTACACAATGAAGATCCATTGTAATAAAGGGAGATTAGTTGTTCACATATATGCTCCTGATTTAACATAAGCCAATCTTAGAGGCAACAATATCTTTCCTTCCTTCCTTCCTTCCTTCCTTCCTTCCTTCCTTCCTTCTTCTTTCCTTCCTTCATTCTTTCTTTCTTCTTTCTTTCTTTCTTCTCACTAAAATTTTATTGCACTTCCTTTATGTTATATGATTCCCCGCCTCTCCCATTCCTTCTTGTTTTCTTTTTCTGTGTGTGGAGTTGTAAGTGTTTGCATATTCTGATAGGTTTCTGTTGTTTTTTAAATCATTAATAAGTGTGTTTGTGTACTTGTATGTTTTTTGTCTCTGCATACATATCTGTACATTTATTCTTTCTGTTTATAAATGTGCATCTATGTGCAATTCTCTATATTTCTCTAGCTCTCATTATATGTGTGTGTTTCTCTATATGTGTGTATATCCCTCTTGTTTGTGTTTCATTTTTTTTTAATTTTTTTGCTTTTTTGAGACAGGATTTCTCTGTGCAGCCCGGGCTGTCCTGGAACTTACTTTGTAGACCTAGCTGTCCTCAAACTCAGAAATCTGCATGCCTCATCCTCCCAAGTGCTGGGATTAAAGACATGCACCGCCACTGCCAGGCTGTCTATCCTTATCACTTCCTGCGAGTTTGTATAATGAGTCTCTGATTGCCAGTCTATTTCTCTGTCTCTAAAGCTTTTTCTCTATTTCACTCTTTCCTCTCCTTGTAAATTTTGGTGGGTGGAGGTTTGAGTGTCTACATGAATGGATCTTTGTCCCCCAGGGTAAAATTTAAGAACTCTATGGGAAAATTCCTTGGTTTAAATCATGAACTAACAAGAAAGAACTATTAGTGATAAATTCAATTAGAGCATAATATCATTTTAGTCCCTCCTGGAGGTTACACTATTTCAACAGAATGTTCTATTTATATGATTGTTTCAAATGCATCTCTGTGAGCAATAATTATGTTGTGGAACATCTGTTGAGAATCTGTCCTACTTTCCAGTTTAGACACATCTTCATCCTCTACACAGGCCAGCTATCTCTAAAAGAAAGCCAAAGGTTGTGTCAACCCTAGGCACACTCAATGCCTCTTTTTTTGTATATGTTTTTCACTGTTCTTGAAATAATCATATCTTTCAACTGTTCTTTTATCAAGTCATCATAATCACTGTATGTGACTGAGTACTAGTTTGTGTGCTCATGTCACATAAACATTCAATATTCCACTGACAGACTGGAGAGACCTATGTGAGTCATTTTGTAATATTATTGGTCCTAGTGCTGATGGCTGAATGCAATTTCTTATTCTGCTGTGGATCAGTTGACCATGTTTCTCACATTGAGGAAAGGCAAGTACCAAGGATTTTCTCCTGAAATCAATCCTGATGACTCAAAACTGTCATCAGAAGTCATGACATAATACTGGTCCAAATAATTTCCCTGCTAGAGAGCTAGAAATTATAGGGAAAGAAAATCACTAGATTCTTGAAGACTCAACTGTCAGGTTATTTGTGATTGTTTGTTCTTTTTGGCTCTCAGGACAGTGAAGAATACCAACTGTGGTTCCATCCCGGCCGTGAGGAAGCTGCCAGAGCACTAGAAGGTAAGTACCAGGGACATCTTAGGAAAGACTAGCTGAGTTCAGTGGTCTAACCCTGAAATCTCAGGTTTTCATTATTTAGTCTTAAATAAAAGTACACACTAAAACAAAACAAACAGTATTTCATTCATTAAATTCATAACGAATAACTTCATTATAGCCTTTAGGCACATGATAACATCTCATTATGAAAGTCTGTGACCTAACAAAAATAGTAACAGAAACATTTGTATTTTCCCCTACAGAAACTTAACTTTCCTAAAAAGAAAAACAAACCAATTCTCAGGACATTTGATTTCTGAAGAAAATAACAGAAAAAAATCATTTGGTGATCATGATAAAAAATCCTAGTAGCTGAAGGAATTTTTTTCATTGACTCCCAATGCTTATGTGATAGCTCTTAGGCATCCATTAGTCTAGATTGAGGGGACCAAATCACCTGGTCCTGTCTGCTCAGGTATCAGGCTCAATATAGTACAAAGGTATACATCAGAGCAAAACAGTTACAGAGACCAGTCTAAAATTAAAATGAAAACACACTCAAAGAACAGTTCAAGCCAGGAAGTGGGGGCACATGCCTGTAATCCCAGCACTTGGGAGGCAGAGGCAGGTGGATTTCTGAGTTCAAGGCCAGCCTGGTCTACAGAGTGAGTTCCAGGACATTCAGGGCTACACAGAGAAACCCTGTCTCAAACAACCAAAAAAAAAAAAAAAAAAAAAAAAAAAAAGAACAGTTCAGAGTCTTTAAGGAAACTGTTGGAAAATCTAACAAAAAGGTGAGGGTCTAATGCAGAATGTGACCTTCACACAAGTTACAGTAACAATGACTTTTACAGAACAGAGAACGTGGTTATCCAAAATGTTCTCCTGTATCATGAAAATAACTTGTGGGGACATTTTGATTATTTGTAGCAAACAGAAATTGGATGTCATTTATTTTTTACAATATTTAATTTGATGCTGTTAATACACTAAATAATAACCAGCAGAAACTCTACACACATATTTGACTTTATTTTCTTTAATGCAACAGAGTATTGCTATTGAGTCCAAGCAGGTAAGGAACTCTCAATCTTTACTGTTCCAATCAAATGAGTGCTGACAATACAGGCATGGGCCAAAAATATCTGGTCTTTTCACTTTTTTTTAATTTTTATTTTCTATATTCTATGTTTACATTCCAAAGGCTTTCCCCTTTCCCAGTTCCCACCCACCATAGTTCCCATAGTTCCTCTCCCCCCCCAACTATTCCCCAATCATTCCCCCTCCCCCCTCGGTTTCTTTACTAACTGGATGCAATCTTTACAGGCCCAGGGTCCTCTCCTTTCTTCTTCTTGGGAAAATATCATCCTAAGTGAATTAACCCAATCACAAAAGAATGCACATGAAATGCAATCACTGATAAGTGGATATTAATGAGCCCAGAAGCCCTAAATACTCAGGACACAAATAGCAAGTCTTTTCACTTTTTATAAGACTGACACAATAGCAGTTCTTAGTCAGAGAAAAGACAAATGTGGAGTGGCACAATCTAAAATAATTGTATGGAGTGAAATGTGTCAACTTGATAATATTATAATTCTAACATTTGGAAAAGCTTTGTATGTCATGGATGGTTCAGAAATTCCAAGAACTTAATTCTCTTGTTATTTGATCAGCCTAATTTTGAATGTGTATTTCAACCCACAGGCCATATGCGTGTATCCATCATATCTATATTTTTCCAGATTAACTTTGGAAGGATCTGGAGTCTTTTTATCTCAGTGTTGCAATAAATCTTGCTTTGACAGTAGCAATGATATTTTCTCTGTGTCAGAACCAAAGGGAAATCAAGTCTTTAATAACCTTGGTGATTCATCAGAAAGGGACAAAGCCAAGGTTGCCATACTTCCTAGAAAACATATCCACAACACAGTATATATTCTCTAAGATTTCTTTAGAGAAGAAATACCTTAAAACAGGGGAGAGCACATCCAGCATCTGGATTTAATTCTAATTTTGTGTTTGTAGTTCTGGTCCAGAGTCACTGTTTGTCGCAATACTCTAAAAACTTTGATGTGAGAAAGGAATTACTGCTTGTGAGAAATCTTCACACACACTCAAGAAAAAAGTCATGAGACCGCATTTTCCTTAAAAACAAGGGATTGTTCATTGAATGTGTGTTGGTACCCTCCCTAAGTGTAGCAGATAGAAGAGAGTTTACTTCAACTGTTACTGTTCACATGCCTCCATGGAGAAACATGTTTTTTCTCATCCAGATTTCTGATTGTACACTTTGCTCTGGTGACTCTTTTATACCCTCAGATTATAAATCATCTGAAGTGCTGAAAAAGTTGTCTGTTTCATACAACTTCAAACTGCCTCATTAATAGGCTACATTATCCCAGGTTGATGTCCACAACTAGAATATTAAATACCTGTTGTATGTCCAAAAGGGCTCATGTGTTTCCTACAGCACACAACATCAGCCTGAACATTGTTAAGTTGAACAGCAATGGGAGGGAGCAGTGAGAAGCCATTCCACTTCACTGTCCTCATACTGTGAATAGAAAGGGACTATACAAATGTGGGCATAATCATGAGAAAATAATATTTGACAGAGAAGTAGTTGACATGCCAAGTAGAATTACATAGAGAGTGATATATATATATATATATATATATATATATATATATGATTGACAAAGCTAGACATGTAACGTGCATTTCTTATAATGTAAAAATATTATTGATATTAAGACTCAAACAGGTGTGTCTTAATATTGTTAAAGTAGAACACAGATAAAGTCTTCCAAACAAAGTTCTCCAATGGGTATTAATGAAGTGATCGATTGAAATTATTCACCTTCATTTTAGAGTTCTCCGATTATACAAACATACCTTATCATAATATCCATGTAAGTCTCCTAAGGCTTAAGATGTACATTCTATGTTGTTCTGAAAATTAATGAGACATAAAATACAGCAAGGCATGCTAACTTTTATTTGAAGGGTTGCTCAAAATCATTAGCGTCAATTCATATTCTCATTTTCTTCTCATAGGTTATGAGTGTCCACATAAAGTTTTAATGAATGATCTTCAAAATACCTCGGGTAAAAGGAACTCAAAAATTTCCACAGCTTTTCCCTTCTTGCCTGGGTTGTTTGTGAAAGACATAAATATGGATGCAGAGGCACAATTCATCTTAAAACCCAGAAACTCAGCTAGAAGGCAGCAGCAGTGTGAGTCTTCCATCTTGCTTCAAGTAGCATCTCAGTTCCCATTTCATTTTGACATAAAATATCAATGCATGTTCTCATTTTCTTGCTTAGTTGAGGGACACTGCAGAAAACAAAACAAACCAAAACAATGACCCAGGTCCATCTTGATATCTCTATATTCTGAGACTAAGCTTGAATATAAGAACATCACATTATTCCAAACTAATAGAATGTATATGTTCTGATGAAGGGACAATACTGCCTATGAGAGAAATTTAAAAATGGTTCCTCTAAGAGCTCAACAGAATATCTAAGAATGAAAAGAGCTTCACTATAACATTTAAAGACAATAGAAATCTGATGATGTGAATAAAAGTGAGGGTGACTGTGAAAACAGATATGACTTGTTAAGCCATTGCCTATACATGGTTTAGAGAACTTGTTCAATTAGATACCATATATGTTAGTATGCAGTGGAACTTAGCATCATCTTGTGAGTATCCCCATTGGATCATGTCTTAGAGAACAATGGAACATGTCTTAAAGTCATCTCACAAATTAATAACAGTGCAGAGTGTAGGGAAGAAGAATATACAGACACGACAGGATGCCTAAGCCATAATTACAACAGGGAGATTATGCAACTGAAATTTGGTTTTTTAAAAGAGCCATAGAAATTACACTATTCTAGCTAATGATTTCATCTCCTCCTTAGGTGAAAAGGAAAGAACTCAGAAGAAAAAAGGAACATTTATGACATCGTGTTTCCACAGGGCCTCTGTGCCCAACCAGGATCAAATGTGTACTATCCCAACAGTTAATAAGACAGGACAATTCTTTGGAAAAGAGCTGAGTTCCATTTCTCACAATGGAGAATGGCCCAAAGCAATTCTGGTAGGTCTCACATGGTTCATTTCTGGCTCTCGTAAGAAAATCTGATAAGAAATAAGTGTTGCCTGATCTTTCAGAGTTAACATTAGGGTGGGATTTGTACAAGTAAAGATTGAGAGTCCAAACCAGTTAGCAGTCCTCCTTGTCCATGCCAGCCCTTGCACTGCACCTGTGCACACCATTGGTCTGCTTCTGATGAGCCAATAGTGCTCTGTGCTGCATAAAGAGTGACTGGTATTTCCCTTTCTTCCTCTCAGGATATACTTTACTGCTTAAGGGAGAAAGGCCCCACCACAGAAGGCATATTTGTGACATCTCCCGATGAGTCATCATGCCAAACTCTAAAAGACAAATTGGATGCTGGGGAAGAGGTCAATATGAAAAATTATTCAATACATGACATGGCCTGGATCCTGAAGGTAAAGAAAGGCCTTGGATCATTCACCCTCAGGATTCTTCTGAGTCTACATAAGTGTTTCCCTCATCATGTATTACCTTTAGTGATAGTAGCTCGCTAGAAGAGAAATCTGGAAACTGAAATTTTCCTGTGTATTTCATGGCATAAGGAATAGGGACTCAAAAAATGCAGTCAGAATGACCAATAATGTAACAATGCATCTTTCATTTGACTTTTTTTTTCATGTGACCATGTGGAAGGTCACTTGGAATGAATGCCTAGTCAGATGCACTTGGCTACCAGTGTTCTTCATTCTCTGTCACACTATCCTTTTTTCCCTCAGAGGCAGACTTCTCTTCCTCAGTATCTAGTGACTTCTTCAAGTATCTCTTTCCTCAATAGACCAAGTAGCATCTCACAATCACCAAGTCTCTTTCTCTTGAAACACTGGTACCCATATATAGGTCCTTGTGGCTGTGAAACAGGTTTTCTTAATAACTCTACCATATCTTCAGCACCAACAACTGATAATTTTTCTTTTATTATTAAAATTAAAAGCTGGGTGGTGGTGGCACACGCCTTTAATCCCAGCACTTGGGAGGCAGAGACAGGTAGATTTCTGAGTTCGAGGCCAGCCTGGTCTACAGAGTGAGTTCCAGGACAGCCAGGACTACACAGAGAAACCCTGTCTCAAAAAAAATTAAAATTCAATTACATCATTTCACTCCTACCTTTCCCTTGTTCTGAATTTGTTTCCTGAACAAATTTGGGAAAATACGTGACGAGTTTTCCTTGATAGTTATTATTATATGGATAGAAATGAGACTGTAAATATGTTTAACCAATCTGATAAGTCCATTATCTTTGGTAGTATATGAACTATTTCTGTGAAGTTTGTCTTCACAAGATTTACTCATTGCCAGTTAATGTTAATATGGATGATATTTTGATCAGAAATTGTTTTTACTAGCATATTATACTGTTGGACTTTCAAATGTGAAGCCTCCCCAACATGTCTAGGAGGCCCACTCTAAAAGCAGGAAGCCTAATCTTGTGTGCAAACTTTTTTTTTTAATTTTTTTATTGTATATATTCTATATTTACAATTCATTTCCCTTTTTCTGGTTCCCTACCCCCAAAGGTCCCACATGTCCTTTTCCCTCCCCCTGCTCCCGCATCCACCCCTCCCACTTTACTGTTCTTGTACTCTCCCACAATGATGTTTTGGTCCATTCTAGCACCAGTGTCCACTCCTTTCTTCTTGTGAGACATCACTTGATATGTGATTTGTGTCTTTGGTGTTCCAAGCTTCTAGGCTAATATCCACTTATCAGTGACTGTATACCATGGGTATTCTTTTGAGACTGGGTCACCTCACTTAGTATGACGTTCTCCAGCTCAGGAATTGTTTTGACAAGCATATTTTACTGTTGGACTTTCAAATGTGAAGCCTCCCCAGCATGTCTAGGAGGTCCAGTCTAAAAGCAGGAAACCTAAACTTCTTTTGTGCAATCTTTATGACTCTTAAAACTAATATTTGGAGCCCAAGTCTCAGGAGTTAGTATGTATTATGTATGCAGGGGACTTGGAGCCACAGGATATTTTGTTTCCTGTAACTTGAATAGCTGTGCTTTTCTGTAATAGTCTCCATCCATAGTATTTGTCCTGAGGTATTGTTCTCTTAGGTATGCTAGTTTGCTCAGATGTTCAGTAGAGGCACTTATCTAAGAAGAGTTTTTTTTTTTTTTTTCAATCCAAGACACTCTGAAAATCTGAAAATCTGCTCTTAGTTTTCCAGATGGACCAAAAATGATAGCCCTACTTTTCTGTCAACATTATACCTGGGGAAAGTTGGGGAACTGTGAAGAAAGTCGGAACTAAACTAAATTTTAGAGTTGAGTGTGTTCTGAGTAATTTCCATAATTTATTTTTCATGAAAAATGTTTTTTCTCTTTATAAGGAGTTTCTACGAAATATTAAAGGAAGTTTGATGACGTCTCAGTTGTATGATCAGTGGCTTGCTGTTCCCCAAAAGGCAAGCCACAAAGAAAAATTGAGAGCAGTGCGGAGGTAATGTCTGGTGAAATGTTAGAAAAGCTTCAAAAATAAATGTGATATTTGCTTACACACAATAGAGATTATATATTCCAGAATTTTTCACTAAATATCCTGACAGACTGCAAAAGGTTTCAATTGCTCACAAGCATGGAAGACATTTTCAAACAGAAGTGAGACTGTGAGTCACAGTGTCCCATGCTTATGATTATCAGCTTTTTTAAAAAAAGTTATTTTCTATATTCTTTTTTTACATTCCAAAGGTTTTTCCCGTTTTCCAGTTCCCCCCTCACCATGTATCCTATAAGTCCTCCTCCCACCCTGCGCATTCCCCAATCACCCCCAACCCTTTCTCTGTCCTGGTACTCTCCTGCAAAACTGGAACCAGTCTTTTCTGGACCAGTTTCCCCTCATTCCTTTTTCTTGTGAATCTTTTGATTTGCTAATTGTGCCTTGAGTATTCAGAGCTTCTGGGTTCATTAATATCCACAACAGCTTTTTATTCCAGTTAATTTGTCCCCCCATACCCCATCATCGATTCTGGGCAACATTTCAAGCAATATTTCCAGTGTACATTCTTACTTTCATTTTAATCATGGAGGTCCATACAAAAGATATCCTTACTTTGTCACCTTTCTACAGAAGTTAACTTTTTTTTAAAAATAACTGTCTTTCTTCAGCCTCATAGACCAACTTCCAGAACCAAATGCTGCTCTTTTGGGACAAGTCTTCAGGATTTTACATGAAATTTCAAGAAATGATTCTTTTAATCTAATGTCACCTCAAAATATATCAGCTGAGCTAGCTCCATGCATGTTATGGATTCCTAGCTACCGCAATAATGTCCTTGAAAATTATACCAGTGAAAAGGTAATTAGACTTGAATTTTAAGCCTAGCGTTGACAAGACATTACAGTAAGGCAGGAATGCAGGATTGTTCTGAGAGTCTGGGTTATTTTGTTGTTGATGATGATTGGTTTGCTTTCGGGTTTTGTTTTATTTTGTAAAATAAGAACACATTTAAATGGTGTTTTTCTGGAGAGGAAGAATCATTGGGGCATTGAGTATTTGAGCTCCATGACTCAGTCTTTTGCCATTTGTGAGTTAGAATATACTTAAATTAACCAAGTGAGCAAACATGCTGTTAAATGATAAAAAAAAAATTCTTGGGTGCCAGATTCAGCAATCAAGAATGCCATAATTAGTGTAAAACGTGGGAAATTCTTGTTTTCAATAATTTCTTCAACAAAGAACATATTTTGTATTTTTTTATCAGATATGGTTTTTATGACTTCTGGTTAGTGTAATTAAATATAACCTTGGCCTCTTGATACTGGTTATCATTGGTTTAGAGAAAGTATAGAGTACATATTTCCATTGGACCTGCCTTTCAAAACTATAAAAAAAAATCAAAATTTGTACATTATTGGGTTCAAGTATTTATTTTGATTCTCAGTATTTGAGTTTCTGAATCATTATTAATTGACCAGCTCCCCTTGGACATGAAAGGACTATATACTAGGACAGCCTACCTGTGCAAAAATATTGTTCATAGTGTTTAAGAACAAATATCAGAAGGAAAAGAATAGGATTCCTAAGAACCTACCATTGGAGATCCATTATTCTCCAACTTCTTCCACATAGGAAATATTTCATTACCCCCCAACATCATAAACTTGAGGATCACGCTCTTACCACAGCATCCTCACTGAGCCACCAAAGACATGTGAAAGTTACTGCTCAGTCAGGTTTGCCTTTCTCTTACTTTTTAGTTAGCCCATGGGAACATTGAGTAGGATGGTACCCTAGTTAAATGAGCACATCAAGAAGTCATCTTCCCTCCTTATTTGTGCCTTTCTTTAAGCATACTTTCAAATATGCACAGCAATGAATGTGTCAAAGACAAGGAAAGTTAATCAGGTGGACAATATGTATAACATTCCGGCCATCTCAGGGTGAAAACTGGAAATCATCCTCTTAAATAATATTTGACTGTGTTGATCACACTTGGATATCTGATCTCACAATAACTTTTTAAATTTCTAACAAGAAGCCTGCCCCCTATATTGTATTAAAACTAATGTTTTCTCAGAATTTTGAAATAAACTATTTTAGCCTCCAAGACTCTTGTGTAAAATGTGTTCTGTAGCCATGCAAAAAGTCAGAAAACCTCTTTATTTGCCTTGTCTTTTCACAGATTTCTTTGGTAACATATTTGATATCCAATTCGCCAACACTATTTGGACTAGACGTTGCAGTATGGTATGAAACATCCTTTATTAATCAACCCGGAGAAAATATCACATGTGCCCAGATTCTTCCATCTAATGTCTACAAACAAAAGGAAATAGAACATACAATCAGTACCTGCCCCAGTGGGAGAACATACACCCCTGGCCATGATGCACCAGCAATAGATTCAGAGGCTCCTGTTCGCTATGGGGGCACTATAGGTGTGTATACATGATCTACTTCAATAAGTTAAAAGTTGGAATCATTTAGCACTAAAACTATGAATTATAACAAACAACAGTGGAGAATTTGATAAACCGTATGAAGGGACAATTCACCTGTGTGTTATAATTTACTATTGTAAGAAATTGCTTCCAAATTTAGTATCTCTTTCCATTGGTCCTGAATTTATGTATGAGGTAAATCCCAGAAATGAGGTTAAATAATTAAGGATACCTCACTTACTTTGTTATATAGAGTATTAATTTAGATGTGTATAACACATAGAAGAGAAATTCAATACCAAATTACAGAAAGGCTCTATGCTCAGATTCTGAGATCTGGGTATATAGGCATGTGCCACTATGCTTTCTCTTATGCAAGTATTAAACATATAGCCTAATATACCACTATGTAAGACATAGACACTGTGACCTCAGATTAGAGGTCTCAGTTCGGGGTAGGGGCAGGCCAAGGACAGAAGTAGAAATGCATTCAGGCAAGTTTTGTTGTGAAGTGTAGATACTCCTTTAATTTACAGTTGCCCCTGACTGTTCAGTGAGAAAGTCACAGAGGGGGACTAAAAAATTGGTACTATTTTATTGTTCTATTAACTCTATTGCTTATATGCATAGCTTCCAAGGCAAATATAGAAATTTCTTTGTATACCAGAAGTATAGGCCATATGCACCAAGATATCCAATGCCTTGTGAAGCAATTCCATTACTATAAATGTTATAATACTGATTAGTTATTTTCAATTTATTTGTAGTGTTGCATAAGGCATACAGGGTATAAAATGTGAGGGGCATGCAAGGGTTCAGTGAGATCACTTACAACAAATAACAATTTCCCTTCTTTTTTGATTTCAGAGAAAGGAGATGGCAATGTGGATACAATCCAGCAAGCAATTTCTAAAACTCCTCCTGCACCAATAAAAAGAAAAGTATTTCGAACTTTTCCACCAATTCTTAGGCTGGAGAGGATGGTGCCATCACCTATACTTGCGAGTTTCTCTTTGGTTTGTACAGCTGTCCTATGTCACATAATTTCTGGGAACCTTTGTTTTAAGTAAATTATTTCATCAAACTGATGAACATGTAGATATATCCTATTCATGAGGATAAGATCCTTTTAAAACAGATATAAATCCCACTGAAGTTTGAGTTTTATTATTTAAAGAAAAATGAAAGAAAAGAGTAGAGATAGTATTCCCATAATTTTCACAGAATTCAGAAAAGACATAAACTTCTCAGCTTGCTGGATGAAATGGGTCCTTGTAAGCGCTCTTCGGTTTTCTTCAACTATCAACTTTTGCAGCTACCTTATGACTCCACTGTACTCTAGAGTCTACATTAAAAATCATTGCCTGTGTATTTAGTCAATATTATGATTAAAATTATCTATAGACCTTTATTTGATATTATCAATTAAGTAGATATACCCATTTTCCTTTCTATATATTGATCTTTTTGTTCTACTGGACTCTATAAAATGGCTACCTAATGTTGCTTGGTCTATTTTAAATATGCTACTAGATTTACATTGGAAATATGCATTCACTGTCCAGCATCTATTTTAACACTGTGTGTGCCTGGAATTTTTTGTGAATGTGAACAAGTCTTCATGTTGGATACATGAGAATTACTGCCCATTTCTTAGGTATTTTAGAGCATAATCTACTGTCATCAATGACTGTAACCATGTAATCAATTGAAATGTGAGAAAAGGTGGAGGAAATCTGTGTATGGTCATCATTTGTATAGAGGGAACCCATGGAAGAACAACTGACATTTGCTTAAATGTAACAGCGTCTATTTGTATAGATAGTAAAAAAGAACTCACAGATGACGGGAATAAAAGTATTAGTATTGTAGTGAAAAAAGAAAGTTTTCTTAAGAACACAGATATTATGACTCATAATAGAGGTTATGACAGACAGGAAGTAAAAAAATGATTTGATCTCTGAAAGAGAACTATCACAATAGCAACATGGAATGACATTCTTGAGAAAGATACTCAAAGAAGAAAAGAAAAGGTAAGAGAGCACCATTCACCAAAATGCTTCAGTGAATAAAGGTGTGATTCAATCTTGAGAATTATCTAAATCCAAGAAACCTTGATGTTTCAAATTTGGAAAAATTGATCAGGGAATAAAATATATTTAAAATCTAAAAGAAAAATATAAAATGTCTTCATCTTTCCTTTCAGTTATGCATCCTTAGTTGCCATGGCTCTGGTTTACCTTCAAAGACATATTCGTGCTTCAGCTGTTTGGATCTGTAATAATAGATGCTTGTCCTTATGCCACACAGGATATGTTATCCATAATTGTGAAAAGGGGTGATAATTCAGAACAAATATTCCGATTCATATCAGAAAAATCACACTGGTCCCTGAGAGATAAGATTTACACTGAACAAGAGATTAACTGGCATAAAGAATCTGTGCTCACAGTAGCTTCCGTTTTAAAAGTGAGGAAGTATTTTACATCACCAACATTCAGCATCACTCGACAGATACATATGTGTTTTCTGTCTTGATATGATCTGATGATGTCAGTTTTCTTGAACTATGAACACATGACCTCTAGATAAGAGTCATCTAGTAGGTAAAAGTCTCACAAGCTCCAAGATTCATCCTGAAGACACAGTTGAACACCTTCTGTTGAAAGTTAACTTCTTTATATTAAAGGGCTTTTTCTTGGCATTATAAACACTCCCAGTGATTTTACCTCTATGACTGTACCATGTAAATTAATAGGAGGACAACTAATAATAGTTGTAACCTTTTGTGTTACAAAATATGTAAAATAAATCAAACTTAACAAAAAACTATACCTTATAAATAACAAGTCTAAATATTCTACCACCCATCACTTACCTGTGAGCAGCAGTAACTCTGGAGAAAATATCACTGTTTTGTTTATTAGGGCAATGATCTGAGTTTTCCTCTCAATAGAATATAAAGCTATGACCCTAGACATCAAGAGAAAATATAATGCTCTGACAGTAGGCATGGTTAATAACATTAGGCAATGGTGCAAAATGTTATCCCCCTTAGCACTTGAGCTTGCCAAGTGTATCTGGCTTTCATTGCCAGAATCCTGGGATCATATCATGGGTAGGAAAGTGAAAATCAGTAAATGAATTTGGTGATGTGTATTTGTAAAAATTTGAAGGTACAGGAATACCTGGGAATCTTCCATTTGTCTGACTTTCTGTCCTTGGTACCACATGAAATTTAACTGTGGTATTTCATGAATAAAGATACTTTTCTGTCCTCAAACAAGCTGCTGCATACAATTACTTTAAATATTTGAGTATTTCCATGGTTTACAGAATAGAAATGAAACTGTAAGACCTCACATGTTAAACAGGGTGTTCAATTATACAGTTCACCACATTCGAGGTGGGCTTGTAGACAGAAGTGTACATGTATGTTACAACTTTACTTTCTTTGAACTGAAAGTACCCATTGACCCAATTATACAAGCAGAATGAGGTATTTTCTAGCCTTGCCAGGAAAGGCAATTAGAACAGACAGTGGGGTTATTTCACTGATATATTGCAGCCAGAAGGCAGCATCTTTGATTCTAGTCTTAGGTAAGAACACATAGGCTCCTGCTGGCTGGGAATCTCTTATGAAAGCAGGGTATCAACCAGTGGTTTTTGGCTTTCCTAGTTCTGTTTCATCATGCTAAGATAATCCATAATCATTATATCATTGTGCTGTTATTTCATAAATGAAATTTTGCTGCTGTTATCACTCATAAAGTGTATTGCATGGAATTTCTGATATGCAGGTTAAGTGACCCCCAAAGTATTTTGACACAAGTGGAGAATCACTGGATTCAATAATTTTCAAACAAAAATGTTTCTCAAATACAATGTATGTACATTGGCCATTAATTTTCTTGTGTTTTTTCATTAAAAAAGGACTTTCTTAGAAATATAGAAGGAAGCTTGCTTTCTTCAGATTTATATGAAAATTGGCTTAGTGTCCTTGATGAAAAATCTCTGCCTGGAAAAATTTCGGCTATGCAAAGGTAATGATAAAGGAAACACTTTGGGAACTGCACAAAGTTACAATGAATTCATTTTGAATGTTCATAAGTTTGTATTTACAGGATTGTAAACTTCAATGATGTCCCATGTCAAGAGATTCCCTTTGCTCAGATGTATATAGTCACTTTATAAACAGGTGCATTTTTCAAACAAGAGTATTGTACTAGTTCTGTATTCCTACCACTTAAGAGTCTTTTACATTATAACTGTCATGGTTTGGAAGACAGCCTACTACACAGTTGTGCGCAGATCATCTAAGAGTATTGGTTTGAAGACCTGCTACACAGTTGTGTGCAGGTCAGCCAAGAGTATTGGTTTGAGTTCCTGTGTGTGACAAAAAGTATGTAAGTATAAAACATAATATCTGTAGGTTATTTACATTCTTATATTATTACCAAGCATTGTGAATATTACATGTGTTAAATATATGTCATAGATTAGAACATGAAGCTATTACTGAGTTCATCTTTAACTATTACTACTTAGAGCAGTCTGGGTCAGGTATGTCTTCAACTTCTTTGAATCATTTTCCTGTACAGTAGTCCACAGAATGATTTCTTAGGTAACAGAAGCTTTGAGCTGTCATTTCTACCCATGATTCCAACGTCACTGCCTTACATATTGCAGAAGCTTTTATACCTGCATTGCTTAGGGTCACCAGTATGCTTCCTGCTCCTTGTGTTCCAGAGTGTCCCAAGAGTGTTAAAAGGATTCATTCTACATTACATATTAAATGTGTCCCCATGGTGGCTGAATTGATGATTCATTGTTTAACAACACTCTTTCCATACTGAGAAAACACATGACCTGCAACAGCTACATTCATTCTATTTCCAAGGAACCTGACACCTTCCTCTGGGTTCGATGGGTAGCAGTTATATGGGTTGAAGACAAAAATTCATACAGAAGTTTAAAATTCCCCCAATTCTATAAGGAAAATAGATTTGCAGAAATTATTTTAGGCAATACTTAAGCTGTATATTCTTATTTCTTTTGAATTCTGATTATGCTATGAGCTGGACTATAAAACATTTACCCTGATATGTCTTTGCATTCAGAGTTTTGTAAGTAACATTATTTGTCAATCAACAGTAAAATTCTCCTTATTCTATCTATAGTGTTCTACTCATGATGCCACAAGCAAACTTCCGCATCATTAAACAGCTCATCTGTGTTCTATTAAAAATTAAAATGTCTACCAGGAATAACCTAGACACCTACATGTTATCTGTCCGCATAGCGCCTTATGTACTGTGGGATCAGACTTGCATGATCTCATTATTTGGAAGCGACCTCTCAAAAAAGGTAAGGGCATCTGACTTTTCCCTTTGGGGACAAAGACTTCATTGTGATCCAGGAATTGGGAATACCTGACAAAGGTCATTGATGTGAAAGGACACACTACGATTGCATTCTTCTGGTGTTGGAATGTATGTTACATAATATACTTTCTGACATTTTAGCACTAACTCCTATTCATATATAACAGTAGTCCATGTTTGTGTTATTTCAGGTACAGTCATAAGTACCTTAGTGTTTGGCTTTCTGTAGCTCTAATTTTGCAATAAATCCATATGTACTGATTTTTTATTACTTTCATTATTTACTTTAGATCCTGATTGCAGTACCCTCCTCTAATTCCAATCCTCACAACCCCTTGCTCCCTCACTTTAATTTTAATTAAAAACATTACTTAATTTTTTTTTAAATTTTGGGTGGATGTTTCCAGGAGAAAGGTAAATATGAACAAACTGGAAAATAAGTGTTACTGAATTATATGATGACAAATTCGCAGAGTATCAACAAAGAACATACATTTTGAAAGGAAAAAAAAGAAAACAAAAAAGAAAAGAAAGCAAGTGTTCTTTTTATCAAGAAATAAGAAATAAGGTCTAAATGAAGGAAGTCATGGTGGAGTTGCTCCTAATGGTACAGGAAAGGCCAGGGAATACCTTGTTCAATTTAGAAGGTGTCTTAATTTGTTACTATTGCTATGATAAAACACTGATGGAAAGCAACTTATGGAGGACATGTTAGACTTCATGGTATACTTCTAGTTACCAGTTAACTACTGAAAAATATCAGGGACCACACTGAAGCAGGCAGAGAGGAACCTCGAGGCAAGAACTGAAGCAGAAGCTGTGTAGAATTGCTGTCTCCTGTCCTGTACCTTATATCTCCCTTTGTTTCAATAATAGCTCATGAATGGCAGCATCCTGGAGATCTCAGCTCTACAATTTTAACTGTTAAGACAATATGTCATGTATTTCCCAATCTGGTGGAGGTATTTTTTCAACTAAAATCACCTCCTCACCACCATCTTATCTTAGTAATTTTTCTATTGCTTTAATAAAACAGCAAGAGTAAAACAACTTATAGAAGTAAATATTTATTTGGGACTTAGATGCCCAGAGAGTACAGTCCTTCAAAGTCATGACAGAGTAGCATAGCTGCAGGAAGATAGGACAACCAACAGGAATAAGAGAACTGGTGGCCCTCATCATAGGTAGCAAATATGAAGCACAGAGAGTACATTGCAAATGGCACCTGAATAATATAACCTTATATTCTAACCAATGACATACTTCCTCCAGAGAAGCCAAGCCACTTAAACAACTCAAAGATTTTATCATATATTGTGATGCCTGGAATTAGACAGTCAACCCATTCAAACCATCAAAATAAAACTTCACCTCCTCCCACACCCTGCAAAGTATCACCAATTCAAGAAACCCTTGAAGTCATTAATTTGTTTCATTCAGTTATTCTAGTAGTGTATCAGTTCTGAAATATTACATTGCTTTAGTAGTTCCCCCATTCTTTGCCATATGTATGAAAGTTATAAAAAATTTGTGTCTCCATTTCAGAACGAGACTTTATTTCATAGGTTCATATATGCTTGGACTAATGGTATTTTCCTCACCATTTTCAGTTTCAATATTTTATTGATTTCAATTTGTTAAACTATGTGAAATGACATATCTTGTTTTTGCCTTGTGATGTTACAGATATCTATTATACAAATCATGATTGACAACTACGTAGATATATTTGGAAATGAGTACCGTATTATGTGTAACCATAATCAAAAGAGGTCAGATAACAAAAA
Source organism: Apodemus agrarius (assembly GCA_964023405.1). Taxonomy (NCBI): domain Eukaryota; kingdom Metazoa; phylum Chordata; class Mammalia; order Rodentia; family Muridae; genus Apodemus; species Apodemus agrarius. The sequence goes on from OZ030007.1 coordinate 119,290,331, forward strand.
GATGTCAGTAAATACTGCTGGTAAGTCTCCTGTTATAAAAAAAAAACACTAACAATAATAGATTGCCAAAGTAGGACACCACAAATGCTAATATGCCAGATTTCATCTGGTCCTCCTCAGACAGAAGAGACTACAAGTCAAGAGAGTTTTCATTCGTTATCAAATGGATGGAAGGATGACATCATTCCCTGATTTCATAAATTTGTAATTATTGGATCATCACTGGGGCAAATCATGATATTAAAGCATTGGAAAAAACTTTTAAACAACTCTTAACTCATATATGATTATATGAATATATACAAAAGTATACATACAGACATACATATGTACATACTTACATAATTGTATGTATGACAAAGGAAGTTTTTTAGACCCTGTAAGAATTCCAGAATAGTAGCTGCTGTATTTCTTTCCTTTTTTCCCATGATTCATAAGTCATATATGACATCTTTGATATGAAATTATTTTTAAAAAGTTCTCTTTAAATTAATTATTTGATTTAAAATCCATTAAATCTACTAGCTTAAATTATGTGCCCAAAAGGTGTGCTATTATTGTACACAAACAATGATGTTTGAGAGATAAACTTGCAAAATGCTTAGCATATGATATAAATATTAAGTTGCAATGTGCAATTTTTCACAACACATATGTGAATAATCTTAAGAGACAAGACCTTTCAAAATCAGTTACAGCATTAACTCAAGTAATTATTTGTACAGTGTTCAGAAAATATACTGAAAATCTAGTCTTATCTGAAGTGGGGTGAATCTATAACTGAGAATGCCTGTCTAATGATGACGTTTTTATGTTTCCTTTAGCGGGGGACAACTAAACAACTTCAACATCTTACTTTCCCCAATGGAAACTTCCATATGACTGAAGAAGCTGCCAGTCGTTCTATTTCAATGTTCTCTTCTACTTCCCTTTTAACCTTAGCAGAAGAGATTATTACAAGAAACAACTTGTTTTATATTTAACAATATTGTTACAAATAGTTTTACCCACTGTATTTTAGTTATGTATTACATATTCTTATCTATTATAATAAAAGTTATTAAGTTATATTATTGCTCAGACTCCAATGTGCCTGATTTATGATTCTTCTTATTTTTTGGAAAATAGAATTTTCAGTATTCACATCCACCTCTGTTACTTAGACACCTGTATTCATGTGACAAACTCACTATAATCGTTTTATTAATTTTTCTTTCAAACTATAATAAAATGGTATTCTAAATACTATTCAATAAATGAAAGTTGGGGATTTATCTGACCAAATTCTTCCAGATTATCACCATAAAACACTCCCCAAGGCTAAGAGTCAACTATTTAGTAGTACAAAATAAAATCAGAGTCGCTCCTGTGCATTGTAGCAACACTTTTTAGAAAGTGATAATATTTTCCTATTTCTGTGAAAAGGAACTCTAGAAAATGATTTATATTAGGAAAAATAGCTAATTATTTAAGGGCTCAAGATATCATCATACAGTAGTTCTAATATCATGAGTTTGTAGCTAGTGAATTCATTCACCTAGTTGAGAAATGGAGGATGATGAATGTTCATATTCAATAAACTTCTTCCTTTTATACATATCAGGAACCGAGAAAGGAATAGTAGATCCCATCTATGTTATTAGTTTGCCCATATCACTTAGTTAAGTATAGACAGAAATTAACGACATGAAATACACCCTCAGATGGGACCTCATAAAATTACAAAGTTTCTGCAAAGCAAAGGACACTGTCAGAAGGACAAAATGGCAACCAACGAAGTGGGAAAAGATCTGCACCAACCCCACATCCGACAGAGGGCTAATATTCAATATATACGAAGAACTCAAGAAGTTAGACTGCAAAGAACCAAATAACCCTATCAAAAAATGAGGCACTGAGCTAAACAAAGAATTTTCACCAGAAATTCGGATGGCCGAGAAACACCTTAAAAGATGTTCAACATCATTAGTCATCAGGGAAATGCAAATCAAAACAACCTTGAGATTCCACCTCACACCAGTCAGAATGGCTAAGATTAAAAACTCAAGAGACAACAAGTGCTGGCGAGGATGTGGAGAAAGAGGAACACTCCTCCACTGTTGGTGGGATTGCAAAATGGTAAAACCGCTCTGGAAATCACTTTGGCAGTTCCTCAGAAAATTGGGCATGTCACTTCCTGAGGACCCTGGCATACCACTCCTGGGCATATACCCAGAGGATTCCCCTGCATACAATAAAGACACATGCTCCACTATGTTTATAGCAGCCTTGTTTATAATAGCCAGAAATTGGAAGGAGCCCAAATATCCCTCAAAGGAGGAATGGATACAGAAAATGTGGTATATTTATACAATGGAATACTACTCAGCAATTAAAAATAATGAATTCATGCAATTTGTAGGTAAATGGTTAGACCTGGAAAATATCATCATGAGTGAATTAACCCAATCACAAAAGAATGCACATGAAATGCAATCACTGATAATTCGATATTAATGAGCCCAGAAGCCCTAAATACTCAAGACACAAATAGCAAGTCAAATGATTCCCAAGAAGAAGAAAGGAGAGGACCCTTGGCCTGTAAAGATTGCATCCAGTTTAGTAAAGAAACCGAGGGGGGAGGGGGAATCATTGGGGAATAGTTGGGGGGGAGAGGAACTATGGGAAGTATGGTGGGTGGGAACTGGGAAAGGGGAAAGCCTTTGGAATGTAAACATAGAATATAGAAAATAAAAATTAAAAAAAAATACACCCTCAGAGTCATGCCCAGAATCCTTTGTCAGAGATAGTTCTAAACAAAATTCCATTAATGATCATCATTAATCATCAAACATAATAAAATTAGAGAATACAATTTTAAGAATAAATGAATGTTCAAAGTCCTTAGTGATCAGAGAAAGGCATATCCAAAAATCCCTGACATTCCACCTTACACCAATTATACAATGACTAAGCTCAAAACCTCAGCTGACAACAAATGTTGGCAAAGATGTACAGAAAGAGGAACACTCCTCCATTGCTGGTGGGATGGCCAACCTGATCTGGTACTGGGAGAGGGAAAAGGACTGAAGCCCTGAGGGCCAGCAGAAAGAATGGAAACAGGAAAACTTGGGAGATAGGAGGTTGGAAGGATCCTCTAGGATGCATCAGAGACCTGGGAAGTGAGAGACTCTCAGGACTCAAAAGGACTGACCTTAAATAAAATGCCCAACAGTAGGGAGAGGGTAGGGAAGAGTAGGGAACATATAGAGCCCACCTCCAGCAGGAAGAAAGATAGGGCATCAAATGAGGGAGAGGGGGGCGGGCATCCTACAGTCACAACTCTGAGCCATAATTGTTCCTGTCTGAAAGAAAGGCAGGGATGGAAATGGAGAGGAACCTGAGGTAAAGAAGGTCTAGGGATAGGCCCAAAGTGGTATCTAGCTCAAGGGGAGGCTCTAAGGTCTGACACTATTACTGAAGCTATGGAGAGTTCACAATAAGGAACCTGTCATGACTGCCCTATGAAAGATCCAACAAGCACCTGAAAGAGTCAGATAGAGATATTTGCACCCGACTAATGGACAGAAGCAGCTGACCCCTGTTGTTGAACTAGGGAAGGCTGAAAGCAGCTAAGGAGAAAGTTTAGCTCTGCAGGAGGACCAGAATTCTCAATCTGGACCTCTAATATCTCAAACATTGGACCACCAAACAGGCAGCATACACCAGCTGCTATGAGTCTCCCAACACACAAACAGTAGAGGACTGCCTGGTCTTTGTACATTCAGAGATGATGCACTTAACCCTCAAGAGATAGGAGGTCCAGGGAGTTTAGAGGTCACGTGGGCTGAGGGATGAGAACACCCACTTGGAGACAGAAGATGAGGTGGTATGGGATGTGGAAAAGTCTGAGAGGGGACCGGGTTGGGGGGGATAAAATATGGAATGTAAAAAATAAATACATAGATTACAATATTGTTTAGAAATCTACAAAAAGGAATAGAGCTGATCTAGTAAATTAGTGCGATAAATTTTCAAGCCTGTGGCCTCACTAGCTCCATGTTTCTGACTAAATTTCTATCCCCAGCCATGATGTTGATCCTGTTGAGAGAAACACTTCCAATTGTTTAAAGTATTTCACAACACTTTTCCCAAAATACCAATGTTTGAGGTAGCCTTGGCTTTCTCTCAGGGTTGAGGGATTGATGGCTTGTTTCTAAAGAATTCTTACAGGGATGTCTCTGAATTTGAATGATTCTAGCAGAATATGTCTTAGAAGTCTCTACCTTGAAGATGAGTTTCTATGGCACATAAAAGAGTAGGCAAGTTAGGGAAGCAACTGAGAGTTGTACTCACTTACAACACCATGACTAGTATGAAAATAACCAGTATAGCCAGGTATCAGAATAGGTGCAATAAGTGGTACTTACATGTCAGTAGTACCCACGAAGCCTCTGATTAGACATAAGTGTATTTTCTGTACCTCACAATTGAACATAATTTTGGATCTTTCATTTGGTTTCTCAGAAAAAAAATGTTATTCTGTAGAGCCTTCTAACGTTCAACCAATTATGCCATGTTACTTTTCTCTGTGATTATCCCATGCAGGTCCCTTGACTTTACCAAGTCACACATTTTCACTCTTACAAATTTATTTTCCTAATATAATATAACACAAAAGTAATGTAAATATAATATAAAACTCCTTACTTTTGGCTACTTTGATTTTCTACTTTCCATGTTTCAATTAGCCTTAATCAACTGTAGTCTGTAATGTGAAGAGCTGAAATTCTTAGTAATAAAAACATGTTTACCTATTAAATGGCACACCACACTGAGTTAAGAATTTGTTTACCAGTTCCTGCCTGTTTCTACAAGATGATTATCATTGCACCACACAGCATTTCCTTCCAGTATCCGCTGCCCATCACCTAGTTTCTTGTAATCTTTGATGGTAACAAATGATGACTGTGCTCATCTTTGATCATACTCAAGGAATTCTTGTTTTAGACAGGACTTGCAAACTTTCAGGCCTAATATTACAACTAAAAGGAGACCAGGGGGAAACAAATTGGAAACTAGAAAGTCAAATTATCTTTTATTGAAGATTAGTAAATATAAATGAGCCTAAAATTGACACAAGAAAACTCATATAACTTGTAAACTCAACAAATAGTAGCATATAGAATTAACACTCAAAATGAATATTTTTTCTGTGTAAAATTTACAAACTTACTGAGAAGCAAATCATGGAAAAACCACCATTCACAATAACCTTAAAAATTATAAAATATCTTCCGGCATAAACCGTATCAAGAAGTGAAAGACATATATGATTAAAAATTATCTTAAAGGAATTGATGCAGATAATAGACAATGAAAAGTTACTCATATGCCCATTAATTAGTAAGATCAATACAGGACAAAATGACTCTCCTAAAATGTTATTTTGATTTTATCGCATCAGGAATTGTTATCTCTTTTTTCCTCCACAAAATTGAATTGATATTATTTTTAATGTATCTCCTCATTATTGTTTGACATTGGCAATGACAACTATTGGCAGCTGTATCTCTTTGACAGTTTGATTCACAGGGACCCTAAATGCTTTCTAACTAATCGATATGGTGAGCCTGTTGATTTTCTTGGAAAAAACTGATATGTTTTGGCCAAAATTATATTCCCTTAAGGAAAATATATATCATAAATATTCCATTTGTATGAGCATGTTACAGTAAAGAAACCACCAGAAGATTTGTCACTCCATTATTACAGGTAAGAATTTCCTTATGGATTAGAAAGGAAACATGTTCAGACACAGCTGGAAGAGTTCAGAGATAAAAGAGAAACAGATTTGATATGGCCAAGGCTAGGTAATAAAGAAGGAAGAATATCCAGGAGAGAAAAATGGGAATAATTTGAGTAGGAGAAACATTGCATGCATAGAGTTGGAGAGGGGGTTCTATCGTCAGCATAGCCCAGGAGATGGAGAGTTTGGAGAGGTGCGGGAATCTAGGTGGCAACTTTAAAATGTACAATTATTTTTACTTCCCATCATCAAAGTTGATATCTGTATAGGAGCCACAAGCAAGTGGCAAGGGAAATGACTCAGTTTTCTGGACTAAACCCACTTAGCAAATACTTTTTGAATACTGGTGGGTTTGTTTTTTGTTTGTTTGTACATTTGTTTATTTTTCTGATTTGAGAGTGATCTGATTTATTATGACAGTTTTGACAGCTCATCAGAAACACGAAAGCAAAAGTCTTTGGCTTGAGTTGCTTAGATTAATACAATTACGCCTTGAGAAGACAATATACACCAGCTGCTCATATCTAAGTTTTCACCATTCAAGACAGTTTGAGGGAGGTACAATCACATTACAAGTAAATTTCTGAAGAAAACAGACATATAGACCAATATAGGAAAGGCCAGGGGGCTCACATGTAGAAAAAGCTATCTAAAATTTTTAACTCTGGTTCATTTTTTAATTTCTTACTATCTTTCCCAATAGAATATCATTGTGTTATTATGAGTTACAATTATCTTTTAATATCACATATTTATTTGTGAATTTCATACATGTAGACAATATATTAACTTATCATTATAAATGTTGCAATAATATTCCTGAAATCTTCCCTTTAAACTTTATTTAGTGTGTTTTCATATCATGAAATTAAAGTTCAGTATGAACACTGGTCTTATAACTTACCCACTGAATACTTGTTCTGTTAGGTGGAAACCTGTACCTGGAGTACCTTATTGTTTCTATATGGAAACCCTTGTGAAGAAAGACATGGGAGGAATACATCGAACCTTGCTGTGCCAAGGCCCTGTAGAACTTACAAGGGGCACAAAAACTAATAAAAGACATCTTTCTTTATTTAATGATGTTTGGTTGTGTCTAGTAAGCTGTGAGTATGTGCAACATGCATTCCTTACTATGAGAGTCTACACTTTAAGTAGCCCTTTTTGTACATATATAAAGTTCTTTTACTTATTTTTTTAGAAAGATTATACTTACTTCATTAATTCATGCTCAACACTTCTTTTCACTCTACAGTGGTTGAGGTTCGGTCGACAACCACATACACACTTCTCAATTTGTTTTCTCACAAGTTTTAGAGACATTTTCTTTAGAAATTGAAATATTTAAGGTGCTCTCCTGCTATTTGAATCTAGGGAAAGAATAACAACAAACTTGAAAAGACGGCAGATGTGCAAGCACATGCCAATAATAATAGCATTATTAAAGCTGAGTTATGAGTATTGAAACTTTGTGGAATATGTGGACTAAACAGAGAGCCATATTCTCAAAATAAAATATTTAAAATATAAGAAGCTGGTGCAGACATCAATAATACAGTTTATTCAACTGGGGAGATAAAATTTCTGGCCCTCCTTATATATAATATTCCTGAAGTTCTTTTTCAAAAATTGTGAAAAATGAAATGTTCAGAAGAGAATAATGCAGTAAATTTGACTTTCAACCCCAATCAGTCACTGTAAGCTCCCAGCATAGAAAATGTTAGTGTCTGGCTGATGAAGGTTCAAAATAAGTGAATGTCCAGGCTTTCTATCAATCTGTCATTCTTTTTGTCATTTCTACTCAACTCACCTTGAGAACACACTTGGAAATACATTTATTAAAAGATAGTAATCAACTCATTTAAATGAAAAATGTATAGTGATTGTGTACCTTTTAAGTATAATTGGTATAAGTGAAATTGTCTTTAATTTTTGAGAGTAAAGGAAACTACAATGAATATTTTTCTTGAAAGACCATATATTTGTACTGCTTCTCCTGTGTAGTGATAAAAACTAAAATTATTTTGAGATTGTCATTCATATTTTGTTCAGAGCATTATTAGTTTCATAGGAGATAATTATCAATATTTCCATTTGCAACAAAAATCATCTCTTATCAGACATTTGAATTAGAGGCTTTAGTTTTATGCATTTCTTCTGATTTTTGACTAATATATATGTATATATACAATTAGAGGTCTTGAGGTGGAAAGAAAATATAAGTATAAATGTTTCATTTGATTTTGTCATTTGTTTATATGTTTTTTTGTGTGTGTGTGCATGTGTATGCTGTAGTAAAGTTACATAATATACTTGTATTTTATCTGTTACATGGTCTATTAGATAGTGTGGGAAATATCCTCTGAAGTATTGTGTTTCATAAACACCACATATTTGAAATTATATATATATATATATATATATATATACACACACATATATATATGTATATATATATATATATATGATTTTTTAATCAGAGTTTATATTGTGTCATATTGTCTCCTTAACATAAGAGAGGCAGAGTATGTTTAGTTTTGTACCAACATATTAGCTTAACAGTGTCCAATGCAGTTATGTACTCCAGTTCATACACACACACATATTCACACACACACACACACACACACACACACAGACACACACACACACAAGAAGAGAAGAAATATTCAGCCTATCATAATGTAATAGAATTGCCACAAATCTGGGAAAGATTCTATCCAAAGTTAGAAGGGAAAGGAGAGAAAAACAACAAAAATTAATTAGAAAATATTATATATGTATTTGAATTTCTCAAAGGACAAACTGCATATAAAAGGAATGATGAAAGATGGAAAGTAATGCTTCCAAGGTTATTGTTTCTTATAACATAGGAAGACATATTTCTAATTACTTTTTTAAATTATTAGGATAAATAATAATTTTTTGGATACTTGTATGATATGTCTGTTGTAAGTTCACTAAAGGAGCCATTGTAGTGAGCTGAAATGACTTCTTAGTATACAAAGAAGGGCAAAGGAAAATAAATTTTATTTAGTTAGATAATATTTTTATATTATTTATTTGGGAAAGTTTATTAAATATAGTTAAGCAAAATACAAAATATCAAATAATATTTTATTGTATGTCATTATAGAAATAAAAGCAAAATGGTTACTAACAAAATTTAAGGAAGAAATCTTGAAATTCATAACTTTCCCAGAATGTCACACACACACACACACACACACACACACACACACATATTTATATGTATATATATATGTATACATCCATACACATACACACATATTCATGACATATTTGTTTTAAACCTTCTCCAATCAGAAAACAATCAGGCTATGTATATTTGTGAGCATTGAGAACCCTGTATCCAGTAACTTCCTTCCACACATTCTTTGTTGAATTCCATATTCCCTGACTTGAACTGTGCCTGAGTGATAAACCAGAGTAGTTATCTGCTCTGGGGCAGGAGGAACTGGGCATTTCCACAAGCAGCTACAATTACCAACTACAATGCATATCAAACTAACAGACATACTTGATTCTTTTTCTAGGAATAAGAAAAAGTATAACGTAAAATATATCATTCCACTGAGTAACCTGTGGGCCGTGGATAATGTGGAACTAGTCAGGAAAAATGAAACTTGTTCTTGCAAGAACCTTGTCCTGTTTTGATCAGACAGAAAATTTTGGGCCTCCTTTGGTAAGACCTATAGTTTGGACCTGTATTCATAGAAAAATAGCTGTAGAAATTGTTGGGCAAATTAATGCTTATTAATTCACAAGTTAAACCAATTAACCAGAATATTTTCAAAATAAGAGTACAGTTTAGTCTGATTGTATACCGGATACCAACTCCAATTTTCCCCTTCTTTAATGACAGCAGTTTGTCTATAATTTCCACAACATACCTTTAACATGTAAGTAGGTACCTTAGTTTTTTGATCTGTGATGTTCATCACAACTGCAGAAGATTATTGGGTCAAAATGGAGGTATACTGTCTTCTAAGAAGGATGTGGACAAAACAAAGACTTACAAGGATGTACCATTTTCAGCACATTATTTTCCCCATAGTGTCTGGTATTATCTAGGTTTTGAAAATACACAATTTGATTTCTCTCCAATAATATGGCATAGTATACATAAATTTGACCAATATTTCCAATACTCCCCAGTTAATTTCCATAAAAAATAGTATTTAATTGAACAGATAAAAATAGTTACTCATAGAATACTCAAGTATTTGAATGTCTGTGTAGTAGAATATCACTGGTTGCAAATGATCAATTGATAAGGATAAAATACCATCAGATCTGCAATTGCTAGGCACCCAAATTAGCTCATTTTGATATGCTGTTGCTCAATATATAGGCTCTTCTAAGCCTTCCTCAGTTTTCATACCCTTCTTTTCTCTCCCAGGTCAACACTTCTGAGTCTGCCCTCAACTTTGCTCAGTCACCTTAGTCCAAGCTTAGCACCCTACATCTACCCTCAGTTTAATTATGTTTCTAATCTCCTGCCTGATACCCCAGGCCACCTAGGGAAGCAACCAATGGCCGAACTACATTAGATTTCACATGGCTTGTGTCTCTTTCTCCCTCTGTGGCATGGTGATTCCTTTTTGCCTCCCCTGCATCTGCGAGCCTTCCTGTAGTAAAACTGGTAATCCTTCCTATTCCACCCAGCTCATTGGCCATTAAGATCTTTATTGTTTGATGAAGAACGAAATAGGTAACAGGACCTTCAATGTTCTTATGCAGATTCCTGATCAAAGTGTCAGAACCAATCCATACACATCACCAAATACCTATGAGGTTTCCTACTATGTCATTTTTTATTTTAATGGTATGTGATGTGGTGTGTGTGTGTGTGTGTGTGTGTGTGTGTGTGTATCTGTTTGTGTATCTGTATGTGAGTTTGGGTATGTAGATGTGTAGGTTGAGGGGCAGAGGCATAATCCACCCTTCTGATAAAAATAGTTGTTGGGAGAGAATAGAGTAGGTTAGCAGTTAATTGTACAATCATGAATGTGCCAGTATGTGAGCAAGTATCAGTTCATATGTCCATAGGAAGTCAGCTTGAGTTATGGAAGTTGGAATCATAATAAAGTAGAGAAGAAAACTCTGCGAATGAAAGATATTTGCAGCATGGGTAATCAATTTTAGAAAGAGGAAATAATGTATATTTAGCGTGCTGATAGAAAAACTAAACATTACATAGGATTTTGAGCATAGATAAAAAGGAATAGTGCATTGGATAAGGGTTGCTAATTGGATCAGAAAAACATTGACCAACAAGATAATGCTGATGAATGTAAGACACAGTAAATGTGTCAGATATCAATAAGTCTTATCTCATTCAACATAAAATTTTCAGTTATAGATGTTAGCATGTTAAAATCATATTGAATCTCTCTTATATTAGAGTATTGTATGATGCAGTTGAATAGTAGTGGGCTTATTATTTGTACCAGGAGTTGATGAGATGACTCACAGAGATGAAGCACTAGATTCTAGGACCTCCAGGCTTGTATGCCAATTCACTCAAAGAAACACGCATATTTTTTTTCTTGAAAGGTGTTCTCCCTGCATTAAGTGTGTTCTAAACAAATGTCATAAAATTTACCTGTGCTTTACTGTGAATAATGATCCCTTTCAATGTAACATGACCTCACTCTAAGAGGACACTGCTTTAACTATCCCCTTTTACATATGAAACTGAAGTTTGGCCCTGCCATAGTCACATAGCTCTTGGAACATAGTCAAGTCTTGATATTCCTAACTAGCTTCCACACTATATTCAAACCCCTGTCATAAAAGTCTTCCAGTGAAACGTGTCATGCACATGGTAAGTCATGTGAAGAATATCATACACCTGTACCCTCAGTATAGCAATTGGCTTATAATAATTTTTTGAGTAATAATCTTAACAGTCTTAGTGCTGTCAAGTCTCTAACCTTTTTCTCTTTTACTATTGCAGTTCGATTGAACAGAAAGATCACTGGTATTATTTTCTGAGAAAGTATTTTACTTGTGATTTTACTTTAATTCTGTACTGATATGGCAATTGCAGATTTGCTTCATTTCCTTTTTAGAAACCTATTTGGTAGACTCCAAATATGTTGCTGATTAGATGGTCACTGAATACTACTTTAGTTTCTCTTGTCTATTTCTTTAATGTTGAGGAAGTGTTGCCTCTTTTTTATATTTGGAGTTTTATATTGGAGTAAGCAGTACTCTTTAATATTACTGTAAATTCCACTCCATTGATGTGTCTCTACCTGTCCATTCACACCATCTGGTTTTCCTCCATTAAATTAAAGCAGATTGTTGCCTTTTCCTTGTGTATTAGTCATAGATCTTTCAATAGAGCCACAGAACTTATGGACTGTCTCTCTATTGTAATAACTTGTGGTATAACAAAGCCATCAATGTGTCTCTGAGTCCGAAGTCCAAAACCTCATAGTTCTTCAGTCTCTGAGACTAGTTTGTTTCCCCTGGTCTTCTGTATTAACTGGAATCCTGAAGAAGATGTGCTGGCAGTAAGAGCAAGTAGGCAAAGAAGAGTGAGTTTTCCTTCTTCCAATGTCCTTATGTAGGCCTCCAGCAGAAGCTGAGGCTCAGATTAATGTTGTGTACCAGCATGCCTAGATTGGGACCTTGCTTTGTACCAGGATGATCTTGAACTCAGATCCACTCCCCTCAGTCAGTAGAAATAAATAGTGGGTATGTTCTACCTTGCCCTGGCCTAAGTATTTCATGGCCACTAGGCCTCAAGATCTCTATATCAAGGTCCAAGTCAAAAGCATGTGTCTTCTATCCTCAAGATCTGGATAACAGGTGTGCCCTAAATTTCTGGATTGTAGTTCCTGTCATATGTAGTCAATTTGACAACAACCTTGCAACCAAAAATTTCTGACGATGGGCTGTGTTTCCTATGACAGTGTGCTATTATGTGACCATATCTTTGCTTCTAAAGCATTTTAAAATATTCCCTCATCCAATTCTGCATATTGCTAAACTGATTGTCTTTTATTTAACACTACGATGTTACTTATAAACTATTAACAGTGATTAGTTTAAAATAAGCTTCTAGTGAATTAATTTTACTCTATTGTTTGTTTTTGTTGCATTTGAGCAGATCCATTGATGCAGCCGAGGATATAAAGAAACCTTTCTCACTGAAGATATTCACTGAGGACATCCCAACATGTGACAGTGTATGTAAATACAAAACAAAACTTACATTCCATGTTCATGAATAAGAGAGAGACAGGCTGTTTATAGAGTAATGGAAGATGGAGACATAAGAGGGTGGAGGGGAGAGATAGTTAAGGATTTATGCATATGGAAAAGCTATATGGGTGTAGCATGCCCACATGTTTTTTATGTGGGATATGTAGAAACCAATATGAAGCAAGACTGATCTACATGCAAAAGAAAAAACAAACATACATTTTCAAAAATTACTGAAAATTACTTCAGGTCGTTGCAACAATATATATTTCCACCCTGTTTTATTATTAGAGTTAAACAGCTTGTTTCATCTTTTTTATTGGGATTATTAAAGTCTTCTTGTATCTCTTGAGACCTGTTTTGTGACCAAGTATATGGTCAGTTTTGGAGAAGGTACCGTACGGTGCTGAGAACAAGGTATATTCTTTTGTTTTAGGATAAAATGCTGAATATCTATCTGTTAAATGCAATTGGTTCATAACTTCTTTTAGTTTCTGTTTAGCTTCTCTTTCCATGATCTGTACATTTATGAGAGTGTGGTGCTGAAGTCTCCCACTATTATTGTGTGAGGTGCAATATGTGCTTTGAGCTTTAATACACTTGCTTTTGTGAATGTGACTGCCCTTGCATTTGAAGAACAGATGTTCAGAATTGAGATTTCTTGGTAGATTTTCCCTTTGATGTGTATGGAGTGCCCTACCTTACCTTTTTTGATAACTTTAGGTTGAAAGTCAACTTTTTAAATTTTATTTTCTATATTCTTTGTTTATATTCCAAAGGCTTTCCCCTTTCCTTGCCCCCCCCACCATACGTTCCATAAGTCTTCTCCTCCCCAACTATTCCCCAATCACCCCCCTCCACCATTTCTCTGTTCTGGATCTACAAAACTGGATCCAATCTTTTCAGGCCCAGGGTCCTCTCTTTTCTTCTTCTTGGGAATCATTTGACTTGCTAATTGTGCCTTGAGTATTTAGGGCTTCTGGGCTCATTAATATCCTCTTATCAGTGATTGCATTTCATGTGTATTTTTTGTGATTGGGTTAACTCGCTTATTTTTTTATTTGATATTAGAATGGCTGAGAAATGGGGGGTGATTGGGGAATGGGTAGAAGGAAGAGGACTTATGGGACATATGGTGAGGGGGGAAGTGGGAAAGGGGAAAGCCTTTGGAATGTAAACAAAGAATATAGAAAATAAATTTTAAAAAAAAGTGGGAAAAAAAAGAATGGCTATTCCACATTGTTTCTTGGAACCATTTCCTTGGAAATTTGTTTTCTTTGAGGTAGTGTGTCTGTCTTTGTCACTGAGGTGGGTTTCCTGTGTGCAGCAAATTGTTTGGGTCCTTTTAATGTATCCAGTCTGATAGTCTATGTCGTTTTTATTAGAGAATTGAGTCCACTGATGTTAAGAAATATTATGTAAAAGTGATTGTTGCTTCCTGTTATTTTTTGTTGTTAGAGCTGGAAATTATGTTTATTTGGCTATCTTCTTTTTGGTTTATTAAAAGAAGGTTATTTTCTTGCATTTTCTAGGGTATAGTTTCCCCCCTTGTGTTGGACTTTTCTATTTATTATCCTTTGTAGAGCTGGATTTGTGGAACGATCTTGTGTAAATTTGTTTTTGTCATGGAATATCTTGGTTTCTCCATCCCTCCTAACAGAGCTTTTCTGGGTATAGTAGCCTGAACTGGCATTTGGGTTCTCTTAGGGTCCTTCAGACATCTTGTGAGGAATTTAGGGATTTTGTAATCTCTGGTGAGAAGTATGGTGTAATTCTAATTGGTCTGACTTTATGTTACTTGACCATTTTCCCTTACTGCTTTTAGAATTAAGTGGCTTTCCCCCCCTGAGTTCTTACTGTTTATATATTGACTTAAGTGATGTTCAACTATTGCTTATTTTAAAATATTTCTGTCTAATCAAAAATAATTGTTATTATGTGAGATAACCATAAACAAATCTTAAACAGAGCAAACTACTATCAAGAATTAATTTGCTCACCACATCCACATCTTTTGTATTTTTTTTTAACCTTTGTCCTCTGCTCTTTCAGTATCTCTCTCTGCATCTTCATACCTGCTTTGAAAGACCAGCTCCGTAATCACGGCTCTTTATCCTTCTATTTATTTGAATGTTCTAGGCATAGGGATATCTTTTCATGTAACTTTGTTTAGAAATAATTTCTTATTAACTTATCATTGGTGTGTGTGTGTGTGTGTGTGTGTGTGTATGTGTGTTTGTGTGTGTGTGTCTGTGTGTTCATATATGTACAGAGCTTAGGCTATAACTCATAACTTCACACATAAAACATAGTAGTTTTATCATTTAGTTACACATATAGCTATTAAATTATTGTCTATTTTGGGCTGGAGAGATCGCTCAGCATTTAAGAGCACTGGCTGTTCTTCCAGATGCCCTGAGTTCAATTCCCAGTAACCATATGGTGATCACAACCATCTATAATGGGATCTGATAACCCCCATCTGGTACACCTGGAGTCATCTACATTTAAATTATATAAATAAAATAAATCTTTAAAATGTCTTTTTTTCTAATATTTTTATTTTTGTTCCATTTTCACTATTGGATTTAGTGTTGATCAGAAATTTAACTGTTTTGTAGCATTCAGATCACTGAAGACCATTCCTCCTATAACTAGAATAGAATGAAGCTCAGGGAATCACCTTCTCCTTGACTATATAAATGATAGTGGGTACAAAATGTATCAAGAGTTTTTATTGTAACATGTCACTGTTGAAATTTCACTAAACCAACCAAGATGTGTATAGTGATCACCACACATTTTGATTTTAATATTTCTAAGTCATACAAAACAGTAGTTAAAGAGAAAGTGTAGTATAAAAGTAATTTCTAACCAGTGACATAAACTAGGAGAATACTCATTAGTTTGGTGGAACCAGTTGTGTCCTCAGGACAGAGAAGAACAGAAGAGCAGATAGTCCTGTTAGGAAATGCTGTCTTGCCTCTGATGCTTGATTTCAGCTATGGCAAATGCTTAGTATTGTACATGAGCAATCCCCCTGATGTCTGTCAACACCATTGTGACTTAGATCCAATTCCTATAAAGTAAACAGTTTTACTAATTTTTACTCCTGACTCTAGTGCTTTCATATATTACCTGCCATAATTATTAACAACCTTTTGAGTAGTTAAGAGGATTGAACATTTCTTTATGTGCTTCTCAGCCATTCGATATTCCTCAGGTGAAAATTCTTTATTTAGCTCTGTACCCCATTTTTTAAAAGGGATATTTGGCTCTCAGGAATCTACCTTTCTTTTTTTTATCTATTAGTGATAAATCCAAATAGAGCATAGTATCATTTTAGTCCCTCCTGGAGGTTACAACTATTTCAACAGAATGTTCTATTTATATGATTGTTTCAAATGGATCTCTGTGTGCAATAATTATGTTGTGAAACATCTGTTGAGAATCTGTCCTACTTTCCAGTTTAGACACATCTTCATCCTCTACACAGGCCGGCTATCTCTAAAAGAAAGCCAATGGTTATGTCCACCCCTAGGCACACTCAATGCCTCTTTTTTTGTATATGTTTTTCACTGTTCTTGAAATAATCATATCTTTCAAATGTTCTTTTATCAAGTCATCATAATCACTGTGAGTATGTGACTGAGTACTAGTTTGTGTGCTCATGCCACATAAACATTCAATACTCCACTGACAGACTGGAGAGACCTATGTGAGTCATTTTGTAATATTATTGGTCTTAGTGCTGCTGGCTGAATGCAATTTCTTATTCTGCTGTGGATCAGTTGACCATGTTTCTCACATTGAGGAAAGGCAAGTACCAAGGATTTTCTTCTGAAATCAATCCTGATGACTCAAAACTGTGGTCAGAAGTCATGACATAATACTGGTCCAAATAATTTCCCTGCTAGAGAGCTAGAAATTATAAGGAAAGAAAAACACTAGATTCTTGAAGACTCTGCTGTCAGGTTATTTGCAATAGTTTGTTCTTTTAGGCTCTCAGGACAGTGAAGAATACCAACTGTGGTTCCATCCTGGCCGTGAGGAAGCTCCCAGAGCACTCCAAGGTAAGTACCAGGGACATCTAAGGAAAGACTAGCTGAGCTCAGTGGTCTAACCCTGAAATCTCAGTTTTTCATTATTTAGTCTTAAAGAAAAGTACACACTAAAACAAAACAAACATTATTTCATTCATTAAATCCATAACGAATAACTTCATTATAGCCTTCGGGCACATGATAACATCTCATTATGAAAGAGCCTGTGTTCTTACAAAAATGTGAGAGAAACTTCTGTGCTTTCCCCTAGAGAAACTTAATTTTCCTAAAAAGAAAAACAAAACAAATCTCAGGACATATGATTTCTGAAGAAAATAACAGAAAAAAATCATTTGTTAATCATGACAGAAAATCCTAGTAGCTAAAGGAATTTTTTCATTGACTCCCAATGCTTATGTGATAGCTCTTAGGCATCCATTAATCCAGACTGAGGGGATCAAATTCCTTGGTCCTGCCTGCTCAAGTATCAGGCTCAATATGGTTCAAAAGTATATATCAGGGCAAAACAGTTACAGAGACCAGTCTAAAATTAAAAGAAAACACATTCAAAGAACAGTTCAGTGTCTTTAAGGAAACTGCTGTCACATCACTTTTTTCTTTTGTAACTATGTGAAGATTTCTCAGAAGCAGCAAGAAATTCAGCAACTTTAACGAATATTTTGTTCATTTTGTTTTGGCACATTTGACTCAGGATTTCGAAACTGGAGCAGTGCATGTTTGGAGCAAACATCACACAAAGTTCTACAATGTGGCTGAGGATGTTGACTGTGCAATGTTTTTTATGTTTTGTTTTGTTTTGTTTTTAATAGTCATTCGCAGTATCCATGAAATATATGGTTTCAGGATGTCCCTCAACCTCCCAAAAGCAACCCACATGCCTAAGAGGAGGATGACCAAGTCCATTTCCTACGTCCAAACAGGGGAAAGCTGCTAGCATTGCTTCTGTGTATATTCTGTACTGAAATTTTAAAAAATCTTCTGCCTTAATAATTCTTCAGATTTTATTTTTAACTTCTGACCAGACATTGTGCCCCCTCAAGTGTTATACCACAACTTGATGTATGAAGGCTTTGTTCTCTCTGGGAGTGGGTTGAGGAGTTGAGGCAGCTGTCTGTACACTGACTTGAGACCATCTTAATAAGAGTGCAAACAAAAAAAAACAAACAAAAATATTATGTTTATTCTAAAGTATGAAGATTTTTTTTCCTAATGAAAATTGTAAATGTAACCATATCTCTGAGTCCATGTGAATCATGGAGTTCATATCTCCGTATGACCAGCAATTAAGCCACTAAATGAGTGGTCATATCCAGATGATTGGATACTTCACAACTGAATCACCTGCTATTTCTTTTACTGCATTTAAAAAAATTCTCAGTAACTAAATTATTGTCAAATAAATAATAGTAATAAAATGATCAGAAACATTTGGATAAGATTTAAAATTCTGAGATCATCAAGCATGCTTGCAAGGGTGATTTTTTTAAAAGCTAACAAAAAGGTGAGTTTCTAATACAGAAAGTGACTTTCACACAAGTTAGAGGAACAATGTCTTTTAGGGTTTTAATAAACTAGATAATAGCCAGCAGAAACTCAACACACATATTTGACTTTATTTTCCTTTATACAACTGAGTATTGTTATTGAGTCCAAGGAGGTAAGGAACTCTCAATCTTTACTGTTCCAATCAAATGAGAGATGAAAATACAGGCATGGGACAAAAACATCTGGTCTTTTCGCTTTTTATAAGGCTGACACAATAGCAGTTCTTAGAGAAGAGACAAATGTGGAGTGACACAGTCTAAAATAAATGTATGGAGTAAAATGTGTCAACTTGATAGTATTATAATTCTAACATTTGGAAGAGCTTTGTATGTTGTGGATATTCCTGAAATTCCAAGAACTTAATTCTCTTGTTATTTTACCAGGCTAATTTGAATGTGTATGTCAATCCACAGACCATAAGCATGTATCCGTCATATCTAGATTTTTCCAGATTAACTTTGGAAGGATCTGGAGTGTTTTCTTTTCAGTGTTGCTGTAATCTTTCTCGGACTGTAGCACAGACAGAACACACATTGTTGATTCATGAGAAAGGGACAAAGCCAAGGTTGCCATACTTCCTAGAAAACCATATCCACAACACAGTATATACTCTCTAAGATTTCTTTAGAGAAGAAATACTTTAAAACAGGGGAGAGCACACCAAGCACCTGGATTTTATTCTAATTTTGTTTTTGTAGTTCTGGCCCAGAGTCACTAATTTTTGGAATACTCGAAAAACTTTGATGTGAGAAAGGAATTATTCTTAGTGCTTGTGAGAAATCTTTATACACACTCAAGAAAAAAAATCATTAGACCACAGTTTCTTTAAAAACACTGAATTGTTCATTGAATGTGTTTTGGTGCCCTCCCTATGTGTAGCAGATAGGAGAGAGTTTATTTCAACTGTCGTTGTTTGTATGCTTCTATGGAGAAACATGTTTTTTCTCATCCAGATTTGTGATTGTACACTTTACTCTGGTGATTCTGTTTTACCCTCAGATTATAAATTATCTGAAGTGCTGAAAAGTTGTCTGTTTCATACAAATTCAAACTGCCTCATTATTAGGCTACATTGTCCCAGGTCAATGTCTACAACTAGAGTATTAAATACCTGTTGTGTGTCCAAAAGGGCTCATGTGTTTCCTACAGCACACAACATCAGCCTGAACATTGTTAAGGTGAACAGAAATGGGAGGAAGCAGTGAGAAGCCATTCCACTTCACTGTCCTCATACTGTGAATAGAAAGGGACTATATAAATGTGGGCATAATCATGAGAAAATAATATTTGACAGAGAAGTAATTGACATCACAAATAGAATTACTTAGAGAGTAATATATATATATATATATATATATATATATATATATATATATATTTACTGGGAAATATTGAAAATGATTGACAAAGCTAGAAATGTAACATGTAAAAACCTCATTGATATTAATACTCAAAAAGGCATGTCTTAATACTGTTAAAGTAGAATACAAAAAAAGTTTTCCATATGAACATCTCCAATGGATAGAAATAAAGTGATAAATTGAAAATTTTCTCCTTGATTTTAGAGTTCTCAGCTTATACAACCTTACCTTATCATAATATCCATGTAAGTCTCCTAATGCTTAAGATATACATTCTGCATTGTCCTGAAAAAGAATGAGACACAAAATACAGCAATGCATGCTAAATTATATTTGAAGGGTCGCTCAAAATCATTAGTGTCCCCCATAAATATGGGTATATTGTGCCTTCATTTTCATTAAATTCTAGAAAGTCTTTGATTTGTTTATTTCTTTCTTCTTTGACCAAGGTATCATTGAGTAGAGTATTGTTCAGCTTCCAGGTGGATGTGGGCTTTCTGTTGTTTTTGTTGCTATTGAAGACCACTCTTACTTTATAGTGATCTGATAAGAGGCATGGGATTAGTTCGATGATCTTAAATCTGTTGAGGTCTTTCTTATGACCAATTATCTGGTTGATTTTGGAGAAGGTACCATGAGGTGCTGAGAAAAAGGTATATTCATTTGCTTTAGGATGAAATGTTTTATATATATATATATATATATATATATATATATATATATATATATATGTTAAATACAATTGGTCAAGAGCTTCAATTAGTTTTACTGTGTCCCTCTTTAGAAATAAAGTGATAAATTGAAATTTTTTCTACTTGATTTTAGAGTTCTCGGCTTATACAAGCGTTCCTTTTCAAAATATCCATGTAAGTCTCCTGATGCTTAAGATGTACATTCTACATTGTTCTGAAAAAGAATGAGACATAAAATACATCAAGGCATGCTAAATTCTATTTGAAGGGTTGCTCAAAATCATTAGTGTCAATTCGTATTCTCATTTTCTTGTCATAGGCTATGAGTGTCCACATAGAGTTTTAATGAATCACCTTCAAATAATTCGTGTAGATGGAACTCAAAAATTTCAACAGCTTTTTCCAACTTGCCTTGGCTGTTTGTGAAAGATCTAAACATGGATGCAGAGGGGCAATTCATCTTAAAGCCCCGAGACTCAGGTAGAAGCCAGCAGCAAAGTGAGTCTTCCATCTTGATTCAAGTACCATCTCAGTTCACATTTCATTTTGGCCTAAAATATCAATGCGTGTTCTCATTTTCTTGCTTAGGGGAGGGACACTGCGGAAAATAAACCAAAACAAAACAATGACCCATGACCAGCTTGATATCTCTATATTCTGATATCAAGACTAAGCTTGATTATAAGGAGAACATTGCTTTATTCCAAACTAAAAAGGTATATTTGCCACATCTCCCAATGAGACATCCTGCAGCACTCTAAAAGAAAAATTGGATTCTGGGGAAGAGGTGGATATACAAAGTTACTTGGTGCATGATGTGGCCTGGATCCTGAAGGTAGGGAAATTCCTTGGATCACATATCCGACAGATTCTTCTGAGTCTACATAAGTAGTTTCTCACATCATGCATTCCCTTGAGTGATAGTAGCTCTCTAGAGGAGAAATCTGGAAACTGAAAAGTTCCTGTGCTATGCACGATATAAGGAATAGGGACTCAAAAAATATAGTCAGAATGACCAATAAAGTAACTATGTATCTTTCATTTGTTTTTTTTTTTTATGTGAACATGTGGAGGGTCACTTCCTACATGCTTACGAGTGTCACCTGGTATGAATGCCTAGTCAGATGGATTTGACTACCAGTGTTCTTCATTCTCTGTCACACTATCCATTTTTCCCCTCAGAGGCAGATTTCTCTTCCTCAGTATTAATTATGTGACTTCTTCAAGCATTTCGTTGCTACATAGACCAAGTAGGATCTCACGATCAACAAGTCTCTATCTAATGAAACACTGGTACCCATATATAGGTCCTGTGAATCAGTCTTTCTTAATAACTCTACCATACCTTCAGTACCACAAAATGATAGCTTTCCCCTTTATTAGTAAAATTAAAATTTGATTACATCATTTCACTCCTTTCTTTCCCTTGTTCTGAATTTGTTTCCTGTCAATCTACCACCTCTGGGAAAATATGTGACCTGTTTTCATTGATTGTTATTATTTTATAGATAAAAATGAGTCTGTAAATATGTTCAACCAACCTGATAAGTCCATTATCTTTGGTAGTATATGAGCTATTTCTGTGAAGTTTGTCTTCACAAGATTTACTCATTGCCAGTTAGTGTTAATAACATGGATGATATTTTGATCAGGAATTGTTTTGACAATCATATTTCACTGTTGGACTTTCAAAGGTGAAGCCTCCCCAACATGTCTAGGAGGTCCAGTCTAAAAGCAGGAAACCTAAACTTCTTTTGTGCAATCTTTAAGACTCTTAAAACTAATATTTGGAGCCTAAGTCTCAGGAGTTAGTATGTAATATGTATGCAGGGGAATTGCAGCCACAGGATATTTTGTTCTCTGTACCTTGAAGAGCTGTGCTTTTCTGTAATAGTCTCCACTCACTGATGAGAGAACCTTCATTGATTTATGGATAAGGGCTACATGATCAATAAAAATTAGCTTAAATATTTAGATCAGAGTTGAGAATCATGCTTGTTTAGAGAAACTTGATCGTACATTCTCTAAGAGCTATAACCTCAGATGATCCCATGCTTCCAGTAATAGACATGATTTTCTACACTTCAGAAATTAGATAATAACTGAATATGGTTGTCTCTGTTATAGTTATCATAACTGTATATCTCATTTAAAAATAGTATTTGTCCTGAGGTATTGATCTCTTAGGTATGCTAGTTTGCTCAGATGTTCAGTAGAGGCACTTATCTAAGAAGAGATTTTTTTTTTCAATCCAAGATACTCCGAAAATCTGCTCTTAGTTTTCTAGTTTTGATGGACAAAACTTAATGGCCCTACTTTTCAGTCAACATTATACCTGGGGAAAGTTGTGGAACTGTGAAGAATGTTGGAACTAAACTAAATTTTAGAGTGGAGTGTGTTTTGAGTAATCTCCATAATTTATTTTTATGCAAAATAATTTTTCTCTTTAAAAGGAGTTTCTATGAAATATTAAAGGAAGTCTGATGACTTCTCAGTTGTATGATCAGTGGCTTGATGTTCCCCAAAAGGTCAGCCACAAAGAAAAATTGACAGCAGTGCAGAGGTAATGTCTGGCAAAATTTTGAAAAAAGTCAACAAAATAAATGTGATATTTGCTTACACACATTAGAGATTATATATTCCAGAATTTTTCACCAAATATCCTGACAGACTGCAAAAGGTTTCAATTGTTCACAAGCATGGAAGACATTTTCAAATAGAAGTGTGACTGTGAGTCACAGTGGACCATGCTTATGATTATCAGCTTTTTATTCCAGTTAAATTTGTCAATCCCTACCATTGTTTCTGGGGAAAGAAACATTTCAAGCAATATTTCCAGTATACATTCTTACTTTCATTTTATTCATGGAGGTCCATACATAAGATATTCTTACTTTTTCCCCTTTCTACATATTTTCAAATAGAGTTAACTTTTTTTTAAATAACTGTCTCTTTCTTCAGCCTCATAGACCAGCTCCCAGAACCAAATGCTGCTCTTTTGGGACAAGTCTTCAGGATTTTACATGAAATTTCAAGAAATGATTCTTTTAATCTAATGTCACCTCAAAATCTATCAACTGAGATAGTTCCATGCATCTTCTGGATTCCTAGCTACCGCAATAATGTCCTGGCAAATTATTTCACTGAAAAGGTAATTAGACTTGAATTTTAAGCCTAGCTTTGACAAGACATTACACTAAAGCAGGAATGCAGGATTTTTCTGAGAGTCTTGGTTATTTTGTTGTTGATGATGATTGTTTAGCGTTTGGTTTTGTTTTATTTTGTAAAATAAGTACACATCTGAATGGTGTTCTTCTGGAGAGGAAGAATCATTGGTGCATTTTAAGTAAGTAAAATATAAATGAGTATTTGAGCTCCATGACTCAGTCTTTTGTCATTTGTGAGTTAGAATATCCTTAAACTAACCCAGTGAGCAAACATGCTGTGAAATGATAAAAAAAAATCCTGGGTGCCAGTTTCAGCAATCCAGACTGACATTATTAGTGTAAAACGTGTTAAATTCTACTTGTATTCAATATTGCTTCCTCAACAAAGACAATATATTTTGTATTTTTTATCTGATATGGTTTTTATGACTTCCAGTTAGTGTAATTAAATATAACCTTGGCCTCTTGATCCTGGTTATCATTGGTTTAGAGAAAGTATAGAGTGCATATTTCCATTGGACCTGCCTTTCAAAACTATAAAAAAATATCAAAATTTGTACCGTATTGGGATCAAATATTTATTTTGTTTCTCAGTATTTGAGTTTCTGAATCATTATTAATTGACCAACTGCCCTTGGACCTGAAAGGACTATATTCTAGGACAGCCTAACTATGCAAAAATATTGTTCATAGTGTTTAAAAACAAATATCAGAAGGAAAAGAATAGGGTTCCAAAGAACCTACCATTGGAGATCCATTATTCTCCAACTTCTTCCACATAGGAAATATTTCATTACCTCCCAACATCATAAACTTGAGGATCACGCTCTTACCACAGCATCCTCACTGAGCCACCAAAGACATGTGAAAGTTACTGCTCAGTTGGGTTTGCCTTTCTCTTACATTTTAGTTAGCCCATGGGAACATTGAGTCGGATGGTACCCTAGTTAATTGAGCACATCAAGAAGTCATCTTCCCTCCTTATTTGTGCCTTTCTTTAAGCATACTTTCAAATATGCACAGCAATGAATGTGTCAAAGACAAGGAAAGTTAATCAGGTGGACAATATGTATAACATTCCGGCCATCTCAGGGTGAAAACTGGAAATCATCCTCTTAAATAATATTCGACTGTGTTGATCACACTTGGATATCTGATCTCACAATCACTTTGTAAATTTCTAACAAGAAGCCTGCACCTATATTGTATTAAAACTGTTTTCTCAGAATTTCGAACTAAACAATTTTTGCCTCCAACACTCTTAAGTAAAATGTGATTTGTAACCAGGCAAAATGACAGAAATCCTCTTTATTTGCCATTTTTTTTTCAAAGATTTCTTTGGTAACATTTGATATCAAATTCTCCAACACTATTTGGACTAGATGAGGTTGCAGTATGGTATGAATCATCATGTTTTAATCAACCCGGAGCAAATATCACATGTGCCCATATTCTTCCATCTAATATCTGAAAATGAAATAGAACATACAATCAGTACCTGCTCCAGTGGGAGAACATACACCCCTGGCCATGATACACCAGCAATAACTCCAGCAGCTCTTCTTTGTTATGGGGACATTATAGGTGTGTATACATGTTCTACTTCAATAAGTTAAAAGTTAGAATCCATTAGCACTAAAACTATGAATTATAACAAACAATGAATAATTTGATAAACCATGTAAAGGGACAATTCACCTGTGTGTTATAACTTTCTATTGCAAGAAATTGACTCCAAATTTTTTACCTCTTTCCACTGGTCCTGAATTTATGTAAGAGGTATATGCCAGAAATGAGATTAAATACTTAATTAATGATTCCTCACTTACTTTCATATATAGAGTATTATTAATTTAGATGTGTATAATACATAGAACAGAAATTCAATACCAAATTACAGAAAACCTCTTGGCTCAGATTCTGAGATCTGGGTAAAGAGGCATGTTCTACTATGTTTTTCTCTTATGCAAGTATTAAAATACAGCCTAATATACCCCTATGGGAGACATAGACACTGTGCTCTCACATTAGAGGTCTCAGTTTGGGATAGGGGTAGTCCAAGGACAGAAATAGAAATGTAGTCAGGCAATTTGTTGTAAAATGCAGATATTCCTTTAATTCACAGTTGCCCATGGCTGTTCAGTGAGAAAGTCACAGAGGGGGACTAAAATATTGGTACTATTTTATTGCTCTATTAACTCTATTGCTTATATGCATAGCTTTCAAGGCAAATATAGAAACTCCTTTGTATACCAGAAGTATAGGCCATATGCACCAAGATATCCAATGCCTTGAGAAGCAATTCCATTATTATGAATGTTATAATACCGATTAGTTATTTTCTGTTTATTTGTGGTGATGCATAAGGCATCAGGCTATAAAATGTGAGGGGCATGCAAGGGCTCAGTGATATCAATTACAACAAATAATGATTTCCCTTTCTTTTTTTTTTGATTCAGAGAAAGGAGATGGCAATGTGGATACAACCCGGCAAGCAACTCCTAAAACTCCTCCTGCACCAATAAAAAGACAAGTATTTAGAACATTTCCACCAATTGTTAGCCTGGACAGAATGCTCCCATCTCCTATACTTGTGAGTTTCACTTTGGTTTTACAGCTCTCCTATGGCACATAATATCTGGGTACCTTTGTTTTAAGTAAATTATTTCATCAAACTGATAAACATGTAGATATCCTATTCATGAGGATAAGATCCTTTTAAAGCAGATATAAATCCCACCGAAGTTTGACTTTCCTATTTAAAGAAAAATGAAAGGAAAGAGAAAAGATAGTATTCCCATGATTTTCATAGCATACAGAAAAGACCCAAACTCCTCAGCTTGTTGGACGAAATGGATCCTTGGAAATGCCCTTCAGATTCTCAAATTACTAACATTTTCAGCTGCCTTATGACTCCACAGTACTCTAGAGTCTACCTTAGTATCATTGCCTCTGAGTTTACTCAATCTCATGATGAAAATTATCTATAGACCTTTATTTGATATTATCAATGAACTAGATATACCCATTTTCCTTTCTATATATTGATCTCTTTGATCTATTGGACTCTATAAAATGGCCACCTAATATTGCTTAGTCTATTTTAAATATGCTACTGGATTTCCATTGGAGATATTCATTCACTGTCCAGCAACTATTTTAGCACTGTGTGTGCCTGGAAATTTTTGTGAATGTGAACAAGTCATCATGTTAGATACATGAGATTTACTGTTCATTCCTTAGGTATTTTAGAGCATAATCTACTGTCATCAATGGCTGTAATCATGTAATCAATTGAAATGTAAGAAAATGTGGTTATCATTTGTACAGAGAGAAACCATGGAAGAACAACTGAAATTTCTTTGGTTTTTAAATACAACAGCATCTTTAGGTATAGATAGTAAAAAATAAGAACTCACAGATGAAGGAAATAAAGGTATCAGTATGATAGTGAAAAAAAGAAAGCTTTCTTTTTTTGGTATAGAATAGAGTTTATTTAGAGAATAGGATGAGAGTCAATGGTATAGGAGAGAGAGAGAGGGGGGGGAGGCCGGCCATGACCACGTGGAGAGAGGGGGGAGGGGAGCCCAAGAGGGGCAGAGCGGTGAGAGGATGAGAAGGGAGAGGGGAAAAGATGGGGAAAGAGCAGGGAAAGAGCAAAAGAAAGCTTTCTTAAAAACACAGATATTGTGATTCATAATAGAGGCTATGACAGACAGGAAGTGAAATAATGATTTGATCTCTAAAAGGGAACTATCACAATAGTAACATAGAATGGTACTCTTGAGAAAGATACTCAAAGAAGAAAAGAAAAGGTAAGAGAGCAACATTTACCGAAATGCTTTGGTGAATAGAGGTGTGATTCATTCTTGAGGATTATCTAAATACAAGAAACCTTGTTGTTTAAAATTTGGAAAAACTGATTAGGGTATAAAATATATTTGAAACCTAAATAGAAAAATGTAAAATGTCGTCTTCTTTCCTTTCAGTTATGCATCCTTAGTTGCCATGGCTTTGGTTTACCTTCAAAGACATATTTGTGCTTCAGCTGTTTGGATCTGTAATAATAGATGCTTGTCCCTATTACACACAGGATATGTTAACCATAATTGCGAGGAGGGGCGATAATTCAGGTCAAATATTCTGATTCATATCAGTAAAACCACACTGGTCCCTGAGAGATAAGATTTACACTGAATAAGAAATTAACTGGTATAAAAAATCTGTGCTCCCAGTAGCTTACCTGTTAAAGGTAAGGAAGTATTTTACATCACCAAAATACAGCATCACTCTAGAGTTGAGAGTTGCATATGTGTTTTCTGTCCTCGAGATGACCTGATGATGTCAGTTTTCTTGAACTATGGATACATGACCTCTAGATAAGAGTTAAGGTAGGTAAATGTCTCACAAGTTCAAAGATTCATCCTGAAGACACAGTTGAACACTTTCTTTTGAAAGTTAACTGACTTATATAACAAAAGGCGTTTTTTGTTGGCATTACAAATGTTCCCTGTGATTTTACCTCTATGACTGTACCATGTGAATTAATAGGACGACAAGTAATAATAGTTGTAATCCTTTGTGTTGCACAATAAATATCTTAAATAATACTTAACAAAATCTATTCCTCATAAATAACAATAGTCTAATTATTCTATCATGCATAACTTACCTGTGAGCAGCAGTAACTCTGGAGCAAATATCATTGTTTTATTTTTAGTTGGGTCATGATCTGTGTTTTCCTCTCAGTAGACTGTGGAGCTATGACCGTATACATCAAGAGAAAATATAATGCTCTGCACGTAGGCATGGTTCATAACATTAGGCAATGATACCAAGTGATCCCTGCTTGGCACTTGAGCTTGCCGAGTGTGTCTGGCTCTCATTGCCAGAATCCTGGGACCATATCATGGGAAGGAAAGTGAAGCTCAGTAACTGGAGGTGGCCATGTGTATTTGTAGCAATTGAAAGGTACAGGAACACCTGAGATTCTTCCATTTGTCTGATTATTTATGCTTGGTACCACATGAAATTTAATTGTGGTATTTCATGAATAAAGACACTTTTCTGTCCTCAAACAAGCTGATGCTTACAATTAATTGAAATAGTTGAGTATTTCCATGGTTTAAGGAATAGAAGTGAAACTGTAAGACCTCACATGTTAAACAGGGTGTTCAATTATACAGTTCACCACATTCAAGGTGGGCCTGTAGGCAGATGTGTACATGTATGTTACAACATTACACTCTGTAAACTGAAAGTACACATTGACCCAATTATACAAATAGAATGAGGTATTTTCTGGCCCTGCCATTTTTTATTGTTGCTTATTTTAAGGGAGAACACTTTGGATTTTGTTTATTTATTTTGTTGTTTTTAATTGTCATTCTTTTTTCTTAACTGTTAGTATTATTGCATATCTGTCTATCTATCTATCTATCTATCTATCTATCTATCTATCTATCTATCTACCTATCTATCTTTTTATTTATTCATTTTACAATTTGAATGCTGCCCACTACTTCTTCACACTTCACAGTGTCTCTTCTCTTTTCCTCTAATGGGCTTAGGGTACCCTAGTTTATCCTCACAGCCTGTCAGAGCAACTCTCTTCAAGATAGTCACATCTTCCCTTACTGAGGCCAGTTAATGAAGCATTTCCACACATCATCAAAAGCTTAAGAATAGGCCACATGTTGGGGGACCCACATTGAGACTGAGCTGCACATTTTGCTACATGTGTGCCATATGTTATGATGCAGCGTCTAGATGCTCTTCGGTTGGTGGTCAGTCCTCGATAGCTTCCAATCGTCCAGGTTAGTTGACCGTGTTGCTCTTCCTGGTGAGTCCTTATCTCCACCAGGGCCCTGAATCCTTTTCCCAACACTTTCATAAGAGTTCCAGAGCTCCATCCATTGTTGCCTGTGGGTCTCTTTATGTTTTAGTCAGCTGTTGGGTGAAGCCTCTCAGAGAACAGTTATGATAGGCTCTTGTGTGGATGTCTCACAGAGGAGCTGGCATCCTTTGAGGCACTCAGAGCTTCAGCCTCTGAGTTTGAGTGCATATCTCTATTTGCAAGTAGTGCTCACTAGAAGCCAGGAAAGGCAATTAGAACAGACAGTAGGGTTATTTCACTGATATTGCAGTCAGAATCCTGCATCTTTGATTCGAGCCTTAGGTAAGAAGACATAGGCTCCTGCCTGTAGTTTCTACTTTCAAGCCAAGTTTCTGGTAAGTGATAGGCTGGGAATCTCTTAAGAAATTAGGGTGTCAACCAATGGTTTTCTGCCTTCCTAGTTCTGTTTCATCATGCTGTGATAATCCATAATCATTACATCATTTTGCTATTATTTCATAAATGAAATTTTGCTGCTATTATCACTTATAATGCATATTGCATGGAATTTCTGATATGCAGGATATGTGACATCCAAAGGATTTTGACACACAAGTTGAGAATCACTGGATTCAAAGATTTTTAAACAAAAATGTCTCAAATACAATGTATATACATTGGCCATTAATTTTCTTGTGTTTTTTTCATTAAAAACATATTTTCTGAGAAATATACAAGGAAGCTTGCTTTCTTCAGATTTATATGAAAATTGGCTTAGTGTCCTTGATGAAAAATCTCTACTTGGAAAAATTTCTGCTATACAAAGGTAATGATAAAATAAACACCTGGAGAACTGCAAAAAGTTAGAATGAATGCATTTTGAATGTTAATAAGTTTGTATTTACAGTATTATAAACTGGAATGATGTCCCATTACAAGAGGTTTGCTCAGACGTGTATAGTCACTTTATAAACAGGTGCATTTATCAAACAAGAGTTTTGTACTAGTTCTGTAATCCTACCATGTAAGAGTCTTCTACATTATAACTGTCATGGTTTGGAAGACAGCCGCTACACCATTGTGAATAGATCATCTAAAAGTATTGACTTGAAGACCTGGTACACAGTTGTGTGCAGGTCAGAAAAGAGTATTGGTTTGTGTTCCTGTGTAAGACAAAAGAAGTATTTAAGTATAAAACATAATATCTGTGGGTTATTTACATCCTAATATTAATACCATAGCATTGTAAATATTACATAAGTTAAATATTTGTCATTGATTAGAACTGAAGCTATTACTGAGTTCTCTTTCTCAACTATATCTACCTAGAGCAGTCTGGATCAGGTATAGCTTTGACAGCTTTGAAACATTTTCCTGTACAATAGTTCATAGAATGATTTCTTAGGTAACAGAAGCTTTGAGCTCCTATTTCTTCCCACGACTCCAGCATCACTACCTTACATATTGCAGAAGCTTTTATACCTGCATTGCGTAGGGTCACTAGTATGCTTTCTGCTCCTTGTGTTCCAGAGTGTCACGAGAGTGTTAAATGGATTCATTTTACCTTAGATATTAAGTGTGTCACCATGGTGGCTGAAAAGATGATCCACTGTTTAACAATACTCTTTCCAACACAGAACACACACAACCTGCAACAAGCTTCATTCATTCTATTTCCAACCTGACACCTTCCTCTGGGTTTGATGGGTAGCAGTTTAGTGAACTAAAATTCATACAGGATTTTAAAAATTTCCCACAATCCTATAAGGAAAATAGATTTGCAGAAAATATTTTAGGCA
Organism: Apodemus agrarius; assembly: GCA_964023405.1. Lineage (NCBI taxonomy): Eukaryota > Metazoa > Chordata > Mammalia > Rodentia > Muridae > Apodemus > Apodemus agrarius. The sequence goes on from OZ030007.1 coordinate 119,321,822, forward strand.
ATACTTAAGATGAATATTCTTATTTCTATTGAATTCTGATTATACTATGATCTGGTCTATAAAACATTTACCCTGATATGTCTTTGCCTTCAGAGTTTTGTAAGTAACATTATTTGTCAGACAATCAACAGTAAAATTCTCTGGGAACTATGGTGGGTGGGAACTGGGAAAGGGGAAAGCCTTTGGAATGTAAACATAGAATATAGAAAATAAAATTAAAAAAAAAAACAAAAAAAAACAAAAAAAAATTCTCCTTTTTCTATGTATAGTAGTCTACTGAAGAGGCCACAAGCAAACTACTGCATCCTTAAACAGCTCATGCATGTGCTATTAAAACTTAAAATGTCTACCAGGAATAACCTAGACACCTACATGTTATCTGTCCACATAGCGCCTCATGTACTGTGGGATCAGACTTGCATGATCTCATTATTTGGAAGTGAGCTCTCAAAGAAGGTAAGGGGATCTGATTTTTTCCCTTTGGGGACAAAGTATTCATTGTGATTTAGGAAATGGGAATACCAGACAAAGTTCACTGATGTTTAAGGGCACCCTAGGATAGCATTCTTCTCATGTTCAATGTATATTACATAATATATACTTTCTGATATATTAGCTCTAACTCCTACTTATATATAAAAGAATAATGCATATTTGCATTATTTCATGTACATTCATATGCCTTAGTCTTTTGTTTTCTGTAGCTCTTAATTTTACTATACAGCATTCTGCACTGATATTTTCATTACTTTATTATTTACTTTATATCCTGATTGCAGTACCCTCCTTTAAGTCCATTCATCACAACCCTTTGCTCCCTCACTTTAATTTTAATTAGAAACATTACTTAATTTTTATTTTTTTAAAAAATTTTGGTGGAAGTTTCCAAGAGAAAGAGTGGATATGGACAGACTGAAAAATGAGGGTTACTGAATTGCATGATGACAAACTCACAGAGAATCAACAAAGGACATACATTTTGCAAAGCAAAAAAAAAGATAGAAAACAAAAAAGACAACAGAAAAAGAAAGGAATGCAAGTGTTCTTTTCATCTAGAAATAAGGTTCAAAAGAAGGGAGCCATGGTGGTGTTACTCTCTATGGAGTAGGAAAGCCCAGGGAATACCTTGTTCAATTTAGAAGGTGTCTTAATTTGCTACTATTGCTATGAAAAAAAACACTTATGAAAAGCAACTTATGGAGGATAAGATAGACTTCATGGTATACTTCTAGTTAGCAGTTAACTACTGAGAAATATCAGGGACCACACTGAAATAGGGCAGGAAACTAAAGGTAAGAACTGAAACACAGCTGTGTAGGAGTGCTGCCTCCGTCCTGTACATAATATCTCTCTTTATTTCAATAATAGTTCAAGGATGGCATCTTCCTAGAGATCTCAGCCATACAAATTTCACTGTTAATCAAGACAGCATCACATAGTCTTCCCAATCTGGTAGAGGCATTTTTTTCAAATAAGATCCCTCTTCTCACCACTTTCTTCTCTTAGTAATTTTTCTATTGCTTTAATAAAACAGCAAGACTAAAACAACTTATAGAAGTAAATATTTATTTGGGACTTAAATATCCAGAGAGTAGAGACCTTTAAAGTCATGACAGAGTAGCATAGCTGCAGGAAGGTAGGACAACCAACAGGAAGCAGTGACCTGGTGGCCCTCAGCTGAGGCAGCAAAAATGAAGCACAAGAGTACATTACAAATAGCACCAGGCTTCTGTAACCTTAAATTCTAAACAATGACATACTTTCACCTAGGAAGCCAAGCCACTTAAACTGCCCAAAGATTGTATCATATATTGATGCCTGAAATTAGACAGTCTTCCCATTCATACCATCAAAACAAAACTCCACTTCCTCCAACACCCCACAAAGAATCACCAATTCAAGAAACCTTTGAAGTCATTAATTTTTTTATTCTGATATTCTGACAGCATATCCGTTCTGAAATATTACATTGCTTTATAGTTACCCCATTCTTTGCAATATGTTTGAATGTTGCACAAAGCTTTGTGTCTCCATTTCAGAGAGAGACTTCATTTCACAACTTTGTACCTGCTTCAACTAATGTTATTTTCCTCACCATTTTGGATTTCAATTTTTTATTGATTTCAATTTGGTAATCTATGTGAAATGACATAGGATCTTATTTTTGCAATGTGATGTTACAGATATCTATTATACAAATCAAGATTGACTACTATGTCGATATATTTGGAGATGAGCAGCATATCATTTGTGACCATAATAAGATTTCAGATGACAAAAAGATGTCAGTAAATACTGCTTACCAGTTACAAAAAAAACAAAAACAAAAACAAAAACAACAACAATAGATTGCCACAGTGGGATACGAGAAAAGCTAATACTATATAATTAAAGATTTCATCTGCTCCTCCTCATCTAGAAGTTCCTACACGTCAAGAGAGGTTTCATTCATTATCAAATGGAAGTAAGGATGACATCATTCTCTGATTTCATAAATTTGTAAATATCAGAGTAGCATTAGAGCATATCATGATATTAAAGCATTGGAAATTTTTTTAAACAACTCTTGTATACAATTATATAAATATATACATAGGTATACATATAGACACACATATGTACATACTTGCACAATTGTATATATGACAGAGGAATTTTTTTAGAACATGTAAGGATTCCAGGATAGTACCTGCTACATTTCTTTCCTTTCCTCCCATGGTTCATAAGTCATATATGATATCTTTGATATGAAATTATTTTTAAAATTTTTTATTTAAATCAATTATTTGATTTAAAATCCATTAAACCTACTATTAGCTTAAACTATGTGCCAACAAGGTGTGCTATTCTTGTACAAAAACAATGATGCTTGAGAGATAAACTTGCAAAATGCTTAGCATATGATATAAATATTAAGTTGTAATGGATCCACTACAACACGTACATGAAGAATCTTAACAGGCAATACCATTCAAAATCAGATACAGCATTAACTCAAGTAATCCTTTGTGCAGAGTTCAGAAAATATACTGAAAATCTAGTCTTATCTAAAGTGGGGTGAATCTATAACCGAGAATGCCTGTTTAATAATGACGTTTTTATGTTTCCTTTAGCAGGGGACAGCAAAACAACTTCAACATCTTACTTTCCCCAATAGAAACTTCCATATGACTGAAGAAGCTGCCAGTCGTTCTATTTCAATGTTCTCTTCTACTTCCCTTTTAACCTTAGCAGAAGAGATTATTACAAGAAACAACTTCAGCTTTCTATGTAACTAAATTGTTACAAATGGTTTCACTCACTGTATTTTTGTTATGTATTACATACTCTTATCTATTATAATAAATGGTATAAATTATGTTATTGCTTAGACTCCAATGTATCTGATGTATGATTCTTCATAGTCTTTGGAAATGGCATTTTCAGTATTCTCCTCCACCTCTGTTACTTAGAAATCTGTATTCATGTGACAGATTCACTATAATCACTTTATTATTTTTTCTTCCAAACTACAATAAAATGGTATTCTAAGTACTGTTCAATAAATGAAAGTTGGGAATTTATCTGACCAAATTCTTCCAGATTCTTACCATAAAACACTCCCCAAAGCTAAGAGTCAACTATTTAGTAGTACAATAAAATCAGACTTGCTCCTGTGCATTGTAGCAACACTTTGTAGAAAGCAATAATATTTTTCTATTTCTGTAAAAAGGAACTCTAGAAAATAATTTACATTAGGAAAAATAGCTCATTATTTAAGGGCTCGAGATATTATCATACAGCAGTTCTGATGTCATGAGTTTGTCCCTAGTGAACTCATTTGCCTAGTTGAAAAACAGAGGATGATGAATATTCATATTCAATAAGCTTCCTTTAAACTTGCCAGGAAGCATGAAAGGAATAGTAGATCCCATTTATATTTAGTTTGTCCATATCAGTTAGTTAAACATATATTGAATTAATGACATGAAATACACCCTCAGAGTCATGCCCAGAATCCTTTGTCAGAGATAGTTTTAAATAAAATTCCATTAATAATCAGCATTAATCATCACGCATAATAAAATTAGAGGGGTATACAACTTTAAGAATAAATGAATGTTCAAAGTCCTTAGTGATCAGAGAAAGGCAAATCCAAATATCCCTGAGATTCCACCTTACACCAATTAGAATGGCTAAGCTCAAAATCTCAGCTGACTACAAATGTTGGCAAGGATGTGCAGAAAGAGAAACACTCCTCCATTGCTGGTGGGATGGCAAAGTGGTACAACCATTCTGGCAATCATTCTGGAGATTCCTCAGAAAAATGGAAATAGATCTACCTGAAGACCCGGCAATATCACTCTTGGGGAATATACTCAAAAGATGCTCCACTACTGCTGAGGGGTATGTGTTCCCCTTTTCTCACAGCAGCCTCATTATGACAGCCAGAAGCTAGAAACAACCAAGATGTCCCCGAATAGGAGAATGGAAACAGAATAGGTGGTTCATTTACACAATGGGATATTACTCTGCTATTAAGCACAGGGATACCTGGATTTTGCAGGCAAATGGGTAGAATTAGAAAATGTCCTGAGTGTGGTAATTCAGACACAGAAGGACATACATGGACTGTACTTACTGATAAGTGGATATTTGCCAAAAATGTTCATAATACCCAAGATACAGTCCACAGAACTCAAAAAATGTCAACCAGCTGAAGTGTACAAGTGAGGACACCTCAGTTCCTCTTGGGAGGGAGGAGAAAGCAATCACAAGTGGGGACAATGGGGCAGAGCTGAGAGGGAAAGTGGACAGGGGTGGGAGGAGTCAGGGGAGAGGGGAACCTGATCTGGCATTGGGAGAGGGAAAAGGACTGAAGAGCTGAGGGCAAGCAGAAAGAATGGAAACAGGAAAACTTGGGAGACAGGAGGTTGGGAGGATCCTCCAGGATGCATTAGAGATCTGGGAAGTGAAAGAGTCTCAGGACTCAAAAGGACTGACATTAAACAAAATGCCCAACAGTAGGGAGAGGGAACATATAGAGCCCATCTCCAACAGGAGGAAAGACAGAGCATCAAATGAGGAAGAGGGGGTTTGGCATCCCACAGTCACAACTCTGACCCATAATTGTTCTTGTCTGAAAGAACTACAGGGTTGGAAATGGAGAGGAGCCTGAGGAAAAGAAGGTCCTGGGATAGGCCCAAAGTGGTGTCTAGCTCAAGGGGAAGTCCTAAGGTCTGACACTATTACTGATGCTATAGAGAGTTCACAGTAAGCAACCTATCATTACTGCCCTATGAAAAATCCAACAAGCACCTGAAAGTGTCAGATACAGATTATTTGCACCTAATTAATGGACAGAAGCAGCTGACCCCTGTTGTTGAATTAGGGAAGGCTGAATGCAGCTAAGGAGGGAGACTCTGCAGGAGGCCCAGAATTCTTAATCAATCTGGGCCTTTAAGATCTCTCAAACATTGGCCCATCAAACAGGCAGCACACTCCAGCTGTTATGAGGCCCCCAACATACATACAATAGAGAACTGCTTGGCCTGCGTTCATTTAGCGATGATGCACCTAACCCTCAAGAGATAGGAGGCCCTAGGGCATTTAGAGGTCAGGTGGGGTGAGGGATGAAGACATCCGCGTGGAGACAGAAGGGGATGGAGGAGGTATGGGATGTGGAAAAGTCTGAGAGTGGACTGGATCTGGGGGATAAAATATGGAATGTAAAAAAAATACATATTTTAAAATATTATTTAGAAATCTACAGAAAGGAATGAAGCTGGTCCAGTAAATCAGTGAGATAAATTTTCAAGTCTATGGCCTCACTAGCTCCATAAATCTGACAAATTTCTATCCCCAGCCATGATGTCGATCCTGTTGAGGGAATCCCTTCCTGTTGTTAAAGTATTTCACAAGACTTTCCACAAAATAACAATGTTTGAGGTAGCCCTTGGCTTTCTCTCAGGATTGAGGATTGAGTGCTTGTTGCCAAAGAAATCTTACAGGGATGTCTCTGAATTCAACTGATTCTAGAGGGTTATGACTTAGAAGCCTCTACCTTGAAGATGAGTTTCTATGGCACATAAGGCAGTAGGCATTACACATTCATCGTAAATATACAGAAGATCCTTGTAGATCCATGTAGGCCTTGTGATTCCTGCTTCAGTTTCTGTGAGTTACTTGAGTTTTGTTCATTTATTTTAGATGGCTTTGCTCTTCTGGTCTTCTACCCCATATGGTTTCCTCATACCCAGAGTAGAAATCTCTATTGCAGAATTTGAACATTACAAATATTCATTACTTTTTAGAATATATTCAAAGTATATATTGATGAATTTTGTAATACAGGAACTGACAGATTGATATAAATGACCGAAGGGTTCTTTGATGTAAGGTTTCAGCATTTCAGTCAGTTAATGGTGATTGTGAATACAGATTTTTTCTCTATATTCAAATATCAGTCTACTTACTCCTTTAGTAGAAGCACTTAACTAAAAAAATGAAGAAAAACATTTAGTCTTTAAATATTATTTCTCTATCAGCAATCCCTGACATTAAGCTGTATTACAGAAAAATAGTAATTAAAAATTGCATGGTATTAGTACAGAAACAGGCAGGTAGATCAATAAAAACAGAATTGAAGACCGAGAAATTAACCCACACACCTATGTTTACTTGATTTTTGACAAAGGTGCTACAACCATCCAGTGGATAAAAGACAGCAATTTCAACAAATAGTGCTGGTTCAACTGGTGATTAGCATGAAGAAGAATGTGAAGAGATTCATTCTTATCTCTGTGTACAAAGTTCAAGTCCAAGTACATCAAGGACCTCCACATAAAACCAGATATAGTGAATGTAATAGAAGAGAAAGTGAAGAAGTCTTGAACACGTGGGCACAGGGATAGCTTCCTGAAAAGAACACTAATAGCTTATGCTCTAAGATCAAGAATTGACAAATGGGACCACATACAATTGCAAACCTTCTGTAAGGCAAACACTATTTAAAAAAAAAAACTTTTTTATTCATTCTTTTGTGAGTTTCACATCATGCACCCCAGTTCACTCATCCCCTCATCCTCTGGTACGTGCCCCTGACTGTGCAATCTATAAACACACACACAAACAGACAAACAAAAAGCTGAGGAGCCTCTTTTTATCAAGGAGTTAGGGATTTAGATATTTAGATATTGCAACATATCAATGCCCAATGATTGTTTGTTTATTCCAATTATTTTGTTGATGTTACTTGTGGTGGTAATATGTGTGTGTGAACATGTGCCTGTGTGTGTGTGTGTGTGTGTGTGTGTGTGTGTGTGTGTGAGTGTTTCCCTTCTTTTTGCTTTGCTATTGTAAGACTGATTATTTAATATGTTTTCTTGGGTTTAGATAACTACCTTGAGAGGTATTATTTAAAGCTTGCTCTATCATGGTAGATCTTTCTTTTCTCCATTTATGCTAATCAAAATTTTGCTGGGCTGCAACTGTGGTCTTTTGTAGTTTATAGCACATTTTTGGAAGCCTTTCTGATTTAAAGAAGCCAGATATTATTCTATACATCTGCTTTTATATGTTAATTGTACTTTTTCCTTTATATCTTTTATTAGTCTTCCATTTTCTATATGTTTTATTATCTTTATTATTAAGTGACAAAAGAACTTTCTTTTCTGGTCCAATATACTTAGTGTTCTGTATGCTTCTTAGACATTTATAAACATCTCCTTAGTTAAGCTAGGAAAATTTTCTTCTATGATTTTGTTGAAAATATTTTCTGTACCTATGAGCTGCAATTCTTCCTCAATCTCTATTCCTCTTATTTGTAGGTTTGGTCTTTGTGCAGTGTAACAGTTTTCCTGAGGATCTTTTCTTTATGATATAACATTTCCTTTGAATGAAATATAATTTGCTTCTATGATATTTTTAAAATCTAAGATTCTCTTTTCCATCTCTTGTATTGCTCATATTCATATCATATTGCCTCTAGGTTTGCAGTCCTAAAATTTTCATTTCGAAAATTGCCCCCAGTTCGTGATTTATTTCTTCTATTTTTATTTGTATGTCTTGAAGAGTTTTATTTCCTTCAGCTGTTTTTGATTTCATTTGTTTGTATTTTTATATCCAACCAACAAATTGGGAAAAGATTTTCACCAACCCCACATCTGACAGAGGGCTAATATCCAATATATACAAAGAACTCAAGAAGTTAGACCCCAAAGAACAAAATAATCCTATCAAAAAACGGGGTACAGAGTTAAACAAAAAATTCACCAGAAGAAATTCGGATGGCAGAGAAGCACCTTAAGAGATGTTCAACATCATTAGTCATCAGGGAAATGTAAATCAAAACCCTGAGATTCCACCTCACACCAGTCAAAATGGCTAAGATTAAAAACTCAAGAGACAACAGGTGCTGGCAAGGATGTGGAGAAAGAGGAACACTCCTCTACTGTTGGTGGATTGCAAGATGGTACAACCGCTCTGGAAATCAGTCTGGCAGTTTCTCAGAAAATTGGGCATGACACTTCCAGAGGACCCTGTCATACCACTTCTGGGTATATACCCAGCGGATTCCCCTGCATACAATAAAGACACATGCTCCACTATGTTCATAGCCATAGCAGCCTTATTTATAATAGCCAGAAGTTGGAAGGAGCCCAGATGTCCCTCAAAGGAGGAATGGATACAGAAATTGTGGTATATTTATACAATGGAATACTATTCAGAACTTAAAAATAATGAATTCATGCAATTTGTAGGCAAATGGTTGGATCTGGAAAATATCATACTAAGTGAGTTAACCCAATCACAAAAGAATACACATGAAATGCAATCACTGATAAGTAGATACTAATGAGCCCAAAAGCTCTGAATACTCAAGGCACAATTAACATATCAAAAGATTCCCAAGAAGAAGTAAGGAAAGGATCCTGGTCCTGAAAAGACTGGATCCAGTTTTGTAGGAGAGTATCAGCACAGAGAAATGGGTGGGGGGTGATTGGGGAATGGGCAGAGGGAAGAGGACTTATAGGACATATGGTGAGGGAGGAACTGGGAAAGGGGAAAGCCTTTGGAATGTAAACAAAAATATAGAAAATAAAAAATATATCAAAAAAGAAAATATCTAATAAACATGTAAAAAATAAAAAAAAATTAAGACTCTAAAAAAAAAAAGAATTGCTGAGAGGATTACAATGGCTATTTCAGTGTTAGGTTTGTTCAATTGAACCTATGCCCCTTACTTTGCTCTTGACCTGTCATACATGTGGACTAAAAAGCCATTAGTAGTAAAGATGGAGAACTATGTTCATTTTATGTATTATTTCCAAACTATGTTTTCAAATGACACTAAAAATACTTTTTGATCTTTAGGAAACTTGAGGCTTCTTCCATTATGGTCTTTTATTCTTCTCTACCTGTGTCCCTCTCACAATTTCTCTTACTATTTCAATGAAAATTTCTTCTTAAATGGTTTCAAAAGTCTACCCAGTAAATGATGCAGTAAACATTTAACACTTAGCCCCTCTCAGTTAGGTTCACACAGAACATAGCCAGCAAAAGTGAATTGTACTTGCTCTCCTGATCTCCACTCTCTACCTCTAGGCTTACTGTTCACTCCTGAAGAGTCTTGCTGGAACCCAAGAGCTTCCAGCTGCTCTGTGGAGACCTGCAGGGCTGAAAGACTAAACATTTTGGAACCCTGCCCCACCAATCCATTGCTAGTAGGCTCCACCAGAGGCAGAGCTAGCAGACTGGAGTACCCTGAACTCCATTGTCTGGCCTGGGATTTGCCCTCACTTGCAGAGAAGTCCTTCTCTCATCATGATCATACAGCCAATACCAGAGAAAACCAGTCACCTAAAGGACAGGATAGGAACAAAGTCATCAAGACCAAGGGCAATATAGTACCACCCAAGCCCAGCTGTCCAGCTACAGCAAACCCTAGATATCTTAATGATACAGGAACACAACAAGATGATCTTAAATTCAATCTTATATATGATAGAGACTTTTAATGAGGAAATGAGTAAATCCCTTAAAGAAATAAATGAATGTACAATCAAACAGATAAAGAATATAAATAAAACTCTAAGACATGAAAGGGGAAACAGTAGCAACAAAAAGAACACAAACTGGGGCAATCCTAGAAATGAAAAATCTAGGAAAGAGAATAGGAACTATGGATGCAAGCATCACCAACAGAGTATCAAAGACAGAAGTGAAACTCTCAGGCATAGAAGATATTATAGAAGAAATAAGTACATAGTGAAAGAAAAATACAAATTCTAAAAAGTTCAGGACATAAAAAATCTAGGAAATTCGGGAAAGTATGAAAAGATCAAACCTAAGAACAATAGGCATAGAAGAAGAAGATTCCCAGCAAACAGGCCCTAAGAACCTCTTAAACAAAACCATCAAAGAAATTTTCTCCAACCTAAAGAACAGGATGCCTATAAATGTACAAAAAGCTTATGGAACACCAAATCTGTTAGACAATAAAAGAAAATCCTCCCACCACATTATAACCAAACACTAATATTTACAGAATAAAGAATGACCATTAATAGTTGTAAGGGAAAAAAACACCAAGAACATATAATGGCAGACCTATGAGAATTGTGCTCCAGTTCTCAAGTGAGACTATAAAAACTAGAAGGTCCTGGGCTGATGTTTTTCAGACCTTAAAAGACTAGCGATATCAGCCAATACTATAATACCCAACAACTCTTTCAATCACCATAGGTGTAGAAACTAAGATACTCCATCACAAAAGAAAATTTAAATAATGCCTTTCCATTAACCCAGACCTACAGATGATACTAGTAGGAAAACTCCAACCAAAGGAGGTTAACTACACTCAAGAAATCTATGGCCAATTGATCTTCGACAAAGGAGCTGAAAACATCCAGTGGAAAAAAGATAGCCTTTTCAACAGATGGTGCTGGCTCAACTGGAGGTCAACATGCAGAAGAATGAGAATTGATCCACTCTTATCTCCTTGCACTAAGCTCAACTCCAAGTGGATCAAAGACCTCCACATAAAACCAGACACACTAAAACTAATAGAAAAGAAACTGGGGAAGACCCTTGAGGACATTGGCTCAGGGGAAAAATTCCTGAACAGAATACCAATTGCTTATGCTCTAAGAGCAAGAATAGACAAATGGGACCTCATAAAACTACAAAGTTTCTGTAAGGCAAAAGACACTGTCAAAAGGATAAATCGGCAACCAACAAATTGGGAAAAAATCTTCACCAACCCCACATCCGACAGAGGGCTAATCTCCAATGTATACAAAGAACTCAAGAGGTTAGACCCCAGAAAACCAAATAACCCTATCCAAAAATGGGGTACAGAGCTAAACAGAGACTTTTCACCTGAAGAAATTCGGATGGCTGAGAAACACCTTAAAAAATGTTCAACATCACTAGTCATTAGGGAAATGCAAATTAAAACAACCCTGAGATTTCACCTCACACCAGTCAGAATGGCTAAGATTAAAAACTCAGAAGACAGCAGGTGTTGGCGAGGATGTGGAGAAAGAGGAACACTCCTCCACTGCTGGTGGGAATGCAAGCTGGTACAACCACTCTGGAAATCAGTATGGCAGTTCCTCAGAAAACTGGGCATGATACTTCCGGAGGACCCAGCCATACCACTCCTGGGAATATACCCAGAAGATTCACCAGCATGCAATAAGGATACATGCTCCACTATGTTCATAGCAGCCTTATATATAATAGCCAGAAGCTGGAAAGAACCCAGATGTCCCTCAACAGAGGAATGGATACAAAAAATGTGGTATATATACACAATGGAGTACTATTCAGCCATTAGAAACAATGAATTCATGAAATTCTTAGAGAAATGGATGGAGCTGGAGAATGTCATACTAAGTGAGGTGACCCAGTCTCAAAAGAATACCCATGGTATACAGTCACTGATAAGTGGATATTAGCCTAGAAGCTTGGAACACCAAAGACACAAATCACATATCAAGTGATGTCTCACAAGAAGAAAGGAGTGGACACTGGTGCTAGAATGGACCAAAACATCATTGTGGGAGAGTACAAGAACAGTAAAGTGGGAGGGGGTGGATGCGGGAGCAGGGGGAGGGAAAAGGACATGTAGGACCTTTGGGGGTGGGGAACCAGAAAAAGGGAAATGAATTGTAAATATAGAATATATACAATAAAAAAAATCAAAAAAAAAAAGAAAACAAGGACAACTACATTCATAAACATTACTAAAACTTAAATAACACATTGAACTATACACATTAATAGAGAGACTTCATCATTCCATTCACACTAACTTACAGGCCATTGAGACAGAAACTAAACAAAGAAATATTGAAACTAATATAGTTTATTCTTCAAATGTACATAACAGAAGTCTAAAGCACATTTTACCCAAACCCAAAAGAATATACCTTCTTCTCAGCACATCACAGAACCTTCTCCAAAATCGATCATATCATCAGCCACAAAATAAGACTTAACAGATACAAGAAGACTGGAGTAACCCCTTGTATCTTATCAGGTTACCATGGATTAAATCTGGACTTCAACAACAGTAGGAACAACAGAAAGTCTATGTATTCAAGGAAACTGAACAATTCCCTATTCAATGATTATTGAGTCAGGGAAGAAATAAAGAAAGAAAATATTTCTAGAATTTAATGAAAATGAGGCCACAACAAACCCAAACTCACGGGACTTTTATCAAACCATGCTCAGAGGAAATTTCATAAAATTGTCTTCATAATGATATTGGAAAGTTCTTTTTTTTAATTTTTTCAATTTTACTTTTTTATCTTTTTTTCCTTACTTTTATTTTTAACATTCCATTCATTGTTCCCTTCCCAGTCTGCCCTCCCACATTTCTTCACCCCATTCCTCCTCCCTTCCTGTGTTCAAAAGGATGTCCTGCACCAAGGCCTCCCCACTCCTGTATCCTTAATTTTAAGAACTATTTTTTTTCTTTTTTTTAAATTTCTTTTCTTTTTTTATTGTATATATTCTATATTTACAATTCATTTCCCTTTTTCTGGTTCCCCACCCCCAAAGGTCCCACATGTTCTTTTCCCTCCCCCTCCTCCCTCATCCACCCCCTCCCACCTTACGGTTCTTGTACTCTCCCACAATGATGTTTTGGTCCATTCTAGCACCAGTGTCCACTCCTTTCTTCTTGTGGGACATCACTTGATATGTGATTTGTGTCTTTGGTGTTCCAAGCTTCTAGGCTAATATCCACTTATCAGTGACTGTATACCATGGGTATTCTTTTGAGACTGGGTCACCTCACTTAGTATGACGTTCTCCAGCTCCATCCATTTCTCTAAGGAGAAATGGAAAGTTCTTATACCAATGAATTACAAGTACACCTTAAAGCTCTAGGGAAAGAGCAAACAAACAAACAGAAAACAAACAAAAAAGCAAACATATACAAGAGGAGTAGAAGACAGGAAATAATCAAACTCAAGTCTGAAATCAAACTATTAGAAACAAAAAGAACAATACAAAAAAAGCATTGAAAACAAAAGTTGTTTTCTTAAGAAAATCAACAAGAGAGACAAATCCTTAGCAAACTATCTAAAAGGCAGAGACACAGTATACATATTAACAAAATCAGAAATGAAACGAAGACATAGCAATGGACACTGAGGAAATTTAAAGAATCATTAGGTCTTATTTCTAAGACTGTTTTCCATAAAATTGAAAAATCTAAATGAATTGAGTGATTTTCTAGACAGATACCAATTTCCAAAGTTAAATTTAGATCAGATAAAATACCTATTGCCCCTAAGGAAAGAGAATTAGTCATTAAAAGTCTCCCCTTTCTAAAAACCCCAGCCCAATGGTTTTAGCACAGAATTATACCAGACTTTGAAAGAAAAGCTTATGCCAGTACTCATGAAACTACTCCACAAAATAGGAGCAGAAGAAACATTGGTGAACTCATTCTATGAGGCCACATTCAACCTGATACAAAACCAGGTAAAGACTCAATAAAGAAATAGAATATGAGACCAGTTTCCCTCATGAATATTGACATGAAAATACTCAATCAAATACTCACAAACCAAATCTAAGAACACATCAAAGACATCATCCACCATGATCAAGTAGGAGTCATGCTAGGGAATCAAAGGGGATTCAATATATAAAAATCTATCAATGTAATCTACCACATAAACAAAAGAAAAAAACTACACATTCTTCTCATTAGATAAAGTGATTCACAAAATCCAACACTTCTTCATATTAAAACTCTTAGAGAGATCGGGATAAAAGGTACATACCTAAACACAATAAAGTCAATATTCATCAAATAGAATGGAGAGAAACTTAAAGGAGTTCCACTAAACACTGAAACTGGGGACAAGACAAGGCTGCCCATTATGCCCTATCTCTTCACTATAGCACTTGAAGTAGTAGATAGAGCAATGGGACAGCCAAAGGAAATCAAGGGGCTATAATGTGTATCTGTGACAGATGATGAATGTTTTGCCAGATAATTACTCCTAATGGCTATACATATAAACATTCTCTGTTGTAAACATTCAAGTTATGATTTGAATTTATGTGAAAACTTGTGATGAACCTTTTGCCATGTATTCTGAAAGATGTGTAAGTGCTAAGGACAAAGAGGTCACTCTCATGCACTTGTTCTCTGTGTCTGATTTTCTTAGCATTATTTTTCTTCTCCTTCTCTTCTTGTCACTCCTTATCCTGCTGATTATTCTGCTATATCCACTTTACTTAAAGAGCTTTCATAGGAAACCATTTCAACATAGAAATAAATGCTAAATTCACTTTTTAAAGTTTCTCTTTTTCTTCCTGCGACTTCAACTAGCAGGCTAAAAGAGCTGCTGACTTCCTGTGGAGTTAGAAGAAAGGCTACTTTACTTAGTCTCTTGGTGTTTGGGGATGATATGCTAAATGCCAGAGACTGCAGTATCTAGCTTCAGAGGAATACAGAAGGCAGGTCAGCTACAGTAGCAAGGTAACTTAGACTTAGACAAGAAAACTTTTTTTAAGGTGTTAAATACTCTTTATTTGATATCATACATAAACCACAGCCTTTCAGTGGTAAAAGGCAGCATCTTTGATGTAGGGATTTCTAATTAAAACAGCATTGTCAAGAATAGACAGTTGCCTCCTGGTGTTTCACATTGCCTGTAAGAGGGCAGTGGATACAGACTGAGACACAGATGAGTCTTCTTGTTTCTGAGACATTGATAGAATTTTCCCAATGTTTAAACATATTCATATGCCCAGTTATATAAATCTAAGTATAAAACCATTTAATAAGTTTGAAGCAACACCCCCAAATTTATGGAAAGTAAAAACAATACTAAGTCCAGTCTTATCTTGAGAAAGGGAGAGCAGTGGTAGCATGGATACAACTGGAATTGTTGCTTTTAAAAAGATTAGACTCATCTTACCACAAGTCAGTTTTACTTAAATCAGGACTGTCCAACAAAAACATTGATAGACATTCATGATCTAAATTGGCTGTATGAATTAAATTATGGCATACATTAAAAACCATGAATATTTGTTTTGTAATAAATAAGGCAGTGGAATTACTCATTAGTAGCCTTTTTAAGGCATGCTTTTAGGTCTGCCTTTTCTCCCTTCTTCTTGATTCCATTGAAGATCTTTTCTGTTCCAGGGATATACTTTTTGGGAGTCTCCAAATCCTCCCTCAAGGCATCCTCTCCCACGTGCTGCCTTTCTTCTTGTTGGCATCTGTGGAGACCAAGGAGATCTGGTCCAGTCTTATGCTTGCTTCCCTTTCCCACAGCATGGCACTTGGCACACTTCTGAACAAAAACCTTCTTACCCTTTTTCAACATCATCCATTTTTAGTTCCCTCTGGGCTGGTCAACAGCACAAACGTTAAGACTCAAAGACAGACATCCGTCCTGCTCTTTAGCCCAAGGACATTCCAGCGTGAACCTATGTGTGGTGCAACCACACTTGTCAAGTAAACTTTTCATAATTATGAAACAACCCTAAATATCTCATCAGAAAATATCTTCCCTTCTGCTGAAGCCCTTCCCCTTTGCTGCCTCAAAGGAAACCAACAACCCTGCCACAATTAAAAACCATTATTTGCTGTTTTAATTTTTCTGGCAGTATGCATCATAGGCATATTCTGCCTTGCTCTTCATTATTGATGGGTTCACAGCTGGTAAAGACTTTTGATTTATGCCTCAGTAGCCAACATTGCAACTTATGGTAGTAAAAAAGCTATCTGACAAGGCCTAGTATTTAAACAAAGAAACAAACAAACAAAAATATATGTTGTTATTTAGCAGACTTCGTTCAACCCAAGGTTTTTATATATATATGAATATATATATGAAATGTGTAGACACATTATTTATATTATATATTTTATTTATGTATTATATATTTTTATTTATTTTTGATATATATTTTATTATACATATTATACTATCTATATCATCTATATCTATATCTATATCTATATCTACATCTATATATCTATATCATGTATATCATCTATATCATCAATATCATCAATGTCTATATCTAATCATTCTTGGGTAAATCTGGCATGCAGATTTTGTGTATCGCAGACCTTAAGCATATGTAGCATTTAAGTTTTAGCTTGAATACACTTTAATACTTACGAAATTTCAAAAACTAAGTCTTCCTTATGAAAATATTTCTGAAAGACATTAGACACATTCATTCCATGTGGATTTCAGCAAGAGAAACCTCATCTAAGCCCAATGAAAACTATGTAATCTAGCCAGGCTCTGAGGCTCCCAGGAGGAGTTATCTCCCTTGGGTTTGATAATGAACTGCACTAAGTTCATTATCCATATCTGAATATTTCCTGTAGGTAAGAAACACGTGGGAAAAAAACGAACACAAAAACTGGAACACAGAATACGCAAATGTTGTCTGCATTTGCTACTTCTGACGAGGACAAAACAAAATTCTGATATGAAAGATTGATTTTATAACCATAGGAAGTTTAAAGAAATTCATGCATTTTCTGAGAAAATGTTCACATGTTCAATAGCCCTAAGCAACTTTCAATATTAACTGCCCCTGTTTGAGATGACTAATCAAATAATGTCTGAAGAGGAAACTTTTGGATACAATCTGCTTTGTATCTAACTTGTATCTTTGTAACTTTGTATCTTCTAATTTGAAGTTCCTAGTACTCAAAAAATCTATATTCTCATAATAACAAAAATGAATTTTATTTTCAAAATATTACATTTTTCAAATTGGATTGAACAAATTGACTTTTTCATTAGAATTAAGTCTTAGAAATCTTACAACAAAATCATATAGTAGATTTACATATATTATACACACAGACACACACATGTCCGTGTACATACATGCACACACATTTCCATTGCAAGGACACAACAACACACACACACACACACACACACACACACACACTTCCATTTAAAGGTCTTCTATGAAAATTAGCCTTCAAATAAGATCCCCTTTAGATATTAACATACAAATGATACCTAGAACCATCTATGATCCAGTTAGTATAGGACAAATCATGTAAGACCTTATTATGGACATCATTTCCTGTTTGATCTCTGGATTGATCATCTCTGTACAAAAGTATGTAGCAATAATCTATCATGCTATTATTGGGACATGCTCTAAAAATAAAGACAAATAAAAATAAAGAACAAATAAATTATAAACAGCTGATTTCAAGCAAATATGCTGATTATTTATATATAGTTCTACATTTTATAAGTGTACGATTTTCAAATATATTAATCAGACCATCTTAAAAACTAAATGTATTCAGGAACTGCACTAAATCCAAACTGAAATAAAGAGAATCTATTGAATGGAGTTATATCACTGAGTTGTTATAAAAGATATAGTCGACAGAATTGGGTGTTTTGGTCCTTCTTAGAAGGGGAAACAAAATACCCACGGGAGCTAAAACCAAGACAAAGTGTGGAGCAGAGACCGAAGGAAAGACCATCCAAAGACTGCCTCACCTGGAAATCCATCCCATATTCAGTCACCAAACACAGACACTATTGTTGATGTCAACAGTGTATGCTGACAGGAGCCTGATACCGCTGTCTCCACAAATACAGAGGGGCATGCTCTCAGCCAACCACTGGACTGAGCACAGAGTCCCCAATGGAGCAGTTAGCTAAAGGACTGAAGGAGCTAAAGGGGTTTGCAACCTCACAGGAAGAACAACAATATCAACCAACCAGACCCCACAGAGCTCCCAGGGACTAAGCCACCAACCAAAGAGTACACGTGGAGGGACCCATGGCTTATGTAGCAGAGGATGGCCTTGTAGGGCGTCAATGGAAGGAGAGGCCCTTAGTCCTGTGAAGGCTTGATGCCCCACTGTAGGGGAATGCCAGAGCAGGGAGGTGGTAGTGGGTGGGTGGATGGGTGGAAGATCTCCCTTAGAAGCAGGGAGAGGGGGGACAGTATAGAGGGCTCCTGGGAGTGGGGATTGGGGAAAGGGGATAACATTTGAAATGTAAATAAAGAAAATGGCCAATAAAAAATGACAACATGAGTCCAGTCTATAAGTATGACTTACCTCCTGGTAATGATGGTTGAATTAGACATATCTTTGCTGTATCCTAACAGGTTTGTGGGTCTGAAGGTTTTGACTCAGCTGCTCTTCTATGATCACTACTTTGAGAAAAGTACTTTTCACTTGACAAAAATACCCTATTTTCTAAGAAATAAAAGAAGTTTATTTCTAAGAAATAAACTTCTTTTATTATCTTAAGCAATTCTTAATTTCTAACACCTAAATTTTTTTCTGTTGGGGAAATTCTATCATCATCATCATCATCATCATCATCATCATTTATTCTTTTTGGCAGTCCAGTCATTATCCCCTTCCTGGCCTTCCCTCTTACTGTTTCTCATTACATACCTCCTCCCCTAACTTAAAGAGGATGTCCTGAAATCCCTCATTCCACCAGACCTCCCCATTCCCTGGAGTCTCAAGTGTCTGAAGGATTAGGTGCATCTTCTCTCACTGAGGTCAGACCAGGCAGCCGTCTTCGTCTTCGGTATTTGTGGCAGGGCCTCATATCAGCTGATGTATGCTGCCTGGTTGTTGGCTAAGTGTCTGAGAGACTGAGGGTCCAGGTCATTTGACATTACTGGTCTTTCTGTAGGGTCACCATCTCCTCAGCTTCTTCCAGCTTTTCCCTAATTCAATCAGAGGGGGGCCTGGTTTCTGTCCATTGATTGGGGGTAAATATCTGCATCTGACTCTTTCAGCTGCTTGTTGGGCCTCTCAGAGGGCAGTCGTGCTAGGCTCCTGTCTGTAAGCACACCACAGCATTAGTAGTAGTGTGAGGCCTTGGTGCCTCCCCTTGAGCTGGATCCTGATTTGGGCCTGTCACTGGACCTTCTTTCCCTGAGGCTCTTTTCCATTTTGTCCCCGCAGTACTTTCAGACAGGAACAATTCTGGTGCAAAGTTGTTGACTGTGGAATGGCAACTCCATCCCTCCACTTGGTGCTCTGTCTTTCTACTGGAGGTGTCTCTCTACAAGTTGTGACCCTCCACTGTAGGTCATTTCATTTAAGGTCCCTCCCTTTGAATCCTGAGAGTCTCTCACTGCCCAGGCCTCTGATATATTCTAGAGGGTCCCCTGACCTCCTACCTCCCAAGGTTGCCTGTTTCCATTCTCTCTGCTGACTTCAGAACTTCAGTATTGTCCCTAAAACCTGATTATGTTCCCCTTTTCCTCTACCTGTTTCCCACTACCACCCAGGCCCCGACCTCCCTCTGCCCCTCATGATAACTCTATTTTCCCTCCCAAGTGGGATTGAGGCATCCTCACTTGGGACCTTCAGCTTGTTAACCTTCTTGATTTTGGTGGAATGTAACCTGGGTATTCTGTACATTTTTGGGTTATATCTACTTATTAGTGAGTAGATACCATGTATGTCCTTTTGGGTCTTGAGTTATCACACTCAGGATGACATTTTCTAGTTTAAACCATTTGCCTGCAAAACTCAGGATTGTCTTCATTCTTAATAGCTGAATAGTATTCCATTGTGTAAATGGACCACATTTTCTATATCCATTCTTCTGTTAAGGGACATCTGGGTTCCAGCTTCTAGCTATCACAAATAAGGCCTCTGTGAACATAATGGAGCATGTGTCACTGTGGCATGGTAGGACATCTTTTGGGTATATGCCCAAGAATGATATAGTTGGATTTTCCAGTAGATCTATTTCCAATTTTCCAGGAACCTCCAGATTGATTTCCAGAGTGGTTGTACCAGTTTGCAATCCCACCAGCAATGGAAGAGCATTGCTCTTTCTCCACATCCTTGCCAACATGTGCTATCACCAAAGACCACTGACTATTCACAACTGCTATTCATCCAAGACAAAATTATAAAATAAATCACCAGCAATTGTCCAATAATTGCCATAATGTTGCTTGTGTTGTATTCATGGAAAATGGATCAAAAGAAGACTAGATCAGAGCAACAATAAGTATCATGATTATATTTCAGGAAGCAATTACACTGAAATAAACCTGATAATTCATATACCATTTTCTTGTTATTTTTTTTAAGATTTATTTATTATGCATACCGTGTTCTGCCTGAATATATGTTTGAAGGCCAGAAGAGGGCACCAGATATCATCACAGATGATTAGTAGCCACCATGTGGTTGACAGGAATTGAATTCAGGACCTCTGCAAGAGCAGCCAGTTCTCTTAACCTCTGAGCCATCTCTCCAGCTCCCCTTCGTCTTGTTTTGTTTTGTAGACAAGATAAGGTTACTATGGTGAGCTACAGGTCCAGTAGAAACCCTGACTGTCAAACTTAAATGGACAGCTATCAAGGAAGAAACCAGTGGCCTCTACCAAAACATGCACACACAGGCACAAATTCACATATAAACACACAGCTACAGCAAGCACACACTCTCTCACACAAAGTAGGAAAGAAACTTTCTCTTATTGTAAATGTGATGGGTCTTAGATGAACATTTATCTATACTTTAAATGTTAAAGAAAGTGGTTCCTCTTTTCTCTGAGTTGAGTGTCTGATAGCTATGATCTAATTTTTTCAATCCAATACTGAGATTATTTAAAGCACTATGTTTCCAATGAGATTTTCTGTCTGAGTGGGGAAATGAAAGGTGACTGTGTTTCTTTGGGAATGACTCTTCCCAAAGAAACACTGGGATACACCCTGAGTATATTATGCTACGTTATTATGCAGATGATGCTGGATTCAAATTTCTCTACACAGTGCTTTAACTGCGAACACTGCTCTCTATCTTGGCTTCCCTTTAGTCCCAGTCTTGTCCACTATTGGAATTCCTATACTCAAGTTGGAAGAGAACTGTGGTCAATTAAGAAATTCTGAGAGGTTTCTCCTAAAAAGGTTTCTCCTGGGAAGAACCTTCAAATTGCTTCTCCAATACCAAATGGCCATCCCCAAAAACACACATTCAAATGACATTATATAGACTGTTATGTTGTATTTAGGAATTCATATGACAGATAATAACAATTAATAAAATATTATGGCAGAAAAGAAAGGGGGAATAATGATTATAATGTTAAATATTGAGAGATGTAATAAAATTTCAGAGTGTCTCAGTTCCATGTTTTTATTGTTAGCTACCAATAAACAGTAGTGAATTAAAAAATATATAAGAAAGTTTGTGTTGCATTTAATTTTATATAAGATTTTCAACAGGCTAGGTTTTAAACAGGGTTTTCCTTCATACTTACGTGAACAAAGAAGCACCTGGGTTCAGTTTAAAGCTCTATTGTGTTGGAGTCCTTAATCATTCCTGAACAATTGCATTTTTTACTTGGCTCAATGCATTATACAGACAATCTGCTTTTGAAATTTGCCAGAGAATAAGACACGATCATAAATGATTAGATGCATTAATGTGGGAGACAAGAATTCTCAAGAAACTGGGAAAGGTTTAATTCAAAAATATTTATTAACTCTGTGGTAGGCAAGTAAACAGCTGAGGCCTTTTCATTAGGGAACTTCTGTTCCAGACACAGGGAATGAAAACAATCCAGGAAACTAGAGATAATTTGATAAATATTCATAACTATGAAGGAAGGAGAAAAAATAAAGGAAGAGATGAAAGAAGGGACACTACCCACTGAGACAGAGATGGCACATGACTGTCGCATTATTTTTTATTATGTATTATTCATTTGCTTATTGTTTGCAATATGTGTGTGTGTATAGCATATACATGTGTGATTTTTGTGCACATATATATTGGGAGACTGTAAGGGTCCATGATTTGCCAAAGAATGATACCCCAAACTCAATTAGTATGCAAAAGCAAATAGGGTTTTATTCTGCAGAAGTCCAGCTTACTGGGGTCTACCATCTTCCAAGATGGAGGCACCCAGTGAGCCTGCAGGTCCCCATTTAAGGCACATTAAGAGAATTCCAGGGAGGAGCGGGTGACCTCTATCTTAACCTGTTGATTCTATCTCTAGGGACATGCCAGAACCATTATTGGGGATTGGGACTGGAAACTCTTGCTGAGAAGTCTGGAAACTGTTGCTGAGGTAGTAAGTCTGGAACTGTTGCTGACCCACTGCCCTTGCCTCAGTCCAGGTGGCATGGCAGCTTCTGAGGGAAGAGCAGTTTCTCACTAGCTGCCTGAGCTCTGGGATTTTTTTACTTGCCTGGATTTGCCAAGTTCTTGGAAACAGAGATTGAGGCCTAGTCTCCTGAACTGCCAATTTGAAGCCTGCCATGGAGTCAGCCTTGCTTATCTCAAGGTCAGAATTTAAAGCCAGCTGTTTTCTTCTATCACTCTCTACTTTGTATTTTAGGTGTATTTTAAAATTGTATTTATTTACATGAAGAGGGGTAGTGTATTTGTAGAAGCCAGATGGCAAGTCACAGAAATTCTTTGTTTTCACCTTGTGACTTCCAGGAATGGAGGAACTAATGTTATCACACAGGAAGTTCCTTTACTGGCTGAGGCATCTTGCTGGTCCAAACAGTGTATTATCCCTACAAGAAAAGATGTAGAATTATTCTGTGCCTCTTCAGTTCACTGTTAATCATGTAAACTCATTACAAATGTATTAGAAGTGAAAATTTACACATGTTTTCATTTTATGCAATGTTATATTGCTACCTTGTTTTACTAGCTCAACATGTAGAGCCAGAGGACAGAGCAATCTTTATTAAGTTTGTGTAGTAAGTCAGTAGTTACTTGCAAACTCTGTGGCTCTTCAAAATATTGAACTGCTTTCTTTTTGTCATAAACTTAATTATGTTTATACAACTCTGGCATTCTTAATGTTCACAGGGAGAACTGGATTTAATAAAAATGTGTATCCCCAATCAGAAGTTGCACGGTAGAAAGTTAAAAATCCATTCATATTACCAATAATATCATCACATTCTGTATTCTTTATTAGAACACTAGCACTTTCATCAAATGCTATTGCTTTGGCCTGGATACTCTGCACCCCAGTCATAGTGTATTAAGAGGTATGATCAGCACAATGCTTTACCATCATTGTTTTTATGGAGATTATATACTCTCATTTCTGCAATCAATTTTCTTTATTATCTAGGGGTTATAATCCATTTCTTCTTTCGCCTAATGTTTAAAAAGCACCCATGATTTTTAGTTTACAAATCTCTGCCTTTATTTTTTTTAATGTTGCTTCCACTGAAGCAAAGTAAATTAATTTGCATTTTTATTTTCCGGGTAAGTTATGCTCCTGTTATGAAGTACTTCCCCATGTCTACTTACCTGCCATCTGTTACAGTAACTGGAGGGTTTGCCGAAGTCTAATAAGGCATGCGTGTTAGTATTTCTTTAACATTCTGACACTTTCATGGGTGGAAAGGTGCTGATATAATCACAAAGCTTTTACATTTTAATTTTAACGCTCAAGAATAGTAGTGACAAAAATCTATCAAAACTGCAAGAATTATTCTGGGGCTTGAATTGGATGGTACACAACACTGTAAATCATTTTAATGCTTTCGTTTCATTTCATTTGATTCATATAATGAAAACCTCACATGCAAGGGATGAGAATCTTTATAAACTCATCTCTAGCAAATTTATAGTTCTTTACTAACACTATATGAGGTGAGTTCCTTTTATTAAAAATCCTGGAAGTACATAATTCAGAAGGAAATATATTAAGACACAATTAATTAAAATTTAAATTTGATCCAGTTATTAGTGGAACTGCTTGTAGCTAGGACATCAATTTATGCTGTACATAAATTTGCTTCCCCCTCCCTGCTCATTGTTTTATCAAAGCTTCTAAACATCAGAGGGGATTCCTTGAACCCCTTAGATCACTCCATACAGTTTAGCAGGTAGACTAAGTGTAGAACCTGAACTCACTCTAAGTCCTCCAAATCTAATACCCCAGTCTTATACAAAGCTTTGCAGTGGGTCACCTGCTGCAACCTCCGTTCCTCTGCTCCCACATCTCCAGTGGATCACATACATCTTGCCTTCAAAATTGCCCCCAACTGGGCTAGAGAGTTGGTTCAGTGGTTAAGAGCACTGAGTGTTCTTTCAGAGGTCCTGAGTTCAAATCCCAGCAACCACATGGTGGCTCACAACCATCAGTAATGAGAATTGATGCCCTTTTCTAGTTTTCTGAAGACAGCTATACTGTACTTATATATAATAAATAAATAAACCTTTAAAAAATTGCCTCCAACCAAAGTCATTATGTTATTTCAGCCCTGAAAGCCAGCAGGCATTTCATGGAAATCCCCAGGCTACTCTGGTAGGTAACTGCAGAATTTAACTACATTTCACTATTCCATATCCAATTCACTAGTCTTATCCAGCTTTGAAGCATGCTACCTAAAGCTACCTCTCCTCTACCTGCACCTTTCCTGCTTTAATGAAAATGATAGAGGTCTTTAAATAGTGAATCTATTAACAAAATCTCTGAAAACACCAACAGTGGAAGGAAATGAATAAAACATCTTAAGTGTGAATCTGTGTATAAAATAAACCAATAAAACCCAATCTGAGAGAAAACAGGTAGTGGGGAAAATTAGGAATGTGAATAGGAACTTCAGAAGCAAGACTCAGCAATAGAACACAGAGATGTGAGAGAGATTCTCATATATTAAAAACACAGTAGAAGAAATGCTTACATTATTCAAAGAAAATGTTGAATTTAAAAATCTCCTCACACATTCCAGGAAATCTGGATGTGGTGAATCAGAGAAAGATTTGACAAAATGAGTCAGAGATAGGACTCCAAACTCTCACAAGAACAGGCAGGCAAAGAAGGCTATATGTGATCAGTGCAGGAAGAGAACAGGAGTCAGGTGGAAATTACTTCAGTCAATATAGTTCTTTCAATGCAGTGAGTTTATTCATGAGTTCTGTTCAGTTTGTGAACGTCATGCAGTACAGATCAGCACAGGCAGTTTAGGCCAGACAACAAGGAACCAGAAGATTAGAACAAATTGCCGGAGTTAGTTAGAGCCAAGCAGAGCAATTCAGGGAGAAGCCCAGAGAAGCCAAATTGAATCTGTCAGCTTAAAGAAGAGTATGAGCCAGAACAAATGAGATAGACCAGGCAACCAGTGTTCAAAAAGAGCCAGAAAGGGTTGGCTTGTTCATATGTAAGCCTCTGAGATAACAATTACAATTTAGATATTGTTTAAATTTTTTTCTGATTTTTTTAAAATTTTTATTTTCTATATTCTATGTTTACATTCCAAAGGCTTTCCCCTTTCCCAGTTCCCTTCTATAGCCATTTTAATATCTGAAAAAATAGAATTCAAACCCAAACTAATTATTAGAGATAGGGAAGTACACTGTACACCTTTCAAAGGAAAAAAAATCTACCAAGATGGTACAACAATTCTTAACATTTGTGCCCCAAACACAAGTGCACCCAAGTTCATAAAAGAAACACTGCAACAGCTTATATCACATATTGACTCTAATATATTCTTAGTGGGTGACTCAACCCCCCCTAACAACTGGACAAGTCATCCAGACAAAATCCAGAGAACTGCTGGAAATAACTGATAAAATAAAGTAAATGAAGTGAACAAATATTTACAGAATATTTTACCCAAACACATAATAATAGATTTTCTTTGCATTGCATGGAACTGTATCCAAAATTCACCACATACTTAGACACAAAGAAAGTCTCAACAAATATAAGAAAATTGAATTAACTCCCCTTAACAGCCAACACCCTATCAGGCCACCATATAATTAAAACTGGACATTAACAAAAGAAACAACAGAAAACTTACAAAGTCATGAAAATTGAACAATTCACGA
The DNA here is from genome assembly GCA_964023405.1 of Apodemus agrarius. NCBI lineage: Eukaryota > Metazoa > Chordata > Mammalia > Rodentia > Muridae > Apodemus > Apodemus agrarius. The sequence continues at coordinate 119,348,151 of OZ030007.1, forward strand.
CAGAATAAAAAATGGGTCAGGAAAGAAATTAATGTTTGCTTAGAACTGAATTAATATGAACACATAATAATCCTAATATCATGGGACACAATGTGAAGCTGATCTTAAGAGGCAAGTTCATTGATCTAAAAACCAATATTAAATGAATAAGTAAATAAATACATAAATGAATGAATGAAGGAATAAATGAATGAATGAAATGAAATGAAATGAAATAATCAAAGAAATCTCACACTGGAAACGTAAAAGTACACCTGAAAGCTTTGGAATAAAAAGAAGTCACACCTCACACAGAGAGATGACAAGAAATAGTGAAACTAAAATCTGACAAAAATAAAATAGAAGCAAGCAAGTAAACAAACAAACAAACAAACAAAAACAAGGTTTCATTGAAACAAAAAGGTGGTTCTTTGAGAAAGGTACTGACAAACCCTTACCTGAATTATTTAAAAGGAAGAGAGAGAAATAAACAAATTAACAAAATCAGATATGAAAAGACATTAAAAAACAAATACTGAGGAAATTCAAATAATCATAAGGACATATTTTAAAATACTGAAATTTATCCAATTGTCAAAATCAAGAAGATATGAAAATTATTTTAATATTCCACTTAGAAAAATTTAATCAAGTATATAAGAAATTCAAAGACATTTCTAAACCCTAGTGAAATAGAATCAATAATTAAAAGTTTCTAATTTAAAAAGAAAATCCAGGTTCAGATGATTTGAGCACAGAATTCTGGAAGACTTAAAAGAAGAGTCAATGTCAATACTCCTGAAATTATTCCATAAAATAGAAGCAGAAGGAATATTTGTAATTCATTTAAAGGCCACAGTTACTCTACTACCCAAACCACATAAAGACCCAGCAAAGAAAAATAATTACAAAGCATTTTCCCTTATGAATATAGATACAAAAATTCTCAATAAAATACTTGCAAACCAATTCCAAGAAAATATCAAAGATTCTCCTCAATGATCAAGCAGATTTCATCCAAGAGATGTGGGGATAATTCAATGTATGTAAAGAGATGAATGCAATCCACTGTATAAACAAACTGAACAAAAACACATGATAATCTTATTAGATATTAAAAATGCCTTTAACAAAATTCAAAACACCTTCATAATACAAGTTCTTGAGAAACTATGGATACAGGACATATCTACAAATAAGAAAGACAGTTTACAGTAAGCCAACATCAACTAAAATGGAGAGACATTCAAATTAATTCCACTAAAATCAGAACTAAGATAAGATTGCATGGTCTTTCTGTTCCTGTTCAATATAGAACTTGAAATCTAAGTTATCACAGGAAATAAAATCAACAATCAATAAATGGGAACTGCAAAGGTGTCTCTTCATTCAGATGAAGAGGGAACCTACAGAACATATCCAATGGAGGGCTAATATTCAAAATACAGGAAGATCTGAAAAAATCTGGGTGTCAAAAAATAGATCAATTAAACATAGGACACATTTAAGCAGAGGATTTTCAAAAGTAATGACACAAATGGCCGAGAAACACCTATGGAAACCTCCTTATCCATTAGGGAAATGCAAATCAAAATTACTTTGAGATTTCATCTTACACCTGTCAGAATGGCTAAGATCAAATTTGAAAAGTGACAGCTCTGCCATGTTTGGTTAATATCCCTGGGAGGCTTGCCCTTTTCTGAAGGAAAATGGAGGAGTGGATTGGCGGAGAGAGGAGGTGCCGTGAGGGACAGGGAAGATAAAATTAACAGGAGACTGCAGTCAGGATGTAATATATGAGAGAAGACAAAAAAGTCCAAAGTTAAATAAAGATATAGCACGTGCTAGTTAGGGTGTGAGTGGAGAGGAGTGCAGTCTTCTATAGTCACTGTGGAAATCAGTGTGGAGGTTGTTTGTGAAGATGGGAATTCATCTACCTCTAGACCCAACTATACTATTCTTGGACACATACCCAAAAGTCACTTTATCTTACCAGAGAGTCTTGTTTGAGCATGTTCCTTGCTGCACTGTTAATAATAGGCAGGTGCTAAGAATGACATGTCTCTCAGCAGAAGAATGGATAAGAAACAGTGGTACATTTACACAATGGATAATTACTTGGGTGTTAAAACAAGTATCATGATTACCAGGTAATTGGATGGAGCTGGAAAAAAAATCATCCTGAGTAAGGAAATCCAGACCCTGAAAGACAAACAGGGTATATTCACTTACATAGGCATATTAGCTGTTAAGTCAGGTAAGAATCTGAAATTCTTAGAAACACGAGAGTTGACATACAGAGTAAGTATGCAGAAGGCACATAGATCTCTTAAAAACGGAAATAGAATATGCCACGGACCGACTCAGTCGGAACACACTCCCGTGGGGAAATCAGGGTCTTTGGTACGCAGGAAGGTACAGGTCCGGCGAATGACAGACAGACACACACAAGATCTGAATGCGTCTGAATGCACTTTACTGTTCTGAGGCAGGAACATTTATACACATCACAAGTTGGTATTCAGTGAAATGTTTACAAAAAATGGTTACCATGAGTAACTGTCACAAGGAAATACAAATGAATCAGGCATGAATGTCAGAGATTACACCCAAGGTTATCGCGTCCCTCTGTGGTCAATAATAAATTAGTAATTCAAGAGTCAGAGATTACACTATGTTTGGGTATTTTCTTGTGAGACTTCCTCAGGCTTATTTTGAAACTTTACAAAACTGAAGGTTTCCATGTCAGAGTGCCAAAGACCAGCTAACCATACAGATAATATAAATTTTTGGGAGGTTAATTCTTTAATGTATCTAGGTAATAACTGTACAGCTAATTAAAAGCAAAGCAACGGATCTCTAGAAGAAATCATGGCCAGTGCTGTAGTTCAAAGAATAAAACTCTGAGTGAACTGTCACGCCTGGAATGCTCGCACCTCTGGCTGGCAGAGACATCTCGTAAGTAAAAGAACAGGTCAGATAAAGGGTTACACAGCTTGCCATGAGAATTTTCAGCTCAGCTCTATCTGCAGCCAAGGAGGCCCACAGCGGCATTCACCTTGAACAGCCCCAGTAAATATCACACAGCCTTCGTCTGGATTGCAGCTTGGCTGCGTGAAATTACGGGATTCAAGAGAAGCGTGTGATAAGAATAAATAGTTATGCATGGATGGGGTGGGAGACTGGAAAGGGAGGATTCACTTCAGAGTAAGAGGGATGAGGGATACAATGGTGAAGATATGGGGAGAGACAGCTAAAATTAAGGGACATTTGAAAACCTAATGCAGTACAAACTTTCGACAGTACATACATATCTGAATGCAATCTAACTGAAATTGCCAAAGAGTGGAGGAGATGGAGCCCGAACCAGCCAACCACAGTCACATAAAAAGCTTCCAGGGTTGGTAGTTGGTTACATTTATTCAGTTGTTGGCCAGAGGGTTCTCTTGTGAAATCTCAAACAAGCCAGACTATTGCCAAGACTATAGGTAGATCTCCACAATCTGGTGGCAAGTCCCCATTGTAAGATCACATCTAGACCTCAATTTTAAAATGTATAAATCCCGTAAAGAGTACTACAGAGCAATTGTGTTTAAAAGTGCATGGTATTGGTACAGCAACAGGCAAGTGGATCAATGGAATAGGATTGAAGACCCAGAAATGAACCCACAGACTTATGGTCACTTGATCTTTGATAAAGGAGCCACAACCATCCAGTGGAAAAAAGATAGTCTTTTCAACAAATGGTGCTGGTTCAACTGGAGGTCAACATGCAGAAGAATGTGAATTGACCCACTCTTATCTCCTTGCACTAAGATCAACTCCAAGTGGATCAAGGACCTCCACATAAAACCAGACACACTGAAACTATTAGGAAAGAAACTTGGGAAGACCCTGGAGGACATAGGCACAGGGGGAAAGTTCCTGCACAGAACACCAATAGTTTATGCACTAAGATCAAGAATTGACAAATGGGACCTCATAAAATTACAAAGTTTCTGCAAGGCAAAGGACACTGTCAGAAGGACAAAACGACAACCAACTAAGTGGGAAAAGATCTTCACCAACCCCACATCCAACAGAGGGCTAATATCCAATATATACAAAGAACTCAAGAAGTTAGACCGCAAAGAAACAAATAACACTATCAAAAAATGGGGTACAGAGCTAAACAAAGAATTTTCACCAGAAGAAATTCGGATGGCTGAGAAACACCTTAAGAGATGTTCAACATCATTAGTCAGCAGAGAAATGCAAATCAAAACAACCCTGAGATTCCACCTCACACCAGTCAGAATGGCTAAGATTAAAAACTCAAGAGACAACAAATGCTGGCGAGGATGTGGAGAAAGAGGAACACTCCTCCACTGTTGGTGGGATTGCAAAATGGTAAAACCGCTCTGGAAATCAGTGTGGCGGTTCCTCAGAAAATTGGGCATGTCGCTTCCAGAAAACCGTGGCATACCACTCCTGGGCATATACCCAGAGGATTCCGCTGCATACAATAAAGACACATGCTCCACTATGTTTATAGCAGCCTTGTTTATAATAGCCAGAAATTGGAAGGAGCCCAAATATCCCTCAAAGGAGGAATGGATACAGAAAATGTGGTATATTTATACAATGGAATACTACTCAGCAATTAAAAATAATGAATTCATGCAATTTGTAGGTAAATGGTTAGACCTGGAAAATATCATCCTGAGTGAGCTAACCCAATCACAAAAGAATACACATGAAATGCAATCACTGATAAGTGGATATTAATGAGCCCAGAAGCCCTAAATACTCAAGGCACAATTAGCAAGTCAAATGATTCCCAAGAAGAAAGGAGAGGACCCTGGGCCTGGAAAGATTGGATCCAGTTTTGTTGAGAAACTGTGGGGGGAGGGGGAATGATTGGGGAATAGTTGGGGGGGAGAGGACTTATGGGACATAGGGAGGGGGGGAACTGGGAAAGGGGAAAGCCTTTGGAATGTAAACATTGAATATAAAAAATAAAAATTAAAAATAACAAAAAATGTATAAATCCATGTATATAGAGAGCCTTCACTCTTCTGTTCTACAGTCTTTAGTATGGGGAAGTATTCTGCTAACAAAGGTGACATCTAACACCATCCCAGCCACCAATCCTATCATCTACATTGGCATCCTGTCTCCAAGATATGGCAGTGAAATGGTGGTACAAAATTTGTGTGAATAACCAACTAATATCTGAATTGAAGAAGATATATTCCATGAGAAATAACCCATACCCAACACTGATTGGGTAACCAAGGACCTCAGATTAGATAGCACAAATATTTAGGGTAAAATCTATAATTCTTTTCTAAACACAAACAAAAATATTCAGCAATAAAATAACTACTAATGACATTCTGCTACATCTGGTGTGGTGGTTTGGCTCAGGGAGCTATTAGGAGGTGTGGCCTTGGAGTAGGTGTGTCACTATGGATGTGGGCTTTAAGACCCTTGTCCTAACTATCTGGAAGCTAGTCTCCTGTTTGCCTTTGGAACAAGATGAAGAACTCTCAGCTCCTCCTTTACCATGCCATTCCAAATGCTGCCATGTTCCCACCTTGAAGAAAATGAACTAAACCTCTGAACATGTAAGCAAGCCCCAATTAAATGTTGTCCTTTATAAGAGTTGCTTTGGTCGTGATATCTTTTTACAGCAATAAATCCTTAACTAAGACACTCATAAATCAGTGTCTTATTCATACATCATCAGATCAGTTTTCTTTCTGCATTCATGCAAACAAATACAGAGACCCTCAGTTAGATATTATGCAAAGGATAAGAGATGTTGGTACACTCAGCACACCCAAGACAGGCTAAATATCCTCCCACCCAGAGTTAGGGAGTACTGTGTAAGAGCTAGGGCATGGGCTATACCAAGAAAACAAGGTGCTCTAAATCAACATGATTAGTGTGCATGTGAAATCACAGAAACTGTGGCATCATACACTGAACCTGGACAGGGCCACAAGTCCTGGAGCTGAATGGAGAAGAGAAGTAGACATATGGCCACATTCATAGCCTGGAAGCAATCTACAACTGATAAGGATTTGCAAACGATACATTTGTTGTTTCATACATAACACTAACTTCATATCAACCCTCCTGTTTAAATTATTGTACATGTTTGCACAAATATTACCATATGAGTCTATTTACTGCTGTGTGTGTGTATATATATATATATATATGTGTGTGTGTGTGTGTGTGTGTGCACTAGTCTGTGTGTGTGTGTGTGTGTGTGTGTGTGTGTGTATGCATGCGCACGCACTTGTGCTTCTGTTTAGGGATGAGCACTTGGGATTGGCTAACCCCTCAGGTGTCTCATTCCTGGGAAAGACTGAGTCTCCATCTTTTACAAGTTATCAATTGCTTGTAACTTTTAATCTGAGGTTAGTACTAGAAGAGAAGCAATAGCCACATTTTTCAGAGTTGCTGCAAGAAGCATTTTTTCTCATCCCTATAGTATGGCAGGTGTCTTGGGATACTATATAGAAAATAAGTAAGCCTAGGGTCACCATGTATGAAAACATGCTATTTTCAATAAAATTTATTTAAAAGTAGAAATTCAAGATCTAGGAAAATTAAATCTCTTTATGTAAGCATCAGGTAAATTATCATTTTCAGTATGTATACTTTTCATTTGTGAAGCTTTATAAACATGCATTTTCTACTTTATTTAAAGAAAGAAAATACTAAATCTGATATTTAGTATTTTGAATTTACTAGATTTCAAAATATATTTAAGGGAGTTTTCAACAAGTTGACAGTTGAGAGTCGTTTTTGGATGTTGAACTTTTAGTAGTTTATTCAGTCAATTATTAAAGAAAAGTAATTGAGTGCCTACTGAGCATTAAGAGCCATTGAAGGGATGGAAGACATAGTTAAAGTAATAGCATTCATACACAAATGGTCCCAGGACAACTGTTTAAATATAAAATGAGATATACAGTAGAGTGAAGTGGATGATGTTACAGTAATGATAGGAAAGGCAGTGACCTAAACTAACCAGAAGGCTGGGAAATATTAAAGCATTAGTTGTAAAACTTAGTACAAGTTTTACAAGTGTGAAAATGTTCACTTAGAGTGGTTTAGTGATTCTATTATATTGCCATCAATTTCTGACACAACCTATGTGCATTCTACAATAAATTCCTAGAATGCTGATGGAAATATACATATAGTTCAATCTCTCAATAGATGTGTCTAACCTTTAGCCCGCAGGCCATGCTCATCCAACAATAGCTATGAATGGAATCAACACAAAATCATAAGCCTACTTAAAACAATCACGGGAATATTTTGTAAGTCCCTGGTGCCATTTTCACACATGAAGTTTATATAATGATGTGGAGTTATGGTATGAAAAGATAAGACTTACCTGGAACCTTCCAGCATACACATATAAAAGAAATGCTTTTAACTGTAGGATTAACACATTGTATACATTTCTTCCAACTATGGGTATAACATCACGATTTATATTTATGTAAATTAGTGATGATGGTCATTGCCTTTAAAATTTTGGGGGGTCTCTTTATTATATTGGTGTGTATGTGTGTGTGCATGTGTGTGTACATGATCTTTTATGTGTTTGTATCCTTATAGTATGTGAATTATGTTTTTGTGCACATGTGTTTGTGTGTGATATTATATGTATATGTTTGCATGTGTGTATGTATATGTATGTGTCTGTATCTGTGTGAACGCGTATGTTTGTGTATGGATATTTGTGTGTGTGTGTTTGTGTGTATGTATGTGTATGAGTGACTGTGTGTGTGTGGTATGTGTATGAGTGTGTATATGTATGTGTATGTGTATGTGTATATATTTGTGTGTACATGATAGTGTGTTCATGTTTGTGTGTGTGTGTTTGCATGTCTATGTATTCCATAATGTTATTCTAGAGAAGGAATCTTGCTATCCTGTTGCTGTATTCAAAGAACTTTGACAAACTTAGGCTTCTGAACAGTGCATTCCTTTTCATTTGGGAATTTTAGGTCACAGAAGCAGAATTCTGGTTAGTAATTGAATTGATCATCTAAAAAGTCCAGAGCGAGGTAAACCAATCACAAAAGAACACACATAATATGCACTCACTAATAAGCACATGCTAGCCCAAAATCTCAAAATAAACTAGTTACAATTCACCCAGTACAGGAAGCTCAAGAAGAAGGAAGACTTAAGTGAGGATGCTTTGGTTCTTCTGAGAAAGGGAACACAATATTCACAGGAGCAATAAGGGAGACAATGTGTGGAGCAGAGACTGAAGTAAAGGTCACCCAGAGACTACCCTACCTGGGTATTCATCCTATAAACAGTCACCAAACCCCGACACTATGACAAGAAGTATATACCAAAAGGAGAATGCCACAGTTGTCTCCCGAGGGGGCCCTGCCAGAGCCTTACATATACAGAGGCAGAAACTACCAACCAAATATCTGACTGAGAGTGGGGTCCCCAATGGAGGAGCTGGAGGGTGGTCTGGAGGAGCTGAAGGGGTTTATAGCCCCATGGGAAGAACAATGACTTCAGCCACCCAGACACCCCAAGACTCCCAGGGACTGAACCATCAACGGAGGGGTACACATGGTTTCAGCCAAAAATGTGGCAGAGGAAGCCCTTGTTGTCCATCAGTGGGAGGAATGGTCCTTGGTAAGGTAAAGGCTCAATAGAGGCCCCAACAAAGTGAAACCGAGGTGGGGGGAGGTTGGAGTGTGTTGGGTGGAGAGGCATATTTGTGGAGGCAGGGGGTGGGAGAAGGGGTTGAGGATCTTTGGGGAGGGGGGAAGTCGGGAAAGGTTTTACCATTGGCAATGTAAATGAAGACAATATTCAATAAAAATAATAAATGCAATAAATGCAATAAATGCAATAAATAAATAAATAAATAAATAAATAAATAAATAAGCCCAGAATTCCTGAATGCATTTCTATTGTCCTGTATCCACTTCTGCATTTTTGGAAGCTTTTATTTCAATCTGTGGTGATTTGGATTTTATGTTTTTCTTTTTTGTTAGATATATTCTTTTTTTTTTTTTTTTTTTGGTTTTTCGAGACAGGGTTTCTCTGTGTAGTCCTGGCTGTCCTGGAACTCACTCTGTAGACCAGGCTGTCCTCGAACTCAGAAATCCGCCTGCCTCTGCCTCCCAAGTGCTGGGATTACAGGCGTGCGCCACCACGCCTGGCTGATATATTCTTTATTTACATTTCAAATGATTTACCCTTTCCTGGTTCTCCCTAGAAGCCATCTCTCTCCCCCTGTTCCCCAATCAACCTCCTCCAGCTTCCCTGTCCTGGTATTCCCCTACACTGCTGCATTGAGCCTTTCCAGGACCAGGGGCCTCTCCTCCCTTTGATGTCCAACAAGACCATTTTCTGCTGCCTATGCATCTGGAGCCATGGGCAACACTATGTGTACTATCTGGTTGATGGTTTTGTCCCTGGGAGCTCTGGAAGTACTGGGTGGCTCATATCATTGTACCTCCTATGGCACTGCAAACTCCTTTAGCTCCTTGGGTCCTTTCATTAGATTCCCCCACTGGGGATCCTGTGCTCAGTTCAATGGCTGGCTGAGAGTGTCCCCCTCTGTATTTGTCATGCATTAGCCAAGCTTCCCAGGTGATAGCTATATCAGGCTCCAGTCAACAAGTACTTGTGGGCATCAATAATAGTGTCTGGGTTTTGTAACTGTATATGAGATGGATCACTAGGTATGGTAGTCTTTGGATGGTCTTTCCCTAAGACTCTGCTCCATACTTTGTTTCTGTATCTCCTTCTGTGGGTATTTTGTTCCCCCTTCTGAGAAGGACCAGAGTATCCATTCTTCATTCTTCCTTCTTCTTGGGCATCATTTGATATGTGAATTAGTGATTTGGATTTTTAATATCCATATGATTCTGTATGCTTAAACTTGATTTCCAGTTTATGGGGCTTTTCTGATGGTGGATAACATTAAGAAGATAAACTCTTTAAATCAGATGAGCCCTGATATAAAGTCCCATGATGCAACTCCTGAGAATGATTTTGAAACCCAGCCTCTGTCTCTCTGTCTCTGTGTCTCTGTGTCTCTCTGTCTGTCCCTCTGTATGTGTTTCTGTCTGTATGTGAATGTTATCTCTCTCTCTCTCTCTCTCTCTCTCTCTCTCTCTCTCTCTCTCTCTCTCTGTGTGTGTGTGTGTGTGTGTGTGTGTGTGTGTGTTGTATTTGTGTGTTTCCTTTTCAGCTCTGGTGAAGCAATCAGTTTCGCTGCTACATGCTCATTGATAGGTCATAATGAGCTATCAGTATCCTAAAGCAAATGGTCATGGCCTGAAATTTTGATACTATGATGCCAAATTTACCTTTCAACTTTTAAATGGATTTTCTCATGAATTGTGCTCCAGAAATAGAACATTAACATTCCTTAAAGCAAATGACTGGGTTGTATTCATTCTTCTACTTACAGAACTATGTAGACTAGTCATTTGTAAAATCTTTATTGTTTTCAAGCTGCTCTATTGTGCTTCTTTTTTTAAACTACTGTCATTGAACATAAACCACCACTTTCAATGCTGAAGACAAAACACTATAAAATCTGAAGCATAAATAAACCCAGACATATCTGAAACATCTGATATTCAACTCTGAGTATCCAGCATTCATTAGACAGAAAGAAGCATTTTCCTCATTAAAGTACTATAGCACACTGCAGAGTTCACTCTCTCACAAAAATTCAACCTGCACTGACCACATATGCCTCTAAAATCAATCTTTGATACAAGGGTGAGTCCTACTTTGTGATATTTAAATAAATAGCATCAATATACTCTGTGGCTTCTTGCTTCTCCCTTTTGTGGCCATAGTTAAAATGCTGAAATAAAATCCAAGTCCTAACACTTAGGTTTTATACTTAAAACATGATCCTTTAGCACAGAATTATGTCTTCAGTACACATCTTTCATGAGAGCTTGACTAAAGATCAGGCAGTTACATGATAAATTTTCTACTTTGAGAGGAAAGAATGTTTCAGAATGCTGGAATTGAAGATAGTAGGAAAAAGAATGAATTCAGAAGCTACAATTCATATTCATGCAGAAAGAGTTGAAGAATGTCATGGTATTTGTTAGTTATGTTATACATAACTAAGCAGTTGTCATACAATTGGTATTATCCAATAGACTGAAGATATGGTGATTAAATAATTTCCTCCATGATATAATGAAGCTTGAAGCCAAAAAAACAAGCAAATTGTAGACTGAAGTTTCTTGAGCAATGTAAGAAAATAAAAAATGCCGTGTATGAAGAACTTGTTTCCCCAGAAAGGGTTTGCAATTGGATACAGGACCTTAGCTTTCCTCCCGTTAGACCCCTCCTTGCTGTTGAAACAGGAATGGAAGAAGATAGGAGATCCCATGCTTGCAAATGTCTCCTGAATTTAAAAAAAAATGAATAATTGAACCAATAAAACACTTATTGTCTTAGGGTTTCTATTCCTGCACAAACATCATGACCAAATAGCAAGGTGGGGAGGAAATGATTTATTCAGCTTACATTTTCCAAATTGTTGTTGATCACCAAAGGAAGTCAGGACTGGAACTCAAGGAGAGCAGGAAGCAGGAACTGATGAAGGGGCCATGGAGGGGTGTTACTTTCTGGCTTGCTTCCCCTGGCTTGCTCAGCCTGCTCTCTTATAGAACCCAAGACTACCAGCCCAGGGATGGCACCACCCACAATGAGCCCTCCCCATTTGATCCCTTATTGAAAAAATTCCTTATAGCTTGATCTCATGGAGGCATTTCCTCACCTGAAGCTGCTATCTCTGTGATAACTCCAGTTTGCGTCTAGTTGACACAAAACCAGTCAGTACACTTATTTCTTAATACATGATCAAAAATAAGTCAAATAAGTATTGTATTGTGATGGTAAAACTGAACAATGTATATATTAACATGTCTCTACTAATAAGAGATTATGAGGGGCAAAAAGAATGATGATGTGACTCAAAGCACATGATCAAATACTTTATTTTTTACCTTGAGATGCCATGATTCTTTTAAACTGATGTCCAGAGTAACAAGTAAAACAAGTGTCCTTAGTTATTTTCTGACATGGCCCCTCTATGAAATAGTTTAGATTTTATTTTGTTACTTTTGTGTGAGTGTGTATCTGTGTGTTTGTGCTTGAGCATACCCTGGCACATATGTGGAAGCCACAGGACACTTTTCCAGAGTCAGTTTTCCCATTATACCATGTGGATGCTAGGGACTGACCTAAGGTTCTCTAACTGGGCAACAAGAAACTGTCCCCATTGAGCAATCCCAATCACATCTATAAATTATTTTTATCTGATTATATAACATACATCATGTATGGAAATTAGCCCTAGATAGATGATTCCCCCATGTGTTTGAAGGAAACATACAGTGAGACTTAATTTATTTCAATTCTTATGTCATTCTTTGTTGCTCATGTCAAAGCATCACTAGTAAGAATCACAGCCTGAACCATCTACTTGAATGAGAAGGAGGCATAGTCTGGTGAAATAAACAAAAGAGACATTATAATTCTAGAGTACAACTGTAGAGCTCAAAATTTGAGCATTTATGTTTCTGAACATTGTGCACAAGTGATTTTACTGACTGTATGGAATGTCTGAATGGTTCTGTAATCTTTCAGTGGCTCATCAAAATCACCCTACATAGGATGCTAATCTGAGTTTATGTCATTGAAAGAGTCATAACCATTAATATATTTCCTTCATGATGCAGAAAGCATCAATTTTTTAGACAGAACAGGACTGCTTGTGTTTCTGAATATAAAATATCCCTTGAGTTTATATTTTCTCTGTTTTTTGTTTTGTTTTGGTTTGGTTTTTGGTTGGTTACTGTTTTTTGGTGAATTATACACCAGATGAGGATGCATGTTTTGTTGATTTCAGCTTTTGCTGTTTCCACTTTCTTCGTGGCACAGGAAAACTTTTGAAAACTGCTGATGCTACCCCATAGGCTTTTCTGTTGCCCATATACTTTTCTGCTCACCCTAATTTACCAGATAATGGAACTATTTGAGGCACTGGAGGAAAGTGGAATTGTGTAGCTGAAAGCAGAGAGAAACTCTAGCTCAATCATCTACAAAAGTTAGGTTTCAGTCATTTCCTAGTCTGTAGCTAGCTCAAACTTGGAATTGTCACATTTAGCAAGAGAATGTGCTATACTATACCCCTGTGTATTTTATTTATTTATTAAGATATGTATTTATTTTTCTTTTTACTTTTTTATTGAATATTTTCTTTATTTGCATTTCAAATGTTTTCCTCTTTGCAGGTCTCCCCTTTGGAAACACCCAATCCCATACCCATCCCTGCCTCTGTAAGGGGCCTTCCCCACCCACCTACCCACTCCTCTCTTCCAGCCCTGGCATTCGCCTACATTGAGGCATCAAATGTCCTTAGGCCCAAGAGGTTCTCCTCCCACTGATGTCCAAGAAAGGCATCCTCTGCTATATGTGGCCAACACCATGGGCCCCTAGATGTGTATTATAAGGTTGGTGGTCTAGTCTCTGAGAGCTCCGGTAGGGTCTGGCCTGTTGACACTTTTGCTCCCTAGATGGGATTGTAAAACCCCACAGCTCCTTCAGTCCCTTCTCAATCTCCTCCATTGGGAACCTTGTGCTCAATCCATTGGTTAGCTGCAGTCATCCGCCTCTGTATTTGTCAGGCTCTGGCAGAGCCTCTCAGGGGACAGCCATATCAGGCTTCCATCAGCAAGCACTTCCAGTTATCCACAATAGCGTCCAGGTTTTGTGGCTGTATATGGGATGGATCCCCAGGTGGGGCAGTCTCTGAATGACCATTCCTTCAGTCTCTGCTCCAAATATGGTCTCCATATTTCCCCCTGTGGTTAATTTGTTCACCATTCTAAGAAGCACTGAACCATCCACTCTGTGGGCTTCCTTCTTCTTAGACTTCATATGGTCTGTGAATTGAATCTTGGTTTTTCTGAACTTTTGGACTAATACCCACTTATCAGTGATTACATACCATGTGAATTCCTACAGCTGATAACTTCAGCAAAGTGGCCGGATATAAAATTAGCCACTTCGTATTTCTAGCTTTGTGTTCTCCACATAGAGTATATGTGGTTATCTTAAAGCTACTCCAAAAATTGGTTCACTGTTGCCTTCACTTATTTTTGTAAGGTTTGTAAGGCCTGGCATGTGGAAAGAAACAATGGCACAGGATTGAATGTCTCCTTAGATGCCATATGCTTACAAATAAGCCATGCTCTTCAATTTTCAGATTCAGAGAAAACAATTTTAAACATTTTTTCGTAACAAGGCTTAACACTTAAGGCATATAGGAGAAATTAAGACATTTCTGTATATAAAGTGTTCCAAGAGCATGTAATAAATTTCAGTGTTGATGTAAGTTTTTTTTTGTGGTGGAAATGAGATAGCATTAAACACACTAACGAAAATACAAATTTTTGAAGTAATAACATTAATAAAGCATATGGTCACAGATCAAGCATTTTCAGGCTCAATATTCAGTATATCCCACATACTAAATATTGATATTTTATAATCTTCACATGCATGAAATCATTACTACCTTCATGAGGTTGATGGGTGTTTGGCAAGAAAGGATTGCTCATTGTCACACACCTGAAAAGAAAAAGGGTGTAGAGTGAGAACTATTTCCTTTACTTGGTTTATTCTTATCATTGAAAGATATGACTCTCTGATTATAGTATTAAGTTCAAATTCAGACTATTGATCCAATGAAAAATTTCTGTTGTACACTGCTTAGTCAGGAAACAGACTGTGTAAAATATAACATGGTGTTTTATAAATGGCTGGTGGGAATATCATGAAATAAATAAGTACAAAGTCCCTTTACATTATGCACAATAACAATAAGAGCTCTTGAATCAATAGTTACAAAGACAATAGTGACTAGTAACTCATCATTCCTCAATCTACTGCTAAACACATAGGACAAGCCTTAAATAAGATAGTGTACTGGCTAGTTTTGTGTGTCAACTTGACACAGGCTAGAGTTATCATAGGAAAAGGAGCTTCAGTTGGGGAAGTGCCTCCATGAGATCCAGCTGTGGGGCATTTTCTCAATTAGTGATCAAGGGGAGGAGGGCCCCTTGTGGGTGGGACCATCTCTGGGCTGGTATTCTTGGGTTCTATAAGAGAGCAGGCTGAGCAAGCCAGGGGAAGCAAGCCAGTAAGGAACATCCCTCCATGGCCTCTGTGTCAGCTCCTGCTTCCTGACCTGTTTGAGTTCCAGTCCTGACTTCCTTTGGTGATGAACAGCTGTGTGGAAGTGTAAGCTCAATAAACCCTTTCCTCCCCAGCTTGCTTCTTGGTCATGATATTTGTGCAGGAACAGAAACCTTGACTAAGACAGATAGTGCCATCATTTTTCTAAATGTTTTCTTTTAAAGCATTGATTCCTTAATAGTAAAAGTAATTTGTAGCCTAATTTTCAATTATTGTGAGTGAGAATTATGATACAGATTCTATCTACTATAACAATCCAGTGACTCCTGTTATATATTTTAAAAATATTTAGTGAAGATATATTCTACATTCTGTCCATGAATTTAGTTGTATGGATTTCAGAAAAACCTCAAGTAAAAATGAAGTCTCCATTCCTGGAAATCAGAGCTTAATCAGCCTGACAAGTTAAAGAAGACTTTCTTCAAAGACAAAGGTTATTTTGACAAACCCAAATTAAGGTCCAAGCAGGTCCTTATAAGCAGAAAGTATGCTCAGTCCCTAATGAATGTAAAGATAATTAATACCTGACTTAAGGAAGCTTTGGGAATGGCTATGAGTGCCTTAATTGGTCCACCTTACTTGCCTGCAGGCTCTTCCGTTTTGGGAGTGTCTTAAGTGAATTTTAGCTTTCAGCAATCTCAGCCTGTCTTACATTTCTGAAGCCACCTTTATCATTTCGGACCCTAAGGGGAAATGAATTGTAATGAAGCTTTTATCCTTCTTCATTGAGAATGGTGTTTCCAGAGCACGAAAGAGAGAGCTGACTAGAAAGTCTAGAATCAATCAAAACTGAAGAAAAATAAGTACACATGTATCTTTAGGGATCCATTTATACATGTGACCTACTTCTTTCATGGAAAATATAGTAGATGTATGTATGTTTTAGTATAAATGAGTTATGAAAAAGGAGTTCACAGAATCACTAAGGACACAAGGAGAGATGCTGAATCAGAACCAAGCTGCACATTGTTTCTCACCTATTTTTGTTTTGTTTTGTTTTGTTTTTTTATCATAATCATAGCATTATGGGGCAGAAACAAACAGAATGAAAACTTCATCACAGAGGTATACTTATCATTGCCTCCTTTGAATAAAAACTATAGGGGTTGTTATGAAAAACTAATATTGGTCTCTGCCACCTTGACTCCCGGAAGGACCAGACTGGCAGCACCAGGTACACAGAGATATCCCGAGTCTAACATTGCTTGGGATACAACCCTTCAGGCTTCTGCCTGCTCCCAGGGCATGGGCAGCTCTGTAGGCCTTCTGTGTGCCAGCCTTGTTGGGGGGACATCTGCCCTGCAGAGTGATCAGCACTTGGAAAAGTTCCCCACAGCATCCACCATCTTCTCTCCCTGATGGAGCAGACAGAAAGCACCAGGTTCACAGAGATATCCTGATTTTGACATTAATCAGGACACAGCCCACCAGGCTTCTGCCTGTGCCCAGGGCCTGGGAAACCCTGTGTGCCCATCCTGTCGTGGGCCTTTTGCCCTGCAGAGGGATTGGCACTTGGAGGCAGTCTCTGAGGCATCTACCATCTTCACTCCCAGGCTGAACAGACAGGCAATATGAGGTACACAGAGACAAACCCAAGTATAACATTGATGGGGCAAGGATACCAGGGCTCCAAAGGCACCGGAGAGTAGGGCAGCACATCAGCAATCTGTGCCAGGGGAAACCCAGTCATCCAGTGGTGCAGAAATAGCCTTACAGGCTCACAGGATTTTCAAGCACCAGTCATTGACAACAGGATCAAATAATGTCAGAGATAACCAGATGGCAAAAGGCAAACATAGGAAAGTTACTAACAGAAATCAAGTCAATATGGCAGCATCTGAACCAAATTCTCCAAAAACAGCAAGTCGTGGATACCCCAGCACAGGAGAAAAACAAGATTTGGATTCAAAATCACTGGTCATGATGCTGTTAGAGGAACACAAGAAGGACATAAATAAATCTTTTAAAGAAATACAGGAGAACATGAATCAAAGGGTAGAAGCCCTTACAAGGGACACACAAAAATCATTTAAAGAAATTTAGGGGAATATGGGTCAACAGATAGAAGCCAATAAAGAGGAAATGCAAAAATCACGTAAAGAAATACAGGAGAACTTGGGTCAACAGGCAGAAATCATGAAAGAGGAAACACAAAAATCTCTTAAAGAATTACAGGAAAACACAAACAAGTAAAGAAACTAAGCAAAACCATCGAGAATCTAAAAACAGAAGTAGAAACAACTAAGAAATCACAAAGGAAGACAACTTTGGAGATAGAAAACCTTAGGAAGAAATCAGGGGTCATAGATGCAAATATAAACAACAGAATAAAAGAGATAGAATAATCTCAGATGCTGAAGATACCATAGAAACCATAGACTCAACAGGCAAAGAAAATGCAAAATGCAAAAAGATTGTAATCCAAAACATCTGGGAAATCTAGAACACAATGAGAAGACCAAACCTAAGGATTATAGGTATAGATGAGAGTAAAGATTTGCAACTTAAAGAGCCAGCAAATATCTTCAACAAAATTATGGAAGAAAACTTCCCAAACCTAAAGAGAGAGATGCCCATGAATATACAAGAAGCCTATAGAAACCCAAACAGACTGGACCAGAACAGAAATACCTCCTGTCACATAATGATCAAAACTCAAAATATACTAAACAAAGAATATTAAAAGCAGAAAGAGAAAAAAGCCAAGTAACATATAAAGGAAGACCTATCAGAATTACACCAGATTTCTCACCAGAGACCATAACAGCTTGAAGATCCTGGACAGATCTCATACAGACTCTAAGAGAACACAAATGTCAGCTAAGACTATACCCAACAAAACTCTCAATCACCATAGATGGGGAAACCAAGATATTCCATGATAAAACGAAATTTACACAATAACTTTCCACAAACCCAGGTCAGCAAAGGATAATAGGTGGAAAATACCAATACAAGAAGGGAAACCACACCCTGGAAAAAGTAGGCTATTAACCTTCTTCCATCAAACCCAAAAGAAGATAACCACTCAAATATAAAAATAACATAAAAAAACAATAGAAAGTAATAATTACTATTCCTTAATATCTCTTAACATCAACGGACTCAATTCCCAAATAAAAAGACATAGACTAACAAACTGGATATGTAAACAGGACCCTACATTTTGCTGCATATAGGAAACACACCTCAGTGTCAAAGACAAACACTACCTCAGAATAAAAGACTGGAAGACAATGTTACAAACAAATGTTCTCAGGAAACAAGCCAGAGTAGCCATTCTAATATCAGATAAAATTGACTTTCAAAAGTCATCAAAAGAGACATGGAATGACACTTCTTATGAGTCAAAGAAAAAATCCACCAAGAAGAACTCTGAATTCTGAACATCTATGCTCCAAATGCAAGGGCACCATCATTCTTAAAAGAAACTTTACTAAAGCTCAAAGCACACATTGCACATGACACAATAATTGTGGGTGACTTCAACACTCCACTCTTCTCAATGGATCAATCAGAAAAACAGAAAATAAAAAGGGACACAGTGAAACTAATTGTAGCTTTGGACCAATTGGATTTAACAGATATATGTAGAACATTTCATCCAAAAGCAAAAGAATATACCTTTTTCTCAGCACCTCATGGTACCTTCTCTAAAATCAATCATTTAATTGGTCACAAGACAGACCTCAACAAATACAAGAAGATAGAACTAATCCCATGCCTTCTATCAGATCACTTTGGACTAGGATTGTTCTTCAATAGCAACAAAAACAACAGAAAGCCCATATACACATGGAAGCTGAACAATACTCTACTCAATGATACATTGGACAAGGAAGAAATAAAGAAAGAAATCAAAAACATTTTATAATTTAATGAAAATGAATGCACAACATACCCACATTTATGGAACACAATGAAAGCAGTGCTAAGAGGAAAACTCATATCCCTGAGTGCCTTCAAAAAGAAACTGGAGAGAATATACACTAGCAGCTTAACAGCACACCTGAAAGCCCTGGAACAAAAAGAAGCTAATTCACCCAGGAGAAATAGAAGACAGGTAATCATCAAATTCAGGACTGAAATCAATCAAGTAGAAACAAAGAGAACCATACAAAGAATCAACAAAACCAGGAGCTGGTTCTTTAAGAAAATCAACAAGATAGATTAAACCTTAGTCAGACTAACCGAAGGGCACAGATACAGTATTAACAAAATTAGAAATGAAAAGGGTGATATGATAACAGAAACTGAGGAAATTCAAAAAATCATCAGCTCATACTACAAAAGCATATACTCAACACAACTAGAAAGTCTGGAGGAAATGGACAATTTCCAAGACAGATACCAAATACCAAAATTGAATCAGGATCAAATAGATCATCTAAACAGTCTCATAACCCCTAAAGAAATAGAGGGGGTCATAGAAAATCTACCTCCCCCCAAAAAAGCACAGGAACAGATAGTTTTAGTTCAGAATTCTAGCAAACCTTCAAAGAAGACCTAACACCAATACTCTTGAAATTATTCCACAAAATAGAAACAGAAGGAACACTACCCAACTCATTCTACAAAGCCACAATTAAGCTGATACCAAAACCACACAAAGATCCAACAAAGAAAGAGAACTTTAGACCAATTTTCCTAATAAATATCAATGCAAAAAATGCTCAGTAAAATTCTTGCTAACCCAATCCAAGAACACATCAAAACAATCATTCACCATGATCAAGGATGCTTCATCCTACAGATGCAGTGATGGTTCAATATACAGATATTCATCAATGCAATCCACTACATAAACAAACTCAAAGTAAAAAAAAATCACATGGTCATTTCATTAGATGCTGCAAAAATATTTGACAAAATTCAGCATCCTTTCATGCTAAAAAGTCTTGGAAAGAACAGGAATTCAAGGCCCATACCTAAACTTAGTAAAAGCAATATACAGCAAACCAGTAGTCAACATCAAACTAAATGGAGAGAAACTTGAAGCAATCCCACTAAAATCAGGGACTAGACAAGGCTGCCCCCTCTCTTCTATATAGTACTTGAAGTTCTAGCTAGAGCAATTAGACAACATAAGAAGGCTAAAGGGATACAAATTGGAAAGGAAGAAGTCAAACTATCACTATTTGCAGGTGATATGATAGTATATGTAAGTGACCCAAAAATCTCCAGGAGAGAACTCCTACAGCTGATAAACAACTTTCAGCAAAGTGGCTGGTTATAAAATCAACTCAAGCAAATCAGTAGCCTTCCTATACTCAAAGAATAAGCAGGCTGAGTAAGAAATTAGGGAAATGACACCCTTCGCAAGAGCCACAAACTATAGAAAGTATCTTGGTGTGACTCTAACCAATGACAAGATCTTCAGGTCTCTGAAAAAGAAAATCGGAGAATACCTCAGAAAATGGAAAAATCTTCCATTCTTGTGGATTGGCAGGATTAATATAGTAAAAGTGGTCATATTGCCAAAAGCAATCTACAGATTCAATGCAATCCCCATCAAAATCACAACTGTTTTTCATAGAGTTAGAAAGAGCAATTCTCAAATTCATTTGGAATAACAAAAAAACCAGGATAGCTAAAACTATACTCAACAGTAAAAGAACTTCTGGGGGAATCAGTATCCCCAACCTCAAGCAGCACTGCAGAGCAATAGTGTTAAAAACTGCATGATATTGGTACAGTGACAGGCAGGTAAATCAATGGAAAAGAATTGAAGATCCAGAAGTGAACAGTCACAACTATGGTCGCTTGATCTTCGACAAAGGAGCTGAAAACATACAGTGGAAAAAAGATAGTCTTTTCAACAAATGATGCTGGTTCAACTGGAGGTCAGCATGCAGAAGAATGTGAATTGATCCATTCTTATCTCCTTGTACTAAGCTCAACTCCACGTGGATCAAGGACCTCCACATAAAACCAGACCCACTTAAACTAAAAGGAAAGAAACTGGTGAAGACCCTTGAGTATATGGGTACAGGAGAAAATTTCCTGAACAGAACACCAGTAGCTTATGCAGTAAGATCAGTAATTGACAAATGGGACCTCATAAAATTACAAAGATTCTATTAGGCAAAGGACACTGTCAAAAGGACAAAATAGCAACCTATGATTTGGGAAAAGATCTTCACCAACTCTACATCCAACAGAGGGATAATATACAATATATACAAAGCACTGAAGAAGTTAGACTCCAGAGAAACAAATAAACGTATTAAAAAATGGGGTACAGAGCAGTTTTACCATTTTGCAATCCCACCAACACTGGAGGAGTGTTCCTCTTTCTCCACATCCTCGCCAGCATTTGTTGTCTCTTGAGTTTTTAATCTTAGACATTCTGATGGGTGTGAGGTAGAATCTAAGGGTTGTTTTGATTTGCATTTCCCTGATGACTAATGATGTTGAACATCTCTTAAGGTGTTTCTCGGCCATCCAAATTTCTTCTGGTGAAAATTCTTTGTTTAGCTCTGTTCCCCATCTTTTGATAGGGTTATTTGGTTCTTTGAGGTCTAACTTCTTGAGTTCTTTATATATATTGGATATTAGCCGTCTGTCAGATGTGGGGTTGGTGAAGATCTTTTCCCACTTTGTTGGCTGCCGTTTTGTCCTTCTGACAGTGTCCTTTACCTGACAGAAACTTTGTAATTTTATGAGGTCCCATTTGTCAATTCTTGATCTTAGAGCATAAGCTATGGGTGTTCTGTTCAGGAACTTTCCCCCTGTGCCCATGTCCTCCAGGGTTTTCCCCAGTTTCTTTTCTAATAGTTTCAGTGTGTCTGGTTTTATGTGGAGGTCCTTGATCCACTTGGAGTTGATCTTAGTGCAAAGAGATAAGAGTGGGTCAATTCGCATTCTTCTGCATGTTGACCTCCAGTTGAACCAGCACCATTTGTTGAAAAGGCTATCTTTTTTCCACTGGATGGTTGTGGCTCCTTTATCAAAGATCAAGTGACCATAAGTCTGTGGGTTCATTTCTGGGTCTTCAATCCTATTCCATTGATCTACCTGCCTGTTGCTGTACCAATACCATGCAGTTTTTAACACAATTGCTCTGTAGTACTGCTTGAGGTCAGGGATATTGATTCCCCCAGAAGTCCTTTTATTGTTGAGAATAGTTTTAGCTATCCTGAGTTTTTTTGTTGCTCCAGATGAATTTGAGAATTGCTCTTTCTAGATCTATGAAGAATTGAGTTGGGATTTTGATGGGGATTGCATTGAATCTGTAGATTGCTTTTGGCCAGATGGCCGTTTTTACTATATTGATCCTGCCAATCCAGGAGCAAGAAATATTTTTCCATCTTTTGAGGTCTTCTTCAATTTCTTTCTTCAAGGACTTGAAGTTCCTGTCATACAGATCTTTCGTTTGTTTGGTTAGAGTTATGCCAAGGTACTTTATGTTGTTTGTGGCTATTGTGAAGGGTGTTATTTCCCTAACTTCTTTCTCAGCCTGCTTGTCCTTTGAGTACAAGAAGGCTACTGATTTGCTTGAGTTAATTTTATAACCAGCCACTTTGCTGAAGTTGTTTATCAGCTGTAGAAGTTCTCTGGTGGAGTTTTTTGGGTCGCTTAAGTAAACTATCATATTGTCTGCAAATAATGATACTTTTCCTTTCTAATTTGTATCCCTTTGACTTCCTTATGTTGTCTAATTGCTTTCGCTAGAACTTCAAGTACTATATTTAAAAGATATGGAGAGAGAGGGCAGCCTTGTCTAGTCCCTGATTTTAGTGGGATTGCTTCAAGTTTCTCTCCATTTATTTTGATGTTGGCTACTGGTTTGATGTAGATTGCTTTTACTATGTTAAGGTATGGGCCTTGAATTCCTGCTCTTTACAAGACATTTAGCGGTTCCTCAGAAAATTGGGCATGTCACTTCCAGAGGACCCTGGCATACCAGTCTTGGGCATATACCCAGCGGATTCTCCTGCATCCAATAAAGACACATGCTCCACTATGTTCATAGCAGCCTTGCTTGTAATAGCCAGAAATTGGAAGGAGCCCAGATATCCCTCAAAGGAGGAATGGATACAGAAAATGTGGTATATTCATACAATGGAATACTACTCAGCAATTAAAAATAATGAATTCATGCAATTTGTAGGTAAATGGTTAGATCTGGAAAATATCTTCCTAAGCGAGTTAACCGAATCACAAAAGAATACACATGAAATATAGTCACTGATAAGTGGATATTAATGAGCCCAGAAGCCCTAAATACTCAGGGCACAATTAGCAATTCAAATGATTCCCAAGAAGAAGAAAGGAGAGGACCCTGGGCCTGAAAAGATTGGATCCAGTTTTGTAGACCCAGAACAGAGAAATGGTGGCGGGGGAGGGGGGGCAGGGGGAAGATTGGGGAATAGTTGGGGGGAAGAGAGGACTTATGGGACATATGGTGGGGGGGGAACTGGGAAAGGGGAAAGCCTTTGGAATGTAAACAAAGAATATAGAAAATAAAAAAAGGAAAAAAAATGGGGTACAGAACTAAACAACAAATTTTCACCTGAAGAACTTTGAATGACTGAGAAGCAACTTAAGACATGTTCAACATCATTAGTCATTAGGAAAATGCAAATCAAAACAACCCTGAGATTTCTCCTCTCACCAGTCAGAATGGCTAAGATTAAAAACTCAGGAGACAGCAGGTGTTGGTGAGGATGTAGAGCAAGAGGAACACTCCTCCACTGCTGGTGGGAATGCAAGATGGTACAACCACTCTGGAAATCAGTCTGGCGGTTCCTCAGAAAACTGGCATGACACTTCCAGAGGACCCTGTCATACCACTCCTGGGCATATATAGCCAGTGGATTCCCTGGCATGCAATAAGGACACCTGCTTTATGTTCATAGCAGCCTTATTTATAATAGCCAGAAGCTGGAAAGAACCCAGATGTGCCTCAATGGAGGAATGGATACAGAAAATGTGGTATATTTACACAATGGAATACTACTCAGCAATTAAAAACAATGAATTCATGAAATTCTTAGGCAAATGCTTGGAACTGGAAAATATCATCCTTAGGTGAGGTAACAAAAGAACACACATGGAATGAGGTCACTGCTAAGTGGATATTAGCCCAGAAGCTCTGAATAGCCCAGATACAACTCACATATCAAATCATTCCTAAGAAGAAGGAAGGAGAAGGCCTTGATCCTGGAAAGGCTTGATGCAGCACTGTAGGGAATTAACAGGACAAAGAAGTGGGAGGGGGATGATTGGTTAATGGGTGGAGGGAAGAGGGCTTATGAGACTTATGGGGAGGGGGGAAACTGGGAAAAGGAAAATCATTTGGAATGTAAACAAAGAATATAGAAAATAGTAAAAAAAATTATCTCTGATTAGTTCAGATCTAGATGAAGACATTGTCAAATGTGGTAATATTTCAGATGTACAACTGCAAACAGAAATAACTATGTAGATGGTCCAGACCTGTGGGACTGGATGAACCATCAAGCACATTTCCCAGCTGTCAATTATTTCAATTTATTTGAATGTTTATCTTTGCTGAATAATAACTTTACAGCCAAAGTAATCTGTTGAATTTTTAAGCACATTTTTTTTAATTTACAAAAGTAAATATGCAATTGCTTCTGAGGAAATGTTAGAGTTCTTGCATGGGTGTCTGTTATCTTGTCTCTGTTTTCTTGTCAGTGATAATACTCTTTTATCGAATGTATTTACACAAATTTTACTTAGAATGTCTGCCTTTGGTTTACTTAGAAGGTTTGCTTTGCTCATGTATGAATATGCATACTTTCCATGCAAAGTCCCTTCATACAAATGCTAAATTTGTACAAAGGCCTTAGATTTGTTTTGCTCTCTGTAGTTAAAGAAAACATGTTCAGAGAGAAATATTTAAAATCTCTTTGAATGCAGAGAAAAAAGGAACAGTGCCATGTTTTCCTTCTGATAATTTTCAATGCAGAGATGCATACACAAGCTCACGCACATTTACAGGAGTCCTAGTGTTTCTGTATGCAGAGACAGTAACGCCAGAATGAGTGGAAAGTGGAGCCCTGCTGTCATTAAGAGTACTTGAATCCCTCATTCTGAATGAGTTATCTGAGTGTTGCCAGTGAGAATAAAGAAAAATTCTTGTCAATCTGGTTCTTAATTGGATATACTTCACTCTATTTGTAATCTCTAGAGAAAAGCCCTCTCAGATAGTGAGCCTGAACCATTTATAATTAAGATATGACTCTTCAAGATTTGCTTTCATTTATGCTGAGGAGAACTTTCTTCTCCCACTGTGAATGAAACCCAGAAATTCTTGCATGCTAGGCAAGCCCTGTATCCCTAAGATACATCCTTCCACCAGGTCATTTTATGTTTCTTATAAACACATACCATATAGTGCATGCACCAAAGTCTACATAAGGCTGTTTAGAAAAGCTTTTAAATCTCTAATACAATTAATTATGTCTTCTAAGTTTTACCTGGGGAGGGAGCTGATGAGTTCTTTGGTTTTGTGTATTCGTGATTAAGAGGGACATTAATGAATTGGACTTGTGGTGTGAGATATAAAAATATATTCTTATTTTGCACATTGACTAGATTCATCACAATTTAAACAGTGAATTGGTCATAGTGCAGGTTAATAGATAGCATTAGAATTTGAGAAGGAGCTGCATATAAAATCATAAAGCAAATCCTGTCAGAAATGGGGAGAACACCATATACCATGATATGACCAACATGCACATGAGCAGCCATTTATAACTTGGAGGTTGGCAATGGGACACAGTGTTCACCCTTCCCCTCTGCAAGAACACAAAGGTCTGTCCAGTTGGGTTCCTGTGGAGCCCAGGAAATAGCAGCATAACATTGTATAGAAATGTTGTTTATGTAATTCCTCAAGCCTACAGTTTAAATATGGTGTGTGGGCCCATTCAAAGGACTGAGAGTGTACAGTGAGGTCATTCAATTGTGTCTCCATACCTATGGTGATCAGCAGGCTTCAAGCATAGTCCAGCGGCTTCTGGAGTCAATAAACCCAGAACCTCCTTTTTGTGATATCTTATTGACTTAGCTGTTGTCAAATCCCTCTAATTACCAACCAAATCTGTGGACACAAATGTTCTTTCATATGGAGATGTGAAGGAAAAGATAACCATTCCCTACATGGTAGGCAAACTTTGCTCAGTTCACAGTATTAACCCCAATCTTAATTCCTGTCAGAAACAAAACAGCTGGCAGTGGTGTTGATGTAGGACCTTTAATCCCAGCATTTCAAGGTCAGAGTCAGTCAGATCTCTGTGAGTCTGAGGCCAGCCTTTTCTAAAGAGGGAGTTCCAGAATATCCAGAAACTGTCTCAGAAAACCAAAGCCAACCAACCAAATAAACAAATAAAGCGAAAGAGAATGATTTTAAAAGAAAGTTATGAATCCAAAGAAAAGTTCAACACATTGAAATAAATATATGCCTCAATTACATTAACATGACTTCTGTGGCAACCTACTTTTCTACTTGTATAGTGTGAAAAATGGCATGAAACCCCATGTTTATACAGAAACTCAGAAAAGAAGATCAGGCCAGGTATAGTATGTGATAGAACTGAGAACTTGTACTCAGAAAAAAAAATGTGGCATGATTGCCTTGAATGAAAAAAATAATTCTTTTTTATAAATATTTTTATTATTTATTTTTATGCACTCCATAATTTATTCCCCACCCCGCCAACCCCTGTTCACCCTTCAACTGTTCCACATACTATACCTCCTCCCCTCCCCGTCTCTTTTTTTAAATTATTTATTCTATATTCTTTGTTTACATTCCAAAAGCTTTCTCCTTTCCCAGTTCCCCCTTCACCATATGACCCATAAGTCCTCTCCCCACCCCACCTATTCCCCAATCACCCCCCAACACACCATTTCTCTATTCTGGTACTCCCATACAAAACTGGATCCAATCTTTTCAGGCCCAGGGTCCTCTCCTTCCTTCTTCTTGGGAATCTTTTGACTTGCTAATTGTGCCTTGAGTATTCAGAGCTTCTGGGCGCATCAATATCCACTTATCAGTGATTGCATTTCATTTGTATTCTTTTTTGATTGAGTTAACTCGCTTAGGATGATATTTTCCAGATCCAGCCATTTGCCTACAAATTGCATGATTTCATTATTTTTAATTGCTGAGTGGTATTCCATTGTATAAATATACCACATTTTCTGCATCCATCTTATCTCCTTGTACTAAGATGAACTCCAAGTGGATCAAGGACCTCCACATAAAACAAGACACACTGAAACTAATAGAAAAAAAACTGGGGAAGACCCTGGAGGACATGGGCACAGGGGGAAAGTTTCTGAACAGAACACCAATAGCTTATGCTCTAAGATCAAGAATTGACAGATGGGACCTAATAAAATTACAAAGTTTCTGTAAGGCAAAGGACACTGTCAGAAGGACAAAAGAGCAACCAACACATTGGGAAAAGATCTTCATCAACCCCACATCTGACAGAGGGATAATATCCAATATATACAAAGAACTCAAGAAGTTAGACCCCAAAGAACCAAATAACCCTATTAAAAATGGGGTAAAGAGCTAAAGAAAGAATTGTCACCAGAAGAAATTCAGATGGCTGAGAAACACCTTAAGAGATGTTCAACATCATTAGTCATCAGGGAAATGCAAATCAAAACAACCCTGAGATTCCACCTCACACCAGTCAGAATGGCTAAGATTAAAAACTCAAGAGACAACAGGTGCTGGCGAGGATGTGGAGAAAGAGGAACACTCCTCCACTGTTGGTGGGATTGCAAGATGGTACAACCGCTCTGGAAATCACTCTGGTGGTTCCTCAGAAAATTGGGTATGACACTTCCAGAGTACCCTGTCATACCAGTACTGGGCATATACCCAGAGGATTCTCCTGCATACAATAACAACACATGCTCCACTATGTTCATAGCAGCCTTATTTATAATAGCGAGAAAAATAATTCTTATTTATAAAAATGAGACACATAATACAATATAAATCATGCAGGCAAACACTCAGATGCATAATATTATACTATGAAAAGACCCTTAAAACTCCCACATAATTGGTTATAAATCATAGATGTAAGACTTACATTGTCAAATATGTATGTGTATGTGCATGTGTGTGGATAGCTGCCTCTGACTCTCCTGTTTCTTTTACTTGGGATATGGGGAATCCAAACTCAGATCCTCATGTTCACTTGGCAAGAACATTAACACCTAAGCCATTTCTGGCTCCTGAATATTGTATTTTTAATGCTACAGAGGAAACCCTAAAGCAGAACACTATATTAAGTAATATAGAAGAAACAAGAGAAAAAAAGTTGAAAAAATTTAATGAAAGTACTCACCATATGCTTTACTAAGCTGATGGTGATGAAGATGATAACTGACCATAAGTTAACAGTAATTATTGATGTCCATAGTGTTTCACATCTTTAAGCTCCTTTAATGTTCCCAGCTGATTAACCTTTGGACCTCTATTAAAGCACTGTGGTTATCAGCACTTTGCAAAGAGACAGGGGAATTATAGAGGCCTCTTTTGTGCTAAGGCTCACACAGCCAAAGGCATCCATCATTTGCTTCAGTCCTTCACTCTAGTGGCCTCTCAACCACACTCCACTGATGAAGAGACAGCTGTATCTTAGTAAACGAACTGCACCTCTGGAGTAGTTAAAATTGTCATAGTAACCCATTGGGAATACACAAATACTACAAAGAAACAACATACCTAAAAGAATATTCAGAAGAGTTGTATCGTACCAAAACAACTGTCAAAAAGGTGAATCTACATCCATAAGATATTTTCCACAGAATTTAAAACAGATTGTAATTCACAGGGTTATATACATAACTATAGCAGTTTTCATTTAGTTCTTTAAGACATACTTAAATCCAACAGAGAAATGCATATTTTAATATTTCAGGCATGTTGGAAATAAATTTCAGTTTAAGTAAAAATATTTCATATACACAGAAGCCTTGGTCAAAGAGCTTACATTTAACACAGATAACAACTACTATTATGAAGTTTTAAATTTGTAATAAATATGACTTAATATACAACAAGGTGGTATGATGCTATTAATTAAATCATTTATTCCATAATATGTATTGAGAGGCAATAATGTGCTGACTTCTAAAGATGCAACAGTGAACAGATGGTGTTCATGCCTAAGGACACTGTGTCCTGCTTTTTATAGAGGAATGTAAAGCATAACAATGAGTATGATAGGTTCTGATGAACACCATGCGAGCAAAGGAAGATGAGGGAACCCAAAGGTGCTGGGCATTGCATGGAATGCTGAAGCCACCCCATAATGAGAGAAAGCCAGCAAATAAGACTTGCACTTACTACACAGACCCTCTGCAGAAGAGGTGGTGAGAGCCAGGACCTGAGGCAACAGTGTGTTGGGTTAGTTTCTTTGAATGAAAGAATTAAGTTAAGAAACGTGGGAGATAGGATGAAAGGGATTGGCCAGAGGCTAAGAATTGTCAAAAGACCACACAGACTCATATATTTATATGAGTGAAGACCCAGTCATTTCATTAACCTGTATTCCACACTATCAGACTTGAGAATGTACACACGTGGCATACAGTCCACCATGCTGAAGCTATTTGCTTACTGAGCTTTTCAAAGGAAATATTTGTTAGAATTTTGTGGTGTATGCTTTTGGGATATTTTTGTTTTAGCATAAATGTAAACAGAAACCATAAAATTTTTGAATTAAAAATAAACTTATATAAACAATTACATACTCACACACATATATTCATGTATATAATAGTTACATAAACAATTACATGCACACACATATACATACATATATGCATATGTATGGATATATGGACACATACACACATTCTATTGCCCTGCCAACCACATTATTCCAGAAAAACTATCAGTGTAACAATAATTGCAAAGCCACAAAGCTCATGGATCTCAAGTGTTCACTGATGACAGCCATATATCTTTCACAAAAATGATTCAATTCTCTCTTGAGTTCTTAAGAAAACCAAGCTCCAGATGACCGGGCAACCCATCTTTTCTTTTTCATTGATACCATTAAGCCCGTCTTTATTTTATATCAACATTTGCTTATGCCATTTGCCCATCTCGAAGTGACGTTTATTGAGGAAAGGGAAAACAGAAGAAAGTGGGTTCTGTGTGACTTGTATTCTTCACCAATTGTATTTCTGGTTTAGACCGTAGAATTTGGGGTGCGAAATGTAAGAGCAGTGTGAACTCTGCCTATTGTTAAAAAAACGGAAAGAAACTGATACCTGATTGTAAAAAAGTAAGTTAGGTAAAGGAATGGAGGCTAAGAAATTAAAAAACTTCTTCTCACCTCAAATAACTTCATATAGAATTTCCATTTCCTGAGGTACACAGAAAGAAATGAGAATATATCACAAAATAAAAAAAATAAAGCCTCAAAATAATTTGTAACTGAGAATGGAATTCATTAATAGTAGAAAAAATATTGTTTCCTTCTTGATACAGGCAGGTGGAAAAATGAGTTATGTCATTTTACAGTAAAATTTCAGTATAGTTTTTAAAGGACAGAATAAACATCAAATCCATGATGAAAAATATATGTTTAGCTAAATAGAAGAGAAATAGTTCAAAACAAATAGCAAATAATATGTATTGATTGTTCCAGGTCTGAAAGGTATAGATTAATCGCCACCCCTGCTTGCTGTGTACATGCTGTGCTTAACAATCCGCCCAGAGTACACAGTGTGGAAAGGACGAAATCCATGACTCATGATGGAGTGAACGACAAACACCAAATTCACACGCTAAGTACCTCTCACACGTGTACGTGTACGTATACTGACATGAAGGGGAGACAAGGGGAACTCATCTCTGCCAAAATCATCAGAAAAATCACATCTCTGGT
This sequence comes from Apodemus agrarius, assembly GCA_964023405.1. Taxonomy (NCBI): domain Eukaryota; kingdom Metazoa; phylum Chordata; class Mammalia; order Rodentia; family Muridae; genus Apodemus; species Apodemus agrarius. The sequence goes on from OZ030007.1 coordinate 119,379,320, forward strand.
CCAACAACAGAAATATATATATATATATACACACACACACACACATATATTCAGCAAACTGACATGGAGACGTATTTTACATAGAGCCTGGGTAGCATTCCTCAAGACCACAGTGTGATAAGGAAGTAACTCTCCAGCAAGAGATACCAGGACGATGTGACAAGTGAGAGTGACCTGACACATGAAAATAATCCTGAAATAAAACAACAAGTATAACTTAACAACATCATAAAACATAAGTGAAAGGACCACTTAATAATAATTCACCAATTTGTTCCTCCATTCTGCCAATTACAATTTGATACTATAAGAAGCTAGCAATGAGGGAAACTAAGAGATATGTGAGAAATGTATCTAGTGTTTTATTTGGAAGTATTTTTTCTTAATTTTTATTTAAAAAAAATAAAATTTTATTTTTCCGTTATTTTTATTTTATTCATAAGGCATGATCCAGAGCTGGGCACACACCTCTGAAACTTCTACATGTGAGGGGCATTTGTCAGGCTGAGGCCACTAGAATGAATTACAAATCACTAGGAAAAAAGGGGTATATACATATAGTATTTTTACACATAACTAGCTGAAGTCAGAACAGTGAAAAATAAAATTCATGAAGTTAAAAAGCTAGATGAAGTAAACTAGTAGGAAGAAAGCCACAACTTAATGTTATTGGTGGAACTACACTGACCTTCTCTGGAGAAGTAAAGTTTACTAAGGGCCCAAGTGAGGATACTTCAATCCCACATGGGAGGGAGAAGAAAGAAATCATGGGGGCTGGAAGGAGGGAGGGATCAGGGTGGGAGAATGGACAGAAAAGGGAAAAGAGGAACATGATCTGCTATTGCGGGGGACAGGACTGAAGTCCTGAGGACCAGCAGAAAGAATAGAAACAGGCAACCTCGGGAGGTAGGCGTTGGGGCTATCCTCTAGATTCTACCAGAGACATAGGAGGTGAGAGACTCTCTGGAGTCAAAGGGAGGGACCTTGGATGAAGTGCTCTACAGTGGGGATGGGAAACTTGTAGAGTCTACCCCCAGTGGATGGACAGGACATCAAGTGGAGGGATATGGGTTGCCATCCAACAGTCAAAAGCTCTTACCCAGATTTGTTCCTATCTAAAAGGGACAAATACGAAGAAGAACCAAATATGGAAAGGAGGTCCAGTGTCAAGCCCAAATTGGGATCCACCTCAAGGAGAGGCTTAGGACCCTGACACTGTTATTGATGCTGTGGTGTGCTTGTAGACATGAGCCTAGCATGTCTGGCCTCTGAGAAGCCCAACAAGCAGCTGAAAGAGTCAGATGCAGATACTAGCACCTAACCAATGGGCAGAGAACATTTCTTAAGGGAAACACATTTTCAAATATACACCTATCTTAGTCCAGGTCTATTCTTGCACAAACATCATGACCAAGAAGCAAATTTGGGAGGAAAGGGTTTATTCAGTTTACACTTCCACCACTGTTGTTCAACACTAAAGGAAGTCAGGACTGGAACTCAAGCAAGGCAGGAAGCAGGAGCTGATGCAGAGGCCATGTACGGATAGTTCTTACTGGCTTGCTTGCTTCCACTGGCTTGCTCAGCTTGCTCTCTTATAGAACCCAAGACTACCAGCCCAGAGATGGTACCATCCACAATGGGCCCTCCCCTCTTGATCACTAATTGAGAAAATGCCCCAAAGCTGGATCTCATGGGAACACTTCCCCAACTGAAGCTCCTTTCTCTGTGATAACTCCAGCCTGTGTCAAGTTGACACATAAAACCAGCCAGAAAAAGTCATCAAATGGAATTAATATAACAATTAGGAGGCATATTACAAAGTTACAATCTTAGAGTAATCAAAGATCAGAGAAATGGAAGGGTCATCATGAAATGAGAACTGCAAGAATGTGAGTTGTATGTTTTAGCAGAGAAGTGTTCATCTGCAATATTGAGGTAGGTAGTCATATCATACTGAAACATGCTTCTGGGGGAAATATTCCCAGTTTATTTTAAACTCAAATTCTTCTAGAGAGGTACACTTCCAGTAGTATGGAGTGTACCATCTGTTTTATGAGTGTGGATAAAATCGTGGAGGTGATTCTGGATTACAGTAATTGGTGACTCTCAGGATCATTCTAGTGATGTTTAAAGGCTAATATTCCAGTTCAAAGCCCTGTTCATTAACTTTATAATTCAGGGGATGTTTGACTACCTCCACTTGTGGATCACAGAACTCTTACCTCACATGATGGAAATACAATCTGGCAAAAACAGACACTTTACATTTAGCTACATGTAGGGCTCTGTAGATAATGACACAGACCTTCAGCAACTATTGAGTTGAAAGGGTTCAGCTTCTGTTTCCCAATCTGTGTGAATCAAATTGCCAACCACGATCCCTCTGGCTATGAAATCTAATGGACTCAGTAGATTTTGTTAATTAAGTATCGTCCTAGTTACTGAGTTAAATTGTAGAGTCTTGGTTAGGCTTTTAGTGGATACCATTTTAGTCCCTGCAAGAAATACTTACTATTGTAAAATTATGCTCAGAGTATTCCACAAAGTTTAAAAATAAGCTTAATAGTCTAAAACTGATCAATTAGTCACTTTCATTTTTTCCCTTTATCTTCTTAGTCTCGTTCAAGACGTTAGCATATCTGTTGACTGATTTCTTTCCTACCCTTTTCTTTCAGAAATACTCAAGAAAATAGTTTGCATGAACTCCTAGCTCATTAGGGGGAAGGGTAAATTGCATAAAGCTAAGGTCACAGGATTGAGGTAAAAACAAAAGGAAAAATAATCAATGTAAATTCAAAGTACAACCATGTACTTAACAGGTTACAGAAGCTTTCCATTAGCTTTTTGCAAGAAGTTTTAAAGGGGGAAATGTGCTAACCTCACCATTCTAGATTTCTCCCAAGTATCTATTAAGAAGCACGCTTTTTCAAAGTTTTGGGACCTCTGTTAATATTTAAAATATATAAAAACATCTCTTTATTGTGGCCACTGCTTTTGAATCCCCATTGGTTTCACTATGTCATTATTAGAAATAAACACATGACTGTGACCTACAATTCTGCAGGGCAAATTTCCCAAGATTCCCTGAAGTAGAGACTGTTGGCACTGCAAGGAGTCTAGGACTGTGATGTTTCAGTCACTCTTGCTGCATGCAGTCTTGTTCTCCTCAGAATCAAGTTCTGCTCTCAACATCAACTTAGAGTCAGTATGGATCAGACTGAGTTCTTGAAATGTTTTCCCACTTTGGGAAACATTGAGATAAAATTCCACCAGTGTCCGTTTCAGAGTGGTCTGTGCACTAATTGGTTTCCACAAACCCTGAAGGACTTGTCTTCTCACAGTACAAATGACAAATTTCAGACTGAAAATTCACCAATAACATCGGCAGAGTCCTTGGTAAAAGTCTAGTGCATCTAACTGGGAATCACCTTTAGATTTTTTCTGGTCTGATATCATTAAGTTTTATGACCAAATCCAGTTAAAAAAAAAACAAGAAGGAAGGGGGGATCATTAATTGTTGTAATGAATTTAGAGAGCTTGAACTGAGAATAATAAGATTTTGGCCAAAGCCCTAATACTTAACTCTTGGAATCCTGAGAAACTCTTGGTATTTTTGAGGACTAGGCAAAAGTGGTAAAAGTTAATCTGGACACATTTACACTTAAGAGAGGACTTTAGAAAAGACCAGATACCGTTCTGCAGAGAAAGTTCTGTAGACCTTCTCTGTCCAACCAACACCTGAGGTAGTCCATAAATAGGAAGTTAGAATGTTCTATCTAAAGATGATTGGTGGAAGCTGTTCTATTCACCAGACACTGTTTCATAGCCTTCAGCATGCAGTGGGCAGTTTGATTATTGTGTTGGTTGAATCTCTTCTGTTGAGTTATAGTACTTTTAGAGAGTTCAAAACTGACTTCTACATTCAGGTTTCTATAGCTCACTACAGAGAAAGTTCACTTGAGACAAAGACATTGTTCAACTCTGGGGACTAGTTTAATCCAATTTTATTTCACCTGAGCACTTTTTCATCAGTAAGGAAAATAACTTAACTTTAAAAATACCATTGACAGCCCCTGTAAAGGATGACTTCTGTACTAAAATTTATACCTTAAGAACCTAAGGACTGTGAATGAATCCACAAATAAATTTAGTTTATGTTAACATCAACTAAGGTATCAATGATATAGGAACCATATACCCCAATCAAATCTTTAGTATCTTTAATATAAAACACAATTTCTAAAACAATAATAAAAATAAAGAGCTTAAAATATTCATCACAGATAAATATATCAAATGCCATAAAGAAAATCAAAATATCAAAATATATGTTTGTAGTGGTAACACTGGACATGAAGTAACAAAATTGTTCAATTTCAGACCAAAAGACATATGCTACTTGTTTTTGGTGCTTGTTTTAATATCTAACACTATCAATAATTAAAACCTGTGAGTAGAACGTTCTAAACAACCATTCGAGAACACACTCATAGAGAGGATACTTACAAAGCTATATATGTTTTTAATTCTCATGGTTGGTAACAGATGAAATAATTCAAATTACTCCTCAGAGGGAAGAACTGTATCAATCCAATACATGTATGTAATAGAAAATCTGTACTCATTAAAAATAAAAATTTACAAAACAATGTAATGTTGTTAGGAACATATTTCAAATATACCATTAGAAGAGAAAGCAGGTTGGAACATTTTGTATTGAATATGTCTTCAATTGTTTTCTAGAGTATTTACAGAAAATTATTATGCAAACAAGTTATTTTATAAGGATTATCTTATGAATAGAAGCCCTATAAACAGCCTCTTCTTTCTTTCTTTTTCTTGAAGATATAAGAGAAAAATATCTATCTTTTTGAAATCATTAGAATCCAGCTAAAACAAACTAATTTGTTTTAATAAGTTGAAATACTGTGGCAATGTCTTCTCATTGTTATAGCCTATGGTAAACTGATAGTGAACATATCAAGTATATTTAAGAGAATGCTGAGCATAAGACAAACATTTATAAAATGACACTCTCCTGACAACTGAAATATCCAGTATTAGGACGCTGGAAAATATAGAGGGAGTAAAATTTTAAAAAGTAGATTTGGACATGCTATAACCATTGCCTTAACAATTACTTTGAATTTTATAATATAGGCAATAAAATATTAGTGAAGATTTGTTTGATTGAATTTTTTAATTTCTCTACTTTTAAAGTCTCTCCCTTGATTGTAATGTGACTATAGAAACTGGAAAAACAGAATAGATGCAAATCTTAGTGAAATTCTTCTCCAAGAAAAGAAAGTGTCAGGGAACTTTGAGATATTTCTGAAATACAATCATAGAGATTTGTATGTGTTTAGTTGTCACTTGCTGTATTGAGAAAGGGACAGAGAGGTCAAGGAATGTTGTGAGCTGGGAAAAAGAAGCTCTGACTAACTGCAGGAAAAACAATGATACCATGTTGGTGTATTTTGTTTGTGATGTCCAAGAATGAACCCTTTCAAAAGGAGATTGAGCTCTCTACATATTATACTTATCCACAATTCCCAATAGAATCTTCTTGAATTGTAGCTATAGTACTATGACAGGATTTTTCCAAAGTCATGTTATAGATTAAAAATATTATACTGCTCCTAACGTTCACAGGGAGTGTCCAAATTAGGCTTACTATTGCTGGGATAAAACATCAAGGCCAAAGCAAGTTGGAGAAGGAAGTGCTTATCTGACTTATACTTCCACAGTTGTAGTTTACCATTAAAGGAAGTCAGGACAGGAACTCAAACAGGACAGAATGTAGATCAAGGAGCTAATGCAGAGGCTACGGAGGGTTATTGATTACTGACTGTTCCCAATGGTTTGCTCAATCCACTTTTTATAGAACTTAGAACCACTAGTCAAGGGATAGCATTACCCACAACCACTCCGCATCAATCACTAAGCAAGAAAGCTCATATATATTGACCCTATGGAGTAGTTTTCTCCATTTGGGTTCCATTCACTCTGATGATTCTAGTTTGTATCGTTAACATAAAGCTAGCCAGCACAGTGAGCATAAAATAAAGGAATATCAAACTTCCCATTGCTATGAACAGATCAAAACCAAGTCCAAGGAACAAGGAATCATTCTGCATAGAAACCGGTACTTTCTAAATTGCTGTTTTGTTTTTGTTGCATAGCTAAGCTAACTGTAGGTGAATAAATGAACGGATGAATAGATAAATTAGTGACAACTGAAAGGGACCTTTGAGCTAAACTTATGATGACTGGCATAAAGCAAGGCAAATAATTAGGTTTATGCTTGTACAGAACATGAAAGTGAGACAGAAGAAGCTGACCCGGTTAGAGACCTTTGGGAAGCAGTACCTGTATTCAGTAGCATTAACTTCTGACCACACATTTACAAAACAGAAAGATTACATAAAGTGTGAGTTCTCAAGCTCAAAACAGATAATGACTAATAATCTGGGGATATTCTCCTACCTTGCTTGGTTATATTTTCAAATGCTCTTTCATTTTATTACATATTAAATTCTAGGTTTTACAAAAAGTAAACTAGGAGAGAGACTCTCAAGACCTTAGATGAAATGCCCAAAAGTGGGGAGAGGGAACTTGTAGAATTCACCTTCCATAGAAACACAGGACATCAAGTGGAGGGATGGGGTTGCCAACCCATAGTCAAAAACTCTGACCCAGAATCGTTCCTAGCTAAAGAGAACTGCAGGGTACAAGAACAGTAAGGTGGGAGGGGGTGAATGTGGGAGCAGGGGGAGGGAAAAGGACATGTGGGACCTTTGGGGGTGGGGAACCAGAAAAGGGGAAATGAATTGTAAATATAGAATATATACAATAAAAAAAAAGAAAAAAAAGAGAACTGCAGGGACAAAAGAGACTGAATGAAAGGATATCCAGTGAGCAGCCCAGCTTGCAGGTGCTTGCACCCAAACAATGAACTGAAATCAGGGACCCCTGTGGTTGAATTAGGGAAAAACTGGAAGAAGTTGAGGATGAGGGCGATCCCATAGGAAGACCAGCCCAGCAGTCTCAACTAACCTGAACCCCCGCGATCTCTCAAACATTGAGCCACCAAACAGGCAGCATATAATAGCTAATATGAGGCCTCAGCACATATACAGCAGAGGACTGCCTGGTCTGCTCTCAGTGAGAGATGTACCTAGTCCCTGAGACACTTGAGGCCCCAGAGAGTGGGGAGGTCTGGCAGGGTGGGGTGGGGTGAGGTATAGGAGTAGGTTTTGGGGGTGGGCATAGGATGTAGGAGTGGGGGTCAGGGTGGTCATGGAGTTAGGGGGAACATTCTCTTGGAGACAGGGCAGGAGAAATGGGATGAGAAAATGTCGACATGGAAGGGGATAACTACTGGACTTTAAAAAATAGATTAAAGATAATTAAAATAATAATAGTAATATAAATTAAGTAAATACACATTTTAAAAGTACAAACCTAGAAAATGTTTAAATTTTTAAATTAAGATGGATAACGGTAAATGCTAATTGCTTATATTATAGAAATTAGTGACTTTCTATCCAGATGTTTTTAATAGAATGATACTATAGAATAGAATAGAATTGAATAGAATAGAATAGAATAGAATAGAATAGAATAGAATAGAATAGAATAGAATAGAATAGATAGAATGTAATGGAATAGAATAGAATATTGTATTATGAATGGCTTTCAGTAATATATTACTTGGGACAATTTCTTGGATATGAAGAAAGCTAACATAAATAAGAAATGACTTTTTGATCTATTCCTATTCTTAAGGAATTAAAAATACAGAATAAAAAAATTTCTAATGGAAAAACATTCAATTTTAAATCTTTAGAATGAGCATACTTCTCTTCTGCTAAATATAATCCAAAGTACCAATTACAAAGTACTAGGGAATGAATAGAGTCATTATATTAGTGTCTCTGAAACAAGAAATTAATGAGTGATAAAGTTATAAAATATTTATTTGCAGTAAAGTCTAGAAAAGAAAGGAAATGGTGAACAGAATGTTTTCTGGGATATGATTCAAATAAAGAGCAATTGGGGTAGTAAGGTACTAGAAACATTAGTCTGCTTGTTCATGACATCTCCAAGATTATGTTTCCACTGTTCTCTTTGTTGATACATCAACCTTTCTATGTGCCATACATGCTTGTACATGAGTGTTAATAGACAAATTCTGAGCCTCTGGGATAAAAGACCTGGGCTATGCAGAAAGACTCAAACAGGGAGTCATCAATAAAGTGCCAGTAAGAGTCCTCATGCTACAATAAAATATGCTATCCATATACATCAAATAATACTCATTTCTCTGCATAAAAGTTTCCAATCCCTGTAAATCTTAATCTGTTAGTGACATTTGTATATACTCATTCCAGATACTTACACAACCCCAAGTCTCAACTGAGAATAGGGATAAAATCCTGAAAACATTCTGAGTTCTGTATGGAGATGGATTAGCCCACTGCCTGGATGGGGAATCATATTAGTAAGTTAACATTTCACAACAGAATGTCAATTCAGCTGCCTGAGTGTCTGAAATGTAAAACATATGGATCGTTTTTATCAACAACACAAAATATTGGCATTTCAGGCACTCATTAAAAATGTCAGTCATAAATTAACTGTGATGCCAAGAATTTGCCTGAGACATCTGATATGGAAGAGATAATTTGAAAGATAAAGGAAGCAGTGCTTCTCAAAACCAAAGCTTAGATTTCCATGCATTCTGTCAGTTCATATGATTTGAAGAAATGTGCTTTTCTTACACCATAACCCTTTTACACCTATAAAAAAAATGGATGGTTCAAAGGTTTAACTCAGTTCATGCATGCTTATGAATTTATTGGCATTATAGGGTAAATTTTAAATATAAAATGAGCAAAATAAACTTTGTTTTTAATAAAAGAATAGAGTTGTGGACAAGAGTTGTACCTCTGATCAAATGGACATAGCCTTAAATTTCTCCTGTCTTAATAGGAAACATTTTATCTTAGACAAATCTCACTATATTTAAAAATATCAATACTCTTGCTTGTGGCATAGGGATTCATAGACTATACCCATGTCATAGAGATCTCAAAGTAATAAAAACAAGATATTTTTAAAGTTTGACAGTAAGTTGCATAAAAAATAACTAAGATGATTATGATATTCAAATTGTAAGTCTTAGTAAGGTCTTTTAATGTTTTTATTTTAAATCAGTTATAACATGTAATTTAAAATTGTTTCACAAGCTTTTTGTTTGTTTGTTTGTTTGTTTGTTTGTTTTACGAGACAGGGTTTCTCTGTGTAGCCCTGACTGTCTTGGAACTCACTTTGTAGACCAGGCTGGCCTCGAACTCAGAAATCCGCCTGCCTCCGCCTCCCAAGTGCTGGGATTAAAGGAGTTCACCACCACCACCTGGCTCACAAGCTTTTTATAACATCTTACAGTTTCAAATATGTGATTTTCTTGTATAAACAATGTAATATTATATCCACAGAATTTGTACTAAAATAGATGCTGTCATTATTCTTTTTTTTCTTTTTTTTTGATTTTTTTTATTGTATATATTCTATATTTACAATTCATTTCCCTTTTTCTGGTTCCCCACCCCCAAAGGTCCCACATGTCCTTTTCCCTCCCCCTGCTCCCACATCCACCCCCTCCCACTTTACTGTTCTTGTACTCTCCCACAATGATGTTTTGGTCCATTCTAGCACCAGTGACCACTCCTTTCTTCTTGTGAGACATCACTTGATATGTGATTTGTGTCTTTGGTGTTCCAAGCTTCTAGGCTAATATCCACATATCAGTGACTGTATACCATGGGTATTCTTTTGAGACTGGGTCACCTCACTTAGTATGACATTCTCCAGCTCCATCCATTTCTCTAAGAATTTCATGAATTCATTGTTTCTAAAGGCTGAATAGTACTCCATTGTGTATATATACCACATTTTTTGTATCCATTCCTCTGTTGAGGGACATCTGGGTTCTTTCCAGCTTCTGGCTATTATATATAAGGCTGCTATGAACATAGTGGAGCATGTATCCTTATTGCATGCTGGTGAATCTTCTGGGTATATTCCCAGGAGTGGTATGGCTGGGTCCTCCGGAAGTATCACGCCCAGTTTTCTGAGGAACCGCCATACTGATTTCCAGAGTGGTTGTACCAGCTTGCATTCCCACCAGCAGTGGAGGAGTGTTCCTCTTTCTCCACATCCTTGCCAACACCTGATGTCTTCTGAGTTTTTAATCTTAGCCATTCTGACTGGTGTGAGGTGAAATTTCAGGGTTGTTTTAATTTGCATTTCCCTAATGTCTAGTGATGTTGAACATTTTTTAAGGTGTTTCTCAGCCATCCGAATTTCTTCAGGTGAAAAGTCTCTGTTTAGCTCTGTACCCCATTTTTGGATAGGGTTATTTGGTTTTCTGGGGTCTAACCTCCTGAGTTCTTTGTATACATTGGAGATTAGCCCTCTGTCGGATGTGGGGTTGGTGAAGATTTTTTCCCAATTTGTTGGTTGCTGATTTATCCTTTTGACAGTGTCTTTTGCCTTACAGAAACTTTGTAGTTTTATGAGGTCCCGTTTGTCTATTCTTGGTCTTAGAGCATAAGCAATTGGTGTTCTGTTCAGGAATTTTTCCCCTGAGCCAATGTCCTCAAGGGTCTTCCCCAGTTTCTTTTCTATTAGTTTTAGTGTGTCTGGTTTTATGTGGAGCTCTTTGATCCACATGGAGTTGAGTTTAGTGCAAGGAGATAAGAGTGGATCAATTCTCATTCTTCTGCATGTTGACCTCCAGTTGAGCCAGCACCATCTGTTGAAAAGGCTATCTTTTTTCCACTGGATGTTTTCAGCTCCTTTGTCGAAGATCAATTGGCCATAGATGTGTGGGTTCAATTCTGGGTCTTTGATCCTATTCTATTGATCCGCTTCCCTGTCACTGAACCAATACTATGCAGTTTTTAATACCACTGCTCTGTAATATTGCTTGAGGTCCGGGATATTGATTCCCCCAGAAGTTCTTTTGCTGTTGATGATAGTTTTAGCTATCCTGGGTTTTTTGTTATTCCAGATGAATTTGAGAATTGCTCTTTCTAGCTCTATGAAGAACTGAGTTGGGATTTTGATGGGGATTGCATTGAATCTGTATATTGCTTTGGGCAAGATTGCCATTTTGACTATATTAGTCCTGCCAACCCACGAGCATGGAAGATTTTCCCATTTTCTGATGTCTTCTTCAATTTCCCTCTTCAGAGACCTGAAGTTTTTGTCTTATAAATCTTTCACATGTTTGGTTAGCGTCACTCCAAGATACTTTATATTATTTGTGGCTATTGTGAAGGGTGTCATTTCCCTAATTTCATTCTCGACCTGCTTATCCTTCCTGTATAGGAAGGCTACTGATTTGCTTGATTTGATTTTATAGCCAGCCACTTTGCTGAAGTTGTTTATCAGTTGCAGGAGTTCTCTGGTGGAGGTTTTTGGGTCACTTAAGTAAACTATCATATCATCTGCAAATAGTGATAGTTTGACTTCTTCCTTTCCGATTTGTATCCCTTTGACTTCCCTCTGTTGTCGAATTGCTCTAGCTAGTACCTCAAGTACTATATTGAAGAGATATGGCGAGAGGGGACAGCCTTGTCTAGTCCCTGATTTTAGAGGGATTGCTTCGAGTTTTTCTCCGTTTACCTTGATGTTGGCTACTGGTCTGCTGTATATTGCTTTTACTATGTTTAGATATGGGCCTTGAATTCCTGTTCTTTCTAGGACCTTTAGCATGAAAGGATGCTGAATTGTGTCAAATGCTTTTTCAGCATCCAATGAGATGACCATGTGTTTTTTTTCTTTGAGTTTGTTTATGTAGTGGATTACGTTGATGGATTTCCATATATTGAACCATCCCTGCATCCCTGGGATGAAGCCAACTTGATCATGGTGAATGATTGTTTTGATGTGTTCTTGGATTCAGTTGGCAAGTATTTTGTTTAGTATTTTGGCGTCGATATTCATAAGAGAAATTGGCCTGTAGTTCTCTTTCTTAGTTGGATCTTTGTGTGGTTTTGGTATCAGGGTAATTGTGGCTTCATAGAATGAGTTGGGTAGTGTTCCTTCTGTTTCTATTTTGTGGAATAATTTGAAGAGTATTGGTATCAGGACTTCTTTGAAGGTCTGATAGAATTCTGCACTAAAACCATCTGGTCCTGTGCTCTTTTTGGTTGGAAGACTGTCTATGACCCCTTCTATTTCTTTGGGGGTTATGGGTCTGTTTAGACGATCTATTTGATCCTGGTTTAATTTTGGTATTTGGTAACTGTCGAGGAAATTGTCCATTTCCTCCAGATTCTCCAGTTGTGTTGAGTATGGTTTTTGTAGTAGGATCTGATGATTTTTTGAATTTCCTCAGTTTCTGTTGTTATATCTCCCTTTTCATTTCTAATTTTGTTAATTTGAATACTGTCTTTGTGCCCTTTAGTAAGTCTGGCTAGGGGTTTATCTATCTTGTTGATCTTCTCAAAGAACCAGCTCCTGGTTTTGTTGATTCTTTGTATGGTTCTCTTTGTTTCAACTTGATTGATTTCAGCCCTGAGTTTGATGATTTCCTGTCTTCTACTCCTCCTGGGTGAAATTGCTTCTTTTTGTTCCAGAGCTTTCAAGTGCGCCATTAAGTTGCTAGTATATGCTCTCTCCTGTTTCTTTTTGGAGACACTCAGGGCTATGAGTTTTCCTCTAAGCACTGCTTTCATTGTGTCCCATAGATTTGGGTATGTTGTGCCTTCATTTTCATTAAGTTCTAAGAATTCTTTGATTTCTTTCTTTATTTCTTCCTGGACTAAGGTATCATTGAGTAGAATATTGTTCAGCCTCCAAGCATATGGGGATTTTCTGTTGTTTTTGTTGCTATTGAAGAACACTCTTACTCCATGGTGATCTGATAAGAGGCATGGGATTAGTTCGATCTTTTTATATTTGTTGAGATCTGTCTTGTGTCCAATTATATGGTCGATTTTGGAGAAGGTACCATGAGGGGCTGAGAAAAAGGTATAGTCTTTTGCTGTAGGGTGAAATGTTCTATATATATCTGTTAAATCCAATTGCTCCAAAGTTTCGATGAGTTTCTCCGTGTCTCTGTTTAGTTTCTGTTTTCCTGGTTGGTCCACTGTAGATAGTGGAGTATTGAGGTCCTCCACAATCATTGTGTTAGGTGCAATGTGTGCTTTGAGCTTTAGTAAGGTTTCTTTTACAAATGAGGGTGCCCTTACATTTGGAGCGTAGATGTTTAGAATTGTGAGTTCCTCTTGGTGGATTCTTCCTTTGACTAGCAGGAAGTGACCTTCTGTGTCTCTTTTGATGACTTTGGGTTGAAAGTCAATTTTATCTGATATTAAAATGGCTACTCCAGCTTGCTTCCTGTGACCATTTGCTTGCAAAATTGTCTTCCATCCTTTTACTCTAAGGTAGTGTTTGTCTTTGACTCTGAGGTGTGTTTCCTGTAAGCAGCAAAATGTAGGGTCCTGTTTCCGTATCCAGTCTGTTAGTCTATGTCTTTTTATTGGGGAGTTGAGTCCATTGATGTTAAGAGATATTAAGGAATAGAGATTATTACTTCCTGACATTTTTGATGTTATTTTAGTTTTTGAGTAGTTATCTTCCTTTGAGTTTGATGGAAGAAGTTTACTCTCTTGCTTTTTCTTGGGTGCCATTTCCTTCCTTGTGTTGGAGTTTTCCTCCTATTATCCTTTGTAGAGCTGGGTTAGTGGAAAGATATTGTGTAAATTTGGTCCTGTCATGGAATATTTTGATTTCTCCATCTCTGTTGATTGAGAGTTTTGCTGGGCATAGTAGTCTTGGCTGACATTTGTTTTCTCTTAGGGTCTGCATGAGGTCTGCCCAGGATCTTCTAGCTTTCATGGTTTCTGGAGAGAAGTCTGGTGTGATTCTGATAGGTCTTCCTTTATATGTTACTTGGCCCTTTTCTCTTACTGCCTTTAATATTCTTTCTTTGTTTAGTACATTTGGGGTTTTGATTATTATGTGACGGGAGGTGTTTCTGTTCTGGTCCTGTCTGTTTGGAGTTCTGTAGGCTTCTTGTACATTCATGGGCATCTCTCTCTTTAAGTTAGGAAAGTTTTCTTCCATAATTTTGTTAAAGATATTTGCTGGCCCTTTAAGTTGTAGATCTTCACTCTCATCTATCCCTATAATCCTTAGGTTTGGTCTTCTCATTGTGTCCTGGATTTCCTGGATGTTTTTGGTTACAAGCCTTTTGGATTTTGCGTTTTCTTTGACTGTGGAGTCAATGGTAACTATGTTATCTTCAGCATCGGAGATTCTTATTTCTATCTCTTGTATTCTGTTGTTTATGTTTGCATCTATGACCCCTGTTTTCTTCCCAAGGTTTTCTATCTCCAAGGTTGCCTCCTTTTGTGATTTCTTAGTTGTTTCTACCTCTGTGTTCAGATCTTGGATGGTTTTGCTCAGTTCCATCATTTGTTTGTTTGTGTTTTCATGTAATTCTTTAATATATTTTTGTGCTCCTTCTTTCATGACTTCTGCCTGTTGTTTCAAGTTCTCCTGCATTTCTTTAACTGATTTTCTCAATTCCTCTTTATTGGTTTCTGTCTGATGGCCCATATTCTCCTGGAGTTCTTTAAGTGTTTTTTTGTGTTTGGATTGTAAGAGCTTCTACTTTATTGATGTTCCCCTGCATTTCTTTAAGAGATTTGTTTATGTCTTTTTTGTGTTCCTCTAGGAGCATCATGACCTGTGCTTTTATATCTAACTCTTGTTTTTCTGGTGTGCTGGGGTATCCTGGACTTGCTGTGGTTGGCGAATTGGGTTCAGATGGTGCCATATTGCCTTGATTTCTGTTAATAATGTTCCTACGTTTGCCTTTTGCCATCTCTTTATCTCTGGCGTTAGTTGGTCTTATAGTAGATGGCGCCCTGCTGAAAGCACAGCATGCCTGTCCCCAGGAGACAGATCCCTTCTGGCAGCTTGTCTGTGCTGGACTATGCTCGCTCTGAGTCCTGGCCCCTGACTCCAGCTGCTAGAGTTCCGAGCTGTGCCCCGAGGCAGCCTGGTGGCCCCTCGCTGCTAGTCCGCTCAGAGAGCTGGTCCCGGCAGGTAGTCTGCACCTGCAGCTGAGCTTTCTGTGCCTGGATCTCCTGCAGAGCTAAGCTAAGCTATAACTCTGGCCACGCACCTGATTCCAGCTGCTCACTGTGTCCAGTGTGCCCACTGTTTGCGCGCGGGGGTGTCTGGGGCAAGATGGCTGCCCCAGCTGAAAGCACCGCGTGGCCTTGGCTGAGCTGCTGGTACCCGGCTCTGCTGCTCCCTTCTGGCTGCGTTGTCTGTGCTGGACTATGCTCGCTCTGAGTCCAGGCCCCTGACTCCAGCTGCTAGAGTGCCGAGCTGTGCCCCGAGGCGGCCCGGTGGCCCCTCGCTGCTAGTCTGCTCAGAGAGCTGGTCCCGGCCGGTAGTCTGCACCCTCAGCTGAGCTTTCTGTGCCCGGATCTCCTGCAGAGCTAAGCTAAGCTATAACTCTGGCCATGCACCTGATTCCAGCAGCTCACTGCGTCCAGTGTGCCTGCTGTTTGCGCGTGGGGGTCTGGGGCAAGATGGCTGCCCCAGCTGAAAGCACCGCGTGGCCTTGGCTGAGCTGCTTGTACCCGGCTCTGCTGCTCCCTTCTGCGCTGTCATTATTCTTATTTTACCAGTTAAACATACAATAATTATTTGTGTTATATGATTGTGTTTAATTCTATAAAAATACATTAATATGAAATATTTTTGCATATTTATTGAATATAAAACAATTATTTAATAGATACATGGAAATGGACAACAAATATTTTTTGAGAAGTTAGTACTTGCACCTCCTCAAAAATTTATCATGTTTATATTTCAGGAAACTATGTATTCTACATTTCCAGATATTTTAAAATATGTTATAAATTTTAATAGACTAGAGTTACCATACCTTGATACTTGTTACCAAAATTTAATCTGTACCCGACAAGCTCCTCCTTCTACTCTCTAGAGACCACTGTTTACCTCCTTCTGCTTATAACCATCTGTAGCTTCCAGAGACAAGCAACAATGTATCTTGTGCTTTGGGCATGTTATTTTACTAAAGGTAATAATTTCAGGTGCAATCATGCTTTTACAAATGGCAGTACTCCATTCTTTCTTATTATCAACTGTGTCCAGTGTGCATACACACTATGATGCATACATACATACATATACATACATACATACATACATGCCACCGATTTTACTCCATTTTCCATAGATAATTTTCAATATATAAAACATAATTTATTTTAGCATTATTAAAATACACCCCTAAATTTTAAAGACATGTTGTCACTATTATTTGTATTCGGTTGTGTCCAATTTAATTTTTTTCTTTTTACTTTTTTAATTTTTACTTTTTGGCTTTGTTTTACTTACTTGCACTTATGTGCTAAATAAAATTCCAGAAAATATGGTAAGTAAGAAAGCTAGAGTTGAAGATTCCCACCTTGCTCCTGAATTTAGGGGAGAATTCTTCATTTCTGCACCACAGGAGTCAGACCTGTCCTGTTCTCTATTCAAAGTTCCTGGAGCTGAGGCAGCACACCCTTTAGAGAGAGCAGTCCTACTAAATCACTGTGGATCAGACACAGCAGAAATGCTTGCCTTTCATTTCCCAAAGTATAAAATTAGAGTAAAGCACATCTAGACAATATATTACGAATCCTCTTTTCGTGAATTGCAGCTAGTCATTGATATGCTTTGGATATCCCCTGCCTCAGACACTCAAGTATTAACGGCAGGGGAGCTGATTGATATGCGATGTGTGATGTCTGATTCTGTAGATTCTTTTAAGTGATCCACAGGATGTTCCTGGGATCCTATCTCTTCCTGTTCTATCTTCTCCAACCTCTTCTCATCCTGGATTCCAGGAGAAGACCCTTTCATCTGGAATCACTCCTCTCTCCTGGTAAAGCCTCACTGCCCTTGCAGATCCCAGAGAAACAGCACTAGTGACCAAGCACTGAAAATCTGAGCTAAAACATACCTTCCCTTTTTGAGCTAGTCACCTCTACAAGGTTCTACTGTTGTTTGGTCTGAAGCATTTCTTTTCTTTTTATCTTTCATTTTCATTTTATTTTATTTATTTACATTTCAAATGTTACCCCCTTTCCTGTTTTCCCCTCTGCAAACACCCTATCCAACACCCCCTTACCCTGTTTCTCTGAGGGTGCTCGCCACCTTTTATGTTTTATTTCATCTTGCCTCACCACCCTAGGGGCCTCTACACTGGGGCATCAAACCTTCACAGGACCAAAGGCCTCCTCTCCCACTGATGCCAGATAAGGCCCCTTTAGCTCCTTCAGTCCTTCTCCTAACACCTCCATTGGGGTCCCTGTGCTCAGTCCAATGGTTGGCTGCAAGGCTCTGCATCTGTCTTGGTCAGAATCTGGCAGAGCCTCTCAGAAGACAGTTGTATCAGGCTCCTGTCAGCAAGCACTCCTTGGCATCCACAATAGTGTCTGGGTTTGGTGTGTACATGTGGGATGGATCCCCAGGTGCGGCAGTCTCTGGATGGCCTCCTGTTGGAAGCTTTTCTAAACGAGCTGCTCCTCCCTTCTCCCCTGAGTACACGCCTGTGTACTTGAACAATGTTTCTCCTGGCTGATACTCTGTGTGTAACCACTCTTAAGACTCCTTTGTGTGTAAACCTTTTACATTTCCATTACAGAATTCAAGTTGTTGATACTGTATTAACCATTTTGTACATAAGAGATTTTGCCATATTTCCCATAATGAAATATCCCCCATAGTAAACAATGTAGGGAAGGATTATAATATGCAAAATCCCACTAACCATTACTTGACAGTATTTTTATGATAATATACACAAATTTTAGCATAGTATTCAGTTAACAATTATATTCACCCTAGTTGCATACTAGAAGTCAGGATCTAAGGAGCACAAACCAATATAGGCATAGGTTTACGGCAGGCTATAATATGTAGATTACATTAAGTTTAGTGTGTAATGTTGCTGTTTCAAAAATATGTAAATATTCAAAAATATTTAGCAGTGTGTGCCTGTGTCATGTTCAATTCCTTCATTACGTTATATTTGTTTGGCATTTGTCACACCAGCTGAGTAGATGAAGTTGGAAGTACTTCTCTTTTCTATGTATCTTTTAAAATGTGTTAGTTATTTTGTATTACTCTCTAGGGAACTCTTGCATGAAAATTTCTTGTTCAATGTGTCTATAATTGAAAAAATTTAATTTCCTTAGTAGTTTTGGGACTATCCCTAGTATATATCTTTCCTTGCTGAGTTATAGTTGTATTAAGCAATGCTTCTAAATAGTACAGCATGGGAGTATAAGATTACTCCTGGTGATCAGTGCTCAGTCATTATCCTTCTGATGCATGCAAAGTAGGTTAGGAATATTCTTCCTCATTTAAACATTGGGGTATCGAGACTTCTCTCTACCTCTGTGTTCCTGAGATTAAAGTACTTCAAGACTTCTTGCTACCTCTGTCTAGGTTCCAGAGATTAAAAGTTTTAAAGATTTGGTTTTGGTATATTCAGCTTTTCATTTTGCTGATACTTGTTAATAACTTTTCTTCAATTTTGCTGCCCTTTCTCCTTTTATATATTATTTCCTCCTCTTGCATTGCTTTGTGTTTGCTTTGTACTTATTGGCCTTTCTGAGAGGAGAGCACTGATTGTTGATTTTTATATTTTTCTTCTTTAAAATTAATCTGTCATAAACATAAACTTCATGATTGTGCTAGGAAAGGAGTACATATACTTTTATATATTGTATTTTCTTTTGTAAGTTTACTTTGGATCTGTATATTATTTATATATTAGTTGTATGTTGATGCAAATTGTTGAGATTTCTGCTCTTGTATTTCTGTTAGTTATTTCTAGGGACTCACATGCACTTAATCATTTCAGCTGTCTCCATTTGTTTAAGATATGACCCACAGCATCAGATATTTCTTGGGTGTTTAAAATATGCTTGTTATTTTTGTGTTGGAAAGAACATTCCCATATCAACTCTTTCCTGGTGACGGCTCCTGTGATCTATTCACTTTATCTCAGTTTTGATCATATGCTTTGAAAAATATGAATTACTGAGGGGAGGTTTGGGGGTGTTGTTAATTTTAATTATTGGTTTGCTATTTTCCTGTAGTTCTTTCTTATTTGCTCTGTTTTAAATTCTTCATTTTGTGCATATAACTGTAATATTTTTGTCTTGTTCAATGGTTAATCTTTTAAATCTTTATAACAATACATTTCAATTATGACTAATAATGGATAATTTATGATTTTGTCTGGCACATTCTATAGAAACTTAGGCAACACAGTCTAAACCAAATAACAATCAAACTGAGCAATTAAAACCTTTGTCTAATAGCAGGACTATTGTTTATTTTAGACAAAATACTGGGTTTCTCTCTGTATTTATATCAATAAATATGTCTGTGTCAATTTCTATGCTTATAACTATGTCAATATTTCTATCAATCTCTATCTACATCTATCTCTCCCTATATATCTATATTAGGATTTAAAATCATACATTAAAATGTGATAATCTTGCTGTCTTGCAAAAGCATTAAAAGATAGCTTAATTATTTTTGTCTAATTCAACATATGTCAATAGACTAAATGCACATAAACAAATTAAGTATCCTTCAATACCAGAGGCTTGAATTCCAACAGCATTCTGTCATTGTGGATGCCTCGCCCTTTTCTAAGTAGCAAAGTCTCAATTCTCATTCAATAATTATAAGATGAAAAAAATAGAGAGTTAGCTCTCTAACCTCTTATTGTAAAGACAGTAATCCCACTTCTGATACTTCTGTCTCTGTGATCTATTATACCCTAAGGTGAAATCTCCTTTTATACTCAAACGCAGAAGTCCCACTTTAGATTATATATCAACTGTGAACTGTGAAAAGACAGATGTTAGTTCTATAACACAAGGTCATTACTAATCTTGTCTATTTATACAAATTGTGGCCAGGTTTTTGTGTGTGAGAGAGTTTGTGATATCTATCTATCTATCTATCTATCTATCTATCTATCTATCTATCTGGTATTGGATAGAAAAGAATTGTTAATTCACACAGATAGCTATCACACTTAGTTATATTTTATTTTCTAACAATCTCTTTTTAACAGAATCATTAGCAAACTTCTTGACCCAAATGGCATAAGGCATAAAAGCTCTAATTCGTTATTAGACTTAAGATTAATATTATTACTTATTCACTCTACATCCTGCTCACTAAACCCCACCTGGGCACCTGCTCCCACAAACCTTCCACCATTTCTATTCCCCTTCTCATTTGAGTGGGTGAGTATGCCCCTCTGTATCTCTTTACCCTGGCACATCATGACTCCATGAGGCTACTTGCATGTTCTCCTACTGAGGCCAGACAGGCGACCTCAGATAGAAGAAGATATTCCTCATACAGATAACAACTTTTGGGATAGCTGCCATGAAGACCAAGCTGCATACCTTCTAGATATGTCTAGGGAGGCCAGGTCCATGTGTCTGCTCTTTGGTTGGCAGTTCAGTCTCTGAGAATCCCAAGGGTTCAATTTAATTTATCTCTGATAGTCTTTCTGTGGAGTTCCTTTACCCTTAGGTTCTGCAAGCCTTTCTCCTCTTCTTCTATAAGAATCTCATGGTATGTACTCACCCACCGATAAGTGGATTTTAGCCTAAAAGCTAAGAATACCCACAATATAACCAACAAACTATATGCAACTTATAATAAGGAAAACCAAAGTGTAGATGGTTCAATCCTACATAGAACAGGGAAAAAAATAATCATAGAAGCTAGAGGGAAGGAGGAACCTGGGATAGACAGAGTAGGCTGAGGGGAAAAAGGAGAGCAGGAATGGGTATTGGAGGGACAGGAGAGAAATATAGAGGATCAGGAAATTGAATAGAAATATGTAGCAGTGGGAGATGCAGAACTGGGAGCCACTAGGAAGTCCCAGACATCAGGAATCAAGAGGCTCCCAGGACCTAACAGAGATGTCTTAAGCTGAAATACTCAACAAAGAGGAGATACAACCTGTAGAGACCACCTCCAGTAAATAAGCACAAGCCTAGTTGAACAATCCGGCAACCCACACATCTCAAAAATTTAAACCCAGAAATGTTTCTGTCCAAGGAAAAGACAGTTGAAAAAAATGGAACAGAGACTCAATGAAAGGCCATCAGAGACTACTCCACCTAGGGATCCATCCCATCTGCAGACACTAAACCCCTATGTTATTGCTGATGCCAAGAAGCGCTTGCTGATAGTAACCTGATATGGCTGTTTCCTGAGAGGTACTACCAGCACTTGACCAATACAGATGCAGACACTTATAGCCAACCATTGGACTGAGCCCAGGGATCCAAATAAAAGATCTAGGAGAAGGACTAAAGGAGATGAAGGTGATTGTAATCCCATAAGAAGAATGTCAATAAGTGGACCCCCCAGAGCTCCCAGGAACTAAACCACCAACCACAGAGTATACATGGAGGGAGCCATGGCTCCAGATACATGTGTAGCAGAGGCTGGCCTTATCCGACATCAAAGGGAGAAAAGAAAGACTTGATTCCCCAGCATAGGGGGATGCTAGAGGGGTGAGCCTGAAGTGGGTGAATGGGTGGAAGAGCACCCTCATAGAGACAAATGGGAAGGTACAGGGGAAATGGGAGGGGGTGGCAGAGAAGAGGATAACCAAGAACGGGGATATAGTTAGAAATGTAAATAAATAAAATGATTATTTTAAAAAAAAGGAAAGAAAGTAAAAGAATCAGAAAAAAAGAATCCCCAAGCTTGATCCACTGTTTGGCTGTGGTTGTCTGCATCTGAGTGAACTGCTGGGTGGATCCTCTCAATAGGTAGCTATGCTAGACTCCTGTCTGTAAGCTTATCATAGTATCTTTAAGTATGTCAGGGAATGTGCTTGCCCATGGGAGGGTGTCAAGTTATCTGAGCTCTAATTTTGATCTCAATCTTTCATATTTACATTATACATCACTATCTCAGGAATAAATTCATGTTGTCAGATATTACAATTTTTATTTCAGTTTTATGTATACATATATGTGTGTGTATGTATCTATATACATACACACACACAAAAGAATTAGAAGAAACTAGTGTAGTAGTCAAGCTAAGCCATTTGTATCCAGAATTAGCTTTTAAGTGATTTAGATCACATTAACTGATAAAACTATGTCCAAAGAAATGTCACATACCTGTCACCATGGTCCTGGGTATATTTATGAGTTCTGAGACTGTCTGATCCACAGAGCCTGTTTGAGCCCATGTGAAATATGGAAATTCTGATTTTAATCATCCTGGACATTTACATATTATGTAGAATGTCATGATGTAGTATTGATGACATCAGTACTGAAGGACCCAGATTGGCTTATCAGTCCTGTGAGGCACACCTTCGATTCTACAGTATGGCATGAGTTGGAACAACGTCTGTTTTGAGGACTTGACTGACACAAGACTTACTCCAAATCAACTCCTTGTGGATGCTGCGAAAATGCAGTTGTTCACTATTTTGCTATTGTTGATCTGCCTTAATTCATGTGTCTGAGGTCTCTCTGCATCCAGGAACAAAACATGACAGCTTACCTTCTGAACAACTGAGGAAGAGGGAAAGAAAACGCATACATGACATCTCTGCTTCCTTTTACATGATATTTCTTAAAATGTTACCCCAAATTGTTTGCTTCAGCCTACCTGCTTACACACCTAGTCCAGGAAGACATGATGAGAGAGAGAGACAGAGAGACAGACAGAGAGAGACAGAGACAGAGAGAGACAGAGACAGAGAGAGACAGAGAGACAGAGACAGAGACAGAGAGGCAGAAAGACAGAAAGAGACAGAGACAGAGAGACAGAGAGAAACAGAGAGAGAGAATTGCGGTAGTACATATCAGATGCTATGAATCCCCACAGCACTATTATTAATGTTTGAGGTCTCCAACTCATTCTCCTTAATATTCCCCAAGATTTGTAATTAAAGAAAATAAATGCAAATGATAGATTATACAATGGAATTCTAACTCTGATTGTGGGCGTATGATAGTAAGAAAAGTATATAAAATAGGTTAATATATGTAAATTCAACATATGTGCTCTCTCTCTTTCAAAAATACCACTTCATTTCAACGTTCTAAAATAGCAAGATATTCTTTTTAGAGTTTAAAACTTAAATTAAAATAGCAAAAAGATAAGTAGTTTGGATTTCACAGGCTTGTATGATTTGGCAGTTTGGTTTTTCTAACAGTACCGTAAGGAACAAACAATTGTCAAAGTCTGTATTCCGAATGCTTGCAAAATGATTGCCAACTATAAATGTGTAAATGATAATAGGTCCATATGTACACATATATGATACTATTTATAGGATTTAGACTTTTTTTTATATATGTATTTGTTTGTTTTGTTGCCACTGAGATTTTTTTTTTCTGAGACAGCAGTTCTCTGTATAGCCCTGGCTGTCCTGGAACTCATTCTGTAGATCAGGCTGGCCTCAAACTCAGAAATCCACCTGCCTCTGCCTCTCAAGGGCTGGGATTAAAGGCTTGTGGCACCATCGCCCTGCACCACTGGGTTTTAATAACAAGAGCTTCTCATACATTTCACTAATTACCCCCTTAGTACATTATATGTTATCATGTTTGTAAATGTTTTCCAATTCTATGGATCATATTTAATTCTATTGAATGCTTCCTTTTCTGTGTAGTTTTAAGTCCACTATAGTTCTACATGGACACCAGTGATTTTTTACGGCATGAAGTCGTTAATAAGACCCAAATTATGAGGATTTCCCTGAGTTTGTTTCTAGGATTTTTTTTTTTAAATCTACTTTAAGTTGTTTTTAATGGATAGTAGACTATTGTCATGATTTGAATGACAATGGCCCTTGTAGACTTATATATTTGAGTTCTTGGCCACAGTTGGTGAAACTGTTTTAGAATGATAAGGACAGGGGGACACGCCAAGTCAAAATGTGTGTCACTGGGGATGTGCTTGATGGTTTCAAAAGCCCAAGCCTGTCCCAGTTAGCTCTGTCTTATCTCTGTCTAGGTCTGAATCTTCCAGTTAGCTGACTGTTACTCTTCTGCATCGTACTAATGGATTAAATATGAACTCTCAGCTAATGCTCCAGCACCGTAAGTGCGTGCCTGCTGCCATGCTCCTTATGATGGTGTCCATGAATTCAGCCTCTGAGGTTGTGTTACTCCAACAAGCTGTTTCTTCCGAATCATGGTATCTGAAAGGAGCTAAAAAAAATGCAAAGTTCAAATTCCCTTACTTG
Organism: Apodemus agrarius; assembly: GCA_964023405.1. NCBI lineage: Eukaryota > Metazoa > Chordata > Mammalia > Rodentia > Muridae > Apodemus > Apodemus agrarius. Next base: position 119,403,702 of record OZ030007.1, read on the forward strand.
TATTTTAGGATTTTAACCAATCTTCTTAAATTTGTTGAAGCCAATAATCTGCTTTTCCCCATTTTGACTGCTGGCAAAGTTAACAGGCTCACCAGACAAGCATGGTTTAACTCCTGAGAGCTTTGGCACATTCTATTATTTTATATGGAGGTTTGTCTTTTACTTTTTTATCACAGTACTGAATTGTTCAGTAGCCACAGTTTTATAGTACATTTCGAATCTAGGACATATGATACTACCTTCTTGTTCAAACTAGTCTTCATACTTGAGAACTTTATGCTTTTTGGTAAATTTGCAACATTACTTTTTGTTGTTTTGTTCTGCTATAAAATTTTATCAAAAAACTTTGATTTAGATATAGATTATATTGATTCTACAAAGAGGCTTTTGTGATATGGATATTTTAACAGAGTACATTGAACCCACAAAACAACACACCTTTACCTATGTTTTCTATTTTATTGGATGTATTATTTTTTCACTAAATGTATCTAATTCCTTGGTAAAACTTATTAGTTTAAGCATTTTCCTTTGACTCTTTCATAATTTCAGTTTTCATATATATACATATAGATATATGCAAAGCACATATATACAATATACACAAAGTGTATATTGTTTTTTATATCCTAAGTTGATTTATATGTGTTAATAGATGGGATTTTCATTGTAGAGATGCTAGGGAGCTCGGTATATTAGAACTCTTTGGTCTACAAACAGAGAAATCACATTTCTTCATTTCTGTTTGTAAGGTTGTTTGTCCATTTGACCAATGTTTCTGATGAGGAGAACTAGTACTACAACTCAACAAAGTGGCATCAACTAAAGTGAGGGTTGCTGACCTGTTCGGGATCACACATAAAATACATTCCACTTGTTCCTTACTGAGTATGATACTTGCTAAGGGCTTATAGCTGATTTTTGTTCTGTCACATGTCTAGACCTATTTCATCAAGGCATTCATATTTTTAAACAAATGGCTATTTAATATTATCAAATATTTTTTCTTGCATCTATTGTCACACCATTATAACCACTGATTCCATTAAAGTAAAAATCATATCAATGTTTTTAGTTTGCTTAGCAGTTTCTGAGACAAGGTATCATTAGATAGCTGTGTATAGCATCACATCCATCTTATTAGATAAAATCAATCATTTTAGAGTCCCACTCAGTTTTGCTATGTGTTTAAGGTGACAATTCTGTACCGGTTGTTGATGGTGACGAATTGAGTGTACCCTCAAAAAGGACTGTTTAGTATTCCTACAAATTACATTAATCTCTTACAGTGAGTTCTGAAATGTCAATTTTATTCAACTATTGAAAATAATTTGAGGGTTAGCATTTAATATTCCTTAAATGTTTCATAGAGTTCACCCAGAAAATATTTGCCCTGAGGCCTTACTTGAAAGATTTATTCTCATTATTATCAATTAAATATCCTTACTCATTAGTCAATGAAGATCTTTCTGCTTCATTATTTTGCCTAGGTAAAGATGGGCATTCTAGGACTTTTTCATTTATTCTAAGACCATGTTATTCTGTTGTCCTGTGTGTAACAAACTATAGCAGCACATGATCCCTTTTATTTCTGTTTAAGTTTCATGTGAAATTCATTTCTGATTGTACATCTTTGATACCAGTATCACTATTTATTTCGTTAAAACATTCCAATACATTCATAGCCTCAAGCCACAACTCAGTTTTTAAAAATCCTTTTCTGCTGTGCGGCATGTACACTACTCCCTTACTCACAAAAGCTAAGTAGTAGAACCAATATCTCTCAGATAAACAGAGAAAAATATGATACATATACATTATGCAAGACTGTAAAATGTAGATTTGGACATTTGCAGGAAAATGAATATGATTGAAAATATTGCTAAGTAAAATAAGCCAGACTCAGAAAGACAAATTGTATGTGCGTGTGTGTATTAATGTATTTGTGTGGAGGTCATGAGTCTGTGAATGATATCATGAGAGAGAACAAGATAAGGATAAGAGGAGAAAGTGGAAATAATATCAGCATCATATGATAAGGAACGTTTTGTGTGAAGAAAATGAAAGGACTCGTGGAAGGAAGAGGGCATGAGAAAGGGCAGCAGTTGCAAGGAAGAAATGAGAACACAGTATTATCACATGAATGCATGAAGATGTTATGATGAAACCCACAGAACTGCGTATTAACCTAAAGCCAAATGCTGGAGAAGTTTGTGCTTTGACTAATCTTATGTTTATGTTTGGGTTGTTTGGACTCTATTGTTTTACACTGTACTAGGTTTGGACTTTGTTTCTCTCGTTCCTTATGGTATAAACTCATTCATTGGAGACTTTTCTTGTGGAAATGCTGAATTCAAAAGGAAGTAAATAGATCAGCATTAGATTTTTAACAATTGAATAATTAAATAGATATTAACCTCAGCATAAAAGTGTTCAAAACATCAATGAAAAGATGCTGAAAATAACTAATGACCAAGGTGATAGAGATTAAACCAATGAGAACTCTTCTTGGTATCTACTACTAGCCTATAAGAAAGCTAGTTGTATAGAGAAAAAATTAGTAAGTGTTAATGAGCATGTAAAGATGGCAGAGCCTCTGATTCACACTGACAAATATTGAAATATGCAAAAAGTGTGAAGACACATATTTTTTCAATCACCTGTAAGCAGAAAAATTTCCCTGCTGTGAAATTATTTGGAAGAACTCTTGTCCTTATCTTGGATGGAATGCTGTCCATTTTCACTATGGGACACACATAGTAGCACAGAATTGTAAGCATTGTAAATAAGGACTCACCTAAGGATAGATAAATAATTTCGTCACATACTGTCTTAGTCAGGGTTTCTATTCCTGCATGAACATCATGACCAAGAAGCAAGTTGAGGAGGAAAGGGTTTATTCAGCTTCTACTTCCACACTGCTATTTATCACCAAAGGAAATCATGACTGGAATTCAAGCAGGTCAGGAAGCAGGAGCTGATGCAGAGGCCAGGGAGGGATGTTACTTACTGGATTGCTTACCCTGGCTTCTTGCTCAGCTTTTCCTTTCTTTCTTTCTTTCTTTTTTTCTTTCTTTCTTTCTTTCTTTCTTTCTTTCTTCCTTCCTTCCTTCCTTCCTTCCTTTCTTTCTTTCTTTCTTTTTTCTTTCTTCCTTCCTTCCTTTCTCTCTCTCTCTTTCTTTCTTTCTTCCTTTTTTATTTCTTTTTCTCTTTTTCCTGAGAATACCTTTATTTTTCTAAGATATTGAATCTGTGTTGTTTTAAGACATTGTATTTTTGCAGTTGTTACATTAGTGATAGAAGTTCAATGTATGAACAGTTGGTCTTTATATTACCTTCTTTTTAGTGGATATTTTATTTATTTGCATTTCTAATGTTATCCCCTTTCCCGTTTTCCCCTCCAGAAACCCCCTAACCCATACCCCCTGCCCCTACTTCTATGAGGGTACTCCCCAATACAGCCAATACTCCTGCAAGATGGAGTTCACAGTATCTGTGCTCACCAAAATATGTAAAAAGGAGTATTATTAGGATCAGACAGATGGCTCCTTCAGTAAAGTGCCTACTGTGCAGGCATGAAAGTCTGAGCGTAGATCTCCATAAGCAACCTAAAAATAAAGCGCGCGAGCAAGCCAGTCCTCTGCTGTGATGGAGGAATAGACACATGCTCATTTCTAAAGCTCATTTGGCAGTCTAGCCAATTAACCTTTATACTTCAGTAAGTCAATATCTATACTGTTCCTAAATTCCTGATCTGACATCCCTCAATAATAATGTATCCTGTAAGTTGAAACAAACCCTTTCATTCCCAGTTGCTTTGGGTCAGAGTATTTTCTAACATCGACAGAAGAGAGGAAGGTAGACATTACTCCTTGCTTTCTACATACCTAGACATGTGCATGAGCACACGAAAGCACGTATGCACCCATGCCATGAATGCAAACCCCACATAAGCATAGACTTGCATACAAACAGGAAATTAAAATTAAATACTTTGGCAATATTCACCTGCTGAAAATCCACACTTGTTTAGATAAACTGAGAAGCATTTGTACTTTAATTATAACACTCTACCGTGTCAGAGATTCAGAATTAATGGATGGAAGAAGGACTAAGATGAGCACGATCTACACATACAATGGAGCAAACTCCAGCCTAACATTCCTTCTACCAAAGCACCACTGTATCCAGTTTCAACAAAATGCCAATTTCTTACCATTCTAAGTCATTCCCTTACTATGTGTTAGACCAGAGAATGGTTACAATTACAAACGATACCCACCACACATGACATCTATTTATGACTTTATGTTTTAGCATTCAATATTACACATATTGATTTATTTTTATAAAATCTATTGTTAGCACGGTATAAAATACTGAACCACTGAATCCTGTCCCTGGTGTAGAATTAGATGTGTAGCTATTGTCTTATAATGAATATGCTTCCTAACAATGGACTGCCTTATAAACATAACAATAACATTTTGGATTTCATCATTATGAAAGATTAGAAATGTGCAATTTAATTCCCAGGGTTTTCACTTTAATGCAACACCAGCAGAAATATTTACGTTTTCTGTGCCAGTTTAATTAAGCATATTCATTGTCTTGAATCAAAACCTAATTTGCACTGGGCTTAAATATTTCAGTATTTTGTTTGTATTGAGCCTAAACACTGTCATAAGGGGTTCTCAGAGTTAATTTAAAGTTCCAGCGAATGAATGAGTCCTTTTGAGCTAACCCCAGCTTCCTGGCTCCTTCCAGCATGGCTTTACATTTCCTGACAAATTGAATTCCAGCCAGGTGTCACTCTTCAGACTCCCCAAGGTTTATCTCTGCCCTTTTTGCTCTGACATATGCTTTTGACATACCCAGAAAATTGTGTGATAGAAACCTGTGGAGTGGTAATACCCTCTACAGCAGGGGTCACCTGTAAAGAACCATTAATGAGGCCTCCCATAAACAAACTCTGCTGAACGGTGACAGGAGCAGGGAAACAACAAGATATGATCTGCTAATACATATTGCAGACGGTGCAAGGCTCTCTGATGGCTGCTCTTCAGGGTGCTTTTCAAAAAAAAGTGAAAACAAGCTAATCTTGTCCACATCCTCCATGAGAAAGATCTTTGGATTTTTTCTTGTTGTTGTTTTAACATATTTTATCAGGTATATGTGACATCTGCCCAATGTTCACCTTTATTAAGGTTCCAAAATGGATACATTGTCTACTGCCCATGTCATTAAAACTGCGTGTCACTGTTACAAAACATAATGGGAATATCTGGATACAAATAAATTACTACTCTCATAGTATACAATGAATTCCAATTGGAAGGTTAATATGATGTAGGAATAGTATAGAAAATACATATTTACTAAAAGAGAAATCCATTAAAAGGGTTAATGTAGAGCCCCTAAGTTCCCCTTCAGGAAACCAGAGGCAAAGAGTATATATGAAGAAACACTTTCCATTATAATTGAAACATATTCAAATTATTCTTATCATTCCAAAATGAACCGAAGGATCTGATACCCAGCGTGAAGCTTTGGGGTCTGAGTGTAGAGCATCAGCAACCAGACAGAGACGCTCTTCAGTTTAACATGCTTCAAAAAGATTGTGATGAATATTTCTAGTTTGTGGACAATTAATTTTGTACTTATTGGTATTATGTGTAAATGCATTCTGCACTTTATAATACAAACGGTGACCTTAGAAATTAGTTTAGGTCAAATATAACAAAATATAATCAAACATTTTAAAATCTGTAGTGTTGGATTAGCATATGCTTTCTATTTTTGTATGAGATGTATGCTTTTGTAAGTGTTTTCATAAAAACAATATGTGCATCTATTTAAACACACCGATGGTAAAACATATGTGGATATAACATTAGCTGTGGAGTTAATCTGAATAATTGGGGAAATGCTTGTTTAGTTTGTCAAGATACCTGTTACTTAACAATGATGTAAATCTGCCCCATAGATTATTTGTATTTTTCTCAGTAATTCCAATAGAAATAAAGTAAAGTAAAAAAGCAGGAAAAGGTCTATGAAGTTAGAACAGTAAGCAGTACTGGCTTCCAGAGTCATCCCAGGAATCTACACCACGCTTGCACCCAGCATCACATCGCCTGGCATGCTACAGCTGGCTTGTCTAGTCCTAACTAAATCTTAAGGACTCTGAGACTAACAACTGAAATTAATTGAAATAATATTCATTTATGGACTCCTCTCCCACTTCTATCCATATTCTCATTTAATAATTCTCAGGAGCGTGGATCAGTATCAGTGTAACAAGTCTGTGTGAGACCATGTTCTTAGCCCTGAGCTTGTGTTACTGTAGTTTTATCTGCATATTTATGCATATGTCTTGGGATGTGTGTGTGTGTGTGTGTGTGTGTGTGTGTGTGTATGTGTGTGTGTGTGTGTGCGAGCACACACACATGCTTGTATTTGTATGTGTATTTATGGACCCATCATTGCTATTGGCACATTATTAATTTAAGTGTAAGAACACTGTCATAGAATTTCCACCTTAGGCCTCACAATTTTCAAGTTATTGTTTGTAATTATTACAATGCTTTGATAGGCCAAGTAAGCTCGATTTGGGTAAACAAGGCTTTAATAGAATTAGAAGCAACGGTGGTTCATTTCTCCTTTTCTCTGTTTACTAACAAAAGACGTGCCTCACAACGAGACAATTGGAGATATCATTTGAAAGTTTGAAATGCCTTTTTCTCCATGCAAAACCAATTTTTCAGTGCTAAATGGAAAACTAAGCCCAAGTGCCGTGTGGATTCTCTCCTCCAATTAATTCTCTGTATCTCTATAATTAATGTGCCATAGAAGCAGAAGAATAGGAATTATCTCTTGACTACTCTCTTCTGAATTACTTACATTGAGCATTTCTATAAACACAGTGACAGAGAGAATTAAGACTTCCTGAGATGTCCCTTTAAGGGTGTGTGGCGTCTCCTGGAGAAGGTTAAATATTAATTGCTTACTTTTAATTTGTGACAGGGCAGGCAGGATATAACGTAGCGCAATGTTGTCGATCCCGGACTATAATTGCTAGATGGCAAGTGTGTGGAAGTCCACCAAATCTTTACTAGCTAGAAAGAAAACTTGTAAGCTAGCACATTGAGGACAGTGCAGTTTCTCTTTCCTCCCCTGTTTACAAATCATAACCGTGGCATCAATCCTTTGGGGACATTGAAAAAACGTTAAGCTGCAGGTGAAGCTAAGGATGTGAGGCTGCATATAAAAGGTATGGGTCTTAAGTGCAGTCCAAGCAGTTTCATGCACGGTAGACTTAATTTAACCTAAAACCGTTTGTGAAATGTCAATGTTATGAAAATGAATTTAACTGTCTATGACTCTTAAGTATTGCGGCATTTTTTTTTTGTCCTTTTACTACTCTGTACTGGTCAGTCTCGTGTTAAAAGAACAAAATATTTGAGGTAATATCTATTTAAATAGAAAAAATACATATCTTCCGGCTTCAATTTTGGAGATTTTGTAGTACGATGTGATGAATGACTCATTTTAGGGCCTGGGGTTGAGCTGGAGGTGGAGGAGGAAATGGTGTGTGAAATGACGAACTGCTCACATAACTCCACAGGAAGCAAAGAAGACACAGCTTGTGGTTCAAAGCCTCCTTTGAAGACCCACATCAGTGGCTCAAAGACTTCCCACAGGGCCGCACCTCCATAAATGTCCACTACCTCCAGGGGCGGCACCTGTGGAGACACATCCTTTCAAGCAGCGATGGTAGGAAGGAACTTCTCCTTTGCCCTTCTCCTCCTCTGCCCGACTTAACAGGACCCACAGCGAGTCAGGGAAAGTTATACTGTATGCCAGACCCAGTTCTGGTCCCACGGATACCATTTGAATAGAAGGCGTGCAGTAAACAGCTAAGCTCTGCTCTCTCCCTTTTAGAATTCTCCCAAAGTCCTTCGTCACTCGAAAATCTATGCCATGAGTAAGCTTAAATGCATATATATATATATATATATATATATATATATATATATATATATATGCAAACCACCGCATCAAACTTTAAGTATTTGAAGGTAAACTTTAGATGGATTGAGTCTGCGAATGTTTATAACTGCAGGCTGTCATGGTTACACCATGCTTCGTGTGATTCCATTCCTATCGCTGAAGCAGCTTTTAACGGAGCTTAGCAAGTGCAAGGGTCGACAAACAGATATGCCATCTGCGGCTCTTAATCATTTGTTTTCCCCTTATCTGATACATTCTTCCCAGAACCTGTATCCAAGTTGACATGCACTTCAGAGTCATCCCTGCCGTTCTCTCTAAAGAGAAGGGAAAGAGGAGAACAATTATAGAATAAGTAGACAACGCTGAATGGTGGTGGACACAAATGAAACCCTGATGCTACTATCTAGATATGTAACATCATATTATGTTAGATATCTACAGTTATTTACTAATGTCACCTAGATAGTAGATTATGTTTAAGAAAGTGTATTTCGGTATTTCTCACTATGCACTATTAGTAATGCCATTCAACTATTAAAGCTCATGGCACATGCCATCAGCACCAGGTGTGTCCGGATCAATGTTGTCAAGATGAATGTATAATAAACATTTATAGTCATTGAGTTTAAATATTTTGACATCTGTAAGATATTCATTAGTGTTCCAACTGGATTAGCTTATGAAATACAACAGGACTTGAGTTTCATCGTTACCAACGTATGCTTCAAAGAAGAGATGAAGTTTTATTTTTATTCTCAATGCATCAAACATTTTTTTTTCAAATTTTTGGGAGTTCAGACAAAAACATGAGAGCTACATATTTCTTCTTAGTTTAGTGTTTAATTTTACACAGCACACATATTTACAGGACTACTTCCTCTTCTCATAATCAAGAAACATGGACAGTCTGCCCTCTTAGTAACCATGTAGTCGAATCTGGGTTTCAATCTTGTACTTGAAAAAAATATCAGGAATACATTTCTATTCTTTGATCCACTTTCTGAAAATCCATACCATAAAATCAATTTGACAAACATAAAAGTAATCTATATGAAAATACCATTTCCACAATGGTTTTAGTAAAATAGGTAGTTAATTTATGACGTGTGAGACTGGTGCTAGATAAATCCTTCAATATGATATTTTGGAGACTTTATGCTACAATTAAATTTTCTTGTGTTGGATAAACAGTGTCGATAATTACTACAAAGATTCAAAATATATGATTTAAGTTTGGGTGGGGGAGACTGTCTTAAGAGGTCATAGGACATCCAGTACCTTGTTCTATTACACTGCAACTTATTTTTCTGAGACAGTCCTGGCTAGAATCAATTCATTTTCCTGCTGATTTCAAAAATTCTTCTTTTTTTTGAAGCTGAGTAGAATTTTACCAGGTTGTTTCCAATTACTAACTATAGTGCATAAACCAGCTATAAATAGATATGGAGGTGCAAATATCTCTGCAGAAAGATATGGGGGGTTCTCTGGGTATACACTCAACAGTGCAAAGCAAAATATTATTTTAAAAATAATAATCCCAGCATAATCTAGGACAAATGCAGCGATAAGTCAGATTGCGATATAAGGGTGCTAATTATTCATATTCTGATCTCCCAAGGGCTTCATTGAAATCATATTTTGTTTTCCTCTTCATTCTATTTTAAAGAGATGGTTGTTACAAGTCCGTGGATGAGAATCCATTGTATTGAAATAAGAAGGAAAGAGACATTGGCTTTCTCCATGAGATCTGACTGTTTTAAGTCTTAGAATGTGATCCTGTACATCTGAGAGTTAGGAGCACAGAGAAGTGAGAGGCTAATGAAGAGGACGGGCTGGGGTGAGTGACCAGCGGAAATGGAAACCGCTTGGGATATGTATACAACAGCAGGAAGGGAGCTAGGCTGCGATTCCTTATCAAAGTTTAAAACATCACACGGAGCTTCAAACATATTTTGGAAAATGTGGGAGTTTGCTTTGTTAAAGGCAAATTAAAATTTAAGCAAGTGTTCAAAAAAAAATCTTTCTGATGAGGCAATCTATTTGATTAAGGATTCAGGGATGAAACATTAAAGCCTGCTTGTTCAAAGTGCTCGGCTGGCTCTGGCTCGGAGTGGCTTTGCTCTGAGAGCACGCACGGGCTGCATTCCACGCACCCTTTCCTTCCCCGTTTTTTTTTTTTTTCTTTTTAAACATTTTCATTTCAGAAGAAGGTAAAGAGATCTTCACATCAGGATCTTTTATTTTTCCAGATGCAGAAAGAGTAAAAAACATAGGTCTCCAAATACAAGATAATTAAAATTTTAAATGTCCAATTGCCTTATTATTTCTGTCTTTACTTGTGTGTGTGTGCCTGTGTGTGCCTGTGTGTGTGTTTTCTATTGCATTACCAAACTTTAAAACTTTCCATATGCTATGATGGATATGGTGGCTTTTTCTAAAGAAGGAAAATCCTAACAAAGGACTGCATTCTCATGCAGTCTGGGGTTACAGACCCCCAAGGTCCTCAGTGTCTCTGTGATGGCATGTCATATCAGAATTGCACCATAAAACATCCTCACCCCTCTTCTAACAAAACAAACTAGAAAGAAAGCCAGGGCTAGTTTCTCAGCCTGCAGCAAGACGCTTAGGTGCTAATGTTTCTGGATGGAAGGGCTTTAAGTGCCTGGCTATTTTAAGAACATTAATGCTAAAAAAGCCAGTGTATTATTAAAGCTCCAGTGACTCACTTTTAATACAGCTAGTCATTAAACAAGACACACTTTAGAGTTTTCCATTTTTAAAAGTAATTTATAGCTTGCTCCCTTAAACTGGATGCTTTAATTCTGAAAACCCCTTAAAGCATTTTTCTGTTGAAATATAAGGATACTATAACTGATAAAAATCAGCAATGATTTTCTCCTATAAATACCATAATAAATATATTTTTATTACATTACCAACAAAAAGATCCCACTGAAAGCCTCTATCATTGTTGTTATTGTTTACTAAAAAAGGCACAAAGGTTCAAGTAGTGTTTCATTCTTAAATTGTTTCAGATACATTAAAAATATTTAAAGCATCCACTTTAAAAATTACTGATGTAAATAATTTATTACAGCTTGTGTTTCAAAGGTAAGGAATTGCAATCTTGCGGATGCTAAGCATTTGGCCAGTAGGTGGCAGCATAGCTCTTTGATTACCTACAATACTGCCCCAATTTTAAGCAGTTGAAAGAACTCTTTTTATAGGTAATAAAAAAGAAAAGAGTTTCTCTGTGGACTTATATGCTGCTTTCATTTCTATAGCATTATAATGCATGGGTGTGTAACACTCTCGCATGCATCTTGTGGAAGACAACCAATCTGCACCGCCTTTTCTCATCTTTTTGGTGACATGCGTTCTGTTGACATCATTTTCACTTGCAAATCACACTTTAGAACATAAGAAGAAATGCACGGATCCTCTGCTTCATCCATGTTAGTCTGTAGGTGGGAAAAATCAAAGAGGCTCGAGAGAAACGAGCCATGAGGCCATGCTCACCTACAAGAATATTAGAAATCAAGTATCCTTCGACTAAAATTATATATCAACTTTGTGTCTTCACACATGGCAAAAAAACTGAACTTAAAAAAAAAAGTATAAACAGCTGTTTGACTTTCGGTTTTTATTTTGATGACATTCATGTAATTTCCAATCTTATAAAGTTGTGGGAAACTTTCCAAAGGTCATTGATAAACAGCGGGTGATTTTGCTGACGGCTGGCAAGGACTCTAACTGGATAACAGCATTATTCGGAGCCAACAGGAGATTGGATCATGTTTAAAGGTGATGCTGTATCTTGGTCACTGTGTGCCCTTCGGGACAGACTGCTTGGAACACAGAGACCAAACTGTTGTGCTGACAGCCCAGCCCATTGTTCCTCGGATACCCTCTCCCCTCCTCTCTCCATCCCTAGCCTTCTTCTGTACTCTATGCTGCTAGATCTCTTACCTAAGGAATCAGTGCTGTTCCTAAAGGCTGAAACACAGGCTCCCGTCTGATCTAAATTTCACATCCACGAGCACTCAGGCCACACATATTTACAAGGATTTCTTACCTCATTATATTTAGGTCTTGACACAAATGTCCCTATTGCAGTTAAAGTTCCAGATATTCCCCACGCATCTGCAACTAAATTACAGCCATATCTCCTCTTAGCCATTGTTACTGTCATGGTCTTCACATTACTTTCCCCAATACTTATAGACATCAGTAAAACTGATTTAATATTCATTTGTTTCTTGCCCTTTACCTCAGAGAATATAACTGCAGAGCTTTCAAATCCAGTTTCCTCCTGTTTCTCCAGTATGAACAGACAAAGAATGATAACTCAACAGTGTAATTGTTGATTTTGGCCTTTTTAATGAAGCCTGTGTTGTGCTTTAAAAATGGTGCAAACAACAAGAAGGTTTGCATTCAAAGTCTGACTAGCGCAGAATGTGTTTCCAAAGTTACTTGCAGTTCACACAAAATATTCTCACGGTTGTCTTGACATGCTCCTACATCTTGAAATTCATGGGCATGCTAGGAAAAGTAGAAAAATATTAACAGCACAGATATGCAAAGTGTTTCTCTTTCTTCTCTTCCTCCTCCCTCCTCCTCCTATTCTCCCTTACTCTCTGCATTTTGTTCTTTCTGTTCCGCATCCACTTTATAACTGTATATTAAGTTCATGATTCTAGCTGGTGAATTATAATTCTGAAATTTAACAGACATTCATTAAGCAGAGGAATAGAATAGAAGGTTTATTTTTTACCTTGGGAAATTCTTAAGTTTCTCATGACAGTCATTATTTTATTATGCATCCTAAGACAGATATGTCTTGTAGAATTTTTTTTGACAATTTGACCATCACTTGCATCGGTGATACATTCAGGGATAACCAATTGTAATTGATACCTCATGATTTTGTGACAATAAAGAATTGCTTTAACTGACAGTTTGGTGAGAAGACAGTTCTAAGATATGCATCTTATCTTTTAATAAGATATAAAAATAATAAGACATGGGATTTTCTCCATTAACTTCTTTATCAGTGTTGATCTAGGATCCTAAAACCAGTTGAGAAGACTTTTATTTGATGATAAGTAGAATGCCATCTAAAAAACATACACAGCAGATCTGAGGCTCTAGGTTTACTCTGCCCTGGAATAAGTGTGCACTGCTAAAATATTTAATGGACTCATACATTTTCCTGTCCATCTCATGAGGTGACTGGGAGAATTCTGTTGTTACAAAGAAATGAAGCTTCACGTGTTGATCACCTAGGAAGAAATCATTTGCTGTGTCTTAGTGGTTTAGAAACTGCTATCACTGTGAAGGGATACAATGTCCAAGGCAATTTTAAAGGAAGGCATTCAATTGGGGGCTAGCTTACTGTTTAAGAAGGTTTGCCCTTGATATTAATGGGGGAGCATGGCAGCAGGCAGGCAGTAGCTTAGAGCCTATATCTTCTCTGCAAAAACAGATTAACCACCTTAAGGGAGGCCAAGGAGACACAAAGCTAAACCTCCTTCTCTAATGTCCTTTAGTGTGGACTGCCAACAGAAAGTATGGCCTAGATTTAAGGTGGGTCTTTCCTAAAGGGATTTGGAGTAGGAAAAGGGAGACAGACAGAAAGAGGGAGTCAAAGAGAGACAGAGATGGAAAGATAGAGACAGAGAAAGAGACAGAGAGAGACAGAGATGGAAAGATAGAGAAGAGAGAGAGAGAGAGAGAGAGAGAGAGAGAGAGAGAGAGAGAGAGAAGCAAGCTAACTAGGAGTGGTGTGGGCTTTGAGAGGCAAATTCTTCTGAACCAATCCAACATCTAGGGACCAAGACTCCAAATATATGAATCTTGTGGGGGAATTCTCATTCAAACCACTACATGCTATAAAATTTGAACTTGCTTTTGGACTTGATCACCGGGAACCGATGAAGTAGCTCTCATTTTTAAAAGACTAAGAATAAGATGCAGTAAAATATTTTTATCATATTCATTTAAATCACAAAAAATAACAATTCCAAGCTCGATTCTAGCAAAGGAAGTAGAGGTGGTTGGTATTTGAAACACCTACTCACATGACACGCACAGTCATGGGTACACAGAAATGAATTAAAGCATACATACTTACAGTGCTTAACTTTCTCCAGCCTTACACAGTCTAGGAAAACCTAGGGAATAGTGTCACCCCAAATGGCCTTTTCCCAACCCTTAATTTAATTAAGGAACTCTTCCACACACTATCCCCAGGCCACACTGGTCTAGAAAACTTTACAGACACTATGTTCATAGTTGACTCTAAGTCTTGTCAAGATGACCATTAGCATTTATGATTGCACAGAAAAATGTTTTTCTAAATTAGAAAGATGAAGAAAACAGTCAACTGGACAGACAATTTCACATCCATATGTAGTCCTGTCTAGGACTACATAATATTTCAAAAATTAATACACGAGGAGAATAAATTACCCTCATCTCTAACTTGATTTATGTTGTCCCTAAACAGATCTAGATGTTTTAAGTAGGTGTATAATTAAGAATCATCAGATTACAAGGAAAATAGAAAAAATAAGTGAATCAAATTTTTCAAAAGTTAAAGATTCCCATTTTACCAAAAATCCAACTTGTCTGATACTTGAAAATGAATTAACAATGAAAATATTTACATGACAGATGTATAAGAGTTGTATAAGAGTTTATACTAGTGTTCGTTCACCATGTGAATGATCATATAGCATATTGTGACTTTAAACATTTTAGCAGGCAGATCTGTGTAAATCAGCCATGTGATGAAGAAATAAGCCAGTAAGACACCTGTAGTCTTTGAACAACAATGGGAAACACCTATAGCTGATCTCCTGATTTAAGACATCACAATCTGTGACACCTGTGAACAAAATATGAGTATCTGAAGACAGGCTTCGTTAGTTCCCGCTGTGAGAATTCAGTGTTTCAGAAGCATCCAGCTCAAATAGAAGACTCTACACAGATGTGATTATTCAGACAGCACAAAAATACCTTCTTCTAAGTGTTTAAAATATGGTCTTCAATGTGTGCTGTGAGGTTGCCTCATGTAGGAAACATAATTATTGTATTAGTTTGGGAACTTTGACATAAGGTTTATTATAATTGATCCATAATTATCGATATTTTTCTAAACAAATGTATAAATAAGATTTGTTCTATTTGAGTTTTGTGTCACGTTTTCAAGTGTTGGATTTTCTGCTGGTTTTGTTTTGCTCACCTACAATAGAATAGTCATTCGTTTTCACAGTTACGTATGTCTTTGTTTCCATCTTCTGCTAGTAGAGTGCAGATTGTTGGGTTGATGATGATGATATGAGTTTTTGCCATTTTATGATATAATGGATTTTTTGCCATGCCAAGATTTGCCATAGCTGATATAATACACAGTGAGTACTTATTCAAGTATCATGTATACTATACAATTTTCTATTAAAATTGTACATGTTTTATGAATATGAGTGACAAATTACAGTGGGCATGCACCTGCTATTTTAGTTTAAACAATACAATTTTATGCCCATAAAATATATTATATTTATTTGGTCCTTTTAACTTCTCTCATTATTTCTAATAAAATGAAAATATTAGGGCATTTTGATTAAGACATGTAATTTAAAGTCTTTTTTACAATGGTTTTGAGAAATATGTGAAAAAGCAAAAAGAACTATTAACTATCTCAGTATAATACAAAAGTGATTATTTTCATACACACACACATACACACACACACACACACACACAGAGCTGAATATATACATGAGGTATGTACTCAGAGCCCTGTGCATGTTAGTCTACCATGTTACCACTAAGCCACACTGCATACTTTCTGAGCAATGATGTGTAGCCATTTTTAACCCATTTTACTTCTTCAGTACCAAAAGAGACTCTTGAAATCATGGTTTATTTTGTCCTGAAATGCTTTGTGTTTGAATGCAAACACTCATAAACTTAGCTATTGCTTAGTAAAATGTCATCAATACAAAAATGGGTTCCTTTCCCCTTTCTTTTTCTAAAGACAAGGCTTTCTTAACAATCCCCTCAAAAGACAAATGTCTTGAGTGTAGAAATAACCACATTTATTGGTAGTTTATACAATCATTGGAGAAAATACTACATTTGCCTTACAATCAGTTCATTACAAAGGTCTTAGGGACAGAGGATTTTGTGGAAAAGATTAAAAAATAAACTGTAGTATCATTAACCATTCTTGAATTTTTTATTTTATTATTTTTGTGTGTCTGTGAGAGTTTGTAGCACTGTGTATGTATAGGTGACAGTGGTCAATGCTACAACAGAGTTCTGGGATTAGAGATGGATATGTGATATCAGGGAGAATGAAAAACTGACCACCAGTTGACGTTCAAATAAGTGGCTTCTAATAGCTCAAGCTGTCTTTATTTATACAACCAGAAGCCTGCTCACCTGAGCGATGTTGCTTTCTTATCTTAACTCAAAGACATCATGCTATGAGCATCACAAAACTGCCATCACTGCAAAGGCCCTATAAATTCCAACAAGAGTTTCTCTTCCTCAGTTCCCCTCCCATGTGTCAATCATCCTCTCCCAGCCATACATATTTCACACTACAAAGCACAATTTTAGCATGCAAGAATTAAATACCTAGCCAGGTATGACCTATGGACATAAACACGTTACCGGCTGGCAGCAAAAGTGGTTACACATTTGTGCAAGCTGACTAGACCTTAACCATTTTTTTGTGAGTATAAGCCCATCCCCTTCTATATTTGAAATAAAAATTTAGTTAGTCCTATCCCCAAGTCATGAACTAGCACCCCTCTGTCATAATACTTCTTTAATTACAGAGTGATGGTGTCAAGCAACCTTTCCTAATATGTACCCATCAACTCCTGATAGTGTATTTATAAAATGAATTATTTCTTAATATAGATGTAAGTAGTAAATTAATCCAGTAGCTGTATTTCTTTACCCTTTTCTAATCCCCAATAACTAAAAAGAGAAACCAAGATTTATTTCAAGCTGCAATGATTTATGTTAGCTTCTAAGCTAATCTGGGTACCTTCCAACCATCGTCCCAGTATACTTGCTTCTTATTATTGGTCTGGCTCTTAGGACTTCGGGTGTGTTTCCATGATCTCTCTCCAGAACCCTTCCTCATGACTCCAATTTATCCATCCTCTTGGCTGATCTGAAGCTCTCCCATTTCTCCCCCCTGGCTGGAGATCACCCCACCACCATTCTTTCTTCTGCCCAACCATTGGATGTTTAACATTTATTAACAAGGCAGAGAATCAATGGTAACTTGTGGGAAGATACAAAAATTTCAAACAGGAGATTCTTGATATAAGCATTACAATATTGAGTCCCCATTGAAACAAGAAGATATTAGAGCAGAGAAATCAGCATTTGAATAATGCAAGGGTAACCTTTACACAGTGTACAAAAACATGCCTATACATCTTACCAAGAACAGTTTTTATGTCTCTATTTAATCAGATCCAAATACTCAAGAACAATTATACAATCAGGACACATTGCTCTCAACAACTGTTACAGGCATACTCAGTTTAACTGTAGCTGAGCCTCTAGGGACATGAATGATTAAGGGCCCCCAAATACCTAGGATTAATTGTTACATCTGAAGGATGTAACACAGGATGAGGAAAGGCAGGATTGTATCTTTCAAAAGAGTTTTGAGATAAATAAAAACAAACAAAAAACCCAAAACCAAACATAATCATCCATTGGGCTTTCAACATGCATGATCTCAGCCTTGCCTGTGACTTAGAAAGTAAAGCTAAATGTGTCTATGAGTATAACCAGCACAGCGAAAGCATGGAGAGATTGTCCACAAGCCATCTAGGTGAGAAGCATAGAGACCACTACAACTCCCCCACTGGTCTTGCCAAGTAGAAAGAGGTTTCCCTGGGCTTTGCAATATAGAGTCCCATCAGTGAAGTACTCATATGCTGTTCCCTGCTGATCCTGCTTGACCATTTTCATGTAGATGTCCATGGTAGCTACAAGATGGCATTGGTACCCTGGGACTTATCTTAAAGGTAGTTGTGAACTGACTGATCCGGGTTCTATGGATCAAACCCAGGGTCTTCTTGACTAAATCCTTTCTCCAACCTCTTGTTACATTTATTTTGTGGTATTGTCCTAAACTTCTTACTCCTTAATGCTTCTATAATGACAACCCCCATCCCATGCTTCTCTCTTGTTCTGTCTCATTGAATCTAGTATCATCTCTGGCCCATCCATGATATTTGAGTTCATCCCCCAAGACACTGTCTTTTCTCCTTCTAAAATATTTTGACACAACATTTATTTGTTCAGGAATGAGTCATAAGTCTTCATTGTGTAACTCATCAGGTGAATTGCATCTTATAAGTTAATCATATGACCTATCATGATTTCCCTTAATTTCACTACAGAAAGGACCAAACAGAAACACAATCCTCTAGAATCTTGCCTCCTTTGACTTGCCTGTTATTACCTACTAAATTTTCACACAGGATCAAGTGTAGATATCTTGATTTTACATAAACTAACTTCAAAGTAAGTTATTTAAAGTTTATATAAGGAACTCTTAAGAATTAAAACAATATTCAATAAAATTTAGATTTTAATTTTGCATATAATAATTACAAATATGAGAGGCAGATGGATCTCTGAGTTCAAGGCCAGCCTGGTCTGCAGAGTGAGTTCCAGGACAGCCAGGACTACAGAGAAACCCTGTCTCGGAAAAACAAACAAAAAAATTACAAATATGTATGAACATATAGCCACACTGTATTTATAATATGTCTTACAAATATCCTCTTTGAAGGTGTGTATACCTCTCACTGAACCTGATTTAATACCCTGAACTTAAGGATTTACTCAGCTCCTCTACATGTCCATATTCTGTTAGCTCTTCCTTGAGTCTTCAACATCTGTTTTCCTGAGTTTGGGATGGGATGATTACTTAGGAGAAATTTTTACATAACCATTCCATGACATGATAGAGTCATGTATTCTGTTTTAAATAATTTCATACTCCTCTCCTCACTTTTATTGAAGAAAGCCAGTCTTGTAGAAATCAAGAGAGTATATTCATTCTATCAGGAGTCATTTTATAAGATTTTTTAGCTTATGTAACATAAATTTAGAAAGCACAGAATAGCACAGTATATGTTAAAAGACAACCAATTTTTAAAGCACTATTACCAGTTTCTTATCTGAGATAAAGTAACTTAGCTTGATAACTAATAAATCTTTTATGCACAGGTATATACAATGCCAGGTAAGTATTAAAACAAAACAGATTTTCAAGAATTTTCAGTAAAATAACAATGGCTTAATGACAAAATAACATTTTAATGTCTTCTTTGGAAGTGACATTAATTGATGCTGTAGTATTTTAACAAAAATTACTCCAGAGAATAATTTATAATGGTTTATATATTCTTATATACACAGATACAAAAACAGGGCTGGCATATTATGCTTTTGAATAAATTGCTTCATCTCTATTCAGTGAAGGGGCTGAATTTCTTTCCATATACTTTTAAGAGATATATTTAGTTAGTCATTGTGTGTTTTTAGTTGGTGTTGCACTGATGATTGACTGATGGTCAATGACATCCTGTAAATTACAACCCGTGTCAAGCTGTGACAAAGGAAATGGAAGGGTTATTCTCCTCTGCGTTTCACCTTTGCTTTAATTCTGCTCTTATCAGAGTGCCACTGAGGTTAGGGAATGCAACAGACAAATAGTGCTTATCTGCAAACTAGGTTTGGAAAAAGAAAAGAAAGGAAGGAAGGAAGGAAGGAAGGAAGGAAGGAAGGAAGGAAGGAAGAAAGGAAGGAAGGAAGGAAGAAGAGAAGGAGTATTCTGCTTAAATTTACTATTATATATGAGCTACAATTATTTATTCTTTTGTCTTTATCTTCTGGTCATGAATATACAACAGATCTCCCATTTTTGGTGAACATTTTTATCCACTATCCTAGTTTTATATTACTAGCACATAAATATGTTATAGATGGGCTCATTGCAGGATAAAATAGGAAGGTGCCTATAAAATAACCAATATTGTTATAAGAAATAATTTGATGCTGACAGAGAACAAATAGTATACCATTTTATGTAAAAATGTAGTTATCAGATGTATATTTAATTAGATTTACCTGTTCATTTTTGAGATTTAGATAGTATAAATTAATTGCAGTTTATTAGTGCACCAGTGGGTTAATTCTCAAGTTATTAAAATCTGAATAGCTAATAGACATAAGCATGTTTAATTTTAATTACTTATAATATTTAATATTAATTGATAGGATGCTTTGGTGCTGACTTTTTAAAAATAACCTACACTCTTGTGTTCTCTACCCAGTTTAACTGTAATCTGTGTTCCAAACATGCTCCATATTATTATTGCTTTTATAAATATAATTGCCAGTAGTTTATAAAAATGATCACTTTTCAAAATTATGTAAAATTTTCATATAAATTTATATTCATATGGATAAAATGGAGATTTCTATGGCAAATGAATTCATGGATCTTGGAGGAGAACCCATAACTCCCACTGTACTAAACTAGAATAAAACTTACCGATAGTCTAAGTATTGTCCTTATACCCACAGATGAATGTAGACCTCATCTTTCTTCAATGAAACTTCCCTTTACAAAAGATGGATACCACTACAGAAAACCACCACCAATCAAAAAACAGAGATGTAGAACCCAGACTCAATGGATACATCTATATAACTTCTGCATTTAAGGCTTAGAGAATATTGGAAATGGGGCAGTGGAAAGTCTGTAGGAACCTGGAGGTTGCTGTGAGATTTAATCTCCTAGTAATGTCAGAAGCTACACCCATAAAATCTCACCAACATGCCTGCCTAATTATGAATTTTACAAGGTCAACCTCAATAGATATGCCAAAGTAGACATAGGAAAAACCACAAGGCCTCAATCCTACACAAAGAACTGTAGGCAATTAAGGAATGCTGAGACTGGGAGAAATAGTCTTCTCTATGGAAGAACACACTGGCTGGTTATCTCATAGCAATGGACAGTGCTGAAAACACACACATACATGTGTGCCTGCGCGCACGTGTGCGCACGCGTGCACACACACACACACACACACACACACGTACTCACGATCACACATCACATAGTTCAAACTGGGCAGGTTATATTTAGAGAAACACGCCCATATGCATGTACATATACATATATGCATGCAATACTAATTAATGAAAAAGACACTATCAGTTGGAAAAAGAGCAAGTTTGGACTACACAGGATGGTTTAGAGGGAAGAAAGGGAACATAAAAATGATGTAACTAAAATCTCAAAAACTTGAAATATTAAAAGGGTATAAATTTCTGTACAAAATTGAATAATTCAGACATTTCAGAATATTTACCATATATTAGCTTGAACCAAATAGCCTTCTCATTTTAAACAAGTTTTAGTTCCATAAAAGACATATGGGAAGTATCTATCTAAGTTTCTGACAACTGGTATTGAGTGGTTATGATTCAGAGAAAGGGAGAATAATGCAGTGAGAGTCAGACTTCTGGAGCTTTTTCACACAGCTCAGGATACCGAAGTCAGGAATATCAATAATACAGTTCCCTAGAGCTTAAGAACAGTCAGGTGGAGCTCAAGAATAGCTGTTAAATAATACTTGAGAATCCTGGAGAGACTTGAGAGGAAGGTCTTAAGGATATGTAGAGTTTCCTGTGTTTCCAGGACAGAGGGTTTATTTGTAAATGTGAGCATTCTGAGGTACAGAAGAGTCTCTAGTATAGGTGTTCTAAGCAGGGAGAAACATCAGGAACAGCAAAGCTGGAAGAGTTCTAATGATCCAATTACAGCCTAGCATTTCCATGGAGGAGAGACTTACTAAATATTTGTCACAAAAAAAACCTTTGACCTGTTGGCATGTATATACACAGCTAATTTGAGCCTTACCCGATGTCGCCAAATCTATCGTGGTGTGCACAGTTCCATTCCTTAGATAAGATTTTCTGGACTTTGTAAGTGTAGGGAAGGTAATGAGAAGCACCCATTCATTTTGCTGTTTTGAATGTGAATGTGAATGCCAGCTTTGAGTTCCTTCTTTGACTCTCCTACAAGGATGCATTGAAACCTAAAATTATAAACCAAATAAACTTGTTTTCCTATAAGGTATTTTGTGCGGATATATTTTATCAAAGCATCAGGGAATAAACTAAGATAGAAAATCTGGATGAAAAAGAGGTTTTAGCTTAGCCCAGGAAAAGGAACCCTCTTTAGAAATTCAGTTTTGACTTTAGATATGTCAGAGTCAGGGTACAGTGGAACACATCACATAGCCCTACCTCTGAAGAATCCTCCTAACACAAGGGGATGGGTGAAAACGGAAGTATCAATGCTCCAGCAATAAGTAAAATTAAGTGTGCACATAGAAAAATGATATTCATAATTTAACTCCCTTCTGAACAAAAAAGGGAATCCTAGTAGAGAATATTCTGACTACTACATATTATCCAAAACATTCAGAAAACAAGAAAAATGAATTACATATTAAAGGAGTAGAAACTCACAACCTACTATTATAACATGAGCTAATATACAAAGGTATGAATAAACATAAGTAATAAATGAAAGAAAAATATTAATGATTTTAATAACAGAGGAAAAGTATAGAATTAGAATAGGATAAATAACATGTATTATAATTAAATTGCATAGGATTCATGACATATAACAAAGAGAAACAAATGAATAAAGAAATATAGACATTAAAGTGATTTAAACTTGTATACAATTAACTGAATTGAAATACATGCTACATCTGAATACATACAGATTGGATGCCTATAAGGTCACTGAAGATGCGAAGATAAACAATATTGATAACCTAAGCACACTATCATGTATACTATATTTATCACTAAAAACACATTTGGACATTTAAAGTCCCAGGATTTATAGGGAGCAGAATAAAAAAAATGAAGTAATTGCTATTTTTCTTAAGTTTGCTAAAAGTTGCCTACTCGTAGAGCCAAAATGTTAAATAACTTCGAAACTGAAAATAGAAAATGTGAATATCTCCAACATAACATATCTTAATTAAACCGATGAAAACTTGATATCAAGGATATCTTTAAAGGAGAAATAAGAATCATGACACAAAAAGTGAATTGGTATAAGAGTAATAGTTGCCATTCTATGAGAATCTGTATCGGTTAAAAATGAAATACTGATCTTGCCCCAGACTCCCGCGTGCAAACAGCAGGCACACTGGACGCAGTGAGCAGCTGGAATCAGGTGCGTGGCCAGAGTTATAGCTTAGCTTAGCTCTGCAGGAGATCCGGGCACAGAAAGCTCAGCTGCGGGTGCAGACTACCGGCCGGGACCAGCTCTCTGAGCGGACTAGCAGCAAGGGGCCACCTGGCCACCTCCGGGCACAGCTCGGAACTCTAGCAGCTGGAGTCAGGGGCCAGGACTCAGAGCGAGCATAGTCCAGCACAGACAAGCTGCCAGAAGGGATCTGTCTCCTGGGGACAGGCATGCTGTGCTTTCAGCAGGGCGCCATCTACTATAAGACCAACTAACGCCAGAGATAAAGAGATGGCAAAAGGCAAACGTAGGAACATTATTAACAGAAATCAAGGCAATATGGCACCATCTGAACCCAATTCGCCAACCACAGCAAGTCCAGGATACCCCAGCACACCAGAAAAACAAGAGTTAGATATAAAAGCACAGGTCATGATGCTCCTAGAGGAACACAAAAAAGACATAAACAAATCTCTTAAAGAAATGCAGGGGAACATCAATAGAGTAGAAGCTCTTACAATCCAAATACAAAAAACACTTAAAGAACTCCAGGAGAATATGGGCCATCAGACAGAAACCAATAAAGAGGAAATGAGAAAATCAGTTAAAGAAATGCAGGAGAACTTGAAACAACAGGCAGAAGTCATGAAAGAGGGAGCACAAAAATATATTAAAGAATTACATGAAAACACAAACAAACAAATGATGGAAACTGAGCAAAACCATCCAAGATCTGAACACAGAGGGAGAAACAACTAAGAAATCACAAAAGGAGGCAACCTTGGAGATAGAAAACCTTGGAAAGAAAACAGGGGTCGTAGATGCAAACATAAACAACAGAATACAAGAGATAGAAATAAGAATCTCCGATGCTGAAGATAACATAGTAACCATTGACTCCACAGTCAAAGAAAATGCAAAATCCAAAAGGCTTGTAACCCAAAACATCCAGGAAATCCAGGACACAATGAGAAGACCAAACCTAAGGATTATAGGGATAGATGAGAGTGAAGATCTACAACTTAATGGGCCAGCAAATATCTTTAACAAAATTATGGAAGAAAACTTTCCTAACTTAAAGAGAGAGATGCCCATGAATGTACAAGAAGCCTACAGAACTCCAAACAGACTGGACCAGAACAGAAACACCTCCCATCACATAATAATCAAAACCCCAAATGTACTAAACAAAGAAAGAATATTAAAGGCAGTAAGAGAAAAGGGCCAAGTAACATATAAAGGAAGACCTATCAGAATCACACCAGACTTCTCTCCAGAAACCATGAAAGCTAGAAGATCCTGGGCAGACCTCATGCAGACCCTAAGAGAAAACAAATGTCAGCCAAGACTACTATACCCAGCAAAGCTCTCAATCAACATAGATGGAGAAATCAAAATATTCCATGACAGGACCAAATTTACACAATATCTTTCCACTAACCCAGCTCTACAAAGGATAATAGGAGGAAAACTCCAACACAAGGAAGGAAATGGCACCCAAGAAAAAGCAAGACAGTAAACTTCTTCCATCAAACTCAAAGGAAGATAACTACTCAAAAACAAAAATAACATCAAAAATGTCAGGAAGTAATAATCTCTATTCCTTAATATCTCTTAACATCAATGGACTCAACTCCCCAATAAAAAGACATAGACTAACAGACTGGATACGGAAACAGGACCCTACATTTTGCTGCTTACAGGAAACACACCTCAGAGTCAAAGACAAACACTACCTTAGAGTAAAAGGATGGAAGACAATTTTGCAAGCAAATGGTCACAGGAAGCAAGCTGGAGTAGCCATTTTAATATCAGATAAAATTGACTTTCAACCCAAAGTCATCAAAAGAGACACAGAAGGTCACTTCCTGCTAGTCAAACGAAGAATCCACCAAGAGGAACTCATAATTCTAAACATCTACGCTCCAAATGTAAGGGCACCCTCACTTGTAAAAGAAACCTTACTAAAGCTCAAAGCACACATTGCACCTAACACAATGATTGTGGGGGACCTCAATACTCCACTATCTACAGTGGACTGACCAGGAAAACAGAAACTAAACAGAGACACGGAGAAACTCATCGAAACTTTGGAGCAATTGGATTTAACAGATATATATATATAGAACATTTCACCCTAAAGCAAAAGACTATACCTTTTTCTCAGCCCCTCATGGTACCTTCTCCAAAATCGACCATATAATTGGACACAAGACAGATCTCAACAAATATAAAAAGATCGAACTAATCCCATGCCTCTTATCAGATCACCATGGAGTAAGAGTGTTCTTCAATAGCAACAAAAACAACAGAAAATCCCCATACGCTTGGAGGCTGAACAATATTCTACTCAATGATACCTTAGTCCAGGAAGAAATAAAGAAAGAAATCAAAGAATTCTTAGAACTAAATGAAAATGAAGGCACAACATACCCAAATCTATGGGACACAATGAAAGCAGTGCTTAGAGGAAAACTCATAGCCCTGAGTGTCTCCAAAAAGAAACAGGAGAGAGCATATACTAGCAACTTAATGGCGCACTTGAAAGCTCTGGAACAAAAAGAAGCAATTTCACCCAGGAGGAGTAGAAGACAGGAAATCATCAAACTCAGGTCTGAAATCAATCAAGTTGAAACAAAAAGAACCATACAAAGAATCAACAAAACCAGGAGCTGGTTCTTTGAGAAGATCAACAAGATAGATAAACCCCTAGCCAGACTTACTAAAGGGCACAGAGACAGTATTCAAATTAACAAAATTAGAAATGAAAAGGGAGATATAACAACAGAAACTGAGGAAATTCAAAAAATCATCAGATCCTACTACAAAAACCTATACTCAACACAACTGGAGAATCTGGAGGAAATGGACAATTTCCTAGACAGTTACCAAATACCAAAATTAAACCAGGATCAAATAGATCGTCTAAACAGACCCATAACCCCCAAAGAAATAGAAGGGGTCATAGACAGTCTTCCAACCAAAAAGAGCACAGGACCAGACGGTTTTAGTGCAGAATTCTATCAGACCTTCTAAGAAGTCCTGATACCGATACTCTTCAAATTATTCCACAAAATAGAAACAGAAGGAACACTACCCAACTCATTCTATGAAGCCACAATTACCCTGATTCCAAAACCACACAAAGATCCAACTAAGAAAGAGAACTACAGGCCAATTTCTCTTATGAATATCGATGCAAAAATACTAAACAAAATACTTGCCAACCGAATCCAAGAACACATCAAAACGATCATTCACCATGATCAAGTTGGCTTCATCCCAGGGATGCAGGGATGGTTCAATATACGGAAATCCATCAACGTAATCCACTACATAAACAAACTCAAAGAAAAAAACCACATGGTCATCTCATTGGATGCTGAAAAAGCATTTGACAAAATTCAGCATCCTTTCATGCTAAAGGTCCTAGAAAGAACAGGAATACAAGGCCCATATCTAAACATAGTAAAAGCAATATACAGCAGACCAGTAGCCAACATCAAGGTAAACAAAGAAAAACTCGAAGCAATCCCTCTAAAATCAGGGACTAGACAAGGCTGTCCCCTCTCGCCATATCTCTTCAATATAGTACTTGAGGTACTAGCTAGAGCAATTCGACAACAGAGGGAAGTCAAAGGGATACAAATCGGAAAGGAAGAAGTCAAACTATCACTATTTGCAGATGATATGATAGTTTACTTAAGTGACCCAAAAACCTCCACCAGAGAACTCCTGCAACTGATAAACAACTTCAGCAAAGTGGCTGGCTATAAAATCAACTCAAGTAAATCAGTAGCCTTCCTATACGCGCAGGATAAGCAGGCCTAGAAAGAAATTAGGGAAATCACACCCTTCACAATAGCCACAAATGATATAAAGTATCTTGGAGTGACGCTAACCAAACATGTGAAAGATTTATACGACAAAAACTTCAGGTCTCTGAAGAGGGAAATTGAAGAAGACATCAGAAAATGGAAAAATCTTCCATGCTCGTGGGTTGGCAGGACTAATATAGTCAATATGGCAATCTTGCCCAAAGCAATATACAGATTCAATGCAATTCCCATCAAAATCCCAACTCAGTTCTTCATAGAGCTAGAAAGAGCAATTCTCAAATTCATCTGGAATAACAAAAAACCCAGGATAGCTAAAACTATCATCAAAAGCAAAAGAACTTCTGGGGGAATCAATATCCCGGACCTCAAGCAATACTACAGAGCAGTGGTATTAAAAACTGCATGGTATTGGTTCAGTGACAGGGAAGCGGATCAATGGAATAGGATCGAAGACCCAGAATTGAACCCACACATCTATGGCCAATTCATCTTCGACAAAGGAGCTGAAAACATCCAGTGGAAAAAAGATAGCCTTTTCAACAGATGGTGCTGGCTCAACTGGAGGTCAACATGCAGAAGAATGAGAATTGATCCACTCTTATCTCCTTGCACTAAGCTCAACTCCAAGTGGATCAAAGACCTCCGCATAAAACCAGACACACTAAAACTAATAGAAAAGAAACTGGGGAAGACCCTTGAGGACATTGGCTCACGGGAAAAATTCCTGAACAGAACACCAATTGCTTATGCTCTAAGAGCAAGAATAGACAAATGGGACCTCATAAAACTACAAAGTTTCTGTAAGGCAAAAGACACTGTCAAAAGGATAAATCGGCAACCAACAAATTGGGAAAAAATCTTCACCAACCCCACATCCGACAGAGGGCTAATCTCCAATGTATACAAAGAACTCAAGAGGTTAGACCCCAGAAAACCAAATAACCCTATCCAAAAATGGGGTACAGAGCTAAACAGAGACTTTTCACCTGAAGAAATTCGGATGGCTGAGAAACACCTTAAAAAATGTTCAACATCACTAGTCATTAGGGAAATGCAAATTAAAACAACCCTGAGATTTCACCTCACACCAGTCAGAATGGCTAAGATTAAAAACTCAGAAGACATCAGGTGTTGGCGAGGATGTGGAGAAAGAGGAACACTCCTCCACTGCTGGTGGGAATGCAAGCTGGTACAACCACTCTGGAAATCAGTATGGCGGTTCCTCAGAAAACTGGGCGTGATACTTCCGGAGGACCCAGCCATACCACTCCTGGGAATATACCCAGAAGATTCACCAGCATGCAATAAGGACACATGCTCCACTATGTTAATAGCAGCCTTATATATAATAGCCAGAAGCTGGAAAGAACCCAGATGTCCCTCAACAGAGGAATGGATACAAAAAATGTGGTATATATACACAATGGAGTACTATTCAGCCATTAGAAACAATGAATTCATGAAATTCTTAGAGAAATGGATGGAGCTGGAGAATGTCATACTAAGTGAGGTGACCCAGTCTCAAAAGAATACCCATGGTATACAGTCACTGATAAGTGAATATTAGCCTAGAAGCTTGGAACACCAAAGACACAAATCACATATCAAGTGATGTCTCACAAGAAGAAAGGAGTGGACACTGGTGCTAGAATGGACCAAAACATCATTGTGGGAGAGTACAAGAACAGTAAAGTGGGAGGGGGTGGATGCGGGAGCAGGGGGAGGGAAAAGGACATGTGGGACCTTTGGGGGTGGGGAACCAGAAAAAGGGAAATGAATTGTAAATATAGAATATATACAATAAAAAAAATCAAAAAAAAAGAAATACTATTTTTAAAGCAAAAAAATATGTTAAACAACACATACATTACTTAAAATATGCATAAAAACAGGCAAGATGCTTCTTGTTAAGATTGCTAGGACTTCTTTTTCCAAAGTTACCATTTTAAAGCCTGTTTAAATGGCCCAACTGGCATAGTACAGATGAAGAAAGCATCTATTCAAGAAAACCTACAGATTTCAGAAACAAAATTAATATCTTCAATAACTGAAGTCAGTTTATTTTACTCTTCACATATGTACCACCAAATTCAAGAACACAATCCATTCATGATTTCTGAAGTTTAGGATATCTTTTATTCCTGATTTCTAGTTAAGACATTTTCCCCAAAGGAAATTATGTACTTAATTATGTCTTGTAATGCTCCCATCTACATGTAGCTAAGTCAAGAACAAGTGTTGTCTACATAGGTCCCGTTCTTTTCCAAAACCCACTGATGGTATAAAGATTAAAATATTGCCTTTAGAATGCTTTAAATCAAGGGTCCTTACGATCCTTCATCTTGCTTGCCAGGTGTTGGAGTTTTAAAAGTAAAAATAAACAATGTGACAACACAGTCGAGTTTTACCTGCACCTCCACAGAACCCTCATCTGCTAAAGCAGAAGTTTTGCTTAAAAAGAAATCACCAATGTTCTATTTCCTTTCCCACCTCAAGAGTCCTGAAACAAGGTTCTGGGATATAAGTGGAATGTGACAGAAATAAGTCTTCATCTTTTCCCAGAAAATCCATCTCTTTTGTAATAGAGAACAGAGAAGTTTAAATTTAATACCATTTATAACAGCAATGAAAGTAATTCTGCAGGGAAATTGAGGAAAGATTAATGTTGAGGACTCCTCAACCTATACTGTCTTTAGGGTCATCTGCATGGAAGAAGTGAAGAAAAGGGCTAGTAAGAGCAGACTAGAAAATATCAAATGCTGAACTACAAAACTTTCTCTTAAGAATTTAACAGACAAGTAAGTTACAATATTAAGCACACAAAAGAGAATAGAACCAGAGTCTACCCAGAGGATATGCAGGATTTATATGCATATTTTAACAAAAACAATAATAATAATAATTATGGACCTTATGGAACAACTCAGAAGCAGGATGCATATTCTGAAAAAAAACATTCAAACATTAGTAAACAAGAAATTGTCCAAGAGAACAAGGGTCCATATTTAATAAAAAATTCTCAAAAAATGATTGCACAGTATCCATCAAAAATGTACTCACAAAGATTTGACTAAGAAGTACAGTGGAATATATTAACCATGGTCAATAAAATAAAGAGATTTATTTTATAATGACAACATGTAAATTCTAGTATAGAGGCTCTTATCTAAAATGCTGAACTATCACCAGGAAAATTTAATAGCCGATTTGAACTAGGAAAGGCATAACATAGAATTACAAAGTCCTATTGATCGAGATTATTTGTAAAAAATAAAAAAAAGTGAAAACAGCCTTGTTTATAATAGCCAGAAGTTGGAAGGAGACCAGATATCCCTCAAAGGAGGAATGGATACAGAAAATGTGGTATATTTATACAATGGAATACTACTCAGCAATTAAAAATAATGAATTCATGCAATTTGTAGGCAAATGGTTAGATCTGGAAAATATCATCCTAAGCGAGTTAACCCAATCACAAAAGAATACACATGAAATGCAATCAGTGATAAGTGGATATTGATGAGCCCAGAAGCCCTAAATACTCAAGGCACAATTAGCAAGTCAAATGATTCCCAAGAAGAAGAAAGGAGAGGACCCTGGGCCTGAAAAGATTGGATCCATTTATGTAGGAGAGTACCAGAACAGAGAAATGGTGGTGGTGGGGTGATTGGGGAATAGTTGAGGGGAAGAAGACTTATGGGACGTATGGTGGGGGGGGAACTGGGAAAGGGGAAAGCCTTTGGAATGTAAACAAAGAATATAGAATAAAAAAATGAAAAAAAAGAAAAGTAAAAATTACTGTTTAGAGATTAAAAATAGGAATAAAGGAAAAATAACATAAGCTACAATAGCCTGAAACCATGGGCTAACAGAAAAATGGTGACTTATCCATCGTGGAACTTCAGTAAGCTATGAAAAGTTTATTTAAAGGCACCAACAAGTAGTCACATCCAAGAAAAGAAAAAAATCCAATGGAAAAGAAAGAACATTTTGAAAGCAACAAAATGAAACTGATACATTGTATACCTAGAAACCTTAATGAGGAAACAGTTGTGTTAAAGCTGAGTCTGGAAAGAGTGCAAAGGGGTCATGAAGTTCACAAAAAGTATCATGTAACCAACAACCCTCTATTCAGTGGAGATGAAATAAATATGGTAACTAATCACACTCTGGTTTTTCAAAATTAAGATACCATAGAGGTGTGTGGTGGTTTCAGTAGGTATGGCCCCCATAAATTCATGTGTTTAAATGCTTGCCTCATAGGGAGTGATACCATTAGGTGGTACGACCTTGTTGGAGTAAGTGTGGCCTGTTGATGGACGTTTGTCCATCATACTGTTAGGGGTTAGGCTTTGAGGTCTCCTGTGCCTACATTATGTCTAGCACAGCAAATAATCTCTTATTGTTGCCTGTGAAGACATAGAACTCTCAGCTCCACCACTGTCTGCCTGCAGAACATCTTGTTTCTCACCATGTAATAATGTACTAAAACTCAGAACTTTAAGCCAGCCCAATTAAAAGTTTTCCTTTGTATGAGTTGCAATGTCATGGTGTTGCATCACAACTATAAACTCTTAATTAAGACAAGGTGTAAGGTCCTAATTGATTATCTTTTCAAAGCTTATGAAGTGAACATGGATAGAACAGAAGAAGAAATACAAACTTCCTATTGAAAGGCTTTCTCTAATTAAAGTAAGTAATATGATATTTAATATATAATATTGAAATATAATTTATAAGTAATAAATTATATTCATATAGAATCTGTATTTATATAATATATACCAGTATATTCCACATGTGATATATATGTGTAGTATCAGCAAAATTCTTAGTCATACAAAGTAACCTGAATGTCCGTTAAATAGAGGGAAAGACATAGTATGTGCATTTATATTGGCTGTTCTTCAAAATAGATCATGCTATTATAACAAAATAAACTTGTAAGTAGGGAGCACTAAAATCATACAAAGTCTGAGCTTTGTCTATAGTGGTACTGTCCTGATAATTAGTAACATAAATAGAACTGGAACATTCCCAGATATTTAGAAATTACTGATATGCTTGTATAAAATTTGGATATAGAAAACACTTTCAGGGATCTAGAAATACTATAAGCTGAAAGTAGTTAAAATATATGAAATTGCAGAATTTAGATAAGAAATCCAATGGGAATGTGAGTAGAAATGATAAAATAGGAAAACAGAAAATAAAGAAATGGTTGGGTATTTAAAGTTAATAGAATTTCTAAGCTTCTAGCTTATTAGAATAAGAAACAATGTAAGAAAATATACATTTTCAATATTAGTAATAAAAGAGAAATTGCTACAATTGAAAAATGTGCACTAAAAGAAGAGTTAGATAAAATTAAAATTTTTCTTAAAGGAAAACTACCCACATTCATTCTGGAAGAAATATACATGAATAGTCTTTTTTTTTCTAAAATGAAATTTGATGTTTAAAATATCAGCAGGAAAACTCTTGGCTCAGGTATGTTGAGTGGTGAACTCTCCCAGATATTTAGAAGTGAATATTTGCAAATACAGCAATTCATTTAGAAAAGCCACCCCATACACAGACACCAAACACAGACACTATTGCAGAGGCCAAGAAATGCATGCTGATAGGAGCCTGATGTAGCTGTCTCCTGAGAGACTCTGCCAGTACCTGACAAATACAAAGGCAAATGCTTACAGCCAACTATTGGACTGAGCAGGGCTCCCAGTGGAGGAGTTAGAGAAAGGATTGAAGGTGCTGAATGGGTTTGCAACCCCTTAGGAAGAACAACAATATCAACTAATCAGACCACCCCTTTAGAGCTCCCAGGGACTAAACCACTAACAAAGAAGTGCATACACATGGAGGGACCCATAGCCCCAGCCACTTATGTAGCTGAGGATGGCCTTGTCTGGCATCAATGGGAGGAGAGGCCCTTGGTCCTGGGAAGGCTTGATACCCCAGTGTAGGGGAAAGCAGGAGTGGGTGGGTGGGTAGGGAAACACCCTCATAGAAGCAGGGAGACAGGGTATAGGATAGGGGGTTTCTGGGGGGGGAGGGATAACCTGGAAAGGAGACAACATTTGAAATGTAAATAAAATATCCAATAAAAAAGAAAAGAAAAGCAATGTGTCAGTTAATCTTCATTGTTCATCACACATTGTCTTGAGAAATAATGTAATCACCTAGTTCCTAAAACAAGGAATTTAGAATCTCATTCACACAATTCTTACAGGGATATTCAGGTACATGCTCTTGTGATCTAGTATCTATTTACAAATTATTTAGTTCATCTTCCTTTCTTTCCAAATTCACCTTTGACTCCATAACTCTGACAAGTAATGTTGGCTCCATTAACAGAATTACTTTCTTGAAAACTGTCTTCAGAGCCTAACGAAAACTTTAACCCAGTTACAGAATCCCACTACTTACAAGTGGCTCTCTCCCTCTGCCCAATCTGAAGTTTTACATGTAAACATGCCAGTATGCTAAGGCCTGGTCAGTCAGCTTTCAGGACTTCAGTCTCCATCTTGAATTTTACTTTCAGGAAACTCAAGAATAAAATATCCACAAGCAAATGTGATGCTTGGAAGAAAATGTTTTATGGGAAAGCCGTGCTATAGTTGAAAGTCTAATGGGGTTAATGCTTTGAACATTGGATAGAACTTTGATAGAGAATATGAAGTGTGCTGGATGACCCAGGACTTAGCTGAGATATTGAATATAAGTAATAGACACATTTAGAAAACATTTCTCAAAGATTGACTGTTAATCACTAAATAGAAGCAGAATTCTCTTGCAAATTCAATGTATTTTAAAAGCAAGTAGAAGGGAATTATCTGGTTACTGAATACCAAGATGTTGACTGCCAAATGCACTCTACTGATACTGAGAATGAAGTAAGGAGATGTAGAGTGCTGATAGGGAGAGGTGTTCCAAGCTAATTCCAGAACTGCTTAAGGTAAATACTAGTGTCCATTTGCATCACAATAACTTAAAAGGATGGCTAGTGTTTTACATTGTAAACATGTCACGTATGAAAATAATTTTTGAGATCCACATTCATCCTTGATTATTCCTCTTTATGTTCATTGTATACCCTCTTGGCAAATATTCTAATCATCTGCTTTCTGAAATGAGGAATTTAGAGTCCTGTTCACAAAAATCTTACATCAGTTTTCTGGTGCACAACATGTTGTTTGCCACCCCTTTACAGGTAACTCAAAACATCCTTCTCTCTCATCCCAACCCATTGCTGACTCTGTAACCCTGGTAATAAATATTGTCACCTTACTAGGACTGCCTTCTTCGAAACAGTTTCTTCTAAGCCAAAGTCAAATTCCATCAAGAATTAACAATCTAAATGCCCTTTACGTTTAAAGATATTTTAGTTCAGTCTGAGGTCACTTCTTCAGTTGCTTAATTTTCCATTCCTTCCCAGATTGATATCAACTACTTATCAGGTACTGATCTTCGCATCAGAGACTGTGTCTTAGGTACATTACACTACTTCCTGTGGAATTTTCCAATTTCCACCCTATCTCTAAGATTTTTGATGAGATATTGATTGGGTATGTAAGCCTTTAGGAGACAGAAAAAGTTACTTTTATTTTCAGAACTCCTTTCATAATAAAAACTACAAGTCAACAAATTCTCAGGGATGTCCAGAAAATATACACACATTTCTTAGCAGTCAGTAATAGAGAAAGAGTAGATCACTGAGGTTGTACTAATGTTTACTGAAGGCTGTGTGATATAAATTAGTGTTGTTTTTAAACACATGTATGATTTTTATTGCAAAAAGCTTCTTGTAACTAGACAGCTTCTCAGCATGATAGCATTATACAAAATATATATCTGCAACACTAATTAATTTGTAGGCGTTATGTGACAGGTAAAGCAAACCAGGTACTGTGATATACACCCATAAACACAACATTCCTCATGTTTAAGTTGGCTGGTCATGAATTTGAGAAGAGCTTGATACAGAGAAAAGGTAATGCAAAAAGAAAAATAAAATATAATTAACTTTTCTGGCAAATATTCTACCAATAATTACCTTAAAAAGTAAAATAGGATTTATAAGACTATGTAATGTTTGTGTATAAAGGTGTGATATGACCATTTTTTGGACATTGACGGGGACTTTTCAAATGAATAAACCTTTAATCTGAGTCTGCAAATTTAAAGAGGCAGAATTCACTTGGTGTGTGTTTCTTCCAAGAGTAAGACAAGAGAGCACTGAAAACCCCGCATATTAAACCATGCAGGGGCTCTGCTGTTCTGGCTCTTCCCAGGGCTATTTAAAATTGAGCATATAAAAATAAAGTCGAACATGGATATTGCTAATAATCTACCATCCTGTTCCCAGGTAGAGCTAGCCAGATCTGGTAGGAGTGGCCAGATAAATTCAGGAGCAACAAGGTGCCTTCACCTACTCCAGTCAAGCCAGACTTCCATGGCTTCCCTCTGGGAGTGCCTTGTGTTTACCAGTGGAGAAAAGGCGCAGAGAAAGAAAGGGAAAGTCTCTCTTCAACTCTAAAAAGCAGTGTTCTCAGAAAATTGGACATGCCACTTCCAGAGGACCCTGGCATACCACTCCTGGGCATATACCCAGAGGATTCCTCTGCATACAATAAAGCCACATGCTCCACTATGTTTATAGCAGCCTTGTTTATAATAGCCAGAAATTGGAAGGAGCCCAGATATCTCTCAAAAGAGGAATGGATACAGAAAATGTGGTATATTTATACAATGGAGTACTACTCAGCAATTAAAAATAATGAACTCATGCAATTTGTAGGTAAATGGGTAGATCTGGAAACTATCATCCTAAGTGAGCTAACCCAATCACAAAAGAATACACATGAAATACAATCACTGATAAGTGGATATTAATGAGCCCAGAAGCCCTAAATACTCAAGGCACAATTAGCAAGTCAAATGACTCCCAAGAAGAAGAAAGGAGAGGACCCTGGGCCTGTAAAGATTGGATCCAGTATTGTAGACCCAGAACAGAGAAATCGTGGGGGGGGGGGCATGAGTGGGGAATAGCAGGGGGTGGAGAGGAATTATGGGACATTTGGTGGGGGGTAATTGGGAAAGGGGAAAGCCTTTGGAATGTAAACATAGAATATAGAAAATAAAAATTAAAAAAAAAAAAGCTGTGTTCTCCTGAGTCCTTGTAGACTGGCAATAGAATCTAGGAGAGTAACTGCTTTTTACCTCGTTTGATTTGAACTGCACAGTGTTTCTCATGTAATACACAAGTATGCAGACTAGGCACATAGGATGGGGATTTATTACTATTACTATTACAGTTTCTGGGAGTCATACTTAGGACATTGCCTATGCTAGGAAAGTACTCTAGCGCTGTACTAAATTACATAATCTGCATGTTATCTTAAATGCTAACCTGACTATATAAATAATGTCTGTTCACCAAAGAAAACTTATCAAAGCTAGAGTATAAATAAGTGCATATTTCTTAAAACAGAGTATAGAACTTTATACTGTACAGACTGATGAATGACACTTCTAGGAATATGAATGTTATTATTTTGAATGTAATCATTGCTCCAAATTGGAAGATATTGAGACGGCTAAGCTGATTCCATGACACACATTAAACTGGCAGTTAAGGATACTAGGCCTAAGAACTAGGCAAGCCAGGCAAGCCCAAACAAGTCAATTACTAAGAGAAAACGCCCCAGGCTCCAGGCTTCATGTCTCTATAATGGTCCTGGAATGCCTAGAGAGAGAGCGTGAGATAAAGCTCGTTTACCAGAGAATTCCTCAGCAACAGTTTCCAGTCTTCATGCCACAACCAGGGTTCTGCAATGCCTAGAGTTAGATAAAGCTCTTCTACCCCCAAATTCCAATGTGCTTGAAATGGAGCCTGTGAGCTCACTTGGTTGTCTCTATCTTTGTTGTGGGAGACACCAGCCTCCTGGACTTTTGCAGAATACACTTTTTGCACTTATGTGCTGTTTTAGTCCGAAATACCATTCTTCGGCGAATCATGGACCAAAACAGCATGTATGAACAACGATGGTGGCGCTCGCCTGTAATCCCAGCACTTGGGAGCCAGAGGCAGGCAGATTTCTGAGTCCAAGGCCAGCCTGGTCTACAGAATGAGTTCCAGGACAGCCAGAGCTATACAGAGAAACCCTGTCTCGGAAAAAAAAATCCAAAGATTCAATGAGTAAAGCACTTGCCGTGCAAGCCTAAGGCTGTGAGTTCTGATTTTCAGAACCCGTGCAAAGCCAGTTCAGGTACAGGGTGTACTCTCACCCTAGAACTCTCTTTGAGGGATAGTGGATGCAACAGAAGAACCCCAAGAAGCTCATGTATAAAAAGAAGCTACTCTGTTGAAATAAGATAGAATGTATCACTGCATGCACTGTACATGGTAGCCTATGCTCTCACCCAAGAACATTTCTCTCTCATGTGCCCGCGCGCGCGCGCATGCACACACACACACACACACACACACACACACACACGTGAGAGAGATAGAGACAGAGAGAGAGAGAGAGAGAGAGAGAGAGAGAGAGAGAGACAGACAGACAGACAGACAGACAGATACAGACAGAGAAGGTGGGAGGGAGAGTTAAAAAATACTCAATATTAGAATTTAATATCAACTGGAATCCACTTCTCAGCTTTTTATAATTAACTTTTGAATTTTTATAACAATCCTTATCTCAGGGTTTTTTTTTTTCTTCCAAATACAACTAATTATTTTCATAGACCTTTTAAAGGAATATGTAATGGTTGATCAGGATTGATATGAATATTCTGGTCATGAAATCTGCCGCAAATGTGCTTAAGAGGAGAGGCCGCGCCTGTGTGCATTTCCAGTTTTGCATTCTGTGAGGAGGACAGAGGTGGTTAACAGATGGAGCAGCACTGAACTTTCCTCGGTGTTCCATTCATCATACACACGTGTCCACGCAGCGAGCACGCCAACTTGACAGTTTAATTCCACATTAGGGTAATGCTTGGAAGGGTAATCCTATTCGCACCACAGGATAAGGATGCCTGCATAGTGGCTTTGGCCTCTGAAATTGTTAGCTATAAATCCGGAGCTGGCATTATGAGCTTCTTAACTTCTAAACCAGCCTTTTCTTAGTGTCTGTTGCCAAGCCTGCGTTATTTGTAAATCTATCTAACCCTTTGTATTTTCCTTTCTGAAATCATTTTGACAAATGTTCAAAGTCATGCAATCTGCACTAAAAAATGGATTATTTTAATCTGTACATAGTGGCTGCATACATGTAAAAAAAAGAAAATGAGTTGTAAATTGAATGCCCTTTTTATGGTTAGATTTTAAAAATATGGAAGCAGGCCTTTTTTTCTTTTGTCAAAACAAATAAATAGCTAACTGTTTAGTTTTTCTCGAATAAACTAGCACTTAGATCTGATCCATGTGCTCAGCGTTGTATGAAGCTCTTGCCACATAAAATAGATGAAAGATGTCTGTGCTCTGGTCTTGAAACAAGACTGCTATGACACAGAACACAGTAGATAGGGGCTCCAGGGACCCTTAAAAGTGTCTGGAAATTATATATTTCTCTTTAAAAATTTTTTACAATTAATTGAATCTTCTGGATACTGGATACACTTCTGGATACTGAGCTTCTAAGCAACCACTGTAAATGCAAATGTTTTTTTAGATATAGGGTTCTTGTTTTTTTTTAATTTTTTTTAATTTTTTTTTATTTTCTATATTCTATGTTTACATTCCAAAGGCTTTCCCCTTTCCCAGTTCCCACCCACCATAGTTCCCATAGTTCCTCTCCCCCCCAACTGTTCCCCAATCATTCCCCCTCCCCCCTCGGTTTCTTTACTAAACTGGATGCAATCTTTACAGGCCCAGGGTCCTCTCCTTTCTTCTTCTTGGGAATCATTTGACTTGCTATTTGTGTCTTGAGTATTTAGGGCTTCTGGGCTCATTAATATCCACTTATCAGTGATTGCATTTCATGTGCATTCTTTTGTGATTGGGTTAATTCACTCAGGATGATATTTTCCAGGTCTAACCATTTACCTACAAATTGCATGAATTCATTATTTTTAATTGCTGAGTAGTATTCCATTGTATAAATATACCACATTTTCTGTATCCATTCCTCCTTTGAGGGATATTTGGGCTCCTTCCAATTTCTGGCTATTATAAACAAGGCTGCTATAAACATAGTGGAGCATGTGTCCTTATTGCATGCAGGGGAATCCTCTGGGTATATGCCCAGGAGTGGTATGCCAGGGTCCTCTGGAAGTGACATGCCCAATTTTCTGAGGAACCGCCAAACTGATTTCCAGAGCAATTTTAACGTTTTGCAATCCCACCAACAGTGGAGGAGTGTTCCTCTTTCTCCACATCCTCGCCAGCTCTTGTTGTCTCTTGAGTTTTTAATCTTAGCCGTTCTGAATTGTGTGAGGTGGAATCTCAGGGTTGTTTTGATTTGCATTTCCCTGATGACTAATGATGTTGAACATCTTTTAAGGTGTTTCTCGGCCATCCGAATTTCTTCTGGTGAAAATTCTTTGTTTAGCTCTGTGCCCCATTTTTTGATAGGGTTATTTGTTTCTTTGCGGTCTAACTTCTTGAGTTCTTTGTATATATTGGATATTAGCCCTCTGTCAGATGTGGAGTTGGTGAAGATCTTTTCCCACTTTGTTGGTTGCCGTTTTGTCCTTCTGACAGTGTCCTTTGCTTTGCAGAAACTTTGTAATTTTATGAGGTCCCATTTGTCGATTCTTGATCTTAGAGTATAAGCTATTGGTGTTCTGTTCAGGAACTTTTCCCCTGTGCCCAAGTCCTCCAGGGTCTTCCCAAGTTTCTTTTCTAATAGTTTCAGTGTGTCTGGTTTTATGTGGAGGTCCTTGATCCACTTGGAGTTGATCTTAGTGCAAAGAGATAAGAGTGGGTCAATTTGCATTCTTCTACATGTTGACTTCCAGTTGAACCAGCACCATTTGTTGAAAAGGCTATCTTTATTCCACCGGATGGTTGTGGCTCCTTTATCAAAGATCAAGTGTCCATAAGTCTGTGGGTTAATTTCTGGGTCTTCAATCCTGTTCCATTGATCTGCTTGCCTGTTGCTATACCAATACCATGCAGTTTTTAACACAATTGCTCTGTAGTACTGCTTGAGGTCAGGGATACTGATTCCCCCAGAAGTCCTTTTATTGTTGAGAATAGTTTTAGCTATCCTGGGTTTTTTGTTGCTCCAGATGAATTTGAGAATTGCTCTTTCTAGATCTATGAAGAATTGAGTTGGGATTTTGATGGGGATCGCATTGAATCTGTATATTGCTTTTGGCAAGATGGCCATTTTTACTATATTGATCCTGCCAATCCAGGAGCAAGAAATATTTTTCCATCTTCTGAGGTCTTCTTTGATTTCTTTCTTCAAGGACTTGAAGTTCCTGTTGTACAGATCTTTGCTTGTTTGGTTAGAGTTACGCCAAGATACTTTATGTTGTTTGTGGCTATTGTGAAGGGTGTTATTTCCCTAATTTCTTTCTCTGCCTGCTTGTCCTTTGAGTACAAGAAGGCCACTGACTTGCTTGAGTTAATTTTATAACCTGCCACTTTGCTGAAGTTGTTTATCAGCTGTAGAAGTTCTCTGGTGGAGTTTTTTGGGTCGCTTAGATAAACTATCATATCGTCTGCAAATAATGATAGTTTCACTTCTTCCTTTCCAATTTGTATCCCTTTGACTTCCTTATGTTGTCTAATTGCTCTTGCTAGAACTTCAAGTACTATATTGAAAAGATATGGAGAGAGAGGGCAGCCTTGTCTAGTCCCTGATTTTAGTGGGAATGCTTCAAGTTTCTCTCCATTTATTTTGATGTTGGCTACTGGTTTGCTGTAGATTGCTTTTACTATGTTTAGGTATGGGCCTTGAATTCCTGCTCTTTCCAAGACTTTTAGCATGAAAGGATGCTGAATTTTGTCTAATGCTTTTTCAGCATCTAATGAGATGACCATGTGGTTTTTTTCTTTCAGTTTGTTTATGTAGTGGATTACATTGATGGATTTCCATATATTGAACCATCCCTGCATCCCTGGGATGAAGCCTACTTGATCATGGTGGATGATCGTTTTGATGTACTCTTGGATTCGGTTAGCAAGAATTTTATTTAGTATTTTTGCATCTATATTCATAAGAGAAATTGGCCTGTAGTTCTCTTTCTTTGTTGGATCTTTTTGTGGTTTAGGTATTAGCGTAATTGTGGCTTCGAAGAATGAGTTGGGCAGTGTCCCTTCTGTCTCTATTTTGTGGAATAGTTTGAAAAGTATTGGTGTTAAGTCTTCTTTGAAGGTCTGGTAGAATTCTGCACTAAAACCATCTGGTCCCGTACTTTTTTTGGTTGGGAGGCTTTCTATAACCCTTTCTATTTCTTTAGGGGTTATGGGACTATTTAGCTGATCTACTTGATGCTGATTTAATTTTGGTATTTGATATCTGTCTAGGAAATTGTCCATTTCCTCCAGATTCTACAGTTGTTTTGAGTATAGACCTTTGTAGTAGGATCTGATGATCTTTTGAATTGCCTCAGTATCTGTTGTTATGTCTCCCTTTTCATTTCTAATTTTGTTAATTTGTATACTGTCTCTGTGTCCTTTGGTTAGTCTGGCTAAGAGTTTATCTATCTTGTTGATTTTCTCAAAGAACCAGCTCCTGGTCTTGTTGATTCTTTGTATGGTTCTCTTTGTTTCTATTTGATTGATTTCAGCCCTGAGTTTGATGATTTCTTGTCTTCTACTCCTCCTGGGTGAATTAACTTGTTTCTCTTCCAGGGCTTTAAGGTGTGCCATTAAGCTGCTAGTATATGCTCTCTCCAGTTTCTTTTTGGATGCACTTAGAGCTATGAGTTTTCCTCTTAGCACTGCTTTCATTGTGTCCCATAGATTTGGGTAGGTTGTACCTTCATTTTCATTGAATTCTAAAAAGTCTTTGATTTCTTTTTTTATTTCTTCCTTGACCAAGGTGTCATTGAGTAGAGTATTGTTCAGTTTCCATGTGTATGTGGGCTTTCTGTTGTTTTTGTTGTTATTGAAGATCACTCTTACTCCATGGTGATCTGATAGGAGGCATGGGATTAGCTCGATCTTCTTGTATTTGTTGACATCTGTCTTGTGACCAATTATATGGTCTGTTTTGGAGAAGGTACCATGTGGAGCTGAGAAAAAGGTATATTCTTTAGCTTTAGAATGAAATGTTCTATATATATCTGTTAGATCCAATTGGTCCAGAGTTTCAATTAGTTTCACTGTGTCCCTGTTTAGTTTCTGCTTTCCTGATCGGTCCATTGAAGAGAGTGGAGTGTTGAAGTCACCCACAATTATTGTGTTAGGTGTAATGTGTGCTTTAAGCTTTAGTAAGGTTTCTTTTACGAATGAGGGTGCCCTTGCATTTGGAGCATAGATGTTCAGTATTGAGAGCTCTTCTTGGTGGATTTTCCCTTTGGCCAGCAAGAAGTGACCTTCTGAGTCTCTTTTGATGATTTTAGGTTGGAAGTCAATTTTATCTGATATTAGAATGGCTACTCCAGCTTGTTTCCTGAGACCATTTGCTTGTAAAATTGTCTTCCAGCCTTTTACTCTAAGGCAGTGTTTGTCTTTGACACTGAGATGTGTTTCCTGTATGCAGCAAAATGTAGGGTCCTGTTTCTGTATCCAGTCTGTTAATCTATGTCTTTTTATTGGGGAATTGAGTCCATTGATGTTAAGAGGTATTAAGGAATAGTAATTATTTCCTCCAGACATTTTTGAAATTATATTTATTCATTTTATTTATTTTTTATATTCGAGAGGTTACCTTGTTTTGGGTTTGATGAGAGGAGGTTTCTATCTTGCTTCTTCCCGGGTATAGTTTCTGTCCTTGTCTTGGTGTTTTCCCCCTATTATCCTTTGTAGGGCTGGATTTGTGGAAAGATATCTTG
The DNA here is from genome assembly GCA_964023405.1 of Apodemus agrarius. Lineage (NCBI taxonomy): Eukaryota > Metazoa > Chordata > Mammalia > Rodentia > Muridae > Apodemus > Apodemus agrarius. The sequence continues at coordinate 119,446,845 of OZ030007.1, forward strand.
CAAATTTGGTTTTGTCATCGAATACCTTGATGTCTCCATCTATGGCGATTGAGAGCTTTGCTGGGTAAAGTAGTTTTGGCTGAAGTTTGTGTTCTCTTAGAGTTTGCATTATATCTGCCCAGGATCTTCTAGCTTTCATGGTCTCAGGTGAGAAGTCTGGTGTTATTCTGATAGGTCTTCCTTTATAAGTTACTTGGCCTTTTTCTCTTGCTGCCTTTAATATTCTTTCTTTGTTTAGTACATTTGGAGTTTTGATTATTATGTGACGGGATGTATTTCTGTTCTCATCCAGTCTGTTTGGGGTTCTGTATGCTTCTTGTATATTCATGGGCATCTCTCTCTTTAGGTTGGGGAAGTTTTCTTCCATAATTTTGTAGAAGATATTTGCTGGCCCTTTAACTTGTAAATCTTCATTCTTGTCTATACCTATAATCCTTAGGTTTGGTCTTCTCATTGTGTCCTGGATTTCCTGGATGTTTTGGGTTACAGCCTTTTTGCATTTAGTATTTTCTTTGACTGTTGAATCAATGGTTCCTATGGTATCTTCGGCTTCTGATATTCTGTCTTCTATCTCTTGTATTCTATTGTTGATATTTGCATCTATGGCTCCTGATTTCTTCCCAAGGTTTTCTATCTCCAATGTTGTCTCCCTCTGCGATTTCTTAGTTGTTTCTACTTCTGTTTTTAGTACCTGGATGGATGTGCTCAGATCTTTCGCTTGCTTGATTGTGTTTTCATTTATTTCTTTAATAGATTTTTGTGTTTCCTCTTTCATAGCTTCTACTTGTTGGCCCACGTTCTTCTGTATTTCTTTAAGTGATTTTTGTCTTTCTTCCTTATTGTCTTCTTCTTTTTGATCCATCTTCTCCTGCATTTCTTGAAGTGATTTTTGTATTTGCCTTGTAAAGGCTTCTAACTTTTGATCCATTTTCTCTTCTATTTCTTTAGGAGATTTTTCTATGTGTTCAGCTACCAGCATCCTGACCAGTGATTTTATATCCAAGTCTTGTTTTTCTGGTGTTTTGGGGTATCCAGGGCTTCCTGTTGTTGACGAACTGGGTTCAGATGCTGTCATGTTGCCTTGATTTCTGTTAGTGACATTCCTTCGTTTACCTTTTGCCATCTGGTTATTTCTGGTGTTAGTTGACCTTGTTGTCACTGGCTGGTGTTTGAATCTCCTGTGAGGCTGGGCTTACCTGTTGTTTCTCTACTGGTGGTTATGCGTGATTGCTGCTCAACGGGATCATGAGCTGGCTGCCACCCGCTGACTTTGTGCATGGCCTGAGGTCTCTGGGAAGTGTGGGGGAGTGCAGCAGAGCCTCAGCAGGCACTGCTGGGCCTGCCTAGTAGCGAGGGCCTAGCAGATCTCCCCACGTGGTAGCCCCTGATGGAATCTGTCTACCTGTGCCTTTCCAGCTGTGTTCTGGTTGCAATATGGAGGCCTGCCGCTATCGCTGTTCGGGGTCCTGGGGAGCTGGGTGGTTCTGGCTGCCTCAGTGCATGGCCTAAGCTCGCAGGGACATGCTGCAGAGCCTAGGCGCCTGGGCCCGCCTGTGGGTGAGAGCTTAGCAGCTCTCCCTGCTCTAGCTCCAGACGGAGTCTCTACCTGCACCTTTCCAGCTGTGTCCTGGTTGCAATATGGAGGCCTGCTGCTATCGCTGGTCCGGGGTCCTGGGGAGCTGGGTGGTTCCGGCTACCTCGGTGCATGGCTTAAGCTCGCAGGGATGTGCTGCAGAGCCTAGGCGCCTGGGCCTGCCTGTGGGAGAGAGCTCAGCAGCTCTCCCTGCTCTAGCCCCAGACCGAGTCTCTACCTGCACCTTTCCAGCTGTGTCCTGGTTGCAATATGGAGGCCTGCTGCTATCGCTGGTCCTCACTCTTCTTAATAAACAAGAATTGTTGCTTATCCTGGTTCAGCTGGCAGGGTCTGAGCACCTGGCAAGCTGGCTAGGTCTGGCTTCCCTGCTACCGGCTGGATGGGAAGCTGCAGGCAAGATGGCGCTGCCTGCAGGGGGTTCGGGGTCTGGCCTGCGAGCACAGAGTGCAGGCAAGGCCGCTGTACTCCAAACCGCTAGTCTGTGCGCAGTTCCTGCTCCAGACCTGAGTCCCCGGAGGTCTTAAACTCCGGCTGTCTCTGGTACCTGGTTCCGCTGGCAGGGTCTGAGCACCTGGCAAGCTGGCTAGGTCTGGCTGACTTGCTACCGGCTGGATGGGAAGTTGCAGACAAGATGGCGCTGCCTGCAGGGGGTTCGTGGTCTGGCCTGCGAGCGCAGAGCGCAGGCACGGCCGCTGTACTCCAAACCGCTAGTCTGTGCGCAGTTCCTGCCCCAGACCTGAGTCCCCGGAAGTCTTAAACTCGGGCTGTCTCTGGTACCTGGTTCCGCCGGCAGGGTCTGAGCACCTGGCCGGGTTCTTGTTTTTTTGTCTATGTATTAATTTATTTATCCTTTTATTCCACTTTTTTTGGATCAAAAAAAATTTTATTGGATATATTCTATATTTACATTTCATTTCCCTTTTTTTTCCCCATCCCCCTAAGGTCCCACATGCCCTTTTCCCTCCCCCTACTCCCTCATCCACCCCTTCCCACTTCCCTGTTCTGGTATTCCCCTACACTGATGCTTTGATCCTTTCCAGCACTAGTGTCCATTCCTTTCTTCTTGTCAGACATCATTTGGTATGTGAATTGTGTCTTTGGTGTCCCAAGATTCTAGGCTAATATCCACTTATCAGTGACTGCATACCATGGGTATTCTTTTGAGATTGGGTTACCTCACTTAGAATGATGTTCTCCAGCTCCATTCATTTCTCTAAGAATTTCATGAATTCATTGTTTCTAATGGCTGAATAGTATTCCATTGTGTATATATACCACATTTTTTGTATCCATTACTCCGTTGAGGGACATCTGGGTTCTCTCCAGCTTCTGGCTATTATAAATAAGGCTGCTATGAACATAGTGGAGCATGTATCCTTATTGCATGCTGGGGAATCTTCTGGGTATATTCCCAGGAATGGTATGGCTGGGTCCTCTGGAAGTATCATGTCCAGTTTTCTGAGGAACCGCCAGACTGATTTCCAGAGTGGTTGTACCAGCTTGCATTCCCACCAGCAGTGGAGGAGTGCTCCTCTTTCTCCACATCCTCCTCGCCAACACCTGATGTCTTCTGAGTTTTTAATCCTAGCCATTCTGACAGGTGTGAGGTGAAATCTCAGGGTTGTTTTGATTTGCAATTCTCTAATAACTAATGATGTTGAACATGTTTTAAGGTGTTTCTCAGCCATCCGAATTTCTTCAGGTGAAAAGTCTTTGTTTAGCTCTGTACCCCATTTTTTGATAGGGTTATTTGGCAGGATTAATATAGTTAAAATGGCAATCTTGCTAAAAGCAATATACAGATTCAACGCAATCCCCATCAAAATTCCAACACAGTTCTTCACAGAGTAAGAAAGAGCAATTCTCAAATTCATCTGGAATAACAAAAAACCTAGGATAGCTAAAACTATCATCAACAGTAAATGAACTTCTGGGGGAATCAATATCCCGGACCTCAAGCCATACTACAGAGCAGTAGTGTTAAAAACTGCACGGTATTGGTACAGTGACAGGGAAATTGATCAATGGAATAGGATTGAAGACTCAGAATTGAACCCTCGCATCTATGGCCAATTGATCTTCGACAAAGGAGCTGAAAACATCCAGTGGAAAAAAAGATAGCCTTTTCAACAAATGGTGCTGAATCAGTTGGAGGTCAACATGCAGAAGAATGAGAATTGATCCTCTCTTATCTCCTTGCACTAAGCTCAACTCCAAGTGGATCAAGGACCTCCACATAAAACCAGACATACTAAAACTAATAGAAAAGAAACTGGGGAAGACCCTTGAGGACATTGGCTCAGGGGGAAAATTCCTGAACAGAACACCAATCGCTTATGCTCTAAGATCAAGAATAGACAAATGAGACCTCATAAAATTACAAAGTTTCTGTAAGGCAAAAGACACTGTCAAAAGGAAAAATTGGCAACCAGCAAATTAGGAAAAGATCTTCACCAACTCCACATCCGACAGAGGGCTAATATCCAATGTATACAAAGAACTCCAGAAGTTAGACCCCAGAAAACCAAATAACCCTATCCAAAAATGGGGTGCAGAGCTAGATATAGAGTTCTTTCTTTCTTTCTTTCTTTCTTTCTTTCTTTCTTTCTTTCTTTCTTTCCTTCTTGGTTTTGGGTGTTTGCTTGTTTATTTCAAGACAGGGTTTCTCTTGTAATAGTTGTCACTACCCAAGAACTTACTTTGTTGATCAGGCTAGCCTTGAACTCACAGAGATTTGCCTGTGATGTTTCAGTTTTTGATCTTCAGTTTTCAAAACTCCTTTTTCATGAAAATGGAGAATAGGCCAGAAGCTTTTTCCAGCAAACAAGACCATTAAGTCTTCAAAAGGAACCTTGTTGAGTCACTTTGCAAATGTGAGGAAAATACTGAGCTCTTCACCCCTCCTGCATGCATACCTTAAAGAAAGCCACAGCCACAGGCAAGCACTGGGGTTTGTGAGGCAACATTCTACAATGGTCTAAATGTTGTTATAGCTTATATGTGTGTTTATAGCCTGTCAAGAATATCCTTACCCCCTCCTGAGGCAGTCCTACAGGTCTGGTCTCAGTGGGAAAGAACTCACCTCATCCTTCAGAGGCTTGCTGTGCCAGGGTAGGGGGATACCCAAGGGGGACCCCACCCTCTCAGAGGATAAGGGGAGGCAGGGAAGAGGGAAGGGATTTTGGCAGGATGTGACAGGAGTGGGGTCAGCAATTGGGATGTAAAATGAATTAAATAGATAGATAGATAGATAGATAGATAGATAGATAGATAGATAGATAGATAAGAATATTCTTGCTCCCTTCTGTGCCAGTCCTAAAGGCCTCTGGCAATAGGATTGATTCCTGAACTCTTTTGTTGTGAACTTTGTCAAAGTTTGAATAATTATTTTTCCAATAAATTGACTATATTTGGCATTGTAGAATAGTTCACCTTTTAACAGACAAAATAAACAACAAAAAATAAACAAACCAACAAAATGGTCTGCCTAAGATACAAACTCCTGGGTAGACCTTAAGTCTTAACCTCAGTAGACAATCCCATGAGTTATTGCTCAGAGTTTGATTGTATTTTAAAACCAGTTTCTCAACTTTAGCTGTTCATACCAATTTTGTTGAATCATACTTGTTTATCAAGTAGTTATCACTGTGATTAAATTGCCATTTTATTTCTTTTTACTTTATCAACTTTATAATACATAAGGTATATTTTCAATTAATCATGATTTATGTGAGTTCAACACTAAAACATAAAGTTTATATTTGGGCATATGACTAAACAATGCTTCGAAGATGTCATCTAATATATGAGTGAATATATTTATAGTCATGGAGAAATTAAGAAAGGCATTAAAATTTGCACTAGCTCATATCTCAAGTAAGTATACAATATGTGTAATGTAATGATTTACCACATTTTTGGTCTTTTCTCTCTCACTTTCTCTTCAACTACTGCTGTGGAATTGTTCTTTGAGTTCAGTGGAAGGTTTTTTTTTTCTGATGTAGGTCTTTTGAATATCCATACTACATCAATCAACATCAGTAATGAACTTACAACAAAGATCAAAACTATACAACCTACATCGTCATCACATGATTGCTTTCAAAACTTTATTTTTCACAAGGAGTTTAATCCTACAATCTGCAATGAAATAATTATCATGAACTATGTATAAAACCATCAAATTTTGCAGTGATTGGTAAAAAGTTCAAGTAGACATGTAAAATGCATAAATACTGAAGTTCTCATTAAGAAGAAATGAAAAAAGAAACAAGCCAAATTGATAAAATGTCATTAAAATGTACTGCAAATTCCCCTGGAGAGAGATAGCAATAGGCATTTATTATTGGGGGAGGAAATAGTCTAAGATATAGAGTCAAATCCTGAGACAATATTAAACCCCATGACTCCCAGTTTTGTTTTACTTTAAGTAAACAACATTGATAAAATATAATCAATATTAGGCACAGTAAGAGCCCAACAACAAATAAATATGAAAATATGTAGTTAGTAAACTTGCACAGCTGTGGTGGGTTCTCTATTTTAAAACTTTTATTGGACTTTCGCTTGGCACTTCATAGCTTCTCATTGTTATATCTACTTTTTAGCATCTGTTACACTATCCATTATGTAGTGAAATAAAACAAAAATATTGAGCTAGCCATGTGCAGCTTGTATACACAGTGGATTCCCTGAACTAAAGGTTAAGGTAGGTCTCTGGCAAGATGAACATGCTTCGATTTTATCATGCCATTCAAAGATAGGTTATTTAAGACATATAAGTCATGCATTTCTGGAACTTTCCATTTAAAAATTTTGGACTATGATTGTCAGAAGGAAATTTCAGAAAGCAATGTTCAAAAGTGTTAACTATTCAATGTTCATCAATACATAAATATTTAGGTTTATATAAATGTTTATAAATTATAATTGGAATTAGTAGTTTATCTCATTATAGCTGGGCATAGGTACAAAACTATTAGCAGTTTTGGTGTGAGGTACTTCATTTCCTTTTTTAATTCTTCCAGTAAACATCAAGCTTATTAATATATATGCTATATATAAATAGATATTTTCAAACATAACAAAATATCTGGTAAAAAATGGTTTACAATTTAGTGTGATTATTATACTTTAATTATTACATACCTCTTCATAATACTTGTCTCTCACAATTTGGAATCAATAAAAAATCATGAACACACTTCATATAAAATTGGTATACAATATTATTCAGTTCATTTAATAATGCAAATTGTGAATGTAATTTAGAGATAAGAACCAAATGCCAATAACAAAAGCTTGAAAAATAAAATGCTCTGTAATAAAGGGACTTCTGTAATAACTAAAACATTTAAAAGAACAACCACAAAATTATAGATTTTACAAACCCCAATGGCTTCTCTACAGCACAATAATATTCGCAGTTGGTATCCAAGAGAATGCTTGAGAAACTGTTGTTTCTATTTCTAGTAAAATACTTAGGGGAATGAGACACAGAAAACTGCCAAAACTGCCTGGGGGATGCACCATGGATGTTTTTGTGTTCCTAAGAGCATCTATAAAACTTCAGATACTCTCACATGCCCATGATGTCATGAATACCCCAGACTCTCCCCTTGTCCCCTTCTCTTGGGTACCTTCAAAAATAAAGACACTTTATGGAGAAAAGTGTCTCGAGACAGCTGTCTTGGGTGTTTACTTTGTTAAAACCCACCTAACTAGGTCTTGCCAAGAAGCCCTTGGAGAAGAAGAAAAGCTATGCTGTCTATGTGAGACACAGTTCTAGCTGGGAAGCAGTACCAGCTAGGGAAGCTGAGTAAGATATGTAAGGATTCAGGGCTGAGGATCTCTCTACAGAAGCTACATTTTATGATTTTTGCATTATCATCATCATCATCATTAGTAGTAGTAATTTTTATCATTAGGACTGATTTCAAGTAAAATTTAAGTTAAGCCTTCTAGCACTCTACAAGGGACTTTTATGTTTAAAATGATTCCTTAGCCTGTCATGCACACAAAATTAGGGAGTAACTAATACATCCTTTTGACAATATTCAAATCAAAGAATTTTTTAAGGCATAAGGTTATAGAAAGCAAATGTAGAACCATGATGCATGAAATTAAAGCAAGTGGGTGTAATTCTTTAGACTTAATGATATATATTTTTCAGTAATTTTTAGACTACCTACACCTAAATCGATCCATAGAAGATTCAAACAGAAATGTCCTCTTCTTGTTATAATGTTCTGTACAATCATTTGTAAGAATTAAATGTACTGCTATGGTGGGGCAGAATGATAAAGGACAGAGTGTGGAAGATACAAGTGAGAAGTTGGGTGGATAGTTGAGAAGATAGCTTCATCGCGACAATCTCTTCCACCAACAGATTTTCTTCAATTTATATATAGATATTATTTAATACATGCAATTGAACATATAATACCCCAAAGTATAATCTTATGAATAAAAATCACACTTCCTTTCTAAAGGACATGATATAAATGTGTATATATAGGGTGAGTGAGTGAGTAAGTGAGTGTGTGTGTGTGTGTGTGTGTGTGTGTGTGTGTGTGCTCACACATGACATAAATTTGTGTTAAACTAGATAGTCTAACAATCTGAACAGAGTACTGAAGGGTTCACATTCAATCATTCAATCATGTACTAACCAAAAAAAGGGAGTTTTTGTTAAAAAATAAATAATTCTGGTCTCACTTCACATAGTAGAATGGATACAGTAAGCAAGAACATGAAGAACACTAACAGATACATATCAAAGTATACAGACTTCCATAAGCAAAAGTTTCACATAGGTCAAATAATTAAAAGTTATAAAAATATTAGGAGAAGCAACACTGTAGCATAAAATAATAATATATTAACCCATGATATCATTTTACCTTACAGAGATTGGAGGAAGAAGGGACTTGTAGAAGACAGGAGCCCACAGATACACACTAGGGAACCCAGAAATGTTAATTATGCAGAAGTGTATGCCACCTTTCTTCCTATAAGGCCAGGAATGTATGTAGTTAATAAACTGGTGACCTTGGCTTACCTCTCCTGATTCCCCAAATCAGGAGACCCTAGACGCTCCTTACCCAGACCTTTGTCTTGATCTTTGTTTCTCAGTCAAGAGAACCCGTCCTATATACTTTTTAGTTTGTTCACATGTACTAGTGAACTCTGCTACCTTAAGTCAGAAATCTCAAGAGATTCTAAGCCCTTAAGGTATAGGACCCATCTCCATGGTAGAGTTCCCATGGACTTTGAAAAGAGTTTTGACGTAGCTTTATTATGCTTATGGAACTGACATAGTCATTACCAGGAAACTTTATCTACCAAAATTTTACTGTACTTTAATATGTCTCAATAAACTGTCAGTTGTTAAGTGCCAGAAGTGTGAACCAATCTGGCTACCTAAGTCTTTGATGAAGTTTCCTTCTTGCCCCTCGCTGGACATTCCATTTATTTGCTAGCAGTAGAACTTGTAGGGACCCCCCCACAAACATTCTTTAACCTAAGCTAATCTATTTACAAAGTTGATATAGTGAGAACACCCTCGATGGATGTTATAGGTCATTTATTTGGGTTTCTAGTATTTTTTCATGCATTGCATGCATAATTCTAGCATTTATCTTAAGGTTGAAAAACTGGGTGAATCATACTAGATGAGATGACTATTGTTAATTACACTGCATGCCTCATAGCCTTATGTAGCAGAAATAAACAGTTATGTTCTTTTAGTTTATTTCATATATAATCATATTACACACAGACACACACACACACACACACACACACACACACACACACACCTAAAAATGTATACATCAAAACTCACTGATGAGTTGAGCATTAGAAGCCTCCATGTTAGGGGATGTCCTATGTAATGTTTTGCTTGTACTTATACAAACGTCCCACATCCAATCTTGCTGGAAGAAATCTCTAGAATTACTGTATCTGTCCATGATAGTTTCAAGATAATTTTTTCTCCTATGAAGACAAAAACTGCGCTTAAGCCCAGTGTGTTTGGATCCTTCTCTGCCACCATCTTTTCTTTCAGGTACAGGGAATGGGGATTCTCTTGCTCGAATAGAGCTTGCTGGTGTCCCATGCTGCATTCAGTGGCTCCTCCTCTGTCTACATTTGGACCCCACCCCCTGCCCCAGGTGGTAAAGGCCTCACCCCCTCACCCCCATACTTGCTGCCACATGCTTACCACATGGTAAGACATTTAAAGGTGGGGTCTTTAGTTATTTTCTGAGCTTCTCATTGAAAATGATGGGACACTGGTCTCTATGTTTATATCTCATTTGATTTGCAGATATGAGATGTCCTGGCCTGTCCCATAATGCCTGTCCAGCTTAATGTTCTATAACACATCCTCAGCAACAAATCCAACTGAACACAGGCTGAAATTTCCAAAGGTGCAAATTCTCTCAAAACTCTTTTTACATACAGATTTATGATTATCTTAGTCATTTGTTACAGAAACAGAAAACTGAATAGCATAAGCTCTATTCTTCTTTCATTTAATTTCCTGTGAGTTCTTTTTCACCAACAATTCAGTATCCCATTCTTTCATTTTCATATTTCTACATACCACATATATGCATAGAGATAGCAGCACCAGAAGCATACAGATAAATATCAGCGTACAGTTTTTATTGCAAACATGTTTATTCCTGTTAACTTCTTGTGTTTTCTTAAATGGCCACAGATGCTTTTTCTGTTTTAACATGTGACGACCCATGAATTATTTTTCTAAAAATCTAAAAAGACTTCCAATTTTTAGAACTTTTAGCATAAAACCTATAACTTTTACTTTTCCCTGAGACCAAAACTTCTCAGTGAAATCTTGATATGTGATAAATTGTAGATTAGTCCATTCCAATAAGATGGGTGTGGCCAGGGCTATCTGAATCTTCAGATAAATAAATAGGCAATAATGAAAAGATTAGGAACATGCCTAACAACAGGGAAAGTCACATAGCTATACAAATACATAGTAGAAACATTGTTGTTAAAAAATTAATGTTTCCCAGCACTTGGGAGGCAGAGGCAGGAGGATTTCTGAGTTCGAGGCCAGCCTTGTCTACAGAGTGAGTTCCAGGACAGCCAGGGCTACACAGAGAAACCCTGTCTTGAAAAAACAAAACAAAAAAACAGAAAAACAAAAAAAATTAATGTTTCATACAAAAATAGCAAATGAAATTATAGTAGATTAAAACACATTTAATAAGATTAGATTATTTATGAGGGCAAAGAACAAAATATACTAATTTTATAATATTAAGGTCCATTTTATAATTTTATAATTTTAATGTCTAATTAAATGTTTGCATATTTGTTTAAACAGTTCTGCTCCTGAAGTTAGATACTTAAAGAAAAATCCCCAAATATCACCAAAAATCAGTTGAACAATTACCATATTTTATTAATAATTGAATTTCAAAACTTATTTCATTTTACTTATATCAGATCAAAATAGAGTATATAAACCTTTAAAAATCTTTACAGTTGAATATTACCAACAGAGATTTACTATGAAACTTTAAAATGAGATTGTCCTCCTGTTTCTATACCAATATAATACAATATTATCTTTGTAGTGTCAAAGCTGTAAGTAAGCAGGTTGTTTGTGTTAGCTCGCTTACATATTTACATATCTTATTTACTTATGTTCAGTGAGTAAAATAATAGCAACAAAAACACAAAAACACAAATTGCAATGTATGGCTACCACTTTATTTTCAAAGGTATGTGTTCACTTTACAATGGGTAGGTGTGTGAGAGAGAATAAATACTGGAGTTAGTTTTGACTACTCACATCTCCTAATTATAAATGTAATGGCCCCGGGAAACACTCTACACCTTCTATGTGGGCTGGCCCTATGACATGGGTTTCTGGTAGGAGTGACAGTGACAGTGGTGAGAGTTTGAGTTTGTAGTGTTATGGTAAGTTGCTGTCAAACTAATCACAGCAATTTGACTTAAATAGCTACTCAGTGTCTAAGTCACTTTAAATTCATTTGTTTTTCAATGTGTAATGGTAATTTCCACTTGTGTGTGGATTCACACTGAGTAACAGAATATATAAATGACACAATTTATAAAATGTGAATGTGTGTGTGTGTGTGTGTGTGTGTGTGTGTGTGTGTGTGTGTATATATATATTTATATATATATAATGGAGAGAGAGAGAGAGAGAGAGAGAGAGAGAGAGAGAGAGAGAGAGACTGATAAGGAAAAGGAACACAACTGAAAGCTTTGCATACATGTCTTAGAAGTATTCTAAAGCTTTGTTCCTTACTTTGCATATGGCCATCATAATTAGCACAGGGTTGCCCACAGAATCCCAGTTCTATTTCTACACTGTTATACACTTACTCCTCTTATTACCCATACTTAAATCTAAGGTGAACAGTCATTGGATAGAAATTGGATGCTACTGAAAGATCTAATTGCTTTGTTTCTTAAATCTATTGAATGATTATACAGAATTTAGGAAGCTATAATTCCTCACTGTTTTCAAATTCCACCTGAGTATATTGGAACATTATGTATACAAGCTTTAAGGGTGTATTTGGTTGCAGCAGTATTTAGTGTGATCTGCTTAAGGATCCTTTGTGTTTTACATCAAGCTGATAGGCAACTGTTTAACTGTTGCTACATGCATCATGTAGTCAATACTAAAAATAAAGGTATTCAAGAAAAAAAACACACCAGTAATAAATCATTATATTCCCAATGTCTTATCTTTACAATTTCACGGAACTTTTTCCTGATACTCTGTGATTACAAACTAAGCTTTTGGGGGCCTGGAGAGATGACTTGCCAACCACTAAGAGCCCTTGCTATTCCTGCAGAGGACCTGGGTTCTAATCCCAGAATCCACATACTGGTTCACAACTTACTGTAATACCAGTTCCTTCAGGTTTGAGATCCTCTTCTAGCTTCCTCTGGCATCAAGTATACATGTGATGCCCTTAAATACATTCAGGTACAGGACTCCTACATATAAATGGAAAAAGGCTTTAAAACAATCTCTCAAAGCGTATTTTTTAAAATGGATAAAATGATAACTATTCCCCTGATCCTGAAGTTAGACCACCTGTATGTACCCTGCCTCTCCAGGCGTTCCGTGGCAGGCCATGCTGCTTGTCCCTCTCTCCACTAGAAAATGAGAATGACATTAACACCTTTCAGAGCTGCTGTGATCACTAAATGGGATGATTGATTTTAAGTGCTTTGAAAAGGATCCAGCATTTTCTTAAAGCTGAAACTTATTATCGATTCTTCTCTAACACTTCTATTCAATCAGCACCCGTCTGTTATCTATCACGAGGAATGCATTAAACCAGGCCCTTCCCAGAGCCAGCCTTGCTTAGCCACGTAAGCACTGTAGCCACACACCAAGGTTCCGACAATTAAAATTTATTTTGATTTTTGATTGATAACCTTCTTAAAATGATCACATCAGAATAAACTCACATTGCTACACACGACACTCATCTATTATTGGTTTCAAATATTATGTGTCAAGTAAAAATAGGATAGGCATACTTAACGAATTTACCAATCTCTCATAAAGTTGTAATAGCTTGCTTGCTTGATCACATTGGCAAAGAGTCTGATTTCACGGTAGTTCAGCATATTAGGATCACTGTTTTGACTAACTGTAAGTAAGTGATAAGACAACTTGATGTGAAATTCTAGAGAAGGGAGGTTTAAAGTGCTATGACTCAGTTTTTTTCTTTTACTTTTTTAACTTATTTATTTTTTACATCATTAGTGGGCTATGGTACGGGTCAGAGGTCAGGCATCCTCCATACAGCTAACAAAAGAAATGACCTAATGGAGGCAGAAACTAATCCCTTGTAAACCCAAACTGATAGAAGTACACACATACGGGCATAAGCTTGTGACTGCTGTATGGTTTAAAAACAAAAGGCACAAACAACAAACAATTGCCTGCAGCTTCAGCTATTTATCGGCATTTTAATTTTGATTATGTAATTGTCATTCCCAAGAACCACTATGAGAAATAAAAATTTTTTGGAAGGTATTTCCATCATGGTCACTGATGACTGAAATCTTTGTGATATTCAGATTGGCATTTACCACCCACACTCTGAAAAATAAGCCTTGTAATGCAATTATGTCTGCAATGGCCTTATAACAATAGAGATGTTATATGGCTTATAAAATTTTAAATATGACTCTCTTAGGCTTAGTACTGGCACATGTGATATGAATTCTCTCTGACAAGTATTTCATCAGAGGGATTTTTGATGAAAATTCTATCTACCCACAGAATAAATGTTCCACCAAAATTTATTACTCATTTCAAAGTCAACACACAAGGCAAGATTATTCACATAGGCAAGATTTTGAAAGTTGCATGCTTTGTGGCACAAGTAAGTACACGGTCTGCTAAACCTACCTTTGTGTTATTTGCTCTGTTGGACTGATGCTAAATTGGGACATTCTGTGTGGGACTAGCTTTAGGTTATCAGTAAAAAATAGTCTTCTACCTTCAAATTTAATTTTAGAGCATGTTCTGAGAACAATGGCACAAAAACATGGATTATGACTTCCCCAATTGATAAATTCCAGTGTGTTAATAGTTGGAAGATTGCATTATAGTAAAAGATCAAAGAAATTTATAAATCAATGCACTTATATTATCAGATAGGAGGATTGTGGCAAAGGGGAGAAATCTCAGCTGTAGTTACCATATATCATCAGATGGTGTTCTTAGCCCCTTCGTATATTTCAAACAATTTATTTAAAGGTCACAGTGATGTTAAATCACAAACAAGAGTAGGTAATATGTGGATATGAAGGAGCTAAAGGTGGTCCAAAATACATTTTAGCTAGACTATGAAGATATTGTATTCATACTTCACCACAATCAGTCAATCAGCAAAAAGCCCAGGGTAGGATGTGGTTCTCTCCAGGAAATTACCTGCACAATAATTTATGTAAGATCTACAGCAGTGTAGAAACAGTAATTTGCTCATGGACTAAAATATAAACATATTTCTGGAACTGACTCCCAATAAATCTATTTTTATGCATCATTCAACAAAACATGTTAACCTGAAAGAAATTCAGAGAATGGCATATGCATAGGCTTCCTTGTTATACCACTGACCAATTTTTTGATGACAGGATGTTTCCTCCCTCATGGAAAACTTAATGTTGTTTCCTCTAGAAATGGAATTTCTGCCTTTAGTCTTAAAGTCTTTTGCAATTACAATGGAAAGGGAAATGTGTTCTCCATTCTTAATATTATAATCCCAATCTTCCCTCAGAATTCAGAGACATGTCCTTCAGAATCAGTCAAGCTAGTTTTAGCCCATTAAGGTAGACAGAAATCATACAAGAAAGTCATACTCTTTTGTTGTCTTTTTTAATTGGATATTTTATTTATTTACATTTCAAATGTTATTCCCTTTCCCCTCGGTTAATCCCCTATCCCATCCTCCCTCCCCCTGCTTCTATGAGTGTGCTACCCCCCCCCATTCACTCCTACTTCCCTGCCCTAACATTTGCCCCTTGATTCCCCTGGGGCATTGAGTTTCCCCAGGACCAAGGACTTCTCCTCCTAATGATGTCTAACCAGGCCATCCTCTGCTACATATGCAGCTGGCACGATGGGTCCATCCATGTGTACTCTTTGGTTGGTGGTCTAATCCCTGGGAGCTGTGGGAAGGTTTGGTTGGTTGATATTGTTGTTCTTCTTATGGGTTGTGGTCACAAGCACATTCAGTTCTTTCTATCCTTTTTCTAACTCCTCTATTGTGGACCCCATGCTCAGTTCAATGGTTGTCTGAGAGCATCTGCCTCTGTATTTGTCAGGCTCAGGCAGAGCCTTTAAGAGACAGCTATATCAGGCTACTGTCAGCAAGCACTTCTTGGCATCTGCAATAGTGTCTGGGTTTGGTGTCTGTATATGGGATGGATCCCCATATAGAGCAATCTCTGGATGAACTTAAAAAGTCTATGTTCCATACATTGTTTCAGTATTTCCTCCGGCGAGTATTTTGTTCCTCCTTCTAAGGACTGAAGAAGCATCCACACTTTGGTCTTCCTTCATCTTGAGTTTCATGTGGTCTGTGAATTGTATCTTGGGTATTTCAAGCTTTTGGGCTAATATCCACTTATCAGTAAGTGCATACCATGTGTTCTTTTGTGACTGGATTACCTCACCCAGGATGATATTTTCTAGACATATTATTAAGAATGATGTCACAACAAGAGACAGCAGAGATGAGGATGGTCTATCTATAAAGTATAAGGGTACAAAGACTTCCCCAAACCCATCAGGAACTAAAGACTCAGGACCGATAATTTCTCAGGGTTCTTTGGAGAAGCCAAGCCTGCCACAACTTGACCTCAGAGCTTGACCTCTGAGAACAAGGTGTCCATAATGGTTTTATCCTTTCTAACAAACAAGATACAGAGATATAATAGGGAAATAGATGTGCCCTGTTTTGTTGTTGTTATGGCTTTTACAAAACCACTTTGTTCCCACCACGGATTCTGTTTCTTTCTTTTAAGTGATTCCCGTCAAAAATCAATTAATGATTTGGGTCACTTCAACTGCCTCTTAAAATTACCTTCCGCACTTCTTTGCAGGTGGGGGCTGGGAGCCATGCCTCTCAACCTTGTTGACAAGCTCACTAACTGGAGCTTTTGAAGATTAATCTACTCATCAGGTCGACTCCTTCCTGCACATGTATCTTAAAGGTCTCCCGCGGTTCCCAGCAGTACCACACTAATTCAGTACCCTAGCAAAATTAACAGCAGGAAACAGACCTTTGTAATTTTCTTCCTTTATAAATAGCATTGTTCATGCAATAAAGGATAGCAGTTCCTGCTGTAATTGTTTCTTCACTGAAAAGATCCTTTCTTTCCACGGGTGTTAAAAATAAATATCAATCAAAATGAAGGTACATATAGTCCACCACCTTACTGAGAAGGGCTACACTGCCTATATTTTTGGATTTTTCTCTTTTCAACTGTGCATGTTCTTAAGGGTAATGTGGCTAAAAGTAATGGCACTGTTTTGGAAGTATGCAAATATGTGTGCTTAGTACACTCTGTTCTTGGGAGACCATCAGAGACGAAGGACTTTACACAGCCTCGTGTCCCCTCCCCTTCTTGCTTCCCTGCCTTTCTTCCTGTCTTTCTGTCTTAGGCCTTGCCTCCTGTCTTTCCTATTTCTAAATAAACATCTATTTTGTCTCAGAAAAAAATTAATATTCAATATTAACTGAAGGCAACATTTTGTGAATTAAAATTTCAGAATGAACTTAAAAATTACTAACTAATAATACTGATAAGTACATAGAAATGCTGTAGATAAATATTCATACTGCCTTAATGTGCAAGAACTTCAACTTACAGGTTCTCTGACATGGTATAATACTTCTTGTTCAAGAGCAATTTTAAAAACAGAACTGATTATCAATTTAAGTATCACAATAGATTAAATGTTTAAATTTTTTATTATATTCCAATTGTGGTAAGGAAAATAAAGCCAATAAAATGAAGTTTCTCCTTACTCTGAAGTCCAAGGAAACAACACTGGAAAATTAAAAAGCTATTTCTTTTTTTAAGTAAATTATTTTGTTTACATTCACAAAATTGTCCCCCTCTCCTAGTCCTCCTTCCCTGAATTCTTCACCCTATCCTTCTTTCCCTCACCACAGACCTATGAGACAGTGTTCCCCCACCTGTCCATCCATCCCTACCTCACCCCCATTAAACACAACTTCTCCCACTGAGGGCAGAATAAAACAGTCCTCAGCTACACATGTTCCCCAGGCTCTGGACAAGTCCATGTATATTCCTTAGTTGGTGTTTTCGTTTCTGGGAGCTCTGAGGGGTTCTGAGTAGTTGACACTTTTGTTTTTCCTATGGTGTTACAATCCCCTTCAGCTCCTTCAGTCCCTCCCCTAATCCTTCCATAGGGGTACCTGACTTCTTCTAATGGAATAGTTGGCTGTAAGTATCTGTATCTGTCTTAGTCAGTTACTGGAAGACCCTCTCAGAGGACAGCCATGCCAGGCTTCTGTCTACAATCACAATATGGAATCAGTAATAGTGTCCGGGTTTGGTATGCTCTCATGGAATGGAGCCCAAATTGAGTCTGTCACTACATGGCCTGTCTTTTGGTCTCCGTTCCACTTTTGTCCTTGCATTTCCTTTAGACAGGAACAATTCTGGTCCAAAAAGTTTGAAGATAGGTAGTGGCTGCCTGCTTATGCTAGGGGGCCATATCTATCTGCTGGAGGTGGTCTCTTCAGTTTCCCTCACCCCACGGTGGGGCATTTTAGCTAATATCATCCCCAATGAGTCCTGGTAGCCTCTCATATCCCAGGTCTCTGAGAAATTCTAGAGGTTCCCCTCACTCCCACTTCACACTGCTGCATATTTTGACTCATTTGCCTGGCCTTCTGGGTTTCTCTTTCTCCTGCCTATACCTGATCATGCCCCCCTTTCCCCCCCTCCTCTCTACCATCCATTCCTCTCTCTGCCTCGTATGATTATTTTGTTTCTCCTTCTAAGTGAGATTGAGGTATTGACACTTGGTTCTTCCTACTTGTTAAATTTTCTAAAGTTTGTGAGTTGTATCATGAACAATCTGAACTTTTTGGTTAATATCTACTTTTCATTGAGTACATAAAATGCATGCCCTTTTGGGTTTGGGTTTGAATTTGGGTTTGACTCAGGATACTTTGTAGCTCTATCCATTTGCCTATAAAGTTCTTATAGGCAATAAGTTCATGTCCTTATTTTTAAAACCTGAATACTAATACATTGCATAAATGAACCACATTTTCTGTATCCATTCTTCAGTTGAGGGACATCTGGGTTGTTTCCAGCTTCTGGCTGTTACAACTAAAGCTGGTATGAAAATGGTGAAATGTATTCTTGTGATGTGGTAGAGCATCTTTTGTGTATGTTCTCAGGAGTAGAGCAGTTGGGTCTGCAGGTAGATCTATTTCCAACTTTCAGAGGAACCTCAAGATTGATTTCCAGAGTGGTTGTACCAGTTTGCAATCCCACCAGCAATGGAGGAGTGTTGCTCTTTCTCCACATCCTCACCAGCATGTACTGTTGCTAGTGTATTTGATCTTAGCCATTTTGATTGGTATAAGGTAGACTCTTAGGGTAGTTTTGATATGCAGCTCCCTCATGACTAAAGATGTCGAAGATTTCTTTAAGCACTTCTCAGCCATTTGAGATTCTACTGTTGAGACTTGTTTAACTCTGCACTCCATTTTTAAATTGGGTGATTTGATGTTTTGGAGTCTAACTTCTTTAGTTCTTTATACATTTTGGATATTAGCCCTCCATCAGATGTTGGGTTAGTGAAGATCTTCTCCCAGGTTGCTGATTTATCCTATTGACGGTGTCCTTTGCCTTACAAAAGCTTTTCAGTTTCATGAGGTCCCATTTGTTAATTGTTGATCTTAGAACCTGAGCCACCAAAGTTCCATTCAGAAAATTTTCCTGTGCCAATGCATTTGAGACTATTTCTCACATTCTCTTCTATTAGATTCAGTGAATGTAGTTTTATGTGGAAGTCCTTGATCCACTTGAACGTGAGCTTTGTACAAAAAGATAAATATGAATCAGTTTGCATTCTTCTACATGAAGACTGCCAGTTAGATCAGCACAATTTATTGAATGTTTCCTTTTTTCCCACTGGATAGTTTTGGCTTCTTTGTTAAAGATCAAGTGTCCATAGATGAGTGAGTTTATTTCTGAGTTGAAATTCTATTGATCCACCGGTCTGTCTCTGTACCAATACTATGCAGTTTTTGGTGTTCGTTTTTCACTATTGCACTGTAGTATAGCTTGAGGTCAGGGATAGTGATTTTCCCCTAAAGTTCTTTTATTATTGAAAAGTGTTTTGACTATCCTGGGTTTTTTTGTTTTTCCATATGATGTTGAGAATTGCTCTTTCCATGTCTGTGAATAACTGTGTTGGAATTTTGATCAGGACTGCATTGAATCTATAGATTGCTTATGGTAAAATGGCCATTTTTACTTTAATCCTACCAATCCATGAGCATGTGAGATCTTCCCATCTTCTGAGGTCTTCTTTGATTTCTTTTTTCAGCTATTTGAATTACTTGTCACATACCGATCTTTCTCTTGTTTGATGACAAGAAAAATAATAAATGTGATTTAAAACAAGTATTGTCAGGTATTTCATACAGACAGTAGTAATAGCACACACATTAGGTGCAAAATATTTATAAACTTTAGTGATGAAATAGAATATAAATCATATTATCACAAGTTCATGCATTTTCCAGTATATATGGAGTTAAAAAGAAAACACCCTAATTGACCTTTTAATCGTGTAATAAAAGTCCTTCATGAGCCTGTCTTGCACTGTTTTCTGTGCTTTAAACTCACTAGTGGTTGTGGGGATAAAGCAGAACTGAGGTTGCCAAAGAATTGGGATCTCTTAGGAAATAATTAAAGTCTTCCAAGGAACTCCCTTGCATATAATCCTAGATTTTAAAGGGCCTAGTTTTTCAATTCTGTTCACAATTTTCAAAATTGTTCACAATTTTCTATTCCCCCCCATAATTTTGTGTAACCTGTTTATATGTATGGACATTTTTATTAAATTTCCATGATGAGAGAAAAAATAGTATAATGGGGACATAACTGAAATGCAAGGAGAAATGTCATTTATGTGGAGCCTGGAACCAGTACTGCTTTCTTGGAAATCTTAGGTCCAGTGGTTATCAGGACACTGAGGGACAGCGCATCGTACTGCCAGGTTGCAAGCATCTTTGACTCTGGTAAACATGTGCCTTAATGATGCTAGATCACCAAATAATTGAGTGCTTTACAAAGTAGCCCAGTACTAAGTTAAGTGACACCCATCTCTAGCTATTGATGAGCAGTTTCTTACTAAAATACATATAGCCTAAATATGTATGGTTTTATGAAACAAGTCAGATTTCTATGCAAATCTAATCTTAAATTGCCTTACTGAATTCTATAATTTCCTATGTTGCAATTACTTTCTTTAGTATTTATTGCTAATAAACATGAGGAAATGCATCAACATTTTTGAAAGAAAACAATTTTGCTTCTGGTTTATGAATAATATAAACATTTTCCATGAGATTTGACACTATTCTTCATAAAATGATATCTAAAAATTATTTAAAATCTAGAGCTACATTCAACACCTAAATTAATAGTAAACTAAAAGTGCTTATAATAAATGTCATTAAAGATCGCTGGTAGTGACATCCTCATATTCCTGAAAGCTTCCAAAACAGGCCAGTTATCATACCTACTGGGTTATTTTGATATCTGCAAAAAGATGATAAATTCTTTTTCATTATAAGGCTGTATCATGCATATTTATAATTATTTCTCAATATATATTCAATTGAAAAAATTGATTCAATCTATCAGGTAAAGAGGAGTGGTAAATCCTGAATTTCAAACAATTATAAGATGTACATTTTGTTCAAAATCTACATTCATATTTAAGCTGCAGTTTCTTGTTCATATATGTGTGTGTGCATGTGTATGTGTATACGAGATTTTATATTTATATATAGTACTCCCTAAATAGAGATAATTTACTTCATCAAGGCAATAATTGTTACTTAAATATGAATGTTTCATATCCATTCATTTTGTGTGTGTGTGTGTGTGTGTGTGTGTGTGTGTGTGTGATCACAAAAAAAAATACTTCATATACTGAGCCAAAATGGCTGGCTATTTATTAATATTGTTCTTATTCCGTCTGGTTGATCCTGTTGATTCAAACAAAATGGCATGAATGAGATCCTAGCTGAGATTATTTATTCAAGTGAAAACAGAATTAGAAAGGGCGGTGACACATACATCATTGCCACTGTAAGAAACCGCTTTGGAAATTTAGTCTCAGTCGAGTCTATTAAAGTCTATGAATGACTGGGCAGGCAAAATTATAGTCCCCTAGGATAATTACAGTTCACAGTCGTGTCTAATGGGATCTGCATAAATCAGGGTATTGTTTGCCTCAAAAGTGTATTCATACTTGTCAAATGATTGTAATTGGACATTTACAAAGGACCATTTCAATTTATAAACATGACTTTCTAAATGAATATTTATAAAGCACTTGTTAAAGAAAATAAATTTACTCAGGTAATTCTGAACTGTGTTTTACAACATGTAATATAAAACCATCTCTTACTAAGAAAAACCTCTCCTAAATGTCTGTTGGTGATAAAGCTTAAAATTAAATAGAGATAGATAGGATGCTCTCAGCTGTTCCATGCAAAACTCTTTTATAGTATCTAGCTATGATAAGAAAGAAAACAATAGCTTGAGTTCTTAGCTGTTGCTGTCATTTTGGTGGAGTGAAAGAACCTCAACCATACCACTTTGCATGCAGAGGCACCCCTGAGAACTGGACAACTTACATAGTTACCCACACTATTTAATTTATACTGCAGATATTTCCCCAAAAGAAAAATGTAATAAGTTAATATAAACACAATCAAGAATTTTTAACTTAAACAAAGCACGTAGATTCTACTTGTCACACCTGGAAAATCTCATTTTCAACTATTTTAATACCTCCGCAACTTCCTCTATACCACTGCTTCATTGCTAAGTTAGTATTAGACCTCTGACTTTAATATATATTAACAGTTATGGCACATACATGGCCTATATAAAGTTGTAATACTCCAACATTTGACAAGGCATAATCCATAGGAACAAAGCTATGTCTGGTGATATTACATATTAAAAACATTTCTGAAAACTAAAAATTGTCCTTTATTGCTAGGACAGGATCCATTAACACTCTTGTGACTTTTACTATTCCATTGTGTGGGGCTAGACCATCCCAGCAAAAGTCACCCATAGGAACTTGTACATGACAAATACTCTTGTGATATGTTTCTGCCTCGTGTGATCTACTCCAGTTATCCAAGTCATTTCCTTTGGAATTACTCAGGACTCTGAAAATTCTTTTAGTTGGTTGAGATGTTATAGAATCACAGCAAATGATGGAGTTAAAAGAATACACACAACTTTAATTTCTGTGTTGCTTACACTTTAGTCTAATGATAAAATTCATCCTACCACCCAGGGCTAAAGTGACAGAGTTCTGTGTAACTTTGGTGTTTAGAAATTCACATTTTTTTCCTAGTAAAATGCTGATTAACCTCCTTAGTGAGGGCAGTGTTGAATTTTTTCTGGAGAATGGGATGTATCCCACCTCATCACCTTTGGAGTTTATTATCAGTTACTGGCTCCTCACTGATGGAAGCAGGTGCTCTCACAGACATAATTAACATCTACTTTCTCCTTACTTTATCTCTTCCATTGTCTTTGATTGCCTAATTTATTCTAATCAAGATTCATGCAAACCAACATGTTGTATGTAAATCTTTTTTCTCTCACTGCCTACATCAGAACCTTTCCTATAAAATCTTCCATCTCCTCACTCTTCTTTAGAGTATTATTAAAGAAATTCCCACATAATAAAGCATCTGTTTTCAATACTCAACATGTCCCTGAATCACCAGTATATGAAATAAAATATTCTTTTGTAAAGCCTCAATGTCTAAGAACGGTGTTCTAATTTTACTGGATATTTTATTTATTCACATTTCAAATGTTATCCCCTTCCCTGTTTCCTCTCCACAAACCCCTATCTCAGCCCCCTCGTCCTGCTTCTATGAGGGTGCTTCCCTTCTTGCATACCCACTCCAGTCCCAGTGAGTTAGCCTTCCCCAACACTGAGTCATCAAGCCTCTACAGGACCAAGGGCCTCCCCTCCCATTGATGCTGGACAGGGCCATCCTCTGCTACATATACAGCTGGAAGAGTTGCAGGGAGGGACTGAAGGCCCCGATGGGGATCGAAACTCCACAGGAAGACCAACAGAGTCAACTGAACTGGAGCCTCGAGAGCTCTGAGAGAGTGAAGGACCACTAATGCTTAGCATGGAGGAAAACAGGTACATATTTGAATCCCAAGACTCCTTAAAAAAGCAATTGACTTTTAACATCACTTGACAACATACCTCTCACTGAAGATATGGCCAGTAAACTTCTACCTCTCATAATTGTTAACATTCAAGTGGCTAAATACAGTCTAACATGAACTTTAAGTGGAAGCAGAAATAAATAGTAAAGGCTCCCACTTGGTTATCCATTGGGGTGAAAAAACATTAAATATCTGGGCATATTTTAACCCCTTTCTTATCTGATGATGTATATCTCATTGGCCACCAACATATTTCTCTCCATTTTTCATATTTACATGTAGTGTTAGTTGCTCATATGAATTATTTGTAGAGTTTAAAGATAAAAATATCCTGGATACCTTTTAATTTAATTAAGAATTAATTAAGAACATGACTTAGGGTTAGGTCAACAGATTATAAAACTTTGAATATATATTTAGGTATAAAGGGGAGAGTAAAGATGTGTGTGTGTGTGTGTGTGTGTGTGTGTGCGTGCGTGTGTGTGTGTTTGCTTGGGCATGTGCATTTGTATGTATGTGTTCATGTGTGTGTGTGTATGGTATATATTCACAAACGCATGTGTACATTTACTGCTGAATGTGAGCAC
This sequence comes from Apodemus agrarius, assembly GCA_964023405.1. Taxonomy (NCBI): domain Eukaryota; kingdom Metazoa; phylum Chordata; class Mammalia; order Rodentia; family Muridae; genus Apodemus; species Apodemus agrarius. The sequence goes on from OZ030007.1 coordinate 119,471,079, forward strand.
ATGCTAAATAGAGACTTAAAAATATAGTTCTTTTCAATAAATCTCTGTCACTTTATTTGTCTCTGACTGTGCCTTTCACTGAACTTGAAGCTAGTCAGTCATAGAGACTCTGAATTCTTTCTGACTTTGTGTGCAAGGAACGAGGTTAAAATCCAGTCATGTCAGACTTGCAAGTTGGGTGCTAGAGACTCAAACTCAGATCTCACAGTGGAATCAGAAGTCTCTTCTGCTTTGGTTGAATTTTCACTCTGCTGTATGTCACGTATTTTCAGTACCGCATTTGTTGAAAAATGCTCTGTGCTCCTCCTTTCGATCTTGTGTGCTGAAAGCCAATAAACTAGATTTTCCAGACTCTAGAATGTAGGACTCAGCATTGGAGTCATCCATAGAGATAGGATTCTTGGCTTTTATTTGTATATTTAATCCACATCAATCAATATTATTACTTATCATAAAATACATTTTTCTTGCTTCTCTTTAGTCTTTGAAACAAAAATAGAAAGGGAGCAGAAATTTTGTTGCTGTTCTTATTTTGGATTTTTGGGTCTTTTGTTTCTTTAAGAATCCTTCAAAGTTTTATATACCATGCCTAGAACATTCACTGAAACAGTGGGTGTCTAATATTTTCTGGATGAGTAATACGTGAATGAAAGATGATCTAACCTAAAGGAAATATAGGGCAAGTATCTGACCTTTCATATTTCACAGAAAGATTGTTAAAATGAAACATCACCATTTTGGTGCTTAGGATGTTAACTTACATTAAATATTGGTATGACTAAATTTTCCACTGCATAATTTCATAAAATTTCAAATTATATCAGAAAACGTTAGTTCAGAAGTCCAAAAATCGGAAAAAAAATTACATTTTACTTGGATTTCTCACAAATAGTTCTTTCCAATTTAAGCAAAACTATTTAAGGAAATGCAGCATATAAATAAATATGTCTGTGATGAAAACATTGACCATCCCTGACAAAATAGCATGCTGATGCTTTCTTGACTTTCTGAAAGATATTCTCATCTCCCTGAGAGCCAGATTCATAGTTATTTTTGTATCTCTAAGGATAGAACATAAGTCCTCTTATAGAGTAGAAAAATATTTTACTAAATCCATTTGATGGAAAATAATTGATGTGTTTGAATACTTGCTAGAAACCTTCTTTCTATACACATGAAATTTAGCTTTATAAGTGCTAAAGCAATAGACTAAAACCATGTAAAAATAAAAGAAAAAATGAAACTAAGCAAAAGAGTACGTTTTCTAAATAGCATCTTGATTTAAAAGTCGCAGAGTGCTCCTCCTTACAGAAAGCATTTCAATCTTGTTTTCTGCATTCTCTGTTGTCTAAGCACAGCTTTGCTCAGAGTCTTTCAAATGAGTTGAATGCTCCAAGTCACTCTTTGAAGCATTGTATGTGACAATAGCACTATTACTTGAAAATTCTAGTAATTAAAATGAATATGTGTAGGGGGAAATATTAAAACAGCAATCCACGCTAGGCTGGCAGTACACTGGCAGGCAGGCCGTCAGGCCAGGCATTGACAGACAGGGGGTGGCCTGTTCTCACCTCTGCAGACTCTGACCCAGTGCTCCAAAATCTCTCCACCTGCCTCACTACGTTCCCATGGCAGGTCGCTGTCATGCCATCCCCACTCTTCCAAATTCCCATGGCCTTTTGGGGTGCATTCCTTCCATTTGCCGCCTTATCTTTCTCTCTGGAACTCAAATGAGTCACCTTATGAAGGAAACACCACACAAACTTAGTTTAGAATCAGCAGACAGCACAGTTGTTGCGTGCAGCACCTAGCACCCTAATTTGTAAGTTAGCACCCTAATTTGTAAGTTAAATCCTCCAAATGGGTTTGCCACCTGAACCGGGGCCTCTGCTACCCACATTTTGTCCTCCATGCTCCTCTCCCATCCCCAAGCCAAGTCACTCTTAAATCCACCATACCCACCCAGAAGTCCAGCCTACTTGCCTGGTGATTGGTTCCTTGAAATCTTTATTCATTAGGGGAAGGTTCACAAGAAGTCGCATGAGTACCAGAGTCACTCCTTATCCCAGGCGAAGTGGACTTAGCATCAAAATACAAACAGCACCAGGACTGTCCACAACACTTCCCCCTTTTTGTCCAATTAAAAGGCTCTTTTATCAGATATAACTTGAGCACAATTATTACCATTTCGTAATTTATAAAGAACAAAATAGACCTAATACCCAGTCCTTCATTTTTTCACATAACTAGAACAACAATCTTTAATCTATCCTCATTTAAAGGTTTATAAATCCATATCTGTTATGTTCTTCCTTTATCTTGTATACTATCTCAACCCTATCTTTTATATATATATTCCTTCAATGCTAAATAGCCTGGGTTGGCTATGCGACTGTAACTAGTCTTTCAACCCCGTCAGAAATCCATCTGAGAATGACCAATATTATCTGAAAATATTGGAAGCCTAACACAGCTTCCAGAACTGAGTCAAGTTGTAGAGATAGCTGTCTACCTACACAGCCCCTGTGTGTCAGGAAGTTGGAGCATCAGTCTTAAGCCTTCTGGCCCAGGAATCATCTAACAGACCTTCGTGAAACAGGAATTATTAAGAACGAGATTATTTTGTCTTGGCATAACAGCTATCCTAACCTTTCACTTGTGTCCTTTCAAGAACAGTAAAGGACAGCAGGAGAGACTGGGACTTTTCTGCCCAGTGGCCATGCAGCGACAATGTATCACCTCACCCAGAGGTAAAGATAACCAGTTGCTTTTTTGAATCCACCAGTGGGGAGCTGCTAAGAGCAGATATATCTCAACAAGTGAATAAATAACATTAAATGTCAACATTCTGTGGATTTCTGATTTTTTTGAAAACTATCTATGTAAAGTAATCTGGATTGTGATCCATTAACTACTCTCAGCTCTTTCTAAATAAAATATCTTGTAAGCACCCTAGCAATTAACGCAGAGCCAAGATTTTCCTATCTAGCCTTTAACTCATAGGTTTAATCATCTCAGTTCAGTTTGTAATGGCTTTTATAGAAGGACTGGCTCTAAGCCTTGCATTCCTAAATGTATTGCATAAGTACAATGCCTATACGAGAGTAAGAATATTAGTCTCAATTTTATATCAATATGAAATTTATACCACTGAAAAACCTTAAATGGGAATCAAAACAAATTCTGTGCCAAAGTAAATTATGACTTTCCATTTAGTAACTATTATCAAGATTTCTACCAAATGAGATTATGGCTACACAATTAATTCTAGCTATTTCCTCCCTGTTCAAAAGCGTGGGTTGGTTTGCAAGAAGTGCACCCTAAAATGCCGGGGGGTGGAATTTGGAAGCATGGCATGGCAGCGACCCGCCATGGGAACTTAGCGAACCAGTCAGAGAGATTTTGGAGCTCCAAGCCAGTGTCTGCCAAGATGAGAACGGGTCGGCCTGCCCAGCAGCCTGTGCACTGTCGGCATAGTGTGTGTTGCTATTTTAATATTTCACGCTACAAATACATCCCAGTTCAATGAAACTAAGCCCTAACACTCTTGTTAAAACTTAATGTTCCTCATCTGAAAATTGAAAAGCTTAAAAACTCTAATCCATTCATGTATTATTATTTGGCTTTTAACATTGTTTTAAAAGTTTTTAGAATTTTTTCAGTCATTTTCTTTAAATATTGAGTTATTTTATTTATTTACATTTCAAAGGTTATCCCCCTTTCCAATTTCCCCACAGAAAATTCCTTCTCCCCTCCCCTTTCCCCCTACTTCTATTAGAGTGTTCCCCATCCACCATATATTTCATGTTTGTTATTATGAACATCTTAACATAGATGGTTTTCTTTCTATCTGTAGCATCTCGTTGAACTGATAAATTTGACAATTTAAGAAGCATAAAATATCACCAGAAAGTTTAATTTACAAGTTAAACACAATTGGTTCCTTCCAAGTCTGCTTAGCTATAGAACTTGTTAAAAGTAGTCTCATGTCATATATGAGATTTCTGCTCATGAAACGCAGCACAATTGGTTCCTTCCAAGTCTGCTTAGCTATAGAACTTGTTAAAAGTAGTCTCATGTCATATATGAGATTTCTGCTCATGAAACGCAGCCTACAAGAGACTCTATATTCAAAGTGATATCATCAAAACTAAAATTTAAGTTTCTTTTCCTTTGAAAAATGTTTTTATTAGTGTTTGAGGTTTCCCTATACTGTATTTTGTTCCTGTTTTCTTCCTTTTTTACACAACAACACGATGTCCTTTTCCTGTTGAAAACCTTTCAAGTCTAATTTGCCCTGCCCCTGCATGTTCGGGTGTATGGACATCTACTGGCACATGTTAGACTTCCAAGAGGACACATTCTTAAAGGAAACTGAATTTTCTTCTTCTACCAGCTATCAATTGCCATTACTTCCTTATAAAATGGTAGGAATCCGTGGTTACATATATGTTACATAATTGTGTTTTTATCAATTTCCTTATGCTGTTTCAAGTGCTGTGAATTCACATGTGTAGCTGCCCCGTACTGCCTGTTGAATAGTCTTCCCTTTTGTAATCCTCTGAATCTCATAGACTTTCAGTCTTCTCTTCTGTTTTTATTCCTGTGTGTTGGTAGTAGGGACTTGGGAGGTGTGTGTGTGTGTGTGTGTGTGTGTGTGTGTGTGTGTTATAGATGTCCAGTGTAGGACTAAGGACTTTGAAGTATCTTGTTCTCTGTTTGTGGACTAGTCTTAAATGTTAATTACTATCGAATGAAAACAGAAGCCATTCTGATGTGAATTGAGTGCTAATCTAATCTATGGGCATAAGCCATGGGAATTCAGTTTAATACGATGATGTTCACTTAGTAGAAAATTAATAATAGGAGGTTCTCACCTTGGGCTTATGACATTTATAGCCACAAACCCTTGGCCCAGAAACAGAGTTACATATATGGCTTTCATCTTGTTGATCAGGCTGCAAATCCAATCAAAAAGTGTTTGACAGAGAAACCCTGTCACGAAAAAAACAAACCAAAAAAAGTGGTTACTCTTGTGTCTCTGATGTCACTCTTGTCCCAGAGAATGGTTTGCAATACTTCTAGCTGTTGATATGTTATTGACTATTTTATTTATATAAATCACTATTTTATCTATAAAATAAGAAATATAACACTTAGCTACATGACAGCTATGCCATGTAATTAGTGTGTGTGTGTGTGTGTGTGTGTGTGTGTGTATGTATGCCTGTTTCTGACATGTATAGGTGAACAATGTATTTGTTGGTGCAAATTTCTACAGATTTTTAGAACATAGACTATCTGTATGCCTTCAAAGCATTGAACTGATGAGTTCATGAGTACTTACATACTTAGTTTCTGACGTCTTGTGAGATTTGACAGTTATTAAATAAGAAACCAAGAAACATTTTGCAATCACATTTAGCTTGATTTGGTGTTGTGAGAATCTGTTTGTTTAATGTACAAAGGTTGTCTTTTTACTATTAAAATGTTTTCTGTACCTGCAGAGAGATGAGTACTGTCTGTATTTTGGTATTGTTATTCAAATTGCTCCTGATCTGTTCTCCATCACCTTCTAACTGGTTTTATAAAGATCAGGAGGCCAGGACAGGAGAAGAAAGACAGGATTTCCTGGCAGATATCAGAACTCTGGTAAGAGTCAGGCCCACATGGATTTGCAGCTAGTCACGCAGAAAGTTGGATGTGCTTGAACATAATGACAGGGAAGGGGCCATGTGGAAAATGAGGACTGCTACAGACAGGGTTAGTTAAGTTATACGAGCAATTGGAAAAGAGTCTGAGCTAAGGTCTGAGCTATATTAAATAACAATTGTCTCTATGTCATTATTGGGAGCTGATAGGTTGAGACAGTCCAATGATAATTAGATATATGGTGTTTCATTTAGAAGGTAACAATAGCACAGATATCATAATAGACATTTGCAGGCAAAGTCCAACAGGCCACTACATACATTAAAAAAAATGATGATTTTAGTACAACTTTATTTTTACATGATTAGAACAAATACATGTAAATTAACATTGCGAGGAATTTCAATTAAGTTTTTCTCTCAAAGGTATTAGCCTAAACTTAGAGAGAAATATCATCTGTATTGTAAATGTTTGATTCTTCAGGAACATTACATAGAAAGGTTGTTATTGCCCCAGGGTGCATCTTCTGCAGCTGACTGAAGAGTGCTTGGATTTAATCGCATAAGCATTCAAGTGTGTTGTAAGCTATGATGAGAAGGATCAGTTCAGATGACTGTAAAAATAATTGCTTTATGGTAATCTGGATTAATAATCACAAGCCACATTAATGTCCATTGTTCTCTTATAATTTAAGAAAATATTGCCATGTATTTACTACATATTTTAATTACAGCTTTTAGTAACTTGGCTTCTGTGATTGAAGACCAGCAATCGGCATCCCTGCTCTCTCTGTAAATCTGCTCTCCTGTGCTGCCAAGTCCAACCGCTCTCATTAGAGGCGGGTTCGTTTCATGTCCTACATGATTTCACCTCTGGAGTGTGGCTCTTTCTGCTTTGCACTTTTTTACTCCTGTTTAATCTGTATCCACTTGCTTCTCAATTTTGCTGTATACACCCTTCAAAGTCACATCTCTCCAAGGGACCTTTCTTCCTCTGCTGCTCTCTTATTAGAACTTCAACCTTTTTTGTCATTCTTTCTCTCAAAAAAAGTTTTTCTTTCAATCTTAACTTGAAAAATATTCATACATTTGTTCTAACATGTGTGATTTTATCCCTGTGTGCATAATCTTTTACCAATGATTCCCTGGCTATGTATACACACATGCATTCGCACACGCACGTGCACACACACACACACACACACACACTCACACACGCATGCACACACACATACACACACACATATACATGCTTATGCTTACACACATACAAATACACACACACACATAGAGAGAGTCAGACTTTTTCTCTTCAAGCTTTTCCTGAAGTATAATATCAATAAGAACTTTGGAAGGAAAAAACTGGAAGGGAGAACAGTGTTTCTTGATTCTCTGTGTTGTATTTCCTTCCTGGATTAATAGACACTCTGAAATTCTAATCATTTATAAAATTCTCTCTGTGTGTATATGTTTTTCAGTAATGTAGTTATAAAAAAACATATTCTTACCTTATACAGACTCACTGCCCTTTTGAAGTTTACAATCGTAGGAAGTTTGACTGGGTGGTCCCAGGCAAACTGATCCTGCTTGCTGTAAGTATACCCTAGGTTGTTAATTGTTCTCTGTCCTCTTGTCCCATTCATGATAAACTTAAATAAATACATCATCTTTATCTGCCCAGCTATTCAATCCAAAGGTAAGTTTTACCTGAAAGAAAATAGAAAAATTGCTTTGATTTTCTCATAAATATTTACTGTATCATATGGACAAAGCAAACATTTACCTAGAATTTTTCATTATTGTTTATATACCATCTTTGTAAACTGCTGCTATATGGTGCCTAAAGGTAGTTCTTGAACTCTTTTCTTAAATAGACCTGATTTTAAAGTATAAGACATGTTAAAAGTTTTTATATTCAGCAATATATACAACAATTAGAACAAATGGATAAATAATTTAATAAAGGCTTATTACTGTATAAAATTTAGCTAACCAGTGAAATTTTATACAAGAGATATAAATTCTTTAAATAATTCATTGTATGGTTCTTAATTCATTTGGGGGCATTATCATAGAACCAATTAATTTTTAAAAGTCTCTTTGTTAAAAATTATGTCTTATGAAATATGATAGCTATTTCCTTTCTTAGCCAATCTTGAGAATCCCCATTTAATGTGGCAAAAGTCAGTAGTGACCTCAGTTAGTGAGATCCCAACAATAATTTCATTAATTGGGAAACTGCTGGCAGGAACTGCTTATAGACCTCATAATCTCTTGAAATGGTTCCTTTTCTTATATTGCCAAACTAATTATACGTTCAGTAGGCTCTTATCATATTTTTTTCAGTTAAAAAGTAGTCTTACCACATGATATTACTGAACAGAAATTTCTCTCAGAGTCTTAAATAATCACTCTACTAATGTGAAGAATGGCAAAGGAGAGGCAGCTGGGATGGAGGAAAGTAAGAGTGGTGTTCAATAGCTATGCCACGCTAGTCATTGGGAAGTGTGGGTAACGCCAGCCAGGTAGTCTTTAGCCTTTGTGATCCAGCATTTGTGAAGTGTTGCATTGCTCATAGAATTAAACATTGTGATGAGTATCAGAACCACTGTTGAGTGCTTTCTACTTTTGCAAAGTTTGTACATATGTTCAATGATTTCAAAAGTTATTTTCATAACTTTACTCTTGCTAAGTTTTTGGTTTTTTTTTTTTTTTTTTTTGAGACAGGGTTTCTCTGTATAGCCCTGGCTGTCCTGGAACTCACTCTGTAGACCAGGCTGGCCTCGAACTCAGAAATGCGCCTGCCTCTGCCTCCCAAGTGCTGGGATTAAAGGCGTGTGCCACCACGCCCGGCTAAGTTTTTGGTTTTTAATTTCTTCCTTTTGGGGGGGGTAATGATTTACAACAATTTTCCCATTCTGTGAAATCTTCTGCATTTATGAATGTAAGCTTATATATATGGTTTTGTATGTATGCATAATCAAACATAAAAACATACTGTGTGTATATGCATGTTTTTAATTATAACTACTTTAGTGAGAGTCCACAATTGATTTGCTAGTTTATACCTTCATATACAGCTCATCTCGCCCAAGCCTAGTTTTTCCCTTTGAGGCACATTTTCCTTTGCATTGTAAATCATATCATAATCTCAGAAGACTGGACATAATGGTATATTCTTTTGACAAATATGAACACAATTCAGAGTAAATAACTCTATATAAACAACATTGGGATATAATCACTGGCATTAAATGTGGACCAGCCTAATGTCAGTTTGATTATGGTATATAGATCATGAACACACCAATACATAGTTCTGTGGATTTGTATCTTTCTCTTTTAATTTTGAGCTAAAAAATGTTCTCATATCATGGTATTATATCACTTAAAAATGAAGAAGGAGGCAGGTGTATTTTTCAGTTCAAGTCCAGCCTGGTCCAAAGAGTGAGATCCAGGACAGCCAGTGCTACACAGAGAAACCCTGTAGTGAAAAACAAAAATCAAAACAGAAGAAGAAGAAGAAGAAGAAGAAGAAGAAGAAGAAGAAGAAGAAGAAGAAGAAGAAGAAGAAGAAGAAGAGGAAGAAGAACCTCTGTATTCTATGGTAGACACATACAAGAAGAAACCTCCTTATGAGTTCAGATATTTCCTTCTAATAGTGAGGTCAGAATTGTTGAAAAGCTTAGTTTTTTTTTTCATGTTGATCCATCAGGCTCTTTTGGTTCTGTCCTGCTTCCAAATGATGGGAATTACTGGGGAGAGGGACGTTGGTAAGTTTCCGTTCAGAAATAGAACATAAGTAAGTTCTGTAGGTGGGGTTTTCTTGTTCCTCTGTGCTCTGTACCCTGGATATACTTAGGACAGGCTCCCGCCCTCCATCTTTAAGAACACGAAGACCTGGGCTACCTGTTACTTTCACATCTTTCTGTGTACCATGTGCTTTACCCACATAGCACCTAGGAGTGACAATGGGAATCAGCTTTTTGCACAGGAGATAATTTTTGCTAGTATATTCCTTAATTTGAATGGGGTTGTTGTTTGACACTTTTCCACCTGTTTCTAATGCAGGCTGATCAATCTCCCCCATACGCTATTTTCCTTTTTCACAAGCATGTCTTTTTGTTCTGTCATTCACTGATTTCAGCCAGGTTTCCTTTGTGATCACTGGTTGACAACTATCCACTGAAATCTGCTGATCTGTTCTTTACATGCACAATTGAACACATTGTCTCCCCCCTAAGAATACATCATTACCTCCAAAATTTCAGCACAGAGATACTGGGTCCCAGGAGCTACTCCCTGAATGATTGATTACCTATAGACCACCATTCTGTGTAGGCTGAGTGAGGCACCCTCTTACTGCATGGTCAGTTGCCTTAAAGACAGCTCTTCATAGTCTTCCCCACTTCTACTACTTACACCCTGTATTCTCCTGAGCCTCAAAGGGAGGTGGATGAATGTCCATTTCAGAGGGGGACATTCAATTGCATGAACATCCAATCCTCACTATTCACATTTTCACTAGAAAGACAATGATATCTGCTTTAAATTGAGAGTATCATTTGTTTATGTGTGCAAATGTCATTGTTTAGAAGGCAGTTTGGCACCATGTCAGTTTATCTAAACAACAGGATTAAATTCCCTGACTAGGGCCTATGCTATCCCCAGCTGTGGGGTGTTGCATAGATTCACTGAGCCAGCAAGCCTTCCCTCTTGTTGAGCAGGTCTCAAATCCAATCCAGAAACAGCTGGTTATCCCCATGGCAGTCAGTCCAATATTTCAGTAGTGAATATGTCAGTCAGAACAAAAAGGACAAATACCAGAAGATGAAATTCTTATTCATTGTTAGTGGAGGTATGGAATAATGTAGCCACTGTGGAAATCAATGTGGTTGTTACCTAAAAATCTGGGAAGAGAACCACCATATGGTCTGGTCAAAGCACTCCTTGAAAAACACACCGAAGTCTCCATATCCTACCTCAGAGAAATGATCCCATCCGTGTTCAGTGCTCATCCATTTCCAGTAGTTAGGAAAGGGAGGCAGCCACATATTCATCAACAAATGATTTGATGATGAAAATGGATAAATATGCAAGAACGAATTTTATTTGGTTATAAGAAAAAAACATAATTTGCATGTAAATGGATGGAAGTGAAACTTAGACCAGATAGGCAAATACCACATGTTCTCTTTCATTTATAGAGCCTTACTTTGAATCTTTAAATTTGTTTATCTATCTTGGAGGACATGTGGAAGCCTTGGGACTAGAAAGTAACCATGCAGGGGAGACAAGGGGGTTGCAGCTCATAGGTAACAGTACAAAAGTACTTTTCTGTACAAAAAGTACAAAAGTACAGAGGAGGAATATGTAATAGGGAAAGGTTTAGACAAAAGTTAGGAGTAAGAATGGGAGCTAACAAAGGAGGGATGGAGAGCTAACCAAAATAAGGGGTATATAAACAGACATATGGGAACTTACTACTTTGTAACCCAATTAAAAAGTATAAGGTAAATAAATTAGGGTGCTAGAGAGATGGTTCTGAGTTGAGAGGTTAAGAGTATATATTGTTCTTAAAGAAGATTCTATTTTAGATTCTTAAATCTGCCTGGAGCAGCTAAAAAATAACCTGTAAATACAGATGCATGGGATCCAACACAGTCTTCTTGTTTTCTCAGGCACCAGTGCACATAAGCACATACCCAGAGACACAAACATATGCGTGCACATACGCAATACAGAATTTATGAATGAGTAAGAAGGGGGATGTGTCTGTATGGCTTGAAAATGCTGTTCCTAGAGGCCATTATGTAACAATCAAATACCAGTAAGTTGTGAGATACCTATTATGTAACGTTCAACTCCCAGTAAGTTGTGAGCTGTTGATTGATCTGGAAGTATCACAGAGCTCCATAACAATGCAGTCTCTAGCTGTGCTCTTTGGATACCCACTAAAACTAAATGGTAAGACCCTATTTCACAGGCTTGAGATTTGTAAGGATTTGAGGGAGGGTCTATATGTACAGATAATGAATACTATGCACATCTGAATTCCTACTTCCTGCTGTGGTCTTTCTTGACTCTTCGATTCATCATTTCTCTGAATGTTTGAACAAAAACTGTCTACATTGTTTTATAGAACTATACACTGGCACAAATCTGTTGGCTTTAGGAAGGTTTTCATTCATGGCTTTAGGAAGGATAATACCACCATGATTACATATATTATACAATATAAAGCTTGGTATTGAAAACTAGATATTGCTCTTTCTATTACCCCCCAACTCCCAGTCTAACTCATATTCCAAATCCATACTGATTTTTCTTTGTTGCTCCTGTTTCTTGCTCCTCTGTGTTTAACCCTCATCTTCAGCAACTCTGTTATAATATGGAATATTCTACTTCCCTTTTCTCTATTTCCCAATTTTTTAAACATTTTCTCCAGAGTAACAATGAAATGCAAATTGATGAATTTCTCTAATGCCTGAAAGTAATGTTTCCATAACTAATATCTTTATTTTTTCCTGACACATTACCTTCCTCTTCAGTATGGAAGTGTCATGACCATTTGTTTTTCTTTATTTTTCTTCTAGTGAAGTTGATAGATTATTACCACAGAGGATTCTTAAGACAGCACACTGTGATAGCAACAGCAACATGCTTGGAATGGGCTTATACATTTTCAAGTGTACTTTGAAGGTGAATTAGAAATATAGACTAAACAGGAAACAGTATTTACTATGTGTCTCTAAAACCTATCTTCTGCCTGTCGTTATCAGTGAAAAATTGAATATGAGTAAACCATCCTTGCAAAAAATTAAGAGAGAGAAAAATAAGTAGCTGTTGACTCTACAGTCACTTTCTTGAAACGTGTTCCTGTCTCAAGTCATTTCCTCCAGCCCTAGAATTCTGTTTTGTACATTAGGACTCTTATCACTTATTCCATGAAGGAATATTTTACCATGTCAGTATTCTGAGTTGTAGTCATTTCAGTTGCAAGATTACAAGAAAAAGTTATAAAATGGTAACAACTGGCATTAGCATAATATAGACTAAATGAATTTCTTTCTCAAATATCAACCCTTTACTACTCTAGCACATGTATGTACTGTGCATATGCACATATACTATACAGATTCATGATCACAAATTCTTTAGTTTTAGGGGATATAAACACATTAAACATACACATCAAGAGAATGTTATTGTAAGGTGGACTTGTATACAATTTAGGAAGGTATTGTAGACTTTAATGAAGTCAGCAATTGAAATAGGAACCTTTGAAAATTGGGCATTTGGAAGAGTTAAACAGCTTAAGATTAAAAGTATCACCACCAAAGACAATGATGAAGAGCTTGAAATAGTGAATGATTTAAATATCATTATAAAGAGATGCCTTGGAAATAACTGATAAAGTATTCAATTACCTTTTTTGAAACAACATGTATTTATGATGCCATTTTTAGAGTCAGACATGAATCAAAGACTATCATATGAATGCACAGTAAAACACTGAAATGACAGTTATGCAAGTAAAATATTAACATTTGAATAATTTCTAATCAATCTTACATTAGTATACTGTAGAAAACAAGCAAACAAAAAGTGTTGGAAAACAGCATTTAGCTGCCAAAAAATGCTTACCATTTTAATAAAGAAAAAAGCTCATATTTCTGACATAAGCCAGGCCAGCATCCTGAACCCCAGGTAAGACTTCCCTGCCTCATCCCATACACACCTACACCATTCCAGCATAATCACAACCACCCCTTTTCCCCTCATTACCATATCCTAGTCCATGCCTCCCAAGGAAGCCTTCCATTCTACCAGAGGCCAGGCCAGCATCCTAAACACCAGAAACCAGGATAGATTTTTGAAAACAAGGCAGAAACTGCCTAACTCACTAGAAGCCATGCCAGCATCCTAAACCCTCGAAGACCAGGGCCAGATCAGAGGCCACACAGCATGCAACTAGGCGGGTACCAAACTACTGGACCATAGACCATGTAGGTTAACAGAAATCTAGCACTCAACATGAGTGGAGTCCTTCTACTCAATCAGAGGTCACTCCAGCCTAAAGAACTGAGAGGACAAAGAAAACTGGAAGAAAACACCCAATCCAACAAAGATAAATGCAGAAATGGGCACCTAGACCAGTAATCTCTCCAAATTCTGACGCCTAAACTTCCGTATAAGAACACAATCACCAATAGCTAAGGCAGTGTTAATTCCTGTTATTTTCTTATACCTAGTGGTGGTGGTCCTGTATGTGTGTAGTGGGGCAGCCATCCCACTTCTCCAAAACCTGAATATTCCAATGCAGCTGAAGAACATGAAGATGACCTTAAAACTAACTTTATGATGATTATAGGGGTTCTTAAAGAAGAAATGAACAAATCCCTTAATCTTGATCTTAATACAACAAAGGACGTGGACCACAGAATCAATTGATCAGAACTCATATGGACTCATAGAGATCAGGGAGCTGGTATGGGTCTGGCCTAGGTCCTCAGCTCATATATTAAAGTTGTGTAGCTTGGTGTTCTTGTGGGAGTCAAACAGTGTAAGCTGGAGTGGTCTTTTGACTCTTTTGTCTGCCTTCGAACCATTTTGCTACTACTGATTTGTGTTGTCTAGCCTTGATGTGAGAATATGTGCCTTGTCTTCCTGTAGCGTGTTGATATGATTATTTGGTTGATGTCTCTGGGCGGTCTGCTCTATTCTGAGGGGAGGTGAAGCAGTGATGGATCTGCGGAAAGATGAGGTGGGAGACAAAGAGACTTGGGGAAGGGAAACTGCAGTAGGGACTGTAATGTATGAGAGAAGAGTTAATAAAAAAGGAAAAAAGAGTTATAGAAGGAAGGTAAAATACACAATGAGGAATGAAGAATGTGCAATAGAAAGAAGGCTAGGAGAGAATTATACTCACCTGACTTTGAATTAAGGATTTAAAACCCCTACCTGCCACTCACAGTTTCAGAATCACTTCTATCACTGGGGCGTCATTGTTTTAAAAGGAGATAATTACATTTCTCTATATATTTATTAGAATTACAAGTATATAAACAACAATGGACAATATTCTGTTTCTATTTGCATAAGGTATGTGTGATTTTCCCAAGACTGCTACCTATATAACACAAACCTGTAATATCAACTTTGTTATATGGAAAGTTCTAGACACAATGCCCAAATCATAGTAAGAATTCAAAATATTAGTTCAATTTTATTAAATTATACAATACGTGGAATCAGTTGGTTTGTTCTAAGACATAGATTGAGAGCATGGCAAGCTGATGTTTTTAGACATTGAAGGAGAGGAAAGGCAATTAGTGTCCTCTTTCCCCCATCTCCCTCATTCTCTCTGTTGATCTGCAATAAGAGAAATCTTAATGTGAAACCTGAGAATTATACCTCCTTGATCTTTCATCATTACTATTTAACTTTGGCATTAGATTCCTTTTATATGTGTGCTTTTTTGTAACACAACCAGTTAGAATAATTTCTAGGTACCTTTCTGCTTTGTGTTTATTTTATATAGCAGTTTCATTTAAATATGAAATTTATTTTAATTATGGTAAATAAATATCTAATTGTGAACTGAAGTGTCTACATAAAAGCAATGTGATAAGGTTTTATTGAGAAACATATTCACATGCCCAAGAATATATCTGAAAGAAGAGAATTAAGAAACACAGAAAAGCTATTCACAGGAGCAATGTAACATTGTGTTGTCATATCTCTCTACGGAAACAGGAACATACTGGCCCAGTTCAAGTTAGCTGCTGTTACATACCAGCATTACCGTAAGAGTGCTGAATTTGTTAAAAAAAAAAAAAAACAAAAACCTCAAAGTGTTTCTTTAAGGCATATTTTAATACACAATACTACACAAGTAATACACTTAGTAAAACTGAGTGCCTGGTCAGAAATAGCCTTCTGCAGAAAGTTGCTGCATTTCATATGACCTCCGAGCTGTTAACACGTCTGGGCTGCGTTGAGCTAAATTGTAAATACCTGACATCATTTTGGATGGAGTTGATTGTGTTCAAGAGAGGCATTTCTATAGAATTCATACTTCCCAAAACTGCTGACAAAATCAACATCTCACATCATTGAAAAACTTATGAGATTGCTCTGTGACAAGCTGTGATTGGTGAGCCCATTTATTTAATATATGTCCCCTGGTCAATGGGTTTCTTTTGAAATTATGGAGCTAAATCTGCTCCTAGTTATTCTTAATACTGTTATGTTGGAGTCGTTTTTTCACTTAGATGGAGGAAAAAGTAATCTTATGAAACCGTTCACTCAAATTATTTCAGTGAGATATATAAACTTCCATGTCTTTAAGGCCTAAGTTGATTAAACCTCCACTTCTGTTTATTCTGATCAAACTAGAAATGCTGATGCCTTTTTCTCACTGTGCAGTATGTACATACAACTGAACTGTTTCATCTTCCCTTGGTATGGACTTATATTGAACTTTTGGATAAGCAATATTCTAAAAAAACAAACTGGTCCATGAAGCATTTTTTCTTGTAAGATGTCATAGTCTCCTCTCCGAGCCCTGATGCTGTTAAAGAGAGAACCCACATCTGGGGACTCATTGTCATTAAGTCTCCTCCTATTCTCCATGAATAGCTGAAGCATATCTGCTGGGCTCACGTGCTGAACAAATAACACAAAGCCTTCCTCTTTCCCTTTTATTTTAAACCTTTTTCCTTAAAGCTTGGTGGGGGTTGGTGTATGAGAGGTGGATTATAGAGCATTCAACACTGTTAGAGGTTAAGGAATACCATCAGTAGATGGATTTGGCATTAAGTTGGTTGTGACCCACCAATCCTCCTGTGTGTCACCGAATCTCTATAGGATTTCAGAGATTGGGTCCTAATGGTGGATGCTGACTTACTAAGTCAGTCCTTTTCCTGGGTAGTTTGGTTGCAGTTATAATGTGTCAATGTGATATGTTAGCAGTGGAGATAGTATCATCTTTATTGTTTCATTGGCAGCACATATGATTAGATATATTAAAATAATTAATAATTTTCTATTATTTAAAATAGCTTTATTTTCTTCACAATGTATATACGATTTTTGTGAAAAGACTTCACTCTAATTTGTAAAATAGCTAGAATATGTCATATGGATGCAGCTGTGTTTATAATTGTTAGTGTATCAACTCTGATTAAAGTTTTATTATTGTTCTCTATTATACACTGATACATAGAAAATAATTTGATTTAAATTATTAGATATAATTCTGTGAAGTGTCATAATAAATATCACCCCCTTCTGTGAACTTTTAAAATAATTGACAAAATATTTTTAAAAGTTAATGATTTTTATGGACTCCAATATCATAAAGAATAGCACAAATTGAATAAACTGTGTCCAGTTCCAGTAATTATCAACACAATTTGCCTGAGGGCATGCCTCAAACTCCTAAATGAAGTTTGGCAAACTAACCGGTGTTAACCGTGTGAGTTGCTGAATAGATCAGAAAGAACAGAAAAATTGAAATAATCAAAACCAGCCACTTATAGTTTCTTTTTTCTTTTTGACTTTTTGTTGTTTTGTTTCATTTTCTCACGTTTTTCTTTCTTTTTTTATTGACTATACATCCCAATCACAGTCCCCTCCCTCCTCTCTTCCCAGTCCTACACTTACAAATCCCTTCTCAATTGCCTTTCACTTGGAAGAAGGGGACCCCCTAGTTGGGTACCACCCCACCCTAGGACTTCTAGTCCCTGGAGGACTAGAAACATCTTCTCCCAATGAGGATCAGCCAGGCAGTCCAGGTAGGGAGGGAGATCTAATGTAATGGTAGGGAACAGATACCAAGACAGACCCTGTTCCACTTGTTAGAGAACTCATGTGAAGGCCAAGTTGGGCATTTGCTACAAATGTTTAGGGTTTTAGGTCCTGCTCCTGTATGCTCCCTCATTGATGGGCCGGTGACTGTGAACCTCCATGGCCCCAGGTTAGTGAACTCTGCAGGTCTTCTTGTGGTGTCCTTGGCCACTCCAGCTTGCTCACTTCTATCTCTGCTTGCTTCCATAAGTCTTTCCAGGCTTTGCCAAATGTTTGACTTTGGGTCTCTTCATCTGCCTCCATCTAATGCTTGATGAAACACTTTAGGAGACAGTTATGCTAAGTTCTTCTCTATAAACATAACAGAGTATCATTAATAGTGTCAGGGTTTGGCTCTCTCATATAAGATGGGTCTCAAATTGGGGCAGTTATTGGGTGGCCGTTCTTTCAGTACTCCATTTTTTTCCATGTCCCTCTTGTAGGCAAGACAAATTTTGGTTTGAAGGTTTTCTGGGTGTATGTATTCACCCTTCCCTCCTCTGGAAGTCCTGCCTGTCTACATGGCCTCTTCAGTCTCTATCAACCTCTGGTAGGAATTTCAATTCCTCCATAGACTCCCTGTATCCTTCTTCCTGGGCTTCCAGCTAGTCACCAGAAATGGCCCCACAGATTTCCATTCTCATTCCCAACCCTCTCATGGCTCCTCTTCTCCCCACAACAGATAACCATCTCTATTTCCCTCCTTACCCTGTCTCTTACCAAGTTCCTTCTCCATCCACCTCGGATAACTATTTAATTTTCCCTTCTGAGTGAGATTCACAGATCCTCCCTTGGGGCATCCTCATTAGGCAGTTTCTTTGGGTCTGTAGATTGTAGCATGGCTGTCCTGCATTTTATGGCTAATATCCACTTGGGTCTAGGTTACCTAACTCATAATGATCATTTCAAGTTCCATTCATTAGTCTGCAAAATTCATGATGTCTTTGTTTTTAATAGCTAGTAGTATTCCATTGTGTAGATACACCACATTTTCTGTATCCATTCTTCAGTTATATATCTTGGTTGTTTCCAGTATTTGGTTATCAAAAATAAAGCTGGTATGGATATGTGTACAAGTTTCCCTGTATAATGGGGCATCTTTTGGGTATATGCCCACTAGTGATATAGATGGATCATGTGGTAGAACTATTCCCAGTTTTCTGAGAAACCACCAAATTGATTTTTTAAGGAAATTTAATCACTAGCTTTTATTTTTATTGGTTATTTAAATTATTTACATTTTAAATGTTTTCTCCCTTACCATTTTCCCCTCTACAAACACCCAACACCCCTCCCCTTTGCCTCTATGAAGATGCTCCCCACCCACCTACCCATCCCACCTCACTACTCTAGCATCCCCTTATGCTGGGGTATCCAGCCTCCACAGTATCTTATTGGCCAGGTGCTGGCAGAGCCTCTCAGGGGACAGCTATACCAGGCTCCAGTCTGCAAGAGCCTATTGGTATTATCAATAATGTTGGGGTTAGGTGGGAGAGTCTGGTCCCTGGATGGTCTTTCCTACATTTTCCGCTCCATTTTTGTCCCTGCATTTCCTTCAGATAGGAACAATTCTGGGTTAAATTTTTTGAGATGTGTGGGCGGCCCCATCCCTAAACTGCTACAGAGCCTCTCTCCTGAAAGTGGTCTCTTTAGGCCATATCTCCCCTTTCTTGGTTGTATTGACTATTGTCATCTGCATTGCATCCTCAGAACCTCTTACTTCGCGGGCATCTGGGACTTTCTAGTGGCTATGCCCAGTTTCCCATCCCCCTACTGCTAATATTTCTGTTCAATTTCCTGTCTCTTCCCATACCTAATCTTGCCCCCTTTTTCCCTCCCATCTCTCTCCCATCTCTACCTCCCATAATTATTTTGTTCCCCCATGTAAGTAGGATTGATTAAAGCATGCACACTTTGGTCTTCAGGTTCTCACAATTATGTTTCTTATCACTGAATCTATGCCTTTTATTAAATAAAGCTCCTGGTCAGAGATCTTCAGCCTACTCAGTCTCCAGTTCACTATTCTCACAATGATTATGTTAGAAGAAAGTATCATTTCCTTGGCAGATACTTCTGACCCAGACCATGACAAAACTCATGCTTGCAGTAAAATGGCTCTTTCTGCTTCTTTGTAGAAAAGTATTTTGGTCCAGGCTGCTTTTCTTTTCCTTTGTCTCTTTCTCTTATGGGAAATGTGGCAGTTAGTCTTCTTTCTCATTTAGATGTCACAGAAAAATATCTTCTAGTTTGATTTCAGATGCAAAAATGCCTTATTGGCTGTTTTTGAGAAAAAGTTGTAACAATTTTGGAACAAATTAGTAATTCATATTAGTTAATTTAAAAATAGACCCATATCAGGGCTGGAGCAATGGCTCAGCAGTTAGGACTGACTGCTCATCCAGAGGTCCGGGATTCAATTCCCAGCAAAAACATGAAGGCTCACACCCATCTATAATGGTGTCTGGTGCCCTGATTTGGAATGTCCGAGACAATCACAGTGTACTCAATGCATCAAACAAACAGACAAACAAACAAATAAATAAAATAGACCCATAAAACTTCTATAAATATTGAAAGTTTCCTTTATGGAAATGAACTTCAGATCTGATCATGGTTGCTTTTCATACCACTTGAGTATTTTAAGATTTATGAAAGATTTTCTGGAAAGAGTAGATTCTGAGACAACAGAAAACTTGTATTACATGACAGCATTAAGATAAAGAATTGATAATTCTCCCCATGAAGATGCTAATTGTCAAACTTCCTATCCAGCAATGGTTTCTCTTTTTGTAAAGACTTATTAGGAAGCATCATGAATATTTATAATAAGACTCTTGATATTAGCTAAAATGTTAATCCACTAATATAGACACTGGATGAATTTCAGAATCCATTGCTAATTCTAAAACACAAAGCTCAACTACCTTTTTTAAATATATTATTTATTTATTATTAGATATATTCTTTCTTTACATTTCAAATGCTATCCCCTTTTGCTCTGTAGTACAGCTTGAGGTCTGGGATATTGATTCCCCCAGAAGTTCTTTTATTATTGAGAATATCAACTATCTTCAAAATTAAGAATGTTTATTAAAATCTCTAGACATGGCTGGCTGTGGTTGCCTATGCCTTTAATCATAACATTTAGGAGGGATTATATAAGCTGATCTCTATAGTTTTAAGGAAAGCATGGTCTATACAAGAAGTTCTAAGCTAACCAGGGATACATAATGAGATATTGTATAGTAAAAAAGAAAATGACTGGAGAAGAATTTGTGTCTATCATTATCAATGTGACTTTTAAGAACATTAACAGCTTATAAAATGACCAGGTTTTCATTTTGTGTCACTTTTTTTCTCAGCATATTGATTCTTCCTCATTCTGCTGTAACATCATAGCTAAAATATCAGGTATCCCATCCTTAAATAACTATAAAGTAGTAAAAGGAACTGAAGCCATTTAGAAAAATAAAAAAAAATCTTTAAGTTATAGAACATATCCATGAAAATCAACATGAAAGGAATTCTTTGTATGTTTGATAAATATAAATTATAATATAACATTATAATGTCACATTTTACTGGCCTTAGTGCATAATTGCTAAAACAAAATCTACTGCTAATATTTTCGTGTAGTTGATTCTTTCAGGAATGTCAAATTATCTATGCATTTTTTTTTTAGTTTCCCCTTTCAAGACAGCCATTTTTTTCTCTATATTTGTCTCCTTTTGCAAGGTAAACATTTTTCTGAAGTTCTCTGAACATATATTAACATTTTGCATCATTTAATTTTTTGAGATATAAATGTATGCATCTTAAGAAATTCATGAACATTAATTACAATTTTGGCTGAGGAAAAGGAAAAAGAAATGCCATCTGCTACATTTCATTGACAATACATCTATTAATAATTCATCAGCCTAAAAGTGAAACATAGATGATCAAGAGAGGATCATGACCCAATTTGATACCACATAAATTTTGGGCATGCCCTTCACTTTGGTTGATCCAACTAAAATTGATTTTGTGCCTTGAATATAACAGGCTAGGTAACAGATATGCAACTTTAGTTAATGTGTTCTTCATGATAATAATATAAGTAATTGCTTATGAGACCATCTGATCTTTGTAATATACATGTGCATGTGTATATGTACATACTAATCAGAATAAATCATCCATTTAAGAAAATACCAGTTTTATAATCCTTGTTCATATCTATGACAGGATATTCAGTGAATGCTTTTGAATGTGGTTGTTCTTTTCTTAGGAAGTACTGATAATTTTAGAGACTCTTATGGATGTAACCTACGTATCCATACCCTTAATACTGATAAATGCAGTCTCACAGAGGGTTTAGTTGAAGAGCATAAGCTATCACCATTTCTATGGCATCACTTTCCTAAGGGAGGTGCTTTTGGCAATGTGAAGTGTTAATGATCACGACTCCTCTTAAATGGGACTGTGAAAGTTTCCTTCCCTGAAAGCACTTACAAGACATTATCTCATTACCTCTATAGTGTCTTCTTGTAGAGTTTGCTAAGTACAAAATTCCCATCTTATTGGTAGATAGAGTCATGCACACTATTGTTTTATACTTTAGCAAAGCAGGTTCAACTTTACTTCCATCATGTGTGTAATGAGTGTCATTTATGTCTCCACATTTTCAGGGCAGACCTGACCACGGTGTTCCCAGAAACCAAGTATTTAAGTGGCCATTTTATCAAAATGTCAGTATTATTATTATTATTATTTTATATTTTACTGAGAAAGTATTACCAGATTATCTTATTTCATTTTGATGTGAAGGAGAATAACATTTTAGATAACAGAAATTGATTTGGGTAATTGTCTAGAATCAAATGAATAATAGAAGTTTAAAAAATTTTTATTGTCCTAAATGACTTCAGACACTTTTACATAGTTACTTGTAAAATGTCTAATAGATAATTATGTAAAAATCAATTTCCTGCAGTTTTTATTAGACATGTATGAATTATGTTAGATGGACTTCTTGTGTGGCTTTCCCTATGAGACAATGGAAACTACATACCCATAATCTAAACCAGATAATTTTGAAAAACTTTAGGTGGTGGAAATGTGTTTTAAAACATGGTTTTTAATGATTTGCTTTTGAGTCAGGACATTGCTATATAACACTGGTGGCCATCGAATTTACAATATATCACAGATAGGAACCACCACATAGAATATGCCATTTTAATGGATCACATTTATTAAGCAAAAATAAAGAAGACTTTTAAATAATTTTTCTTTGGCGTGAGAGATGGTTCAAGAGTTAAGAGCTCTCACTGCTCTTCTACATCCCCGAGGATAGATTCTCAGCAGCTAGCCACATGCTGAGTGACAACCATTTACACGTTCAGTTCCAGTGGCTTCTGCCTCCTCCTGTGGCCTGTGCAAGCAATACATGCACACAGTACACAGGCATATAATCAGGGAAAATAAATAAGAATTTGAAACAGAAAATGAAAACTTTCTCAAGTGTGAGAAGAGGGTCCAAGAATAAAACCCTGTGACCTGAATTTGGATTGCTTCAGAGAAAACTCAAAGAGAGTAGGAGCAGAGTCTGGGGGGCCTCAGTCCTCCAAATCACAGGAATGTCCTTGGGATGTACCTCTGTACTCCTAGCAAGTGATGGAATAGGAATAGAACCGCTTCAGAGGGCTTATTGGCGACTTCCACTTATTCAATCATGCCTGGCTCGCCCATTGGATCTCATATAGAGTGATATCATCTGCACTTTGTTTATGTGAGCTTGTTTAATGATCTAATGATAATTGACTTTTTCATGACACCTTTGTGGGCCTCACTCATAGGTTCCATTCTACCAGGTCCTACTGCCTCTAGTTCAGTTACACTTAAGTTAGCAGTGCTTTTTCAATAAATATCTAAAGATTTTTTCAGTTGAAAAAATGTTCTGTAGTCATAAGGGTTTCAGAGATTTAAAACATAAAACATACTGGACAGCAATCTTGACTAATATGGAAGTGTTCTCAGAAACTCGACAGATCGTATTGAACTGGGAGTACTAACAGATGCATGTTGTGGGGACTTTATAGGAGTCCATAGGAACAGAGAATAAATTGGGCTACACCTGAATTCCACACAGATATTGGTTAGGTTGGCTCCTGTAAATCAGACTGCTTTCCCCTAGATATTAGGTAATTCCAAGCTCACTCCTTCTAAAACCCAACATTCTTACTGAAAAGCACAGGAATATACAATGTGTAAGGCAATTTCCCAACAGCAGTATCTGGATCTTTCTTCCTTTCCTTTCAAGTGTATGCAGTACAATATGAATTTTTTATATGAGCCATACATCAGGTTTACAATAGCAAACATCATATTTGAGGTAAGGGGACTGGGTAGATGGTTCAATGGGTAAAATACACAGTGCACGAGCATAACACTCACATCTCAGATCCCAGCATAAAGCTGGGCAGGCACTGGGGTCCTTCTGCATTCCCAGTGCTCAGGATTTGGAGATGGGCATGTTAGACTAATGAGGGAACTGTGTTTTCAGGTGCAAGACTCCATTTTAATGTATTACAAGTGAGTAACTGAGGCTCGATATCAAACTTTACCATTTTCATACTTGTAGACTCACAAATGTATACAGCATGTACATATGTGAAACATTCACTAACACACAAAACTCAAATGTGAATTTATTCTTAAATATATATACACACATTTATATTATTATATTAATTATATTAATTATATTATATTATATTATATTATATTATATTATATTATATTATATTATATTATATTATAATCTATTTTTTGAGGTTAGTAATATTGAATCACAAACCTTGTAAAAAGATAATACAAATATACACATCATTTTTCTTCTTCACTTTCCTTTCTGGTTCATTAGAGATCCCAGAACCTATTTGGAATCCATAGGAGCTATTGCATGTTTATGTATAGTAGAAAAATGTAGAGTGGAAACATGGAGAAATGGTGCCTCCCCTAAAAGTAACTTTGGAGTCCCTTCTTCATGATGAAAGCATTTTGTGCTTTTAATGATAGCTCTGGGCTTCACTAATGTAATATCAAATGCTAAAAGTATTTTAACAGATATTTAATTTTGACAGATAAATTGTGATTAAGTTCTAAAAACTTTGAGACTTTGATCTATTATTAGATAAATGTATTCATATTTTTATTTCATGATGCTCAAATTATAATGGATTCTTTTTCTACTTCAGAGAACCATCCAATTACTGTTTAAATATCAAAGACAGTATGTAATATTTTGATTTAGGTTCAAAGTAGGTGCGTGCAATTGAGTTATTTTAAAAGTCATTTAGCGATAATCATTTAGTATATTTCCCCATTCTCTTATTGAAAAGATAAGCATGAATTGTGGAGTTTTTAGAAGTACAACCAAATAAAGCTTTAATTCTATAATCCAGTCTCAATTAACAGAAAAACATGTAATCTCTTTGAATATTTTAAATATCAACCAACATTATTCATAGAGATAAATCATGGTATTGTTCATGAAAGAATTTATTTTGCATCAAATAAACAGCAAATTCATTCTATAATTACTATACCTTTTATATTTAAACATTGTCTTTCCTTACATTATGCAGAGAATAATATATATTCATGGAAATGGTGGAATAATAATTGCTACTAACTATCTTCACTTGAAGGAAATATACAAAGCTCCTCAATGTTCAGTGTGTTTTAAGCTAAGCTAGCTTAAAAGTAACATTTGTTTAGTGCCTGGAAAGTCAAGACTGTTCAAATCCCTTTTTATACAAGGACAGACAGCGGATTCCAAAGATGTCTCAAGCTTCCAAAGTGTAAATCTGGGAGCATTTTGACAGAAGAACTGCAGCTCTGACCTTAGCCCCTGCTGGATGCCTTTTTCCTGTGAGAGAAAACCTCTTTTCTGTTGAACTGTTCAAAATTCATTTCCAGGGTGCATTTGCTATGCTCCAGTCTTTCTGAAAATATATGCAGACAGAGTTGATTGACAGAGTCTTCTGGTTATCATACTATGAAAGTGGAAACCATAAAGGTGACAACTCTAATTCACTGACAGCCAAAATCTGCAAAACCTAATTTCATAATATTCATTCTTAAATCTCAATTCATAGTCCCAAGAAGAATCTTCACAGTGTGTGTGTGTGGTGGTTTGGATGTGATTGGTCTTCATAGGTTCCTGTACTGGAATGTTTGGTCTCTAGTAGATGGAACAGTTTGGGAAGCATTAGGAAGTGTGCTTGGAGGTAAATTATTGGGGGGCAGGCTTGAAGATTTCAAAAGCCCTCCCCATTCCCAGCCAGTTCTCTAGTTCTCATTTCTCTCTCTCTCTCTCTCTCTCTCTCTCTCTCTCTCTCTCTCTCTCTCTCTCTCTCTCTCTCTCTCATGCTTGTGAATCAGATATAAGTACATGGCTACCATTCCAACACCACACCTGCCTGCCTCCTGTCATACTCTCTACTATGATATTCATGTATTCATGGATTAACCCTATGGAACTGGGAGCCACTTAATATGCTCATTCTTCTTCACATGGCCTTGGTCATAGTGTCTCTTCATCATAATAGAAAAATAATTAAGACACGGGGACTATATAGGACTAATGGAAGTCTATAGAAATGCACAGGCTGAGTAAATAATTCCACAAAAATGACTGGTGAACTAGTTTCATTTTTCAAAATATTACTTGTTCTGGTAGAAAAAGCTTATAGGAAATAGTTTCCTATGGATTAAAAATTAGTTTGGTAATCTTTCTCTATCTTAGCACACCCCAACAAACCTCCAAAGAAGAGACCTGGGTTTTGTCCAGCTTAGAGGGGTTAACACAGTCATGGTGTGTCAAAGCATAGAGATATATCAATGGCATGCTCAGCCAATAATGCTATGTCATTCCACCGCCAAAGGTCAGGGACTGTTTTGAAATAGCAAAGAAAAAGATTATCAAAGGTAGAAATCAGAAAAGGCAAGAGATAAATGGAGTCTTCTGGACACCATGACAGGACCATGGTACTCATTAACTCACAGCTGAAACACAAGCTGGAGCACAAGCCAGTCAACATCCTAGCACAGAGAGACAGAGAGGATCATGAGGGTGCACACCTGGTCAAGGAGATATTGACAGTTGATGACTTTTTTGGCAGAGTTCAATTTTTTGGGGGGGGGACTTTAAGGTAAGCCTCCTATAAAGAATGACCTTCATACTTAGTATTATATTCGCAGGAGAAATTGTGAGTGACAAAAAAGAAGAAATAAATCTGGGGGTGTGGTCAGGGAATGGGGATGAATACAATCATGGTACACTCTACGCATGTCTGAAATCCTCAAATAATTTATAAATTATTACATTTCTCTTTACGTTATTGAGATTTTTAGGTTATACTTTCATACAAGTCCAAAAATTTTATGTCTGATGTCACTTTTATTTTTTTTTTCAGTACAAAATTCTGACTTGGAGAGCTAACTACTTCATACTTCCCTATCCTTGTATCTACAGAGAAGTTATATGGAAAAATTATTTTTCAAAAATATGCTTTTTTTGTAAAAAATTATTGTATGTACTCACTGTGTTTGTGTGTGTGCATGAGTGTGTGTGTGTGTGTGTGTGTGTGTGTGTGTGTGTGCCTGTGTGTTGAGAAAAATGGTGAATGTAGAAAAAAAGAAAACAATGTTGAGGAGTTCTCCCAAGCATGTAGGTCCTCTGGATGAAATTCGGGTTACCTGAGTAGGCAGTAAGCTCCTTTGCTTGTTGAGCTGTGTTACCAGCTATTATTTCAAATAATGCTTTTTATTTCCACCCTTCTTCCTCTTCAGCAAAGGCATTATGTGTTTGTGGGAGATACACAAATTAGAGACAGAGAGATGGAGCCACTTTAGCATTATTGATTTCTTAACTATGTACTGATTTCCTCTTGCCAGAAAAGAATGTGTTTCCACGTAAGCCACTGTGCTAGGTTCAATAATGTCTCTCTAGAGGTGTGCACATCAACATCCTCAGAGCCTGTGATTATGGTATCTTAAATAGGAGACTTTTCAGATTTGACTAAATTAAACATTTAGAAATGGAAGCTGATTTTGTTTGTGTTAAATGTAATCACAGAGGTAGGAAGGTATCAGAGAGAGGTAAAGATGTTACAGATTGTGTTTTAACAACCGAGGGGTAGTCCTAATAAAGTTACATTTAGAAGAAGTAGGATAGACTTCACAGCCCAAAAGTCTGGAACTATAAATTAAAAATAAATGGTGTAATCTTATGCTAATGCTTTAGTAGTTGAAATAGACATCAGAGTTCAATTAAGTAATTTCTATAATGTGAAATATACCTAATCTTAACAAGACCAATAACATAAGCATTCTTACATCTGAAACAAGCATTATAGACACAAAGGCAAATTTGAAAGGCATCTAAGGTCATGTTTTCTTGAGGCTCTATAGATTATTTTCATAAGGAAATATACTTAAACATTGGGTTTATCTCAATTTATGCTGTTTATATTAGTTAATTAATTTTTTCTTGTGTTTCCCAGATTTTATCTTAAAGTTAACATATACAATCTGGTAATAATAGTGATAGCAAGAGTTCTTTAATTAAGGTACATATGATAGTGGATGCATATTGGTGTCTATAGCCCCCAATTTATCCATACGTTTGTGGAAGTGCATAATTACAAGAACATGGTTATGCCAATGAATAGTGAATGGATAGCATTTATATTGGACATCCTTCCATGTTTCACAAATTTGTTATTTATGTGAAAGTTTTAATCTACACATTAAAGTGAACACAATGTATATGTTCACTATAAAATGTAGGGAGAATCCATATTTTACATTTTCCTACTTATCTGTAAAATTTAGATGATTTTAATCTCAGAAAAACTGCTTAAGAAAACCTTGGGCAATTATGACCATAAATTCTGGATAGGACCAGTAACATAAATTTATAATTTTATAACTAATACAAAGAACTAAATACTCTATACATAATGACTCTTCTCAATGAAACAGATGTTAAGTTTGAATATTGATATGGTAGTGTACTTACATAATTCTTTTTTTTAAATTACTTTTCCTATTTTATTTATTTATTCATTTATTTTTGGTTTTTCAATAGAGGGCTTCTCTGTGTAGCCGTGGCTGTCCTGGAACTCACTCTGTAGACCAGGCTGACCTCAGACTCAGAAATCTGCCTGTGTCTACCTCCTAAGAGCGGGTATTAAAGGCATGTATCACAACTGCCTGGCTTTTTTCTTATATAATTCTAATAGCTTAATTATTGAACTAAACAATATATATCGACATTTAAAATATATAAGCATTCTAAATAGTTGATGATCTGTGAGTTCTATGGCATTTTTAAGCAATTGATTGATATCAGTGTTTCAAAATATTTTCACATTTTAGGTAAATACATTCATAATTGTATGTGATTATATATTCTAAGTTATGGCAAAATTTCACACATATGTAAAATGCTTGAATGGAAAGCAAAATTGGTACCATGGTAGGATCTGAAGAAACACAGGTGACATGCCTATCATAGCAGAAATCACATCGGGCAGTAACCCAATCCCCTTTAGGGTTGCATACCAGATATCCTGCATATTCGATATTTAGAATTCATAACAGTATCAAAATTATAGTCATGAAGTAGTAATGAAATAACTTTGTAGCTGGGGATCACAACAACACCAGGAACTGTATTATAGTCTCACTGCATTAGGAAAATTAAGATTGAAATTTAAAAAGAAATTCCAATTAAAATGGGAATTATTTTAATATGTTAGTTTTCAATATGTTGATCTCACCATATCCAATTTTTGCTCAAATTTTTAAAATAACCATGTTTGTTTTATATCTCTCCATCCGACAGAGGGCTAATCTCCAATGTATACAAAGAACTCAAGAGGTTAGACCCCAGAAAACCAAATAACCCTATCCAAAAATGGGGTACAGAGCTAAACAGAGACTTTTCACCTGAAGAAATTCGGATGGCTGAGAAACACCTTAAAAAATGTTCAACATCACTAGTCATTAGGGAAATGCAAATGAAAACAACCCTGAGATTTCACCTCACACCAGTCAGAATGGCTAAGATTAAAAACTCAGAAGACATCAGGTGTTGGTGAGGATGTGGAGAAAGAGGAACACTCCTCCACTGCTGGTGGGAATGCAAGCTGGTACAACCACTCTGGAAATCAGTATGGCGGTTCCTCAGAAAACTGGGCGTGATACTTCCAGAGGACCCAGCCATACCACTCCTGGGAATATACCCAGAAGATTCACCAGCATGCAATAAGGATACATGCTCCACTATGTTCATAGCAGCCTTATATATAATAGCCAGAAGCTGGAAAGAACCCAGATGTCCCTCAACAGAGGAATGGATACAAAAATGTGGTATATATACACAATGGAGTACTATTCAGCCATTAGAAACAATGAATTCATGAAATTCTTAGAGAAATGGATGGAGCTGGAGAACGTCATACTAAGTGAGGTGACCCAGTCTCAAAAGAATACCCATGGTATACAGTCACTGATAAGTGGATATTAGCCTAGAAGCTTGGAACACCAAAGACACAAATCACATATCAAGTGATGTCTCACAAGAAGAAAGGAGTGGACACTGGTGCTAGAATGGACCAAAACATCATTGTGGGAGAGTACAAGAACAGTAAAGTGGGAGGGGGTGGATGCGGGAGCAGGGGGAGGGAAAAGGACATGTGGGACCTTTGGGGGTGGGGAACCAGAAAAAGGGAAATTGAATTGTAAATATAGAATATATACAATAAAAAAATCAAAAAAGTCATAATATTGTTATTAAATTTTACTTCTAAAAATTCATCAAAAGATATTCACTGATCAAACATTTACTTGTAACTTGAAGCACAGTGGTCAATGCTGTTGTATAATAAACCTAGTTCACAGCTTGTCATGGAATGCACATGTTTGCAATATGTGTGTATCTCCTCATGAAATGCAGCTTAATTTAGTCGTCTGATAACCTAGGACACGATTTCCTTTTGTGACTCTGTCTCAGTTGAATCATAAGATAATGAATTATGCATCTCTAGTACCAACTTCCACATGTGTCTGGCTCTGCATGATCACTTACCAGATGTTAGCCCTGAATATTGGAATCCAGGTATAAACACGATGGAGAATTGAGTGAATTCATTGGTACAACCAATGTGAATTCAAGGGCACAACCCTACAGGGAAAGGTTTCAAGATAGGGCAGTGCTCTAGGTTTTCAGAAGCCAGAGTGAACTGTCTAGTTCTAGCCAGCTGTGAGCCCAGCTATAAGCCTGAGAGTGTTGTAGCTTTTAATTTCACACTATTTGAACCTCCTGCAATATTAACCAATGGTGTTTTGTCTTCACTGATACAGGTACATCATTAAGAGTGTTTGGTTTGGTTTTTGATATGCCTGCCTTTGTATATGCTACACAAGTAGTATTTATCTTTCAGCAATATTTCCTTCTTCAAATAAGTAAATTTTATTTGTAGAAAACACATCAAAAGCAAGGTCATATTAATTTTGCAAGACCAAGCCTATTATTGGGTAAGTCTCACTTACCAGAGGCATATATGAATCGGCTAGGAGCTATCACCATTATGGTGGCTCACTGAGTTATATATCTAGGTAACTGACTCAAAAAGTCCTACCTGAAGGTATTCAGATATTTTATGAAGGTGATATGCTCACATATTGACTTGTTCTCAGGCATTTTTTAACGTTGTCCTTCCCCCACCCCGCCCCCTGCTATGTGAGAAAATGATGATGAGAGGCATTTTTCTCTATCAACAAAGAAATCCCAGGAAATCCGTATTTCCTTTAAATTGTTCTTGAAAAACTGAACAATTACATTTCCATATTTCCATATTTCATGCTGCTTATGAAATACCGATGAGTGTGAGGGGAACGCCTCACACTCTCATTCACCCGGATTTGGGGGACATCATCTGCATCCTTTCACACTGTAAGAAACGTTATTTTAGAAGCAAGCTCCCTCCTGTTTCCTGAAGCACCAAGAGCTCCTCGCCCACTTCTCTAGCTGCTCTACAACATTTCAAATCAAATATAAAGCCGTGGGCTTTAGTTCACAGCCCTGGCTGACACCACTTAGCTTTTCGGTGCTTTATTTCAGGTACTGGATGCTATGAACGAACTTACGGATTCAATCAGGTTAAAACCTGATGTTTTGGTGCACTTTCATCTTTCTATTTGTGTATTACTCGCTGATTAAGTGACTATTATCTCGCGGGATGACCGATGCACCTGAAAAGAGGTGGTGTTTAGCACGAGGGTAACTGTTCCATGCTCCACCGGAGCCCTCACGAACAAAGCCCTCTCCATGTGTTCTGTCATCTTTTTTTAAATATTTTATTGGATATATTCTATATTTACATTTCATTTCCCCTTTTCTGGTGTTCTGTCATCTTAATCTTTAAAATCTGTTCTTTCTACCACTGTTGTAAGGAGATAACGTCAATGTATATGTCTATTAATTTTGAAGTACAAAGATATTCAACACTAAAGAATCAATTAATGTAATTTTAAACCACTTTTTTTTTGATTTCCTGGCCTTATTTAAGTAAGAATAGGAAACCTCATACTTTCCTTTAAAAAAAAAAGAATCGAGGATCTCATTTTTCTTCCTTTGGGAAACAAGAATAAGACAGAAGTCTAATACAGCTAAAATTACACCAGGAAGAAATATACGGTCACAAACACAATTCAAATGGATTAAATCTGCAAAAGGAGTGTTCTAAGCTGTCTTGTGACACCAAGAAAGAATAGAAGGTTGGAAAGTAAAAAGAGATTTGGACGGCTTTGTATTAGAGCTGCTTCCTCCTTCCTTGGTCTCTGCCTTCACGGTGGGAAAACAATCTTCCCAAACACGTGCGTTAAGCTTCATGCTTTGTCCTGCTTGTGAGTCTCCTTTTTGTCATCTTCTCTTTACCAGATTCCAGCAGCGCTATATATCTATGCTCTACTTTCTGTCTAGATTCTACCAACGGGAAGTTTCTAGGCTTACTAAACAGCCCTTATTAAAGGAATATATCTTTAGCCAGAGAGAGGCTTGAAAAAGATTTTGAACTCTGAGAAGTCCCTTTCTGTGGCTCAGAAAGTGTGATCCAGCTACAGGTAAATAGCATGGTCTTTGAAAGTGAAGGCACTGCTGTATGTCAATAACATTTGTGGCTCTTGCTTTCTCCCGGGTATATGAATCAGCTTACTACTAAGGAATCCAAGCCCCTGTAAGCTTCACACAAGTGTGCAAAGCCTGCGCCATCAGACCACCTCTCCGAAGTTTCTGCCCGCAGTGGTCCTATATCCCAAGACCTCAACATGAAATCAACGCAGAGTTGAAGACTGCTATTTTTCTTTGTAAAGGACTTCAATGTAGACTTACTAGTTCTCCCCTACTTATTGTGAGTGCAAAGGAGCTACAGTAACGTAAGCTGGGTGCAACTAAGAAACACACTGAAAATCAAGTATGTAGGAACTGAAATAGAAAATGCCTTTACCCCTGAAATGGTTTAGTATTCTGTGGAATGCATTAAGAAAGGAATAAATCAGGACAGTTCTGGAATCGATTGATTTTTTCCCTGAAAATATAGATTACTGAGGGGCTTTTAAAGTGTTAAAGCAGACAAAAATAAGAATAGCAATTATTTATTGAATGCCTATAAAGTAACATAGACTGTGATGAGTTATTTCTATGGATTATCCCGTTAAATCCCTTGAAATCCACATTATTTGTGTATGATTAGCATCTTACCAACCAACCTTCTCACAGCTAGCAAGTAGCAGAGGAAAAAAAAAAACCTATGGAATTTGATTTTAGAAATGTAGACCTTAACAACCATCTACTGATGGTTTCAAAATACCTGAGAAAATACTCAGTTAG
The DNA here is from genome assembly GCA_964023405.1 of Apodemus agrarius. NCBI lineage: Eukaryota > Metazoa > Chordata > Mammalia > Rodentia > Muridae > Apodemus > Apodemus agrarius. Next base: position 119,504,529 of record OZ030007.1, read on the forward strand.
GTGACTTTTTATTTTTAATAAGTGAGACAAAGTACAGGTCATTGAGTCAGATGAAACAGTGCTTTTTACCTTCAAACGAAGTCTAAAATTGTGTTATGTGTAACAAAAATATGCCTTTAAATTCCTATGTCAGGTGAACAGAGAATTACAGAAATCTACTTTGGTTTAAAAGAAATAGCTAGATCATATTAAGTCGTATCATACTTAAATACGCTTGAATATTGTTACTAATAAGGACATGTTAATCTTTGAGAGATTGTAAGGATGTATGAAGTCAAACTTTATAAACAGAATTGGATATATATGTTGTTTTATGTCATCTATTGCCATCTTCCAGCCAATTTAAGAAACAGTAATATATTAAATTATATTGGGAATTGATTTAATCTAAATAGTTTCTACATCAATACCATAAAATATTTCTTTTCAATATAAGGTTAAAGTATATAACAATATATTTACATTACATTTCCATTGCTCTGGTTTAAAAACTAGTGCTGAACCTGGGAAATAGCTCAATGTGTAAAAGATCTTGCTATGTGATAAGGAGAACCCAAGTTTCAATTCTTGTTGTCCACATTGATAGTCATGGCTGTAATCTCTGAATGGGGGTCAGGCGCAGACATAGATAGATAGATCCTCCTAGCAACTTCTTGTTCAGCCCAGTCAAAGCACAGAACTTCTTGTTCAATGCAGGCACCCATCTCGAGGTTATAAGCTGAGAACTGTAGAAGACATCTGATACCATTGGGTCTCGAAATGTTTGCATGTGGGCAGGTATGAATATCCATACACCTGTACTTATGTGTCACATAAAACAATCAGGGACACATATGCACAAACAGCATTTTGTGAAAGGATGAAATATGTGATGCAGTTATTAGATATATTTTCAAAACGAAATATGACTATTATTTAAGGGAAGGAGAACTTGGGGAGTGGAAAGAAATATGATAAAAATTAATAATTTTTGACATCTAAACTATTTTACTTTATATATACATACACACACACATATATATGTCTTTGAATCACTTCCATACTCTTTACATTTGCATAACATACAAACATAAAAAGGGAAAAATACTGTACAGCAACATATTAACTTATTATCAGTTACTTAATATACATTACTTATACAATTACTATATAACTTACATGCATAGTTACAAAGATATCTTTTAGACAGTAAAGCACCTGAACAATAAAGTATTTTTTCTGCAAGTAGAAAACTTATTTTTTTCTTATTGGCAGGAGTTTGGATTGCATAAGTTAGTATTTCCTGCTGGGTGAAACATTAATTCAAAAAGGAAGACTGACAGCCACTTAGGTATTCCAAAATCAAATTGCACAGATCAGTCCAGATTGACTTCTGCACGTCCCAATATTCAAATAGGATATTTTCCTGATACCCTCCAGAGGTTTTTAAAGCACACAGAGTGTTGCTGCAACTGCTAAGTTCTCATAATGTTTTTCAACTTGTTAAGAAAAATATGAGTTTTTCAAGGATATGATTTCTCTACTGAAAAACATTTTTTATAAATCAAGCAAAACAGTGTAGCTTTGGAATTTGGTATGTATCCTAAATTTACTTCAGAGGCTCCTCCAAAACTTACTTTAGGATATCACAGGCCAGAAGCATATAAGGTAGTTTTGGATTTATTTTTTCTTAATTTTTTATTGGTTATTTTATTGATTTACATTTCAAATATTATCTTCCCAGTTTCCTCTCCACAAGTCCCCTATCCCCTCCCCCTGTTCCCCTACTTCTATGAGAGTGCTCCCCCACCTGCCCACCCATTCCTACCTCAATGCCTTAGCATTCCCCAACCCTGGGTCATAGAGCCTCCACAGGACCAAGCACCTCCCTTCCCACTGATGCCAGATAAGGCAATCCTCTACTACATATCCAGCTGGAGCCATGGGTCCCCCCGTATGTCCTCTTTGGTTAGTGGTTTGTGGGTCAGGTTAGTTGATACTGTTGTTCTTACTATATACTGCTGCTTAATTTATACTTCTAGATAGCATCCATTTATTTGCCCAAATAAACACTGTAGTCAAGAAGTAACCCACTGCATTCTCAAAGTGTTTAAAGCTTCACATGCCAAGAAAGGTTTAGTCTTGACCAGATTCTGGAACATAATATCTAGGCTCTTAAAATATTATATATAATTACAACATTTGTTTGTCTGGTGCCATATTCCACATTATGGAGTGCATATTAAAAGAATAATTTGTTCTGGAGACCTTGGCTTATGTGGATCAGTTTGACCTCTGAAGAGGCTGAAGGCTGACTATGAGGCTCCTGGATTTGGTACATGGCCTCAGGACAATTTCCAACAATTTCCCCTGAGTGTGAGTTTGTTGAGCTCCTATAGTTGTTGATAATACTTATGACTTTTCATATACTTGTTTCACATGGAATAAGACCTCACATGAAGTGAACATTTAGATTATTATGTTTGTGTACATTAGGCCTTCATGATTTAAATTTGATTCATTTTTTTTATGACAAAGGGCAGGTGCGCCTTTATTATCCAAGTCATGTAAATCATTTTCATTAACAAATTACATGATGAAATTTGTTTTCACAAAATACAGAAATTTGAGGCTAGATAAGAAATGAAGATTTCAACTGGAGAGATGTTAAGAGTAGTTTGTGCTCAGTAGTTAAGAGTATGAGTATGTTCTATTTCCAGCATCCACATTGGATGGATCACAAATGCTTGCAACTCCAGTCCAGAGGAGTCAATGCTGACTTCAATCCTCTTCAAGCAACTGTATATGTTTAATTGTAATTAAAAATCCTGTGAGAACAACAGTTTTCTTAGTTCTGAGTCACTAGAAAACACTAAACAAGAGTTAGAGTAGGTGACCAGCTGAGCACTGTGCAGTGAGGAGCATGTGTTTTAAAGCCCTCTAAATCACTCTGCATTCATCCACAGGACCACAGAATCATGGAGTTGCCTGAAATCAAGATACACACTGTTGCCTAGTTCACCTAGATGGAGAACACATTCCAACATTGTGAGTGTATTTCTTTAAACCCTTTGAGTTATTTATTTAGAAAATCCACAGGCTTCTCCAGATAAGAATGAACTATAAGTTATGTTTTGGTGTAGAAAAAACATTCTGTACTTTGAAAAATAGCCAATACAAGCACAGGTCTCTTTGCCTAAGCTTCCCTTAGTTGTCTTGTGACTACTTTTCCTTTGGAAAATAAGAGACTTGGAGTGAAACACTTCATGCTCAAAGCTATCATGGATTTTTGTGATGGCTGTTGCCAAGGAGACTTATCAGATAGTAAGAAAGTTTTGACTTAGGTACAGGTTCTCTCTATAGCTTGAATAACCATAAACCCCTAAAGCCCCCAAGCACATTTTCATCATTTTCTAGAAGGTGGCTCAAATTTCTAATTTGTGTGGGTGTTTTGTTGTTTGTTTGTATTTCATATTCTAAGACCATCTCCATGTCTACACATGGGAATTCTATAACAGACTTTTCCTATTAATTCATCTATTATCACATTATTTCACAGAGCAAAATTATCAAAATTACAAGAGGAAATAAGACAATCTCATGCCTGCTAAAATTTATCATATAACTAGTACAATTTCATTGATTCCTGTTTTACTTTGATATTATTTTCTTGAGCAAGCATCTCCTTTATTTCAGACTGGCACAAGCCTGTTACATAGTCAGTGATGATCTCAAACTACCTCCTCTGTGCCAGGACTGCAGATATGCAATACTAGTCTCAGCCGATGCAGTTGAACGAATGGAATCAAGGGCCATGTGCATGCTAGGAAAATGTACTAAACAATTACATCCATTTAGATTGTAAATAGTCACCACGAACAAAGTCTGTTCTAAGTTAGATGAGTGATTCTTACTCAGAGTTGTAACTTAGATGCATTTTAGATACATTGCTGGGCTTCACTAAGTATGGGTTTAACAAGAAGAAGCATTGCATACATAGGTTCTCTAACTGATTATCTTTTATTATGGCTTCATACATGCTAACTTTCAATGATCTATACTCCAATAATTTGTTTGATTATTTTATCTAATGATGTTGGAATGTAATACAAATCAAACTGTATTACAGTTGTTTTCATTTTTCTTTTTCTTCCATATTCAGGTGGGAGTCTATTGAATAACAAAGACCAGAATTCAATCTGTGTGGAAGGCATGAGCTGGGAATGAGAAATGAAATTGATTTGGTCCAGTCCTCACTATATTTCAAATGCTGTCCATCAAACATGCCTGAGAGGAGCCGTAAGGTAGGAGCCTTCATTATTTTCTTTTTCGACACTTCAGAAGAATCAGCTATGAGACATCAAGTGGGTTTCCTAACTAAAGCAAGAGTGCAAGTAATGACCGAGCCCAGATGAGAACGCAAGTCACGGGAGGTGGGAAACCTTGTTCTGGGCACCTTGTTCTGCGTCAGTCCCACTCTGCCTTGTGGAGGGTGGAAGTTTCTTGAACACCCTGTTTGCTATTTTTAGTCAAGTTTTATAGCTTAGAAGTAGGGGCTTCACACAATGCCCAACATAGAGGAGTTTAAAAAAAACTCACATCCTTTTTGAATTTGGTTTTGTTCAAGTTTTCAATCTTCCTTGCTAGATGGAAGGCCATAAAAAGTTAGGTCCTAGGTCTTACTTCCTGTTGAATCTCCACCTTTGGGGCTCATAATTGGGTTTTATTTGAAATTGGTACTTTATAAAGACTTTACTTGATAAGACACAATTGAATAGGTAGGAAAAAGATTAAATGAATTGTTTGATATCAGAACTAGTGCATGATATACCTTATACCCATTAAAATAAAGTATATGTCTTAAGAGTAGATGATAATTTCATAAAATATCACTTGCAACAGTCTTTGACAAAACATCATCATTGGACTAAGGATGTAGCTTGGTGGAAAAGCATTGTCTAGCATACAGAGGACCTTAATTCTTGGAAGCTATAAAAGTAATAAAATAAAATATAAAACAAATTAAAAATAAAGTCAATATATTATCAGAAGGTTATTTTTTCATTTGTGCTAACTGTGTATGTTTCTGTTTCTTAATATAAGATGAGCTTATAGGTCCTCTGTGTAATTGCATCTATTCACAGAATATCATATTAGGAGAACTTAAGTAAATTTTCCACCTGAATTTAAATGTGAATATCTCCTTTAGGTATTGTAAGTGAGGTTAATGAAACGTTAACTTCCAATTCTATTTGGGACTATTTGTATGCTAATTATTAAACAAAGATGGTCTAAAAAAACAAATGTGCATTTATACTCAAGGCACTTTTAAAATACACTGTCCTATCGTAGCTGTTATTACTTGAGAATCGTAGGATGACTTTGTTTATCTAGTAGTTTCCACTTAGACAATATAGAACACAAATCAGTTGTCTAACCAAAGTCCCTAGTTTCACACTAGTCATTTTAAAATACCTTGCATTATGGATGACAGGGAAGGACAGAGAAAAACATCTGCTACATAGTGCGTCCAGTGTCCAAAGCATCTCTAGTACCTAAATGATAGTGAAGAAACAAATAATGTGATTGGTCTAACCCTTTTCATGATGATGATTATTCTGATTTTCTCTCCGTGATTCTGATTTTATTTAGTAATTTTAGATTTCCATTAATAACCTAATAACAAAGATAAAGCAATATTTCTTAGAATGACTATGATATTGAGTTTTATGGGGTAATATACCCCCTCTAAGTAAGCACTAATCTAAGGCAGAAGAAGTTTGAGTTCAAGGCTAATCCTGATTCTAGAGTCTGCACGCAGCAAGCTAATAAAGACGTACACTTTTGAATTATTGTTATTGGATTTTTATCAACAAAATTATTTCCATCACTAAGTAATATCCACCTGTACTTCCAAGGAATCCCCTGTAATTGCAGAAAGAAAGCATAAACAGGAAAGAAAAGATGCCCTTGAATGTTAATTAAAGGGATTGAGTGTGAAAGAAACCATTGATTGCAGGGCCTAAACCAAGTGGCTCCTGCATTTTCTCATCTCTCCTTAGACACCAGAATAGCAAGGTTCCTAGGCTCCTGTTCTCTGTCACAGAATTAAAAGGAGGGAGTTCAGGCAAAGTAAAAGGTTAGCAGAGCATATTGGAAAGAAGTACATTCTCCTTCAACCGAGGGGGGACTCTAGAGCTAGGAGAGGGAAGAAGTGGGTTCAGTGTAGAGTTTTAATGTTTGGAAGATTTCCTTTCCTAGGTCCTCTTCTCTGTACTTATGGATCATAAGCACATCTGATCAGTTTATTAGATCCCCAAGCCTGTGTCTATGAGCACAGAAGTTGGTTTCTATTAGATCCCCCCCTGTGTTTACAAGCAAAAAGTTAGCTGGATTCTGTTCTTATTCTACAAATCCTTTTATAATTGGGCCTCCACTAAGATGACATGTTCTGAGGAAGAAAGAAATTTAATCTGTAAGAAAATAGAAGTTAGTGATCCAACTGTCATCTTAGGTCTCAGATACCAGTAAGTCTGTCTTCCTTCGGGAAGCGTTGCCATTTCTTGACTAGAGCACTTAGAATAGACTTTTTCTACTAAGATAATAAAGTCCTCACTAACTTGATGATATACATTTCCCTTTATCTCTTCCCTTATTAACCATCTTTTTAAAGCCCAGCCAAGGGGCCTTCTTCTTCAACAGAACACTTTCTTCTTTATGGACAACAGTCAAGCCACAAAAAAGGAAACTGTTTATGAAAGTAGTAACATCACAGTAACAGTTTTCTTATTAAAATATAATTGTTTTCCAATCTGTAGATAAACTCACACTTATGAATTTGTGAACATATAGTGCAGTGATATGTTTGGCACCTTAAACTCTTTGTCACTCTAGTAAAAAATCAGTGGCTTATTTACTGATTAAAAATATGTGTATATTACTAAGTGAATGGTAGTTCTAAATCCAAATAAATCAATAGCTTATGATTTTTTATTACAATTTGCATCAATATTTAAAATTATTTCATTCATTTTTGAGAGTTATTACTACAGTGTTAACTACACTGAGTACTTTGGGGTGTTTTCTTTCCCAACATAATATTTTTATTGATTCTTCAGTGCCTTTATGTCATTATACCTCTATCACATTCACTTCCTTTCCTGGTCCTTTTCTTTCCTTCCCACAACCCTTGTTACTTCCGCACTACAGTCCACAAAAAACAAAACAAAACAACCAAAGCAAAACAAAACAACCAAAGTCCTATTTTGTTTATCTTATTATACATGTATTCACTAGGATGTTGTTGAACTCTCAGTGGCTTGCCCCCAGATGGAACTAAGCCCTTCCCTTCAGGCATCCCTACTGGGTATCCTCTACTGTGGAGGGCGACTAGCATCCCATTACAGTGTTATTTAAGAGTTCTCTCCAATGGCTTCCTATCTAGACTGTGGTTATGTTTTTTTTGTGTGTGGGAGGAAAGTTGGGGTGGAGGTAGGGATTGGCACAGAAGTCTTCCATGTCCCTCTTCTCAACTGTCTGTCATCATTAATATCAGTGTGAAGGTAGCCCACTTGTACCTTATGGACTAGGGAAGCTTTGATTACGGGCTTCCAAATGGTTTAAGTTGTTAGCACAGAGCATGAATGTACATGGTCTCCAGCTGCAGTAGAGTCAGTCACCTGGATAAGACCCTCTGATACTGGAATCAAGAACATCAACATGGATTCTCAGTTTACTTTGGTTTATGTCTCACTTTGCACTTTAATTCCAATTATTCCACTTGTTTATGCTCTTCAGCCCCAAACTGTATTCATAACCAAGGCATTGCGATTCCTCCTTCTAAGGGGAATATGGTTGATAATTTTCTCAAAATGTTTTTCAGGATTGTAATCAGAAGTTACAATACAGGGTTAGTTGGCTGCAAACACAGGCACTCTCAAATATCTCATTTTGTCTTGCATATCTCGTTATTTTTCTTTTTATATGTCACGAGATACCATAGCAAAGTAAATCAAAATGGCAGATAGGCACTCCACCTTTCAAAGTATCAACTAATTTGAAGTCAAATAATAAACTTAGCATAACAGAGTATATACACAAGAATATAAACCTCAGGTTTAAAAACTTTATAGTACAATCCAGGCATATATTCACAAAAATGGCAGGTGAATTTTGTTACATATTACTGAATGCCCGACAAAAATTTAAACAATATAATGCATTTTCTTAATTTTGCTTATCATATGCCATTTGACTTGGAGAGTGCTAGCTTGCTAATGTTTTGATCAGTGAAACTCTATATCTTTTAGCCTTTGCTTCTCATCTTGTGAAATTTGTTGCAATTATTAAGACTGCTATCCATTTCTTTTGAGAACAGCGGTAGTGTTGGAGTGTTTTGGTGACTTCACTTAATATTAGTTACCTTCTACTAAGTGGAAAATAAATCTAAAGGAATTAAAAGGAGGGTTTTAAAATATTAGATTGAGTTTTGCTAATTTTTTATCATACAGATAAATCAACATAATGACACAATAAGTTGATTGCTAATAAAATCATTTAATATTCTACACTTCTGCATATTTATCAGCTCTAAGTGCAGCCTAGCAATCAGCTATCCCCATGATAACTCTCCTGTGGTGCCTGGCAAGATAGCAAAGGCCTGATGAGCAGGATGGTACTCTAGACCAAGAGTTTTGCAATTCCCTAAAATGAAGATGAACTCATTCTGTTGTCTCCGGCAACACATAAAGTCAGCAGAGAGCCAAGGTGGCGCCCCTGTGGCAAAGCAAACCTAGAAACGTCTGATCATTTAAAAGTCTGCAAACCCATCCCTCACAAAAAGAAAGAATTTAATGTATCAGCCTGTTATGGATCATTAAGAATTGTATTTAGTATTAAACATACTTTCTCAGTGAAATAAGCTTGAAACTTAGAAAATAGTAACCTTTATATATAATATATATATATTTTTTTCATGCACAATAAAGTACTATAATGACTAGATAGTCCCAAACAAGTGTGGCTCACAATGCCTTCTGGGTATATGTTGTTGCCCCAAAAAGGGTAGATCTTGTTTGCACCCATCATCAGAAAGGGAGCTGCACTTGTGTACATAAGTACTAGTCCACTGTTTATCAGACCATGCTTTATTTGAATTTTTATTACTTAGCTAACAAAAGCAAAGTGAGCCCTTTGAGGAATGTTGAGAGGACAGTGTGATTGTGTCCCTACATGTGTGTTTTCATACTTACCTGTGTAATCACACTCTCTGGCGATATAGAACAAGCTCAATTTATTTAGCTACTCTGAGCCTAGGTATATAGAAATATATACTTACATAAATAGTGGTACATTCTAAATAGTTGTTTCATTTAGAATTACAGATAAATTAACCATCCATTTACCATAGAGATTTCACTGACCAATAAACCTTAAACTAAACAAATAAAAATTAGTAAAGTAACATCTCGCATGAATATTTCCTTTGCATTTATTCTATTGCATACTATTCATAGTACCAAATGGTGCTTGCTTCCTGGTATTTGAATGATCGCAGTAACAAAAATCTAACAGACTTCTTTGTCATAAGACTTGTATTCTAATGAGGACGGACAGATGGCCTGTAAATGATTAACTACATGAGGTAGAAAATATCTGAAGAGGCTTGGGTTTTTATGATGAAGAAACAGATTAGAACAGGTTAAAAGGGATCTGGAATGTTCTTTTAGAAATAAAAAATATTCTTATTTTAAATTATATAAGAAACCCTCTTTGAAGAAGTGGCATATAACCAAAGCCTAGTAGAGGAAGAATAGGAGCCAGGCAGGCACCCTGTGTAGGAAGAGCACATAGCATGAAGAAAGCCCAGGAGGCCGAAGGCCACTAAGGAGCGATATGTATACATATGAAATTATGATTGAAGATATTTTTGGAAAATGGAAAAGTAGGTCACAGAGGCAATAAGAGGACAAATTAAGAAAGTTCTTTTAAAACATTCTTAAGGTTTTTTTGATTTTTAACTATAATTATAAGGTTATGGGAGAATTTTGAGCAGTAATTTGATTATGTTTTCTAAAGGTATACCTGGCTTCATTAATGGGCATTATTTCTTAGAAACAAGAGCTGAATTCAGTAGATTACATAGTAGTAGAGCATATTAAAGAAGCATATAAGGCACATCAACTCTTTGATAATAGCTACAAAAACTTAAGCCTGGACAATCTTTAGAAAAAAACCTTACCTGTATATCTGTGCACAGATACTGAATTGATGGATGAAATATCTGAGAATCTTGTTCATTTTGACAAAATATTGGTGGTGTATTAACTGATGAGAATAGACTTATGTTTTTTTAAGTGAATTCTTGTTTCTGGACCAAAATAAGTGTTATGCTCATGATTGCTTTTGATCTCACTTTGAGTCAATAAGTAAAGTTGATTCACTCATATTTTTATTTAATATGATTTTTAACTGATGGTAATGTGTAAGTTGTTATACTATATATTAACAGCATACTTCTAAAACATCTTCATAAAAAGAGACAACTTCTTATAGCTTACCACCAAAAATACTTAGGAACATAGCAAATAAATAATTTATATGCTAGATATTGATAAATGTTCAACAGAAAATAGGAACAATCAGAAATGACTGGACTAAAACGGATTGAAAACTTGGAAAGAATGTTTATAACAAACCATATTAGGAGGCAGGTGTCAATTAATAAATTCATGAAGTGGTGAGATTAAGTATAAGAATACATGGGCAGATCATTCAAGAGAACTAAAAGTAGCTTGTAAATTCTTTCTCCTCTGACCTTCAGCATAACTCTAACATGCTGTTCAAGATGAAGAGACTCCTGCAGCTGCTTCGATCAATCCACAATGATCCTCTCTAGTTGACACAGATTGATCAGCACAGCAGAAAGCTCTGAGGTGGTGACCGACAACTTCAATCCATTCTGAATTTCGTCTTTAGCATTGCTATAATGATCTCTACTATAGGCAGGTAAATGAGATTCAAAAGACTCACAGACATGGCCACAAAAATTGTTTAAAACTGATGTTATGGAAATGGTGTTTAATTAAATATGGAGTAATTGTGCTTATATGATATTTGACTGTGATCCAAAATTTGGGAAGGTTGGTATATGGTGGATAAAATATTTGTTATACCTCAACACACATACACACACACACACACACACACACACACACACACACACATCGTTTTGGTTTATATTTTACATAGGGATTTTAATGGTCTTAATTGATTTTGCAAAGTTCACCACACATTTTGTTAATATAAGAACCTGTAAATGCTCCCCATAGGAAGATTTACAAACTGATACTTATTCAAAAATTGGGTGTCTTTGCATGTATCATGAGAGTTCAGGTCAAATGTCTCCAGGAATCCTGCATGGGAGGTGTAGGAAGTCTCTCCTACACAAAACCGGTTGTTCCCAGTGTGTTGTCACCCTTCTCCTTCTCCCCTTGAGCAACCCCTGACCGTTTAATGCATTATATATGTGATGTCTAAGGAATTTGCTGAGTCCTTCCTTATATCCAAATTGGGAAAACAACACACAAGACCATGTAATGGCAGATATTGCAAATGAGGTTTGCAAAATGTTTCCATAGATACCAGTGATAGGGTGTTTAATATTCATAACATTTTCTCCTGGGGAAGACAGTAATGTAACTGACTTTAAAAGTATCCAGTACTGATACGATCCTGTCTATGTATTGCTCATCTTCATTGTCAGGAAACACAAACTGTCTTTAAATATTGTAATTTACAAGAAAAAGAATAACTAACTATGATTTTAATTGGTTGTCAAACACCAATTGTTTGGAGGACTTTTATAAAGTAAGTAAGCAAACAAACAAACAATAGCTGTTAGGCTATAGCTTGGAGAAAACACCTCTGACAAAAGCAACTCTTTTAAGAGCAAATATTTAATTGGGATTGTTTATAATTTGAAAGGCCTAGTCTATTATCATGTCAGAGACAAAGAGGATAGGGAGGTGTGGTACTGGAGAAGTAGCTGAGACTTTTACATCCTGATCTAGAAACAGGCAGAGGAAGGGAAGGAAGGAGGGAGGAAGGGAGAGAGAGAGAGAGGGGGAGGGAGGGAGGGAGGGAGGGAGGAAGGGAGGGAGGGAGGGAAGGAGGGAGGGAGAGAGGGAGGGAGGGAGAGAAGAGAGAGGAAGAGAAGAGGGAAGGAGGGAGGGAGGGAGGGAGAGAAGAGAGAGGAAGAGAAGAGGGAAGGAGGGAGGGAGAGAAGAGGGAAGGAGGAAGGGAGGGGGACAGGGAAGGCAAAAGGGGGATGGGGAAAGGGAGAGAGAGGGAGAAAGAGGGATAGAGAAAGAGACAGAGACAGAGAGAGATAGACACAGAGACAGAGAACACACCTGGGCCTTACAGGGGCTTTTGAAACCTCAAAGCTCATGCCCAGTGACAAATTACCTATAATAAGATAGTATGTCTAATCCTTCTAGTCTTTCCCAATAGTTCCACTGCCTGGTGAGTAAGCATTCAAATATATGAGCCTCCAGAGGCCATTCTCATTCAAACCATCATGGTGTCCTTCTATTAAGAAAACTAAAAGAAAATTTTAAGGTATTATTTATTTGAGACTATCTTCAATGTGTCCTGTATTTATATATCATTTCCATTCCAAACCTTGCCCCTCCTACTTCTCCCTTGTGCCCCTGCTTCCAGGTTCATGACTTTTCTATAATTTCTGTAACAGAGAGATGAAATTAATGTGTGTATTATATATAATTATATAACTATATTATATAACTAAGCTTTGAACTTTTTATTTGTTAGCACCTGGTGTCTAGTAAAGACCTTGTTGTCCTGTTATTGGATATTTCCATTTTGACTCTTTTTATGTATGTATATAGATATACATTTCTTCAGTAGGAACTTTGCATCTGACTTGTTTGAAAATCTTTAGTGTTATTTATCCCTTCCAGCTTTTCTCTTCTAACCTACTTTCTCCTTCCCACCCAATTTATCCCTTCCTGATTCATAATTCTCTTTAACCATCTATAACTAATTGATTTTATATCCCCTGTTTTGAAACACCTTCCCCATGGACCCTCAATAATTTCCTGAAACCTTTCTCCTAATTTACATAATAGTAATTTTATTTGTAGTCTCTTATAATAAATTAGTTATGACACTTTAATTAGCTTTTATTGATGTAGAAAACATAAGTAAAAAAAAAGAAGAACATATCAAGTTAACAAAGAAAGAACCTGACATCAACAACAACACTCACGAGTACTTTCAGTCAGTCTGGAACTGTGAGAGCACGATACGTTGCTGCCTTTCGTTCATCATAGATGTACAATGGGTCTGTCACTCTTCTAACTGATGTGAACAAATACCTGGACAGACAGATTTTAAAGAAAAACAGTTTACTTTGGCTCACAGTTAAAGAATGATTCTTATCCGCCATATGGAGAAGGCATGGTGATACTAGGAGATGAAGCAGCTGGCCACAGAGCCCATAGTCAGCAAGCAGAAGGTAGAGAAGATGTAAGGTCAGGCTATGGAATCTCAAGGCTCAACCACAGTGGAAAGCTCACCTTGTTTCTTCATATGCTTCTATTTTATAAAGTTCCAAAATAATGCTACATCCTATATATGGGAGGCTTTGAAGGGAGAAAAGAGCAGGGAAATATTTGAATATATTATAATATATAAAATAAAATAAATAATTTAAAGAAGAAATGCACACCACCACATCCTGAATACTGGTATGTTCAAACCCATGAGTCCGCATTGTATATTTCACATTTTAACCACCACACACACAGACACTATAACCTTTTCTCATAGGCACCATATGTCCATGATGACTGTGGTGGTTTGATAGGGATGGCTCCCTAGAGTTGTGTTTGAATGTTTGGCCCATGGGGAACAACTGTATTAGAATGTGTGGCCTTATTGGGGTAGATGTGACCTTGTTGTAGGAAGCATGTCACTCTGAGGGTGGGCTTTGAAGCCTCCTAGTGTTTAAGCAATGCCCAGTGTGGAATCAGAGCCTCTTCCTGGCTGCTTCTGGAATGTCTTCTCCTACCTGCCTGCTGATCAAGATGGAGAACTCTTAGTTCATTCTCTAGAAGCATGTCTGACTGCATGCTGCCGTGGTTCCCACCATGATGATAATGGACTAAATCTCTGAAACTGTTAGCCCGCCCCAATTAATGTTTGCCTTTATAAGATTTTCCTTTGATGTACTGTCTATTCACAGCAATCAAACTCAAACTAAGAGAAATCCCTATATTTATTAGAAGTTGATTCATATTTCTTTTGAATTACTATATACCTTGTATTCTTATTACTCAGTATGTATCCACCTTCATTTAGGTGAAACACACACACACACACACACACACACACACATACACACACAGATACACTCTTACATGAGAGCTAAAGTATCTTAGAGAATTGCTTTCTTTCCCTCTCATGTTGTATAAGACCTTAGAGAGCTATAAAGAAACATGCTTTGTTTATTCTTAGCTACTAAGATACTTAAAATTCTGATTCCTGTCCTTTTTGGTGCTGGGTATTAAAGTTTCTACTTAATTATTTAGTTCCCCCGAGAACCTCAAAATAAACCCAACTTGACTCAAAATAACCAGTTTTCCTTTCATTTAAAGCCAACCATAATTGAAGAAGAAATTTGCTCTGTAAGATGTGCTATGAGGTGTAGCTGGACTTTTTAGCTTTAAGAGAGAAAATAGGAGAACTCACAGCTAAAGAGTTAGGGATGTGTTTAAAGTTTTAAGGGGCTTGTGTTATTTCTAAGAATGCTTATGTCATGTACCACAACATACTTCACATAAAGTGAGAGTGATTGGGATTGGAGATTTCTTCCCAGGAGCCTATTTGCAGTGGCTGCATTCTAGCACTTTGTCACTTAGTATTTGACCTCAAAGAGTCAAGCACAATGCCAACCATTGTGGTTTAAACTTGCCCCAGCATAAAATGCTAATTAGAGAGAAAAGCTGCTAGTATCTTTTCTAAAGAAGATTAAGTCACTTATGTTGCTATATTTCTTGATAATTTAGGGTTTTCTACAAGTTAACACTGGTAATTTCATCTAATCTGAACTATTTGTGTTTTCTTAACAGGCAGACAGGTTTCTTTCTTTCTTTTTTTTCAATTTTATTTATTTACTTATTCACTTTATATCCTGCTCACTTCCCGTCTCCCAGTCACGCCTTCCCACAATCCTTCCCCTATCCACTTTTCCACTGAGTGGTTAGGGATGCCCCCCTCCCCGCCCCAAAATTTCCCCCATCTTGGAATTTCAAGTCTCTGTGAGGCTAGGTGCTTCCTCTTCCATGCAAGCCAGACAAGACAGCCTAGCTAGGAGAACATGTCTCACATACAGGCAACAGTTTTGGGATTGCCCTCATTTCAGTTGTTTGGGAACCACATGGAAGCCAAGCTGAACATCTGCTACATATGAGTGGAGGCCAAAGTCCACTCCTTGATTGGTGGTTCAAACTCTGAGAGTCCCTAAGTTCCCCGTTAGTTGAATCTGTTGGTCTTCCTATGGAGTTTCTATGCCCTTTGGGGCCACTGTTTGTGGATGTCTGCATCTGTCTGAGTCAGCGACTGGGTGGGGCCTCTCAGAGGGCAGACTCCTGTCCGAAAGCATAACAGAGTATCATTAGTAGTGTCAGGGATTGGTGCTTGCCCATGAGATGGGTCTCTTGCTAACCCAGTAATTGCTTTGCCATTCCCTCAGTCTCTCTCCCATTCTCTGTCCCTGCATTTCTTGTAGACAGGATGAATTTTGCGTTGAAAGTGTTGTGGATGATTCCAAGTCTCTATGCTCCACTGTAGTTCCTGTCTGCTCACAGGAGTTGACCTCTTTAGGTTCCATATACCCAGTATAGTAGTGAGTCACAGCTAAGGTCACCCGCATTGATTCTTGGGTGTCCCCTTATTCTAGATCTTTTTCTTGTCCTGGAGATGTCCCCTACCTCCCCACTGCCCAGTCAGTTGCATATTTCTATTCATACTCTGGCCATCAGGCCATCTCTCCCGTCATTCTACATACCTTATCCTGAACCCCCCTATTCCTCTCCCCATCCCTTTTCCCTCCCTACTTCCATTTGTCCCTTATGACTACTTTATTTCCCCTTCTAAATAAGGGTCAAGCTTCCTTGCTTGGACCTTGCTTCTTGTTTAGTTTCTTTGGGTCTATGGAATGTAACATGGTACTTGTATTGTATGGATAATATCCTCTTATAATTAAGTACATGCCATGCATTTCCATTGTGGACTAGGTTACCTCACTCAGGATGATATTCTCAAGTCCCATCCATTTGCTTGCAAAATTCATGATGTCTTAGTTTTTAATAACTGATGAGTATTTTATTGGGTAGATGCGTCACATTTTTTGTATCCATTCTTCAGTTGAGGGACATCTAGGTTGTTTCTAGCTTCTGGCTAGTACACATAAAGCTGCTATGGACATAATTGTGCAAGTGTCTTTGTGGGATGTTGGAGTATCTTTTGAGTGTATTCCCAATAGTTATATAGCCGGGTGGCACTATTGATACTTTGCTGAGAAACTGCCAAATTGATTCCCAAAGTGGTTGTGTAGGTTGCACTCCCACCAGCAATGAACAACTGTTCCCCCTTGCATCACATCCTTATCAGCGTGTGCTATCACATGAGTTTTTGATCTTAGATAGTAACCATTTGACTTGAACTATATTTCAATTGTCCAGGATCAGGATCCTCATCTGAAAAGCCCTGAAGTCAACTATAAGCTAAAAAAAAAATTAAAACCTATTATGTAACATTGTAATAAAGTGTTTTAGTTAGATATTGGTAAAATAATATCTTTGTTACCAAAGTCTGGTAACAGAGAAATTAATATAAGCTTGGGGTTATATTACATGATTTAATTTCTACATTATTTCAATTAAACATTAAAATGTTGAATGAATCAATTGTATTTTTATCAATTTAATTTATAAAATATATTCTTAAATTTCTATGCTTTTTGTCTTCTTTTAAACTTCATTTCTTGTTACATATTTGATTTTTTTCTTCATTTTCAGTATCATTTGATATTATTTATATTTTTCAAAATACAATCTTTAGAAACTAGTCTAAAATAAAATTATTTGATCATAAGTGGGAGTTAGTAGGGAAAATGTAGGTGACTCTACACTGACATTTTTATTTCCTGCTGAAAAAAATACATCATTTCTGATGAACAATAATCTGATTATTAAAGGTATTATGCTGATGGGATATAACTTATTTTGTCATTCAGTATTGTAATCAAAGAATTAGGTATTGATATATTTTACCAGAGGGGTTGCAACTAAAAAATATCAGCCCATGAATTATTTTACACTGAAATAATATTTAAAAGCTCTTTAAAACACAGGATGCAAGGGGCAGCCTGGGACTGGAGTCTTCTGGCAAAAGCTCTTTAAATTTTAAATGAAAAAATTTATAAGTATTCCTTACAATTATGATTTTCATATATTTGAAAAATCCAATCTTGTGATTCTTATTAAGACAAATATTAACCTATGAGTTTGAAAATGTACTTAATTACATAGGACATCTTACCTCACATGCAACTATTTTAGGAGAGTAATGAAATGTTATTTTATAATTCCTGAACTATCTTTTAAAAACTGGATTCTTTTAAAATTTTAAAAAGTTAATCAAATTAATCTAGATAGATACATTATTTTGACAAAATGTTTACATCCATAGAAAGATTTGTTGCTGAATCCCTAATGCTTATCTGGGTTCTGTGAGAAGTACACTTAGGTCAATAGACTCCTGAATACCATGATGGCTTTACTACCATTTTGAAATGAGAAACAGAGCTGCTTCTCTGCTGTCCACAGAAATAGAACAGATATCTACTCTCAGGGGTGGAGTTCTGGCCAGGATATTATGCGTGATCTGAGAATTCTTGACTTCCTGGCCACATGACGGGGAACTTAAGTATCTGTACTGATTAAGTATCCATAATCTGTTGGACTTTCTATAGCAATTTGAGTTAAGACATTTTCCTTTTGAAGGTATTATCACCTGTATGTAATATATCTTTCTGCTTAGCTTCTATATTTAACAATATTTTAATTTGGGAGATTGTAGGAGGGCTTCTTGACTTTAAATTAAAAGGGGTTGTTTTGGACTCTGATTTCCTTCCTAATAAACATTATAGGAAGCATAATTCAGATATAACAAGTTACTGAGTCCCACAATCTGAGGAAGCTATAGGTCTAAAGAATGCTACAAAAGACATTTTTTTATAAATCATATTCAATATATAGCAATGCATACTTATATTTGTATCTAGAGACTATAGCATTATATAAATTAGTATATAAATTACTTCCTCTATATTACAGCAATTGAAAAACAATTTTTTCTCTCTACTCATGATATATAACTAATATCATAAACTATTATTTTATTCTAAGAATTACCACTTAGTACCACCAAATTTTTCCAGCCTATAATATCTTTGGATTGATACAGAGAAGGAAACATAAAGTATTGGATATAATAAATACTTCCAAATGTTTAAGAATGTACTATTTATGACAACTGATTTTGAAAATCTAAGTATAAAGAAAATTCTGCAATGAGGTCATCAGAAATGTTCACACTTATTGACATATGTGTTTGATAACTAATTGGAAAGAAAATGCTATTTAACTGTATACAACTGAACTACTTTACAGGAGAAAAAATTTTTTTAAAATAATTCCCTTTTCTGTAACCAGAAAAATAGATTTAAAATGCTGAAATTGGCTTTTATATAAATTTTCTTCTTTTATATAATTTTTAATATAATTTTAATTGTGACAGTTAAAATATCCAAACATATTCCAAATATCTACATCAGCCCATATATCTTAATATAAATTATACAGTCACATGGAATAGTAAATGTCCAGGAATTAGTTACTTAATATTTTGTCCATTGATAATATGAGTTATTTCAAATAAAACATTAATGTTTACAGAGATGGCGTCATAGAGCAATACATATGATAGCTGAAGAATAATTATAATGCACAATTCTACTGTGAGTATATAGAATTTGAGGCCATGAATTAATTTTGATAATTCTACAAGGAGCATAAAACTGTAGCGTCTCATGCTCATTTCCGCTCCTGTTCTCCGGTCTCCTAAGGCAATTAGTCCTATGGAAGCTGACTTCACAGAAAAGTCAAGAGATTCATTTCTATGGGGGAGGGTTGGTGGACTTAGAAATCATAAAATGAATTTCAAGTAAGCTTAGTAACAAATTCTCTTAAAAATGATTGAGGAGAAGAACAATAATCTTTTACCCTGGTATGAAGCCATGTTGAAAGGACCAATTTTGACTTTCTACTCTTTTATGAGAAAATATTGCTTTTTTATATACTTATAGAAACACTGTCAGCATGCTGCTGCATAATCCTTTATATATATATATATATATATATATATATATATATATATACACATATCCCTTTCCTGTGTGATTGCGTTGTTAATGATTTGAAACAGGGAGCTCTGCCCCATGAAGAAGATTGTAAATTAATGAACCTGATGCAAACAATTTAGTTCCCAAAGTTGATGCTTTAAATTATAGCCCCTGGGTAAGAGAAGTTAAATATTTTGCAATAGCAAACTTGACCCAAATGCAATCTTGGCAATTTGTGTGAAAAGAAGCAATCTTGTCCCCACCACATTTCCTTCCACGATGACAGAACTGATTTGATAAAAATAAAATCTAATTTTGCCCCAGATTTAAAGTTTCCAGGTCCCACGAGTGATTCCCAAAACCCTGATGAAGTTACTTGTCTTTCTTTGTGTGGAGAATAAAAAGGACAGCACTAAATTTCCTCACAGGAGACTTAATATGCTCAATATATGGAAATACCTTGTGCTCTTCCACTGTCTTACACTATGGTGTTTTTAAAATGAACTCAATTCTGAGAAAATAATATTAATACATTTTTGGTTAATTCCTCATGTTACTTGAAAGACTATAAAACTGAACAGTCGTAAGAGTGTACCTTTAACCATCTTTATTCTGTTTTATTTTTCTGCTTTATTAAAAAAAACCCTTCATTTTCTTTTGCTATCTTTGAATACAAATTATAGTAATCACTGCTGTAGAGAGTGACATTAAATATCCCACAGTGATTTCTGGCATTGCTTTCTATTCTTTCTCCGCAACACCATACTACTCTTAATATACAGCCTTCCCCTCCTGGGGCATCTCAACTGCGACTGCAACTTCCTGAGATGAAATTCTATCTGGCTCCTTCACACACACACACACACACACACACACACACACACACACACTCAATTAAAAAAACCTATAAATCATAGCTGAATAATTAATGTCACCACTTTCTATCCTAGTGTTTCAAACACATTAAACACTGTTCCTCCACTTTCTTGGTACAGCACTGATTACAACAATTTATAGAGTTTATATCACAATACTTCTTGGCTGTACTTACCACATTGCATTATAATTTTTTACTGTGCTTGTCTCCCATGCACAGTGAGATTTTCTCTTGTTGGAGCTATGCCTAATTGATTGTTGCACTTATACTTCCTAGAATATGATATATTCAACAGTCATTTAATTACAATTTCATGCGTGAATTGCTGAATGAATGAATGAGTGACTCATTGTAGCTTCCATAAACACTGACAAAATCACCATGAACACAGCCTATTTGCTAATTGCATAAAGATGAGATTTAAATGTTTACACTATTGGATCAGAGTTTCAACTCAGTCTCTCTGCCTCATAATCACTTCTGGAGGTTTAGAAAGTACTGTCTGGTCTTCAACATCTGTCTGATCTGTTCTGGAGTAGTCTCAAGTGATTATACATTTTTTAGTACCTTTAATTTTACTCAGAATTGCTATGAACAATTTTAGAAAAATGATGATCAATAAAATTCACAGTATAATTAGATCTATATTAGGCACTTAGAATGGAACATACAAATAATATATATATATATATGTATATATACATATATATATATATATATATATATATATAATTTTCTAATACCAATTTGACAACATCCCTTACTATATTGCATGTAATATCATTCCAACTTAACTATATCTTGAAAACATAATCTCAGAGAGTATTTGGGATATTCGCCAAGACAGGACATTATTAACTAACCATTCATTATGGCTTTGCATATAATTTTATTGCAGTGTGATTGCATTTATTGAGCTTAGTCTTAGAAGTATTTAGGACAATTGCCAAGAATGATGGCATTATTAATTTTCACTCTGACCACAAAAAAACTGTCTCCCAGGGGACCAAAAGATGTGTGCAGATGACAGGATTGCATTTATTCTCAATCCACAATGAATTCTGTGTTGATGTTTTTGGTAGTAGTTTCTCCCCTGTGATTTAGTGAAGTTGTGATGTTTTCAGTTCACTTGAATAGGGAGTTTGGCTGTGATTTGATTAATCGTGTGACAGTTTGTGCTTTCACTTTCCTAGAGGGACAGTAAAATAAGATTTAGTTGTGAAGATATGTATAGTAAAGAATTTCATAAAGTCTTATCTCATAAAATGCCTGAATAACTTTCCAAGTGGTAAGAATGTTTAAAAAAAGAATTTATGACAAAAATAATAAAGAAGAGCCTGTTATTGAAGGCCTGCTTGCTGTTGGAACACAGAAACAGCCGCATGAATGTGGAAGCAATCTCCAGGAACTGTCCATTGGAAGTCACAGTTACTTCTAGTTGATTTGTGGGATGGCCTTCAAATGGAGATGACATTCTTAACATTATAGCATCATTGTTGTGATGTTACCAACTCAGATGCTCCAGTGTCAAACAATCACACATACTGAGAGAACAGTTCCTTGAACAGGTTATTCTAGGCATAAGAATGATATGATTTTCATTTATATTTCAGAACCATATGGATATAATCATATGTACAGCATTTACCTAAAAGCCAATCTTCATTGATTTGTATAACTCTTGTTAAGAAATATCAGTATTAGCACAATTGATATCAATCAGTATGCATTAAAGAGACTCTCCCAACCAACCAACATTCACAAAGTAACTGAAATGCTTTCATGGACAATAGTATCACAATAGAATTTTTTTTTAAAATAAATACAATGACTCACCTTAGATTTGTGTCCTCAAATTTTCTTTACATTAAAAAAAAATGTTTTTCTAAGGATGCTATGAAAATATTACCTTTGCTAACTAGTGAGCAGTTCACCTGAGAATGTTTTGGAAATAGGTATGCTTAGGAAGATGTGACAGATATGTTAGGGGTGCAGAAGTCAGTAGGTAGTTTGCACTGCAAGGTGCGAGGTACTTCAAAGAGCTGAATGAGCTGCGATATTTTAGGAGGAAGCAGTGCTTCTGGAACTCACACTGTAAGTGCAAGAATCTAACTATAGATCAGACTCCGAGATATACATGAGACCCTGTGGGCAATACAGTGGATCAGACTCAGAGATCTACATGAGACCCTGTGGGCAGTACAGTGGATCAGACTCAGAGATCTACATTAGGCCCTGTGGGCAATACTGTGGGTCAGACTCAGGGATCTCATGAGACCCTGTGGACAATACAGTAGGTCAGACTCAGGGATCTGCATGAGACCCTATGGATAATATTTTGGATTAGATTCAGTGATCTGCATAAGACCCTGTGAACAATACAGTGGAACAGACTCAGGGATCTCATGAGACCCTGTGGGCAAGACAGTGAATGGATCAGACTCAGGGATCTGCACGAGAACCTATAGATAATACAGTGGGTCATAATCAGGGATCTGCATGAGAACCTGTGGATGGATAATAGTGTGGATCAGATTCAGGGATCTGCATAAGACCCCGTGGACAATACTGTGGATGACTCAGGGATCTGCAGGAGACCCTATGGAGAAAATCTGTAACAGGAAGTAGAATCTGGAAAAACAGTTCCCTGCTGCTGGGTTAAGCCGTGAAAGAGAGTTTGCAAAGTGTCAGGCCTAGAAAAACTATAAATCTTGTTTGGCCTTAAAGTGCTATTTAACATAACTTCATTATATTTGCATAATGGTTTCTTGAAATTTAAAAAGAAGAACACTCTTAGGAAGGCAGCTGAGCTTAATTACCATTTTTCTTATAAAGGTTATCTAAAATTCTCACTCTTCTAGTTTTAATAGGAAAAAAAGCAGTCAAGCACAAACTGCACGGCATACCATGAAGCATTTTAAAATCTGATACAGGAGAAATTCACAAAACGATGTTAAAGTCTATTTGGGTAAGATAAAGAAAACAGAAGAAAAAGAACTAAAGTTTCCTCCCTTGGAATTTTTCCTTTTTCCAGAGTGATTATATTAGTTACTGTCTCGTTGATTTGACAAATACCTCTAGAGAAAGAATGATTTATTTTGGCTTATACTTACAAGGGAAGATCTACAGCAGGGGAAACAGGGTGGCAGTTTGAGGTATCTAGTCTCATTGAACCCACAGTCAGGAAGCAGAGTGCAGTGCATGCAAGTACTCAGCTAACATTTCCTCACTTGACTTAGGACATCTTAGTTCTTACTCACATGAATGGTGGCTCTTCCTAACTTAACTAGCCTACTAGATAGCCACTCACAGATATGTCCCAATCCTAGACAGCCTGATATAGAGAACACTTCACATTCAACTAAAGGTTGGTTACTCTAAATCCTGCTAGTTGCCAATATTAACCATCACAGTACCTAAACCTAAATTGCTTGACTGTGATTAACAATGGATGCAGACTCTATAACTTAACAGTATTGTCATTTTCTAGATTATAGTTTTTTTTTTCTGTCAGAAATATGGCCAGCTATCATTTCTTCACTCAGAATGTCATTAAAATCAAGGTTTTTGAAAAGTATGGTTATTTTTATAGATATTGTGACATTTATGACCTCATTCATTACCATGTGGTACTGTGAAAGAGCTGTGTGTTTCATTGGTAACTGGTGTTCATGTGTCTCTCTCTGTTCCTAAAGACAGATTTTTTCCTACAGACTTCACGTGTGGTCTGTTCTGTTCTTAATGTCACCAAAGATGCATAAAATATCTCTCATGCTTGAGTGTCCCACAACCCTTCCTGAGTCCATCAGATTAAACACTCTCTATGCTTTTAAGGTGCTCAAGTGGGCTATATCCATTCTGATAATCATATTTTAAAGCCAAATATTCATTTTTACCACATTTTGGTTCAACATATAGTTGCATATAGTTTGGTAAACCCATAAACAAGAGTGTTCCTGCCTAGTATGGTTTTAATTTGTGTAATGCTGTAATACCTGTATCATTAATATTTATAGTGATGCGGTCACAAATAAACATCATATGAAAGTGTAGCACTGTGAGTCATGGAAGGATGCACCTATAATACCAGCATTCATCAGGCTGAGGTAGAAGCATTGTTACTTCAAGTCCAGATTGGATTACACTGAAAGACCCTGGGTAAGAAAGAGAGGATGGGGCTTTATTTAAGTTGGGGAGCTCTTGACTAGATGTGCAAAATCCTATGTTTGATTCCTTGAGGTAGACTAAAGCACAGCACATACAACTTTAATGAACAAAGATAGAAAATCATCTGTTGGTTTCACATCACTGTGATTTGGAAAAGTCTTCTCTAAGATCTTGTCAGGTAAGAGACTGGTCATGGAACAGCTGGGAAATCACTAGGCTTTGAAGAGGTGTGGCCTGGATAGAAGTCTTCTGAGGGCATACCATTAAAGGAAATATTGGGCCCCCTGTATCTCATACTTCTCTCTTTTTTTCTCATCCACTGTGAGCTCAAGTTTGTTCGTTCACTTTTGCCTAACATCCTGTACCAACTTAGTATAAACCAAGGGGGTAATTAGAGTATGTGACCATTGTTTGAAACCTCTGAAAACAAGAATCAAGGAAAACTTTTCCTCCTATAAGTTGTTTGTATCAGGTGTTATTTCACAGTAGCAGAAAACTAATCGAATCATTATATTATAATCTCTATCATTATGATAGTGATGAATGAAGTTTGCAATAACAATAAATACTGCCACAGGAGCAAGTTCCTTGACACACCTTCTGTTTCCACAATCTAAGGTATGCAATATGTTATCCCATTTTTTGTCCAAGTAAGTTTTATGATAGTTGCACAAAGACAAAACTGCCTAAAAACAGGTTTCCCAAAATGTATACATAGCATTTCAAAGCATGTGCTTACTTATCAGTTCACATTTGAATGGTTCAAGAATGAGAATCTACAATTTTACAATTTTAGTAATAAGTGTAGGATTTCTGCTTAAGTTATGAATTGGGTGAAAATAGTTCAAGATGAAGTCATAGTGGATAGTCATTTTTTTGTTAATATAGCCAGACACTTGAGAATATCATCTTATGAATTGAAAATGGATATTTTCCTTCAGTTTTGAATCTTCCAGACATGTTCAGTTGTTCCTGTGGTTTTGAATTGTATACTGCAAGGCAGTATATCATTAAGGGACACCACAGAGCACTACAACTCACCACCTCATGGTCAGGAAACCCAAGATAGAATGAAAGGAGCTGATCTACAATCAACTTCACCATGCTTTAAATGTCCAAGAGACATCGAATTCAGTTTTCTTTCCCATAGGATCCCCTATCAACTGTCAACGTCACCCTGGGGACAAACATGCGGATCTTAGCCAGACATTTAACATTCAACTCTGCAAATCACAACTCAGTGACTTGTGTGGAGCAATGAATAGAACTTTGAGGTACAGAGTTATAAAAGCAAATCAGCCATATGAACATTAGATATTTCCCCTTTCTCTAGAAGAGAACATGGAAAAATCACAACAGGGTATCTGTCTGATAATATGTAGCCTATGAACAGGTTAGTTCCTTACCTCTTGCATTTCTAGGATCCTAAATTGAAACACACTGCAAACTTCAAATGAAGAGCTCCTCACTGTATTTTTTTAATAACAGTAGTTTACAACATGAGTTAATTGGCAGAGGTTAAAAAAAGAAATTCAGTTTCACTCCTAACCAGACTCTGACATTTAATTATATAGAAGAAACTTTAACATTCTAACAACTAAGCACAAAAAATATTTTGTCTCTGAGTATAAGAAATTGAAATGATATATTTGTATACTAACTTAAATCATTGTTGAATGTTATAAAAAATGTGCAAATATTCCTAGTAGCAATCGATGCTTTAATATGGTAATAAAAACACAAAAGTAAGATGGAATCCAGAAAGGTATTTTTCTAGTTAATATTTCTTCCCCATAGATTTTGATGAAATTGCTAGATTTTTGAAAGCTGGCAAAGATCCCAACAGTTGAGTAATTGAAAGAATCCATATATTGTATAATTATTTCCTACAATAATTTTCTGTCACTTGAAATCACTAAACCTTCTCCAGAGATATGCACTAACCTGAAAAAAATTCAAATTGTTATCATATCTTTGTATAGATCTGTCTTTGCTAACTGGTGGAAGAGTAAGTTCTGAAATCTCCAATTATCATATAAAAATTGAAGTTCACCGTAATGTCTCCTGAGACGTTAGCTTGGCAGGTTGTCGATGTCCTACATATTGACAAATTCACTGAGGACAGCTCTTTTCTTGTTTTAACTGCTTGCGTTTTGGCTAGGTATCTATAACCTGCAATTATTGGTTTACATAGAGTTATGCTCATTCGAATCAAAATGCTAAGGTTGAATCTACATTTCAAAGCTATTATCTTTTTTCCTCAGAAATGGTTATTAATTTTTCTCTACATTTGATAAAACTGCTTTTCATTGAAAGATGAATTCATGGAATTAAATAATTTCTATTATGTAAATTGTATTGCACATTATATTTTATTCATTGAAAATTGATTTGAAATACACTTAATGAAAACAATAAAGCCATAGCATGTTGGAAATGAAGATGAAACAATTGCTGTCCCCATTTTATTATCTGTCTGTCTGTCTGTCTGTCTGTCTGTCTGTGTTTCTATCTCTCTGTCAATAATATATTTATCTATTTGTAATTTATCTATCTACAGACAGAGTGGCATTTTAAAATATATAGAAAAAGGCAACTTATATAATTATATTGAGTAAAAAATTTATCTGAAAATATTGATTTATTTGAGAGTTCTTCTGAGTTATAATCTGTAATTACATTCTTTGCGTTTAGCACCTATTTTGAATATTGTCCAAGAGCACAGGGTTCCTTGATCCACAGAACCTTGATAATGGAATACAGATAATTAACTTAGGTGGTTATTAATCTAACGCTGAACAGAAAGATCTAAATAGTATATACTTTTTAAGTAGAAGATTGCATAGCATCCATAATTTTGACAGAATCAATTTTTCATAGGTTGCCTATATTGTTCATTAATTTATTAAAATTTGTAAGCAACCCTTATAGTGTCAACAGTATAAGCAGATGCACCCTGAATGTTTGAAGAGGTGCACTGGAAACATTAAAGTGCTTCCTGTTGATGAAAGCATGAGCAGAAAAGCAAAGTACAATGAAACAAAAATTTTAGGAGGCAAACAAAAAGAAGATTGATGGTCTGTTTTGCTTCAAGGAAAGTATAAAGACAACTTTGAATACTTAAAATGAATATATTTTTTCTCTTGCTGTTCAAAGAGACACCTGTAAAATTTTAAAGAGAAAAATCAGGTTAATTATAAGCATGATAAAAATGATGATAATGTTTCAATACCTTATCAAACATAATACTTGAAGCTATATTTAAAACTATTCACTTGTTCTGGAGTATGACTTCATAGCATATACAGTTTAAGAGGCTATTCATTGTTCTTCAGCCGTGAAAATTTAAAAAAAAATAAAATGAAAACTGCAATCTATTTATGTATATGTGTGGAAAATCTATATTTTATGTGTCTTTATGTGTCTATACACAGGGTTTGACCACTCAGGGAGCTAGGACTTGGGAAGTTCACCAGTTTACCCCATGCTGTTACCAGACAAGTGTCGGGCTTTATGGAAGCCTCAGGATATCATTCCAGGGATGGGGAAGAGCAGTCTGAGGTGTGGGTCGGCCAGAGCTGGTTCAGGGGACCCTGGGCCTGCTAGGAAGCCGAGGCCTTCTGGTTCTCAGGCTCATGGATACCCAGGCTCCACCACTGGGAGCCACAGAAGAGCTGAGGATGGAGTGGGGACCCATGGAATGGATGTAGCCTGGGGCTGGGGGAAGAAAGGGGGCAGCTCCAATTGGTTCTGCGACTTGTAGGGCAAAAGTCTTGGGCTTGGCTTGGTGGTCATGCCTGGGAGCACAGAGAGACCTTCTATAGGAGATTAGATGGTGGCTCTATAGGAAAAGGCCTTCTCTGTGGCTCCCCACAGGGGATCTGATGAAAAGAGTCAGTCCATGGTTTTAAGCCATTTATTGTCATGGTGGAAAGTAGATGTATAAAACCATACCCCACTTCTCTGGGTAGACCTGGGATTAAATACCTTTTGCAGGGAGGAATGTCTGGAAAGGAAAAATTATTGGCTAAGCTATCCAGGCCTTTAGGTACCTCATTAAAATGGAGGTCTGTCTCAAGGCTATATGATCACAGGTCATATCCTCTACCTGTAGAAGGGATTGGAGCATTGCCCTTACATGATTGATGGCCACAAATCTATCGGGGCTGTGGCTAGTGACAGGGGCCTGGTACCTGGGAACAGGCAAAACTCCTACCATCCCTTCAGGGTCTCCAGTATTTCTAGCCTTAGGTCAACCAGAAACCAGGCTACCTTTCACCATCCCACAGGCTAGAGAGGTGGCTTAGTAGTTACCAAAATGCTTTGCTCTTGCAGAAGACTGAGGTTTTTAGTTCAAGCATTCATGCGGCATCTCACAACAGTCTATAATACAACCCAGGGTATCCAACACTCTAATCTGGCCTCTGTGGACAGTGCATATGTATAGGGTACTTACATACATTCTGCCCATCCTTTCATATTCATAAAGTTAAGTGTTTAATTTATTTTAGGAAATCAAGTGAATAAATTACAGGTAGGAAAAAACAGACTGATCTTAACATGTAGTGGTAAGATAGGAACTCTCCAAATATATTTACCTGTAATGACTCTGAATGTTAAGAGTGGACTGCAACACTATGATTATTCTCATTCAATAAGGAAACACTGCTTGCCAATTCATTCCCACAAATTTCACCAAAGGCAATGCAGCATTGAGAAAAAAAGGGGTGGGTATGAAATGACAGGGCTAATGTATATACCATGGGGCATCATAGTTATAGCCTATAGACAGTCTCAAATTGAAAGTTAGTCTCTATGGAAAAAGAAATCTTGGTATGTTTAGTATATAAATCAGTATAGAATTCCTCAGCCCCACCTCACCCCCCCAAAAACCTGCTAAATAATCCTGTTATATAACTACTTATATACACACAAAGGAATCTAAATCATGCTACCCAAGAAATGCTTGCATATCCATGTTTATTGTTGAAATCTTCATATGATAGATCTATCCAATATGCCCTCCAACAGATGAATGCATAATGAATAATAGAAATTTTCATGGAAAACGGGGTCAAGCTATGGTGAGAAATACGTATGCAACTGGAAATGAACGTATTAGTCAGAATATCCAGACTCAGAGACACAAACAATAGGTGCTTTCTGTTATAAGTAAAATGTAAATTGTCTACCTATGTCTACAACTGTAATTATATTTATGAATGAGACACAAATCGGAAGTATTGGTGGGGGAAGACAGAGGAGAAAATAAAAGGATTGAAGAGGAAGGAAAGAAATACTGTCAGTGAAGTATGACTATGAACAAGGTTTTACGTATATGCCTGAAAATATTTCAAACTGTCCTTCATGCCCACAGAATATAAAAATCATAGAAGTATAAAAAGGACCATGAGGTGATGCTATTAAGATATTGAAGGAAATTAGTTCCTGAGTTTGTTCCCTCTTTGAAGGAGTTAATTACCAGATACCTGAGTTTCTTAGTCACACCATTTGGAAACACAGTATTGTGTAAATAAATAGGACACCACTCTATGTGTATGTGGGAGGTATGTGTGTATGTGCATGTTTGTCCATGTGTATGAATGTGTGTTTGTATATCTGTGCATGTTTGTGCATGTGTATGCCTGTGTGTGTATGTGCATGCATGTGTGTATGTACATGTGTGTGTGTACTCATGATCATGGACTTCCCAGTCCCTAGAGTTGTGAGATTTGTGGTGGGTTGTTCATCAGCCATACAGTGCATATGAATCAACTCATAAAGATAGTACAAACTAGCTTTTTTGTGTATAAAATGACAAAGAACAAAGTATAGACCAAGGACAGTAAGGTAAACAACAGAACCCACAACACATGGGACTTTGAACCTTTTTACAACACTGTCTCTTAGAAAGCAGTGGTCCCATAGCAGAAAGACAGACATATCCCAAAACACACAGGTATCTCAAGACATGGGGTGAGGATAGAAATCAGTGATAATGGGTCAGTACAGATGGGGAGAAAATAAATACAAAATAATGTGAGAAGAGGATAAAGTGAAATAGGAAGAAACAAGGGATGTGATCAATGAAATGAGAAATGGGAGATTATTTAGGAAGCAGGTTACATACCAAAGAAATTACTAGGAGGGTAAAATAACAACAAAAGTTACTTAAAAGTAAAAGTAGTAGCAAAGCATGCTATTAACTACCTACTAAAATCTATAATAAAGATAAGTTGGTGAGTATATATATATATATATATATATATATATATATATATATATATGTGTGTGTGTGTGTGTGTGTGTGTGTGTGTGATATACATTTTTTCATGAACTTTTGAAAATGCCCCCTCCAAGAACCAAAGACCATTTAATAAAGAAAACAATATCTCAGTACCAAACAGAGAAGCCTTACTATGAATTGTTCAGGGTTGTCCAACTGAATCCCAAAACACTGCAAGAGGCTTTTCTTAATGTCCTTGGTTGCTTCTCAAAGGGAGAAGCAAGTTCCTATTTCTGAATATACCATACATGTCATCATCATGGCCCGCAGGTCCTTGAGCTGGAAATGATCTGTATACCTCCTCCTCAAGGACTAGCTCTTATGATACCAGAAGTTACCATGTAATCATCCAATGGATGGAATGTAGCCCACAGTACTACCCAACTTTCATGCCTGTGAACCAGCATGGTATGATTACCCTAAAGAAGCAGAAGGAACATGTGCACCATTGTGGTTACTAACAACATTGCCATAGAAATTAAGACAAATTCAACCAGAAGGTAACTGTGCCTGGTACCAGAAACCTAACTAACTACTCAGTGATAATGAAGTCATGGATATTAAAGGAACAGCTACAACCACTACCTGACTAAACCAGCATATTCTATTAAAACCAACCAACCAACCAACCAACCAACCAACCAACCAACCAACCAACAAACAAACAAACAAAGAAAGCCCCATAGTTGTCCAGATTAATTTAGTCTGCACTCTTCATCAAGGCAATTTTGCAGCAAGTGGAGACCATAGAAAACCACATCCAAGCCGGGCGTGGTGGCACACGCCTGTAATCCCAGCACTTGGGAGGCAGAGGCAGGAGGATTTCTGAGTTCGAGGCCAGCCTGGTGTACAGAGTGATTTCCAGGACAGCCAGGACTACACAGAGAAACCCTGTCTCAAAAAACCAAAAAAAAAAAAAAAAAAAAGAAAGAAAGAAAGAAAAAAAAAAGAAAACCACATCTAATCTAAATGTAAAACTGTGGAGATCAGTCAAAAGGGAATCATGTAAAATCCAATCTCCCATCTAAGGTTCAGAAAACATGGTGGAAGGGGTGATAGAAAAATTGTAAGAACCAGATTAGGGATTTTGATATGAGATTGTGTTTCCTAGTGTGCTTGAAGAGGCATTCATAAAATCTTACCAACATGGCTACCCAGACATGAGTTGAGCTAGGACAAGCAAGATATGTTTGAGTGGATGGAAAAATCCCACAAAGCCTCAGGTATGCGCAATGACTACAGCCAACTATGGAAATCTGGGAACAGAAGAAATATCTGTACCAAATAATCTACCCTGAAATATGTGGCAAAATTTTACATGCTGAACAGATTATATTTAGGGATATATAAAGTTATATACATGCTCAATCATAATTAATGAAAAAGAGACCATAAATTTCAGTGAGTATGACAAGGGATATTTGTGAAGGTTTAGATAAAGGAAAGGAAAAGAGAAACTTATGTGATTATATTAAAAATTCAACAATAAAATAAACAAATGCCTACCAAGTCTCAGGGATACTGATGGAAAATGTGGGTCAAATGATTCGCTTGATGTAGAAAATAACCTTTAGAATGGCTCCATTCAAATCCTCTTTGTGCTACTGTGAAGAGTTGTCTAGGATAATACTGTCAGTGTTTCAGAATTATATGTATCTTGTTTGGTTTTGTTGCTTTGGCCCTATCGTGACAGGATCATGGAGCAGGGTCCGCAGGGTAGCAGGATCATGGGGCAGAGGTACCAATTGCTTCCATGTAAGCAGTGACAGAGAGGAAGGACTTATGGTTTCCCTTTATTGATCTGAACCCAATAATTCAATTTATCCTCAAATTTTCCACCATCCATTCTCACAATAAAAGAAAAATCAAGCCATCAGTGCATGGGCCTTTGAGAAACAAAGTTTTACACTGTAATATCTAGCTGGCAAGGAACCATATACTTCTAGTAGGTACTCTGAAGATGGGCTGTGGAATCCTTTTACCATTTATTTTCAGAAGATCCTAGTCCCTTTATAGTATGAGTAGGTGTCAGAAAAGAAAACATCAGCAAAGCACTTATTCATTAAGTTATCATTCCTGAAAACAAAAATCCCAGCATTGAACTAAAGTTGAATAAATCAGCAACTAGGGAGTTATTACTAATCTTAACTATAGTTCAAAGTGTGCTCACATTCGAAGTAGTTCATGCATAATAAAGGGAATACCATTGTGGGTTTAATAGCATACACTCCAGTTTCTTCTTTGTGTATGTCTAGTGTAAATGATAAATGAAATAAACAACATATGTGGCAAGTGAGAAAATGGAACTGAAGTCATAGACCAAAGTAACAAGTAGGAATTATGAATAGCCAAAATAGATATCTTAGGTGTTTGGCATAGCAGATGTCCAATAACATGCATCAAACAAACATTTTCTAATGAATTCATTAATTTATGGATTCACATAATGGAAATATAAATGTGGACAACATATATGTAGCATGAGGAGTAATAACTGCAAAATAGAACAGTTTTTCAAAACAACAAAATAAACATGAAAAGCAAAGAGATAATGTTATTGAAATCCTATCTGATAATATGCTATCAGAAGGAAACAGCATGGCCTTGCAGAGTGTGGTGGTTGCTTTGCAAGGATTATATAATAGTCACTGTGTTGGGACACTGGTCAGTGCTTCTCTATACAGTATTGTATAGATTAGATTAATCCATAATAGTTGACCTATATGCTGATAAAAGCATTCCACGTTTTCAGAACTCTTACTGAAAAAAAAGTGCATTTAATGCGGTTTCAGAAAGCTAGAAATTCAAACCAATCTCTTCTATCATTAGTCATACACATCATACTTTCAATAAACTCATTTTAGAATAATTTTTTATATCAATCACCTTCTACCTTAACCAATTTATGGGTTTATTATTCTGTTTAAAACACACATCCTAGCCTCCCCTTCTGTGCTTGTCTAATGGCAATAACATAGCTAGGACTCATGGTTTCTCTTTGCAGTTTGATAATGGTTTCACCTCATTTTTTTCACTTAAGCCTCATTACAACCTTCTGAGATAGGAATTTCTAATCTCCATTTAATAGATATAAATATGTTCCTAAACTACAGTTGACAAGATCATACTGATACTGAATTGTTGACACTGATGTGAAAACTAAATCTTTACCCTTTAGTGAAACATTTCTATGAAAGTAGAATACCCATTGAAAATATTTCAATAGTGTTAGAATTGCACATGCATTTGAATTAAAGGTATAATTTTGTCTACTTAAATATTGAATTATAAAATTTACTGCTGTTCTCTCACAATCTACAGATCTCACAATGACACTATAACATTCTGAAATATTTAGAGAAGCCATTGTGATGTTTATTCTCCAGCTCTGATGAAGAACATGTTCTTAACCCTGGAGCTTATAAAGGAAGGTGAGATCTAAGGATGTCCTCGCACTATTAATGATATTACTTTCAGACGATTCAAAAGGGGCAGACAAAATCTGTTTCTATGAAATACTTGTTACTTTTATAACACCAATCTTAAATAAATTAAAATTAGGGTAGCAAAATCAGTGTAACTGATAATATTCTCTATTTGAAGTTCTAAATGGTATAATTTCATATCAACTCTCAATGGTATCTCCTTCTTTTCTTCCTTCCTTCCTTCCTTCCTTCCTTCCTTCCTTCCTTCCTTCCTTCCTTCCTTCCTTAAATTCTTCTGCTTTTGAAGCTGGAATTGTAAGCCTGCACCCTTAGGTTCTTCTCTTTCAAATATTATCCACACTGCTTCTTTGTTTACATGATATACCACAGAGGGTATCTATCTTGATATGTAGATAGATAGATAGATAGATAGATAGATAGATAGATAGATGATAGATAGATGATAGATAGATAGATAGATAGATAGATAGATAGATAGATAGATAGGCAGAGAGAATATTTATTCACCATAGAAGGGCTACAGACAATCTTTCTGTCACTTTGTCACTGCTATCCTTCAGTCATGGACTCAGTACAATCAGCTCATTTTACAAAATAGTTTTCACTGAAAGTAATCACCCCTTTCAGAAATCAACATGTATACACCCAGAATTTTCCATTCCATTATCTTCTACTTTTATTTGCCTTACTCGGTTGTTTACCAACCTCAGCATCTATGTCAAATGGTGTTTTCCAAACCCTTCCATGGCTGGTGGCCATTCTGTGAGTCTCTTTCTTGAAATGATTCCTGAACAAATCTGAAAAATACCTATTTCCTCCTTCCTTACGCACCTTTCTCTCCCACTTTTGTCCACTCATTTCCTTCCCTTTTTATTTCCTACATTCTCTCTAAATAAAAATAATTTTCGCTTCACCTTATAATCAAAACACAAACAGAAAAGCCTATGGAAACGAAACAACCCTCTGTTCCTAATTGGAAGTGCATCAGAAAGATCTGCAGAGGGACAAGGACACTGGCATTAACATTGAGCCTTTTCACTAAGCTATGCAGTAACAAAGAAAATATTCATAATAAAACTCCTTGAAGTTAATATAAAATACCATACGCCCCCTCAAAAACACTGTATTGCAGGCAAGCAGAGAGATGAGGTGAAGGCTTAGGGGTGATTTGAGCATCCCTACAAAAGAAGGCATGAAATCAAGCAGCAAGAAAATGTTGACTTCACTTAGAGGAAAATACTCAAATTTGTTTTCAGGCAGAACATTTGTTTCAGTATTCTCCACAGCTAGTAATTAGTTGAAAGAAAAAGGCAGGAGCTTCAGAGCAGAGAGATGAAAAGGGACTTTGTAAGTTAGATGAGACGGATGAGTTCTCAGAGAGACTTTGTAATAAACAAATATATTAAAACTGTTTTTTTAAGGGAGTAATGTTTAAGGCTTACCTGTGTACAGAATTCATTGCCCATGAACAGAATTGTATGACAAAAATAATCAAAGGATGGAGGCTTTACAGAGACTATTAGGGATTAGAAGCAAGTCCTAGAGAAAGTTCTTGAGGATTCTGGAAATATGGCTACAAGTCTTTTAATGAAAACATGTAGAATATTAGAATATCAGTGAGTCTCCTAAGCTCTTAGCATGGAATGTATCAATATATTTGCATGTAGCGTATTCAATATTTATTCTAATGGAAGATTGAGAAGCAGATTTTTATCATTTTGTCAAAGGTACCTGTGCTTTCATTATTGAAAAAGAACCTAGAAATAGGAATCAAAGAAGGAAGCACAGGAAAAAAATTAGTACTGTGCAAAAGGATGGAAACTTTTGAGAGATTGTGTGGAATTTGAAGTAGACGAAAGGTGCTTATTTTTCATGAGCCATGTTTCATTTATCATCTAGTGAAAAAATACCAACTAAAGAAAAACTGTAGGAGGCAACTCTGAGAAGCTGGAAATGAGAATTCTGTTTTCCTCAGATTAAATGTACTCTTTTAGCTATTTTGGCGAATTGAAACCTTCGTTATTTCAATTGTATTTATTGAAATACTGTCAATATTTCTTTCTCTACAATAGGCTTTTAAATTCCATTTATTTGTCTAAGTGACCTTTTCAAAGCATCAAATTGCATATATGCATATACATATATGTATATGTATACAGACATTGTGCTGCTATGTAACTGATATTAGATATACCCAATGCATAGCAACACAGTAGCAAATTACAGTTTAGTACAAACAGAAAGATAACAGGATAACAAAAACCAATCATAGGACAAGCAACATACTCTCTAAATGGTGGTCACAAGCCATTTCAAAATAGAATCAGACACTGACCTATCCTGGTTAGAATATCAAATTTAAAATTCAGTTAAAAAATCATTTTATCACACAAAATGTCAAAGGCCCAGATTGCGTAAACAGAAAGATAATTAATTGTTATGCCTGAAAATATACCTAGTAAGATAATTGAAAATACTTTGTGTAGCTGGAGGAATGTGCAGAACTTGCTTAAGCAATCAAATACTAGGGCAAAAGTAATTAGAGCAATGTGTTAAACAGAATTCTAAGATTTCCCCAAAGGTAGCATGCATTCTCTACTGCACATGCCCTAGCTATAAAGAGGGTATTTTGTTCCCAACAACTGGCTTATTAAATGTTGTTACTGACTTTAGATAGACAGACTTTCCTAGGAGATCTCAACCTGAGCTTTTAAAGGATACTTTCTAGAGACGATAAAGTCATAGAACTGGGATCATTTCATGGAGTCTTCCTAGACAGACAATAGACAAGGTCATGTGAGAAAAATTTAAAAGAAGTAATATTAAAAATGTATTGCATAAGCTATTGGTGTTCTGTTCAGGAACTTTCCCCCTGTGGCCATGTCCTAAAGCGTCTTCTGATGTTTCTTTTCTATTAGTTTCAGTGTGTCTGGCTTTATGTGGAGGTCCTTGATCTACTTGGAGTTGAGTTTAGAACAAGGAGATAAGAATGGATCAATTCACATTCTTCTGCATGCTGACCCCCTATTGAACCAGTACCATTTGTTGAAAAGGTTATCTTTTTTTTTTCACTAGAGGTTTTCATCTCCAAGTGACCATATGTGTGGGTTCATTTCTGTGTCTTCAATTCTATTCCCTTGATCTACCTGCCTGTCACTGTACCAATACCATGCAGTTTTTAACACTATTGCTTTGTAGTACTGCTTGACATCTGGGATACTGATTTCCCCAGAAGTTCTTTTACTGTTGCAAATAGTTTTAGCTATCCTGGGTTTTTTGTTATTCCAGATGAATATGAGAATTGCTCTAACTCTATGAAGAACTGAGTTGGGATTTTGATGGGGATTGTGTTGAATCTGTTTATTGCTTTTGGCAAGATGGCCATTTTAATTATATTCCTGCCATTCCATGAGCATGGAAGATTTTTCCATTTTCTGAGGTCTTCTTCAATGTCCTTCTTCAGAAACCTGAAGTTTTTGTAATACAGATCTTTCAGTTGTTTGGTTAGAGTCACACCAACATACTTTATATTGTTTGTGGCTATTGTGAAAGGCGTCATTTCTCTAATTTCTTTCTCAGCCTGGTTATCTTTTGAGTATAGGAAGGCTACTGATGTGGTTGAGTTGATTTTATAACCAGCCACTTTGCTGAAGTAGTTTATCAGCTGTACGAGTTCTTTAGTGGAGATTTTGGGTCACTTAAATATACTATCATATTAATAGCTTATACTCTAAGTTTAAGAAATGACAAATGGGAACTTATAAAATTACAAAGTTCTGTAAGTCAAAAGACACTGTCAATAGAACAAAATGGAAACCAACAAATTGGGAAAAACTCTTCACCTACCCTACATCTGACAGAGTACTAATATCCTGTATATACAAAGAACTCAAGAAATTAGACCCCAGAGAACCAAATAACACTATTAACAATGGGGTACAGAGCTAAACAAAGAATTTTCACCTGAAGAATTTCTGATGGCTGAGAAGCACCTTAAGAAATGTTTGACATCATTAGTCATTAGGAAAATGCAAATCAAAACAAGCCTGAGATTTCACCTCACACCAATCAGAATGGCTAAGATTAAAAACTCAGGGGACAGCAGGTGTTGGCAAGGATGTAGAGAAAGAGGAACACTCCTCCACTGCTGGGGGGATTGCAAGATGGTACAACCACTCTAGAAATCAGTCTGGCAGTTCCTCAGACAACTGGGCATGATACTTCTGGAGGACCCTGCTATACTACTCCTGGGCATAAACCCAGAGGATTCCCTGGCATGCAGTAAGGACACATGCTCCACGATGTTCATATCAGCCTCTTTTATAATAGCCAGAAGCTGGAAAGAACCCAGATGTCCCTCAATGGAGGAATGGATGCAGAAAATGTGGTA
The DNA here is from genome assembly GCA_964023405.1 of Apodemus agrarius. Taxonomy (NCBI): domain Eukaryota; kingdom Metazoa; phylum Chordata; class Mammalia; order Rodentia; family Muridae; genus Apodemus; species Apodemus agrarius. Next base: position 119,543,166 of record OZ030007.1, read on the forward strand.
TGTTTACACAACGGAATACTGCTCAGCAATTACAAACAATGAATTCATGAAATTCTTAGGGAAATGATTGGAGCTGGAAAATATCATACTAAGTGAGGTAACTCATTCATAAAAGAACACACATGAAATGCAGTCACAGATAAGTGGATATTAGCCCAGAAGCTCTGAATACCCAAGATACAACTCACATACCAAATCATTCCCAGGAAGAGGGAAGGAGAGGGCCCTAGTCCTGGAAAGGCTTGATGCTGCATTGTAGGGGATTTGAAGTACAGAGAAGTGGGAGGGGGTAGATTGGTGAACAGGCAGATGGAAGAGGGCTTATGGGACTTAGTGGGAGGGGGGAACCAGGAAAGAGATAATCATTTGGAATGTAAGCAAATAATATAGAAAATAATAAAAAATACAAAAAACAGATAATATAGAAAATTAATTTAAAAAATACATTACATATATGTAATTAAGCATTATTCAACCATAAAGAAGTATGTTTCAGCTTTGGGTCTGGCTCATTTCATTGTATGATGTTTATTAATTTGCACTTCTTTATAATAAAGTTTAATTTAAAAAAAGCAAAATGTAATCATGTTATTGATAAGACAAAAAAGGATCTACAAATCATTGTGTTTAGGGAAACAACTCAGACTCAGAAATGTAAAAATATTAATATCAATTCCCTTTTACATGAGGAATATAAATGAAGGAGTGACATAGACATAGACAGAGATAGAGAAACAAAGAGAGATCACTCACAGAGAGACAGAGACAGACACACAGAGAGAATATTGAAATAGAACAGAGACTAACAGGGATTAATTAGAGACAGAGGTAAGGGGAAGGGGAAAATAATAAAGGGACAGATATAACCAAACATACTGTATCTTTCACAATCAAACACTTTAATTCCAGTGACTATAATAACATACACAAAAGAAAGAAGAAAACAAGATAAGGCCTTGTGTTAGATCAATGGGAGAGAGATTCCTCATGTGGACAAGACTTTATGTTCAGTATTATGGAGGAGAGAAAGAAGGCTGGAGGGCAGGAATTTCAGAAAGGAGAGAAAAGGGAGGGATGGAAGGAAGGAAAGAAGAAGCAGGAATGTAGTAGCGAGAAGAAATGAAGGGAAGGGGGAAGGAGAGAAGAGGCAGGCTTGGAAGAAGAGAGAGGAGTAAGTTAAGTCCTACTGTCACACAAATCATGATTTCTGAGAAACCAAATATGGTTAGAAAAATTTCTCAATTGAAAATTCCAGAAGAACATACAGCCTGTCCCTACCTTGACTTTGGAGTGGTGAGCTAGACTTCTGAGCTACAGAAGTGTGAGGTGATAAAGGGGTGTTATTTTAACTTGCTATATAGGTAGAGATAAAAATGGACAGAGAGTCAAAGTAGCAGGTTCTCTTCTCTAAGTGTTAATTTATATTCCTGCAGTGAATATTTTAGGATTTATGTGATAAGCATCCATTTCCCACCACTTCTCCATCATTTTGGGAACACATAAATTTCCTTTGGGAATTATTCTTCCCTTACTGTTTATAGACTTTTGAACAGACATGTGATTGGCCACACCTCAGCTTCCTGGATGAAGGTGCAATGAGTATCTGCCGGACTGATTTCCTCTGAAGGGGTTATTTCAGTCCCTGAACAAAGCCTATGTGGATATCATTGAAGATGTTTCCAGAGATTCTCCTAAATGTCCTTGGAAACAAACGACTTCCTTTAAGCTGCACCATGAGCAAAAAGAAGAGGACCGTTGCCTTGAAGTGGCTTATGACTGCTTTTGAAGAGGTAAGTAAAATATATCAGACAGAAGCAACAACCCAAACAGATAAGAGAAGAAATGGAGGGATTGGGAAGCATTATTTGAATACTGGTTAAGACTTTTGATTCCTCCTAGGTAATTAGGTGAAGCCACAATTCCCTTTAGCATTGATGCGCATTGATTTGCCTGTTTCCCCTTCACAAGTCAAGTTTCTATCACAACAGTGTTCTTCACTGAAAGTATATCTTATTTACAGAGACCATATATGCTTTCATAATCCTTCAAATGACATTGATGGGCTCTTCAGCCTTTGTAACCTTGTCCCAGGTTCAGATCCTGAATCTCTCTTCCATGTTCCAATAACTCATGTGAAAGCCGCCACCCTCTGCTTCGTTTTCAATAAGGACATTTGAAATTCACTGTTTCCTGATGACTCAATGACAGGCATTCCATCATCCGTGTGCTTCCAAAGTGTGTCAGAGAATGAAAAGTAGAACAATCTTTACAAATGAATAATTTCTCTTTTATTTACAACATTGTAAACCCAGATGGAAAATATGCTACTGAAATGCAAACAACGTTCAATGTCTCAGTTATTACTGTGAATTGGTGTCCCTCTTGGCAACGCTGAAGATAGTGTTTGTCTAAAAAGTACAGAGTAGCCAATGTGCACTGAGAGCGCTGCCTGTGGTTATCATGTTATCCCTACTGTCCATTGGGACTGAGGAAAATCTTCAAATAAACATTTCATGTTCTGTTTTATTGCTTTATGGAGAAGTCTTCTTTTATTTCATTTTTTTTCATTGCTTTCCTTTTATCTGGTTCAGATCATGCAAGAGGGAATAGTGAAGTTCCTGTGCCTTCCTGCTACCTACTAATCCCAAGTTACACAAAGCAATAAACTTTAAATAAGTCAGCATATGCGTATTCAAAGGTTGATACACGAGAGAGTGGAAGGATATCCAAATGGCTGATTTATCATCCATGAGTGTAAGGCAGACTGGGATAAACAGCCTATGGATTACTGGCTTATCTATTGGATTTTTAGCCATAATAAACAGACAGGATTTTCATGTTTGCCAGGTACAACTGAACTGTAAACTATAGCCAAATGACAACTGTCCCTGGGCATGTAAGATGACTCAAGGAGTAAAATCATTTGATGGGGACCCTGCTGACCTAAATTTTATTTATAGAATCAACACTGGGGGTTGGGCAAGAGATCAGACTCCTTAATGCTGTTTTTTCTCCCTATGTAGCCTTGGCTAGCTAGAACCCGCTTGTGTAGAACCAGCTGGCATGGTCTTTAGAGAGATTCACCTTCCTCTGCCTCCCAGTCCTGATATAAAAGTGTGAACTGTTGTTCCCATTTCCCAAAGTTGTTCACAGAACTCCACGTGTGCTCTGTGATGTATAAAGAACTACATTAACACAAACGCATCCTTTACACAGAGGGAAAAACCCACAAAATAATTATTACAATAAAATAATCTAAATTTTAAAAAAAGCTTTCCAGTTTTTGAATGAAAAATAAACATAACACTGTCATGCTGTCTCTGCTTTTGTATGTACTTAAAAAATGAAATAAAGAATAACTTAATTTTATTAGAATGAAGCAGGATAAAGTCAACAAAAGACATGATTTTTTCCTTTGGTTTTAGAATAACTCTGTGTTGGTATTTTATGAGACACTGAAAGAAGGGACACCTGGAGTTAAAGTGAGAATGTAAATGCCCCCCAAAATCAAATCAACAGTTGCTATGAACCTTGTTTTTCTGGCAAGGGATCTGAGCAATGTGCCGCACAATGAAACTCATTTTTAGGTATAGAGATATTGTGGCCTAGGAGTTAGTTTTGAAAATGTAAATTGCCCCATGGATGCTGTTTCCTTCACAGCAATCATGTAACCTTGTTCCAGCAGTGATGGGCCTCATAACACCTCCTCCCAGAACACACCTTTTCTGCCAAAAGAACTAGTTCAGACAGATTGTGTTTACAAACATAATACTTGATAAGAAAGAGTGTTCTCATTTCTCCAAATGCCTGAAAAATCCCAACTGAATCAAATTGAATGCCTGGTGTGAATTATAAATACCAGTGTACTATGTTTTACTGATGGCTAAAGTTAATAGTTTTTATTAACATCCATTGTCACACCTGGTATGGTAGTTTGAACACTGAACATATGGCTAATGCTGGTGTCTGTTCACTGAGATTCAATACATACTATTTAGCAGAAATCCTGGAAAAAGTATTGCCAAAGGCAGAAAATCAAATTATCTTAATTATTTATATGCCCTATTGGTAATGCCAAAGCCTTGTAATATGGTTATCTTTTTCCTGGATTTGTTATGTTAATCCCTTTAATTAAACCTTAAAGCCACAATATGCTGGCATTTAAAATGCTACTGACTGAATCAAAGCCAGAGATTGTACAGAGAACAGATGATACTGTCCCATAGGCCCATCAGAGTGTCCAGATTCAGCTTTCAGAGGCCTGAGAAGGTTAAGGGGTTAGCAGGATCATTCCCATGAGAATCAAATGCTACTAAGGGGATTAAATAAATAATACTTTCTGTCCAGAGACAAAAAAAAACAAGAAAAAAAGGTTGGTTTCACCACTCTTTGTGACACTTGGATATTTTATCAATGACATCAACTTGTTTTAGCTGTAATAGATTATTTTCTAGTTGCCCAACTCAAGTAGAGAGCTTAAGGAAGTAGTCTCTACAAGAAGAAGCACACAGACACACATAGACATACACACACACACACACACACACACACATACACACACACATACACACACACACACACACACACACACACACTGCTATTAAATAGATGATCTCCTTCTAAAACATTCAAGTGGAACTTCAGTCAAAATCCTAGTCATCAATATAGTGGCATGGAGACAACACTTTGTGAACGGTTAAGATTGTTCACAATTGTAGGCTCTTTAATGTGATTAGTGCTTTCTTGAGAACTCAGTAGATACTTCCTGATTTCTCAATTCTGTGTAATAGCTCAGTGAGGTGAACAGATCATTTGTAAGCCAGGACGAGAGTATAACTGGCCAGCATGTCAACTTCTTTTTTTAAAAAGATTTATTTATTATTATATGTGAGTGCACTGTAGCTATGTTCAGATGCACCAGAAGAGAGGGCATCAGGTTTCTTTATGGATGGTTGTGAGCCACCATGTGGGTGCTGGGGATGTCAACTTCTTAGTCTGTAGAAAATTTTGTTGTTGTTGATTTTTTTTTTACTTTATGATGTCTGTCCTGGAAAACTAAGATGTAAACACTTTTAATAAATTAAATATGAAATAATTGTAAATGTACTTTATGTGGGACAAAACATTGAGATGTAGCTTATACTGAAGTATTAAGAAATCTTAGAACAGAAGAAAATACAACAAGATATATTATTACTAAGATTTGTTTTAGAAAACACCAAGGAGATCTCCCATAAAATATCAAATTGTAATAATAAGTCAATATCATTAACAAATTTCAGAACAAATCCCTCAAATGCATACAGGCTGTTAGCATTAAACTAGAGCAAATCAGCATTGAAAAACTATGTACAGGCTGACTTTTTCTGAGTGCTACCAACTCACTCATTTGCTTAATATTTCCTATTCTGCTTAGCTGTGTTACTCATTTCTTACATTGCAGTGAAGTGAAACTATGACCATAGTTTCTTATGAGAGAAGACATTTAATTTGGGGTTTACTTGCAGTTTTGGAGGACGTATCCATGGCCATCAAGACAGGGAACATGGCAGCAGGCAGGCTGGCATGGCACTGGAGCAAGATATGAGAATTTACATATTTCCAGCATGTTGGATACAGAGAAAGATGTAGGGAGAGGGGCATGGAGAGATGGTAAGATGGAGAGAGAGAGGGGAGGAGAGAGAGAGAGAGAGAGAGAGAGAGAGAGAGAGAGAGAGAGAGAGAGAGAGAGAGAGACTTTTGAAACCTCAAAGTCCATTCCAAGTGATATGCCTCCTCCAAAAGGCCATACTTCCAAAATGATTCTACCAAATTAAGGTTGAGAATTCAAGCAACTGCCCTATGGAGCCACACTCATTCCAAGCCCCTTGTTAGCTTATTTTTTGCAATCCTATCTGTTCCTATGATCCTTAAGGTCATTATTAATTGCTACAAAATAAAATACTACATGAATCCTCCTAAAACAAGTTTAGTCAAACTTTTCTTCCCTAAACACCCTTTTCATCACATAGTTCTTAAGGTTATAAGATAAGCCTTTATATTTTCAACATCTTAATACATATTTCTGAACTCCTCTATCCGATTATCTTTCTAGTACAAAACATATTTCTATTCCCAAGTACAAGTATGGTTGGCTATCTATATTCTTCATCAAAAGATTCAGGTTCAATCAAAATCTGTATACATTCTACATATGCATTTAAAATAAACAGGCATTAATGCACATTGCATGTCATGTTTTTAGGATATAATAATAAAATGTAAAATTTTAAACACAATAAAGACAGAAAATTAAAACAAGTTTTATTTATGTAGTTTTTGGGGTAAATGAAGTCCTTTCATTCAAAGACCAGTAAGTAAAACAGTAACATTCAACACATTGGGCCTTCTCAACAGAGGAGATAAAAATATCTGTTTTCCCACACAGACTGCTAGGAATGGATTTTGTTAATGACCTGGTGACCTTTATTGTATCTGTTGAGGCAGACCTCACCCACCTTTTTGCTATAGAGGCAGACATCACCCAAGGTTGTCAGAATTAATTTCTCAGACACTTCCCTTACTAGAACATTACCATTCCTTAGGGGGAAGTGTTGCATGTACTTTATAGCCTGCTAATTTCTATGCTGTATCAGGTAGAGATGACATTAGATTCTAAGGCTTTTAGCTGTAGAAGCAAAGTTCATGGTCACATATGCTTTGTGAAGGAGCTTCTATGTAGTTACTTAAGCTTAAATTTAGAGCCTGAATTGAACTGATGGTTACCTGGAAACCTGTTCCCAAATTGTACCATGTTTAAAATATGCTGACAAAGATCAAAACAAGGCTTTAGATTATCCCAAATCTGATCCAGAATGACAAAGTCAATCTGAACTTGGTTTTCATTTTCATCTCTTCATAGGTTCTCTTCTCTGGTTGGATACCTGCCTGGCCCCCCTTTGTGTATTTGATAGATATCAGAATTTTATCTATTAAAATATATACAATATATTTGTCATAGAATTAAATTGAGGGGCAAAGGACTAAAAGTGAAATGTTCTACTCATGTTTACAATGTAATGTTTATTTATATGTTGTAGAAATAAAAAATAACAACTACTTGCATAAACAAAATAACGTTGGGAATGCTCTGGGCTGCACATGTACTTTTATTAAGACCCCAAATTATTCAAAATGGGAATGAGATGCCAGTGAGGCCCTAAAAGTTAGACCTATATTGTAGTAAAACAACCAATAGTAATGAGTCCTTTTCAAAATCAGGAGTTTTTAACCAACTTTGAATATATCATGTTAACCACTGAGATCTATATCTATCAAAAATTAACAGCTCATATTTCATAATAATTTAACATACATTCATGTGACATCAGTAATGAATCTGGATTTGTTGTGGTGTCAAAGATCAAATTTATGTCCTCTTAATAACAAATATACCTGATTTCATTTGTTTAAAAATTTGAGACATGAGTATTGTGGACATGCAGGAGAATAACTGGTTAAAATATTGTTCTTGTAAGTGAGATTGTTATTCAGTTTTAACAAATAAGTGCTGGCTTCTGATTGATGCTTTGGGAAACCAGTGTAATGAAGTGGACTTAAGACAAGTGTGAAGGGACCAGAACAGCCCCATAAGGGCTACTTCAGGGAGCTTTGCTGTGAGACACATTGCATTTTACCAAATGTTGGCACTTCATGGGATTCCAATTGAGTTTCTTAAGGAGGAATTACAGAGGCTCAATGCTCACCCTCACTCTGAATTAACTGGACTTGAGGCTCATTAGAAGTAGCTTAAGAAGACAATTGCAAGTTTACTTTTATCAGAACACTGAAATGTGTAAAAGTATTCAAACAATATTTCTGAAATAAACATATAACGACTAAATGATTTGTTAGATGGGATCAACAGAATGTCAACCAACCCAAGAAAATTAACAAGTAGAAACAGAATGAGTAGAAGAAATTCAGACCAATGAAAGGATTTGAAATTATCTAGAGTGTGTGAGGAACCTAAAACCCTTGACTAGAATCTTGAAGCAGCGATAAAGGAAATAAGGTAGGTGAACCATTGGAGATCAAGGTGGGAAGATTTCCAAAGCTGCTTAAAGACATAAAGTTGGATATTTTAAGAAAAACAGGTAGTCATTCTAGGAACAGCCAATAAAACTCTTTAGCATCAAATGCAGGATAAAAATCTTAGGTGACCCAGTTTCTTTAAAAGGAAAAAAATAAATATCACAAATAAATAAAACATATATAGTTTAACATATCAGATGCATTCAGGAGATTTCTGCTGACATAGGAAAATCAGAAAGCAATAACACTGCTGAGCAACCTAACAGACAAAGAGGCAGGGTTGAGGGTGTTTACCAGAGTAAGGGGACAGGGGAAAGATAAACATGTGGGAGAATTCTAAAAGGAATCAGAGACACCACCTGGTGGGGAGGATGACACCTAGAGGCTCAGGTGCTGTTATGATAAGAGAGTGTGTGCTGGAGAGATGGGAAAAATAGAGAAGCAGAGCAGTGTACTATGAAGAGATGCATAACTGGAAAGTAGAGGGTGGTGAGGAACAGCCTGATGTGAGTAGCTGGCATAGCCATCTGAGGTCTTAATGATGTCACAGTCTGTGCTACTGCCAATTCTAGGTCATTTTCCCTGCAGCGACAGGGGTCTATGTCAATGTCTGTGGTACATATTGCTACCAAAAGACATCCCTGGTATGAGATGCAACCTGGGACACCCCTGGGGTATGTAGAAGAGGTGGCCCTGATGCTATTGGCATCTTTGGTAGTCTTGATGCTGTGAGCAATGGAGAACCTGACTAGCCTACTGTAGGCAGCAGATCTGGCCTAGTCCTTCACCTATGCAAAGAGAGAGAGGGCTGATTCTGGCTGCATGGAATCAGGAGAATCAACAGATTGACCTTATCGGCTTTCATCCAGGCTTGGCGCTGACTCACCTCAACATCTATACTATCTATGAATTGCTGAAGCTCATGAAATGGCTGGTACAGAGCCAAAGCTGTGACACAAATCAACAACAGGATATCTGAGCAGGATCCTTATGAAGATCCAATATTGATGGTATAGGAGAAAGCAGAAGCCTTGAAAAAACTCACTGTAATGAACATCTGCAAATAAAGCTATTTGGGAAAAAGAGTACACTATTTGACACCAGAAATTCCACAGGGAGATGTGGTTTGGTTAGTTTGGTTGGTTTGGTTTGGTTTGGCTTGGCTTGGCTTGGCTTGGCTTGGCTTGGCTTTGCACTGTTCTTTCCTTCCCTTCCCTTCCCTTCCCTTCCCTTCCCTTCCCTTCCCTTCCCTTCCCTTCCCTTCCCTTCCCTTCCCTTCCCTTCCCTTCCCTTCCCTTCCCTTCCCTTCCCTTCCCTTCCCTTTCCTTTCCTTTTCTTTTCTTTTTTCTCTTCTCTGCTTTGCTTTGCTTTGCTGGAAGGGTTGGGGCTAATACTGAGATACATGAAGATGAGTGGATCTGGGTACATTATATGAAATTCACAAAGAATCAATAAAAAGTTAAAAAAAAAGAATGGGATTAGTGTGGTTGGGAGAAATATGGCTTCCTTAATTCTCTTTTACTTCTATTGTTCTTCATATTATGCATTTTCTAAATTTGCTTACAAATAAACAAGCAAGGTATCATGGTAGATAATCATGAGAGGATTAAGTAGCTTGGAGATGGTTCTGTGAGCTTCTATTTTAATCATGTTCAATATTACAGTGAAAGATGTTAGAATATCTAATATGCGCTGGACTTACATGCATGATTATGGTGGTCTACGTAAGACTAGAAAATCATGTCGTATGTGTTTGTATGTGTGTGAGTGTGAGTTTGTGTGTGTGTGTGTGTGTGTGTATGTGCATACATTTTCTGATTCTAACTTTGAATGATATGGAAATATTGAATCATTATGAATAGTGATCATCTGCCCCATATCTAACATCAAGTTCAAATACTTTGGATTGATACCAATTATCAAGCAATGTAGTTGATTGTTTATATACACTTGTTGGCACCATCTGCTTGTCTGGTCAGAAGAGAATATCCACAGGTTAATATTTCAATGACCATAGCATCAGAATATATTCTGCACTGATTGCTACCTGGTGCAGCTTACATACCTTTTTGTAAAACATAATGTTCTTATAAGTTTTCTGATCTTACACAGTACACACACATACACACACACACTCAGAAGCAAGACTCTTCAGTTCCTTTCTTTTCTGCCATCTGGTACAACATTATGACATTTCTATCAGATTGAAAAAAGACCATCAGTTCTTTCATAAATATTTGTACCATCTGCTTGGTTTGTTGGCATCTTCCAACAGTATGAATCCATTAGAGTTAATCCCAGATAAATTTTCTCATGGCCAACCAACATTTTTTACATCTTGCCTTGACCAAGATATTTCACAATATAATTCAGTATGCTGATCTACTGTAGTTGCTTGATTTCAGGCTTATTCAATGTACTGCTCATATGCAAAGATAACTATAAATATACTTCAATATACTAGTAGGTGAAGTTTGGGATGGTTGATTTTTCTCAACTTGGAAGGATTTTCAATCACCAACGTGATAAGCCTCTTGGTATGCTATTTTGAAATTATTTGGGTTAGGTTAACTGAGGTAGGGTTACTCGCTTAGTGATGGGCATCAGCATCCCTTTATCTTTCTCTGCTTCTTGAATATAGATGCAATGTGATCAGTCACCTCAAGCCCTACTGGTATCACCCTAGGGCCATTGTTTAGTGCATTCTCAAACTGAATCAATAAAGTAAGTTGCAATTGCCATGTGTTTTATCACAGCAATGGGAACAGTACCTAATCTGAAGTCATATCAAGATATCAAAAATTAAACCTCATGCTTTATGTCTTGCAGAATCTCAGGACAAAGCATCTGCCCTTTGAAGTTGAGCCTAATATGCTTCTTTTTATAATTCATTCACTATATTTATTTCTGACTGGATACAGCTATTACAGTAGATACTTATGGGAATAGTTTGGAGTGGAAAGTGACTTTCTGAATCATCTTCAAGTTTGAAATGAGAAAGTGCTAATCCTTAAGGAGGAACCTTGGTCTGCCTTATGAGGTTGAAGAGTTAAGGTTGAAAATATGCTTGAGTTTTGTAAATTAATCAATTTTAAAATGTGTTGGTTCTTAGTTGTTAAATATAATGTTCTAGGTACTGAGCATAGGGAAGGTTTTGTAGAACTTATGACTTCACAAAGAGTTATGATGATTCTATTCTTTGAAAGTGTGCAGTGGGCTAATATTTCATAAATACATTATTTGATTCAGTAAAATAAAATCATAATATTATTTTCTTACTGTAATTAATATATAAGTAAATGGTAAATGGTATGCCATGATAACTGTGATCAACTTATTAAATTATTACCTGATTATTTTAGATGCAAAGAATAAATAGCACTGATAACATAGAGGTCCTGGGAATAACAAATCTGATGATGGGAGACTTTGAAAGTTGACATGACATCATATTTAAAAGTATCCATTCTCTCTAATTGTAATATGGCTTGTTTCCTTTTAAAAGTAATTTTTAGGTCCTCAATGCTCATGTTGCTTCACAGTGCCATGGAAAAACCAGCTGGCCATGGGGTGATTTTGTTGTATGACTATTTGAAGGTGTGCATGTATTTCAGGGTTTTGTGCTATAACGTATCAGTTACAATTTCCTGGAAACTATAAATTCTTGTAATCAATTAAATTAATATAGGTTTTTTAAATGTACTCAGTAGGCCTCTAGCAATTAATAAACACTATCTCATCATATCTCAGCAGAAAGTAGGGTGAGCATGATCAAAATATACCAATCTCTCTGGGATGTACTGAGTTTTTCTAGAGACTGGCAATTTTCGTTCAGTTTTCTATGAGACAATAATAAGTCACATATTTTTTCTCATATTTTCTGATTTCAATTATGTTATTTTATCAATATTATTTAATATATTATAATAATATATAATACATTATTATATTATTTAATTATTACTTATTGATTTCACTCTGACCCCTTCGAGTTGAATACCTAATATTTTGACACTTAATGCTCAAAAGCCTAGCATCAGTCCACTGAGCCTCAAAAAACTGGTATTATAACTCTTCCTGGTCTTCTTAGAATGTACTGATATATGGTCATGTTTTTTATGTTACAGAGTGCCATAGGGTGGTGTGATCACTAAACTTTATCATCAACCTGGTTAAATTAAAAGGTACATATTGAATTAGTAAAGCATTTTGCATGTGGTTGTAAGGTTTTTCTTTTGGCAAATGATGGGCTTATGAGTTAGCAGACTAAGGAGAGAAAAAAACTGAATATGGGCATAACCATCAAATAAGCTCTAGGCTTGAATAGAAACAAGGGCAATGAGGAAAAAGCCCCCTGTCTCTTTCAAGCTCCTTTCTTTTTTTCTGATCAGCTGTACCTACAACCACTCATTATCTGTAGATACTGACTGCAGCCTCATCCATCTTTGATTGTGGACCATACCAGCCACTGTAGGGAGAATCCCAGCTCTCTGTCTCTTATTAAGGTTATAAAATTGAGCATCCCTCTTCTTTTAGCTTATAAGAAGTTACAGGTCTCCCATATTCTCCATTCTCTAGGCAAACATAAGGAGGCCCTATAGCCACTAACTCCACTAAATAGTGTTGATGAAAATATAGTAAATTTGTTTATGGTTTTTTGAGATATTCTGTGTGATGGGTTACATCAATAACTTTTGTAAGTATTGGAAAGAAACTGTAACAATGATATCATTTTTTTTTGCAAATACCAATGATAGATGAAATCATTTTAAAACTACTTTTTCGGGTTCCCCATTCTCTCTAATTTTTAACTAATGTAAAATTTAAAAAATAAAATTTACCTCTATATTTTTAATGTTTCTATTTCAGGATTCGAGTTCCTATTACTATCAGAAACTTCTGTTTCCAGAACTAGAGACTTTGCAAAATGGAAACTTTATTACTATAATATAGTGATCTCTCTTCTATTACTCCTGCTTATGACACTACTCTACCACTGCCACCTTGACTTTCAATATTATGAGGTACTTACAATTAGAAAATAGTGGAGGAGCTATTTTAAAAAGACATATTTCCATATTGTAGCATCTGTAAGATCAACTTTCTTTGTGAATTTTGCATCAATGGACATGATTCCTCCATAATTTTGGGTATTATTGTTCTTTTCTTATCATAATGGATAAATATATGTTTTATTCAAAATTTTCAATTATTTGGAGAAATATACTCAAAAGTTGGTGAAATGTGTGTCTTTTACTTACTGTTCTATTGCTGTGAAGAGATTCCATGACAAAAACAATGTGTAAAAGAGTCTGTCTTAGCAAAATTCCATGTGAGTCTGTATCTGCTGACATCACTCTGCCAATTGGCCCGGTCTGCAGAATTGGCAAGAAGTCACCATCAAACCACTAGAACTTTTTTGGTGCTAGTTTCTCTCTATGGATTCCCAACAAATGGAGCTCAACTATGCAATCTAAGGGAGACCAATAAATGTGTATCCTTAGCAAAGAATCATTCATCATGTCCTTTCAAGTGGTTGATTTAGCAAAACATCTTTTGGCCTGTGTCTACTTCAGTGATATGTTCCTTCCAGTATTCACACCAACAAAACACCATTCAATACTCTTAATTTCCACTTCAGTGTTGCAATGCAGCTGGGATTGTCCTTGAATTTCCAATCCTACCAGCTCAACCTCAGTAGTACAGTCAAGACAAAGATGTACCACTAGGTTTGAATGAATTTTCAGGGTTTTTTAAAACTATATCATTTATTTTTGTATATTTCTGTGCACATACATGTGTGTTTTTAAATAGCAGCATATGAGATCCACTGTATATGTATGTAAGTCATAAGTCCACACTCCTGAGATAAAATCTGTAATTGTGTGTGTGTGTATGTGTGTGTATGTATGAAATAAATCACAGAACTATAAAGGAGATACTGATACTTCATTGTGGGGCTGTGTTTAAGAGTGATGTACTCACATTTTAAAGTAGGTAAAACTTTGATTTTGATTTCATCAGTGTCTCCTTTGACAAAGAATAAAATGAAACAATTACTTCTTTTCAGACAAAGAAAATGAAGCTACTTTCCTAATTGAATGCACAGCAAAAATAACAAATGGTCAGAATAAATCATCTCATTATAGTCATCTAAAGCAAAGTGTGTTTAGGATAGAAAAAAACTGTGGTGATTCTTGACTCCTAATATTTTATGGCACAACATAATATGCAGGTGTTAAATAACAACAGAACCTTTAACTTTAGGGATGGGAAAAGATCACATAACAAAGAGACAATATTTTTTTTTCTTAAAAAGCAACCATTTCTTAAAGGATTGTGGAGTATAATTATGGAAATGTATTTTGCTTTGATTTTTCCAGCTGTCACCAATGGCATGAATCTTTCAACATCATTATAAAGGACTTCAGGCTGTGGAAGGCTACAAAATCAAAATTTGGGACAAGGACTAGGAGTGTTATGCTGTAAGGACAGGTTGTCAGACTTTAGTGGGGCAATAATACAGGTTGGATTCAACAGATATAGACACAATGAGAACAGAAATGTGATATTCTGTGGAAATAGGGCGGAAGGACTGAAGCAGCAGAGAGGCATTAACGAGGGGCTCAGGGAAGACCTCGGAGACTTAGGAAATGAAGATTGTAAAAGACTAGAATAAAAATAGAAATAAATATATAGTATCAGGACTCAATTTTAACAGCAAGGGTTACATTTAGGTTTGTTTTGCCAAAAATATTGCTAGTTAGAAGCCACATTAAAATATATTAAAATATACTACCTAAAAGAGAAGCGGTATGCTGTGTTTATTAAGGAGGAAAACAGAGACTTTTTAAAAAGAAAAGTACTATACAGAAGGGATCAAACACTTGATGCAGGCATCTTTAAACAAAGAGAAGTAGAAACCTGAATGTATATTGCTATATTGGAGTGTTTTCTGTGACAATACTCCATCTAATACTTTCTCCTAGATGATAATTCAAATTCATTGGGAACTGCAAAAACTTCATCCATGAAAATACAGTCACAGAAACTCTTTTAAATTGTAGATACAACCTAAGTAGAAATATTTTATTCTAATTTGTACATATAAAAAATTAAAAATATATATATTTTCTTAAAATAAGATGCCTACACATCATGACCTCTTACTTTGAAGTACCTAAAACATATAAATACATGTAAAATAATTAACAAGTATAATTGCTAGGTAAATGAAATATTTTTCAATTTATACATTGGTAAGCTTTCCCTATGTCAGTCTCCAGATTACAAATTTATAGTATATATTAACATAATTGAACCTTATAATCTGGCCTGAATTAATTTGTGAATTAGAAATTGCTAAGCAATGGAAAGTGATATAATACATCCCATTTCTAGGGTATGTTTACAGAAAGCAAGAAGGAACAATATAAGATCACTTAATCTTATTCAGTTTTATTTTAACTACACTGCTTACATGGGTATTACAATACATTTCTGTAATTACAAAGTATAATATACTGGATGCTATGCAAATAATACATATTTCTTAAGTTTTCATAGTTCTAGAGAGTAGAAACCAAATCTAGCATGATCTCTTGGTCTTTTCCATATAGACTGACAACATTTTGTCTCTTCAGATGACTGAGAGAGTCAGATCCATTTTTCTTTTGAATTTAAAAAGTATTAAAAAACTGCAAGAAGATTAAATTAAGTCCTTATTTTATATTCCCTTAATATATCTCTTGCCCATTTAGAAATACACAGTATTGTGAGTTTGCATCCATGTTAGTGCTACATCTCTGTCCCTGCATATTTTGGCTTTTTTCATATCCCAGGACTTAGAAAGACATGCATGACCACAGTACTGGAATGTTCCTTTACGTGAATGGACACTCCTAGGACTTGCATAGTAAATACAAAAGGTAGTTATTTTTTTCAACCAACAAGAAATTTTCTGCTAAATCTAGGAACAGATATTTCATGTAATGTTATCCTGTGGATAGATGAGAAAGGTCTTGCAGTTCTTTCCCTTCACACTTTGCGAATCCTACTATCTAACAATGACATTTGATATTCTCGTTATGGTCAAGAGACTGGTGCATTTCAGCTATAGAGAAACTGGCTCAGTTCATCTGGAAACTCACTTACAAGACTGGAGAAAGATTTCAGGAGGAAAGAAAGAATGGCTTTTGTTTCTCTGTATACACAGAAATGAACACATATGTTCACCACTCTCCACCTGTGCTCAGGGATGATATCAGATGTCAACAAGATTACATGGGTGAAAATAGCCTCATCTCTTTACTCTGTCAGATATGAGACATACTTTGACAGAAATATTTAATAAGAGTTACCTAAAAGATCCTTTATACAAATAACTAATATCTGTTATAGACAACTTGGTACTTATTGTATTTATTATGAAGGATGGGTATATGCAATTACTATTACAAAATGTAATGGATGCTAGATATACATGAAGTTTCAGATCAAGAGCCTCATGCTGAAAGGAAAGTTCGATCCCCCTCAAAATTCGGGAAGGCATTTCATACAGCTTTCATTCTTTTTTCTCCATTTGCATGATTACAATTAGACTTTAATCATTAGCCATGTCTGCCTTGTGGCAAATATATTCATATAATTCCAACACTAACGAGTGGTTATTTGGCTTTCACCCAATAGTCTGTAATGTGAGAGTTTACCATTATCTCCATTACAGAGCTAGTAATGTCATGCTACAAACTTTACTCATCATATGTGATTCTAATGTGACATTATACTATGTATATTTTGTGTTCTTTTCTCATCAGCAATGAATTAATGAGTATTTTTTAAAGTAAACACCTTTGTAATCCAATTCCAGACAGTGTCAGCTTAAAGTTCTGTTTTAAAAGCCACATCTGCAAGTAACAATGTTTGTTCATTTTAACTATTAACTTGATACAACCTGGGAAGAGTGTCTTGTTGAAAAATTATCCAGATTTTGTTGTCATATTGGCAATTCTGCAGGGGTTTGTCTTGATTTACACTTAATATAAAAAGATCTCTCCACTAAGGATGACACCATTCACAAGTATGGGTATCCTCAGAAATTAAATGTGAAAAGAGAAATATCTGAGACCAAGCAAACAAGGGCCATGCATTTAGTCTTTATCTGGCTTTGACAATGGGTGGAATCCTGAACGTTCTTGTCTTGACTTCCACAATGCCATATTATATCTTGTACCTATATGGAAAATACAATGTTTCTACCCCTAAATTTCTATTGGGTAGGGTACCTTAAAGGCTACAGAAATTAAACCAGAATGACACTTGCATTAGGTTCATGTCAAGTGAAGAAAACCATTGTAGATAATTTGATAAAAAGTGATACCTTACGTGGAATACAATCATAGAGGTGCTAGAAAAGATAGGAATGCAAGTAACCAGTGCATGAATTGAAAACAAAAAATGTTTGCTTTGAATAGGCATCACTGCAACAATTATCTCACAGGACCTGAAATCACCTACTCAATTATAAACAACTCTCAAACCCATACATAGGATCTCAACCTCACATAACAGGAGACTCTAGGAATGTTAACTTTCAAGGTGTCATTTTTTGTGGATCGTGTATTTTCCAAATCCAATTTGCCAAGGGTAATATATCAAACCTTCAAGTGTAATTCAGAAGACAATATATTTCAAAGGACTTAGGAGACCACAAACACACACACACACACACACACACACACACACACACACACACATTTTCTTCTTTAATGCCCATTGTGCTACAGCTCATAATATATAAGGGATTCTATGTTATGTTATTCTATCTCCAGTTCTGGACTGAGATAAACAGAGGGGTCAGTTTAAAAGCCCTGTCTGTAACAATAACACTTTCCTTCAAGGTGCAATGGCACAGAACATTTTCCTGAAGATATACTCTTTATGGTTTCTGAGTAGACGCACTGGCTACCTTGATATTTACTAATGAAATACATTTTATAAAATACTATGAAAAAAATACTGGATAACAATGTTTAAAATTTTTAATTTGTGAAATTGAAAAAAATTTGTTTGATAATTCATAAAAAATTGTATTAGATTGATAATAATGTGATTCCTCTTTAGGGATTAATCAAAATCATATAATAAGAAAGGAAATTGAATTATTTTAAGAAAATCTAAGATAAAAGACTTAAACTGTCATTCTAGAATATATGACTTAAAAAATAACTTTCTTTTTCTAAAGAAAGAAATTGAATGCTGGAAAACTTCTTATAGAAGCTGACAGTATTTTTGCTACATATTAGCATCATGCCTGTAACGAATCAGCCTTTTCTGGCAAGATAGAATTTTCCAGTGACCTCAGAGCCATTCTTAATCAGTAAACATAATGAAATCATAAAAAAAAACATCAACAACATCATGAAACTAAAAATTGTTAGGCATTTTCTGAGGTTCTGAGATATTGCCCCATTTTTTATTAATCATCATGTAGTGCAGGTATTTCACACTTCAGATATAGACTCTTTTTAGGAGAAATTATACATTTTTAAGGAACAATAATTAAAATATTAGCTTTGTGTTATTCCAAGCAAATGACAGCATTGTTTGATTTTTGCACAGTGGAATTTGAAAATTAAACCTTCATGGAAACAAAGCCCTCTTGTTGGAACCCAGCGATTGCCAGGGATCATCTTAGTGTCACAGCAGGTTCCAGAAATTATATTTAATTAGCATTCTGACAAGTGGGGGGAAGCTTTACCTGCATTTAGTGTGCACATAGAAAGTGATTTGAAAGCATTTGCTATCTCAAAACATCAAAGAAAATCAAAGAAATTTGTTCCAGTCTTATCTTTCTTATCAAATGCCTAAGGACAATTAAATCAAATGACAGATGAAGAGATGCCAATTATAAATCCAGTTTTATGGTCACATTTGGTTTTCCATACAAAGATATTATTTCAAGCAGAATAACATAATTCAACAATGTTACTCAGTTGAGATATAATTTTAGTAATTCTCATTTACTTTCTTAAATAAAATGGCATAATATACTGATAGTTTAGTATGTATACTATGTATAGTATGTATCCAATGACTGCCTGATTGTTAATTTATGTTAACAACATGATTTAATTATTTAATAATTTGTTAAAATTAATTAAGATAGAAGTTTTAGGAGCAGAAGGATTTTTAAAATTAAAGAATAAATATATATTGATATATGGTGAGTGATATTCCAATTGTGCTACAGAACAGAATATATAAGGGACGTATATTATTATTTCCAGTTCTGGACTGAGAACAAACTGAAGGTTCAGTTTACAAGCCCTGTCTATAACAATTGCATGTTTCTTCAAAGGGGCAATAATGTAGAACATTTTCCTGAAAATGCATTCTTTATGGTTCATAGGTAGAGGCACTTGCCACCTTGATATTAGAAATACTTTAGAATAACTTCAGAGTAATTAAAATACTGTCTATTATATATATTTTATGCAACACATCATTTTTTGCTTTATATTTTTACATTTATAACAATAATAGTGATAATCATTCACGATGATATACAAATTGTATTTAGAAATAGATACCTACCACTTAGTCACTTTCTTGGAGATAAATTTAAAATAAGTAAGCCAAGAATAAAAATTTCATAAAAGTCCATGAGACTATAATTATATAGTCTCAAGGAAATAAAATGAGACATTTATTTTGACAATAATTATGCCTATATAATAGTGTAGTTATTCTTCTCTAAGTACACATTTCAAAACTATGTTTCCAGTATAAGCTATAGGATCAATAATTAGATAAAATCAGATAGAATGGAAACCTTACTGGGATTATATAGATCAAATGTTCAATAATGATTAAGACATATTGAAGTCCACATGAAATACATTATTTTTTATTGAACTGAAAAAAGTAATATTCCCTATTTGTTTTTGTAAGTTGTATATATAAACAGTAGTTCTGGGCAGAAAAGAAGCTCTTAAGGAAAGAGGTGATGTTATTTTTTATATGAACATGTATGTTACAAAAATGAATTATTTCAAATATATAAAGAAGGTAAGATATATACTTATTGGGGGAGATAAGCAGAAGAAAGGTATAGTCAAGCTATGATTTAGTGGGACTGGTGCTGCTCATGAAATATGGTCAAAGAAATGCAATAAAGAAGGGAAGAAGAGACTCGTGTTCTAAGGCTTCTCAAAACTATAGTTACAGGGATATATTGTGACCCCAGATGCTAAGAGTGGGAACAGGTCAGATTCTAGGGAATATTTTTAAAAATGTAGCTTTCAGTATGCACATATTAATAACAAATAAAACAGAGAAGTCAGTATAGGTGTGCAGGTTTCTATATGTACACAGACATATAATTTGTATGTATGCATATATATAAAATTAGAGAGGGGGAAGAGACAGGGAAAAGGAGAGGAAGAGGAAGAGGGAGAGGGAGAGGGGGAGGGAAAGGGAGGGAGAGGGAGAGAGGGAGAGGGAGAGGGAGGGAGAGGGAGAGGGAGAGGGAGAGAGAGAGAGAGAGAGAGAGAGAGAGAGAGAGAGAGAGAGAATTATTGGGTGAGTTTGAGACATTTGTATCCATGGATGACCATGCTACAGACTCACCATTAAATTTTTGCCTCTGCCCCCTGAGTGCTGGGACTAAATATTTGCATACCCATACATGCACATGTATGCACATACACACACACACACACACACACACACACATATACACATACCACACATACTAATGAATAACATGAAATAAAAACCAAACAAGTAAATAAAATATGTGGTTATTACAAAGGAATTTTGGAAAAATGAATTTCCTCACTTATAGTAAAGCAAGAGAAAAAAGAGAAGGTAACGATTATAAATGTAGACAAAGAAATTTGGAAATCCATACCCAGAGATTAGGAAAAGGACTGAGAATTTAATTACTCTAAGATTAACAAAGGAAAGGATAAAAAATGTTAGTGTAACTTTACTAGATGTGAATTCCTTTGAATGAAAGAGAGAATGCATGTATTAGGTCAAACAAGCATCCAAGTTCTGAAATGGCCAAAAAAATTATATGCTATAAAAATGTGTAGGCCATGGTGTCTGCACTGGGGCACTAGTCAGGGAGGACTGAGGAAGAAGTGGGCTGTTGGTCAGTGGTTGCTTAAGAACCCTGTGCTCAAAGTTTCTCTGAGTCTTACATTCTTTTTACTTGTGATAAGATCATTTCCTCCTGATACAAAGAAGAAAACTCAAGAAAGTTGTGTCTTCTTTTTTTTTTATTCGATATATTCTTTATTTACATTTCAAACGATTTTTCCATTCCTGGCTTAATGCTCCAGAAAGTCCCATAAGCCCTCTTCCCTCCCCCTGTTCCCCAATCCAAACCTTCCCAGTTCCCTCTCCTGGTATTCCCCTACAATGCTGCACTGAGCCTTTCCTTCCTTGGGCCAATCCTTCCTTCTTCTTGGGCATCATTTTATATGTGAATTGTGTCTCAGGTATTCCAAGCTTCTAGGCTAATATCTGCTTATCAGTGAGTGGATACTGGGTTACCTCACTTAGGATGATGTTCTCCAGTTCCATCCATTTGTCTAAGAATTTCATGAATTCATTGTTTCTAATGGCTGAATAGTACTCCATTGTGTGCATATAGCACATTTTCTGTATCCATTCCTTTGTTGAGGGACATCTGGGTTCTTTCCAGCTTCTGGCTATTATAAATAGGGCTGCTATGAACATAGTAGAGCATGTATTCTTATTACATTGTGGGGAATTCTCTGGGTATATGCCCAGGAGTGGTATAGCAGGGTCCTCCCGAAGTGTCATGCCCACTTTTCTGAGGAACTGCCATACTGATTTCCAGAGTGGTATTAGCAGCTTCAAAACCCACCATCAGTGGAGGAGTATTCTTCTTTCTCCACATCCTTGCCAGCACCTGTGCATAGCATTGAGGTTTCGGGCTATATCTGTGATTAGTCAAAGACCTATAGCAAAAAATAACACTCACCTCAAAGGAAAGCCATCCATTGGTCATCCTTCATGGAAATTATTGTTTTGAGGAATTTACTAGAGTGCAAATGTATCAATATAGGTGATTTGAATTTCTTATTTGGCAACGTAATGGTACATTAAATTTTTCCAGGGGAAAGAAAGTTTTTTCCTATACAATTCTGAATCTTCAGAGAAGTAACTCAAAACTGAAACACAGCCCATTGTAGTCTTCATTATTTTTTTTGGAATTATTTGTGTATTTTATCTAATGAAGAACCCCTATGGGCTCTCATTTTGGTCAGGAGAGCTTGTGATTTTTTTTAATTTTTTTTCTATATTCTATGTTTACATTCCAAAGGCTTTCCCCTTTCCCAGTTCCCACCCACCATACTTCCCATAGTTCCTCTCCCCCCCCAACTGTTCCCCAATCATTCCCCCTCCCCCCTCGGTTTCTTTACTAAACTGGATGCAATCTTTACAGGCCCAGGGTCCTCTCCTTTCTCCTTCTTGGGAATCATTTGACTTGCTATTTGTGTCTTGAGTATTTAGGGCTTCTGGGCTCATTAATATCCACTTATCAGTGATTGCATTTCATGTGCATTCTTTTGTGATTGGGTTAATTCACTCAGGATGATATTTTCCAGGTCTAACCATTTACCTACAAATTGCATGAATTCATTATTTTTAATTGCTGAGTAGTATTCCATTGTATAAATATACCACATTTTCTGTATCCATTCCTCCTTTGAGGGATATTTGGGCTCCTTCCAATTTCTGGCTATTATAAACAAGGCTGCTATAAACATAGTGGAGCATGTGTCCTTATTGCATGCAGGGGAATCCTCTGGGTATATGCCCAGGAGTGGTATGCCAGGGTCCTCTGGAAGTGACATGCCCAATTTTCTGAGGAACCGCCAAACTGATTTCCAGAGCGGTTTTAGCATTTTGCACTCCCACCAACAGTGGAGGAGTGTTCCTCTTTCTCCACATCCTCGCCAGCACTTGTTGTCTCTTGAGTTTTTAATCTTAGCCATTCTGACTGGTGTGAGGTGGAATCTCAGGGTTGTTTTGATTTGCATTTCCCTGATGACTAATGATGTTGAACATCTTTTAAGGTGTTTCTCAGCCATCCGAATTTCTTCTGGTGAAAATTCTTTGTTTAGCTCTCTGCCCCATTTTTTGATAGGGTTATTTGTTTCTTTGCGGTCTAACTTCTTGAGTTCTTTGTATATATTGGATATTAGCCCTCTGTCGGATGTGGAGTTGGTGAAGATCTTTTCCCACTTTGTTGGTTGCCGTTTTTGTCCTTCTGACAGTGTCCTTTGCTTTGCAGAAACTTTGTAATTTTATGAGGTCCCATTTGTCGATTCTTGATCTTAGAGCATAAGCTATTGGTGTTCTGTTCAGGAACTTTTCCCCTGTGCCCAAGTCCTCCAGGGTCTTCCCAAGTTTCTTTTCTAATAGTTTCAGTGTGTCTGGTTTTATGTGGAGGTCTTTGATCCACTTGGAGTTGATCTTAGTGCAAAGAGATAAGAGTGGGTCAATTCGCATTCTTCTGCAGGTTGACCTCCAGTTGAACCAGCACCATTTGTTGAAAAGGCTATCTTTATTCCACCGGATGGTTGTGGCTCCTTTATCAAAGGTTCATGAAGACAATGTAAGAATAGGGATAGTTATTTACCTGCATTGGTAAGACTATCCACATCTTAGATTTAGAATCTCCCATTGAGATGAGATCAAAACTCTTTACAAAAATCCATTAGACAGTCCTGAAACTAAAGGCCTGGAAGGAGCCACTCTCAAGAGGCACCAGAGTATCCCTCAGGGTGACTGTCTCCTGCTTCGCTTCACTTCTGACACACAACTTTTTTTCTTTTTTCTTTTCCCTTCTCCATCATGGGATAACAGTAATCTGTCAACTCTGAGTTCTATCACTCAGTGAGGAGGCTGGCATTTTCGCTGCCCTAATTACAAATTATTACAAGAGAGGATATGAACAGATCCACTTCAGTCAAGAGTCACTCAATTAGGCTAGTGAGAGTCTGACATAAACAAATGCCACAGATGTTCACATCGGCTTTGGGCCTTGTCACTCACGGGGGAAAAATATTCAATAAATCATCATGTTATCGAGAGGACTTTGGGATCTAGTGAAGACATGTTGGAAAGGAGCCTTCAGAAAAAATACAGAAGACAGTTATCACATGAATTTGAAATATAAGTAATGCAGGTGAAAAGAAGACCAGCAAGAACAGAATGAGCTTAACTACCCTGTCAGAGAGACCCATCAGTGTTAAATTCAGACATACTTGGTACTAAACCACACCATCGTACTGAAATTTCGTTCATGTTACTCTCATATATAAACATATATAAGTTTGTACCATCTATACACTTATTTATATACAAAATGTGTTTGCTTATATCATAGTTAATGTCCTATTTTCTGTTTAGAGACCCTTATGGTTATGCCAACTCTTGCTGAAAAACTAAAAAGGTCACTTAATTGGGGTAGGTTGCTGGTTTAGAGATTTAGCCCATTGCTGTCATAGCTGGAAGCCCAGCATGGCAGCATGAAATCAGACCTAGCACTGGAGAGTTAACTGAGAATTCTACAGCTAAAGCAGCAGGCAGCTGGTCAAAAGTCACTGGGCCTGATTTCAGCTTCTGACACCTCAAAGCCCAACAAGGTCACACCAATCCCAAGTCCACATCTCCTAATCCTTTCAAATGATGCTTCTTCCTATGACCCTCGGGGGTCCTTTTCATTCAAACTATCATAGCTTGCATAGTATTTGTCTATAAATATAGACATATACATTTTAAACTGTATTATCTCTTCAAGGGCTGATATCATTGTCTGGTTAGAAATCTGTAACAAATAATTTTTGGATAAATACGTCTAATGAAAAGCATGAATCAGTATGGGAACTAAAAATTGTTGATGCTTAGAGTTCTTTACAGACAAGGTAAGCACTCTCACTGATTTAGAGGCTCTAGCAGGTTGAATTTAATTATGGGGAGTGTCTCTCTATGGGATCATTATTTACCTTACCAAGTAGCTCCTGGCTGTAATGTTTCTACAAATATACTTATTTGGAGTAGAGTGATCATTTTCTCAATTTTTATTTCTTAAGATTTAGAATCAGAGCTGGTCCTCGTGGGGTCCTTGTGGTATAAACAGGTAATCCGAACTCCTGGGGGAAGTTTCCCAAGGTCAGCTAAAGGAAATTAGTGAAATTTGATCTCAAAATTCTATCTATATATACATATAACATATATATATATATATATATATATATATATATATATACAGTTAAAATGGGAATTGTAGTTTTGCAGTACAAACCATAGCATGCTTAAGGCCTGAGGTCTATCCAGTACCATTAAATCAACCAGTCATTCAATCAATTTTAAGTATTACATCAAAATATTCACTCATTTATAAATTCACATATACTTTTTCAACTAGATTTTTTTCTTTTCATGAGAAATCTTGGGGTTCAGAGGCTAAGAACACTTGTTTTTCTTGAAGAAGGCCTAGATTTGGTTCCTAGCACCCACATCAAGTTGCTCACTATAATCTATAACTCCATTCCCACAGGTTCTAACACTCTTGTCTGGACTCAGGAGGAACCCATCAAACACCTAGTATGCATGCATACAGGAAGGTATTCACACATAAAAGCAGGCATATATATATATATATATATATATATATATATATATATATATATCTTTAATGCACAGGGAAAAGAGAAGCTAAGTAATACATTATTATCAAATTACCATGCAATAATCTAGTTAAGCTGTTTATTTATTAATAATAGCCTAAACTGAAGTTTATAGAAAGGTAATTATTCATAATATACCAAGTAGTATAAATGTTTTGAGAAGTATAAATTTAATTTTTTGTATACTTCTAATGGTATATTAAACTTTGAAACATAATGTTTGATTAAATTTTACCTGTAAATGAGCAATGGGAATGGACATGTGGTTGTCTTTTCCTCTGTGTAGAGAAATCAAGGTAAATCTTACATTTTTTGATGGTGCATGTGACAGGTAAGCCTCTGTATTGTCAAGAATTTCCTGTGGATATAATAGAGGACGGTGGAGCCTATGTATTTCTACAATGTGAACTGAGTTCCCAAGTAAGAGCAATTAAATTTTGCAAAGCAAAAGCCTCATGTTTTGTCAAAAATAAATTATAATTCTGAATTGAATCTGCATATTAACAGCTTTCATTATTATCTCAATTCGGGACTTATATAGTATTCATTTCCAACTGCCTCCAGCTTTTTCACGATCTGAAAATGCAAAACTGCTTTTGAGAATCTGTATGTGTCTGATTGCCTTGAATACTGTGAGGGATTCTTTAGAATATAAGTCATGAATCATTAAAGGATTTATTTAGTATCTAGAGCATTGAAAAGGTTTGGAATTCATTTTCAAAAGAGGTAAAGCAAACTACTCTCTCCTGGGCTTTGGCTTCTAGAACTCACATTCTCAGTGAATGATATTTTTCCCTCCCAGTGTGCTACCTGAGCAGGAGGTGTACAAAATCAGAGATGAGGCAAATTCCCTATGAGTATAATGTGAAATCACATCAGAGAATAAGGTAGTAGTTTTGTTTAAAAACTAAATCAAATGCTTGTACATGCACTCCCACAGAGGATATGTTAAGATAGCATCAGTTCTAGTACCAAGTTTTTCCCTGCATTTTCTACATGGCTTTTGTCTTTAGTCCCTATTTGCAGGCTGGAAGAAAGAATTAACTTCTAAGATTCATTTCTCATCCATGAGCTAATGAGTATCCAGAAATCAGTAGCATTTCATGTCCACTAGTGTTTTCAAGACGTAAGTAGAAAGGAAATTTGCTGCTGCTGCTCTGTGTGTAAGGAGGCACTTCTAAGACAAGCTAGAGAGAGACCTAAGATGGGGGAAGCTTCCAGAAATCTATAGGGTGAGACTCTTAGCAGTGAGGATATAGAACCTGAAGTGGCCACTTCCTGAACCTGAATAGGACCACCAAAGGAAGAATAAGGAAACTGATCACCCTAAATTTTTGTCTACAAGAAGTGCAGGGACAAAGATGGAGCAAAGACTGAGGGGAAAAGCAAACACATGATTGGTTCAATTTGAGTCCATCCCATGATGAATCACCAATTCAGAGACTATGATACTCTGTTATACTTGCAATAGGAATCTACTATGACTCTCCTCTAAGAGTCTCCACCCAGCTTCTGACTGTAATAGATGCAGAAACCCACTGCCAAACATCCAATGTAGTTCAGGAGTACTGTGGAAGAGCTTGGGCAAGGACTGAGGGACCAGGAGAAAATAGAAATTCCACTGGAAGACCTATAGAGTCTGAACCCATAGGGAATACCAGAGAATGAACCACCAACGAAAGGTCATACATGAACTGAGCCTATTGCCCCTGTATATATGTAAGAGATGTTCAGCTTGGGTCTTCATATGGGTCCTTCAAAAATTGAAGCAGGTTCTGTCCCCAAATATGTTGTCTGGCTGTGAATCCTGTTCCCCTGTGCTGCTTTGTCTAGCCTCAGATCGAGATGATAAACCTAGACTGGAGGTGACTTGATATGTCAGGGTGGGTACAACCCAGTGGGGGAGGTTGCTTCCTTCTCAGAGGAGAAGGGGAATAGGGATAGGAGAGGGGCTGTTTTAGTGGGCTATCTACAGTGGGTCTTGCAATTGGTTTGTAAAGTAAATCAATAAAAATTTAATGAAAATAATTAAATACGGTATAAAGTGTACATTGTATATCTAATATGTTGATGGAGGGAATGAATAAAATACACTAAGTTTCTTCATTACAGAATCAATGTATATGTAAAATGACATAATATTGACTTTAGTTTTGTTTTGGAAACATCTAAATTAAATAAAAATCCAAAGCATTCTATTGATTCAATCAAGGTAGTGGTGTTTGGTCCTGACTCTATGTTGTGATTGTTAGACCACACTCTACATCCCTGCACATCTACCTCCAAATCAGTCATATCCTCCTGTTCAAAACATTTGGGTTTTCCATTATGCTGGCCATGGTCCAGATGTATAAACCAATATAATTAACATTTATATAAACTTTTATATAAAGTGATATAACTAAAGAAGGGATAAGAAAAACATAATTTTTAAGGTGTTTCTCAGCCATCCGAATTTCTTCAGGTGAAAAGTCTTTGTTTAGCCCTGTACCCCATTTTTGATAGGGAATTTGGTTTTCTGGGGTCTAACTTCTTGAGTTGTCTGTAAACATTGGATATTAGCCCTCTGTCAGATGTAGGGTTAGTGAAGATCTTTTCCCAATTTGTTGGTTGCCAATTTGTCCTTTTGACAGTGTCTTTTGCCTTACAAAAACTTTGTAATTTTATGAGGACTCATTTGTCTATTCTTGATCTTAGAGCATAAGCTATTGGTGTTCTGTTCCCTTAAAAAAATGTTCAACATCATTAGTCATTAGAGAAATGCAAATCAAAACAACCCTGAGATTTCACCTCACACCAGTCAGAATGGCTACGATTAAAAACTCAGGAAACAGCAGGTGTTGGCGAGAATGTGGAGAAAGAGGAACACTCCTCCACTGCTAGTGGGACTGCAAGCTGGTACAACCACTCTGGAAATCAGTCTGGCAGTTCCTCAGAAAACTGGACACGATATTTCTGGAGGACCCAGCTATACCACTCCTGAGCATATACCCAGAAGATTTCCCAGCATGCAATAAGGATACATGCTCCACTATGTTCATAGCAGCCTTATTTATAATAGCCAGAAGCTGGAAAGAACCCAGATGTCCCTCAATGGAAGAATGGATACCAAATCGTGGTATATATACACAATGGAGTACTATTCAGCCATTAGAAACAATGAATTCATGAAATTCTTAGAGAAATGGATGGAGCTGGAGAACATCATACTAAGTGATGTAACCCAGTCTCAAAAGAATACCCATGGTATGCACTCACTGATAAGTGGATATTATTAGCCTAGAATCTTGGGACACCAAAGACACAATCCACATACCAAATGATATCCGACAAGAAGGAAGGAGTGGACTCTGGTTCTGGAAAGGCTCAAAGCATCAGTGTAAGGGAATACCAGAACAGGGAAGTGGGAAAGGGTAGATGGGGGAACAGGGGGAGGGAAGGGGGCATGTGGAACCTTTGGGGGGCAGGGAACCAGAAAAAGGGAAATAAAATGTAAATATACTATGTATCCAATAAAAAATGAAAAAAAAAGAAAAACATAATTGTCATATTATACTTGAATATGTTCTGTCATAGACCAATGTTACAACATTACTCTGAGTCTGGAACCTAAAGATTTTAAGATATGAGCCTACTCTAAGGCATCCAGTAAAATTAAAGGATTCCCATGCTCTAAATTCACTTTGTCAGTGTGGTTTTCAGTATCTCTCTCACTTGGATTTATTGTACTACCCTTAGTGCAATACATAAACTTTTGTCACTTTAAATATTAATTTATATCTTCTTTTAATACATTTCTAATGGTAGTCTCATCTCTCTGTCTCATTTTTCTTAAAGTAGAAAAATCTACATTTGCAAAACACTTGATGAAGATTAACTGTCCCCAACTAAAATGACGAAGAAAAAAGAACGAAACTGCTAGAGCATGAACTTAGAAACTCAGGTCTGAAATACTGGCACAGGCTGTCTGACAGATCATAACTGAGTCAGTCCAAGTCTTCACCAACATCAAGACTGGAGAGACGACTAAATAGTTAAGAGGTTTGTTCTTGCAGAGGACCTAGGACTGTTTCCTAAGACCCACTTCAGTCAGCCAACACTGACCTGTAACTTACAGATCTGATGTCCTCCCCTGATCTACAGACTGGTACAAATTCAGATAAACAGGCACACATATGTACATTTACATGAAAGTAAAATGAAATTAAAATAGTCAATAAAACAAAATTACAGGAAGACAACAGGAAACCGTGATTACAGGCATGAAATCAAATGAAGATGGATGTCATGTGTAGTGAAGGAAGATGTACTGAATACCAGCACCAGTGTTTTCCAGTTTGTGTCCTAAGTAGAACATAAACTCGCAGTCCTTAGCGTCCGGTCTGTTGATCCAAAAATAGGGAGACTTACCCGTCATTCTTCTCTCCCATGAACTCATCTTGGGAATAAGCTGCAGATATGGAGCTGAGGAGCAACCGATATATTTGATGAATTTTTCTGACTTTGTAAAAACGAAACAAAACAAAACTATGGGTACTTATCAATACATAGTTAAATCAAGTAAAAAATTCAAGTTTTGCTACAAACAGGAGGAATAGAGGCAGGGGCAAAAATGGACACTATTGTTTCTGACTTTTTAATTAGCTTCCTTTCCATACAAAAGAGAAAGGGATTTGAAAACAACACAAACACACAGAAAAGAAAACACTGTATACTTTCCACAGAGATTAGATGGCAGAATTTAATTTTAGGTGTATATATGCTTCTTAGAGGATGAATAATGAGTAAGAAAATAAAATTGAACTCATGGAAATACACTACCGTCTGATAAAGAGGAAATCCTATCTTGCAAGTGAAAGGAAAAGTGTACCTCTTAAAAATGATTTATTGTAGCAATATTTTAGAAATCCACTTGGTATTTTAATAAGATTCAAGAAGTGAGGGTGAAAAGCAGGACACAGCTAAGGAAAGAATGTCCTCAGGATTAAAAAAGAAGGGCGCGGATCTTCTCAATACAGAATCTAGATGACAGAAAGAGGTTTTGTTTAAAGTAGGAGGCAGAAGCTGTGTCCAAGGAGAACATGGTAAGAAAATCATTTCTCTGGAAAGGAGGAGGCAGGTGAGAGGCTTGCTCCTTATCTCTACTACTACTACTACTACTACTACTACTACTACTACTACTACTCACACACACACATACACACACACACACACACACACACACACACACACACACACCCCTCACTCTATTGTTCTCAGCTGCTACAGACCAAATTCTGAGCATATCATTAGATGGGCTCCCCAAGACCTTAGTTCTATGCTCCTTGTGTTATGCGGTGTCCCTGGTGCTCTGTTAAGACTCAGGTCAGTGTGATCCTGATGGAGGCCATGGAATATAGTTTTAATGCTATTGACCAAAATGATAGCACAGTTGTTTGGACAGCATTGCCATGACTGAATGATAAGATGTTACTTAAAGAAGAACAGCATTATGCTGGCATTTATAACAGTGACTATTTGGACTCCAAATAATAAGAAATGTCAAAAATGGTGATTGATGTTTATCATGAATAAATTAATTATCCTCAAGGAAGATGGTGAAATTATATCATTTTTTAAAATATGTTTTTAATTGAAATAGAATTTCATCAATTTCCCCTATGCCTTCTCCTACTTTATCCCCTCCCACATGTTCAGCCTCCTTCTATCCCACACCACATTCCCTCTCGGATTGATGGCCTTTTTTCATTTTTCTTATTATGTATGTATGTATGTATAGACACATGTAAGAATATAATCTGCTAAGTCCATTTTGTTGTTTCTGTGTACATAGTGTAGATAATAATTTCATGCATGTTGATGTATATATATATAGATGCCTTTTGACTTAAATAAAAATGTAGAAATAATTAGATGAACAATAGCCAAATTCAGTAGAATCAAATTAGCATTTAATTATGGAGGATTTTTCTTTTAAGCTTAGAATAGCAACCAAGATATTACGGATATACATTAGTCAGGAAAAAATGGTGCCCAAAGAAGGAATAAAATGCTCTGACTTCCTCAAAACAGTTCTAATTGCCAGAAATTGATAAAGAGCTGACATAAATTCTGAAGGCAAAGCTGTGACTCGGGAATTGTTCAGAGCCACGTGTGTTTTAGCCATTTCACCCTGTAGAACATTCTAAATTAGAAAACACATCACAAAGCAAGACAAAACAAAACAGTACCTAATGTCTAGGTAAAAGAATAGAATAGAAGTGTTCTCTGTGAGCCAGGGCACCGCCCTTGGCACACAGCAGTGCTTGGTCTCCTGCAGTGCCCGTCTGCTGCAGTGCCTTCCTGGAAGCTGCGTCTCAATAAGGACCTCATCACTATTTGTGTTCACATAGCAGGACCAGTCTTCCACCCGTGACTAAACAGAATTCTCTGGGAACATGATGGATAGTGTGAAAATTATATACTTCCTTGTTTTTCTTAGATAGTTTCTTTATTTACATTTCACATGTTATTCCTTTTCCCTGTTTCCCGTCTGAAAACCCCCTATCCCATCTCCCCTCCCCGTGTTCACCAACCTACCCACTCCACTTCCCTGTCCTGGTCTTCCCTTATACTGAGGCATCGAGCCTTCTTAGGACCAAGGGCCTCTCCTCTTATTTCTTAGAGAAGTTCTCAGTGTAGCCATTGGTATTTTATTTTCCCTCCCCTATCTGTCTGTCTGTCTGTCTGTCTGCCTGCCTGCCTGCTTGCCTATCTATCTATCTATCTATCTATCTATCTATCTATCTATCTATCTCCTATCTATCCATCTATTTATCATCTATCATCTATCAATCTATCTAGTCTACATGCACAATGATATAATATATAAACTATAAATAAAATACATATAAATATATAATATTTTATAATAAGCCATGAGGATAGATTAGAAAATCTAGATAACTTACATAGAGAAATAGAGGCAAGACAAGGGTAAAGCCCCTGAGGAATGTCTTTCCCTTTTACTTTTCTGCTCTTTCAGGGATAACCTTGCTGTGGTTTGTTGTTGTTGTTGTTGCTGTGTGTCCGTTTATGTGGGAAATGTCTATTTTACTTTATTGTTGATTAAAATATGCCACTTAATTCCTCATTCAAAACCATTTACCTAAGTATTTAATGTGCAGTAGAAATCAAATGCTATGTTATGAAATTATTCATGTGTGTGCTGCAATTTCTCTACTTGTTGGGACATATCTAGAGTAGTTCCATTACTTTTCAATCCTTCTAGATTAATGGAAGGTTCAATGTTGATAGTATATCTCAAAATGTAGAATGAATTATGTAATCAAGAAGTTCAGTCCTACATCATAATCAAATATCCAAAGCTAGCTTAACAGGAAGCTCCTTTCTTCCCACAGCACAGTTTTACTTCAGATAGGGATCTCCAATTGCAGAATGAAATTAGGTAAGCTAAATTCATCAGAGTTTTATGCCTATAAATTTTTTCCTCTTATTTCTGGTTAAGTCAAGTCATGACTATCAATAATGGGGAGGGAACTATGATGAGGAAAGTAACATGTAGTTAAAAAAAAAACCAACCATGTTAACCTGGCTATGCACCAACATCAATGGTCTTTGTTCCTAGTCTGGTGCATAGCCAGAAACCAAGACCACAAATGTCATCTCTGCCTCTCCAGAACTATAAGATTGCTCTCTAGGTCCCCATGGACAGCTGTGGGTTCGCTCTCGCCATCCTGAACTGCACTGTGGTTACCTCTCCCCTGGGACTTTGTCCTTGCCCAATCTTCCAGTTCCAAAGCCTGGTCGAATACTGTACCAGTTTTGTTCTCCTCCTACCATTCCCGCTTCTGGCCCACCTCAGTCCCTGTAAAATGGAAAACACCAGACAATCTTAGTTTAAAATCAATAGATGACACAAAGCACTGGGAGCAGAATCTATCATCCTAAACTCATCAGCTATCCTCTGTTGATCTTCCAGTGGCAGAAGCCTACAGTAGGTCTAACAGTTCCCGGTCTACATCTTGCTTCTTCTTGTTCCCCACCTCGCTGTAAAAAGGGCCATTTCTTTCTTTCGCATTCCTTCTTCCTCTCTTGGATCCTGAAGGCACACTGCCTCCTTTTTGCCCAGAGATTGGCTTCTTGTTGTCTTTATTATCCAGTCAATTAATTACGGGAAAATTCCTCTACAGAGGGACATTATTTTTACATGTCCATCCAGGCCAGCTGATACACACTAGTATGACAGGCATTTAAGTTGCTTGTTCTGTGAGGACTTTATAGGGGCACAGTCAGACAGTCAAATATCTTCCTCTGAATCATTCACACTTCTGCCTTTGTCCACAAGTGTGGTGGTAATCTCTGTTGTTTCTTTTGACCATCATTGGATCCTCCACAATGTCCTGAAGAATTGAACCATGATGAACCCAAACCAGTCATCTTGCAAGACATCACCATGTAGTTCATAATGAATGTGTGGGCATCTTATATAAGTTGTCTTGCTCATAGTGCTTCATTGCATCAATAGAATAATAACTAAGATGTTCTCTGAATAAGGTTTTCTTGTTAAAAATCTATCACCATGAAATAAAATTCTTTATCCTCATGGTATTTATAAAATCAAACTCTCTAAGTGATTTAGTAATTTACGCCCTTCTGATAAGTTTTTGCAAGTCTAATATGGCAGCATAGTTTATTTGATTTTTTAAAATAAGTATAGAAACCAAAAATCACTATGAAGATTCTATTGTTTGTAAAATAAATGATATATCTGTATAGATATAGATGATATATATATAGAGAGAGATTGAGATAGAGATATATGATATAGATATAGATGATGATATAGATATGGATGGTGATATATAGATGATGATATAGATGTTGATAGAGATAGATGATATAGATGATGATTGATATATATGTATGTGTATATATATATATATATATATATATATATATATATATATAGAGAGAGAGAGAGAGAGAGAGATGAGAGAGATATTGCCAATTCTCAAATCTTTGAGATTATTTTATCTTTCAGGGACACATACTGGTACAGTTTCTTTCACATTAAAAAAAATAATTTAAAATCAGTAATCACAGAGTGGTAACATTTTTATTTAATGAACTATGGTAAAGTTTGAGAAAGTATGGTATTGACAATTCATGGCTGTGGAAGTGAGAGCGCTGGGATCTGAGTCAGTGGGTGAAAATTTGTGGTAAGCAAGTATTGTTTTATCAAGAAAATCACATAAATATGGGGGAAAATCAACCACATTATCTGTCCTCTGACTTTCACACACCTGCTGTGATTTCCTCCCATCACATACACACCTAATAATAGTAACCAATAAGACAGAATGAGAGAACAGTTAGATCTAAGACATGGAGACCTTCCCCAGTATGTACCTTGTTTTTCTACTTATAATATGATTGTTCTTTTTGTAAAAAATAAAATTATCTTCTTTAAGAAATCAGATATCTGTATAAGAAGGACATCTGCTCTAAGAGGCATTGCATCTTTGAGCTGAGAGGATCCCTTTCCTTTCTGACACATTTTAAATTTTGGCACATTTTGACACATTTAGATGCTTGATTCACGCTTCCTCAGAACTTGTGTGCTCTTTTGCCCTGGGTCTCGAGCACTGTGTTGCTCAGTGGTTCGACCTAAATAAAGCAAATATGGCCAACAGATTGAACTGTCTGCTCTCTCTTCTCCTTCAATGAAAGTCGTGTAAAATTTGGTTGACAGTTTGAGAAATGTTTTACAATTTGTTTCTTACTAGTTTAACTAGTTAATAGTCTATTCCACATACATACTTAAATCCATAAATCTGATCCTAAAGGATCAGATCAGTGGGATGGAATCAGACATCAGACCAACAAAATTTGTGATTCTAGTAAGCATGAACCTGAAGCAGGAGGATCACTAGCTTGAAATGAGCTGCAGCTACATATTAAGACTGTGTCACATGACTAGTGCAGCAGGGGAGGAAGGAAGGAGGGAAGGAAGGAAAGAAGGAAGGAAGGAAGGAAGGAAGAAAGGAAGGGAGTGAAGAAGGAAGGATAGAGGGAGGGAAGAAAACAGGGAAGGAAGAAGGGAAGAAGAGGGAAGGGAGGGAGGGAGGAAACAAGAAAACTTGGGGAAAAATGTGTTTTCCTTGTTACCTTTAATATCACATAGATGCATAGGATCTTCACATAGTTAATATCTTGCCCTACAAGTACAATACTCCAGTGAGTTTACCATGTGGAACACTCAATAATCAAGCTGTGAATAGAAAGTAATATATTTCAGCAAAAATTAATGATAAAATATTTGTTTTAAAAATCACTTTGAGTACCGTTAGAGTTTTATACACTGTTATTTAAACATATGTAAATACTTCAGTTTTAGAACATATATTTGTCTTTAATGACTAAAGATGTACTTTATTCCAATTGCCTTTGATATATTTAGGTAAAAATGATTTCTTGTGTCTTCAATCCCCCCCCCACTCAGGTAACAGGGGTGGGCTGATCTCTGTAAGTTTGAAGACATCCTGGTCTACACAGCAAGTTTTGGTTAGTCTTGGTTACTCAGATAAACTCTGTCTCAAACAACAAAGAAACAAAACCAAATAAAGTAAAATAATTACATATACATATGTGAATGTTATCTATCATGTGTCTATAAATCTATATGCATATATTTACTAGAAATATAGAAAAATATAAAGTTTGTGACAAACAATATTTTAGTTAAATGCTAGTAATCAAAATAAAATACATAAATTGATTTTACTTAAGTGAAGTATACAATTTAAAAACATGCCATAGAAATGATAATTACCAGGATTCAAACACTTTATTTCACTTAGTAATTGAATTGCATATTTATCCATTAAAATGATAAGAAATGCACACAATTATTATTAGGCCAAAAAATATTTTCCAATTACTCTTGCCTCATCTCATTAGAAGAACAAACTCTATTAGCTGAGAATGTGGCACTAATGTGCTGTTACAGAAACCATGTGCCTGCTACTCTTCTGAAAACACTTTCCTGTGGAAGCAAACCTCAGTAGTGGACTTATTTATTTCTGAGTGAATTTTTTGGCCATTAATTGACATAATTTTTATTTAATTCATATTAAGAGATTAAATGTTCTGGAAGCGATTCATTGTTATTACTTGGAAAGTAAATCTAACTTACTCCCTTCATTTGCTTATTTCTTCATTTGGCTATACACAAACACATATCAGAAGGATTTTCTATTTGTAAAGTTCTTTGACATATTTTAAGGAACAGTGAAAAGTGGGGGGTAGTTCTTAAGTTAATTGGGTTTCAAAGGTCATTTTTGAGTATGTACTGGTTGAGTCCGAATTGGTTCCCAGTTCACTTATTTAGAAAGAGGGTTAGGAAAGTGTCATTGCAGAGAGGTTAGAGGTGAAGGAGGGACCAACGACCAAGTGAGGAAGAAGGGGCATCTGAAGAGAGGGGGACAAATGCAGAGGGAAGTGTGACAGCTTGATTTTGAACTTTTTAGTTTGGATTCTTTATGAGTTTCTCTTCATGCACACCAATCTCACTCATCTCCCATCCCTTTGTATCTGCTCTCTGCCTTTGCTCTCTTCCTCTCAAAGGGCAAACAAAAATAAAAGTCAAAAACTATTCAACAAACAGAAGATCCATCTCAGCATGGAAGCTGAAGTGTGCCAAGGAGGTGTGGCAGTTGCCAAATGAGTCAAGAGACAAAGCACGTCATCGCAGACCAGGAGCCTTGTCTGTGTGTGTGTGTGTGTGTGTGTGTGTGTGTGTGTGTGTGTGGAGTGTGGAGGGGCAGGGATCCTTCAGGGATCCTGTTGTCAGTAACAGGAAAATCTGCAGTAAATCTTGATTTAGTTGTTACATTGTAACAAACTCTTCATAGGAGACCTACATCTGATGGGGGGGGGTAATTAATAAACAAGTACAGAACCAGAAAAAAAGAAGTATGTGATACTGACAAAGTTAATAGGAACACCTAGGGGAAAAAGTGGAGCCAATAAATATTGATGATGAAAAATGACAGAGCAATGGGTTTGTAACAGCAAGGGATTTCACAAGCCACCTGAGAAATACAGGCAAGAATATGACTCATTTTTTTTGCAGTTAAAATGATATAGTAAATATTATGTAATGGGATATTCATTTGAAAATCAATTTAGCCATTTAAAAATCAATGCAATGTATGGAGACCACTACAAAAACCCACAAGCAATGAATAGACAAACAAGTAAGTGAATGAGTGACTAAATCAAGGAATGAATAAACAAAAAACTGGTGAGTTTGTAGCTCAGTGCCAAAGTCTACAAAATAACACTGCACCTCAGTCATGGGGAACATCACAAAAGAGGGGCAAAATGAGTGTAAGCCTCAGGATTCGGGAGTTTGCTGTGAGATTGTGTCTCCTAGTAGTAGCATCAGGAGCCAGACCCATAGGGTCTAGCCAGTATACGTGCCTAAATGTGACCGGAACAAGTGCGAAAAACATGGACATGGAAACGTGGGTGGGGAGAAGCCCAAATTTCACAGTAATCAATACAGGAAGCAGAGTAAAGGTGGTCTTGGGAGTCCCAGCCCTCTCCAGCAACCAATTGCCTACCCAGTGCTAAACAGACAGTTCTGAGAACATATATAGAAGTAGCATTAAATGGAGTGAACAGGATGTACTGAGAGATATATATGTATGTGCAATTACATGTATGCATGAAGTAGCAATGGACGAACAAAGAGGGCCACATATTGAAAGGATACATGCAGAGCTGGGAGGACTGGGATGGAGCAAAGGAAAGGGGAAGATATTTAATTAAATTAAGAGTTTCAAAATTTTATATATATATATATATATATATATATCATGATAAGTAAAAAATGAAAATATTCATTTACATTACTATGAAGAGGCTTTTGTGTATGAAAACATGCTCAGAGGATGTAAAAACATTTATATCTGCTCATTTTAGACTGCTTGGATTCTGATGGAACTACTGTTTTCTGTCCACCTTCGCCGGGGACAAGGGAGATCCTTTTGTTTAATGAAGACGACCAACTGCTTTATGCTTAGCTGGTGTCTGGAAGTGAAAAAATAGCACTAAACACTAAGCAAGCAAGCAAGCAAGCAAGCAAGCAAGTAGGAGCCTTCTGGAAGTCTCCATAGGGTGTTTCTGGAGACTGGGTGATTCTGTGTTATGTACCACATCGGCATGACCAGTGCTCATGTGGCTTCCACTTTGGGTCAAATAGCCATGGGCATCTCTTTTCTCTTAGTCTATCTTAGCCCTATTGGGAGCATTTACAAAGGATGATCTATGAAAATATTCATTTACAAATTATATCTTTGGGATTCCCAAGTAATAACAAAACAAAAGACTATTATCTAAAATATTCCTCTTGAGGTAATTTCTTAGAAGAAGATTGAATATGCTGCTGGAAAATTGCTTTGTCTGTGTCAGGTTTTAATCTTTTTTCTGCTAGTAGGATTGCTACATGGTCGTGGATAAAAAAGAAAAGCAATTATGGTCCTTTTTTTTCCCCTCCTTGGAGTCAGTAAACTGAATTAGCACTTCGAATCAGGTTCTTGAAAAATGAAAGATGTGATAAATACCGTTGTTTCTGAATAAATCAATGTTTTCTTTGATTATTAATATATAATATGTTCATGAATTCAAATATATTTATATTTATTTTTTTATGTTTTTGAGGACTTTTTTCTGTATAGACAAGTGTACACCATGTGTGTACATATATCCACAGAGAACAGAAAAAGACCTTCAGATACGTGTATTTAGAGATAATTCTAAACCATTGTGGAGGTGCTGGGAAACAAATTCAGGTGCTCTGAAAGAAAGACAAACACTATTTTGTCTATGACTCATTTGTCAAGTGTCGAAAAATGTGATGCATTTTTAAAGATTAGAAATACATCATTGTGCAGATTATAATCACTCCATAAGACCCAACATTTTACATGCACAATGTATTTGAAATACAATGCTTTTAAGCTCAGATGCTCTTGTGATTTTTGAAAAGGGTTTATTTAGTGTGGGGGTGAGGGTGGAAGGACAACATGGTGCTGATGAATGCTTCCTTCCCATTTTTGATCTTCTTCCATCCCCAGGGGCTTTGTACTCCCGCATCCTCAGCCTCTCATTATGGACCGAAAACCAGCAAGTCTAGTTATCTTCAGGGTTGTCAGTGCCAGATTAGAACACTTCCTTTGGATTACCTAATCCTTGCAACTTTTAAGACCTTCTTGTAAACTCTCTTTCACAACACACAAACACACACACACACATACACACACACACACATACACATACACACAGACACACACTCATGCACACATGAATGTGCTCCTGTATGGGCTCATGTATATTTCAAGAGAACCCTGTCTAATACAGGAATTTTTTACAGTTATTTACTGTCTTCTTCTGTCTACAATTCTCTACACCAAAAATAGCAAGTAAATGATAGTAAGAATTCTCTCTACTGAAAACCATCACTATACTGTTCCATATATTAACCAGAACTGAAGCATGAGTCCTAATCTTTATATTCTATGAACTGGGAAAGGGAAAATAGCCCCTATCTGATGGGGAGGTTGTAAGTGTTTATCTCCTATAACATTTGTCTTCTCTATTTTTCTGTTCCTAAGACTTCCATGATCAAGTGAGCCTTAACATAATTAGGAAAAGGAGAGCAGTAGTCACAAGACAGTTTAATCACTATATTGTTTATTCCTAGTTCATATCATATCTAAATGTACATGCACAGCATTCTAGCCTGGAAATACAGTGATTCTTATATATGTTCATTGATCCCTCTCTGACACCTTCCCTGGTTTTATTCTTCACACCAAAAGTTACAAATGAAATACCCATAGAACCTACTGTAGAACAGAACATATCACTTGATATGATATCACACTATCCTATCGTGCATTTCTTTTTCTTCTATAAAAAAGTGTATGGGTAACCCTGTAATTTCACAGGCTACATTCTTTGGAAATGATTGACATTACAACAGGAGTTATTAATAAATCTCACCAAAACCAAGCACAATTCAGGCAACATTTGGAGGCCAAGAGAAACAGTATTGCATTTCTCAGATAAACTCGGAAATGCTATTATGCTAACTCCTCTTGGCAAGAGGCTCTCTCTTGGCTGGAAGAGAATACCCCAAGGATACACGGCTCTGTGTTCCTGTGGGTACCCAGCAGGATATTCTGAAAAAGCAATATGTGAGCTGATAAGCAGATCTGAGCAAGCCTGGGCAGCAGAGAGAGGTCAGAGAGAGTGTCAGTGGCCATGATATCACTTGAGATTTCCCAAAGAATTTGCAAAACACTATGCGGCAAGGCACTTGCTCTCAAGAGAATATGTTTCTGTGGAGACTGCCTAATACATTCAATATCTGGAGCTCTGAGTATACACATGCTTGCCTGTGTTAAACTGGAACACATGTACTTCATTTCTTTTATCCCAGTTAACATTTTACGCCCTAGTTTCTTCCCTTTTATTATTTGAATTCATGTAAAATATTTTCTGCATATTTATCTTTTCCTTTTAATCTTTTAGTATTTTTGTTTTTATAATCTCACAGTTAATTGTTCTGGGCTGATTTATCTTTCCTTACCCTGGTACAAGACTTTTATCTTGTGTTTACTTTGTTCTCATATTATTTATTTACCTACTTTCTTCTTATCACCTCAGGCTTTGCTTTAATTATTTCCCTTTATGTTATCTATTTTTCATTTTACTTTTTAATTTTGTATTATCTTCATCCTGCCTTATCTTTACCTTTGCTTTATTTTAATATAGCAAATGCTGTGTCCAAAGCCCAAGAGAGAGGATGCAGACAACACGAGGCTCACTGGAAAGTCAAGTGTTTGTTCCCCATTCCAGTCTCCCTGGCTCTTCCTGCTTCTCACAGGGCAGAGTTCTATCTCTATATCCTCCATATAGAGGCCGTCTCCATACCCTCCCATTGGAATGTCAGCGCTGTACCTAAGGAAAGGCGCAGTCCATGGGTTGAAATAAAATTTAAATCACACTAGAACTGTATTCTTCAGATACTTTGCACTGGACCTTTCCCTTCTACATTTATAACTTTCAAATAGATGTGATCACAACCAACGGATTATATTTACTTTGCCCTAGTTCACAACACAGGACAGGCATATGAATAGCACTTAATTGTGTTTCTACAGGGCTGACAATCTGGATTCTGTTTGAACCATTTCCTAAACCTAGAAGTATTCTGCACTAAGCAAGTGATATTGATCTCCTCATCTATCATTGGAATTGGAGTTTTGGGGTCAAGAAAAGATTGGCAGCTCAAATAAGGTAAGCTCAGATACTCACCATCAATGGACCACTTAAAGATACATATAATTTCCCACTGTTGCTAATTTTGATTCATCTTTTCATCACAGGCTTTAACACTGCTCTGCATTAATTAACTGTTAGCTTTCTGGTCTCAATATTGACTGTTCTAGTTTTCTGGACTTAAAGAGCTGAAATACTAAAGCCAAGTTATTTTTTTAAAAGATTTATTCTTGTGTGTGTGTGTGTGTGTGTGTGTGTGTGTGTGTGTGCAGGCATGCAAGTCTCTGTACTGCATGCATGCAGTACTCCTGGAGGTAGGTCCTCTGAGATTGGACTTACAGATGGTAACAACTATGGCATGGTGGGGATTGTCTCAGGTTCCTCTGCAAAAGCAGGAAGTGCCCTCAACTGCTGTAATATCTCTCTAGTTCTACTACTCCATTTTTGTTATTTTTCATACATTTGCATACCCAGCAATATCTTGTTATGCAATAATTTATATCTAGTTCCACTTAGGCACATTCTCATTTATTCTCCTTCTACACTGCCCTTCCCTATGCTCTATGCCTACTTCCATTACATCCTTTCCTTTCTTAAGCACCTCTTGTTGTGCTTATAACATGTATTCTGTTACCCTTTCACTTCACCCTCCCTTAAAGTAGCTCTCTCTGGTCTCATAATCCCTCTTTAAGTTTCATAACATATTTATAGACACATACATTTACACACATATAAATACACACACACACACACACACACACACTCATATACCCATTACACACACTCTCTCTCTCTCTCTCTCACACACACACACTCTCACACACACTTATATACACACTCACATACAAGCTCAAGTATTCATATATAACTTTAAATGTAGGTTACATATATTTGGTGATTTGAATATGCTTGACAAAGGCTTTGGCACTATTAGAAGGTGTGGCCTTGTTGGAAGACATGTGTCATTGTGGGGGTGGGCTTTGAGACCCTCCCCTAACTGCCTGAGAGAATCAGTGTTCTCCTAGTGGCCTTCAGATTAAGATGCTGAACTCTCCTCCTTCATCATGTCTACCTGGATGCCGCCATGCTCCTGCCTTGATGATAATGGACTGAACCTCTGAATCTGCAATCCAGTCCAAATCAAATGTTGTCCTTTATAAGAGTTGCTTTGGTCATGGTGTCTCTTTGCAGCAATGGAAACCATAACTAAGACAACATATAAGTGTGAAATGGTATATTTCTCCATTAGATTGACTTATTTTTCCTCAACATGATGATTTCAAGTTCTTCCATTTTTATGTAAATGCCAGGACTTCATTTTTCTTTACTAATGCATAAAAATCCACTATATGTAAGCACCACATTGTCTTTTTCCTTTCATGGTTTGGAACTAGGAAGCAAACTCCACTATGTGTCTGGGTTCATAAATGTAGTCTGTCTGTAGTTTTCTACTTTGGGTTTTGTCATTGTCAACTGGTATCAAGGTAAAGGTGGCTTCATAGGATTGAACTGTTGATATTCCACACTTTTCTGTTTATGGTTAAGTTTAGGAAGTACCACTATCTAATAGTCAGTAAAGCATTTGTGAAATTCAACAGTGGATTCACCTATTCCTGGAATTTCTTTTGGAGTGAAACTAATTACTGTTTCAGCCTTATTGTTTAGAATACATTTAAGTTATTTCTATATTTTAAATTTTATCTTGGCAGTTTACATATGTCTAGGATTTACTGATTTCATGAAAGTAATCTGCATCTTTGAAATTGGTAATCAATTCATTTACTGATGATTCATTTATTGGTATTCAATGAGTTTACCAATTCATTGGTAAAGATTCATTTACTCTGTATTCATCTCCTTTGCTCTCCCAATTAAATTCATCTACATTCTCTGTTTATTTTTTGGTTTGTTTGCTAAGGGTTTGTCAATATTGTTTGTCTTTTTATTTGGTAGATTATTTACACTCTTGCTGTAGGTTATATTTCACTAATTTATATCCTGAACAGTTATATTTTCCATTAGATTTTGTTTTGATTTACTCTTATTTTTTGTTTATTGAGTAAAATTTTCCATTAGATTATTTATTTGAGATGTTTCTAAATCCAGGTTAGTTGTGGAAGCTCATTTTATTTTCTTTATTTCAGGAATTTACTGTTATATTATCACCAAGTAGATTCTTTAGGTTTCTGCTGTTCATTTCCCTCC
This sequence comes from Apodemus agrarius, assembly GCA_964023405.1. NCBI lineage: Eukaryota > Metazoa > Chordata > Mammalia > Rodentia > Muridae > Apodemus > Apodemus agrarius. Next base: position 119,587,532 of record OZ030007.1, read on the forward strand.
TTCTCTAGCCCATGATTTCTCAGGCTTCTTCTCTAGATGATAGTGCAAAATTGATACATTGAGATATTTCTGAGTAGCTTTAAAAGGTCAATCTCTGACTAGTCTTGGAATTTCATGGTTACAGTGATTGTACACATTAATTGATTTGCATTGTGGAGTATATAGTTGTATTTACTTCAACTGAAGTTTAATTTGCACCTTCGTCAAATTGATCCAGAGAATAATTTAAAAGTATTAACAATCTTATCTGCAAATATAAATAGGATCTGTTTTTTTTAATGAATGTAGGATAGCTCTTTGCCTTTCCTGTGTATGATAACACATGTTTTTGAGAATCTAATAGCATGCTTTATAAACAAGTCACATCTGTTTAGATTTATTTATTTCATGGATATGATTGTTTTCATTGCATGTCTGTATGTGTCTTGTGTCTACAAAGTTCTGGATCCTCAGAACTGAAGTAATAGATGTTTGTGAGTGTTCAAGATCCTGAAAGTGCTGGAGCTTCAGAATTCAATAGATGGTTGGGAACTAGGATATGGTTTCTGGAACCAAATCCAAGTCCTCTCCAAGACCATCAAATGTTCTTAACGAGGGAGCAAACTCCAGCTCCACAGCAGGCAGAAACTCATGGAACTCAGGATTTGGAATGTCATGGACCAGTAAATCCTTATTTCTGGCCTACATCTTGGACACGCTAAAGAATTGCTCTACAGTGAAATGACATAGGCACTTCCTCCTGACTGCTTCCTGAAAGCATCTGTCATACTTGTTAAAATGTTAAATTTTTATTTCAATACCTTGTCCTCTTTGTCCTTTGGCTTCTCAGCATTCAAAACAATTCAAAACAATTATTTCTGCATCAGAAGCACTGTTTGCCATGTCATCCTGCTTGTCATTTACAGAATACAGTATGTGACAGCGCTGCAAGGATTCAACCTAGCACATTTACAGGACCTTAGAATTAAAGTGTTCATTTCACTTGTCCTTTAAGAAAAGAGTGTTCCGTAAATATGACAAGAGGTTGTACTTATGCACTTTCATACACTGCATTCCAGATAGAAACAACATTCAACTCCCTTTCTATCAATTATATAATAATCCTTATTATATTAACATGATAAATTATTTCAGCTACCTAATTTTTAGCTATCTTCTGTATACTTAATATACAACCTTCAATTATTGACAAGAAACATGGACAGAGTAGAGAAGACAGCACAAACATTTCCAAGTATCACTTTTCCCAATGCAGTTGAGTCTTAAAATTTGGAAATGGTTGCATTTCCAGTAATCAGTGAGGAAATTGGACTTAGGGATAAGTCCAGTATTAATAACTTATGAGAATGATGGTGATTACCAGGATGATTACAACTTGTATATGTATCTCTCTCTGTGTTTATGTGCCAAGCTGCATGCAAAGAGGTGAACTTAGGGATTGCTCTTGGTCCTTGCTCTATTTACTGAGACAGGGACTCATATATTTCTAGTGATTAGCCTGTCAATATCATTTTTTTGTAAGAATCCTGGGGTTCAGATCCACATCACTGTATCTGGACTGTATTATATATATATATATATATATATATATATATATATATATATATATGTGTGTGTGTGTGTGTGTGTGTGTGTGTGTGTGTGTGTGTTCTGGGGATTCAGCCTCAGGTTCTCACACTTGCTTGGTAAGCACTTTACACACTGAATCGTCTTCAGATCCCCAGCATTATCTATTTATTTATTATAAAAGAACTTACACTTGGCTAAGAACTAGGAGTAATATATTCTATTTTAAGACATTGGCTCAGGGGGAATATTCCTGAACAGAACACCAATTGCTTATGCTCTAAGATCAAGAATAGACAAATGGGACCTCATAAAATTACAAAGTTTCTGTAAGACAAAAGACACTGTCAAAAGGACAAATCGGCCACCAATAAATTGGGAAAAGATCTTCTCCAACTCCACAGCCGACAGAGGGCTAATATCCAATGTATACAAAGAACTCAAGAAGTTAGACCTCAGAAAACCAAATAACCCTATCCAAAAATGGGGTACAGAGCTAAACAAAGACTTTTCACCTGAAGAACTTCGGATGGCTGAGAAACACCTTAAAAAATGTTCAACATCATTAATCATTAGACAAATGCAAATCAAAACAACCCTGAGATTTCATCTCACACCAGTCAGAATGGCTAAGATTAAAAACTCAGAAGATATCAGGTGTTGGCTAGGATGTGGAGAAAGAGGAATACTCCTTCACTGCTGGTGGAACTGCAAGCTGGTACAAGCATTCTGGAAATCAGTCTGGCGGTTCCTCAGAAAACTGGACATAATACTTCCGGAGGACCCAGCCATACCACTCCTGGGAATAAAGCCAGAATATTCCCCAGCATGCAATAAGAATACATGCTCCACTATGTTCATAGCAGCCTTATATATAATAGCTAGAAGCAGGAAAGAAGCCAGATGTCTCTCAACGGAGGAATGGATACAAAAAATTTGGTATATATACACAATGGAATACTATTCAGCCATAGAAACAATGAATTCATGAAATTCTTAGAAAAATGGATGGAGCTGGAGAACATCATACTAAGTGAGGTAACCCAGTCTCAAAAGAATACCCATGAAGCCGGGCGTGGTGGTGCACGTCTTTAATCCCAGCACTTGGGAGGCAGAGGCAGGCGGATTTCTGAGTTCAAGGCCAGCCTGGTCTACAGAGTGAGTTCCAGGACAGCCAGGACTACACAGAGAAACCCTGTCTCGAAAAACCAAAAAAAAAAAAAAAAAAAAAAAAAAAAAGAATACCCATGGTATGCAGTCACTGATAAGTGGATATTAGCCTAGAATCTCGGGACACCAAAGACACAATTTCCATACCAAATGATGTCTGACAAGAAGAACGGAGTGGACACTGGTGCTGGAAAGGATCAAAGCATCAGTGTAGGAGACTACCAGAACAGGGAAGTGGGAAGGGCTGGATGAGGGAGCAGGGGGAGGGAAAAGGGCATGTGGGACCTTTGGGGGGTGAGAAACTAGAAAAGGGGAAATGAAATGTAAATATAGAATATATTCAATAAAAAAGAAAAAAATTTAGTAATATTTGTATTTGAGAATTCGATTTTATAAATGATTCTCTTATCACCACATCTTAATCAAATCTTGAGATCTGAAATGTTCTTACAATAAAGCACAACAGGCTTTGAATATTAAGAGGGTTATTTATATTTCTGATTTGCATTTGGGTAGATGATTATTTATTGTTTTGAAATTGTTAATTTCATAATAATTCTGTTATTGTCATTTGGACAGATCCTGACTGTTGGTAGCACTAAATAAAATTAGTTCCATTTAAATGATTGAGATGTAAAATTTCTGGAATTGTGAAGCATATAAAGAACACAGTTAATTGTTGTTCTCTTAAGAAAGCAAGATGTCTAGATAAAGTCAAAGATTTCCATTGTAGTTTTTGATGATGGCTCAATTTATTTTCTTTTGAAAATTAACTTATATTTATTGATTTGTTTACTTGTGTGTTTGTGTGTGTGTATGTGCGTGTATGTGTGTGTGTGTGTGTGTGTGTGTGTGCATTTGCACATGCACAATGCCATACGTGGAGATCAGAGAACAACTTTCTGCATTGGCTCTTTCCTTCCACTTCATGACTTTCAGCGAACAAACTCCAGATTGTCAGGTGTAGCAGCAAGTAGTTTTATCCAGTGAGCCATCTCACTGATAATTTTGTGGACATTTGTGAAGCCCATGGCAGGAGAATTGCAAGCAACCTAAAATTCTATCCTTTCATGTCATTGTGAAATTGTTGCCCACCCATCCCAATTTTTTTCCTTTCACATTAAGTTATAGACAACCCATTTCCCCTCCTTCTTGGGGCACTTTCTCTTCTCCTTTCATTTCCTGCCTTCTTTTCTCTATTCTTCAAGTTGTAGCTGAATTTCTACTTTTTCTTTTCATGTTGATATCAGACATGGATCTTTGAAATAAAGATGAATATATCTGTGAATTAATATAAAAAGAGACTACAGCTTTTGCTCTCAATTTATAAGACAAGTAGAGGTATTCATACTGAGTCTCCAAAGCAGCGCAAATAGTTACTAGCAGGATTTTCCTGTCTTTTACCTTGGACATTTGAGCATGTTGCTTTCAACATATGCTCAGGGCTCCATAACTACCTTTTTCACCTGAGGCATCGATACAAATTGTAAGTGAAAATATAGGAGATGGATGGCAAGTGTGTCAGTCTTCTCACTTAATGAGCTCTCTGGCAAGAGAGTCTATTAACTTATACTTCTGCTGAACCTGTTAAAATGACCACTTCCAATAACAACATAAGAGAAAACACAATTCCTTAAATATGTACATCGAATGCACCCAAAGCAGAGCATTATTTCTGTGAAGAAAAAAGAATAAAAACAAGAAGGTCACACACAGCAAGTCATTTTTGAAGGTGCTTGGCCCTTTGAAATGTGTAACTTCAGTAGAATGCTTTGAATTTTTTATATTTTATTTTTTTTTTTTTTTAGAATTTACAAGTCTTGTTTGTTTTGTGAGTTATTCTGAGATGAAAAAAATGGCTTCTCATTTGAGGAAAGTAATTCTGAAAATATTAAGAGAACCAGACTGCACTTGCTACCAAAGGCACATATTGAGAAGTCATTTGTGTGAGCAACATGTCTCTGGAGAGGTTTCTCTATGGCAGTTACCAGGAGCAGCAGTCAATTTCTGGAGTCTGAGTACTTGTCTCTACAATATTGAACATGTTTACTCATATTTCATAAAGTTCCTACTACAATTACCCAACGAGAATATTGCTTACTGTGAATGGTGTCCAGATTCCACTTTATTTTTTCCAGTCTAAGCAAGAACATGAGACGATTGAATGCATCACCATTTTACAACACTAGAGTAACAAGTATCTGTTAAGAAAGAGACTCAAATTAAAACATCCATGTTTTAAAAAAACTCCGTGTCTGTAAACTGAACAAATAATATATGGTTTCTTATGTCATTTAAACTATTTAATCCAATAATAATTTAAACATTGATTATAGAAAGTGTGCTTATACTAGCTATGCGGCTGTATCATTTGTCACAAGTTACACTAAAATGTTGTCCCACAAAATAATTATTTTTTCTCTTTAAATAATAGCACACCAAGTGGAGCAGCTTGGGCAGGAAGTCTTCCCACCACCATCTGCACCAGGAAGCAGGGCAGCTCCACAGCCTTCTGTGCAAGACCTGTCAGAGAGAGTGATCTACCAGCAGTTCTTTCACTTCTGAGTTCAGAGGTGAGACCTTCGCCTTCTCTCTGGAAGGGACAGTTGGGAGCACACGGGGTGGACATTCAGTGGAACAGCTGGGACAGAGGTCTTCAGGTTGCCATTTGTACTAGGGAGCCAGGAGGCTGCACAGCCTTCTGTGCACAGACCATGCTAGAAGAGAGTTTGTCTCTGAGGAGTAGGCTTACAGGCCCACAGGAGGGGCAAGCTCCAGTCAGAGACAGAAAGACCAACTATCACCAGAGACACCCAGATGGCGAAAGGCAAGCACAAGAACTCTACCAACAGAAACCAAGGCTACTTAACATCAGAACCCAGTTTTCCCACCACAGCAAGTCCCAGATACCCCAACACACCAGAAATACAATAGGATTTAAAATCGTACCTCACGTTGCTGATAGAGGGCTTCAAGAAGGCCTTAAATAACTCCCTTAAAGAAATACAGGAGAATGTAGGTCAGCAGGAAGAATCCCTTAAGAGGAAACACAAATCCCTTTAAAAGTTACAGGAAAACAAAATTAAGTGAAGGAACTGAACAAAACCATCCAGAATCTGAAAATGGAAGTAGAAACAATAAAGAAATCACAAAATGAGACCTCTCTGGAAATAGAAAACCTGGGAAAGAATTCAAAAGTCATAGATGCAAGAATCAACAACAGAATTCAAGAGATAGAAGAAAGAATTTCAGGTGCTGAAGATACCATAGAAAACATTGACTCAATAGTCAAAGAAAATGCAAAATGCATAAAGCTGACAAACAAAAACATCCAGGAACTCCAGGACACAATGAGAAGACCAAACCTAAGGATTCTAAGTATAGAAGAGTGAAGATTTCCAATTGAAAGGGCTAGTAAATATCTTCAACAAAATTATATAAGAAAACTTCCCTACCCTAAAGGAAGAGATGCCCATGAACACACAAGAGGCCTACAGAACTGCAAACAGATTGGACCAGACCAGAATGTCCTCCCAGCACATAATAATCAAAACACCAAATGTATAAAACAAAGAAAGAATATTAAAAGCAGTAAGGGAAAAAGGGCAAGAAACTTATAAAGGCAGACCTATCAGAATTACACCAGACTTCTCACCAGAGAACATGAAAGCTAGAAGATCCTGGATAAATCCCATACAGACCCTAAGAAAACACAAATGCCAACCTAGACTACTATACCAAGCAAATCTCTCAATCACCATAGATGAAGAAACCAAGATATTCAAAGATAAAACCAAATTTACACAATATCTACCTACAAATCCAGCCCTACAAAGAATAATAGATGCAAAATACCAACACAAAAAGGGAAACTACACCATAGAAAAAGCAAGAAAATAATCTTCCTCCAACAAACTCAAAAGAAGATAAACACAAAGGCATAACAAAAACATCAAAAATAACAGGAAGCAACAATCACTATTCCTTAATATCTCTTAACATCAATGGACTCAAGGCCCCAATAAAAACAGAAATATTTTTCATGTAAATTGTCAATTTTATCAGAAAATTTTTGTAATTCCTCTTTCAATTAATTTGGTATTTTTTATGTCTACCATTTAATCTGCATTATTTTTCATGATAATCTTCAATTTTAACATGTTTTTCTACATATCTCTTCAATTTTATCACAAATGTTTTCCATATTATATTTCTGATTTTATCACAAAATGTTTATAATTCTACCTTCAATTAATTTAGAAAGGATTTATCTTCATAATTTTGCATGAAATAGTCAATTTCAATGTGTTTCTCTATATATTTTTTGAGTTTTATCACAAATATTTTCAATGTAATTCTTCAAATTTACCTGAAAATATTTATAATTCTACTTTCAATAAATTTAGGTGTATTTTTATGCCTACCATTTTATCTGTATAATTTCCCATGATAATCTTTAATTTTAACATGTTTTTCTATATTTCTTCAATTCTATCAGAAATATTTTCCATTTAAATCTTCAATTCTATCATAAAATGTTTTACTTCCTTTTTCAATTAATTTAGCAATGTTTTCATGTCTACCAATTTACTCTTTAATTTTCCATGAAAATCATCAATTTTAATGTATATATCTATACATGTATATATATATATGTATATGTATATATATATATATACTATTTATCAGAAATATTTTCCATGTATATCTTCAATTTTATCATATAAGGTTTTAATTCCTTTTTCAATAAAAGAACATGTTTTTCTTTTTTCTTTTTTATTTATTTTTTATTTTCTATATCCTTTGTTTACATTCCAAAGGACTTCTCCTTTCCCAGTTCTCCACTCCCCTTAAGTCCCATGAGCCCTCTTCCCTCCACCCATTCTCCAATCAACCCCCTCCTACTACCCAAGACACAATTCATATATCAAATCATTCCCAAGAAGAAGGAAGAACATGCTTTAAAAAAAAAAAAAAAGCATGCCATGGTGGATATACTTCTCTTGGGTGACATTTAAGAAGGACTGTTTCCTAATTTTATGGTGTTAAGTCAAGAAGAATCAAAATGCATTTCCTTGCACCAATATTTTACCAAAAATAAAATGAGGATTTCAAAAGGTATCCATCAAATAGAGCAGGGCAGAGGCAGTATATGTCATCTGCACTTGTTGCCTTTCCTGTTGCATGGATAAACATTGATAAAAGTGACATAGCATAATAAAAGGGATTATTCAAATTCTATTACTTGGTAGTAATCCATCACTGAAAGAAGTCAGGGTGAGGAAGTCTTGTAGACATGGCAGCAGATACCATGGCAGGAGGCTGTTAACTGGCTGGTTCTTTTTCACTCAGGCTCAGCCACCTTTCTTATACAACTCAAGAAGACTTGTCCAAGAAAATAACCTCCAACCATATACTGGGAATTCCCAGGCTACTCATTAATCAAGAGAATTCCCCATAGACATGAAATGACCACAATCAAATCTGACCTCAAACCCCCTCAAACCAGGACTCATTTCCCAGGTTATTTTCTTTATTTTGTTGAGCTGCAGATACAACTAACCAGAACACCATCCATTAAGCAAAGTAGGTTTCTTCTATGACTAGGGACAACTGTGAAGAAAAATGATCATATTTGATTCCAAGGGAAAAACAACCTCAGTGGCTGTTTAATTCTAGTTTCATAAGAGGACAGGGAAGCTGGAGTGGGTGGATTGGTGAACAGGGGGAGGGGGATGGATTAGGGGATTTTCAAGGGTGAAACCAGGAAAGGGAACAAGATTTGAAATGTAAATAAAGAATATATCAAATTTAAAAATAATGTTGCTGTCCCTAAAGAAATAAAGAATACTGTATATTAAAGCACCATACTAAAATAAGCATGTAATAATGACTGATAGAAAGAAAGGAAAAAGACATAGTAAGTCACCAATTGCTTTCCTCAGCAAAGGAAACACTCAATGGGAACATCATATAGACTTATTTCAGTGTGTTCTGTTATTTTTAATTCTTTTGGCAAATTGAGATTCTTGCTAGTTGTCTTTCTTTACAAACTTCATAGTCTTTTCTGCTGATATTCGATAAACCATTTAATAATCACTTAGAAATACAGATGCTGTGTTGAATAATTCATTCTGCCCTCTTCACCTCAGAAAAGCTAATTACCTAATTTCCCTGACCTTTGCATGTTTTGCTATTTGGTTTTATAGGCAGTTCCTAAATGCTTGGTGAGTGCCCACTGTGAGTTAGGTAATGTGTTTATTTAATTAATGTTGATATTTAGCATACATTAATTATATCTTCAACCAGAAAAGTGATGGCAGCAAAAAAATGAAGAATTTTTCCATGTCATTATGCACAGATTCATCCCCACAAACATTTACAAGGCACCTACAATCTGGCCACACATATGCTAAGTGATAGAAATTAAATAGTTGCCTGTAACATCATCTTTGCCCTTGAGAAAATTACAGGGTTCTTCAAAGCCTCATTTTTTATTATTTACTGAAGCATTTTTAAAATAATCATTTATAAGTATAATTTTGACACATAATAATATGTTTTTGCCATATAATTTTAATGCAAAGATCAGCTTAACAGTCTTATTATTATTCAGAAACAGCTTATAACTTATTTTAAAAGAGCAGGAAAATAGTCATAGTTTACTTAGCATGTACCAAATGCCAAACACTTTGCAGATGTTGTTTGATACATTATCACAGTTAAACCTAAAAATAACTCTATGAGTCAGTCTCTGTGGCTGCCTCCATTCTTGTAAGAAAATACTCATTGAAAGATACATGATAAATTGCCCACTGTTTCACAGCAGTGTTTGGAAGAGCAAAGATTCAAACACATTCTATGAGATGGCAGAGATATTCTCACAGCATTCAGCAGACACAGTTGGCGATGTCCACTGATAATTATTTGGTACATACTACCTCCAGTTACTAGATCACAAGGAAGTTTCCATGGAAAATGGTGATCAACATTTATCTGGGCCCACCAGTCTAGGGATGAACAAACTGGTTTTGCTGTTAGAGAGAACTTGGAAGAGCTTCTAGACCATACCTGATTTGCTAGTTGGCCAGGAACTGCAGATGCTTTCTCATTTTTCTAGGGCCTCAGCCTGTACAAGTGACCAGGATTTGTCCCCACCTGGCAAGCCAGTGGTAAAAGCACAATTTGTAAAAGCAGAGAGGACACAGAGTGACACAGTCTGCTTCTTACTGAGGCATGGCACCAGAGTACCTTAGGTTCTATTATATTACCATAGTGAAAAAGCATCCTTCACCTCCATCTAAGATTTAAAGGTCTGAGCAACAGAATCTACCACTTTATGTTGAATTTCAAAGTATATGGTCCAAAGGAACATGAAGATCATGGTTACTTGTATAATCAGCTGCATATGCCCGCTCAATGCTTATAATCCATAGCTACTTCTTTTCAATGAGCAAAATGCATTTATTCCTTGAAAGTCAGTGAATTCTCAGTGTATTATAGTATACCCTCCAGAGTGTTTATATAGCTCAGGAATATTAGGTTTTCCTGTTCATGCTTACATGACATTTTGAATCTCAAATGCTATATAATCTTAAAAAGGCAAATTGTCTGCATTGTCTAATTATAAGCCCCTACCACTATGATGATATTAAACAATCAACCACTATATTTAAAAAGAGTTACAAATACTTGCCTCACTCCTTGGGTAAAGGGAACAAATTCAAAACACCTTCTCCAATAAAAGAAAAAAATTATATACGTATCATAGAGGAAGTTAAGTTCTAATGAAACTAAGGTTGAGTAAAATTAAGATATGCCACAGAGATATTGATGGACCGTCCTGAAATAATGAGCTCTTCTGAGCCTATAAAGTTTTTTTAATGGTAATAAAGGTAGTATTCAGATGACACAGATTTCAAGACTAGACATGTGGTCCCAGACTCAGCAAAGCTAAGCTAGAATACACAGGGTCAGCTTTCTAGAACCTTCTTATATATGTGAGTAGCATGGAAAAATTTGCCAAAACTGACGGTCAAAGAACTTTATTGTTGTTGAAGATGAGAGCCGGAGTATGTACAGAGCCATACTTTGTCACTGTATGTTCAATTCCAGTTGTAGGATATTAGTTAGTGTTTACTGTACCAGAATCAGGAGCAATAGCCGATAAAATGTTGTTGGTGTCAATTTACATGCATCTGAAAGGCAAGGGGATAATGTTCTATTGTCAGATTGCTGTTTTGAGATTTTTCATTATTTTCTAAAATGCCAGCAATAGTTCATCTTTAATTTCTTATTGATTTAGCTTCTATTCTCATTATCAGTAGTTATTTTTTATTTTTACATTATTATTACTATTAGTATTATTGATTTTTCCATTCCAACCACAGTTTCTACCCTGTTGCCCTCCCTCTTCTCTTTCTAGGACCTTTCCAATCTCCCTCCTGTCTCCCCTATTCAGTGCTTCTCTTTTTCTCTGTAGGAAAAAAAAAGGCCTGCTGTGGATACCAACCAAATATGGTATATAAAGTTGCAGTAAGACTAGGCACCACATTCTATTAAGGCTGAATGATGAAACTCAGGGTGAGGAAAAGGGTCTCTAAGGCAGGCCACAGAGTCAGAGACAGGCCCTTACTGTTAGGAGTCCCACAAAAACATCAAACTACAAACTGTAGCATATATGCAGAGAGCCTAGGTGGGTCAGGAACCAGAGACTGCATAACTCAGAGACCTAGGATAGAAAAACAAAGTAAATGAAATCATTCCTAATGATGATCTGTTATACCCATAGATTGATGGATGACTAGTCTTATTGTCATAAGAGAAAAGATTCATGCAGCAACTGGTAGAAACAGATGCAGAGACTTACAGCAAAACATTTGATTGAGTTTCAGGAATCCAATGGAAGAGGAGCAGGGGTAACTGTAGCAGCCATAAGGGTCAAGGACACCACAAGAAAACCCACAGAATCAACCAATGTAGGCTCATATAGGTCTACAGAGACTGGACAAATAACCAGGGTGGTCCCTGTATCACCCCCTTAAGAGCCACTGTTTTAAAAGAACACAGCTCTAAATTATTTCTCTCCTCACTTTCTACCACTGTGATCATCTGATCGTCTTCAAAGCAATGTCTTGTCTTCTCAGGAAGTAGCTGATACTCATACTTGGACAGGCTCTGTTTTGGCCTAGGGTTTTTCTAGGTCTTCAGATTCATAGATATAAATAGTTTGTAACCCTGATATCACATCATTTCTTTTGAGGTGATTTATAAAAGTATGTGTACATAAATGTGTGAATGCTGGGTAGATGTGTGTGGGGGATGTAAGAGAGAATAATCTTGGGTGGTTCCTCCAGAGCTTTTGAAACTGAATATCAGACTAGCCCATAGCTTACCTAGTAGACCATATTGGCTCCCCACCATAATTTAGAAAACAGTCTGTCTCTGTCTCTAACACTGAGATTACAAGCTCTCCCTTTTTTCATATCTCACAAAGGCCTCTATATCTCACTATTTGTCCCTATATGTCTGGGTATGGGGCCATATGTTGGAAAAGGGAAACCTTCAAGGGGACATATCCGCAGTAAAGAAAGATTCTCCAGCACTAAGAAATTTTCTATTGCTAATATTCCTCAGTATGGGGTGGGGCTTATGAAATTTTATTACTTTCATTTCTTTTGTCAGAGATAGTAACAGAACCCATGCTGTCATGCAACTACCTACATAGACCTAACATAGCTTCTTCCATGTTTTCAGCAATGATTGAAAGGCTGAAAACATGGTGCTCTGAGTGTAGTCAGCAGAGGGATATCTTGCCACACCTGACCCCATGATGAGAATTTTGAAATACCCTTTGCATTTCTCAATACAATTTTCTTTGTGAACTCTCCACACATTTGACTATATATGGAAGACTATGGGAAAGAATCATTACCATTGTGTTTGAAACCCTCAAGCAGACTTCAGCTAAAAGGAATCAAATATATTCACAATGATTCATAGAAGAAATGTCAGGAAGACATTTCAACACTCTCATATTTTCCATATCAGAACTGATTCTCTTTTGTCCAAATACAGGCTAGTTAGTAATAATAAGAAGCCATATTTTCACTTATATATTTGCATCCAAAATTTAAATATAGTCCATTATCTGAAGTTGTAGATAATTGGCTTCAAGTGTTAGAATGTAACATTTAAAATAGAATCTACAATCTTTGGTCCAAGACAGACAGGACAGGCAGCACCAGGTACACAGGGATTTCCTGAGTTTAACATCACTTGGGACACAGAATACCAGGCTTCTGCCTGTGCCCAAGACCTGGGCAGCTCTACGGGTCATCTGTGTGCCAACATTGTCCTGGGTCATTTGCCCTGCAGAGTAACCTACACTTGGAGGGGCTCCCCGCCACCATCTTCACTCCCAGACAGGATAGGCAATACCAGGTACATAGAGAAAACCCCAAGTATAGCTTGGGACAAGGCACACCAGGGATCCAATGGCACCCAAGAGTAGGGCAGCCCATCAGCAATCTGTGCCAGGGGAAACCTAGTCATCCAGAGGGCAGAAATAGCCCTCTACAGGCTTATAGAAGTTCAAGCACCAGACAGTGACAACAGGACTAACACCAGAGATAACCAGATGGCAAAAGGCAAACGCGGGAACTTTACTAACAGAAATCAAGGCAATCTGGCAGCATCCAAACCCAGTTCTCCAACAACAGCAAGTCCTAGATACCCCAACACACAATCTTTTTAAAAAATAGAGGAGAAATGAATCAAAAGTTAGAAGCCCTTACAAGGGAAACACAAAAATCATTTAAAGAAATTCAGGAGAAAATGGATCAACAGATGGAAGCCAAAAAAAGGAAATGCAAAAATCACTTAAAGAAATACAGGAGAACTTGGATAAACAGGCAGAAGTCATGAAAGAGGAAACACAAGAATCTCTCAAAGAATTACAGGAAAACACAAACAAACAAGTGAAAGAACTGAGCAAAGCCATCTAGGATCTAAAAATGGAAGTAGAAACAACTAAGAATTCACAAAGGGAGACAACTTTGGAGATAGAAAACCTTGGGAAGAAATAAGGGATCATATGTACAAATATCAACAACATAATACAACAGACAGAAGAAAGAATCTCAGATGCCAAAGATACCATAGAAAGCATTGACTCAACAGTTAAAGAAAATGCAAAATTCAAAATGCTTCTTCATAATCGACCATATAATTGGTCACAAGAGAGACCTCAACAGTTTTAAGAAGATTGAACTAATCCCATGCTACCTATCAGATCACTATGGAGTAAGAGTGGTCTTAAATAGCAACAAAAATAACAGAAGGACCACATACACATGGAAGCTAAACAATACTCTACTCAATAATACCTTGGTCAAGAAAGAAATAAAGAAAGAAATCAAAGACTTTCTAGAATTTAATGAAAATATAGGTACAACATACCCCAATTTCTGGGACACAATGAAAGCAGTGCTAAGAGGAAAACTCATAGACCTAGGTGCCTCCAAAAAGCAACTTGAGAGAGCATACACTAACAGCTTAATGGCACACTTTAAAGCCCTGGAACAAAAGGAATTTAATTCACCCAAGACGAGTAGAAGACAGGACATCATCAAAACCAGGGCTGAAATCAATCAAGTAGAAACAAAGCGAACTATACAAAAAATTAACAAAACCAGGAGCTGTTTTTTTTTAAAAAAAAAAAAAATCAGCAAGATAGATATACCCTTAGCCAGACTAATCAGAGGGCACAGAGACAATATCCAAATTAACAAAATTAGAAAGGAAAAGGGAGATATAACAACAGAAACTGAGGAACTTCAAAAAATCATCAGATTATACTACAAAAGTCTATACTCAACAAAACTAGAGAATCTTGAGGAAATGGAAATTTTCCTAAACAGATAGCAAATACCAAAATTAAATCAGAATGAAATAGATGATCTAAATAGTCCTATAACTCCTAAAGAAATAGAAGGGGTCATTGAAAGTCTTCCAACCAAAAAAGCCCAGAGCCAGATGGTTTTCGTGCAGAATTGAGAAGACCTAACACCAATACTCTTTAAACTATTCCACAAAATAGAAACAGAAGGAACACTACCCAAATCTTTCTCTGAAGCCACAATTACTCTGATATCAAAACAACACAATGATTCAGCAAAGAAACAGAACTGCAGACCAATTTTGCCAATGAATATAGATGTAAAAATACTCAATAAAATTCTTGCCGACCCAATTCAAGAACACATCAAAATGATCATTCAACGTGATCAAGTAGGCTTCATCCCAGGGATACAGGGATGGTTCAATATACAGAAATCCATCAATGCAATCCACTACATAAAAAACTCAAAGACAAAAAACCACATGGACATTTCATTAGATGCTAAAAAGCATTTGAAAAAATTCAGCATCCTTTCATGATAAAAGTCTTGGAAAGAACAGGAATTCAAGGCCCATACCTAAACAGAGTAAAAGCAATATACAGCTATCTGGTAGCCAACATAAAAATAAATGGAAAGAAACTTGAAGCAATCATACTATAGCTGATAAACAACTTCAACAAAGTGGCTGGTTATAAAATCAACTCAAGCAAATCAGTAGTAGCCTTCCTAAACTCAAAGAATAAGCAGGCTGACAAAGAAATTAGAGAAATGACATCCTTCACAATAGCCACAAACAATATAAAGTATCTTGATGTGACTCTAACCAAACAAATGAAAGATCGGTATGACAAGAACTTCAGGTCTCTGAAGAAGGAAATTGAAGAAAATTTCAGAAAATGGAAAAATCTTCCAAGATCTTAGACTGACAAGATTAATATAGTAAAAACAGCCATCTTGCCAAAAGCAATATACAGATTCAGTGCAATCCCCATCAAAATCCCAACTCAGTTTTTTATATAGTTAGAAAGTACAATTCTAAAATTCATCTTGAATAAAAACAAACAAACAAAAAAAAAACCTAGGATTGCTAAAACTATTCCCAACAGTAAAAGAAATTCTGGGGGAAACAGTATCCTGGATGTTAAGCAGTACTACAGAGCAATAGTGTTAAAAACTGCATGGTATTGGTACAGTGACAGGCAGGTAGATCAATGGAATAGGATTGAAGTCCCAGAAATGAACCCACACACCTATCTTTGACAAAGGTGATAACACCATTCAGTGAAAAAAGATATTATTTTCAACAAATTTTGCTGGTTCAACTGGAGGTCAGCATGAAGAAGAATGCGAATTAATCCATTCTTATCTCCTTGTACTAAGCTCATCTCCAAGTGGACCAAGGACCTCCACATAAAACTAGACACACTGAAACTAATAGAAAAGAAACTGGGGAAGACCCTTGAGGACATGGGCACAGGGGAAATGCTCCTTAACAGAACACCAATAGCTTATGTTCTAAGATCAAGAATTGACAAATGGGACCTCACAAAATTACAAAGTTTCTGTAAGGCAAAGGACAATGTCAATTGAACAAAATGGCAACCAACAAATTGGGAAAAGATCTTCAACAAGTCTACATCCAACAGAGGGCTAATATCCAATATATACAAAGAACTTAAGAAAGTAGACTCCAGAGAGCCAAATAACCCAATTAAAAATGGGGTACAGAGCTAAACAAAGAATTTTCACCTGAAGAATTTTGGATGGCTGAGAAGCACCTTAAGAAATGTTCAACATCATTAATCACTAGGGAAATGGAAATCAAAACAACCCTGATATTTCACCTTATACCAGTTAGAATGGCTAAGATTAGAAACTCAGGAGACAACAGATGTTGGCGAGGATGTGGAAAAAGGGGAACACTCCTCCACTGCTGGTGGGATTTCAAGCTGGTACAACCACTCTGGAAATCAGTCTGGAGGTTCCTCAGAAAACTGGGCATGAGACTTCAGGAACACCCAGTTATAACACTCTTGGGCATATACCCAGATGATTCCCTGGTATGCAAAATTGCACATGCTCCAATTTGATCATAGCAGTCTTATTTATAATAGCCAGAACCTGGAACGAACCCAGATGTCCCTCGATGGAGGGATGGATACAGAAAATGTGGTATATTTACACAATGGAATACCACTTTGCAATTAAAAACAATGAATTCATGAATTTTTTAGGTAAATGGTTGGAACTGTAAAATATTATCCTATGTGAGGTAAACCAATCACAAATGAATACACATGGAGTGCAGACACTGATAAGTGGATATTAGCCTAGAAGCTCTGAATACTCAAGACACAATTATCAAATGATTGCCAAGAAGAAGGAAGGAGAGGGCTCTGGTCCTGGGAAGGCTTGGTGCAGAATTGTAGGGGATTACCAGGACAGAGAAATGGGAGGGGTGATTGGGGAATGGGCAGAGTGAAGAGGGCTTATGGGACTTATGGGGATGGGGGAACCAGGAAAGGTGAAATAATTTGGAATGTAAGCAAAGAATATAAATAAAAGAAAGTTTAATCCCTTTAAAATATCCAATTCTTTTAAAATTCAAAGTTCTTTAAAATTCAAAGTCTCTTAACTGTGGGCTCCCCTAAAATACTTCCTTCCTTCTTTACTTCAAGGCAGAAAAATACCATGGTACAGTCTTGGTCCTGGAAAGACTTGATGCAGTAGTGTAGAGGTAGACCAGGACAGGGAAGAAGGAGAGGGTTGATTGGGGAAGGAGTGTTGTCTTAGAGGATTTTCAGGGGAAGGGGGAACCAGGAAAGAGGATGACACTTGAAATGTAAAAAAGAATATATCTAATAATAAAAAAAAGCAAAACTCAAAAAAAGTAAAATAGCATCTACTACATGTTATAGTAAGTATACTAGTATGTCTGCATTGCTCCTTGATCATCAATTTTGAGAAAGCTTTTAGATTCTGATAAAAAATATGCAAATTCCAGCAGAAGCCATCCTTAGAGTTTCTGTTAAACTGACACTAATGTTAGCTGTCCATCACACTAACAATAATCTATCTGAAATACAGGCTGGAATACCAATTACTGTGATGAGTGAATCCCTATCTTGAAGTTTCTTCTCTATGTTGCAAGTAGACACATGTCAGCACACGGGAAACAGCACAGAGGTAACAAAGTCCTTCAAGTAACTGAGTGGCTTTTTGTCAGGGGGCAGGCTGTAGCTAACACACAAAATCTTAAAAAGAAAATGAAGTCGCATTGTGCTGAGAACAAAAGGTTGAAAGAGAGAAAAATATATGTGACAGTATTCTCAATTATTTAGAAATATTACTATGGAACTTCTATTTCTGAAACTTTTAAAAATATTTAATAGTATATATTTCATTAGAATTATTTTTGAATAATTAAAAATACTAATGATTTTGTGTCAAAAGAATATTTCACTATATTCATTCTTTATTGTTGCTACTGTGTGTCAGTTGCTCCAGCTGTCTCACAATGAAGGAAAGGAGAAATAACTACTTCTATTAAGGAGATAGTGTTACTAGGCTTCAATAGAAGACTTTGGTGTACACCATCAATCTGTGTACATAGCTGTTTTATATGCTGATTTTATGTTTCTTTACAGTAGGTTTGAGTAGCTACCTTGAGTAATTTCACCAAGTAGGTTTCTCCATTCACTCTTGGCTGTATAGAAATGTGTGATTTTTTTTATAGTAAGTATGAACTAATTAAATATAAACCCCATGTATGTACACAATATTACATATAATTAGTTACTTTACATGTGTGTTTATTTGTAGAATCTGTTTTTTTTTTTTTTTTTTTTGGTTTTTCGAGACAGAGTTTCTCTGTGTAGCCTTGGCTGTTTTGGAACTCACTCTGTAGACCAGGCTGGCCTCGAACTCAGAAATCCGCCTGCCTCTGCCTCCCAAGTGCTGGGATTACAGGCGTGCGCCACCACTGCCCGGCTCTGTTTTTTATAAAAGAAACATAAGAGTGAAATTTTTAAAAATGTTCTAAGTACTGTAACTTTCATCATGCTTGATTTTAAAAATTCAGATTTTTCTTTTTCAAATTGTGAAGCAAACAAATGCAATTATAATAATCTTACTTCATAATAATCTTACTTTAGCAACTCCCAAGAAAGCAAACCACCCCATTAGCATCTTTATCATAGTCCAGGTAGGGACCTACTATCTCCTGAAAAACAGAAATGAAATCATAAAAGGATGTAACACTGGAGATGGTTGTAGTGTTTAAACTGAAAGTTTACTGTGAGATAAAGGATGTGAAAGATGTCTTTTTATTAGGAGAGTCTCTACCAGGAAGCTGTAGAGGATTTTGCTGTAAAGAGAATCCCTTCCACATCTATTCTTTCCTTCCCTCTACTCTGCATTTTACGAAGAAGCACACATATTTCACATGAGTATTAATCGTGAATCTATTTTACGACATAGTTTATATACTCAAAAAGTCTAATAGTGAACATAAATATAACTTTCCCCTAGATAAACATCTATATACAGTTTTCAGACTGCTAAAAGTATTTATGTGTTGTAGCATTACAATAACAGACTTGATACTTTGTGTGTTAACCCCTAAGGGCATGTGCACAAATAACTATAAAGCCTTGGTAGCTACTGATGATAGACTAAAATAAGGATTTTAAAAAGTCAAGTTTAGTGGATCAGGAAGGGTATTAGGTTTCCTTCCTAAGCATGGTTTAGGGGATCTATAGAACACTGAGTGCAAAGTTTCATTCCAGCATTGATTCCAACTTCGTGGAAGCTGCATCGTGCACTCAACCTCTCAATTATTATGGTTCTCTGACCTCCCTTAAGATTACTTGACACTAGGTAGGGAGGAGATGAATATAAAAGAAGGAACAATGGCCAGAATGTAAGATGAACATATTTATATTCTTCCCCAACTTCTCTGCAGAAATGTTAATAACTCACTATAGACAGAGCTATATTTGTTATTTAATTAGCATGGTTACTTGGTTAAAATAATATGTATTCTAAGAAGACTCCTGGATAATTATGTCATGATGATAGGAAAGAAAACTGTCATATTACATATTATATGCGATATTTCTCTATACAGTGCTGAAGATCAGTAAACTCACCCATGTATTAACAATGGTGTTTGCAGCTAGCAAAATTAGTAACAGTGCTGTATATTGGCTATAGTTTATCCTCAAGTTTAAGAACTTTTTAACTGTAATTTCATTATGGTTTATAATATGGAGAATGGCATGCAATAGGTAAGAGTCACTTAGGTTATTAGAAGACAGCCTGCCTATGGCTCCTTCAAAGATGTTATTGACAGTTAATATATCTGGCTGAAACCAGGAGAGTTATGAATGTGTTCTCTCTGCTCAGTTCTAGAAAGTGGATTATAGTTTCTAAAGTGCAATTGCGTTTTCAAGATAAACAGATTGTAACTTTCATTCTTTTCTTTCATTTTTGTGTACTTATATACATGCATTGAAACATGACAATATCATAGTAGGTTGTAGTTTCTTTTGGAAATTTATTAGCCTGTCATTTTTTAAAAATTAAAAATAAAAAAGAGAAAAGAAACACCTCCAAGTCACTTTGACACAATGATATATGATGTACTATTCAGCATACTCCTACTGCAATGGCTAACTTCCAAATTGTGAAATACCCATCATAAACAAGCAGAATCACAGAGCTGGGAGATTTTTCACCTCCATGGGGAGTTTTTCACTGAATCTGCTCTCACTAAATTCTGCCCTTGAAATGTGGATCAGGGTCCATGTTCATGGACAAAAAGGAACATAAAATTTTGCTAATTTAAATGAACAAATTTTCTTTTTTATTTGATATATTAATTTACATTTCATATGATTTCCCCCTTTCCACGCTCCCTCCTCCCCACAAGTCCCATAAGCCCTCTTCCCTCCCCTGTTCCCCCATTCACCCCTTCCCTCTTCCCTCTTCTGGTATTTCCCTACACTGCTGCATTAAGCCTTTCCAGAGTCAGGGGCCCTTCCTTCCTTCTTCTTGGACATCATTTGATATGTGGATTGTGTCTTTGGTATTCCAGTCTTCTAAGTAAATATCCGCTTATCAGTGAGTGCATACCATGAGTGTTCTTTTGAGATTGGGTTACCTCAATTAGGATGATGTTCTCCAGCTCCATCCATTTCTCTAAGAAGTTCATGAACTCATTGTTTCTAATAGCTGAATAGTAGTTCATTGTGTATATATACCATATTTTTTATCCATTCTTCCATTGAGGGATATCTGGGTTATTTACAGCTTCTGGCTATTATAAATAAGGCTGATATGAACATAGTGGAGCATGTGTACTTTTGCATGCCAGGGAATCATCTGGGTATATGCCCAAGAGTGGTATAACAGGGTGCTCTGGAAGTGTCATGCCCAGTTTTCTGAGGAACCTCCAGACTGATTTCCAGAGTGGTTGTACCAGCTTGCAATATGACAAGAAGTGGAGGAGTGTCCCCTTTCTCCATATCCTCAACAACACCTGTGGTCTCCTGAGTTTTTAATCTTAGCCATTCTGACTAGTATAACGTGAAATCTCAGGGTTGTTTTGATTTTCATTTCCCTAATGACTAATGATGTTGAACATTTCTTAAGATGTTTCTCAGTCATCTGAAATTCTTCGGGTGAAAATTCTTTGTTTAGCTCTGTACCCCACTTTTTAATAGGGTTGTTTGGCTCTCTGGAGTCTAATTTCTTGAGTTCTTTGTTTATATTGGATATTTTGTGAGTGGCTTTTAACCTTCAAAATAAATTTCCAATATATTTTTTTATTTTTATAATTTATTATTTTAATGTAGTTGTTTCTGTTGCTGAGGATATTTAATTTCTATCATTTTTCTCTTATTTAAAATATTTCTGCATATAATATATCATGATTATAGATATTCCTTCCTCAAATATACCAGTTCCTCTCCACCTCCCCACCCATGAAGATCCACACAGTTTCTCTAATATGAAAACAACTCTCTGTGTGATAATAATGAATATATACAATAATAAAATGGAATATAGTATAACATAATATGGTAAAGCAAGACTAAAAGATTGAAATTAAGCAAATTATTAAACTAGAAACCATATCATGTATGCAAGTGACCTTAGGGTTAAATGAAAAATACAAAACATGAGATAAGATAATTTTTTAATTTATACAACAAGTAACATCCAAAGATGGTATTAAGTTTATTTTTTGTTGAGAATCTGTTGTTGGGCAAGCAGACCACACTGAATTAAAGAAAAGTATTTCATTTTTTACACCTCAAAAACAAATTTTTAAAAGCTATTATTGTCTCATTAAATGTATAAAAGTCTTTTGACTAAATCCAATACCCCTTCATGATAAAAGTCCTAAAATGATTAGCAACACAATATAATATAATATAATATAATATATTATATATAGATAATATATTATATTATATTTATTATGTTATATAATATAATATATTATCTATATATAATATAA
Source organism: Apodemus agrarius (assembly GCA_964023405.1). Lineage (NCBI taxonomy): Eukaryota > Metazoa > Chordata > Mammalia > Rodentia > Muridae > Apodemus > Apodemus agrarius. The sequence continues at coordinate 119,609,696 of OZ030007.1, forward strand.
TAAAGGCAGCATATAACATACTCATATCCAATATAATCTCAAATGGAAAGAAATTCAAAGTATTTTCAGTAACATAAAGTACAATGCAAGGTTGCCTGTTGTCTTTATACAAGTTCAGTATGCTTCTTGTAGTCTTAGCTAAAGCAATAAGACAACTGAAGGACCTCACAGAGATATGAATTGGAAAGGAAAAAGTCAAAGTACCTTTATTTGAAGATACATAATAGTATATATTAGTAATCTTAAAAGGTTCCACTGGGTATATTCTAAAGCTAATAAACACTTTTAGCAAAGTATCTGGATATGAAAACCATGACAAAAATCAGTAGACTTCCTATGTATGAGGGGACAAATGGACTGAGGAGGATATGATGGAATCAATATCTTTCACAAAAGCTCCAACTAATATAAAATACCCTGGTCTCTCTAATCAATCAAATGAAAGCCCTGTATAATAAAAACTTTTGGACATTGAAGAAATTAATATATCAGAAGATGTAAAGATCTCCCATGCTCATAGATTAGTAGATTTTATATAATAAAAGGATCATCCAACAAAAAGCAATGAACTGATTCAATGCAACACCTATCAAATGTACAAAACAGTTATAATTTTGAAAGGAATCTTGAAAGGAAAATATTCAGCTTCATATGGAATCATAAAAATGTCAGGATATCTAAAACAATCCTAATAGAAGAACTGATAGAGTTATCATCAATGCACCAAGTTATACTCTGGTGCTGTAGTAATAAAATAAGTGCAGTATAGACACAAAACCAGACAGGCTGTCAACAGAATTTAACTGAAGGCTTAGACTAATAGACAACTCGTTTTAAATAAGAAAGTCAAAAATACCCTGAAAAGGTATCTCTAACAAAAGTTCCTGCTCATATCTGCATATAAATGAATCCAAATATATCCATACAATCACCCTGAACAAAACTCAACTATGAATATATCAATAACCACAATATACTGATAAAAGAGAAAGTGGCGTGTCATTAAAAATTAATTTGCAGTATGGCAGAATATTAAATTCAATAATAAGATAATCAAACCCTATCACAATTGGTGAAATATTAGTAGTCTTTTAGGCTTCTCTGACATGTTTATTTTTCTATTTTCAAAAGCACAGCTTATGAATATTATTTATATCTAGATACAGCTTGAAAACATAATACCAATAATCATAGAGACAGGAAAGTATGTTTTAGAGACTAAATCAGTTATTATTTGAGATTTCCAGGAGCACATGCTTGTAACTAAAGCCCAAGAAAAGTAATTGCATTTTCTGAAGACAGTTGTAAGGATACTACATAAAATACAAATCTTATTGATTTTTCAATTATAAAACTGATTTCAAATGACAGTGCAAGTCAAGCTGATTTCCAAGTGATGAGATTATTTCCAGACATACTAGACATACACAAAGAAGTTTGAAAGCATTATATAATATAACGATATCAGAAGAAGGATGCATAGATTTGCTAAGGATGTCTTCTTGATGATTTCATTAGAAAATAAAGTTTGGTAGATGGAAAGTTGCTTGAAACTTCAATCGTCATTATCCTTCATCAAATGTAGGTTTCTTAGAAATATTCAAACCTAATGAATATATTCCCTTTGTCTCTCATTAAGACAGATACATCCTCCAATTTCCTGGAAAGGTATCATGGAGAAGGGAGAGAATATGAAATATAACCTCTTATACAGGGAAATTTAAATTATTTACTTTCTGGGAAGAAAAGACATTGGCAACTGGCCCAAAGTATTTTTGTTGTCCCATTAGGATCAGACTAATATTTCAATTACCTCCTCTGTCGATATGTTCTGCAATTAGATGTAGTTATTAAGGGTACTGTAATAAATATATGTATTCCTTTGTGATTAGTTCAAGAGGTACATTAAGACATGTCAAACTGTTTGCTCCTGTCCACTGTATATAACTTCTAAAGATGTATCTACACTAGATATATTCACACTCTTGAGCCTTGCTATGAAACAGTTAGTTTCAGTGTATAATTTATTTTATCCCTTTAACATGATTCAGTGTTGTTTTATTATTTATTTTGCATTAGAATACCATAAAATGTGTTCATAAGAATCAGAAGACTGAAACTCAGTGACATAGAGGCTAGAGATATGGCTCAGAAGTTAAGAGGTTTTCCTGCACAGCATAAGATCCTGAATTCAAATCCCTGACATCATGGAGAAATCAGAGTATATCCACATGTGCCTATATGGCCCAGATTGTTGAGGAACCTTGGTTGGAGGGTGACTATGGTGACTGTGGGTTGCTCTCTGTAAATAAAATTCAAAGTTGAAAACTATGTATCTGTAAATGCAGGTGCATCTTGCACATACATACATACATACATACATACATATATGTATATACATACATATGTGCATGTGTATGTGAGAAAGAGGACGGCTATAGGTAGATTGTTAGATATAAATATTGTATGTGTACACATAATACTCATATATAGTTGTATATAAAAACATCAAGAAGAATAAGTTAATTAATTAACTTATCAAAACATGGACATTTTGATGAGCTGGCAAGAAAAAAACCACTTGGAAATATGTATCCACAGTTTTCCTAACATATTAGATTTCTTAACCTGATTACTCAAGGGGTAGTAACTATTGGTATTTACTGTAGTAACAATTTAATGCTAATGGGTAATATCTTCAGAACCTTGGAAATTATGAGAGCTGCCTAGATTGTTCACATAATGGAATTGAGAATTACCTAGAAGACATGCCTCAGGGCAGCTGTGTGCAGTTGTTTCTAGACATTATTGGAGAGATTATGAATCACCTCCAAAAAGAGTGACTCTCCATGATGGAAAGTCACAGAGTTGAAGTTCTCCTGTAGACAGAGCCTGACCTGAGTCATTAGTGAGAAATCCAGTAACTGATATTTCACAGTTAATATTACATACTTACTTGCCTCACATCAATTTCAAATATGTTTAATTTTGTAGAATATTTCCTGTTTATCCTTTCCCATGGCTGTTCAAACATCTCAGCCTACTCTTTCTCCTTCAATATCATCAAAGAGAATTTTTTCTTGTATATTTTCAATTTAAAAACCATTTTTCTTATTTCATTAACTTATTAACAGTAATAACTCATTTACATATTTCCATTGATAACTGCCTTTTTCCATAAACTTCTTCTCAAACACGTGAATTATTGTGGCAGTTTCTAGTTAGTCAAAAATGCTAAATAACTGTACATTTCATAATAACTTTGAATTATCCTTAATATCACAGTCCATTTGTGAATTGGATATTATAATATTGTCCTAATAACAATGCATAGTGAGTCAATAATTACCAAATGTGTGATCCCTGCTAGTTATAAACTTTGTAATTTGCTTATGAAAATGGAGGTTAAATCATTAACCTTGGTGTTTACTTCAAGATTGCAAATGGACTTAACTTAGGTTGTGTAGAGAATCAAATGAGATAATAGAAATGAAAGTAATTTGTGTAGTGTGTGAGTCTCTGTGTAGGGCACTAATGACTTGAAATATAAATTCAGACATTTTACCTGACAAATTGTGAAAATTTAAATATGAAATATTTTGAAAGAGACAATAAAAAAGAGTGATTTTTGTGTGTTCTTCTCTATTATTTTACTTGTTTCTTTTCTATGTGTCTATTTTTTAATTGAAAAATTACATACAATAAATATATTTGGACCATATACTTTCCCTCTTATTATAGATCCTCTTTTATTTTTTAAGGATTTTCTTTACTTTAATTTCTGCACAAACACGTGTACCTGTCTTATAAACACGTGTGTTGGTGTCAACAGAGGACCACAGTGGTGGTGGATCCACTGGTTCTGTTGTTACACAGTAGTGTAAGCAAGCTGAGTGGAGGGAACCAATGGAATCTTCTGAAAGAACAAATTTTCTTTATCACTCAGTCATCTGTCCAGTCTCCTCCCTCTTCACCTGTTCTTCCTCATCCTCCCATTGTTCCTCCTCTCCTTTCCCCTCCTTTCTGCTTCTTCATAATCTTCTTTGTCTTCTTTCTTTTTCTTTAATTACTTAATTATTTTGTTTATTTACATCTCAACTGCTGCCGCCTCCCAGTTTCACCTGTCAGAGTTCTTCCTCCCGTAGCCTTCCTCCCCTTTGCCTCTGAGAGGGTGCCCTTCCCTGTGGCATCACTCTTCCCTGGCCCGTCACTTCTCTACATGATGAGGTGCCTCACCAACTGAGACCAGACAAACCAGTCCTATGCTACATATATTCCTGGGGCCTCAGACCAGCCAATATAAAATTTTTTGGTTGCTCCACATCTCTGTGAGCTGCCATGGAATATTATTCAACTATTTAAAATGAGGACAGCATGGAATTTGCAGGCAAATGGATGGAACTAGAAAATATCATACTGTGTGAGGTAACCCAGACCAAAAAGGACATGTTTTATATGTACTCACTAATAAGTGGATATTAGCCAAAAAGTACAGACTACCCATGATACATCCCATAGACACTAAGAAGTTAAAGAAAAAGGACCAAGTGGGGATGCTTCAATCCCACTTACAATTGGGAGCAAAATAATCATGGGATGTAGAGGGATCAATCCCGTGGGTGTGCACCAAACCCTGACACTACTACTGACATTATGTTGTGCTAGCAGACAGGAGCTTAGTATGGCTATCCTCTGAGAGGCTCTACCAGCAACTGACTGAGGGACATGCATATACTTACAGCCAGCCATTGGACTGCGGTCAGGGACCACAGTGGAAGAGTTGGGGAAAGGACTGAAGGATCTGAGGGGTATGACAACCCCATAGGAAGACCAACAATGTCATCTTCTTTCTTAACAGGCAAACAACATTCTTTTCTACACATTTGTCTTTCTTATTAAATTCTCGGTTCATTCTTTTTTCATTGTTTCAGGTACTTTTGCTGATTAGTATTTGTCAAAACACAGTCACCAGAGAACCTTAATTCAAGAATTGTCTTCATCAGTAGGTCCTGGTGACATGTCTGTGTGGCACTTTCTTCATGCTCAATGTGGGAAACTATACAAGAGGAAGCTGATCATGTCATGAAAAGCAAGCCAGTAAGCAGCGTTTCCCTACTGTTCCTATTTCATGTTTTTGTCTGGTTTCCATAGATGATGGACTATAAACTATAACAATGACCTGTTCTGCCCAACTTGTTTTTGGTAATAGTGTTTATCACAGCAGCAGAAACTAAGCCAGAACAGAAGTTGATATCAGAGAGTAGAATGTTGCTATGATAGACCTGGCCATGTTTTCTCTGTTTGTTTGTTTGTTGCTTATTGTTTTGTTTTGTTTTTAATTGGTTTGGGAGATTGACATCATGACATTTGAAACTTTGCAATTGCTTAATTTCTATGAAATCCCTGTTTCATTAATTTAATGAAAATAGGCATGGGGAATTGATGCAAAGAAGCAGTATTCTCTGTCAGAAAAATTACCTGAAAACAGGGAGTTTAGGATACTGAATTACAATCTCAGTAATGATGTTTACATCAGAGTTTGACTGTGGGAAAGATGAACAAGCTCTGGTGAGCACGAAGCCATCTGTATAACCTGCTCTCAAATACACTTGCTTTGGATGTGATTTGATGTCTTTTCCTGAAGAGAATAATAATGGGCCACCAACCTGAATTGGGGGTGTACATGTGCTTGGTAAGCTATATCCAGTGGCCTCCCTAAGGGAGATGTTGAATCTACACTTTTGTGGGGTGAGCCACATTGCCAGCAATGCTTTTCTAATATGAGATTTTTAGGATACATAGCTTTCAGAGCACATAACACTATTTTGTAGTGTCAAATAAATAATTTATCCTAGAATATCTGTATGAAAAATATGTGTAAAGAGAAACTCTGTACTTGGTGAATTCAATCAGTGTTGACAGGGTCAAACCTTGATTACTCTAATTATTAGCTGGGTACTCTTAACCAATTTGCTAAGCTGCTCTAAGGTCTTGTTTCCTCATCTAGAAAATTGGGATAATCATAGAGTTGGTTGGTGGGCTGTTGTAAGGATACATTAAGTGGATTTCTCTGCAGTATCCCTCGTGCAGGTTGTTATTACAATTGCAATTGCTAGTGGTAACATTACACCCAACTCAAGTGTAATGGAAGTGAGTTCTACAATCATCTCACATAGACACTAGTTAAGTATGAAGGTTTGGGAACCTTAAGGATATTGGGAATTTTCTCTTTAGAAGGCAGCAACCAGGACAAATCAGGGTAGAACAAAAAATGAACACTTATGTTTAAATTAGGGGAAGTATGGTTAAAGGAAACAGTGGCATAAATTGGTATCTTCTAGAAGGGGAATGCAATGACAAAGCCTCAACTGTAGAAAAATGTGAGTGATACTGAGTAATTGATCTACATTGTTGCAAACAATCCTGAAATAATTTGGAGAAAATATTTTTTACTTGAAAGAGATTATTAGCTATGATGTCAGGTATAAAACTGAAAATGAACAAATTGTTTTTCAATGTTTCTTTCAATAAATAAAATAATTTGTTGGAAAGGATAATGCTTTCCATGACCCCCAGTTTTCTTTTAATTATATTAGACAAATAGACAAAGATTATTCAAAACAATTGTGAATGAGTAATCTGAGGAGCTTATCAATGCTTTATATAAATAAATTATTTAAATAAATGTTCCATTAAAATTGGAAGAACCCGCCGGGCGTTGGTGGCGCACGCCTTTAATCCCAGCACTTGGGAGGCAGAGGCAGGCGGATTTCTGAGTTCGAGGCCAGCCTGGTCTTCAGAGTGAGCTCCAGGACAGCCAGGACTACACAGAGAAACCCTGTCTCGAAAAACCAAAAAAAAAAAAAAAATTGGAAGAACCCAAATTCTGTAGGTTCCAATCAACTCTTGCCCTCTAGATACCTGTGAATCTCCAAGGCTTTCTCATTACAGCTCAGAAAATCCTGGTCCTATCCTTGTTCTACTTTGGTTTCCTGGGTTGTGTAATGCTGAAACTCTGCTTCCCAAATCACAAATGTCCTTCTGCTTTCTCTAGAGTACTGTTTGTGAGCCTTGTGTTTCATTCTGTATCTCCATAAGGTATTTAGAGCCTTGCACTAACCTCTTGACATACTCGTGCATCTTCCTATCTATGCCCCCATGCATTTGCTTTGGTATTAATGTTTGAGATACAGTTAGTCATACTTTTCTCACAAGTCATGTTGATTTTATGAAGTTTCTTTCTATGACAGTATTTTGTTTTATTACACTAGGAATACCCTTAGTTCTTCACAATGTCCATCTTACTCATTATCAAAAATCATAATAATGAATTCTATAATAATATTTTTACAATTACTTTATTGTTTATTGCACATTTTTTTCTATTATGAGAAACTTATTTTTCTTCTGGGTATTAAGAAGTCTAAGGATGAGGCTTAGACATATATATTTATTGGTTGGATCTTTTCAGAATATTGCCTGTTTGTATCCTCACATGCAAAGGGAGACAAGACTTTCTATCTTGTTATATTTTTAATTGCTTTTATGAGAATGGAGCAGTCATGCCCCAATACTGATTATCCTATTAATTTTGAGATTAGGTGTATTTGGAGTGGTGAAGGAGCATGTACATTCTCACCATCGTGACACTGTAAGTGATAAATTAATAAATTCTTTCCTTGCTGTAAGATCCCTTGTTCTATTAACACTATGGCATGAAAATTTCCCACAAAGTTCACGTTCAGAAAACTTAACCCCAATGTAATGCTGTGAAGAAGTAGGTCCTAATAAGAGGCAATAGAGTTTAATATCATTAGCACAGGAATGGATTAATATCTGAACGGTGTACTCAAGTGTAAAATGAGGTCAGTGTTTGTTTCCTGGTTCTAGTACTCTCTGATACTCTCCTTGCCGGCTGCCTATGCCATGATAATGCAGCACAAAGTTCAGTTTCAGGAGCTACCTCAGGTACTTTCCATGCTGTAGCACTGAGAGTATTTCTTAACATACTTTACAGAATAAGACATGAAGTATATCACTTTACTATAATTTTAAGGACCTTTGGTAATTCCTCTCCTTTTTAAAAATTTTTTCAGTGATAAGATATGTAAATGCTGCACTCAATAAAGAGCCCTTGTAATTTTATATTCTCAGGTCATTTTGCCTACTACCAAATTCTGAGTGCATGTACTACTGTGTTGTTAGAATCTCCAAAAGTCACACCTTTAGAGATGTGAATTTTATCATCTCAAATTTTAAAATGTATCTAAACAACTTGTTTACTTATTGGCTAGTAGAGAGAAGTAGTTTTTGAAATTGACTAACAGAAAGCATTGAAAATACATGGGAATCTCTTTCATTAAAGCATGGTTGTGGTAACTATTATACATTTTATATGTTAGTCTATTTAAAAACTTAACATTCTGAGGGGAAAAAAGAGGTTTTACTCACTCTTCAGGTGAATTGGTGGCATGTAAGGGAAGTGCTCTAAAATTCTCAAGGCACAAAATGTGTCCAATTGAACTATGAATGCCTCCATTCTAATCGGATAGAAGTTTTCTAAAAACCTGACATATGTGTAGGTATGCACATGTGTGTGTGTGTGTGTGTGTGTGTGTGTGTGTGTGTGTGTGTGAGTACATGCAAGAGCAGATGTATTGCACAGCTGTGTGCTTATGTGGAGAACAAAAGGCAACATCTTGTGTTTTCAACAATCCCTCCTCACCTCATTTCTTTAAGGACAGAGTTTCTCACTGGCCAGAAAGTCCCAGGTATTGTTCTACCTTTGGCTTTCTCATGCATAGACAAGTAACTTCTGGGTAGTCTCTTTTTATGGATTCTGGCAGTTTGAATTTACAGCTTCATGCTAGTATAGCAAACATTTTACTGACTGAGCTATCTCCCTATCACTAGACATTTTCGAAAGCCTGGTTCTCAATATCATTCTAGCGCATTTTAAGTCATCATACCATCTGGAGATTGCTATGTCTTGCATACTTTTAACCTCCTAAGACACACTGCCATTGTCTATGTGATTTGTACAGGACAGATTTTATTTGCCTGAACTCTTATCAGCAGCACTGTCAGGGAACCATAGCTGATACTGTTGAAAGACCAATGGGAAGGTGATGCTCTGATCTTATCATTGAATGTGACAAAAGTAAAAGTAAAGTTTTGGTTTAATACAATTGCTTACTCCACATGGTAGACATTCAGTTTTCAAAAGGGATGAGGTGTTCATGCTATCAGTTTCTGTTGAATGCAACCCAGTGCATGCCACCACATGGAGTAGGTTTGTCATTTGCTCTTTTTAGTATGTAATGTGGGTGTTTCTTTGAAAAGAAAACAAGTAGTTAAAGCTGAGGACATTTCTGGAAATAAAATCAATTTATATATCCCCTTGAGTGTTTATAAAAGTTTGTCACCATTAATATTTTCAAAGCTGGTTGCCTCAGGATAGAATTATGATTGAAATATTGCTCTCAAGTTGACAAGATCCAGTATTTAGATCTAGTCCTAAAAACATCAACTGAATGAGTTCTTTGTTTTGTTTTTTTTGTTGTTGTTGTTGTTTTGTTTGTTTTTTGTTTTTTGTTTGTGGTGGTGGTGGGTTTATTATTATTATTATTATTATTATTATTATTATTATTACTTTTGAGCAGGGTCTCTCACTGACTCGGGGTTCTCCAACCAGGCTGGGCTGCTCACTAAAGAACCCAAGGGATTTGCCTGCTCCTGCCTCCTCAGCTCCGGGATTACAAGTGCAGGCTACCACACTCGGCAATTATTTTATGTGGGTTGTGGGAATCAAACCCAGAATCTTGCACCTGCATGGTAAGTGCTTTATCCTTTGAGCATTCTTGCTGCTGTGTGAGCTTTGGTCCTGGCCAGGGATCTCTTCCTTCTTTTCCCATGTCTCTTCCCTCCTTCCACACCTGCCCCCATAGAGTCGGAGGCTTTATCTTAAACCTGCCAGGAGTCCAGGTCATCCCTCCCAAAAGATCTGACAGGCAGCACTGAGTAAGGACAGTCAGGCTATGTATGCAAAACAAGCTAGGCTTTCTCAGAAAATTCCCTCCTGCTGGGCTCTGCAGTTCTGTCAGCTTTAGCCTTCAAGTCTTAGCCCTTCTCTAGTTACTCCCCCAGAGACTTGAGCGCCCTTTGCCTCATCTTTCTCGGGTCCTCTTTCCCGTCCTCTGCCCTCCTGTCCCAGATCTCAGTGCCCCATCTTCTTCCCTCACCTGGCCAGAGATTTTCACAGTTCTCTGATCCCTTGGAAGACAGTCTGGTCTCTGCTTTCTGTCCCCCACCCAGATGTGCCCTGCCCTCCAACACTAGCTGTCTATATATATATATATATTATTGGATATATTCTATATTTACAATTCATTTTCCTTTTTCTGGTTACCCACCCCCAAAGGTCCCACATGCCCTTTTCCCTCCCCCTGCTTCCTCATCCACCCCCTCCCACCTCCCTGTTCGTGTACTCCCCCACAATGATGTTTTGGTCCATTCTAGCACCAGTGTCCACTCCTTTCTTCTTGTCAGACATCACTTGGTATGTGATTTATGTCTTTGGTGTTCCAAGATTCTAGGCTAATATCCACTTATCAGTGACTGCATACCATGGGTATTCTTTTGAGACTGGGTCACCTCACTTAGTATGACGTTCTCCAGCTCCATCCATTTCTCTAAGAGTTTCATGAATTCATTGTTTCTAATGGCTGAATAGTACTCCATTGTGTATATATATACCACATTTTTTGAGTTCTTTGTAAAATGTTTGTGTGTGTTTGTGTGTGTATGTCTGTGTGTGAGACAGAGAGAGAGAGAGAGAGAGAGAGAGAGAGAGAGAGAGAGAGAGAGAGAGAGAGGCTGGGGGAGGAGAGGGAGGGAGGGAGAGGGAAAGAGGGAGAGAGAGACTACATTGATTACATTTTATTAGTAGTAAGTGAAACCATTTTATACCCTGTTACAAGTGGCCTATTGAAACAGCCATTAAAGGTGGAAAAGAACACAATAGCATGGTACTTTGGAAAGCTGAATGTTGTGACTGTCCCTAGAGCACTGTGACAACTTGGTGAGGCACTAACCATTTTCTAGTATGCTGGAGGACAGGAACAATGTTCTCAATGCTAATGTTTGTTGGATGCCATTGACTTGAGGCCACAAACCTATTTTTTTTTGTTTTTGTTTTCATTTTCTTTTTTTTTTATTGGATATATTCTATATTTACAATTCATTTCCCTTTTTCCCTTTTTCTGGTTCCCCACCCCCCAAAGGTCCCACATGCCCTTTTCCCTCCCCCTGCTCCCTCTTCCACAAACCTATTTTTAAGTAGTGTTTTGTGAGACACGAATGCATTTATTTAATGATACATTATGGACCTACTGAAAACAAACAAAATGTATGGTTGAGTCAACAAAGCCCTCCTTTAGAATTTCTGCCCTGCCGCTGAACATGGAAGCATAAGCCTGTAGTACATTGGAGTTGGAGGCAGGGAAATGAGGAGTTCAATGTCTTTCTTTGCTACAAAGGGAGTTTCATATCAACCAAGGATGTAAAGGAAACAATCCCAACAAATAACAGCACTACCAGCTACTAGTAATGCTTCAATCAGAGATTGCCTAAAGTCCAGGAATTTAAGGCCAACTTAAACATTATAGGGACAGAGATCCTATCTCTTCAGATGAAAATATCATTTAATTTTTATTTTTGTGAATATTTGAGTTTTACATTTCAAAAATAAATTTGGCCTAGAACATAAAATTTCATATATTTGTTTCTAAACTAATTGCATTTAAGATTAAAGTTATTATTTCATATATTTTTTCTCATGAATGCAATCACATTTTAATATATCCTTTTACCCCAAAAGGGCATCTGCATGGGAAGTTCTTTATTTTGATCGCAAAAGCCAATATATTTAACAGTATGAAATATTCAAATGCAGTAGAGAGCAAAACTTCTGTTTCTTGCTTATTCTTGTGTCTTTCATACTGTTCATAAAATCTTGATTATCTTGCCAGTGCAACTTCTGGTTTCCTCTCTGACACTACATTTTATGTATTTTGATCCTTTTTCTTCCCATTTACCAAATTTGAACCTGCAAAGGAATGTATTGATAGTCTCCAGAGTGAGTTAGAACCTTTTGCATGCCTGAGCTTGAAAGTGAGGAGTCTCCTTTCAGCAGTCAAGGTTTGCATATGAAAGAGGGATGGTAGGGGCTGGCCTACTCAACACCCTTTCCTCCCTTGCTTTGCTGTGAACTGAAACTAGGTCTGCTAATACACCTACTCATTTTCTACTTTGCAGTAGCTTTTATGCTAAGAAAATATCTGAAGAACTCTTATCTCCTGGGAACAAAAAATGTGTGGTGATAAGTCAAAGCTGGAATTGTAAAAAGTCTGTAATGTTTTCAAAGGGTAGGAATCAAGGGCACATCAAAAGGCAAAGTCCTTTTAGCTTCCTCCACATATTGTTTGTATTCCTCTTCTATTATAATCATGTCTATTTGCTAAAAAGGTTATGCAAAATAAATTAGGCTTTTAGAGCACAGACAGCTTGGCCATAGAGAAATTCTTTCCTCCTTTTTTTTTCTCTTTTTCACTTTATATGTGAACACCTGCTACACTTTTAATGAGCTTTAAATTATACTTTACACCCATCTAACAAGAATGGATATTGCTCTTTAGTTATAATCAAAGAAAATATCAGAATGACTAGTTGCTATGAGCAACAGCTTGTCAAAAAAATGGATACTTCCTCCAGAAACAATATAGATAGATAGGTCCAAGTTGATAGATAGAAAATATGATTTATATTATGTTGAGAGTTATCAATCTTTTAAATGTTCTTGTCTTCTGTGATTTGGGAAGAATTTGTCATTGTTCTGTGGCTATGACTAGATTATTTTCTTCTGTTCTTATCTTTGTTCTTTCTGTCTCCTTGCTTCTTATAGGTCAGAGCAAAAAAAAAAAATGAAGACTTCCATGACAGTTTCACAGTTTCTGACACATTAAAATGAATAGGCTCTAAATAGAATTCAAAGAGACTCTTGAAACGCTGAGATGTAGTGTTAATTTTGATGAAGGTTTCCTGATATCCTGAATTACATTTAAATACTTAACTCATTTCAATGTTATTTAGTTATTGCCAAACTTTATTTTAAAGGATATTTGGTGGAAGCAGAGAAAGGAGGAGGAGGAGGAAGACGAGGAGGAGGAGAAGGAAGAGGAGGAGGAGGAATATAAAAAAAGCCTGGTGTTGGTGGTGGTACATACTTTTACCTGGCAGAGGTAAGAACTCTGAGAGTTTGAGGCAAGCCTGCTTTACAGTGCAAGTTCTGGAACAGCCCAGGACTACAAAAAGAGAAACTCTGTCTCAAAAACAAACAAACAAAATATAAAAATATTCTTTGAATTTGGGGGACATCATACAAATTCTGCAAACAGGACCTTCATCCCAAGGAATGTCCGGATGTGGTTTTTTTCTCATTTCGAAACTCACTGCACTGTGCTCCTTATAAAGAAAGAAGATTTAAATAAGTATTTAAAAGTAGAAAAAGACATACAGCTTTCTTATCACCTGTAACAAAAACTTCAAAAGGACCATTTAATTCCCAAGCTCCCCAATATGTCAACCATCTATGTACATTAATTATGCAAGTCATGAGAGAAGGAAATCCAGAGGTGGAATTGTCCTGAGAGAAAGCAGTCATGAATGCTCTGTGAAGGCTTTCAGGGACTGTTCCTTGCACCCAGCACAGCTTCAGGTGGACACCGCCTTTGCTGCTTACATTTAGTCAGTAGCAGTTCTAGCTCTTTATAATTAACAACAGCAATGATAGTACATATTCAGAGAGGTTTACTTATTCACATTAGGTATAATAACATCACTAAATATGTGAAAATATCATTTATGCTGCCTGATTTATTTTTCCTGAAATTAACATGTAGCAATGTAAAATACTAGAACTAATATTTCTTCTTTTGGGGGGGGCTTTGTCAAAACTCACAGAAAAATCTGATGGCTGTACCCTCCCATATTTTGTAAGATACCTAATTCGGAGAAGTTTTAATGGTTTTTGCTTGCTTACTTGATATTCTCAGTAACCCTCTATGTACACTAAACAGTATCCAAATTTAACACAGTGTGAAAGATGATCTTTAAGCACAACTCTGTAAAGTGTCTATTCCTTTTCCTTTATAATTTAAAATCCTATAGAGTTGTATAATTGACCTTGTGCTATCATATAATAATATATAATTAGAATATTAGATTTTATCTATTATTGATATTCATTGATTTTTCATGAAAATGTACACACACACACACACACACACACACACCTTAAAACATCACTAAGATGTTTGTTTTTTCATGAATCATAACAAGTTGCCCGGGCCTCCCTGGAAACTACAGAAATTTTGGCAGGGGCAGGTATGAGAGTCCCTTTTCCATGCCCACTGTTTACAGCAATAGTGAATGGAGAAGCCTCATGAATCCTGTACGTTTGAGGGAAATCTTGATCTTTGTATGTTTCCATTACTCAGTTCAATTTTATGACTCTTATGAGTTTCTATCCTACAATCAGCAGGAAGTGCTTCACTTTTAGTGAAGCAGTTATACAAAAGTATAAAAGAGAGAAGCTCGTGTAAAGCCATATAGATTTTTGGGAATATGAATCTAGAGAGACATTTGGCTTTTATAGTTGATACAGCATGAAGAAGCCTCCAGACTTCAGAGGAGAAATTATTGCAGGGTTTAATTTTCAGGCAAGTGTTGGGCTATTAGGGGACTAGTGAGCAGTAGTATAGTCCTGCTATCTCTGAAATAGACTGAAAATGGTCAGGCTCAGGAAATGCAACTGCCACATCAGCATGGGGAAGCAAAAGGGCTTTCACATGCACCAGAGAGGGTGCCATTGTGCATAGAAAAATGTTCGGGTATCCCTCACAGTTTGGCAAAGTAGTATCAGTGTGGGTTTCCTTGAAGAAGGAACATTGAAAGCAGAACCTAAAGCATTTTCCCACCCAGAAACCCAGGTTCTCAAGTAAGATCTGGGAATATCCAAAATCGGTAAGAGAAACATTGTTCTCAGAGGACTGAGGGAGACCTTCAGGAGTTGGAAGATTGGTCACCTTCCCCTTCTAGAATAGATATTTTTGAGCTCATGATTTGTGATCAAATTCAGACTTAGATTCCATAACGCTTCAGAGTCAGCCAAATGCTACACAGTGCAAAGAAATAAATCCTTGGTACAGTTGGTATGAAATGAGGAAAACATTTGTGTGAAGAGATGCCAGGTGGACAGTACTGATACTGAAACAAGCCTCTGTTTTCACATATTCTCACAGAGAAGGCTTTCTCTAGGTCTGCTTTAAAAATGCTTCAATGATAGTAGTTATGTTATTTTCCTCATTGCATAACAAAAATAGTCTTAAGGAAAGAAAGGCTTATTTGGACTCACAATTGGTTCTGCAATTCAGGACAGAGGGGTTCTGCTGCTGCGAGCTTGAGGCAGTGGGTCACACTGTGCACAGTCAGGACAGAGAGATTAATGGTGGTGCTCAATCTCATAAAAAGTGCAGCATACATTCAAAATAAGTTTACCCACCCTATATAAACTTATTTGGAAGCACTCTCAAGGTACAGGGCAGAGGTATGTCTCCTACAACCCCATCAACTTGACAAGATTAACCATCACAAGGATAGAGTAAACTCTCATGTTAGAAATAACAGTTTTTAATCTTTAAATAGAGCATTTATAATGTTTTAGTTAAAACATATCAGGCACATGAACTATTTAGGTGGGTTGTGTATAAAAATGGTACCCAAATTCTCTTTATTTCCTTCAGTTCAGGAGTGTAGGAGCTAGAATAAGGCAAAAACATTTGTATTTTATTTTTGTTTAGTAATAAGAAAGGTAAAATGGCCATTGATCAATAAACCAATTTAATAATTTAAATTTTAAAATAGAAAAACTGGCTAAAAGATAGAAAATTTGTAGAATAAACAAATGTATATAAAGTGCATATATACATTACTTTACATATTTTATATAGAATGTGATTTTCTCTTCATTCTCTTTTGCCTCCTCACTGAGCTGTTCGTTCACTTTAAGCTATTCTGCACTTCCACCTTCAATAAATTCTGGATATTTTTGATTAGTAGTTCTTTCTACATACACATCTTTTTGTTCTCATTTTCAACCATTCATTCTACTCCTTGATTTAATAAAGCCCTAACAAGGTGATTTAATGTGTTCATGTGAGTCATTAATGCCAAGATTTGATCACTCCACATTGACAAAAGGATGCAGTAAACTCATTCCTTCAATAAAAGTCATCCCATAGCCAATTTAGTATGTAATTATGCCTGAAAAAGTGAAAGCATGTCAGTATCTTTCTTAATATTGGCAAAAATATTATATATATATTTTGTCTATGTAAAAAGATAGGTCTTTGAGAGAGTCATGTAATAGGAATTCTAGAAACTATATTTTTTTAAAACATGGATAAATGGATAGACTATTGCATGTTTCCCAGCTCTATCCTGGAACCCTGACTTTCAGGCTCTTCTTCAGTTTGGCCATGTAAGAAAGGATCACACAGCTCTTATGAAAAGGTCAACAATGCTTCCTGGATTGAGACGGGGTTCTCAGTCATGATAACTGTCACAAGATCATTTCTTGTTTAGGTAAGAAACCATTGGAAGCTAAGGAAAAATCATCTCCCAAGTGAATCTTTGTTTACCCTTTGCCTAGGTCTTTCTATCTCCCTCACTCTTGTGAAGCTACAGGTGAAACACCTACTTGGCTTAAGTCTATACATAGTTCCTAAAATATAAAGCATCCATGTGTTTCTACTTGAGCTCTGTGCCTAGGATGTCAGTTCGAAAAAATTATGCTTCCTTCCAAATATATATATGTATGTATATGTATATGTATATGTATATGTATATGTATATGTAAATGTATATATATTTGACTATTATTCCTTATTCTTTATTAATCCCTTCAAAGTCATAGTTGTGAACACACTGAATGTCTTCAATGTTATAAACCTCTCTTATATATCCATTGTCTCTATTGTAATTAACAGTTTTACTGTCATTTTAGAACCATCTTGAAGACTTTTTTTAATTCCTCAGATCCAACATATTCCTTCAACCATTTGACAAGCCATTTTTACATTTCCAATGTACCTTAAGCAATTTCTTTTCCCCCTTCTCTCTGTGTTATCATGTGAAATTATAGATTCACCAAAAATCCTAAAATAAATAATTTATTGATAGGAACATTGCCTATATTTCTCCTGGGTATACGTAAGCCTTACAAACTTCAACATCAGATATGTTAGCTTGCACAAGTATTCCATCAACTTCCTCTCTACTGAGACATCCCTACTGTTCCTTCGGTGTTCACTCTCCCTTTTACTATAAATATTGCTTCTCCATAGTCACCTGGAATAAACCAGTATTTATTCAAGTTAATTGGGTTTATTTTATTTCTTTTGATAGAAATTCTGATGACACACTAACCCATTCCTAACCTAGTGAAAAACATACAAAAATTGTTTTTGAGAAGGATGGAAATATTATGCTAGTCATCAGACAACAAAGCTGGTTACCAAAAGGGTAACAATTAATATCAAATGGGTGTCTACTATGCAAAGGGATGTTTCCTGTCCCCGTGTTAAAAACAAAGAAAAACAAACAAATAAACAAGCAAACAAAAAAACAAACAAATATTGTACTGACTACTGTCTGTCTCTTACAGGAGTATAAGATAAAATATATGAATTTGTTTTAATTTCTGCTTTTTCCACTTTATATTTTGGGGTTATTGTTGACTTTAGGTAACTAAAACCTTAAGTGTAGAGGCTAATCCTAATTTTCAAGGCATTGAGATCTAGGATCATCTAGAAACAACATTCTGGATACTCTTAGGATTATCTTCATTACCAATTGAGGTTGGGAGACACATGCACTCGGGGTTGCACTATATCTTGTCCTGAGATGAGCAGCAGTATCCATCCTGGTCTGCCACTTCACTGCAGAGGCAATGTACCAGCTGCCTCAAACACTCCACTGGGACTGCCTCACATTACGTTCTTCTCTTATTACTGACTGTGCCTTAAACTATATGCTAAACTAAGTCTTTCTCCTATGTTAATATATACTAATACAGATATATGATATATATTAATATACATAAATGACTTAGACACACACATACATACAAATCATAGCAGGATGACAAGTACCTGTTTTAGTTTGCTTTCTGTGGCTGTAATAAACACTCTAAGAAAAAGCAACTTGAGAAAAGAGTTTATTTTACTTTAACTTCAAGGTCAAAACTCATTATTGAGGGGAATCAGTGGAGGAAATCAAGCAAAACCCATGTAGGTTCATTAATTTCTGTCTCATTTTTGATTTGCTCACTGACTCATACTCAGTTTACTTTTAATTTACAGTTCAGAACTACCTGTGTGGAGAAGAGACTGCCCACAGTGGGTGGGACCCTCTGATAATGCTTGTCCATCAACACTGCCTCTCACAGAGTAGCCAAAGCTCAGTGTGATGCAAACAATTCAGTCATTGAGTTTCCCTCAACATTGAGTTTCAGAAACTCTAGATTGAGTCCTGGTTCAACTGTATTAATCTCTTGACAGTGCTGTATCAAGACTCTTCATTCTAAGAGTTCTGAAGTTGTGATTATACTTAACTATTGAATTGTCTACTTGAAGTTCTTAATCATAGATAGGCTTAAAACCCAATCCACAAAACAAAAACAAAAACAAAAACAAAAACAAAAGAAAATCAACAACAAAACTTGAAACCACTCTACTAAATTTTATTCCTATTAGAGGAGGACAGTGATGATTAAATCACATCTTAGGTCTTTCAATATGTAAACAGGAATATTTATCCAAATATCAAATATCTTACTTTTTGTGGCAGGCTGATAAAAAGTTTAGTGATGTGTTCCATGAGGTAGTACGGTTGCTTAGCATGCAGGAAGTCATGGGTTTGATCCCCAGCACCAGATATAAATCTGTGTCTTTGGGCATACCTATAATACCTGTCTGGAAGTACAGATAGAATAATGAAATATTCAAGGTTATTTTTAGGTGGGTAAGGAAAGTATATTTCAAACTCTTGGGGTAAACTTATATTACTTGCATGTCTATTCCTCATGACTTTCTTCCCTCTGATTCTAGAGAGAGGTCATTTTAATTTTCTACCAGGCCAGTAATTCCTTCATTTAAGATATTACCTATTCTGTTACTGATAATTTCACACCCATTTCCCAGTCCCATATTTACAAAAAATTATATTTAATATCCTATGTATACACTTCTTTTTATGTTTAATGTTCTATGGGACCCTTAATTTTACAAATAAGGAAGTTATTATTTTCTACTCTGCTTTGGTTGTTTAAATGAGAACAGATTCCATAGTGTTGTATATTTGAATTTATGGTCTTCAATCACTGAAATTGTTTAGGGAAGGATTAGGAGGCATGGTCTTCTTGAAGTATATGTGTCACTGAGAGTAGACTTTGATGTTTCTGAAACTCACACATTGTTTCACGTATTTCATTTAGGAATGTAAAACCTACTCTCCTGCTGTGTTGTGTAGCTCAGTCTCAGTGGATACATCTATACAACACTTCCTGCCCCTAAGGCTCACAGAAGATTGTAGAGGAGGGGTCATAAACATCTCAAGAGCCATAAAATCACTTGAGATCAAAGAACATGCCAGAATGGACTGGCAAAATTCCACAAGGTCTCCGCCATACACAAAGAACCATAGAAAACTCAGAAAAGAAGATGTGCTCTACCCAAGGAAGAACATGACAATTGGTTGCTTAGTGACAAATGGCTTTTCCTGAAAAACAAAGGACAAGAAACTTTATAGAGACCAAGCATGTTATATTTAGAAATGCATATATGTATCTGCATGTATACAAGCAACCATAATTGGTGAAAAAATCATGAATTTGAAGGAGAGCAGGAAAGGTTATAGAGCAGAATTTGGAGTGAGGAGAGAAGAGAGACAGGGGGAGAGAGAGACAGAGAGACAGACACAGAGCCAGAGCCACAGAGAATGAGACAGCAAGGTAAGTAGCAATAATATTATAATCAAATAAATTTAATAATTAGAAGATAAACTAAAATAATTTTTATTTTTATAACACTCAGATAAAAGGTAATTATGCAGTGTTGCACTTTCTTCTCAGTAGCTTTTTATATTAATATGGCATGCTTGTGCTTATTTCAAAAATAATATTAAAAGACTAGTATTGTTGTCTATCCTCTTACATGATCATATACAGGACACATCAAAAATAGCTGTCAGTTGTCATTAGATTTCTGTTGCTAACAACAACAGTCTCAGAGTTTCCTTGATTTTTATAGCCTTCAATGTTTCAGAAGCAGTGCTGTGATGTTTGGAGGAATGTATTTTATTTTATATTCTTCTGTTGATTTTTTTTCCTTTTATTAAGGTTGTAACTTTTTCAAGGAAACATCAGAGACACATGTCGTCATTGCCACTTTAGAGTTATAACATATGTTACTATCATAAAATATCCTTGCCCATAATAACTCCAGGTCAATGACAAACTCATCTCACATTGTAGTTATTGGAATAATGTAACATTGCACAGGCCCATCTTAACATCTAGGACCATTTCCTTCTCTTGTGTATAAAGGTCAATTACTTAAGACAGTGAAAATTTGAATTTTGTCAGTAATCTGTATATATATCTGTAATCTACATATTAAAAATTAGTCTATTATCTATGCATCATCAACCTCTATGATACCTATCATCTGTTCTCAATCTATCTACTTATATATCTATAACCCATTTTCAATTATTTGCATCAATATAATCCCAGGAATATTTGTATATTTATTGCATAAATTGTACAATAATACAGATAACTTTATTTCATTATACTATGTATTCTAATTTGGGCCACTGAAGTATCACTGGTTCCTACCTCTTTGTCATAAACATAAAGCTTCATGTTATGAAATGCCTACCCTTTCGTGATGAATTTGTTATTATTTTGGCGCCAATGATTTGTTTACTATTATTATTATTATTATTATTATTATTATTATTATTACTGGACCAGGGCAAAAGTCAGCCACTTCTTGAAGGAGCAGAGGATCTGGATATTGAAGAAGAGCAAAAGAAATGCACAACTTAGTACCCACTGTGTTTCTCTTCTATGCTTTAAACTGTGAACTTTGGTATTCTTAACGCTTGAGATGTTCTTTTCTCTGGACATCTAGTCTTTTGTTCTAACATTTTTTCCTTCCTGATTCACTCACTCATTTCTAAGGACTCAGAATAAGACACTTCTAATACAAAATGTGAATTAAATTTTACTTTCTCTTAGAATCATATTACTGCTCCTGTGCTTAATTACTGTACTTTAGGTTAAAATGATAATCTATATTGTTTACATGATAATCAATGGTGCATAATCTTTACTCTAGAATTGAGGAAAATTTGGAACACATTTGGGTTTGTTGACAAAATTATTACAAAGCAAATGAAATTAGCAGTGGCAGATCCAGGTGAGATAACTGGTGTCCTAACACTGAGGAGTTAAGATAGAAGGATGAGCATGAACAGAAATCCAGTGAGGACAGCATAGCATGATCACATGCTAGTGTATGACAAATACTGAAGGGGAAATTTTCAGTCAGTCATTGAACTGAGCAGAGAGTCCCCTGTGGATGAGATAAAAAAAGGACCCAAGGAGCTGAAGGGGTTTTCAGCACCATAAAAGGAACAAAAATATGAGTCACTAAGTACTCCCAGAGCTCCCAAGAGACAAAACCATGAACCAAAGAGTACACTTGGAGTTACCCATGGCCCCAGACACATCACCAGCAGAGGATGCTCTTCTTGGACACCAAATAGGGGAGAGGTCCTTGGTCCTAGAAAGACTTTTTTCTTTTTTCTTTTTCTTTTTTATTATTTTCTATATTCTTTGTTTACATTACAAATGATTTTCCCTTTCCCAGTTCACCCCTCCCCATAAGTCCAATAAGCTATCTTCCCTCCACCCATTCCCCAATAAACCCCCTCCCACTTCTCTGTCCTACTAATCTCCTACAATGTTGCATCAAGCCTATTCAGGACCAGGGACCTCTTCTTCCTTCTTCTGGCGAATGATTTCATATGTGAGTTGTGTCTTGGTTATTCAGAGCTTCTGAATAAGTGGGCTAATATCCACTTATCAGTGACTTCATTCCATGTGTATTCATTTGTGATTGATTTACCTCACTTAGGATAATATTTTCCAGTTCCAACCATTTACCTAAAAATGTCATGAATTCATTGTTTTTAATTGCTGAGTGGTATACCATTGTGAGGGATATCTGGGTTCTTTCCAGCTTCTGGCTATCATAAATAACGCTGCTATGAACATAGTGGAGCATGGGTACTTTTGCATGCCAGGGAATCATCTGGGTATATGCCCAAGAGTGGTATAGCAGGGTGCTCAGGAAGTGTCATGCCCAGTTTTCTGAGGAACTGCCAGACTGATTTCCAGAGTGGTTGTACCAGCTTGCAATATGACAAGAAGTGGAGGAGTGTTCCCCTTTCTCTGCATCCTTGCCAACACCTGGTGTCTCCTGAGTTTTTAATCGTAGTCATTCTGAATGGTATAAGGTGAAATCTCTGGGTTGTTTTGATTTGCATTTCCCTAATGACTAATGATGTTTAACATTTCTTAAGGTGCTTCTCAGCCATCCAAAATTCTTCAGGTGAAAATTCTTTGTTTAGGTCTGTACCCCATTTTTAATAGGGTTATTTGGTTCTTTGCGGTCTAACTTCTTGAGTTCTTTGTATATATTGGATATTAGCCCTCTGTCGGATGTGGGGTTGGTGAAGATCTTTTGCCAATTTGTTGGTTGCCATTTTGTCTTTTGACAGTGTTCTTTGCCTTACAGACACTTTGTAATTTTATGAGGTCCCATTTGTCAATTCTTGATCTTAGAGCATAAGCTATTGGTGTTCTATTCAGGAACGTTCCCCCTGAGCCAGTGTCCTCAAGGGTCTTCCCCGGTTTCTTTTCTATTAGTTTCAGTGTGTCCAGTTTTATGTGAAGGTCCTTGATCCACTTGGAGTTGAGCTTAGTACAAGGAGATAAGAATGGATCAATTCGCATTCTTCTGCATTCTGACCTCCGGTTGAACTAGCACTATTTGTTGAAAAGGCTATCTTTTTCCACTGGATGTTTTCAGCTCCTAGATTGAAGATCAAGTGACCATAGGTGTGTGGGTTCATTTCTGGGTCTTCAGTTCTATTCCATTGATTCACCTGCCTGTCACTGTACCAATACCATGCAGTTTTTTAACACTGTTTAGCTCTGTAGTATTGTTTGAGGTCTAGGATACAGATTCCCCTAGAAGTTATTTTACTGTTGAGAATAGTTTTAGCTATCCTGGGTTTTTTGTTATTCCAGGTGAATTTGAGAATTGCTCTTTCTTACTCTATGAAGAAGTGGGTTGGGATTTTGATGGATTGAATCTGTATATTGCTTTTGGCAAGATGGCCATTTTAACTATATTAATCCTGCCAATCCGTGTGCATGGAAGATTTTTCCATTTTCTGAGGTCTTCTTCGATTTTCTTCTTCAGAGAACAGAAGTTCTTACCATATAGATTTTCACTTGTTTGGTTAGGGTCACACCAAGATACTTTATATTGTTTGTGGCTATCATGAAGGGTGTCATTTCCCTAATTTCTTACTCAGTCTGATTATCCTTTGAGTACAGGAAGGCTACTGATTTGCTTGAGTTGATTTTATAACCAGCCACTTTGCTGAAGTTGTTTATCAGTTGTAGGAGTTCTCTGGTGGAGGTTTTTGGGTCACTTAGGTATACTATCACATCATCTGCGAATAGTGATAGTTTGACTTCTTCCTTTTCAATTTGTATCCCTTTGACTTCCTTATGTTGTCGAGTTGCTCTAGCTAGTACCTCAAGTACTATATTGAAAAAATATGGTGAGAGGGGGACGCCTTGTCTAGTCCCTGATTTTAGTGGGATTGCTTCAAGATTCTCTCCATTTACTTTGATGTTGGCTACTGGTTTGCTGTATATTGCTTTTATTATGTTTAGGTATGGGCCTTGACCTCCTGTTCTTTCCAAGTCTTTTATCATGAAAGGATGCTGAATTTTGTCAAATGCTTTTTCAACATCTAATGTAATGAGCATGTGGTTTTTTCTTTGAGTTTGTTTATGTAGTGGATTGTATTGATGGATTTTCATATATTGAACCATTCCTGCATCCCTGGGATGAAGCCAACTTGATCATGGTAAATGATCATTTGATGTGCTCTTGGATTCAGTTGGCAAGAATTTTATTTAGTATATTTGCATCAATATTCATAAGGGAAATTGGCCTGTAGTTCTCATTCTTTGTTGGATCTTTGTGTGGTTTTGGTATCAGCGTAATTGTGGCTTCATAGAATGAGTTGGGCAGTGTTCCTTCTCTTTCTATTTTGTGGAATAGTTTAAAGAGTATTGGTATTAGGTCTTCTTTGAAGGTCTGATAGAATTCTGCACGAAAACCATGTGGTCCTGTGCTTTTTTTGGTTGTAAGACTTTCATTGATGACTTCTTTTTCTTTAGGAGTTTTGGGACTCTTTAAATGATCTATTTGATCCTGATTTAAGTTTTGTATTTGGTATCTGTCTGGGAAATTGCCCATTTCCTCCAGATTCTCCAGGTGTTTTGACTATAGGCTTTCATAGTCAGATCTGATGATTTTTTTTTGAATTTCCTCACTTTCTTTTGTTATATCTCCCTTTTCATTTCTAATTTTGTTAATTTGGATACTGTCTCTGTGCCCTCTGATTAGTCTGGCAAAGGGTTTATCTATCTTGTTGATTTTCCCTAAGAAGCAGCTCCTGGTTTTGTTCATTCTTTGTATGGTTCTATTTGTTTCTTCTTGATTGATTTCGGCCCTGAGTTTGATGATTTCCTGTCTTCTACTCTGCTTGATTGAATTAGCTTCTTTTTGTTCCAGGGCTTTAACGTGTGCAATTAAGCTGCTAGTGTATGCTCTCTAAAGTTGCTTTTTTGAGGCACCTAGGGTTTATGAGTTTTCCTCTTAACACTGTTTTCATTGTGTCCCATAAATTTGGGTATGTTGTGCCTACAATTTCATTAAATTCTAGAAAGTCTTTAATTTCTTTCTTTCTTTCTTTCTTTCTTTCTTTCTTTTCTTTTCTTTTCTTTTTTTTTTTTTTTGGTTTTTTCGAGACAGGGTTTCTCTATGTAGCCCTGGCTGTCCTGGAACTCACTCTGTCGACCAGGCTGGCCTTGAACTCAGAAATCTGCCTGCCTCTCCCTCCCAAGTGCTGGGATTACAGGCATGCGCCATCACGCCCGGCTTTTAATTTCTTTCTTTATTTCTTCCTTGACCAAGTTATCATTGAGTAGAGCATTGTTCAGCTTCCATGTATATGTGGGTTTTATGATGTTTTTGTTGCTATTGAAGACCACTCTTACTCCATAGTGATCTGATAGGAGGCATGGAATTAGTTCAATCTTCTTATATTTGTTGAGGTCTGTCTTGTGACCAATTATATAATTGAATTTGGAAAAGGTACCTTGAGGTGCTGAGAAATAGGTATGTTCTTTTGCTTTAGGATGAAGTGTTCTGATATTGTAGTGTAGACGAATACCAGAACAGGGAAGCATGGGTGGGTTGACTAGGGGAGGGGAGATGACTTATGGGATTTTGGTGGGAGGGTAGATCCAGGAAAGGGACAACATTTGAAGTGTAAGTAAAGAATATAACTAATTTAAAAAAAGAGAAGTAATGCAAACAACAAAAAGGAAATGTGAATAAACAGAGATTGTATAAAACAGGGTTGTTGGTTTTTATTTCCCTACAAAAGTAGCTTTGTTTGAACAACAGTTAACAGTCTCTGTGTATATTATTATAAATTTAATCATTTTTTAATCTCAAAAAAGAAAGCCAATCTATATTAAAATTTTTATGTTCTTTAGTTCCCTAACTTTGTCTCCTACAAATGAATTTGATACTAAATATAATCTTCATTATCAGTTAAAGTAATTTCAGCTTATAGTAATTTAAAAAGGACATCTCAGTTGAAACTAAGGTGACAAAAAACAGAATCTTGGCCCTTTGTGTATTTATTTATCTAAACCTATAAAAAGTATTAGTGAGTGCCTTAAAAGTTTGGTAGGCCAATCCTATATAATGTCCTATATAATGTTTTATATTGAAGATTTGGTTTTGTTTGTACTGAGGAAACAAAGCTAATTTCACTAGTTATGGTTGATTTCACTATATAACTATAACTTTTTATGAGGTAAAGACTGAAAACATCAAAATATAACTATGAAAACCATATTTATTAAATTTAAAAATCATTGATTTAGTTTTACTTTTCTTAGAGTTGAGTTTTTACCTTTATTTATTAACTTTCCAGAGTTTTGATGTGATGACATTTTACACTTGAATGATTTAAGGTGCATTTTCATAATCAGAGTAACACTATACAACTCAGTAAGTCTACCATAGATAGAAATGGTGTCTTATTTGAATTCTATATTAAAGTACCTACAGTTACCAAAATAGTCTCTGAACTTGTTTACTTTGCTAACTATGAGGTAAAAGATTTAGCACATGAGGATCATATTTAAATTCGGAATTAAGGTTCTCAGAAGAACACAGCCAGTAGGATGCATGTAATTAAATTGTATTAATTTCCACCAAAATCAAATTGGATGATTCTAAGATAGTCCAAAAGTATGAGGAAAGGAACAAGTAGGGGATCCTAGAGTACAGATGTGTTGTTTACATTGGGGAGCATCAAACTTTTCCTTATAAGACTATTGAAAGTTTTGATGAAGTCTACCCACACTAGGCTGAATAGTCTACCAATACAAATACCATTTTCAAGAAACCGCTCTGTCACAGAAACATCTGGATTTAATATAATGTTTGACTAATATCTATTAAACCTATGATAAAACAAGTAATATATGGCATTAGGCATAATAGGCACTTAATGTTATTATTTTAATTAAAACAGTGATGTTGCAGAGACTGCTCAGTGAAGAAAGAGAGCACTTGGTAGGAAGCATCAGGACAGCATCTTGGAACCTCAGCATCCACAAAAATCCCAGGCAGGTATAACAGCTTTTCCATAAGCAAGTGCCTGGAAAGGAAAGACAGGGGATCCCATGAGCAAACAGGCTAAATCTAACCGAAAATAGCTACGTCTGCAAAATCATTGTTAAGTGAAAGAACTGTGCTTTGTAAATAGGATGGAGAATGATGGCGACCAAAGCTTGACATCAGCCACTAGCCTTGACATGCATGGGCTAACATGTTGCTTCACATTTGTTCTCTCTTGCATAGGAATATATATCCATGCTGAAACATCCCTGACAAACACCCTAGACAAACAAGAAACAATATGATTACTCATGAAGTAAAATACTTAAAGGTTTTAACTTTCCTTTCAAGGTCAATCTTTATTAGGATAATTATAAATCTACTAGTTTCAGATATACTTCAAAGAGTTATCTCATAATGTTTTCCTCATTTTAATATCTTATATTTAATATCTTATATCAAACATTTTTGTAACACTAAGAAATTAATGTTGGGATAGTACTTTTGGTGTTAATCCAAATATTTATTTTCAGCAAGGGGCTTTTGTTTAGTTTTCATTGTTTTGGGTATATATATATATATATATATATATATATATATATATATATGTGTGTGTGTGTGTGTGTGTATATATATATATATATATATATATATATATATATATATATATATAATTTCAGACTCTGATCTAAGCCATTTCACTACATTTACTTGACCTGAAAGACAGATATGTTTTTGCATTGGAACAATTTCTGAACCTTTATTGCAAATGGAGTTGACACTCTGTAGGTGAACCCAGGTGATGTCCTGGAGAAAACATCATTGTGTGCCATCTTAATCAGCCTTTCAGTAGAGGAAACTGATTGGGGAAATGACATTACAAGGTAAAGTTCCCTTATAATCTCAGGTTATCACAGGCTACAGATTTGAGAGCAAATCTCTAGGATATTATGAGGAAGCAGGATGCTAGAAATTTTACTCCACCTCTTGCAGGGAAAAACACTTAACATCTTGTGTTCTAGTTTTTCTCCTATATGGAAATATTGGACGCTGTGCAGTTTTCAAATCTACTTTTGCCATTGTGGACTCACAGCCACTAATTTTAATTGTGGATTTTAACACAGACTTTCTCTTAGCAATGTTGTGGCTTGTTCCCATATGGGAAGCTCTTTAGATTTTCTCCTAATCATTCCGTATATTCTTATGATTTTTTTCCATCTACAATTTTATGCCTATACTGTCTAAAGGGAAATAAATTAAAGTCCCTGACAGGATTGAATTTCAACATTATATGTGATTATAAAGAATACTTTTTCATTCCTCATTTAACATTTTGTAAACCTATTTTCCATCCTCTGATTGCTTCAATAAATTAGTTTGACATATGAGGTATTATTAAAATACATTTGCTATGGAGACTCTGAGAATTCATACAATATAAAAAATAAGCTATCAAGCCATCTGTCAGTGAGATCTTGGTACTTGAAAGGACGTCTCTTTTCTTGACACTTGTACATCTCTCCCACTTCTCATATGCTGCTCTGAATTTGACAGCTGCATGGGTGATTAGATCCTTCACCTGTGAAATTCAAATTCCAAATGCTTAATATATCACTTTTAGCTAAAATAATATAAAGTAATGGAAAGGCTATCTATATTTATACAGCATATATATTTATATATTGGTGGTTTGTCTTGTTGCCAGTGCACAAAAGAAGCCTCAATATGTCATAAGCATTTTTAGAGACAATTTACAGCTTTAATATTTTAATATTTAAAGATATATAAATAATTTAAATTTCAGTTATCCACCAGTGGTAAATTTCATTTTTCTATGAAAGAACTTTTAATAAAATCATGAACAAATTTATTTTCACAGGCTACCTACTTTTTATTTTATTTTGAAGGTTTATTCATCTTTATTTTTATGTGTGTGGGAATTTTGCCTGTGTATGTCTGTGGACTACATGAGGGTATCATGCTCAAGGAGGCAAGAATAGTGTATCATATTCCCTGAGACTGGAATTACAGATGAGTTTAAGCAACATTTGGTTGAGCAGAATTGAACCTGGGTCCTCTGGATGTAACCACAGAGCAAAATCTCCATCAGTCTATTTAAAATATATTCTGCATTGGCAACCTGTAGATAAAAATATAAATACACTTTCTATAGCTCAGAATTCTAGCTCCAAGGCATTTTTTTTAATTTGCGTAAGACAGAAAATAATCTTTTAATGCTATCAATGAGTAAACAAATACAACTAGCAAAAATAAACCAAATGCTGCAGTTTTCATAAAGTAGGCCCTTGAAATTTTTCTACATTTCTTCTTCAAAGGCAGATTTTGTCAAAATTTTACTGCATAAATAAAAGCACATACTCTTATTTTTAATGTGCATTAATATTTTATGGTTCGATTTTCAATTAATCAACCTTTGGATTACCACCTTTAAATTTAAATGAACATTAAGTATTTTTTTGTGTATAGGGTGACCTTTTCATAAGGGTGCATGTGTGTTTGCAAGGATGTGTGTGTGTGTGTGTGTGTGTGTGTGTGTGTGTGTGCAGGTGTGTATGCAAGTATATGCATTTATGTGAGGCCGGCTTCGGCTGTTGCTCCTCAGAGCCATGCAGCTTGTTACATGAGCCACTGCCTTTCCTTGACCTGGGACTCACTAAGTATATTAGTTTGGCCAGACAGAGAGAGATCCAGGGATCAACCTATCTCTGTATCCCTAGTACTAGAATTACAAGAATATCTAGATCTGGCCCCCTTTTCCCTTTATAGGTTCAGGGTTTCTAACTCAGGTTACTAGCTATTCCCCAATTCAGTCT
Organism: Apodemus agrarius; assembly: GCA_964023405.1. Classification (NCBI taxonomy): domain Eukaryota; kingdom Metazoa; phylum Chordata; class Mammalia; order Rodentia; family Muridae; genus Apodemus; species Apodemus agrarius. Next base: position 119,639,724 of record OZ030007.1, read on the forward strand.
GTGAATAGCATAATTTCTCACAAGGTTAAGACATGTTGAACATTTTCTCTTCAACTACATGCATTAATCTTGTGATTCTTCCAGCTGCGAAGAGAAAAATCTCATGATCACCTACTGGACAAGATCTCCCAAATAAGAAAGAGCTCATCACTACAGGAGGGTGGGGGATTTTCCTATCTCTGGATCTACATTTTTCTTAATAGCCTACTAACTCTTTCTCGTCTTTACCCTTCTGAAGTTGTTATTTAGAGAGAAGAGGAAATAAAAGATGAACTGGAGTTTTGCGATAATATTCATGCCCTGTTCCCCCAACAACTCCCAAACACATTTCTGGAGGTTTTGTGTGTGTTTGTGATTCACTTTGCTTTCTTGCTGCCCCTTTCTGAGACTCCTGACTACCAAGTTACTCATTTTCAACTGCTGCTGTGCATGCAGTAGGACAGGAATACTACATTGGTCACCATAAATTCGAGCTTCTTGATATTTAATCTTCAGTCAGGCATCATTGGAAGTAACATGAGTGCTGGTTAGAGTGAAAAAGATAAAAAAAATTGAGAACTTATTTTAATTTGATAATATCACTGTTTTTATCATTTTTCCAGGGGGTTATAAATTTATTGAGAATAATGTTAAATGGTATGAAAAATGAAAAAGAACATTACAGTAACACCTATTTTGCACAATTATCCTTGTTGTATTACTTCTTGAACTTTATGAACGTGTATGTATTTTAAGCAAATCAACTATTTTACTTAAAATAATTTTAGATCATTAAAGACCTTAAATATCCTGGTAATGGAGAATGGCTGTATAACTTACTGTCAGAGAAATTACTTAAAAACTATGTCAAAACTTATTTTTCAGTAATTTAAAGGAAATACTCTTATTGAATTTATTTTTTAATTTTTATTAATATTTTTATTCTATATTCTTTGTTTACATTCCAAAGATTCCAAAGGCTTTCCCCTTTCCCAGTTCCTCCCCACCATATGTCCCATAAGTCTTCTCCCCCCCCAACTATTCCCCAATCACCCCTCCCCCACCATTTCTCTGTTCTGATACTCTCCTACAAAACTGGATCCAATTTTTTCAGGCCCAGGGTCCTCTCCTTTCTTCTTCTTGGGAATCATTTGACTTGCTAATTGTGCCTTGAGTATTCAGGGCTTCTGGGCTCATTAATATCCACTTATCAGTGATTGCATTTCATGTGTATTCTTTTGTGATTGGGTTAACTCGCTTAGGATGATATTTTCCAGATCTAACCATTTGCCTACAAATTGCATGACTTCATTATTTTTAATTGCTGAGTAGTATTCCATTGTACAAATATACCACATTTTCTGTATCCATTTCTCCTTTGAGGGATATCTGGACTCCTTCCAACTTCTGGCTATTATAAACAAGTCTTCTATGAACATAGTTGAGCATGTGTCTTTATTGTATGCAGGGGAATCCTCTGGGTATATGCCCAGGAGTGGTATGCCAGGGTCCTCTGGAAGTGCCACGCCCAATTTTCTGAGGAAACGCCAGACTGATTTACAGAGCGGTTGTAAATACATAGTGAAAAAATTTAAATAGAATTCTTTGCCTGTTAAATAGTTCTGTGGGTAAAGCACTTGTCACCAAGCCTAACAAACTAAGTTCTATCCTGAGACCCTTTTCTTAGAGAGGCAACTTATGCAAGTTATAGCATATTTTCCACAGTTCTGCCATAGCACACACAAATACACACACAACCTTTCTCTTCTCTTCTCTTCTCTTCTCTTCTCTTCTCTTCTCTTCTCTTCTCTTCTCTTCTCTTCTCTTCTCTTCTCCTCTCCTCTCCTCTCCTCTCCTCTCCTCTCCTCTCCTCTCCTCTCCTCTCTTCTCTTCTCTTCTCTCCTGTCCTCTCTTCCCCTCCTCTTCCCTCCCCTCTCCTCTCCCTTCCCTCCTCCTTTCCTTCTCCTCCCTGCCACTTCTGCCTTCTCCCCTCCCCTTCTATTGGCTTCTCCCCTCCTGTCCATTGTCCTCTCCTCCCCTCTCCTCTCCCTGCTTCTCTCTTCCTTTCTCTTTTTCTCCCTAGCTCCCCTTCTCTGTCTCTGCCTCTCTCTCTGTATCACTCTCTCTACTTCTGTCTCTCTGTGTCTCTTTGTGTCTCCCTGTCTGTCTCCCAGTCTCTCTCTCTCTCTCTCCTCTCTCTCTGTCTCCCAGTCTCTCTCTCTCTCTCTCTCTCTCTCTCTCTCTCTCTCTCTCTCACACACACACACACACACACACACACACACACAAGATAAAATGGAGAAGAAAAACCTTTTTTTCCAAGACTCTGTTTTATAGATATGACAGAGATGATAAAATTTGAAATCTCAACAGTGTGGCTGCTTAAATGGGAGCTGAACAATGACAACAGCAGTTGGCATGCCAACATGGAAAGGAAATTGCATGGGCCCACCCCTGATGAAGATCAACTAAAATCCACTATGAAACAGAGATCTTCTACATAGATGTGCCTCCCTCAATTGTTAAGTTATCCAAAACGAATTAACCCCTAAAAATAGACAAGAGACACCAAATACACTGAACATTCTATATTTGTTCACATACAAACACATATTCACACACACACAAACACACCTGTACCTCAAAACACATACACAAGCACATACTCTCAACTACACACACATAAAAACACACACACACATACAAATACACACATAAGCACAAACACATACACCCCAAAATACCCACAATCACAAGCATCCACACATAAACACACACACACACACACACACACACACACACACGCACGCACACACAAGAATGTTTATATAAAATAATAGGTAAGAAGACTGAATTAAAAAAGAAGTACAGTGGATATGGGTAGGGTTTAAAGGAATAGAAGAGGAGAAGGTATGATGCAATTGCATTTTACTTAAGTAAAATAATATACATAAAATAGATTTTGAATGTGAGAGAATGAGCTCTGTAAGATTGATTTGGAAGGTATTAAAACATTTAATTTTATGTGTTGTAATTAAACTCAAATATTTTAAAAACTCCTTTCTGTGCAATTTAAGTATAGATAACACGGATCGTGATGGCAAGGCGATACCTGGCTACTCATTCTCACAGCTTTGATAATGCATGTCAATAGACTTCAGTTTGGATCACTGAGTAAACGGCTTCTCACTGTTTAAGCAAAAAATTTATTGAAATGAAAGAATATTCGGTACATATTAGCAATGTCTTGATTTTAGATATTTTAAAAAGACATGCAGATTTTGAATGTTAATATTCAATCTCATATTGTTTTCCACATCATACCAACAGGAAGATTTGTAATTCTTATAGATCCATATAATTTGTGTTTTATTCCATAATTTTTGTTATAATAAACTGCCACTAACAGATTCATAAATATTTATTACCTCTGACCTCATGCACTTTACACTGTATTTAGTTTGTTTTTGTAATTGAAAGATCCATTATATATTCTTATCTAAAATATCATTTTGCTAACAATCTATTCGTTAAATTCATAAAATTACTTGTGCATGAATAAATATTGGAGTTGGTGAATCTTATAGGTTATCTAAGAAGGAAGTGATTAATACAAGCTGTGACACAAAGCTCATGATATGAGGTACCTGTGGGGGCACTGTAAACCTAATATTGTTGAACAATAAATGGGGATGGGTGAAATCAAGGAGATGTAGCAGTTTTAGGTTTTCCTTAAAATTAGAGTTCAGAATAAAATATAATTAAAAATAAGTTTATAAACTGCAGAAACACTAAAGATTTATGAGATAAGAAAGCTCACTCACCTTGGGGTGTTAAACTTAAACAATGATTATTTAATATACCTATACATTGTAAAGTTCATTCTGCTCTATGTTACTCTGTCTTTAATTCAGAAACAAACTATTTCATCTTTGAGAACAGACACTCCGATGAGGTCTACTCTCACTCTCCCATCTCATATTTTAGTGTTGAAACATTTCCAGGCTACACGGGAAAATAAAAATTATAAAGCAAAATAAAACATCAGAGTGTGTGGAGGGAGCAAAGCTCTGTATTGATCAGCTTCCTATGACTGTAATAAAATACCTGAGACAATTAATTAAAAGATGGAGATATTACTTTGAGTCCAGTTTCAGGCATTTTAGATTATAATCTATTGATCACTATCTTCCTGGAAGAAGTCAATGGAAGATGTGATTGGTGTTAATTGTTTATTTCCCAGAATCTAAAATCACCTGAGAGATGATCCTCTGAGTGTGTTCATGAGGCATGATATTGATTGTTATTAATTGTGGAGCAAGAACCACAATGCACTGTAGTTGGCACTATTCCCTGTCTGAGATCATGGATTGTGTAAATATGGAAAGGAACAGTAGAAGCATGCATTCATTGTTCTGTTTCTTCATTAGTTATTTCAAGCTCTTTCTGCCTTGACTTCCCTCTCAGGATGTACTACTGTACTTGTGAGACAGAAAAACACAAAGGCTGTCTTAGTAAGTGTTCTGTTGCTGTGAAGAGACATCATGACTACAGAAAATCTTATAAAGAAAAATATTTAGCTAGCTTACAACTTCAGAGACATAGTCAATGGTAATCAAAGCAGGAAGCAGGGCAGCACACAGTAAGACATGTAACTGAGAGTTCTATCTACATGCAACAGGAAGAAATACTGGAACAGGCTTGGGTCTTTTAAACCTCAAAGCCCACCACCAGTAGCTCAGCTACTCCAACAAGACCACACCCCTAATTCTTCCTAAACAGACCAACTAGGGTCCAAACATACAATTTATAATGACTCTTGTTATTCAACCACAATAGTTCTCTGTGTCTCATCATAGCTATGCTCATTGGTGGGATAGTCATAGCAAAACTAGAGCAGGCTGGTTTTTGATAGCAAACTCCTTCCTAGAACAAAGCATTTCTTAAGACCTAAATTAATTTCTTCTGATTGTAACAACTGAATAACCTAACTATATGCCAGTACCTTCCAACTCTTTAAGGTCTTTCCACTTTAACACCAATACATTGGGAAACACACAACACCTAATATACAAAACATAGTGAGCATATTAATAGAAATTTGTAGAAATGTTCTACAAAAATGGAAAATTGTGTTTTGGTTTTATTTGTTTTAATCACAATTATAATTACTTAAATAAATGGATTTTTCTTTCTGACTGATTTGTGGTTGATTTTAAATTAAGGAAGAGGTTTTGAAGACTTGGACAAAAAATAGTATTTGTACATTTATTGAAAAACAGAGAAGTGGGTTTTCCTGGTCTTTCTTTTTTCTTTTCTTTTCTTTTCTTTTTTTTCTTATATATGTCTGGGTGTTTTGGCTGTGTACCACATGCCTGCAGTGATTTTAGATGTCAGAAGAGGGCATCAAATCCTATGGAATTAGAATTAGAGTCTGTTGTGAGTTGCCCTGTAGGTATCTTGAATGGAACACAGGTTTCCTCGAAGAGGGGCAGTGCTCTTAAATAGAGAGCCATCTCCAATCCCAAAGATGCTAATTTATATCAAAATGGAATTTATACTATTTAGAGTCCTGAAATATGAAGATTAGGAGCAACTTTAAATAATCCCTTCTTTAAGAACCCCCCCTACTCTTATGTGTTTGTTATGTTTGCAACATAACACTTTCACAGTGTTTGGCATCAACGTGGCATACAAACATAATTCCAGTGGGAGGGAGGCTGAGGCAGGAAGATTGTGAATTATATTCCAATTTTTTGACATGCTTTATCTTCTGCAAAGAACAAGAAGCAATGATAACAGGAGTGCCTCCTGCCTATAACTATTTTAAATATATTGCCAAGGGGAAGTCAGATCCTTGATTGCCATAATTGTTAGAATACAGAATATTATCTGAAACAGGTTGCATTTTGAAAACAAAGAAGTTGTTTAAGAAAAAGAAATAAGTTTACCTGCTAGGAAACAAAAACAGCAGCCAACGCTGATTGCAAACATGCAAACTGTAAGCCCAAAGGAAACATTTTCATGAAAAACATTAAATGACTAGCAGTATTTTTGAATAAAGATTCCGGTTGAATAACAACAATACAGGGCTCTAAGCCCTGGCCTTCAGTCCAGGTCTCATGACTACCATTGTTCCAGTCATAGTCAGCAACACTGCCTGCCCCTCAGGCCTTGCTCGTGTCCTCTGGGCAATGGTGATGGGGACACCTTGTCATCCAAGATCACCCTCAAAGCAGACGTTTGGGAAATGGGGTTTGGAGTGCAGCAGCTGTCTCTTATACTTTTATTCTGCAGGATGCTGTGTGCCTTGTGTTCAAGCTCCTTCTGTCTGCACTAGAGTCACTTCCTCCGTCAGTATATCTGAGGCTTAGTCCACAAACTCTCCTCTGTATTCAATCCTCTAAGGAGCCTGGGCATGTTTGCTGACAATAACAAAGGGAACTTCATCAGCACATACTGGACATGCTGCTGGAAGTCCTCGGACCTCAGACTCACTAGAATTATGGAACGTAGATATTGCTCTGACTCAAAATATCAGAAGGAGAAGAAAATACTCGGCCAGGTTGGAATCAGTGGCCCAGCCCAATCAGCTCAGCCCTTGAACCCAGGATCTGTGGTCAGAAATAGCTGTTTCCCTTGATTGACTTTCCCCTTAAGAACCGTTCATAAGAAAAAAATATTTCATCCATCTCTCTCTACCTGTTTAACTTAAGGAGTATTAAGAAAAATCCATTTATATGACTATTTATCTTATTAAAAATAAAAGCGCTGCATAAAACATCTCTATCTCTTTGTCCTTTACCCTTGCTATGATTTATCACTAATAAGATCTGCTTCTCTTTGTTAAAGGACCCATTGACGCTGCTTATGCATTCATTTCAGCCAATTTTAGAAAACATGTGTTTGAAATGAGGGCACTCTCTTTTTAAAGTGGTTTTAAGGTGATATTAATTGATAGACTCATATTTGCCCCCGTTCTGCATTTTATTGTAAATTAAAACATTCCCTCCATAGATGTAGTTAGTAGATATTGCCGCCTTTTATGGAACCGTTTAACAATATGTAATGTTCTCGCAATCTACAGAGCATAAAAATAGCTTTCTTTTGTTATCACTTGAGAGTTTTCTAATTTATTCTTCTTATTAAATCTTCAAGAAAAAGGAAAAGGGTAAAATTTGTGACGTACCCTGTATTAAAGACAACCTCACGTTCTTTGCACAGAATAGTGAGTTAGCACATACTTTGAAATGAGGTGTACAGTGTTAAAAATTATGCAAATGTTTATAAGGCGATATCAACAATTAGATGAAGTTAATGAGGACTGCACACAAGGCTGAATAAATGCACGCTGCTCCTATAGGTGGCCAAGAGGCGTGTGCATGTGTGGGCTTTTCTTAGGTACTTTCCTTTGGCATCTACGCCTTTAAATAACTTCTGGCGAAAATATATTGTCAAAGGTTATTTAAATAAAAACATGCATATTAAGCCAATATGTTTCCTTACAGAGATGTCTCTCCAGAGCTCTAAGCACACCGTTGGATCATCAGCCACGTTTCTGCATAACCATTCAAGACGACACAAGCTTTGCTTGGCCAACTTTGAGCCTGGAGCCCGGAACCTTCCAGACGCAGTTCTCGCGCCTGGCTGCACCACCAGTTCTCGCGAGACTTGCTGTTAGAGGCGTTGCCATCGAGCGCGCATGCGCAGTTCGGTTTAGGATGGCCAGCATCCCGGCTCTTGCGGCAATGACTCCCATCAGGTTGCTGGTGCAGCCAACGCAGAGGCCGGAGGGCCGCACCTATGCAGATTACGGGTCCGTGAACGAATGCATGGAAGGCATCTGTAAGATGTACGAGGAGCACCTGAAGAGGTTGAACCCCCTCAGCCAGTCCATCACCTACGGCGTCAGCCAGCTCTTTGAGTTCATCGACCGTCTGGTCGACCTCAGCTGCCTGGTGTTCCGCGAAGACACGCAGACCTACAAGCCTCACAGCCGAGAGTGGGTCAAGGAGAGGATCTATATGCTTCTCAGTCAGCAGGCACAGCGAGACAGCGCAGAGTGACCTTCCAGAAGCTTCCGGGGCTGGGGCCGCCTTGGGCCACAGGTGAGTGTGTGGTGCAGTGGTGCTTCCGCCCACTGCATCATCATCCCCATGTTATGTGTGAGATGAAGCCGTGAAAGGGCTGACCCACATTCATAGGTCTCTTTTCTCAAACATCACTAGCAACTGTGAGCCTAGGGGAGATGGCTTTGGTGTTCTGCCCATAAAATACAACTTGAGTTTATGCTTTATTTTATTGTATCTTAATAAGTATATATCCAATCTAATAAGTATATATTTTTTATGTATTAACATTCATACAGATAAAAATGTGGCCAACAGACGTCTGTGAGTTTAATTATCATTATTCCTTCTGGGCATGGAGCTAACCCTGCATTCCCTTTATTCGAGGCATCCTGAGATCAGAGGGAAATGTGTTGCACTTCCCGCTTAGTGCCATTTTTAATGGACTGATTAACATTTGCCTTTTTGGAATCATAAACAAGATTTTATAATAACCTTATGATTAGTGAATGACTTCTCCGTCCTACATCTAAGTGAGCATGCAAAAGAATATGGATGTTAAGTACATTGGAATATGACCTCTCTACCACTAATTAAATTAAATTAAATTAGCTAACATTGTGGAGCACACATTCAGAGAGCGTTCTGATGATTGATCATCGGTGATAGCTGCAGCGACTGTGACAGGTTGTTTGTCCTGTGAGCCCTCCCCCCCCCCCATTCCACAGACAAAAGAGAGTCTCACAGAATATGTGAATTGTCCAAATCAAATTCTTCGTATTTAATGTCTATTTCTCATCATTCTTTTACTGTAGTCATTCTTTGTAAATGTTTTATTATTGGGCAAATAGTTGTTTTTCTGTTTGCAAGTAATGGTATCAACAAGGATACTTTTAAATCTAGATATGGTGTTTGATGCTAAGGTTCTTCCGTCTATAAATTATGCTGTGGAACTCTGAACAGGGGCATTTAGTGACTTGCTTCGGTTCCTGTGTATCGTTTATTTGGTTTGTTCCCACTGATGCAGTTTTGAATTCTAACATATAAGTACACAGGCCACCTCTATTTGTGAATCATCTAGTAATTTTGCTCTTACATTTCATGTTAATTTGAGTTTGTGTGTGGGTGTGTAGGCACTTGCATCTTACAGTGGCTTGTGGGAACAGAGAAGCTTTTCAGGGATCAGTTCTTCCAATCACTTTGTGAACTCTGGGGATTAACCTCTAGTGTTCAGGCTTAGCTGCACTCCCTCATTGCCCCCAAATTAAGATGTTTGAAGAGAGGATCTCCTGTAAGCCAGGCTTGCCTCACAGTTACTTCATAGGTTACCAAAGGTAGGTTGCTTTGGAGGACCTTGAATCCTGGTTTTCTTATCATTACCTCCCAAGTGCTGAGGTTGTGGGCAGACACCAAATCCTTGTTTATGTAATACCAGGATTGAATCCAGGGCTTTGTACATGCAAGTCAAAACACTCTACAAGCTAAGTTACATAGATATCCCTTTAACATATACAAACAATACCCTGTAAAGCAAGAATAATATTTAAAATCCAGTTCTTTCTCCTTTATTTTTTTACATGTTTTAAACAAAATCCTTTTGTACTAAGTGATAAGTAAACAGGCAGCACTAAGCAGGACTCATAACTAAGCCACAGCACTCTGACACCTGGCACATGAATGTTTGCCAGGTAATACTTTATCATTATCTCCATATTAAAATTCCATATAAACAAAAGGAAAGATCTCCCTGGTGGCATACAGTAAGAACTGCCATGGCCTACTTGAAGAGGAAACTGAACTGACTGTATTGACTAAGAATTAAAATAGGGCACAGCCAGCAAAGTGCTTGACTTCAGTCTCTGGCACTCTTGTAGAAAAAGTCAGCAATATAGATACATGCATAAAAGCCCGAGTCTCCTAGGAACTCACTAGTCTACCAGCCATACTTGTTTTGCAAGCTGTAGGCCAAGGACAGGTTGTACCAAACCCATAGTAAATAGTACCTGAAGAGTAGCATCATAGAGTATATGTACCTTACATGAACATGCACTTACATACTTCACACACACACACACACACACACACACACACACACACAGAAATTTCAATAATATAACAATAAAATACCTCGGGGGTTGCTAGCTACTTCTGTCATTTGCATGTGTAACAAGATCTAGTTTACAATAGGATTATATCAACAAGCGGTACTTTATACAAACAAATAATAAACCTAGAAAATTTTAAGACCTAGGGGAAATTGGAAATATAATATGGAAAACCTTTAAAATATAGATTTTGTTTTGATGTATTTGATGATAATATATAAATATATGTATATAACAAAATTATTTCCTAATACTATATATTTTTATAAATATCTTTTGTCTTATTGACCCACAGGGAACATTTCTGATCAAAGCAGCGGGATCGAGCTGTAGCGATGAGCCATTTTCCGCGAAAGGCTGCTGCCCCTGACCTGTGAATAGTTTCTCTTCACAGAAGCTTTGAGAATGTTTGTCCTTGAAGTTTTTATTGTCATCTGCCAATAAAATTTCAAATAAATCATAGTAAAAAATCACTTTAAACTCTTTTTAAAGTTTAGATGTGTCTTTATCTGTTGCATATTAGAAGAATTTTCATATCACATCTTTTTTTCTCTTCCTTTTTCTTTCCCCCAAAGCTATTCTTTGTATTTAGGCCTACTATCATTAAATTTAGCTTTCTTTGTAGATTATTTGTCTGCAAAGAACTAAGTAAAGAAACTCTAGACAGGGGCGATTTGAAGGCTCTCTCCTTTCTTTGATTTCCACAGAAGGCTGTCAGTAGTTGAGTATGTGATGCTGACCTGTGGAAGTGGGAATTCAGAGAGATTGAGGAAAAGGGAGGAGAGGAGAGAGGAGGAATCCCAGACTTCAATAAAAGCAAAGGCCTCATCAGATCTAAGGGGAGGAGTAGGGTGGGTTAACTCCCGATTACCTGTGTACCCTCAATTCCCTGGGCAGGGTCCTTTGGTTCCACCCAGATGGAAATCATGAGCATGTCCAAAGCTGTTAGTCTAAAGTTACATCTCTCAGGCTTTGGGTATTAAAAGTTTGAGGGTCTAGTAACGCAGGTAGAGCTCTGTGCCCAGTGTATCAGAACCAGCCCTGGGTTATAAAGCCTGGAACTCCTCCAGTAACTAGACCGCGGATGCATCATCTTTGACCTTCACTAGCTTTGATTGTGCTTCTGCTTATGGCCTCTGCTTCCTGAAACAGATTCCCAAGGATGCTCTCTGAAACTTCAGTCATCTCACCTCCAAGTACCATTGTCAGCCCTCATAATAACTGATTATTATTAATTATAACGTTTATTTTTATTGGGTATTTATTCATTTACATTTAAAATTACATTTTCCCTTTCCCAGTTTCCCCTCCAGAAACCCCCATCCCATCTCCACTCCCCCTGTTTCTATGAGCGTGTACCCCCACCCACGCACCCACTTCTGCCTCCCCACCTTGGCATTCCCCTACACCGAGGAATTGAGCCTTCACAGGACCAGCTCACTGTACCAATGATAAAGTTATGTATCCAGGAATAGTGTCATGGTTGTGACATATCAATGCAAGAAAAACTTTTACAAATTGCAGCCTGACTTCCAGGTCTACCAAAATTCCTTAAGAGTTAGGAAGCACAGTGGACCAGTTAGCAAAATCTTCCAGAGTGATGCCTAGGATTCCAAGTCAATACAGCTCATGATCTTTATCCTAAATAACCCAGGGGCAGTTTACACATGCTAATAAGCACATACTATGCCCCTGACCCACACTTCTACTCCAGAAACTGGTAATTTAAATGAACTGGTAATTTTTCATTAAAGCTGTTAAATACTGCTAGTGCATTCATAAATAAGCAAATACTTCCTTAACTTTCTTTTTGTCTTTCCATCATTTATATAAAAACAGAAGCAAGAAAAAGTATAATGTGTTGTGAATAAAAAGCAGTTCCCTTGGCCAGTCAGTGGTCCTTTAATCCCAGCACCTGGGAGGCAGAGACAGGTGGATTTCTGATTTTGAGGCTACCCTGGTCTACAGAGTGATTTCCAGGACAGCCAGTGTTATACAGAGAAATTCTGTCTCGAAAAACAAACAAAAAGAAAGACAAAAGAAACAAAAGCTGTTCCCTAATATAAGACAATAAAAATGATCTTTTCATGTGTATGTTAATTGCCCTACAAACTGAAAGATGTACTAAAATATGCAGGTACGAAACTATCTGGAAAATATGACTTGATATAAGTAGATTAAAGTAAAGTGAGGAAATTATATTTGTTTGCTTAAACCCATGCCTGCCATCACCTACATGATTATAGGAGCATGGAGGAATACAGATTGTTCCTGTTGTTTTATAGCTGTTTCTTCCTAATTGAAATGTCCTCTTCTGAAGTAAGGGATAAAGGAGACTCATAACTTTCTAGAAGCTCGTAAAGTGTACCAGCCTCAGGAAGCCCAGGAAATTAGATATTTACAAGGCCACTCACCTAGGATGCAAACGTGATTAATTGATGGAGAAAGGAGACATTTTTGGTGGAGGTGACTGAAAGTTGGACAGGAAATCACACTGTTAACAGCTTTCATGAGTTGTCTCGCTACTAGGACTGGCTTTTTAGTGAGGCGATTGTCTCTGAGGTGTCCATGTTTCTCTACTGCTTCACACATGTTCCTGTTAGCAAGCTCAGTACACCGTGTGGTTAGATGAAGTCCCTCTCTTGTCATGATGTTTCACACCTTATTTGCTGTATTTTCATCTACTTTTCTCCCAGTTTATTTACTGTTCTGTTACCTCAATATGGTTATGCACATTATTTTTTTTTCAGTTTTTAATTCATGCCTCTTGTTCAAGTGGAAATCCTAGGGATCCTTTTTGGAACAGTTCTCCCTGTGAAGACTTGTCATCCTGATTTCTTAGTACATACTCATTATCTAAACTTCTAAAGCGTTTTGTGTCTCAGTGCAAAGCACTGTGATCTATGATGGGTGGTTTTGGTCAGGCCTGGAGAGTCACATTTGAGATCCTGGACTCCTGTGATTACAGCTTAGTGTCCCATTTTCTCAGTTGAATGATGAAGACTTGGTCATACTCTGTGACGAGGTTGATTTCGAGACAGTGTTCTAATTTCTAACTCTCTCTCCTGGCTTCTGGCCCTCAGCTTTTTCTCGACTGTTTGTTCTTCCTCAATCCTTTAGGCATTTTGTTTTCCACTAAGTTGGAATTTTCAGCTGACTCTCTATTTAGCTATATTTTTATTTTTCGACTATATTTTTCATTCTGTGTTCTACATTTTCGATCCACATCTGTTTTCTAGGTTATTAACTATCTAGTTATTTTTCAAAAATATGTCAACCATTTTTAATAGCTAAGGGCTTCTGTTTTGTGACTCATTTCCTTTCTTCATCACCTAATTATAGTTTAATAAGGATGCAAGAATATCTCTAAGATTCTCTAAGCATACCAATAGGAATACTTTTAAATTTTCTTCTTGATTTTTTCTTCTGAATTATTTTCGTTTTCTTTGGGGACACATGTTCTATTTTATTTTTGTCTCTCTATTCCTTTCTTTCCTCAGCAGAAATAGCAAACTTTTGGCAACATTACTAATCGCCATTCTCTGAGACGTTCAGAGATTGTGACAATATCTGTTTGGGGATCATTGGGACCAATGTCTTCTTGTTTTATTGCTGCTTATCTCATTGGACAAGAAGTTGAGAGCCCTCTTTCTGGCACACACTGGTCCTGATTCATATAAAGCCCTGAGGAACACCCAGGGACTGCCTCTGGGATTATAACTCTCATCTGCAGTTTTATGTACACACACCACACACACACACACACACACACACACACACACAATCATTTAGATTTTCCTGGCAAAATAATTCTAAGGACAAAATAAAATATTCTAGCTTATCATTCACTTTATTCTTTATAACATTCCTCTTGCTCAAAGGGAAATCTTAGGGATTCTTTTCGAGCAGTCCTCCCTGTGATGGCCTGTCATACTGACATTTATGTACATATTCATTATCTTAACTTCTAAAGCATTTTCCCATAATCCATGCCAAAATAGCCAGCAGCTCCGATTCCAATCATTATCTCTTACAACTAACAGTTAATATTTGTCTATTGTTATTACCAGTCTTGTCATCATTCTGTTTACTAATTTTCCTGTCATTATCCTGGATGTTTTATTAGTCTAGTTCCTAGGATACACTCGATTATGGGTAGACTCTCCTGGCTTCTCAGCTGACTGGCATTCCCTATTTCATTTTTGTGCTTGATGTTGCTTTGTTTTGTTTTTTTTTTTGAGTGTGTTTTTTTGTTTTTTGAGATTATAATATAATTACATTATTTTGTTCTTCCCTTTCTTTCCTCTAATCACTACCATGTGTCCCTGCTAGTTCACTTTCTAGTACATGGCCTCTTTTTATACTAGTCATTTCATGCATGTATGAATATGTATATTCATATCTAAATACAATCTGCTCTTTCTGCATTAAGTTACTTCTATGCATGTTTACATGACTGACCATTTGATATTGAATAACCAGTTGGTTTATTTGTCCTTGGATAAGACTATTTCTCCTGCTTCCAGCATTGACCTGTATTTCCTTGTGTGTGGTTGAGGCTTCTTGGGCTTTGCCCTGTCCCCTCTGGCATGTCTATTGCGATGGTCCTTGTTAAACTTTTTTAGGCAGTTTTGTTGGTGAGACGTTATGGATATGTTGACAAATATTTAGAGAGGGGATAGAAGTTGTGCTAGTTTATTAAAGTCATGGTTGTAGGTTTTACTCATGCATGCTAGGCAAGTGACCTTCTACTAAGCTACATACCCAGTTCTCATCCTGAGTTCTTTGGTTGAGCACAAACACTGGCCCTGTGTTATTCCATTGTCACAGTGTAAAGCTTTATCAATGATAGTTCCTTCGAAGTATCCACAAATAAGCACATGTCATCAGTGACCTTTATTTCCAGGTCTATCTCTTTGAGAAATCTGACCACAATTACTGCAAAGCCAACTACAATATTTTATTTCTTCCATTTTTCTTTTTCCTTTCATAATATCACCATTTAAAGACTTTACTCCATAGTAAATCATTAGCATGTCAAAACTTATTTATCTTTATATATTAATAGGCAAAAGAAAAGCAATCCCTATATGCATTTAAAAAACATGAAGAAATGTATCTAGTCAAAAGTCTAGATTGGTCACAATGAAGATCAAAGGTCCTGGCTCCAACAAAAGTAGTATACGTAGCATCATAAGGAAGTCTCAGTGCACACTGTGTATCATAAGGAAGTCTCAGTGCATGTTGTGACAAACAGAAAATAAGCATTGTATCATTGTCTTCAGTTATGTAATAGAAAGTATACACATTTGAGCAACTGATAAAGATTCAAATATGGACAAGATCAGGAAACTCAAATACTTTTATCTTAACATTAACGACAGAATTACAATTTTATTGCATAAGTAAAACGGGGGTATCATTTATGAAGAATGTTGTACTTTAACTGATTCACACAAGTAAAACCATTTCTGAGAAGAAGATGAAGTAATTTATTTTCTGGGACTGTACCAAGGAAACATTCCAAACACTTCCATACACACACACACACACACACACACACACACACACACACACGTATATAAAGTTTATTTTATTTGATTAACACGACTACCATCATGAATGCAGCTTCTCATTCTGATTAGGAAAACCTTATTTAATAAATGTGCCTGTTGAGTTTCAGAAGTAGTCATTGAGTATTGATCAAAACAAAGCTTCTTTCTTTGTTGCAGAGTTCAGACACATGGAGGAAGTAGGGGGATTTGGAACCCTGTGGTACAGCTGCAGGTGGTATTAACAGCAGTAGCAGCAAGAAGCTAGGGGAAGAGGTACCACTGGAGAGATATTGAGCAAAGCATGCTGTGCTACTTGCCGAGAAGTATCCAATCCATGGCATCACCAATTATGGAGAAAAGCTTGATGTGTCCCAAATTAAGAGACAAGGTCAGAAATAAAAAGATTTTGAAGAGATGACATGTTTAAGAAAGCATGGCAAAACATTTCTAGGAAACTGAGTTTCTATAAACTTGAGTGAAGAATTAGATATTTTTTCTGCAAAACAAAATCTACTGTATTTCAACTGCATAAGGATTATTAAATAACTATTGAGAAACACATCTGTGCTTTTTCTGGCATTCAATATTTAACACAAACCCAGGATGAAGATATAGCTTAATAAAGATCTGAGTCATAGACTGGATTCAGTATTAAAATATTATGAGGTATTGATGCAAAAAGAGAAGAGGAGGAAGAGAGGGAAATAAAGGAAAGCAAGATGGATTGAGGGAGGGAGAGAGGGTGGAAGAGAGAGAGACAGATGCAGAGAGACAAAGACAGAGAAAGAGACAGACAGACAGAGACAGAGAGACAGAGAATGAGAGTGACAGAGAATGAGAGAGAGAGAGAGTGAGAACATGAATATGTGTTTGTGTTTTCCTGAGCATAGACAAAGCCAGGCATGGAAGTAGTCTCTGATATTATAAACATTTTATTATGTCTTTTAAAATGTCATGCAATGTATTTTAATCATATTCATGCCCTCTCCCAGCTTAACTAGATCACTGTGCTGCTGTACTCTCACAACTTTTTTATTTTTTCCTCTTTCCTTTTTTCTCCCTTTTATTAGATCCTTTCTTTATTTACATTATAACTATTATCCCCTTTCCTGGTTCTCCTCAGAAAACACCCTATCACATTCCCCCTCCCCCTGCTCACCAACCCACCCACTCCCACTTCCCTGTCCTGGCATTCCCCTACACTGGGGCATTTAGCCTTCACATGATCAAGGGCTTCTCCTCCCATTGATGTCCAACAAGGCCATCCTCTGCTACATATGCAGCTGAAACCATGTGTCCCTCCATGTGTACACTTTGGTTGGTGGTTTAGTCCCGGGGAGCTCTGTGGGTACTGGTTGGTTCATTTTGTTCCCCCTTTCGGGCTTCAAGCTCTTTGAGCTCCTTGAGTCCTCTCTTTAGCTCCTCCACTGGGGATACCATGCTCAGTCCAATGGCTGTCTGACAGCATTCACCTCTCTGTTAGGTTCTGGCAGAGCCTCTCAGGAGATAGCTATATCAGGCTCCTGTCAGCAAGCACTCGTTGGGATCCACAATAGTGTCTGGGTTTGGTAGCTGTATATGGGATGGATCCCCATGTGGAGCAGTCTCTGGATAGTCTTTCCTTTGTTTTTTGTTCCACACATTGTCTCTGTATCTCCTCCCATGGGTATTTTGTTCCCCCTTCTAAGAAGGACTGAAGCACCCACACTTTGGTCTCCCTTCTTCTTGAGCTTCATGTGGTCTGTGAATTATATCTTGGGAATTCCAAGTTTCTGGACTAATATCCACTTATCAGTGAGTGCATACATGTGTGTTCTTTTATGGTTGGGTCACCTAACTCAGGATGATATTTTCTAGTTCCATCCATTTGCCTAAGAATTTCATGAATTCATTGTTTTTAATGCTGTGTAGTACTCCATTGTGTAAATGTACATTTTCTTTTTTGTATTTTTCCTGTGTGAAGAATCATACATTTAATTTTTTCAACAATTTATTTTTATTCAGTTTGCATTCTTATGGTAGCCCCCTTCCTTCTCTCCTCCCAGTCCCACGCTTACAAATCCCTCTCCCCATTACCCCCTTCACTTCTCAAAAAGGTGCAGGCCTCTTAGGGTCCGACCCCATCCTGGGACATCTAAGGCTGACTTCTTTTTTTTTTCTTAATTAGACATTTGCTTTATTTGCTTTATTTGCATTTCAAATGTTATGCCCTTTGCTCCTTTCCCCTCCAAAAACACCCTATCACCTCCCCCATTCCCCTGCTCACCAACGCTCCCCTCCCACTTTCCTATCCTGGCATTCCCCTACACTGGGGCAGCAAGCCTTCACAGGACCAATGGCCTCTTCTCTCATTGATATCTGAAAAGGCCATCCTCTGCTACATATGTAGCTGGAGCCTTGAATCTCTTCATGTGTACTCTTTGGTTAGTGGTTTAGTCCCTGGGAACTCTGGAGGTACTGGTTGGTACATATTATTATTCCTTTTATGGGGCTGCAAACCTCTTCAGCTACTTGGGTCCTTTCTCTAAATTCACAGACCACATGAAGTTCAAGAAGAAGGAAGACCAAAGTGTGTGAACTTTGGTACTTCTTAGAAGGGGGATCAAAATACCCATGGCTCACAGCCAACCATAGGTCCACATTTTCTCTATCCATTCCTTTGTTGAGGGACATTTGGGTTATTTCCAGCTTCTAGCAACTATAAATAAGGCTGCTATGAACATAGTGGAGCATGTGGCCTTATTGCAGCATGTTGGAGCATCTTCTGGGCATATGATCAGGAGCGGTATAGCTGGGTCCTGAGGTAGTACTATGTCCAATTTTCTGAGAAATCCCCAAACTTATATCCAGGGTGGTTGTACCAGCTTGCAATCATACCAGCAATGGAAGAGAGTTCCTTTTTCTCCACATCCTAGCCAGCATGTGCTGTCACCAGAGGTTTTGATCTTAGCCATCCTGACTGTTGTGAGATGGAATCTCAGGGCTGTTTTGATTTGCATTTCCTTGATTACTAAGGTTGTTGAACATTTCTTTAGGTGTTTCTCAGCCATCTGGTATTCCTCAGTTGAGAATTCATTGTTTAGCTCTGTACTCCACTTTTACTAGGGTTATCTGGTTCTCTGTATACTAAGTTCTTAAGTTCTTTGTATATATTAGATATTAGCACTCTATAAGATATAGGGGTGCTAAAGATCCTTTCCCAATTTATTGGTTGCTGTTTTGTTCTATTGACAGTGTCCTTCAAATCTGATTTGTGATGTTTATATGTTCTTTGATGTGTAGCTCTGCAATGAAGTGTGCTTAATCCTTCAGGGATGACATTCCTGGATAAAACAGACACTCATCCATCACTGGTGTATTGTCTATAGCTCTTCAGCTAGGGATGGGACTCCATAACTTTCTCTTCTATCCATGCTGAAATTTTCTCTGGCTTGAGCTTGTATAGGTCTAATGCCTGCTATCAAAGCTGCTGTAGGCTCATATGTATAATTGTTCTGCTGTATCTAAAAGAAATTTTGATATATATTTGTCTTCTGCCATAATCCATGATGCTTTGGAGAAGGGGCGTGATATAGATGGCCTCTCTAGGATTAAGTATCCCATACTCTAATAGTTTTAGAAGGTACTATACATGCTACTAAATAAGAAAATCAACCAATATTATACATCTGTGTATCCTGCAAAGTATAATAATGACTTGACTGAGAAGATCACCCCACCGTTGCAACTGTTACATGAACATCATAGTAACCAGTTATTTTCTGATTGGATTTATGCCTGCCCTGTGAGATGAAATGTATACCTGTCACCATTAGACTTGATGAACCTACGGTTAGACAGATCATAATTCCTATGGTATAAACTACAACTATTATTTTCCTAAATGAACATAATATCAAAGGGACAGTTAAAATATTTTATTTTTTTAAGTTCTGCTTTCAATTACTTTTTTCTTGCCTTTTGTTTATTGTTTCCTTTTATTTTTTTATTCCATATATTCTTTATTTACATTTCAAATGATTTCCCCTTTCCTGCATTCCCCCCTCCTGGAAAGTCCAACAAGCCCGCTTCCCTCCCCCTCTTCCCGAATTAACCCCTTCCCAATTCCCTGTCCTGTTATACCCCTCCACTGCAGTACTGAGCCTTTACAGGAACAGAGAGCTCTCCTTCCTTCTTCTTGGGCATAATTTGATATGTGAATTGTTTCTTGGATATTCCAAGCTTCTGGGTTAATATCCACTTATCAGTGAGTGCATACCATGTGTGTTCTTTTGTGATTGGGTTACCTCACTCAGGATGATATTTTCAAGTTCCACCCACTTGCCAAAGAATTTCATGAATTCATTGTTTCTAAAAACTGAGTAGTATTCCCATAGTGTAAATATACTACATTTTCTGTATCCATTCCTCCATTGAGGGACATCTGGGTTCTTTCAGGTTTCTGGCTATAATAAATAGGGCAGCAACGAACATAGTGGATCATGTATCATTATTAAATGCTGGGGAATCCTCTGGGTATATGCCCAGGAGTAGAATAGCAGGGTCCTCTGGTAATATCATGCTCAGTTTTCTGAGGAATTGCCACACTGTTTTTTAGAGTCTTTGTACCAGCCTGCAACACCCCCAGCAGTAGAGGAGTATTCCTCTTTCTCCACATTGTGACCAGCACCTGCTGTCTCCTGAGTTTTTAATCTTAGCCATTCTGTCTGGTGTGAGATGAAATCTCAGGGTTGTTTTGATTTGCATTTCCGTGATGACTAAGGATGTTGAACATTTCCTTAGGTGCTTCTTAGCCATTCATATTCCTCAGGTGAAAATTCTTTGTTTAGCTCTGTACCCCATTTTTCAATAGGGTTATTTGGCTTTCTGGAGTCTACCTTCTTGAGTTCTTTGTATATTTTGGTTATAAGTCCTCTGAAGGTTGTAGGGTTGGTAAAGATCTTTTCCCAATTTGTTGGTTGCTGTTTTGTCATTCTGACAGTGTCCTTTGCCTTACAGAAACTTTGTAATTTTATGATGTCCCATTTGTCAATTCTTGATCTTAGAGCATAAGCTATTGGTGTTGTGTTCAGGAAATTCTCCCCAGTGCCCATGTGCGCAAGGCTCTTCCCCAGTTTCTTTTCTATTAGTTTCAGTGTATCTGGTTTTACGTGTAGGTCCTTGATCCACTTGTACTTGAGCTTAGTACAAGGAGATAAGAATAGATCAATTTGCATTCTTCTGCATGCTGACCTCCAGTTGAACCAGCACCATGTGTTGAAAAGGCTATCTTTTTTCCATTGGATAGTGTTAGCTCCTTTGTCAAATATCAAGTGACCACAGGTATGAGGGTTCATTTCTGGGTTTTCAATTCTATTCCATTGATCTACCTGTCTGTCACTGTACCAACCCCATTCAGTTTTTAACACTATTGTTCTGTAGTACTGCTTGAGGTCAGGGATACTGAGTCCCCTGGAAGTTCTTTTACTGTTGAGAATAGTTTTAGCTATCCTGGGTTTTTGTTACTTCAGATGATTTTGAAAATTGATCTTTCTAACTCTATGAATTGAGTTGGGATTTTGATGGGGATTGCATTGAATCTGTATATTGATTTTAGCAAGATGACCATTTTTACTATATTAATCCTGCCAATCCAAGACCTTGGAAGATTTTACCATCTTCTGAGGGCTTCTTTGATTTCTTTCTTCAAATACCTGAAGTTCCTATCATACAGATCTTTCACTTGCTTGGTTAGACTCACACCAATATACTTTAAATTGTTTTTGGCTATTGTGAAGGGTGTCATTTCCCTAATTTTTTTCTCAGCCTGTTTATCCATTGAATATAGGAAGGCTACTGAGTTGATTGAGTTAATTTTATTTCCAGCCACTTTCCTGAAGTTGTTTATCAGCTATAGGAGTTTTCTGGTGGAGTTTTTTGAGTCACTCAAGTATACTATCATATCATCAGCAAATTGTGATAATTTGACTTCTTCCATTCCAATTTGTATGCCTTTGACCTTCTTTTCTTGTCTAATTGCTCCAGCTAGAACTTCAAGTACAATATTGAATAAATATTGAAAAATTGAAAATGAGAGAGATGGCAGCCTTGTCTATTCCCTGATTTTAGTGAAATTACTTCAAGTTTCTTTTCATTTAGTTTGATGTTGGCTACTGGTTTGCTGCCTATTGCTTTTACTATAATTATGTATGGGCCTTGAATTCTTGTTCTTTCCAAGACCTCTAACATGAAAGGATGCTGAATTTGGTCGAATTCTTTTTTAGCATGTAATGAAATGACCATGTGGTTTTGTTTATGTAGTGGATTGCATTGATGGATTTCCGTATATTGAACCATCCCTGCGTCTTGGGATGAAGCCTACTTGATCATGGTGATTGATCATTTTGATGTGTTCTTGGTTTCGGTTGGCAAGAATTTTATTGAGTATTTTTGCATTGATATTCATAAGGAAAATTGATCTAAAGTTCTCTTTCTTTGTTGGATCTTTGTGTGGTTTTGTTACCTGTGAAATTGTGGCTTCAGAGAATGAGTTGGGTAGTGTTCCTTCTGTTTCTATTTTGTGGAATAATTTGAAGAGTATTGGTGTTAGATCTTCTTTGAAAGTCTCATAGAATCCTGTACTAAAACCATCTGGTACTGTGATATTTTTGGTTGGGAGACTGTCAATGACCATTTCTATTTCTTTAGGGGTTATAGGATCACTTGGTAGTTGGTATCTGCCTAGGAAATTGTCTATTTCCTCCAGATTTTCCAGTTGTGTTGAGTGTAGCCTTTTGTAGTAGGATCTGATAATTTTTTTAATTTCCTCAGTTTTGGTTGTTATTTCTCCCTTTTCATTTCTGATTTTGTTAATTTGGATACTGTCTCTGTGCCCTTTGGTTAGTCTGGATAAGGGTTTATCTATCTTGTTGATTTTCTCAAAGAACCAGCTCCTGGTTTTATTGATTCTTTGTGTGGTTCCCTTTGTTTCTACTTGATTGATTTCAGCCCTAAGTTTGATGATTTCCTGCCTTCTACTTCTCTTGGGTGCAATAGCTTCTTTTTGTTCTAAATATTTCAGGTGTGCTGTTAATCTGCTAGTGTATGCTTTCTCCAGCTTCTTTTTGGAGGCACTCAGGTTTCCTCTTTGTATTGCTTTCATTGTGTCCCATAAATTTGGGTATGTGGTGCCTTCATTTTCATTAAATTCTAAAACGATTTTATTTCTTTCCTCTTTTCTACTTTGACCAAGGTATCATTGAGTAGAGCATTGTTCAGCTTCCATGTGTATGTGGGCTTTCTGTTGTTTTTGATGCTACTGAAAACCACCCTTACTCTATAGTAATCTGATAGTATGGAATTAGTTTGATCTTATATCTGTTGAGGTTTGTTTTGCCACCAATTATATGGTCAAATTTTGGAGAAGATACCATCAGGTGCTGAGAAGTAGGTATATTCTTTTGATTTAGGATGAAATGTATATATATATATATATATATATATATATATATATATATATATACACATATACATATATTTCATTTGGTTCAAAACTTCTGTTAGTTTCACTGTGTCTCTTTTTAGTTTGTCTTTCCCTGATCTGTCCATTGAGAAGATTGCAGTGTTTAAGTCACCCACAATTATTGTGTGGGGTGCAATGTGTGCCTTAATCTTTAGTAAAGTTTCCTTAACAAATGAGGGTGCCTTATAGCCTGGGGTTGTTGGTGCACGCGTTTAATCCCAGCACTTTGGAGGCAGAGGTGGGCGGATTTCTGAGTTCGAGGCCAGCCTGGTCTACAAAGTGAGTTCCAGGAAAGCCAGGACTACACAAAGAAACCCTGTCTTGAAAAAAAAAACAAAAAACAAAAAAGAACAAAACAACAACAACAACAACAACAACAACAATAACAAAAAACAAATGAGGGTGCCCTTGTATTTGGAGCATATTTGTTCAGAATTGAGAGTTCTTCCTGGTAGGTTTTTTCTTTGATGAGTATAAAGTGTCCTGTGTCTTTTTTGATGAGTTTTGGTTAAAAGTCTATTTTATTGGATATTAGAATGGCTACTCCAGCTTGTTTCCTGGGACTATTTGCTTGGAAAACTGTTTTCCAGCCTTTTACTCTGAGGTAGTGTTTATCTTTGACACTGAAATGTGTTTCCTGTATGCAGCAAAATATTTGTTCATGTATCAAGTCTGTCAGTTTATGTCTTTTTATTGGGGAATTGAGTCCATTGATGTTAGGTGATACTATGGAATAGTGATTGTTGCTTCCTGCTATTTTTGATGAAATTTTTATGTTTGTGTGGTTATCTTCTTTTCAGTTTGTTGAAAGATGATTAATTTCTTGCTTTTGCTAGTGTGAAGTTTCTCTCCTTTGTTGGTGTTTTCCATTCATTATCCTTTGAAGGGCTGGATTTTTTTAAAGATACTGTGTAAATTTGTTTTTGTCATGAAATACCTTGGTTTCTCCATCTATGGTAATTGAGAGATTTGCTGAATATAGCAGTCTGGATTGGCATTTGTGTTCCTTTATGGTCTGTATGGAATCTGCCCAGACTCTTCTGGCTTTTATAGTCTCTGGTGAGAAATCCGGTGTAATTCTGATAGGTCTACCTTTATATGTTACTTGACATTTTTCCCTTACTGCTTTTAATATTCTTTCTTTGTTTAGTACATTTGGTATTTTAATTATTATGTGATGGGAGGAATTTCTTTTCTGGTCAAATCTATTTGGAGTTCTGTAGGCTTCTTTTATGTTCATGGGCATCTCTTTCTTTAGGTTAGGGAAGTTTTATTCTATAATTTTGTTGAAGACATTTACTGACCCTTTAAGTTGGAAATCTTCACTTTCTTCTATACCTATAATCCTTAGGTTTGGTCTTCTCATATCCTGGAATTCCTGGATATTTTAGGTCAGGAGCTTTTTTCAATTTTCATTTTCTTTGACTGTTTATCAATGCTTCCTATGGTATCTTCTGCATCTGAGGGTCTCTCTTCTATCTCTTGAAATCTGTTGTTGATGCATGTATCCATGACTCCTGATTTTTTTCCTAGGTTTTCTATGTCCTGAGTTGTTTCCCTTTGTGATTTTATTATTGTTTCTACTTCCATCTTTAGATCTTGGATGGCTTTGTTCAATTCCTTCACCTGTTTTGTTGTGTTTTCCCTTAGTTCTTCAAGGGCTCCTCCCTATTTACTTGTGTTCCCCTGTATTTCTTTAAGGGATTTATTTATTTCCTTCTTGAAGCCCTCCATGAAGCCCTCCATCAGCATCATGACATGTGATTTTAAATCCAAATCTTTCTTTCCTGGTGTGTTGGGGTATCCAGGACTTACTGTTGTGGGAGAATTAGTTTTAGATGGTGCCATATTGCCTTGCATTCTGTTAGCAACATTCCTGCGTTTGCCTTTTGCCATCTGGTTATCTCTGGTGTTAGTTAGTTCTGCTGTCACTGACTGGTGCTTACCCCTCCTGTGTGCCTGCAAGCCTACCTCAGCAAACCTGGGTGACCTTCTTTCCCCTGGCACAGATAGCTGTGGTGCTGCCAAGTTCCTGGGTGCAGGTGGTGTCCTGGTAGGGTGTGTCCCAAGTGATCCTCTACTCTGATGATTCTTGCCTACAAGACAGCTACACAGTCACAGGAGCAAAGATAGAGGTATCTCATCTCTAAGTGAGGGACTCCCTCCAGCCGCCTCCCTGCAGGGCAGATGACTCCTGGCAGGGTAGGTACCCAGCTGCCTGGCCTTGGCACTGCTAAGCTCCTGGGTTCAGGCAGAGTCCTGGTGGGCTGTGTCGCAAGTGATCCTCTACTGTGGTGATCCCTGACTACTATTCTGCCCCTCTACACAGTTACCAGAGCACAGATGGCCGTGCCTCTCCTCCAAGCACTGGACTCCCTCTACCAGCCTCCCTGCAGGGAGGGCCGAGGACTCCAGGCAGGGTAGGTGCCCAGCTGGCTGGCTGTGTTGCTGTTGAGTCCTGGCGAGGTGTGTCCCAAGTGATCTTCTACTCTGGTGATCCTTGTCTACCAGTCTGCCTCTCCACACAGTCACAGGAGCAAAGATCATGCTTTCAATTTCTTATAAGATGATGGCATCAATTTCCTTTTGTCTTCATTCCCTCAGGACTGTCCTGTATATTCCTGTTTGGTCTTTCAAATCCATGACTTCTTTTTTTCATTAATTGTCATCAATTATTTTGTGTGGGCAGGTGTTCCTAAATAATAAACAATACAGTCTGTCTAATACTATTTGTATGTATATTTTTTTAGGATGATCATTTATTTTCAGATAACCAATTGCTGTGTTCTTCCTTGAAGAATACTGTCTTCCCCACTCAGTATTCATTAGTAATTCCTACTTACTTGTGTAGAGTCCACCTTCATGGTTTTTCACCTCACCTCACTGCTTTTGTATACCTATTAATGTCAACTTGTTCAGCTCATGATGAGGCAGTATGTTGGTGAGATGCTTTGAGTGTTCCTTATGAGTTTCCAAGGAGACAAAAACTCATAGAAAACTCTATTGCTGTAACTTTTTAAATCAACCACCCTCTCTTCTGCAATGGTTTCTGACTTTTAGGTTCAGGAGTTGTAGCTGTATCAGTTGGGCTGGGCTCCACAGCTGCACATTTGTACTGCTTGTGGTATTTCTGTAATGGTCTCCATTTGTTGAAAGAGATGTTTCTTTATAAGGGGTGAGGACTAAATTCATCTCTGAGTTTCAAGATAAATATTTAGAGTATAGCTAAGAGTTATTCTACATTAGTAAAGGGGCAGTTGTAGGTTCCCTCTCTGAACTATAATTTTACTAGCCCTCCACAGATGGCAAGGCTTTTAGTACTAGGCACAATTTACCTCTTGTTGAGCAGACCTTAAGTCCCATTAGGGAGTATTTTATACTGTTAAGGTATACTCATACCTCTACTGTACTCTTAGAGTTATTGTCTCATGCTGGTCCCTGTGGTTCCTCAGTGTCATAGTTGGGTAGGGCCATTGGGTGCTTGCTTCCTATTGAAGCTTATATGGTACCTTCTAGAACCCTGAAATCTAGTCCTCACAGAGGAGATACTGAGATATTAGCTCAGGGTCCTGTTGACTCTGAGGCTGAAGTACATGGCATCCTCAGTTATAGGGTCATACCTTCCACCTCTGGGGGACAACCAAAATTAGTAGCTTTACTCTGTATGTTTTAGGAGTCTTTTGAACAACCTTAACCAATAACACCAAAAAGGGTTATTAGGCCCTGTTTGTTTGTTTTTTTGCTTTTTTGTTTTAAATAGTCTATGAATTTTAGAAGGACCTTGTCAGCCCAAATGGGAAAACTTTCTTTGAAAAAAAATATATATATTTCATATATATATTTCATATATATGTGTGTATGAATTTGCATTTATCATAGGCTCTTTTTGGTAGCTATTAGTACAGTTCATTATTAGTGTTTATGGCATCTTTCTATTATTTTATTCCTCCCTTTTACCCTTAATTAGAGCCCCCACTTTTCTCACTGATCTCTGGTACTCTGCTATTCTCCTCTCTGTTGTTTCTTGCCATATGTCTAAAGACTTTATACTTCACAGATACTTTTCTGAGTGAGGTTTATTGTTGCTCTATTTGCAGTTTTTAGGAAATGGAAACAACTTACATCCTTCAACTGATGAACAGGTAATAAAAACATGGTGTATTCACTGTGGAATACTACTCAGTTACAAAGAACAATGAAATCATGCCATTTTCAAGTAAATGGATGCAACTAGAAAGGTTACTAATTGAGGTACCCCAGACTCAAGGACAAGTGTCACATGTTCTCTCAAATGATCTGAGGTTCCTACATCCAAATCTTCAGATGTGAATATAGAACCTGGATTAACTGCAGAAACCAGCAAAATAAAACAGTTCCATTGAGAGAGTGAAGCACTGGGTGATTTATAGTCTAATGTATGACTTTTAATCCTCTCATTATGGAAGCTAATTCAGGAAAGCCGTGACCTTCAGTCTCTTTTCTGCACATAGTGAGATCCACAAGAGAGAGAGAGAGAGAGAGAGAGAGAGAGAGAGAGAGAGAGAGAGAAGAAATGGAAAGTAAAAAGAAGGAAAACATGGCCCCACAATGTTCTTCCATAGTAACAGCACACAGATACTACTTTTGAAATTTTTCATTTTTATTTTATCAAGAATATTTATCTTCTTCTCAACAGATACTCATGTATATGAGAAGAAAACTGCTATACAATAGAAAAAATATTGAACAATGAAATTATGAAATAAAAAGTAATTTTAATTTCCTAGTATGTTATCCAATGATTTGCAACTGGTAGCATCAAATAAGATTGCATCATACATAATTTAAATTTTACAGAATTAGAATTTAAGATTTTACTATTTAGATTCAACTACTTAATGATTTTCAGGAGTCAGCTTCAATTAGAAGAGTGCTTTTGTATTTTGTTATGCTGTTCAATAATTTAAAAAGCTTGAGATTGCTTATTTTGAGGCATTTAATAAGAATTTATTATTACAGAGCCATCTGTTATTACCCCTTAGAATGTGATGTTTTGTGAAAAAATATTAATTCTATATCAATTTTCATATGACCCTGGCGAATCTTCATGGTTTTCTTACAAAAGCCTGTCCCCAAGGCTCCTTGCAGAAACTTTATATTACCTAAGGTGTCAGTAGCTTCTGCCTGTGACTCAAACCATGCTTTGATATTCTTTAGGAAAAATAACCCATAGATATGCCCTGGAGACAGGTTTTGGGGTATCCTAGAACTTCCTCTGTGTCTTGTTGCTTGGGATGACCTTGAACATTTGATCCTCCCACTTCCACCTTGGTAGAGCTGGCCTTACAGAAGGCTAGGGAAGCACTCTAACAACCATGCTGCATACATCAGCCTTTTGCAATTATTTGGAATATAATTTGGAGTTTTATACATGCAGTTCAGAATGCATCAGTATATTTTCACAGTCAATTCCTATAATAGCTTAACATGAGGTTGAATCTGAATTGCTAGAGTTTTCAACTACTTCCTGAAAAGATTAAAAGTGTTGTCCATGTGAATAAGATCACTCCCATTTTTCTATGACCTAAGGAATGAGTGCTCAAGGTAATACCTAACTTTTCTGGGTTCCTCCCACTTGTTTGGATTTTAATTTTCAAGTAATAAATTGTTCAGTTTCTTGATCATCCTCTTGGTTCCAGTGAAAATTTAATAGACTAAGCTACAGAAAACAGCGCTGAAATTCACGCCATTCTTGAGCAAAATCAACCCATACTTTTATACAGGGATCCCTGGTAAAGGCAATAACAGACTCTATCACCTTTAATCTTTCCACCAACCCAAATGCTGCCTGCTGGCCAGAGAAAAGGAGCAGCATGTTGGCTAGGTGTCTGCTTCAGTAAAGCTAGCCTGCCTTGTCTCTCAGTCTGTTTTTATCCTACATATCTGGTTGTGTTGCTTGTGCTCTTTTCCATTCTCCATGAAGGCTCAAAGATAGGGAGTTCCTTATGCACCATAGTAAATGGCTCCAGGCGATTTGAATTCATAAAGAATCCTTATAGCCGATATATGGAAACATCTTAGTAGGTGTTTTCCAGTATTAATTATGGGGTGACTCTAACAAGAGAAACTGGGTGTACAACAACTGACAATTAAGTAGGTAAATTTAGTCTTTGGGCAAGAAGATGGAATTGACTTATTATAATCCAGGATGGTATTAAATTGTTTTAAGTTCTGATCAGAGACCCTCCTTTCTCACTACTTCGTGATTTACCCTGCAGTTTACAGGGTATGCATCTTATTTGAAGTGAGCTTATTCAGAAAATTTCCCAGGAGATGTATCTAAGGAAATGATTGTTTAAAATTAGACTTTTCTACCTACAATCACTTGAGAGTAATAATACTTACAATAGAGGTAATCTTTTAAAAATCTTGTCATTTTGTAGTGTCAAAGCAAACAACATTGGGGTTATGCTTATTGTTTATTCAATTGCTATTTAGCTTAAACTGTCAAACAAGATTAGCTCCACTTCAGCATAGATTTCTGACATTCAATATTGTTTAATGCTCATATGTATACTTCATTTACTTCCTGCATTTATTCTCTCAGTTCTCTTCAAGCACTAGTAGTGAAAACATAAGCCACCAATATGCCATTCCCCTCTCCTTCCTTTCAATCATCTGCATACATCTGTCTGGTGCTGTGCTGCTCAGTATTGATTGTTAAGGTGAGAAGATCTAAATCCGTGTAACATACAAACTTCCAAGCCTGTCTGTGAGGGACTTTTATACATTGTGTTATAGAAGTGGGGGTGACCAGCCAATGTGGCTCTTGGGTTAGATATAAAAAATAGTTGAATATGAGAACTCTTTTCTCTCTGAATCCTATCTTCTGCAAGTTGCTTTTGTCAGTACCCCTTTTAAGCACTGGTCACAAAACCTTCTCCAGTCTAATATTCTTTGACAACAGACTTTGAATTATTCTTTGAGGGTTTTACCTTTCTGGCCTCAGGCAATGATCTTTAAGGGATTCCTTGCAGAAATCCCACACATGCCACACATTACTGTTCCTTGATAGTCTTCTGCAAACTTGGCCCATGCCCTCTTGATTCCCCTAACTCTTAATATCTCTCATGGCTACACAAACTCAGTACTATATGAGTCTTATTGCTAGGTCTG
The DNA here is from genome assembly GCA_964023405.1 of Apodemus agrarius. NCBI lineage: Eukaryota > Metazoa > Chordata > Mammalia > Rodentia > Muridae > Apodemus > Apodemus agrarius. The sequence continues at coordinate 119,670,088 of OZ030007.1, forward strand.
TTGGTAAATCAAAATGTAGTCTTGTCCCTTCTAGCAGAGTTGTAAAAATCCTTGTGAGGTTCAGAAGCTGAACCTGGGAAAACAATTCCCTACGCCATTATTGATAATGAATCTTCCCCTTCATATGACCCTCAGTTCAAATTCTGTCTTTTCTAGTGAATTTGTATTTCCATGTTAGAGCCTTCCATCAATAGGATATTGCTATCACGATGCTTTTCTGTTGCCTTAACACAGAACACATTTTTTTTGTTTTTTGTTTTGTTATTTTTCAATGAGGCTAATTTTTTTTTAAGAATTAGGTTTTCCTGTGCATGCTCCTTATTAGCAACTTTGAGCCTCTTCTAAAGGTCCTTATACGTCAACATGCAACCTGCTTTAAATCTTTCTGCCACATTAAATGTTCCAATGAGTAGTTCTAGGTAACTTTTAATAAACAAGAGTCTGTGACCTATCTTGGGTGCCATCTGAATCTCTCTGTTGAAAAGATTAGTCAAATTCAGTTATTAAAGTTCTTTGGACACTGGCAAAGTGCAGAGTTTTTTTTCCAGAATATAGTACAATTGTTCTCTGTCTGAATTCTTGGTAGAATATGTGTTCATCTCTATACCTAGGTCTTCTCTAGATAGTTTCTTTTTTCTCAAATCCTTTTCCATACTAGATCCAAAAGTTTAGGCAATCTTGTCAGTATCACAGCAGTAGTCTTACCCTTTTCTTAGTTCCTTCTCACACCAGTGAATTCTCCTCATTGATGTGAATACATGACCAGAGAACTTCGTGATGGAAGCATTTGTCTTGGCTCACAAAGGAGAGTAAAATGTTCATCCCAGTGTGAAAGCCTGGTGACAAGGACATGAGAAAACTTTCCACATTAAATCTGGAGACAAGTGCAGGAGCGCGTATTTGGTTTGGGATCCATCCTATGTGATAGTGCTGCCCAAATTCAGAGTGACTCTTACTGACTCGGTTAGATCTTTAAGAAATCATATTTTTTTTACAAAATTTTGGTTACAATTTGTATTATTGTTGTTATTTTACTTATTCACTTTACATCTGGCTCACTACTCCTCTCCTGGCCAACCCGCCAAAATCCTTATCCTCATCCCCCCTCCCCTTCTCCTCTCAGAATGTGGGAGCTCTTCCTCCACCCTGGCACACTGAGTCTCTGCAGGACAAGGTACATCTTCTCCCACTGAGGTCAGACAAGGCAGCCCAGCTAAAATATCATATCCCATAGACAGGCAACAGCTTTTGGCATAGCTCCATTCTAGCTGTTCCAGGACCCACATGAAGACCAAGCTACACATCTGTTACAAATGTGTGAGGAAGCCTAGGTCCAGCCCAGGTATGTTCTTTGGTTTGTGGTTCAGACTCTGAGAGCCCCAAAGATCCAGGTGAATTAACTCTGTTGGTATTGCTGTGAAGTTCCTATCCCCTTCAGGGCCCAATATCCTTTCTCCTATTCTTCCATAATAGTCCCCAGCCTCCATCCATTGTTTGGCTGTGGGTGTCTGCATCTTTCTCAGTCAGATGCTCAGTGGAGCTTCTAAGAGAACAGTTATGATAGATTCCTGTCTGCACGCATAACAGAACATTATCAATAGTGTCAGGGATTGGTGCTTGCCCATTGGATGGGTCTCAAGTTTGGCCAGTTTAGTTGGACATTCCCTCAGTCTCTGTTCCAAAAGAAAATGTGTAATGTGTACTCACTTATCAGGGAATAACCCCTGCTACACTCTACAGACCCAAAGAAGCTAACCAAGAAGGAAGGTACAAGTGAAGATGCTTGAATATCACTTAGAAGGTGGAATAAAATAGTCATAAGAGGCAGATGAATGGAGGGAGCTGGGTGGGAGACGGTAGAAGGAGGGGATTGGGAGGTTCAGGATCAGATGTGGGGAAAGACAGGAGAGATGATAATGAAAATAAATAGAAATCTGCAAGCGATGGTGATAGGGTGGTGAGGGTGCATCTCCAGGATGAGGTAAAGACCTGGGATAAGGGAGGTACCCACGAATCAAGAGGGGTGATCTTAGATGTTACTTACACCATTCAGGATAAGAAACCTGATGGGGTTACCTCCTTTTGCTAGGCAGGAATCCTAGTTGAGCAGTTAAGAATACCAACCCACCCATAAAACATTCAACCCAAAATTTATCCAGTCTACAAGAAGTCAAATTATTAAGCGTAGACACAGGAAAGGGTGAGATTCCAAGGTGAAGCAGAATTTAGGCAATCCGAGTATTAAGCCTCGCCAACCCCTTAGTCGAATTTTGCATAGCTACTTTCGTATTATCATTATTTTCTAGTGTTCTACAACATTTAATCTTATCTAAAATTTTAACATGCTTGACTATAAGTTACATGCACTTCTAAATTATTCCTTGTTAATTTATATTTCATGATTTATTAATGCTGTCATTTCAAATTAAGGCTTTTTACTAAGCCTTCATTCTACTTTGAAAATATATTCTATATCTTGTATTTGTTGGCTCATTTGAATGTTGTAGCTTCATTTATTTTGAGGATACTATTTATTACTTTTTTCTTCTCATGATTATTACTATTAAACAAAGTCTTTTTTGCCCTGTTTATTTAAATTGAAAGCATTAGGAGGTATAAGGGGGACAATATCTTCACCATTTGTTCCTGGATGCTTCACATGTGAGTTTAATCCAAACTATGTAGTCACTTTTTTTTTTCTGATTCAGAAAATTCCTGTCTGTTCAGTTCTCTGCACTTCCTTTCCACTTCCCTACCATGCGCCCTTGAGGGTGACACTCACAGTCTTACTTACCTGCACTGGCACCCTAACTTCTCATATCCTTCCGTTTCTCTGCTCTGCAAATATGAGAATTTTATTATGTCCTTCAGAAGTAAGAGTTACATTCTCTTAGAAGTTACGATTTAGTATGTTGCCGATGATCTTAGGATTATTGGATGGCATGGCAAAATACACCATCTTTTCCCGAAGAATTCTGCCCCAATTGTTCTCTCCCCTGCTCTTGTTCTCCTTCATTTGGCATCACATTGGCCTAGGCAGGAATTACCAAGTCTCTAGTCTCAGGCTTGCTTGCTTTCGTTTGTTTGTTGTTTCCTCTGTGTGTTTTATTTTTATTTGTTATTATTGTTGTTGCTGTTATTGTAGTGAAGGTCAATAGGATGTAGCAGGTACTTTCCTGGCATGATATTAAAGTTTCATGTTTTATAATGGTAAGGAGATATGGTTACCATTGAATTGCGATATTATTAGAAACAGTGGGTTATATCTACATCAGACATGACATATTGAGACTATTTCATGCTTTTAATGTTGAAATAAGGATTTCATAGAGCATGGACTGAAAATCAGAACAGACTTAAAATCATTTGACAAATATTTCTATTAATTGGAAAATAATAGTATACAAACATCAATAATATCATGAAGAGATAAAATAATATATTTTTCTTCTGGTAAAAGGTCAGTCTAAGAGCTGGGGAGATGATGTAGTAGTTAGGAGCACTTTTTACTCTTCCAGATAATCCTGTTTCAGTTCTGTGGTTTTCCATTAATGAAGGAAAAACAATTAAAATATATAGAAAAATAAATCACCTATGGGAGTATAATATTCAATGATATACAATGAATTTTTATATTAATTTATAAATGCTGTGTAATACTAGCATTAAGAAAAAATTTATATTGATATTGTAGACATTTTAAATTTTAAATACATAACATATGGAATAAAAAAATTGACTGAACAATTTTAAGGGAAAGAGGAATAACCAGTTCTATCAGAGATTAAGGTTTTTATAAGTATGGCAATTAAAGCTGTGAAATTTGTGAGAGTAAATATTATCAATAAGTCATGGTAAATAAGTCCAGTGCTTTTTTGTGGTCTTAGACATAAGTCACCTAAAACTTCTTTCCCATGTGACATAGATAACTCCTTTTTTGCATATTAATTTTATTCTTCATGGAATATATTTTTAGCTGCATAACCTTGCTACCACTGCTCAGTTATAGAAAACTCTTTGGAAAACAAATTTACATACATTATTTTCTGTACATACCCTTGAACATTGATCTAACCACAGCCTTTACCAAACAAAAATCCTTTTTTAAAGTTAACAGGGTAAGATTTAGATCTACAAACCCACTCCTTCCCATGTATTCCAAAAGATATTAGGCACAGTAATTAGTAGAGACAGATTGATTTAAAATTTGGCCAAATAGGGTTTGGAGGGAAAAGACTGATTTCCTGTCCACCTTCTCCATAACCATCTGCTGTGGCTTCTGTTTTTCTGCTGCAAAGAGATACCACGACCAAGACAACTTTGAAAAGAAAGCCTTCCTTACAGTTTCAGATGGTTAGTTTATAAATATTGTGGGATTGGGTGGAGGACCTGGAAGCAGGCAGACACAACACTGAAGTAGTAGCTGAGAACATACACCTGCCTGAATCCAGCATGGGCTTTTGAAATGATAAAGCCTACTTCCAAGAGGGAAGTGGGAAAGGGAAGATGGGAGAACAGGGGGAGGGAAAAGGGCATATGGGACCTTTGGGGGCGGGGAACCAGGAAAAGGGAAATGAAATGTAAATAAAGAATATATCCCCAAAAAAGATAGAAATTGATACAATTGCTAAAAATGTATACTTTTAGCAATAGTATCTCTTGGGTTGTATTATTGTTACATTTGGTAAATAAAATGGACTCTTTCTGAGAAAAAAAAAGCCATTCTTCTTAATACTTCCCAAAGAGTCTGACAACCTGGAACTAAACATTCTAATACATGAGCCTATGGGGGCTATTCTCATTGAAGCCTCCACGTCACCATACAGTTGCAGAATTTTATTGTTAGAGACTATTTTTTGAATCTGGAGAGGGTATCCATTGAGATTTCCAAGCTCTTTTGTGTATCAAAACAAAGAGTCAGATCAGTGACACATGGATATTTAGAGGATTCCTTGAATATAGTGACTGGTTACATATGCCACTGGACATATTAATCCATATACTTCATGGTATAATAATCAATTATTTGGATATGAATATAGAAGATATCTAGGCAAAATGCATGAATGGCACGAGAGAAGATGAGCTATCTTAACATGTTACGTGTCTAGCAGGGTTCAGTGTTAATAAACTGATAACAGGGAAGAGGAGTCCTGGTGAGAATCCAGTATTGATGATGTCACAGAAGCCAGAGACCTTGAGCCAGACCAATGACTCATTGTAGTACACATTTGCAAGGAAAGATGTATGGACAGAGGGATTTATATGATACACACTGTGACCTACTACAGCTTCTGTATTGATAGATTTGTTTCTATGCTTTGGTGTGTGTGTGTGTGTGTGTGTGTGTGTGTGCACGTGCGCGGGCGCGCGCGCGCGCACGCATTTTATTTTGGGCATTGCCAGAGAGAAGAACAGATAAGAGGGGACAGGGAGATAAGAGGTATTGGACTGCATGATGTGAAACTCACAAAGAATAAAAAGTTAAAAAGCAAAAAGCAAATGAAAATGAAAAAATAAAGCAAATAAAATTATAAAATATATTTGAGCACAACAGCAGACCCTGCATAATCTCTACAATTTTATTATATACTCATTTAAGTTTCTCAAGATGAAAAAGGGAACAGCCAGGCTTACAGTCTAGTTACTAAGGGACTGCTGAAGGGAATTAAGAAAATAACGAGTGCATTTCAATAGAAAAGGCTATCAAGCTGAGGGTGTGTATTCTAATTACAACTGGCTTTGAGAATGTTATTTCACTGACTGGAGATAATGTGAACTAGTTATCAGTGTCATTAACCCACACGGGGAAATGGCATTGTAAGTTTCTAAGAAGTCCAGTGAGGTTCTGCCAAGTTCCAGCCTTAGCTGGAGGGTCCTGAAGAAGGGGTGTAAGGGAGCAGTGCAAGAACAACTCAAGAGTCCAAGATAAATGCAAGCTGACAGCTCTGTGATCTGCTCCTGAGAGCTCTCTCTCTTGCAAACCAAAGCCTGGTCTTTTATTTGCATAAGCTATTTCTTTTCTAATTGCATATGGGTTTAATCATTCACCCCACTCTTTTCACAAATCTGCATTTTATAACCTTAGCCCCTCAACCCTTAGGAATAGAATCCTAAATGCAGAGCATATCCGAGGCAAGTGAACATTTGCAACTACATTTTATTAAATTTATCTATTTATTTATTTACATCCCAAATGCTGCTCCCCCTCCCAGCCTCTCCCTCATGGAGTCTCTCCTCCCGTGCGCCTCCCCTGCTCTTCTGAGAGGGTGGAGCCCCCTTGAGTGTCCCCCCACATGGGGCTTCAAGTCTCTCCCATTGCTGCCAGACAGGGTAGCCTAGAAGACTGAGCAGCCTATCTGCTGTCCATGTGCCTGGGGACCTCAGTCCAGTCCCTGCCTGTTCTTTGGTTGGTAGCTTAGATTCTGATAGTCCCAGGAATCCAGGTTTGTTGACTCTGTGGGTCTTCCCATGGGGTTTCCATCTATTTCAGGGCCTTCTGTCCTTTCCCTAAGTCTTCCATAAGTGTCCCCTTGGACACTGATGTCTGTGGGTACTGCATCTGTTCCAGTCAGCTGCTGGGTAGAGCCTCTCAGAGAACAGTTCTGTTAAACTCCTATCTGTAAGAATAACAGTGTACCATTACTGTCAGAAACTGGTGATTGCTCATGGGATAGAGTTCAAGTTGGACCAGTTATTAGTTGGCCTTTCCTTCATTCTCCATCTCTGCATTTCTTTTAGACAGGACAAATTTTGGGTCAACAGTTTTGTGGGTGGGTTGGTGTCTCTATCCTTCCATAGGAGGTCCTGCTTGGCTCTAAGTGGTAGCCTCTTCAAGTTTAGTGTCCCCACTGTTAGGAATCCTGGCTAAGATCACCAGTATTGACTCTTGGGGCCTCACCTATCCCAGGTATCTGGGACTTCCTAGAGATTCTCCTCTTCCCCTTCCTCCTCCCTCATTCCCAATGACTACAGATATATGTTCATTCTCCTGGCCCTGGGTCTCTCTTTTACCACATCCCAGTTCCCCTCCCCTTCCACTGCCTCCTATGACTGTTTTGATTCCTTTCCTAAGTGTGAATCAATCATCCTTTCTTAGGCCTTCTTTCCTGATTAACTTGTTCAGATCATAGAGTATATCATTCCATGCTTTATGATTAATATCCATGTATCAGTGAATACATACATACATCAAGTTTCAAAATTAGGGGTAATTCTTATGACATTGGCTTATGATGGGAGTAAGATTGTTGAATATTTTCTACCTTATATGATTAAAAATGTTGGTTATATTTTTATGAAAACATTATATTTTAGAGCTAAAACAGTTAATACTACCTCCTTTTCTACAGTCCCTTCTGCTTATATGGAAGTTGATATGGAGTGCTTATACAACCTCTAATGATAATCAGGAAGAAAATATTATTTTTTTCTTATTTTTAATTTTTATTCTTTAATCATTATTTTACAGTCCAGATTTCATGTCCCTTCCAGTCTGCCCCCAACTTCCCATCTCATACCTCCTCCCCCACCCTGTGTCCAAGAGGATGTCCCCCACCCCTCACTCCCACCCAACCAGTCCCATCACACCAAGCTTCCCCACTCCCTGGTATTCCTCTGCTGTACATGTGCCAGGGCCTCATGTTGGCTGATGTATGCTTCCTGTTTGGTGGCTCAGTGTCTGAGAGATCTCAGGGTCCAGGTAATGACAAACTGATTAGGGGGCCAAGGTTTTTTTTTTTTTTTTCATTCTTTGGGATGAGTGGTCAATTCTATAAGTGGTTTCTAATTTATTTATTAAAATACAGTGCTCATGGTTGTTATACAATCATGCAAATCACACCCACAACCTGCCTTTCAATTCTCATCTAAAAGTACCTGGTATTTGAATACCATGTCATCGGACATTGGCAGTAGGACTGATACCTTGATTCCTCCATGAGCAGTTCAGGGTTAGCTATATTATGTTCATTCTATTATTTATAAAATGTGCTAATAAATGTAGGTCAGTTTAATAATATAAATAAGTTAGCATGACATGGGGAGAATTGTTTCAGGTCCATACTTCTGAAAAAGACATTTTAATGTGTAGGCTTTATTACTTTAAGGACAATCAATTCAATGTTTTCCTTACCCCCTTGGAGTTACTGATTTCTCCTATTCCTGCCAAGCTGTGTTTTGTTCAAAATATAGCCCTCTGATCAAGTTTATAAGGCACCAGTCATTTAATCCTCAGTTATTTAGATTCTTTTTTTCACATGATCTTAAAGAAACGATACTTCATGTACTATATAATTCTCTGTCAAGATGTCTAAGGGCCTTATCTTTTTTGTGGTTTAATGTGTGACTGTGTGACTGTGTAATTGTGTGATTGTGTGAGTGTGTGTGTGTGTGTGTGTGTGTGTGCATGTGTGTATGTGTGTGTGTGTGTGTGTGTGTGTGTGTGTGTGTGTAAGATTCATCAATCAGATTCCTTTGTTTTCTTTTTGCGTAAATATTAATGCTTTATGAATTTTCCACATTGTTTTTTTTTCTGGCTACAGCGACAATAACTTTTCATCTTAAGGTTCTGTTGAGTACATTCTGCTCAACAAGTGATGAAGCCCATATTTAGATGCAGGTTTAAGATTTGAACTATGAATTTTATGTCTATGGGAAAACAGAACATGAGAAGAAATTCTTAGTTATTTTGGGGTATTTAAAAGTATTTAAAATGATACAACATATCATATTCTACCATGTACTAACCCCAAACATGTATTTAATATAAATTAATTGCTACTTAGAGGAAATTAATTATTCATACCCAGATGTGTGTGGTATGTGTGTTCTGGACCAGCTGTTCTCTCTCCTTTCTCTTGGGATGTCCAGACCAGCTATACATAAGCCTGGGAAGATGAAACAGACTCCACAACTGGTAGGGTCTGCAGGATCACTGGATGACTAGGACTGAGACTCTGGGGTTGACGAAACAGCTCTCTTACATGATATTAGCATGTGCATTGGAGTGAGGTTGTACACATACACTGTTTGGGGTGAGCCATAGCTATATATAAACCCTGGGGAGTGGGAAGGGTTTCTTCTTATTATGAAGTTTCATTGGCTAGAGTTTAAAGTATTGTGAATGCCTCATTTGTATGTAGAATCATTCCAGGAATCCCAGGTACTTGCTGAGCAGGATTATATGGGGAAAGAGGAATTTGAATTTGTAGTTTTTCCACAATAGAGAACATGAAGAGTCAGCACTCAAACAAGATCAGAGAAGGGGTAGCCATGTTGGTAAAGGGAGTCAAATGAGCTATTCAGACATGGTAGACTGTGACATTAAATTGTAGGGTATCCCCACAGATGTGACCTCTGAAAGCTATCATAACAACTGGATTGACAAGAAGTATCTACTGGGCTACAGTGATACAAATAATATAGAAGTAGTCAACTACTTTATGATTGGCTCTAAATTAAGGTCTGCCAGATGAGATGGGCCCATACATGGCACTGTTAATTGGGTCAAGAATCAGTGGCTAAATAAGTCATGATTCCCAGGAGAGCCTACTGCTTTTTTTTTTTTTCTGGTAAATGGGCATGGTAATTAAACAACTTCTGAAGACTTATTGCTGCACCCACAAACTGCATATTCTATCAGCATCTGGAAATCATTACCTTTTTCAAATTTAATATCTATGTCAATAAATTAAAATCATAAGATATTTAACATTTTTGAATCTGAATCTCTTTGAGTTGTTCTAAATATTTATAGAGTTGGTATTTCCTGTGGTGTGATTGCAAGGACTTAAGAATTGCATGTTTCCTAGATATTTTTTGAAAGCTGATTGGCTTCTAACATCTTTAGCTGGTTTAACATTTTTCAAGTATCTCTTATTCTATTAATATCTTTAAAACTTTGAAGGCGTTTCTTATCAATATTTCTAGAGTGTCTTAAGTTGAGGTGTGATCTCTAATGGTGGAATTAGACCAGTTTTTCATGTATTTATGGCTTCAATCAGCTTACCTTATTATTTTTTTTTTTTTAGAAAAGCCATTTAGCTACAAAAGATTCAAGCAGCTACAAGATTACCAAACAGTATGTGTTCTTTTAGCAATATAGCTTAAGTATTTCCATCGAGGAAGGAAGAAGGAAGAAATTGTCTCTGAGCTGCAACCAGCCACCAAAGAATTACAAAAGATGCTACACAATACTTTGTAATTCATTCTTTTTATTGTTTTTGTATGTATTCTTCATAGTAACATACATAACTTACTAAGGTTGATTTTAGCAGGGAAAAAGTAAAAATTACGTTGAAACAGTTTCATGGTTTCTGGTCATTTTCTAAATTCACTGCACTGTCTCTAAGTGCAGTTTTACTGTTTATTATATTAAAACAATAAAAATAAGATACAAGGTATGTGAATATATCCACATGATTGTAAATGGTGCTGTGATGAAGCAGTCTATATGAAAAGTTGCTGTTTCTATTTTATTTTATTTTATTTTATTTTATTTTATTTTATTTTTTTATTTTATTTTATTTTATTTACATTTCAAGTGTTAAACCCATACCTGGTTTCCCCCTCTCCGGAAACCTCCTCTCCCAGAAATCCCCCCTCCTTTACCCCTCCCGCTGCTTGTATGAGGGTGTTCCTCCACTCACTAACCTTCTCTACCTCCCCGCCCTTGATTCCCCTACATTGTGGCATCTCTCAAACCTTCATAGGACCAAGGACCTCTCTTCCTTTTAATGTCTGACATGGCTGTCCTCTGCTACATATGCAGCTAGAGCCATGCAACAAATGGTGCTGGTTCATATGGAGGTCAACTTGTAGAAGAATGCAAATTAATCCATTCTTATCTCCCTGTCCAATGCTCAAGTACAAGTGGATCAAGAACCTCCACATAAAACCAGATATACTGAATCTAATAGAAGAGAAAGTGGAGAAAAGTCTGGAACACATGGGCACAGGGGAAAAGTTTCTGAACAGAACACCAATGGCTTATGCTCTAAGATCAAGAATTGACAAATGGGACCTCATAAAATTGCAAAGCTTCTGTAAGGCAAAGGACACTGCTAATAGGACAAAACGGCAACCAACTGACTGGGAAAAGATCTTTACCAATCCTACAACAGAGGGCTCATATCTAACATATACAAAGAACTCAAGAAGTTAGACTCCAGAGAAACAAATAACACTATTTAAAAATGGGGAACAGAGCTAAAGAGAGAATTCTTAACTGAAGAAACTCAAAGGGCTGAGAAGCACCTAAAGAAATGTTCACCATCCTTAGGCATCAGGGAAATGCAAATCATAACAACCATGATATTTCATCTCACACCAGCCAGAATGTCTAAGATTAAAATCTCAGATGATAGCACATGTTGGCAAGGATGTGGAGAAAGAGGAATACTCCTCCACTGTTGGTGCAAACTGGTACAACCACTCTGGAAATCAGTCTGGGGTTTCCTCAGAAAGTTGAACATGGTACTACCTGGGGACCTAGCTATACCACTCCTGGGCATATTCCCAAAAGATGCTCCAATGTATAAGAAGGACACATGTTCCACTACGTTCGTAGTAGACTTATTTATAATAGCCAAAATCTGGAAAGAATGCAGTTGTCTTTCAACAAAAGACTGGATATAGAAAATGTGGTACATTTACACAATGGAGTAGTACTAAGCTCTTAAAATGATGAGTTCATGAAATTCTTAGGCAAATGGATGGAACTAGAAAATATCAACCTGAGTGAGGTAATACAATCACAAAAGAACAAACTTGGTATGCACTCACTGATATGTGGACATTACCCCAAAACTTCTGAATACCCAACATACTATTCGTAGAACATATGAAGCTCAAGAAGAAGGATGACCAAAGTGTGGGTGCTTCAGTTCTTTTTAGAAAGGGGAACAGAATACTCACAGGAACACATATGGAAACAAAGTGCTGAGCAGAGACTGAAGGAAAGGCTATCCAGAGACTGTTCCACCTGGGTATTCATCCCCGATAATCACCAAACTCAGACACTATTGTGGATGCTAACTAAGAAAGGCTTGCTGAAAGGAGACTAATACAGTCTCCTGATAGGCCCTGCCAAAGCCTTATAAGTACAGAGTGGGATGCTCACAGCCAACCATTGCACTGAGTGCAGGGTCCCCAATGGAGGACTTAGAGAAAGGACTGAAGAAGCTGAAGGGGTTTCCAACCCCATAGGAAGCACAACAATATCAACCAACCAGAACCCCAGAGCTCCAAGGGACTAAATAAACAACCAAGCTGTTTCTCTTAAATACTGTGATTCATTATTTATGCACTTCCCTCTTAACTCTAATCATTTATATGTAGCTCTTTCTGGATTTAGCAAAATGGTTTTTTTTTTTTCAGGCCCACATTACCTGGAAGGAATAAAAAGGTATTCTAATTAAAAGAAGAGTGCATTAAGAAACAATTAGTTTTCCTAATTCAAAGTATTAAAGTCAAATGGCAGGATGCTGTTCTGAGGGCTTGCTCATTCACAAGGCTGGCTGACCAGCCTGAATATCTCAGTGGGACACTTTGAGCTGAAGTGCTATCACCAAGCTGAAATGTTCAGCTTTGAACCTATGAGAGACAAAGGACAGATTTCTCAACTGGACTAGTCACAGTTGTCATGGTTCTGAATTAATCCTTACACAAAAGAAGAAACCTGCAATGAATTTTGAACTAATCTGGAATTTTGCTGGGCTGTCTATCCTGTTCCTTCTTCTTACAGTGGCGGTAACTGAAATAACTAACGCATCTCCAGTCAGTTTTCCTTAGCCTTCCTCCACTTCGGAAAGCAAGTTCTTCAGTTCAGTCCGTTGACATATAGAATGAGGGACAAGTACCACAAAACACCACTTCTGCCATGTGATGTCCTTACACATAGTCAACATCACATGATGTTGCTAAGGACCAAGAAGAGATGACACATTCAACACCAAGTGTGCCAATCAACCACTGAAGATATACACTGTTGATGAGGGATTGTGTGACTTCTGCCTAGTGTGAGAATATAGAAAAATAGGAAAGGATGTATATACATAATATAAATGAATATTAATTTTTGAAAACTAAATAAAATATTAGCCTAGAACTTATTAGTGATAATCAAAACATTAAATTAATGGACCACATTTATAAAGTGAAATAAATGCTTTCTTAACTGTATCTTGGGGGGATATTCTAGTGATGGTTTATTGTGTCATTCTCTCTTAATTCAAGTATCACTTGAGAGTAATTTCAGGAAATATAAATATACATGATATCTTTGCATATGTGCACATTGTCATCTGTACATATGTGCTTCTATCTTCAGAGGTAGAGGAGATGTTAGGATTCTAGATCCAATATTTGAGAACATAGGAACATGAGTTACATTATTCTTCAAAGGCACACTGTTCGAGCTAGAGAAATGAGGTCTCTTCCTGGCAGATGCTTGCTCTTCCTTCCAAATCCAGCAATCTCTGATTGAGGCCCATTAAGACCTATCACTGTCTGTCACCTTGGAGTGTAGCATCATGCAATCAGGACACAATGGTGCCAGATGTATTTTGACTCCTGAATAGTCTGTATAATTAGATTTGGCATGAATTAACCACAAACCGTCTCTCCTCATCCTGACAAAGGGAACAAATCTGATATTTTAATGAACCTCATTCTGAATTCTCAAATTTTATAAGCATTGATAAAAAATATCAATTGTCTAGGTGAAAATACTCAGTTAAATCTTTTCAATGCATAGAATATCATAAGCTACACATATAAGTCAAATAAAAAAAACTGAATGCATATAAATGCTCTGGATCATGTAAACCGAGGGTTCACAAAACTTCCTTTCTACATTAATACTATAAAAACAAATACCCAAGAAGTCAACATAAAGTTGATATCTTCCATTGGAATTTTTCAAAGAAAACTGACAAAGACCAGACACTTAAACAAGGATTTTGAACATTTTTAATAAATTTGAGCCTTGAAATTCAGAAAACCCTAAACACCTCATCATGATTCTAATTTTTCTATGAAAATAGCACATTGATAGGTTACTCTACTTATGCACATGAGTTGCTTGATGACTAACCCCTAGAGTTTCACTGCTGTGATGTTATTTTCTCCAAAAGCAAACTTTTCTTGGATGTCTTTGTAGAAATTTGAGCACCATTGTTGATGCTGCTTTTTCTTAAGCTGAAAAATGTTACCACTGAGTCTTAAACACACTGCGAAAAGTGCCAAGAGGAACAACTTGCCCAGGATCTGTCACATCAGGCTGAGCCCAGAACAGTGCCCAGAATCTACAAAAAAAAAAAAGCTTAAAGGTCAGGACCACAGCAAGCTGCAGGGGACTTAAAATTAACTTTCAATAAGCAAACACATAGGCTTAAGTTTTATCAAAAGTAACACTTTCTGCATTTGTATTCATTTAGAAGTTAAATGAATATAGATGACTAGATTAGAAATAACAGATTTCAGATAGGCTTGCCTTACAGTAATAATGCGATAACATAACTTAAGAGCTGTTATGATCAATTTGTGCTTAAGAATTACTGAAAACTACTTCATATTCTTCAAACCTAGGAAATAATTTCAGCTAAAAATGCACAGTGGTAAATGTATTGTAATGTATTGTGTACATAGAGTGTAATAAAACAGGTATGCAGTAATTGAAAGAAGACTTATGTCATTGCATAGAAAGTGAGAGGTTGGCTGAAAAGCATCCCCCTCTTTATTTGTCAGGCACTGGCAGAGCCTCTCAGGAGAGAGCTATATCAGGCTCCTGTCAGCAAGCGCTTGTTGTTATCCACAATCGTGTCTGGGTTTACTGAACGCAGGGTCCTCAATGGAGAAGCTAGAGAAAGGACACAAGGAGCTGAATGGGTTTGCAGCACCATAGGAGGAACAATATGAACCAACCAGTACCCCCATCAACCAGAGTCCACATGGAGGAACCCATGACTCCAGCCACATATACAACAGAGAATGGCCTTGTGGGACATCAATGAGAGGAGAGACCCTTGGTTCTGTGAAGACTCAATGTCCTAGTATAGGGGAATGCCAGGACAGGGAAGCTGAATGGGTGGGTTGGTGAGTAGGGGGAGGGGAATAGGATAAAGGGTTTTCAGAGGGGAAATGAGAAAAGGGGACAACAAAAAAAGTGAAAGTTTTATTTCCAGTCTCTAGAAGGAGCAGCAATGTAGTCCTTGTTTTGGTTGTTACTCTTTACTTACTTGATTTCTTTCATTAACTAACAAAGGGCATGCAACATATAATTAAAAACTACACATTTTAAACAAATATAAATACGATCAAAGTGTTTCTTTTTAGGGAACTGTTTCTCAACTGGGAAGGGACCTACAGGAAAGGAGAGAACTATTACATTTAAATAATCAGTTTATTTGAAAAAAAACCATTAAGGTGGTCTCAGATAGACTCCTTAGTGGAAGGAGTGGGAAGGATGCCATCATTTACCAATAGTTTGACTTTCTCATATTTCATAATTTTCAGTCATTTTAATGAATGATTTATTTATTTCAAAAAGAGAACTGATATTTCTCCTATTCCAGGCTCCCTGGGTTTTATTGTGTTTTTCATGTCTATAGATCACTTCAGTCTATTTGCATTTCCATTAGGATCTGGGTTGCAATAGATGTTTCCTTTGTCTTTGCCAGTAGATTACTGAACATGACTTAATCACAGGCCATTCCTGTGAACTTTGAAGAACTCAGTAGGCTGGAAAGCAGAAAGAAAAATAAATGAAAAAACTATAATAAACATAATTTTAAAGACCACATATGGTTATATGTTTTTCTACTGGACTCTATTACTAGGATCTAAAAGTAATTTCCTAAAAAAGTATTAAAATTAATACGTTAACACTTATTGTATGTTAAGCGCTGATATTCTTTAATATGTAATTGAGTTAATATGTGTGTATGTGCTCAACAAAGCATATATTCACTACATATTAAACGTTATCTTAGTATCTAAAATCATGTGAAACCTAAACCTGATGCCATCAATATCTTTAGTTATTTTGTGTGTTCTGCATAATATATAATTTTCTTTTCCCCTTTAATTTACTAAGGTAGTTTTCTGAGAGATTTGGAAATGTAAATATAGATAGAAATAGTTACAAGTTTTATATTGTATTTGATACTAAAGTTTTTAAACCACATCTTAAATGATTTCACATAAAGTGCTTCTTTTATTTTACTCTTGCTTGTTTTACTAAACCTAAAATTCATATTCAGAAGAGTCCTGTCTCTGAAGCACAAATGAACATTGCTAAGCACTTGTTATATTATCTTTTTCCTCCCAGAAATAAATTATCTTGACTGAAAAATTAACTTTTCTCAGATCTCCAACTAAGATTATTTACAGTGTTAGTAGAGAGTAAAAATTTTCTATACATTTTCAAAGATGGCATCTTTATATTTATTATTTTTATTTATTGATTGAGTTTTATATGTTTGCTTGGTTTGCATACATGTTTGTGTATGAATACTTGGTACCTTTAGGGGTCAGAAGAAAAAGTCATTTGTTTCCATTAACTAATTCATACATAAATGGTTGTGATTTTCCATGTGGGTGCTGAGAATAGACCGACGTCTTTTATAAGAACAAGACCCCTAAATGCCGAGCCATCTCTCAATCCTCAATATCTTTTTTAAAGAATATAAGCAATCAAATGGAAATTATAAAATTGGATGTTTCTAGATTAAGCTGGCATAAGACTTTGAAAAACTTATTACATTTACTAAATTGATTCATTGGACCATGTTAATGTATAAGAGTTTTAAATGCACTGAGTAACCTTTTAAAAGGTCTTTTTAAACATAACTCTTAATTCTTCTAAGCTATACCATCAATTTCATCAAAAATAATTCCTAAATTATCATTACTACAGCCAATACACATTTCACTAATACATTATATGTTCTCAGAAATTGCACACAATAAGAAACATTAAAAATAAAAGATTTGTTGAAATTTGATGTCAAAACATGCATCCCTGTTTCAAAAGTACCACACTGTAGAATAGAAATTTAGCTCTGTGATAGAACATTTTGTAAACATGTGAGAGGTCCAGGGTCTAATCTGCACTAACTGGACCCCTGAAGATTAGCCCAGAACTTGCAGAAATTTTGCCTTCTGTTCAGTACTTAATATATCAGCATCAGACTGTGAATCTGATCTTTTAAAACTCCTTTAGAACAGTATGTTTTGAATTTTAAAATTGCTTTTACTTAATTTAATACTTAAAATTATTTTTGCGTATCCTCTTTGCTTGCATGTTTGTCTAAGCATCACACGTGTTTCTGGATTCCCCTGAGGCTAGAAAGGCGGGGAGTAAACTATTAAAATGGATTTAGGGATGCTTTTGAGCCAATGTAGGGGTTTAAGAATCAAACCTGGATCATTCAAAAGAGCACTCAACACTCTTTAATTCTCTGGAATCATCTATCTATATATCTACCTTTCTTTCTTTCTTTCTTTCTTTCTTTCTTTCTTTCTTTCTTTCTTTCTTTCTTTCTTCTTTCTTCCTTCCCTCCCTCCCTCCCTCCCTCCCTCCCTCCCTCCCTCCCTCCCTCCCTCCCTCTCTCTCTCTTTCTTTCTTTCTTTCTTTCTTTCTTTCTTTCTTTCTTTCAAGTATAATTGAATTGTGCTTTTTAAAATAATTATGTATATTCTTTATTTACACTTCAAATCTTGTCCCCTTTCCTGGTTCCCCCGTCCCCCCAAAATCCCATAAGTAATCTCCCCTTCCCCAATCAACCTACCCCCACCCTGCTTCCCTGTCCTGGTATCCCTCTATACTAACAGCATCAAGTCTTTCTAGGACCAAAGGTCTCTTCCCCATTTGGTGTCCAACAAGGTCATCCTCTGCTGCCGATATGTCTCGGGTCATGGGTAGGTAATTCTATGTGTACTTTTTGGTTGATGGTTTTGCCCCTGGGAGATCTGGGGGTACTTGGTGGCTCATATTGTTGCTCCTCCTATGGTGCTACAAACCCCTTCAGCTTCTTGGGACCTTTCTCTAGCTCCTCCATTGGGGACCCTGTTCATTGGCTGGCTGAGAGGGCCCCCCCTCTATATTTGTCATGTGCTAGAAACTTGGAATACCCAAGACACAATTCACATATCAAATGATGCTTAAGAAGGAGGAAGAACAAAGTATGGATCCTTGGATCCTTTGTGGAAAGGAGGAAAATATCCACAGAAAGGAGATACAAAGACAAAAGTTTCAGCAGAGTCTGAGGAAAAGACCATCCAGAGAGTACCCTACCCAGGAATGTATCCTATATACAGTTACAAAACCCAGGCACTTTTGTGGATGCCCACAAATGCTGGCTGACCAGAGCCAGATATAGCTATCACCTGGGAGGATCTCCTGTGGAATCTTTGAAATTGGGCTATAATTAATGTTTAGTGCACAATAAAACTGTCTAGATATTTTCAGCCTCTAATTGAAAATCATTTCAAGAACAATGAAACACATTGCTATCGTCAAATCATTTACCTCAAACTTTGACAGACCACTTGTCTTGTTATACATGTTTGTCAGTAGTTTGCCTCTCAATGGTGTCAAGTCTTCTTAAAATTATCACTGCCTCTTTGGGAAACAAATTCTGTTCTTTCCTAACTGAAGTGTAATATTTGTCTTTTAGTTGTATAGTTGTAATAATTTATTATTTGCATGTTGAATTAACTAACAAATTAAATTTGAAAATATTACAGCAGTTATCTAAGAATTTATTTAAGAATCTACATTTCAAGCATCAATCTACCTTTCCCAATATAGTCCTCATATATTTTTTTCATAAATTATGGACCAATGTTTTTGTGTAAATGGTGTCAATTATTTCTGTATGATTAGGTGTCCTTCCTTTTTTGTGTTCCTGTGGAGAGGATGTTGTCTTTGGTTGTTGGAGAATATGCCATGAGGAATCTGATGGGTTAACTGATGGCCATAAATCAAAGGAATTATTATTTTTTTGTTTTTGTTTTTAAGAATATAACCATGTTTTTATTTTATTATACCCAATAATAAAGCTGATTTTATCTACTCATCTGGGCATTGTGTACACAAAAAAACATTGTCTAATGCCAAGCAGTAAAATTCTATAGAACTTATTTTAAAATTATCTATGTGTAGTATTTTTTTTTACTAAATTGTAAATTTTTATTTATTTTTTTTTGTTTTCTTCTTTCTTTTTTAAGTTTTTATTAGATATTTTCTTTATTTACATTTCAAATATTATCTCCTTTCCTGGTTTTCCATCCAAAAACACCCTATCTCATTCCCCCTCCCTCTACTCACCAATCTACCTACTCCCTCTTCCCTGTCCTGGCATTCCCCTATATTGGGGAATCCAGCCTTCTCAGGACCAAGGGTCTCTCCTCCCTTTGATGACCAACAAGGCCATCCTCTGATTGAGATTCCTTAGTTTTATACATTGTATCTTGGGTATTCTAAGCTTCTGGGCTAATATCCACATATCAGTGAGTGCATACCAGGTATGTTCTTTTGTGACTGGGTTACCTCACACAGGATGATATTTTATGGTTCCAACCATTTGCCTAAGAATTTCATGAATTCATTGTTTTTAATAGCTGAGTAGTATTCCATTGTGTAAATATGCCACATTTTCTGTGCCCATTCCTCTGTTGAGGGAAATCTGGTTTCTTTCAAGAATTCTCAACTGAGGAATACCGAATGACTAAGAAGCATCTAAAGAAATGTTCAACATCTTTAGTCATCAGGGAAATGCAAATCAAAACAACCCTGAGATTCCACCTCACACCAGTCAGAATGGCTAAGATCAAAATCTTAGGTGACTTAACATGCTGGCTAGGATGTGGAGAAAGAGGAACACTCCTCCATTGCTGGTGGCATTGCAAGCTGTTATAACCACTCTGGAAATCAATTTGGCGGTTCCTCAGAAAATTGGACATTGTACTTCCAGAGGACTCAGCTATAGCATTCTTGGGCATATACCCAGAATATGCTCCAACATGTAATAAAGGCACATGGTCCACTATGTTCATAGCAGTCTTATTTATTATAGCCAGAAACTGCAAAGGAATTATTTTGTGTGCCTTCTCTAAGCCATTAACAATTACCCTGGAGTTACTCATCTCTAAGACAAGGTTAGACCTGAGATTCAGTACATGGCTTCAGCAAACCATCTAAGCATCTGGTCCTTTCTTGTTTCTCCTGCTCCGAATACTCAACTGGTATACAGCCATGAACCTAGCCATGTGTTAGTATTTGATTGTTTCTCCATAATTCTTCGAAGTATGAGCAAGAAAACAGATCTTGGGAGCAGAAAGCTAGTCTTTTTGCTGCAGTGTTCTCGGGATGCATACACTGTTCTGTGACCAACTTCTAAGGGGATTTCTGACAAATTACTTATACTGTTTCAAATTGTTAAACCCGTTCATTCTAGTAAGTAAAATTATATTTTTCACAAGAAACTGACAGTTTAATTCTGATAATTATTTTGGTACTGAATGAATTTGTTTAAACAACTTCTAAATAAACCAATAGTAATACTATTTCTGATAATGTCAAGGAAATGAAATTTGTAATTTGAAACTTCATATATAAGTAGATAAATATAGATATATAGATAGATTTTAAGTTAGAGATGAAGTGTTGCTTATATAATGAAGACACACCAAACATGTAATATTTCTTATCTGAGAAGTTTGTATGTGAAGAGTTCTACCAGCTAATTAACTGGAAAGAAATCATGTTAATTTATAGAATATATAATGAAACCATCCCTATTTTTCTATCCTCCTTAATTACTATATGATGTGTTTCTTTGGTTTAGCTGAGCTAACTGTCTACCTGTATTATTTTGCTTTATATATCTACGGTTTGTACCTTGAGACTTATAAAACACTATAGTCATTGACAAATACAAAACATACACATATACCTGTTAGTGCTTCTGCTTTATGCTGTGAGTGAATTTCATGTGGTTTCAGCCTCCCTTATTTGCAGAATGGAATACAAGCAATTACAGCTACATAAAGATAATATATTAGGGGCATAATGTTTATACCTTTGGCTTCTCCAGTGCTTCATTTCTTTCTCCACCCTTCTCAATGCCATGGAATCTACTCTCAGTGGGCTGCCCAATCTGTGCTGGACTTAGCTTGGAAGCTTAGCACCAGGTAACCTTTCCCTAGTGGATGAGGACAGTCAAAGCACAGTCTTTGTTTCCTGGCATAAAAAAAATCCAAGACTTGTGTTTGCTAATGCTAAGACAGAACAGGCCTCTTCTAGCTACTCTTTCCTGTGTGTCCAGCACCTGTTTCATCTCAGGACATGACCTGAGATGCTCTGTTGTGGATTAATAAACTCAAGCAAGCAATGTGTTTTCTTGATTTTCCTAACCTTACCGTGACTTCCTTTCACCACATTCTGCCCACACACCCCACTTGAGTGAGCCACAGCTCTGCAGCATGGAGTCTGGGTGTTGGACTGAGCTGTGAATTGGTGGGACAAGAAATGGAAAACAGCATTGCAAGTAAGGGAGAGTTTTGTTTGAGAAGTACTCAATACATTTTCTAGGCAGGATACATTCTGGGTTGAAGATTTTGTGGGTGTGTTGCTGTCTTTTCCTTTATACTAGGAGTCCTGCCTGCCTATAGGACATGTTCACTTCAGGCTCCATATCCCTTACTGCTAAGATTCTCAGCTCCAGGTAGCCCCACAGATTCCCTGGGGCCTCTCCCTGTCCCAGGTCTCTCCCATATCCTCGAGATGCCTGCTGTTCCATGCCTACTACCAATATACATTCTCTCTCCCCTGTGCTTCCTACACCTGTTCCCCCAACTCCATATCCCTCCTCATCAGCTCCCCACCCAATTACCTCTCCCCTCCACCTCCATCATCTATTTTATTTCTTCTTCTGAGAAAAATTTAAGGACTTTCCTTTGGTCTCTCCTTGTTATTTGGTGTCTTTGTGTCTGTGTATTGTAGTGTGGTCATTCAAGGCATGACCACACTACTTGGTCTTCGACAAAGACAAAGCAGAAACTGGGGGAATGGCCAACTAATGACTGGCCCAAATTGAGATTCATCCCATGAACAACAATTAATACTTGACACGATTAATGAAACTCTCTTAGGCTTGCATACAGAATCTGAACGTAATTGTTCCCTGAGAGGCTCCACTCAGCAACTAACTGAAACAGATGCAGAGATCCACAGCCAAACATTAGATGGAACTCAGGTAGTCTTATGAGAGGAGTGAGGGAAGGATTGAAGGACCAAAAGAAAGATGAAAAGTCAACTGACCTAGACCCTTGGGGGCTCCCAGAGTCTCAACTATTAACCAAAGAGTGAACATGGGCTGGACCTACACCCTCCAGCACCATATGTATCAGAAGTGCAGCTTGGTCTTCATGGAGGTCCCCAAAAACTGGAATAGGGGATGTCCCTGAATCTGCAGCCTGACTGTCAATCCTGTTCCCCTAACTTGGCTGCCTTGTCAGGCCTCAGTGGGAGATGTGCCTAGTTCTGCAGTGACTTGAGTGCCAGTGTGGGGAGAAATCCAAGGAGGGGCTTCCCTCTTCTCAAAGGAGAAGGGAAGGGAGACATGGAGGAGGGGAGAAGCTATTGGGGATGGGAGGGGAGATAAATAAATTAATGAAAAATTAAAATTATGTACAGATTTGTACCTTAAATTATGTAGCAATTTAATTTCATTTAAAAATGAAATGCCAGTAGTTATCAAGTTCTGGGCATACCGGCTATTATTGATGCTGATGTAGCTCAGATCTGGAAGGTATCCCAGATTCTGCTGGGGAAAGGCTAGTCGTCACTTTGACACATAAAAGGTGGTGAAATCTTTAAGACCTGGACTCCAGTGAGAGTTTTTATGTTTTGGGATGCAAAACTTCAAAGGGACTTTGAGACCTGGTATATGCTCTCCACCTCTGCTTTGTAGCCACCAAGAAAGGAACCACAGACCTCACCTATCCATCCCAAACTCTATCCATTATGTCCTGAAACCTTGAATCAGGTAAGCATTTCTTTTTTCCCTTCTTTTTTCTTTTCTTTATTAGATATAAAGAAACCCAGAGTCAGTGAGACTCTGCTCCACATATTGTCTCTCTATCTCCTCCCATGGGTATTTTGTTCCCCCTTCTAAGAAGGACCAGAGTATTTATATGTTGTTCTTCATTCTTCTTAGGAATCATTTGATATGTGACTTTATTTACATTTCAAATGATTGCCCCTTTTCTGGTTCCCCACCCCTGAAAGTCCCATAAGCCATCTCCCCTCCCCCTGCTTCCCAATCAACCCCCTCCCGCTTTCCTGTCCTGTTTTCCCCTACACTGTTACATCTAGCTTTTCCAGGACCAGGGTCCCCTCCTCTCTTTGATGTCCAACAAGGCCATCTTCTGCCGTCTATGCATCTGGAACCATGGGTAACATCTTTTGATCCTTTCTCCAGCTCCCCCATTTGGAGACCCTGTGCTCAGTTCAATGGCTGGCTGAGTGTCCCCCTCTGTATTTATCATGCACTAGAAGAGCCTCCTAGGTGACAACTATATTTGGCTCCAGTTAGTAAGCACTTGTGGGCATCAATAATAATAATGTCTGGGTTTTGTAACTATATATGGGATGGATCACTAGGTGGGTTAGTCTCTGGATGGTCTTTCCATCAGACTCTGCTCCACATATTGTCTCTCTATCTCCTCCCATGGGTATTTTGTTCCCCCTTCTAAGAAGGACCAGAGCATCCATACTTTGTTCTTCATTCTTCTTAGGCATCATTTGATATGTGACTTATGTCTTGGGTATTCCAAGCTTCTGGGCTAATATCCACACATCAGTGAGTGCATACCATGTGTGCTCTTTTGTGATTGGGTTACCTCACTTAGGAAGATATTTTCCAGTTCTACCTATTTGCCTAAGAATTTCATGAATTCACTGTTTTTTAATTGCTGAGTAGTATTCCATTGTGTAAATATACCACATTTTCTGTATCCATTCCTCCCTTGAGGGACATCTGGGTTCTTTCCAGCTTCTGGCTATTAATAAATAGGGCTGCTCTGAACATAGTAGAGCATGTGTCCTTATTGTATGCTGGGGAATCCTCTCTGGGTATATGCCCAGGAGTGGTCTAACAGGGTCCTCTGGTAATATCATGCCCAGTTTTCTGAGGATCCACCAGACTGATTTCTAGAGTGGTTATACCAGCTTCAGGTAAGCATTTCTTCAAGATGGCGTTCTTAATCACTGTAAGAATAGGATGCCAATATTTATGATAATGATCAAATACCTTTATCATGTTATATAGTATCTTTTCATAACACTGGGAAAAAGCACCATATCTGAAACAATATTCAGATACAAATCATGTCTCTTTTCTAGAAATGTGTTATTACTCAGAGTTAGTTTCATGCACATCAAAACATTCACAAAAAAGGAATACCTAGCAATGATTTATAACTTTTATTTTCAACCTTCCATGTGTTTATTAATTATAGATTAATTTCAAATACATTGTGAAATTTTAGTCTGATATTTCTGTCTGAGTAAATTAATTGGTCTGCCTATTAGTAACAGGCAAAGATGTAGTTCATTTCTTCATTGGAAAGCATGCATGGTGGTACATACTATGCCTTTATCACTAGGGGCTGGAAGCCAGAGGCAGGAAGATCAGAAAATCAAGGTTTTCCTCAGCTGCTGAGACAGTATAAGTACAAACTTGACTACATAAGCCCCATCTCAGAACAAATAAAATGCAGAAATAGCAAAACAAAGACCCCAGACTTCTGAGTCAAGGAGTCTTACATGAAATAATAAAACCAAAAACACAGAGTTGTTTATTTTCAGTAAATTGCGTGCACTATGAAATCTTAGCTTGAAAGTAGAGGCTAACCTAACATGGGTTGTTACTGTTTATCTGTAGAGTTCTCAGAGCCACAGGAAGATTAAAGAGTTCTATTCAAAAAAAGTTCCCAGTCCCCCCTGCCCCGCCACACCAAACGTGAGCTTTTTATTTCAATTGTTCACAGCAGATAATATTAATGCTACCTTAACAAGAAATGTGGCTGTTTGGACTTAAGTGAACAAGGTACCATGTGCTCAGGAAAATCAAGGATTTATCAACTCTTCCTGACAATTCTGTCATTGCATAGATGAATATAAATTCATTTTAAAGAGAATTAATAAATAAAAAGGAAGTGTCCAAAGAGAGATACCAGCAGGCCTTCTAAAGGGACTTGCTTTCTCTTGTTAAGATGCAAGACAGGATTCCAGAACCTATTCTTAGGAGGGGTTTCTATTCAATAGTGTTTTAAAGTCATATTTAAAGTTATGGTATCGCTTCTCAGCCTTTGGGCTAAGATCAAGTATAAAGTTATGGTATTGTGTTAAATAGCCATTAATTGTAAATACATGTTTTTATGTTCTGAAATTTTATAGGATGAGAGCAAATTAATATTTAACATTATGGAATGCAGATCTATATTTTTAACAAATCAATTCAATAGATTTTAGGGAAGGTCAAGAGACTAATTAAAAACATCCATGATTTAGGATAAAAAACTGGATTTACACATTTAGAAAGATAGAAGATAGCAGAAGTTATTAAGTTATATTAGGTTACTTGATTTAATTGTTTAGTGAACTTTAGTGAATTCATAGTAAGTATTATAAGCATTGGTGAACATAGGACTACCATGAGACTAGTAACAAAACTCTGAATATGCTGCTCTCATTTTTATTGTTTGAATGAAGCTTGTTCCTAGTTTACATTCTAGAAAGGGAGCACTGGCTTTTATTAGGATCTATTTATTGGAGACAAGTTTTGGAACAAAAGGCTTGGAGTCAATTCAGTTCCATAAAACTAAAATTCTTCAGTAGAAGTCAAGGAGAGATATAATGCCCTTTGGGAGTTTATGAGCATGATAGGAAAATGTTAGCATTAATCTTGGTGATAGATTTATGTATAATTTTTCTGACATACCTACGCCCTTAAATTGTATCTAATCTCAAACATCATTAATAAATAAGTCTTGCATCCACCAACCAAGATCTAAAATACTACATGTAGACAAATTAGCTGTTTTCTAGAATGATAAAGCTTTTGGGTTGATATCATATAACAGACATGATGGTGTGAAATAACCAAATACACAGCAACATCCCAGCTTGTTATAGGATTCCTTTGCTGCCTGCCTAGCTCTGCCTCCCATGCATGCTCGGCTGTTAGTGGCACTTACAGATCTGAACCACAGCTCATATAACCACTTCTGACAGGGAAATGCTTTGACCATGGAGCCAGGTCTTTATTCGGGAAATTTATAGGTTTTCATGCTGGTTTCTAAACAGAGTAGCCAAAAAATTCTAAGATGGCTTCTATATAAGAACTCCGTACTCATATCTGCTTGAGGTTCCTGACATCCTTGTGGTTCCCAGGACACTTAGTTCCTAAACGGCTGTAAAACTCTCTGACTATCCTGAGTTAGCAAGTAGATCATTTTGTTCTCCGTGGTCAAGTCTGTGATGTTTGACTCAGAAATGTCACATCTGCCCTCATGTGCCTAGGTATTGATGGCTTTATTTGCCCCTGATGGACTTAGGAAAATTACTGGATCATTGAAATCATGAAATGATTTTTATTCCACATTCTTGCCTGAAAGTTCAGATTCAATTTGAAGCCACCACTGGAAAAAAGGAGATGATTGTCAGTGACTTTCAAAGTGCCTATATTATAATATATTTTTGGAACAATGTTAATATTTTTCCATAAAAATTTAGAATATATTAAAATTTCATATAGTAGAAGTAAAAAGATCATAGAATGTTAGCAGAGGGTTCATTTGGGATTTGAGATAGCACAACAAAAATGCAATATCTTAGAGGGAAATAATAATTTATTAAATAAGAAGATCCTAATATTAATCAAATCCTTTAAATATTATCAAAAATGAAAATAGTAACTTCCAATTTATGGGCAAGTAAAACAAACAAGCAAACAAAAATAAAAGAATATATGAATGGAGTTTAGGGAATCAGAATCTTAGACTCTGAATCATGTAATTAGTAGTTTTATTGCTGAAATATGAGTTTTTTGTTTTATTTTTTTTATTTTTTATTTTTTTTAGAAAAAGTTAACCAAGCTGATAGCTGAGTTTTCTACTTTAGTTACAGTCCTCTTTTGTTGCTGGAGGGAGACTCAGAATGGGAGAGGTACAATAGATCAGGCTTCATTTGAATGGTAAGTAGCTAGTTCTGCCATTCAGTGGCCACCAAGAATGATTTGATTCTATAGTAGCATCTGAGCATTTCTTCAGGGTTAATTATTAACTATCGTCATCACATCTGTGAAATCTCCGATTATTAAATGAGACAAAGAAATTATCCTGACTGCACACCTGCTGCTGCTTATATGTGCAAGAGCCTGTCGCTTTAGAGCACTGTCCAAAAAAATATTAATCTCCCGCTTGGAAGCATCGTGGCTCTCCATTAGCAGCCAATGTAACAAGTGAGATTGAGCCCTAATCTTCCCACTTCTATGGAGTAGAGATCAATTACAGATAATGAAATGTGATAACATTAATTTGGTTGATACTGATGTCCCAAATCAGTGCTGTAGCTAGAGGCGGCTGTAGGTAGCTTATTGAAACCCAAAGTAAATTGGGGCAGTTCCCGGGGCAGCATAAATTAGTCAGAACCTTAGAGACATTGGGTATATTTTAGGAGTAAAGCGATGAACTCTCTTTCTAAGAATTATGCCACCTTAATTCAGTAATTTGGTATGCCTCGGGGTTTGCATGTATTTCAGAGGTACTGTAATGAAGTGTGTGAGTATTCATTTAAACACAGAAGTCCCCAACGAATAAAAGGCATGTCTATTTCACGATGAATGCACCATTCTCAGAATGTTTCCAGAAGCAACAACATGGACTAGATAGGTGAGATAAGTTATTAGAAACACACAGGATGAAATGGGCGAAATGTTCTAAGGAAATTATTGAAAACCAGGTCACTTACAAATGAATTAATAAAAACCCAAACAATTTGTAGAAATAGAGAGTGACTCCCCTTTCTATTTTTTACTGCCTTCCCTAGCTTGTACACTCACCATGATATCAAAGGTTTTTTTTTGTTTGTTTGTTTTTGGTTTTTTTTTGTTTTTTTAATTTATTTTTTATTGGATATATTCTATATTTACAATTCATTTCCCCTTTTCTGGTTTTAATATATTATTTTTAGCGATTCAAGGCAAATGCTATGCATAAAAGGGGGATTGTACAAATAGAGGTAATTTTACTGACCTCATTCAGCAATTTAAAATCAAACCAAACCAAACCAAAAAAAACATGTTATGTATCTTTGAAAATGAGGAAAGGAGATGTAGTTTCATGAAATAAAATGATCATATCTATATTTTTAACTGTAATTTGGTGACACACAACTCTAGTGCGGTGACAAACTACTCGTAGTAGTAAAATTGCACACTTTTGTTCTGTTTCATCCATTGTTAACTGCTTTCTATATAGAATATGCTTACTTTTATTTTACATGGGACTCATGTATCAGACTTGGCTTTACTATGATTATGTAAATTCTGTATTTTACTTTCCATAGTATGAATAAAAACAGCACTTAGAGAAGTTGAATTTTAGAATTAGACTGTTTTAAAACATTGTCCTATCATTTCTTGATTTTTATTATCGTTGATATTATTTAAACTATGAGAAGCATAATATCTGATTTCATTTATGGGAAGTGCATGTGAGAATTGAGATACCATTCTCTTCTTTTAATGTCATGACTACTTTTATATGAAGACTAGAAAAATTAATTTTTGTCAATTTGGAAAATGAGAAGGAAACAAATGTTTGTTCTAATCTCGTTATTTACCCTGAGTGCTTAGATGGTGTTCCTTTCCTCATTACTAGATTAAATATGCTTTTGTTGCAATTAACAATTTCATGTTAAATTTTCTAAGAACATTTTTAAAAAGTTTCGAAATTTTTGTTGATCAAAAAATAAAGTTAAAATAAAACACCATCATGGGAAGTGAATCAGTAGTCATGAATGCATGCCACATTTACTCACACTCAAAAAGATTCTCAACAAGAAACATTATCTAAGCTGATATACACATATATGTAAATGAAACATTTTTAAAAATAAATGTAAACAGTAAATTAATCTGGGGTTTGTGTTTCTTAACTGTATGATATTCCACAATAATTGCACAGTGAACGCAATAATTATTTAAGATTGCTTTTCAGAAGCTGAGGAATGACATGATCTATCTTAATCCCCTATGTGAGTCTTGTTACATGCCAGTCCCATCCCACGATACTTGCATATGATCATTGATCTAGCCCTTTGGGATTTGTGTGTGTTTTCATGATATTTCTCCAGATCCCTTCCTCATGCCTTCAAATCCTCCAGCCTTCTAGCTGATGTCAATCTCCATCTTCATTTCTCATTTCTTTGGTTGGCAGAAGTCTCACCCATTTCTCTATCCTGCCCTGAAATTGGGTAATCAGCATCTATTGACAAGGCAAAAAGTAAATGGTGAGAATTCTTTACCCAAACAAGAGATAGATTCTTGGCATAAGCATTACAATGCCATTTACTGATTGAAACAACATTTTTCTTTGAATATTACTGTAATATTTTTAATGGGACAGTATCTATTCTATCCTGTATTTACCTATCTTGGGTTATGCTGGTTCTTTCTTGATGACAAGAAATTGATGGAGATGTAAATAAGGTCTTGAAAAGAAAACTAATACTACACCAAATAAAAGACACAAAATGCCCAAAAAGAAATCATAATCAGTATGAATAATTTAAATCATATATAAAATTAATTAAGGACACACAAGTATTTGGTTTATAACACCCTGTCCTTTTGTAATAATCATTTTATTCATTTACATTTGGAATGATATCCCCTTTCTTGATTACCCCACCACAAACCTCCCATCCTATCCCCTCTCTTCCCAGTCCCGTTTGCCTCTATGTGGGTGCTCCTCCACCCACTAAATTCACTCTCACCTCACCTCTCTAGAATCTCATTTCTCTGGGGCATCAAGCATCCATAGGATCAAAGGCTTCTCCTCCCATTGATGTCAGATAAGGCCATCCTCTGCTACATGTTTATCTGGAGCCATGGATCCCTCCATGTAAACACTTTGGTGGTTTGGTCTTTGGGATCTCTATGTTACCTGGTTATTTTATATTGTTTTTCTTATGGGGTTTCATTCCCCTTCAGCACCTTCAGTCTTTCCCATTGCTCTTCCATCGGGGTCCCATGGCTCAGTGCAATAGTTGGCTGTAGATATCTGCATCTGTAGTGGTAAGGTGCTGGTAGATCCTCTCAGGGAACAGCCATGCCAGGCTCCTGTCAGCAAGTGCTTCTTGGAATCAGCAATAGATAACACCCTGTCATTTAGTACAAAAGAAATCAATCTACAGTATATCTTCTGGGTTCTCACATGTGTTTATATAAGTACAATGGGAGTTACACATAATATACGGTATGACTATGGACAAGTGGAGGCTGTTCTTATTACTTTCAAATATATTCTCAATTATAGAAAACCATTTTGTTGGAAAAAGACTTCAGTTCAGAATATTACTTGTTGCTATGAATAAATAGTTCCATAGACTCACTCACTAAATTATCAATATTACTAAGTGCAAATATTTCAAGGCAACACATTAAAGTAAACTTACTGAAACTTATTTCTGTCTTTTGAACTCTAGTTGCTTCTGTTTGATTCAAAGACTCTGAAGCAGCTTATTAGAGTTTGTCAGCATATAAACAAGGGAAAATATTACTGTGCATAAAGAAAAGGAAAAAATAAAGTTTTATCAACATCCATAATTGTTTGTTTTAGTATATATGTCAATTTCTTTCCTCAGTCTTGCTTTTTAGATTTAAATTATTACTTTGATATTTTTTTAAGTTTAAATCATACCATTTACACCTTTCCTTCAGGCAAACCCTCACATATACCCTACTCTTTTTATTTTTCTAATTAATTTTTTCTAATTTTTACTATTTACTTTTACATTCATACATGTCTAAACTCATAAATATAAGTGGAAGTAAAGTAACAGTGCCTCATGGGAGGAGGGCCACAAGGAGGAGAAGCATTGAAGTTTGAAGTTTAATATGCCAAACATATGAAGGTTTTCAAATAAATTAAAATAAGAGTAAGGAGATTGATCACAGGATATAATGCAATATTTTGTAACTTAATGAAAGAACTTTAGTGACATGGTTGAGCATGAGAGACATAGAAAAGAATGGCATTCCTACATTCAAATCCAAAAGAGTTGCACATGTGCACTCTGATGGACAAGGTCACTCAGGCTCACCGCAGTGATGTTCCTTCTAGTAAATATTGGATTAGAAGATAAAATGTGGGCAGCATTAACAGTGTGATCTTAGCTTCTCAGTGCTGCAGCAGTAAGTTTCAGATTAGCAATAAAAGAAACCAAGGACAACTAGTCAACGACTGCCTAGAGTTGGAGCCTCAGCTCATGTTGTCACTGAGCTTGGTCTTGCCTTGAACTCTGATCTCCCTTGTTTCTCAAGCCCTGGAATTACATGGGAGTGCTGAGTACCACACTCAGCAGCCCCATGCCAGGTTCAAAGAGAGCATTAGGATACCCGTCATCTGTAATCAGTGGTGTGAGACTTGCATCTCCCCATCAGGAAATGCAGAGATTAAACAAAGAATTTTCACCAGCCGAAATTCGGATGGCCGAGAAACACCTCAAGTGATGTTCAACATCATTAGTCATCAGGGAAATGCAAATCAAAACAACCCTGAGATTCCACCTCACACCAGTCAGAATTGCTAAGATTAAAAACTCAAGAGACAACAAGTGCTGGCGAGGATGTGGAGAAAGAGGAACACTCCTCCACTGTTGGTGGGATTGCAAAATGGTAAAACTGCTCTGGAAATCAGTTTGGCGGTTCCTCAGAAAATTGGGCATGTCCCTTCCAGAGGACCCTGGCATACCACTCCTGGGCATATACCCAGAGGATTCCCCCTGCATACAATAAAGACACATGCTCCACTATGTTTATAGCAGCCTTGTTTATAATAGCCAGAAATTGGAAGGAGCCCAGATATCCCTCAAAAGAGGAATGGATACAGAAAATGTGGTATATTTATACAATGGAGTACTACTCAGCAATTAAAAATAATGAACTCATGCAATTTGTAGGTAAATGGTTAGATCTGGAAAATATCATCCTGAGTGAGTTAACCCAATCACAAAAGAATACACATGAAATGCAATCACTGATAAGTGGATATTAATGAGCCCAGAAGCCCTAAATACTCAAGGCACAATTAGCAAGTCAAATGACTCCCAAGAAGAAGAAAGGAGAAGACCCTGGGCCTATAAAGATTGGATCCAGTTTTGTAGACCCAGAACAGAGAAATCGTGGGGGGGATGATTGGGGAATAGTTGGGGGGGAGAGGAATTATGTGACATATGGTGGGGGGGGGAACTGGGAAAGGGGAAAGCCTTTGGAATGTAAACATAGAATATAGAAAATAAAAAATAAAAAAATAAAAAAAGGATAGCCTTGCCACAAAAAGAAAGAAAGAAAGAAAGAAAGAAAGTAAGAAAGAAAGAAAGAAAGAAAGAAAAACACTATTCTGATACAGTATAGTTGAGTCTTGAAATAGATAGACAAATTAATAGATGGATGGATGGATGGATGGATGGATGGATGGATGGATGGATGTGTGGGGATAGAGGGGGGAGGGAGAGGGAGAGAGGGAGAAGGAGAGAGGCATGAGAACAGAACTAATATATATTGTTAAAATATAGTCTAAAGATTTTAGCTTTTGCTATGTGTCATCATGTACAAACGAGTCCCAGTGACCAGCACAACTTGATATCCATTCAAGAGGAGGCTCCAAGGCCTGACACTCTTACTGGTGCTATGGTATACTTACAGACAGGAGCCTAGCATGGCTGCCTTCCAAGAAGACCAACAAGCATCTGACTGAGACAGATGCAGATACTTTCACCCAACCAATTGACAGAAGTCTATGGTTGAATTAGGTAAAGGCTGGAAGAAGTTGTAGAGGAGAGTGACCCCATAGGAACACCAGCAATCTCAACTAATCTGGATCCCTGAGATCTCCCAGACACTGAGCCACTAACCAGGCAGCAAACACTATCTGCTTTGAGGAACTCAACACATATACAACAGAGGACTGCCTGGTCTGGCCTCAGTGAGGGAGAGGCACCAAACCGGGGAGAGACTTGAGGCTCCACGGACGGGAGAGGCATGTTGGGGTATGTGGAGAAATCTTCTTGGAGAAGAGGGAGGAGGAATGGGATGAGAAAATGTCAGAGGGAGGGCAGACTGGGAGGGGGATAATAACTGGACTGTAAAACTCTGACCCATAATTGCTCCTGTCTGAAAGAATTACAAGGATAGAAATGGAGAGGAGCCTGAGGAAATGAAGGTCCAGTGATAGACCCAAAGTGGAATCCTTCTCAGGGGGAGGTCCCAAGGCATGGCACTATTGCTGAAGCGATGGAGCACTCACAAGGGAAGATCTGGAATGACCACACTCTGGGAGACACATCAAGAAGCTCAGGAAGTCAGATGCAGATATTTACACCTAACCAATGAACAGAAGCAGCTGACTCCTGTTGGTGAATTAGAGAAGGCTGAAAGAAGCTGAGGAGAAGGGCAACTCTTAGGAGGACTAGCTCATTTAAACTGAACCCCCAAGATCTCTCAAACACTGGTTCACCAAACAGGCAGCAAATTACAGCTGATATGAGGCCCCCGACACACATACAGTGGAGGACTGCTGGGTCTGTCAGAGAAGATGCACCTAACCCTCAAGAAATGGTAGGCCCCAGGGAGTTTCGAGGTAGGGTGGGATGGGGGGTGGGGACATCCAGGTGGAAACAGGGCATGGAGAGGAGGTATGGGATGTGGAACAGTTGGACGGTGGACAGAGCTTGGGGGAATAGAATTTGGAGTGTTAAAGGATAAATTGATTAATTAAAATAATTTTAAAAAATGAACACAAGTTATAAATCAGCCTCTGTCAGAGAATGATATCAACTAAAAGGAAAAGCAGAATAACAGCCGAGGACATGATAGACTAATGGTGAAACTTCAAACGCATCTCATGTATTAACCCCATCCCTACACTGAAGGGGTTAAACTCTAAAATTAACACAATCAGTTTGTCAACACACATAACATGGAATTTGTTAATGGATAATGTACACCAAGGAGTTCCACTCAAAAATTGGATCTGTGGATCAGATAGAAGCAAATCCAATAACTGATTCACATACCCTTCACTATGGCCCGTTTTATATATCACATTTAAAGAGAAAAAGATAGCAAAATAATACCACTTTCTTCTAATACCCAACAGTATACTTTAATATGTATAGTTTTCCCAGTAGTAACAATGAATTATAGGGAGAATTTTTGTACCATAGTCTTGAGCTAAAAATATAATTTAAGGAATGCCATATAATTTGTCATAAGTTTAATTAAAAACCAAAATTATCATTTTATTTCAAAATATGACATACTTAATTATGATAAAATATTATGTTAAATATTTTAGGGTTATGGGATAAAGAATAAAGGGAAATTGTGCTTATCATTTATCCTATAAATGGAAGGTAGAGATAATACATAATCATTAAATGACTACATAGAAGACATCTAGCAAGCTACATGAAATGTGGGTGCAGATCAGTTTAGTTTATGAATGTGAACATTCATTCAATATTTTGGTCTATATGTATATATATATTTCAGTAATAATATTTATACTTTGTTTTATTGATATACTTAGTGATGTGTTGGTAATTTCTTTCTTTCTTCTTCGTTTTGTTTTTTGTTTTTTGTTTTTTGTTTATATTTTTTGGAGACCTTTTAGACTTTGGAGACTGTTTCGACAATAGTAGCATAGAATGGAAATGTCATCTACCCATGGTGTATAGCAAAACTTGTAAACAGGCAACTTGAGGAACAGTGTTGCACATAATAAAACGAATACAAGTGTTTCTGTTGCATTTTCTGGAGCTACATAGAACACCTGCCACTTAGTTCTTAATTTCTATTCTTAAAGTTGTAATGATTTCAAGAATTGATTTTGTTGAACAGTTTGTTTGTGGAAGCAGTGAAGTCTGCCAAATTAAACCATTTTTGTGAAGAGTGCTCATTTATCATCCTTGGATTTCAACCAAGCACATTTCAGAGATAATGACATAATGTAACTGCAAAACTTCAATTTGACTGGCATAAGGTTTAAGTAGAAATATTCCATCTCTGACTCTACCCATCTATCTATTTCTACCCATAGCCAGATCTATTAGGCATGCTGCCCACTCCTATATTTGCTCATGCTTGTGTAGTAGATCTCAGTTTTGTCTGTGTATTGCAGTCACTTGGGAAGCTAGGGAGGATGCTAACATTTAGATTCTATCCATAGAAATTCAGATTTAATTGGTCATGGGCACTGAACCTCCTCCACATCTTTCTAATATCCAGTGACCGTAGAATCATTTTTTGATTCCAAGAGTTGAGCAAGAACAATAGAAACATGGATTATTTTTTTACAAACATTCCTTCATAATTACCCTATGAAAATAATGAGTCCTGCTTTGAACATGTTTTAAAACAACAGATTTTTTTATGATGAAAGAATTTATTTAGTTTACTTGCTGTAAATTAATAATTTAAATCCGAGAAATGAAACCATTTTTCTGTATTTCTGTGGTACCTCACCTAGAAAGCTCAGACTTCCAAACTTTCTACTTTTTTAATGTTCTACTGTACTGGCATGAATGGTGAAATTAATATAAAATAAAATATCGTGGGCTGTTGGAAAATATTAAATAAGCATGCCATAAAGAGGAAATGAAATTATGACATGTAGAATTATATGATTTCCATGAGACATTTTCTTTTAACTATGGCAACTCTCAACCTACCATATAATGTCATCCTGTTCAGCATTTATGATAACTTAAACATACCACTGCCAGTTACATCATTATATTCGAAGCTTAATGAAGACTATTGACCATTTTACAGAAATATATCAATTGTTTAAGCTTGTGAAAATATTGCTTAGCGTTAATAAGGAAGAAATGAAGGGATCTTTAGAAGAACAAAGCTTTCCTTTTTTAAATTCAATATATTCCTTATTTACATTTCAAATGATTTCCCCTTTCCTGGCTCCCCGCTCCCCAAAAGTCCCATATGCCATTTTTCCTCCCCCTGTTCTCCCATCCACCCCTTCCCACTTCCCTCTTCTGGTATTCCCCTACACTGATGCACTGATCTTTTCCAGAACCAGGGGCCACTCCTTCCTTCTTCTTTGAATTCATTGATATGTGGATTGTGTCTTGGATATTCCAAGATTCTAGGCTAATATCCACTTATCAGTGAGTACATACCATGAGTATTCTTTTGAGACTGGATTACATCATTTAGTATGATGTTCTCCAGCTCTATCCATTTGTCTAAGAATTTCATGAATTCATTGTTTCTATAGACCCCAGAAAACCAAATAATCCTATCAAAAATGGAGTACAGAGCTAAACAAAGAATTTTCACCTGAAGAACTTCAGATATCTGAGAAGCACCTTAGGAGATGTTCAACATCATTAGTCATTAGGGAAATGCAAATCAAAACAACCCTGAGATTTCTCCTCAGACCAGTCAGAATGGCTAAGATTAAAAACTCATGAGACAGCAGGTGTTGATGAGGATGTGAAGAAAGATGAACACTACTCCACTGCTGGTGGGATTGCAAGATGGTACAACCACTCTGGAAATTAGTCTGGTGGTTCTTCAGAAAACTGGGCATGA
Organism: Apodemus agrarius; assembly: GCA_964023405.1. NCBI lineage: Eukaryota > Metazoa > Chordata > Mammalia > Rodentia > Muridae > Apodemus > Apodemus agrarius. The sequence goes on from OZ030007.1 coordinate 119,706,999, forward strand.
CACTTCTGGAGGACCCTGCTATATCACTCCTGGGCATATACCCAGAAGATTCCCTAGCATGTAATAAGGATACATGCTCCACTATGTTCAAAACAGCCCTATTTATAATAGCCAGAAGCTGGAAAGATCCCAGATGTCCCTCAACAGAGGAATAGATACAAAAAATATGCTATATATAAACAATGAAGAATAAAGCTTTTCAAATCAAGTCAGACAGAAACCTTCCATTGTGAGCACATTAGGAATCACATGTACTTGTTATAGATTTATGATTGTATCTCTGCTATTAAAGAAATTATGTTTTTAGGCAAAGAAAACCAGAATACCAATATTTAGAGTAAGTTCAGTGACTGTTACATGGATATGAATAAAATAAGATACATAATATGATAGAAAGTGATTGGCATACGTAGCAATTCCAGTTTGGTTTGTAGAGGATTTTCTGGGAGTTCTAACTGGAATTAGCACAGAGGGGAACACAAGATTATTATACTCTAACATAAATAAAAAAGTAGCATGAACAGTAGAATTATGGGATGTAATTCATCATGTAAATGCTGCAGAGAAAGAAGGCAAAGCTATAGTTTGTTGATATCGTATAACAACTGCTCTATTGTAAAGTTGACTTAATTTATCTATCATAAAAGGTTAGGAGTCTAGGTCTGATCATATTGAGTTGCAAGTTATGATTCTGAGCAATCTTCACTGACCACAGTGGTGAAGAGCATTTGAGAACAGATAGATGACTCCAGAATCAGGTCAAGCAATGATAAAGGAGGATTATAGCCTAGTTTACTAAATTATATGCTGAGGTTTCATTTCTGCCACACTCATTGTATTTTTGGTGAGCTTAATGCCTCTGGTTCCTCATGCACATTTTTCAAGCATCTTTATCCTAATATTTTGCTGTTCAAACACATGCATGCAATTTTCTTGGATTCAGAAAAAGAAAGCATCGAACAGTGGTTAGCACTAAGCATAGTGAGGTAAATTTGAATCATGACAAGATTGTTTGTAAAGCAGCCTGTATTTGTTGAGCATTTCATTGCCGAATTTAGATGGAAAATTTAGATCTAATTAAGAAAGAGACAGAAAACTCAGATGTGAAAAATAAAACAAGTAGAGAAATTCTTAAGAAAACTATGGACACAATAAAGAAAGTCAAAAAGAATGGAATATAATTCTAGGGTCTGCATTTCAGGAAACCCTCATGCAAGCCCTTAAAGTGCCAGAGAGAACTCATTTCAGTTGTAAAATACTATTGTAACAACTGGAGATGCTTATAAATGGTAATAAATAAAGTCAAATGCTTTGGGTTGGACACAGAGAGAGGAAGGAAGAGTTGTCAATAGAGATGGTGTTTACACTGAATTCCTATGTGTAATATCATCCTTCTGAGCAAAAGAAAACTTCTTTGATGAACCTCCATTCAGAATACCTTGAACACTAAGTGCATTGTGATGGTAAAAAGTGCCCTGGCACACTGAGTTTGCATCTAAGTGACACATCTCAAGTTTTGACTGTAAGGATATCCTCAGAAATATCCAAAGAAATAGGGAAGACCCACTACATATTGTGTAGCATCTTAGGCTGGTTTCCAGACTGAATGAAAATAGAAAAGGAAAGGTCCTATTTGAGTTCCTGTCTTCATCCCATTCTGCTTTTGGACAACAGTTGGAATGGAAAATGTCTTATTATGGATATCAATTGAATACAGTTATGTACCCCCCCAAAAAAAACTCAACAACAAAAACAAAAAATCATAGCAACCATTTTTCTGGGTATCTCTTTCTATCTAAGATATGGTCAGATAAAAAGAACAAGGTAAGCTATGTTTAAAGTCTGGTTAGAGAATTCAGATCCCTCACAAAACTGAAAATGACCCTGATAATTTTCAGTAAGCAGGAAGACAAGAGCACAGCTTGTTTCTTTTCTTTCATTCTCACTAGTCTGTATTGACCTTTAGTTTTGTTTGCCTTTTGCTAACAGGACACTACTTTTAGTGAAACCAAACTTTGCTATCTGTTTCTCACTATCTGAGATGCAAATTATACAATGATATTTTCTCATTTTCTTATTGTGAAAGAATTTTATTTTAAGAATAGTTACATATTGATATAACTAACGATAAATGTATATTATTATGCGAAACATATGATGGCTAGAAATATGGCTCAGCAGTGAGGAACACTGACTACTCTTCCTGAGGATCCAGGTTCAATTTCCAGAACCCACATGGCAGCACACAACTGTCTGTAACTCCCATTCCAGGGGACCTGGCACCTTCACACAGACATACATAAGGAAAAATAACAGTGCAGTAAAATAAAAATGAATAAATTAAAAAAAACCCAAAGATACTTATTATAAAATTATCCTATCATGTGCTAGACATTATAAATCTAAGATGTATAATTTTATAATTTCAGATTTATAATGATGGGTGTCAATTTACCCAGACTAATTTAGAGTTGTAGAAAAAGAAAGAGGCTCTTTGAAGTAGTATTGATTCATAATCAATATGGAATAATTCAAAATTGAAAAGATATACCATGCGTGAATTTCCTATTTAATATATAGCCAAAACCACCTAACATCTTACTCTTCATGGCTAATGAGGATTTTAGACTATAGACTACAGAGTTAATCATGGTTATTGGTGACATGACTTTCATGTATTATGTATAGAATGCTAATGTGTTTAAGATATTAATATTTTCATACCTAAGATTGACATATAAAGATGATAGCCTTAAGCCTTTTCTGTAAGCAAATATCTGGAGTGAATTGTTGATAAGCTAATTATAATAGAAAGCACAATATTTACTTTTATTTTAACATTTAATTTAAAAATGTTGGCTTCCTTTATTTAATTCATTCTACTTAGGACATTTTGTCTCGCTATTGATTATGTTTACCTATCTTATTTTATAAATTTTCTTACCATCATGGAAGAACAACACCAGACAACAATATGAACAGTAAAAAATTTAAAATCATAAAATACTGTTTTCAACATAAGTTATTGTTTACAAAATAAACCGATTACATAAAAGCCCTGGGGAACATACCAATTAGTTATTTTTAAACATAAAAAATAAAATATAGATGCCACTTGAAAATTTTATATCAGTTGATGCGTTTTTGCCGGAAGAGATAAATTTTCTTGCAATATCCCCAGACGTTTGTACAATGTGAATGCTTTTCCTGAAGTCTCAAGAACAGTGGTGGATAGGTACTCCACAATGTTTATTGATTTCTCCTTCAGGATAGAAGTGAAGCCATGAAATTGGTAAGCTAAAGTTTCTTGGGGGAAAAAAACTACTTTTGGATGTTGTGAATCTCATGTGGAATAGATGTCTGAGAGTTTCATAGAAACAATGTGACATATGCCTGGGAAATAGGGCATATGTTTCCTCCCAACTGATTCTTACTATCCTTTTTGCCTGCTGGATAACTGATAGCATTTCAAATGCACTTCTCTACAATTCTAATCTACAGGTTAGAAATTATCCAGCGACTACCTCACCCAGGGATCCATCCCATATACAGCTACAAAACCCAGACATTATTATCAATGCCCACAAGTGCTTGCTGATTGGAGCCAGATATAGCTGTCAGTTGGGACAGCTCTGCTAGTGCATGACAATTATAGAGGGGGACACTCTCAGCCAGTCATTGAACTGAGCACAGGGTCCCCAAATTGGGGAGTTAGAGAAAGGACCCAAGGAGCTGAAGGGGTTTGCAGGGCTATAGGAGGAACAACAATTTGAGACACCCAGTACTGCCAAAGCTCCAGGGACAAAATCATCAACCAAAGAGTACCCATGGCTCCAGACACAAAGGCAGCAGAGAATGGTCTTGTTAGAAACCAAAGGGAGGTGAGGTCCTTGGTCCTAGAAAGACTTGATGCTGTAGTGTAGAGGAATACTAGGACAGGGAAGCGCAGGAGGGTTGATTAGGGAAGGGGAGATGGCTTATGGGATTTTTGGGAGAGGGGAGAACCAGGAAAGGGGACAACACTTGAAATATAAATAAAGTATATATCTAATAAAAAAAGAAAAAATATTAATTGATCAGATTTGTTAACATTTTAATGCTTTATGTGTATAAATGTAGGACTAATTTTCTTTACTGGTTCAAGACAATTAAATCTAAGGTGATATTTGAGTAGATTTCTGTAGATATGAACAAGATATCCTGTATAGAACTCATATAAAATATTGTGGTGAGCCACAGTCATATTTAGGCATTATGCGGTCCAGAGTCTGAGTAGTATACTTTTACAGTAGTCATGTATATATGAATTAAAAAAAACCCAGCAGGATACTATGAACATAGGCACTATATCAGTTACATATAACTGCAGAATTTCATCTTTTCATTCTCTCCTCCAAACCCATCCAATCCTCCAGTCTCATCCTAAGCACTGGAGCAGACAGCATGCTGTGGCCTCCACTTCCTGTGTGCCCCAACCTTCAGTGGATCACACTGATCCCTCTAAATTTCCCCTTTTCCACTTGTCACATTATCCTAGCCCCTAATTTCAACAGGCAATCTCTGATCACTTGAAAGCTACGCCTGCCAGAGAACACAGTGGTCTATCTAAATAGGTATTGAAGCTTCCAATCTTCATTAACCCTTCTAACAGACACATCCAACGCCCCAGCTACTCCCCAGTTCTGCTACATACTCTCTGTAATTACCTCTTCTCGCTCTCTGTCTCCATTACTAGGAGACTAAGCAGACCCTCCTGGAGCACTCTGCTTTCCTCTCATCTGTGAACTTCCTTCTCCAAATGCTAGCCCATCTCACATTCTATGTCACTTCCAATACCTAGAAACACATTATTCTGGGCACCCCCTAGTAGTCACAACTATCAGAGTCTCTAATAGTTAACACACAACTATCACTCCCTCTTAAAGACCAGTGAGGGCAACAGAAATCAAGAAACAAAACATACACCTAACAAAGACAAGACCATATATTAGTATGTAGAATAATTTCCCAAACTAACATCTACAAGGCAATGAAAAAACATAATTAATAACACCCGGAACAAGATGTCTTTGCTAGAACCCAGAAAAATACTAGGCCATTGAAATATAGCTGAAGCATAAGTCAAAGACCTTAAAATAGGCTTTACAAGTATGATAGAGGTCTTTAAAGAGGAAATGGATAAATTTATTAAAGAATAAAAATGTAAGGAAATGATTAAAACACCTTAAAATGAATTTGGAAATAGAATAAATAAAGAAAACAACACCTGAGGGATATATGGAAATGTAAAATTTAGGAACTCAAACAGAAAACTTAGATAACAGAATCCAAAATATGTAAAAGTGAATTTCAGACATAGAAGATATGATAGAAATAAGTGGATACCGAGGTAAAAGAAAATATTGAATCTCAATATTCCTGGCACTAAACATCCAGAAAATATGGGGAACAATGAAAAGATCAAATCTAAAAATATCAGGAATAGAAGAAGGAAAAGAAATATAGATCAATGATAAAAAAAAGCATATTCAAAAATGATAGAAGAAACCTTCCTTTACATAAAGAAGAGGATACCTACAGAGGTACAAGAAGCAAACAATACCACACAGATTGGATCAGAAAAAAAAAGCTTCTTCAGAATACAAAAATGTGGTATATATATATACACATACACACAATGGAGTACTATTCAGCCATTAGAAACAACGAATTCGTGAAATTCTTAGAGAAATGGATGGAGCTGGAGAACATCATACTAAGTGAGGTAACCCAGTCTCAAAAGAATACCCATGGTATACACTCACTGATAAGTGGATATTAGCCTAGAATCTTGGGACACCAAAGACACCATCCACATACCAAATGATGTCTGACAAGAAGAATGGAGTGGACCCTGGTTCTGGAAAGGCTCAAAGCATTAGTGTAGGGGAATACCAGAACAGGGAAGTGGGAAGGGGTGGATGGGGGAACACGGGGAGGGAAAAGGGCATGTGGGAACTTTGGGGAGCAGGGAATCAGAAAAAGGGAAATGAAATGTAAATATAGTATATATCCAATAAAAAATAACTTAACAAAACACAAATGATGCAGAACAGCATCAACAAAAGATTATTCAAATCTGCAAGAGAAAAAAAAAGACAAAGTAACATATAAAAGCAGATCAATTAGAATAACACGTGAATTCTCAATGAAGATTCTAATTGTCATAAGGGTCTGGACAAATGTTCTATAGATTCAGACCACAAATGCCATCCCAGAATATTATGCCCAGAAAAACATTCAATTATGATTGGAAAAATAAGATGTTATAAAATAAAACTAAATATAAGCAATATCTATCTAGAAATCTAGTCATTTAGAAGACACCAGAAGAAAAACTCCAACCTATACAGACTAACCACATCCATGAACCAAGAAACAAAGTTGTTGGCTTTCAGAATTCTGACATCTTATAACTATTATTTTGTTGCATTCCCACATGAACTAGCAGTGCCAGCATACCGGAAGCCTGGATCTACAAGTTCAGATTTTCAATCAAACTACTCTGAATGTTAAAAAAAATCTGCATATAAGAACATTTTACAGTTGATTGAAAATTACTAAACTTATTAATACTTATCAGAATGGAAAAGTGACTAAACTCCTTCCACTATTAGTCCTACAAGCTTTGACTGATTCAAATTTTCAGATAAGCAATTAACGTGACCAAGGAGTCTATGGAATTATTAGATAGCTCAAACTTGTGTTTATTTTTTTTTGATTGTTTTAAACCCTCAAACATTCCTAATAGGTTAAAATGATAGTCAATTTGTTTTGGAAAAAAAACTAGCTAAATATTAGGGCATTAAACAGATTTTACTCAGTAAATATTGATAATTTATGAAAACTCTGAGTACTGTTCTAAGCTTGGTGAGGTGATTGGGTATTTGAAGGGAAAATAAAGGAACAAGATGCAAGTGGACTTGAGCTCTTAGAAGTTAGAGATCACAGAGAGATGGCCAAGGTAAATGCTGTAAAGCCATTTGTCTGCTCTTCTGCAACTGGAGAAATGCAGATTTTGCTCTGTCCTTAGAGACTAGGATACCAAGCTCTTGTTTCCTTTCCTCTTTCTTTTTTTTTTTTTTATCATTTTTTTTTATTTTCTATATTCTTTGTTTACATTCCAAAGGCTTTCCCCTTTCCCAGGTACCCCCCACCATATGTTCCATAATTCCTCTCCCCCCCCATGCTATTCCCCACTCTTTCCCCCCCCCCACGATTTCTCTGTTCTGGGTCTACAATACTGGATCCAATCTTTACAGGCCCAGGGTTCTCTCCTTTTTTTCTTCTTGAGAGTCATTTGACTTGCTAATTGTGCCTTGAGTATTTAGGGCTTCTGAGCTCATTAATATCCACTTATCAGTGATTGCATTTCGTGTGTATTCTTTTGTGATTGGGTTAGCTCACTTAGGATGATAGTTTCCAGATCTAACCATTTACCTACAAATTGCATGAATTCATTATTTTTAATTGCTGAGTAGTACTCCATTGTATAAATATACCACATTTTCTGTATCCATTCCTCCTTTGAGGGATATCTGGGCTCCTTCCAATTTCTGGCTATTATAAACAAGGCTGCTATAAACATAGTGGAGCATGTGTCTTTGTTGTATGCAGGGGAATCCTCTGGGTATATGCCCAGGAGTGGTATGCCAGGGTCCTCTGGGAGTGGCATGCCCAATTTTCTGAGGAACCGCCACACTGATTTCCAGAGTGGTTTTACCATTTTGCAATCCCACCAACAGTGGAGGAGTGTTCCTCTTTCTCCACATCCTCGTCAGCACTTGTTGTCTCTCGAGTTTTTAATCTTAGCCATTCTGACTGGAGTGAGGTGGAATCTCAGGGTTGTTTTGATTTGCATTTCCCTGATGACTAATGATGTTGAACATCTCTTAAGGTGTTTCTCGGCCATCCGAATTTCTTCTGGTGAAAATTCTTTGTTTAGCTCTGTGCCCCATTTTTTGATAGGGTTATTTGGTTCTTTGGGGTCTAACTTCTTGAGTTCTTTGTATATATTGGATATTAGCCCTCTGTCGGATGTGGGGTTGGTGAAGATCATTTCCCACGTTGTTGGTTGCCGTTTTGTCTTTCTGACAGTGTCCTTTGCCTTACAGAAACTTTGTAATTTTATGAGGTCCCATTTGTCCATTCTTGATCTTAGAGCATAAGCTATTGGTGTTCTGTTCAGGAACTTTACCCCTGTGCCCATGTCCTCCAGGGTCTTCCCAAGTTTCTTTTCTAATAGTTTCAGTGTGTCTGGTTTTATGTGGAGGTCCTTGATCCATTTGGAGTTGATCTTAGTACAAGGAGATAAGAGTGGGTCAATTCGCATTCTTCTGCATGTTGACCTCCAGTTGAACCAGCACCATTTGTTGAAAAGGCTATCTTTTTTCCACCGGATGGTTGTGGCTCCTTTATCAAAGATCAAGTGACCATAAGTCTGTGGGTTAATTTCTGGGTCTTCAATCCTATTCCATTGATCTACCTGCCTGTTGCTGTACCAATACCATGCAGTTTTTAACACAATTGCTCTGTAGTACTGCTTGAGGTCAGGGATATTGATTCCCCCAGAAGTCCTTTTATTGTTGAGAATAGTTTTAGCTATCCTAGGTTTTTTGTTGCTCCAGATGAATTTGAGAATTGCTCTTTCTAGATCTATGAAGAATTGATTTGGGATTTTGATGGGGATTGCATTGAATCTGTAGATTGCTTTTGGCAAGATGGCCATTTTTACTATATTGATCCTGCCAATCCAGGAGCAAGAAATATTTTTCCATCTCCTGAGGTCTTCTTCGATTTCTTTCTTCAGGGACTTGAAGTTCCTGTCATACAGATCTTTCACTTGTTTGGTTAGAGTTACGCCAAGGTACTTTATGTTGTTTGTGGCTATTGTGAAGGGTGTTATTTCCCTAATTTCTTTCTCAGCCTGCTTGTCCTTTGAGTACAAGAAGGCCACTGACTTGCTTGAGTTAATTTTATAACCTGCCACTTTGCTGAAGTTGTTTATCAGCTGTAGAAGTTCTCTGGTGGAGTTTTTTGGGTCGCTTAGGTAAACTATCATATCGTCTGCAAATAATGATAGTTTGACTTCTTCCTTTCCAATTTGTATCCCTTTGACTTCCTTATGTTGTCTGATTGCTCTCGCTAGAACTTCAAGTACTATATTGAAAAGATATGGAGAGAGAGGACAGCCTTGTCTAGTCCCTGATTTTAGTGGGATTGCTTCAAGTTTCTCTCCATTTATTTTGATGTTGGCTACTGGTTTGCTGTAGATTGCTTTTACTATGTTTAGGTATGGGCCTTGAATTCCTGCTCTTTCCAAGACTTTTAGCATGAAAGGATGCTGAATTTTGTCAAATGCTTTTTCAGCATCTAATGAGATGACCATGTGGTTTTTTTCTTTTAGTTTGTTTATGTAGTGGATTACATTGATGGATTTCCGTATATTGAACCATCCCTGCATTCCTGGAATGAAGCCTACTTGATCATGGTGAATGATCGTTTTGATATGCTCTTGGATTCGGTTGGCAAGAATTTTATTTAGTATTTTTGCATCTATATTCATAAGAGAAATTGGCCTGTAGTTCTCTTTCTTTGTTGGATCTTTTTGTGGTTTAGGTATCAGCGTAATTGTGGTTTCGAAGAATGAGTTGGGCAGTGTCCCTTCTGTCTCTATTTTGTGGAATAGTTTGAAGAGTATTGGTGTTAAGTCTTCTTTGAAGGTCTGGTAGAATTCTGCACTAAAACCATCTGGTCCCGTACTTTTTTTGGTTGGGAGGCTTTCTATAACCCCTTCTATTTCTTTAAGGGTTATGGGACTGTTTAGCTGGTCTACTTGATGCTGATTTAATTTTGGTATTTGGTATCTGTCTAGGAAATTGTCCATTTCCTCCAGATTCTCCAGTTGTTTTGAGTATAGGCCTTTGTAGTAGGATCTGATGATCTTTTGAATTTCCTCTGTTTCTGTTGTTATATCCCCCTTTTCATTTTTAATTTTGTTAATTTGGATACTATCTCTGTGCCCTTTGGTTAGTCTAGCTAAGGGTTTATCTATCTTGTTGATTTTCTCGAAGAACCAGCTCTTGGTTTTGTTGATTCTTTGTATGGTTCTCTTTGTTTCTGCTTGATTGATTTCAGCCCTTAGTTTGATGATTTCCTCTCTTCTACTCCTCCTGGGTGAGTTAGCTTCTTTTTGTTCCAGCGCCTTCAGGTGTGCTGTTAAGTTGCTAGTGTATGCTCTTTCCAGTTTCTTTTTGGAGGCACTCAGGGCTATGAGTTTTCCTCTTAGCACTGCTTTCATTGTATCCCAGAGATTTGGGTAGGTCGTACCTTCATTTTCATTGAAGTCTAAAAAGTCTTTGATTTCTTTCTTTATTTCTTCCTTGACCAGGGTGTCATTGAGTAGAGTATTGTTCAGTTTCCATGTGTATGTGGGCTTTCTGTAGTTCTTCTTGCTATTGAAGACCACTTTTACTCCATAGTGATCCGATAGGAGACATGGGATTAGTTCAGTCTTCTTGTATTTGTTGAGGTCTGTCTTGTGACCAATTATATGATCAATTTTTGAGAAGGTACCGTGCGGTGCTGAGAAAAAGGTATACTCTTTTGTTTTAGGATGGAATGTTCTATATATATCTGTTAAATCCAATTGGTCCATAGCTTCAATTAGTTTCACTGTGTCCCTGTTTAGTTTCTGCTTTCCTGATCGGTCCATTGAGGAGAGTGGAGTGTTGAAGTCACCTACAATCATTGTGTTAGGTGCGATGTGTGCTTTAAGCTTTAGTAAAGTTTCTTTTACGAATGAGGGTGCCCTTGCATTTGGTGCATAGATGTTCAGTATTGAGAATTCTTCTTGGTGGATTTTCCCTTTGACAAGCAGGAAGTGACCTTCTGTGTCTCTTTTGATGACTTTAGGTTGAAAGTCGATTTTATCTGATATTAGAATGGCTACTCCAGCTTGTTTCCTGGGACCATTTGCTTGTAGAACTGTCTTCCAGCCTTTTACTCTAAGGTGGTGTTTGTCTTTGACACTGAGATGTGTTTCCTGTATGCAGCAAAATGTAGGGTCCTGTTTCCGTATCCAGTCTGTTAGTCTGTGTCTTTTGATTGGGGAATTGAGTCCATTGATATTAAGAGATATTAAGGAATAGTAATTATTACTTCCTGACATTTTGGGAATTGTTATTATTATTTGTATTTGAGTGGTTCTCTTCTTTTGGGTTGGATGAGATGGGGTTTCTATCTTGTTTCTTCTGGGGTGTTGTTTCCCCCCTTGTGTTGGTATTTTTCCCCTATTATCCTTTGTAGGGCTGGGTTTGTAGATAAGTATCTTGCAAATTTGGTTTTGTCGTGGAATATCTTGGTTTCCCCATCTATGGCAATTGAGAGTTTCGCTGGGTATAGTAGTCTTGGCTGAAGTTTGTGTTCTCTTAGGGTCTGCATAAGGTCTGCCCAGGATCTTCTAGCTTTCATGGTCTCAGGTGAGAAGTCTGGTGTAATTCTGATAGGTCTTCCTTTGTATGTTACTTGTCCTTTTTCTCTTACTGCTTTTAATATTCTTTCTTTGTTTAGTACATTTGGGGTTTTGACTATTATGTGACGGGAAGTATTTCTGTTCTGGTCCAGTCTATTTGGGGTTCTATAGGCTTCTTGTATATTCATGGGCATCTCTCTCTTTAGGTTGGGGAAATTTTCTTCCATAATTTTGTAGAAGATATTTGCTGGCCCTTTAAGTTGTAGATCTTCATTCTCATCTATCCCTATAATCCTTAGGTTTGGTCTTCTCATTGTGTCCTGGATTTCCTGAATGTTTTGGGTTACCAGCTTTTTGCATTTTGCATTTTCTTTAATTGTTGAATCCATGGTTCCTATGGTATCTTCAGCATCTGAGATTCTGTCTTCTATCTCTTGTATTCTATTGTTGATATTTGCATCTATGACTCCTGATTTCTTCCCAAGGTTTTCTATCTCCAACATTGTCTCCCTTTGCGATTGCTTAGTTGTTTCTACTTCTGTTTTTAGATTTTGTATGGTTTTGCTCAGATCTTTCAGTTGCTTGTTTGTGTTTTCCTGTAATTCTTTAAGGGATTTTTGTGTTTCCTCCTTTATGACTTCTACTCGTTGACCCATGTTCTCTTGTATTTCTTTGGGTGATTTTTGTTTCTCCCCCGTATTGGGATTCACTTTTTGCTCTATATTCTCCTGGATTTCTTTAAGTGATTTTTGTGTCTGCCTTGTATGGGCTTCTAGTTTTTGATCTATTTTCTCCTCTATTACTTTAAGAAATTTATCTAAGTGATCCTCAATCTGCATCTTTACCAGTGATTTTAGATCTGAGTCTTGTTTTTCTGGTGTGTTGAGATATCTGGGATTTAATTGTGTTTGTCTTGCAATGGCTTCTAGCTTTTGATCTATTTTCTCATGTATTACTTTAAGAGATTTATCTAAGTGTTCCTCTATCAGCATCCTGACCAGTGATTTTAGATCTGAGTCTTGTTTTTCTGGTGTTTCGGGGTATCCAATATTTATTGCTGTTGGGGAACTGGGTTCGGATGCCGCCATATTGCCTTGATTTTTGTTAGTAGCGATCTTACGTTTGCCTTTTGCCATCTGGTTAACTCTGGTGTTAGTTGCTCCTGTAGATACTAGCTGGTGCTTGACCCTCCTGTGGGGTTGTAAGGCTATTTCCCAGTGACTGGGATACCTGAATCACTGTCCTGCGGGGGTCTTGCTCACAGATTGCTGACGGGTGGCCTGAGTCCCCGAGGTCTTAACCTCAGGATATCCCAGGTATTTGGTTCCGCCTGTTGGGCGGCTGCTCTGCACTGCTCCTGCTCAGGGTTCGCTGTCTGATATCCTGTTTCCCCAGGGGTCTTAAAGATGGGATATCTCAGTTATCTGGTTCCGCCTGCTGGTCCCAAGCTGCTGGGAAGCTGGCTGGGTCCGGTTTCCAGCTTCCCTGCCACTCGCTGGATGGGAGGCTGGTTCGGCCTCTGGCTGGGTCTGGGTACCTGGCACACTGGCTGACTCTGGCTTCCTCACCACCAGCTGGACGGGAAGCTGCAGGCAATATGGCAGCTGCCTGCAGGGAGCTCGGGGTCCGCCCTGCGCGCGAGTGCAGAGTGCACCCGCTATTCTGTGCCCAATTCCCACTCCAGGCCTGAGTCCCCGAAGGTCTTAAGCTTGGGCTGTCTCGGGTACCTGGTTCTGCCGCCGCCGCCGGATGGTTCTGAGCACCTGGCACGCTGGGTGACCCTCCGGCTTCCTCACCACCAGCTGGGCGGGAAGCTGCAGGCAATATATCTCCTTTCCTCTTTCTTTTTTTCTCTTTTTCCTTTCCTTCTTTCATATCCCCTGCTGATTGCATTTCAAAGGAATGACTTTCAGGTGCTTGAGAAAAGACACTTCTAAGTTGTAGGAAATGTTCATACAACACAAAGGTACAAAAAGAAATTTTCATAATTGTGAGCCCTTTTTCATAAATGCTCTAAGATAGAGAGGCCAGGGGCCTATTGTATGGTATTGGCTAGAACAAGTTTTAGATAGTCTTGGCAGCCTTGAGTTATCTCAGGCAGACGTTTTTAATGGGAGACAGAGGTCATTTGGGGAAACAGACAGAAGCCAAAAGGACTTCCTGTATTCTGTCCACTCAGCAGAGTGAGCCTTCTGTCTGTGTGGCAGTTCTACAGTTTTCATTTTCAATTAATGAAGTGTGATCTACATTATTCTGCTTCTATGGAGAGGCATAGCCCAAGGTAACTATTTCTAAATTTCAGGAAGAATGAAGCATTGTTTCTCCAACACATTCCATCAAGTTCTTTCATCCCTGAACCCAATTTTATGAAATAATGAGCGCAGAATTCAGTAAAATTAGTTGGTATGAAGTTTTCTGGCAGAAAACATGTGCTTTCTTAAAATTCTTTGTTATCGTATTGTTCCCCCTGTAATTCAGGTCTCCCCCACATATCTCTTACAGCTTCTCTTTGTCTCTTTCATTTCAACAGTTTCATTAGATTTTACAAATGAACGAGCCTAGGAGGAGAGGAAGTGAACTAGTAAATTTGGTTTGATTCACTACTTCTCTTTCATTAGTCAAATAGGCATTAGGTAACTTTTGTTAATTCAAGTGTATAGAGTTAAAAGGAGAAGTCTCTTTTAAATGCTTGCAAAATTAAATATAGGGTTGAGCTAATCATTCCATTATTATTCAAAATATTTGTACAACTATGCAAGTAATCTTTTAGAAATCTGTTTATGATCAGGTCCACTTGAGAAGCATCATGTATTAGTGTAATGTCTGGGTCTAAAATCAGACATGACATCTTAGTCCATTCTTTCTAATTAGCAGAAACATTTTGCATGCTATTTTAATTGCTGCAATAAATGGCTATTTTTAAGACAAATGTGAGCATGTTTAGAGATAATGAGGTACAAGAAATCTTGTGGAAGTCTAAAAAGATGATACTTTTCTCTTTTTATAAAAAAATGATTTAGGTATTCAATACAGAAAACAAGCGATGTTAAAATTAATCAGGAAAGCTGACTTTAATCAATGTATTAAAATGTGTCTTCCTATCTGGTGTTTTAGTGCAGTGCTCAGGGATCCTATCAGCAGGAGGGAGGAAAGAGAGGAACTCTGAGGTGAATGCAGGTGTGCCCATGCCTGCCACTTACAAAGCTAACAAAATACAGACTTGCCTGCTTTAAATCTGAAAAATATAAAACACTGTTCAAATGCATCTTATTCCTGTTTTCTGTCCTTTAAAGAAATAAATATTTAGTAAGGCTGCTATATGTATTTGGAGTAATTTAATATTTTTCAAAAGCAGATTAATACTTGCAGTTTTAATGGTTTGTTCTGTAGGATTATAATCCATGGTACTGGATATATATTTTTTGGTACCATTGTCTATAGAGAAATTGTCAGTTTAGGGCAGTGACATTTTTAAAGCTTGCCTTGGCCACCAGGAATAATCTTCACAGTCTGAATGAAAGAAAGAACATGAAGACTCTGTCTTCCTTTCTCTTGGTCTCTGCATCACGGGCAACCCCTTTCTCAGGAAAGCATACAATATTTAAAAGAAAATAATTTTAATGTCTTAGAAAAGTAATTACAAATCAAAAACATTATTCAAACTTTCATCCCCTACATATTTACACCAAAAGGGAAACCACGTCCTAATAAACACTTGAATATGATTCTACTAAGCAGCTTTATATCCAACACGAATTTATATTAACTTGAAAAAAAAACAGTGAAGTCCTTCTTCACATGAGTGTCTTGCTATATTTCAGGAATGTGTGCATAATGGGAAATTATCCAGAAATAATAGGAATGTAGTATTCATATATACTTAATAGGGGGGAATCCCAAAGTACATTTTGCTGAATGAAAGAGGCTACACAGTAGCAAATCCTGCAGAACATGCAAAAGTGCTCTGCATTGTGGCAATACTGCTTTCAGAAATTGCAAGTTCTCAAACATGAATCCAAGTGCAAAATGTGAAATGCCACCCTATGAATCTGTAGAGATTACCCCAAAAATATAAGCTATTGGAATTTCTCATTGTTGCCAATCAGAACTAGACAGTGAGTCCCAGTTGCTGAGGACACCTGGATAAAGGACGTTGGGGGGGGGGGCATTGAAGTAAAAGGGAATCTATCTGAGAAGACATGATTGGTAAAAGCAAAGTGTTTTGGTCTGCTAAGGCATGGGCATGCTGGTGTTACTAGTGTGCACTACAGGCAAGTATTGTCAAAGATATTGATAAATTCTGAAAAATGCTAAAATTGCAAGCATACATACACATACCACACACACACACACACACACACACACACACACACGAATGTATGTACATAAACACACACAAAGTATACCTATGCGTGTATAGTATGAGTATGAGTGATTGAGAGGTGTACAATTGGATATTAGGAAGAGTACAAAAGGATTAAAATTAGACTGGAGCCATATTCAAGGCGTCATAGACATATTTGTTAACTTGATTGCAGAGTTACATCAATGTTTATCAGATTCTACACTTGAATTATGATCAGTAAGTTCATTTAAAAAATTTCAATATGCAAGAATGAAACATTTCCTTAAGCATAGTTTACAGTTATGTAGTTCTCTGTGATAAGTATATAATTACCAACATGTAGTAATTAAAAAATGGCATTTCATATATTCTCATTTAAAATCATTTAGAAATATTCATCTTTTAAAGAATCTTTATGAACACAAAAACATGCAGAAATTGCATTTTCAAATTATTTAAAGAGAAAAATTTAAAAAGGAAATACAATGTTAAACAACAAAAATTCCTTATTATGTACCTTGAACCATTAGTGATTTTTCCCTATAACAACCATTTTTTCCAGCTTGTAGTAGTCACAGATTGTTGAATTATTTGTTAAATGTAAATAACAACATTTTTAATTTTTAATTTTAATATGCTTTTGATTAAACATCTAACTTAATTTTAGATTCCATTCTTCCTCACTGTCAATTTATAGCCTTATTTTGTTTTATTATGATGTCTATAGTTCCATATACATAATGTATATGCATACATTTGGAAATACAGCAAAGGTATTTATAATTGTTATAGAATGAAATTAACATATATGGAATTTTAAAGAATCATTTAGTATTTAAATTCATAACACAACTATGTAGAATTTGATTTTTTCATTTATTTTCAGATTCAATGGTACTACATACAAATCTAAAATGCATAATTATAGCATTTAAATTTTTTATATAGGACTTTATGGGCTGAAGCAAATAGATGTCTTCTAGGGTAACTATTCTGATCAATTTAATAGTCATGTCGGTAGATGAAGAATCAATGTGTCCAATTTTAAATATCATGGTAATTAAACTTTCCATTTATAGCTTTAGAATTTAAAAATGTTGAGCTTATTATAATTATAATGAAATATTGAACACAATTATATGAACTTTAATAATTGATATCAGTGTATTATCTTTCTAACTCTATGGAACATTGAAAAAGAAGTAATTAGATGAAAGAAAAGGTTCATATTGAGAGGTTAATGCTTTTAAAACTATATGGATGATATAAAATTTCAGAATATTTGTTTTTGACCTTGGGAACTGAGAATAAGTACAGTATTTTATGCTAATTTTAGTTACTGAAGAAAAAAAGCCCAGCTTTGTGCTAAGTGATATAATTCCTTTTCTTAGCCTTCAGTGACAGTTAGAAAGATATAATTGCCCAAGACAGTTTACATCACATTTCCGTCATTATTTGAAAGATGCTCCCTTTAAAATAAGAAACCTATATAGTAGCAACAGTTACTCTGCAGGATTATTGACTCTGCCTCTCCATTATCCAGGTAACGTTGAAATCATTTTCTTTATCAACTTGCATTAAAATCTCACTTACTGAGAACTCAGAAGGATGGGAAAAAGAAGGGGTTCTTGTCAAATGGCTTTTAGGGAGACACCTATTATTTTTATTCTTTGCATAGTTCTACTAAAGCAAAACCATTTACCTTGCTGAAGCTTGAAGAAACTTAAAGGCTAGATTGAAGTAAAACATAGTGAAAATATTGGGTTTGTTGCATAATTTATTAAAAAAATAAAAAATATGTGATTTCATATTGATTTCTCACAATATATACATGGGTATCATTTTTATGTACTTATCAAAATTTTAATTGAAGTATTCATCTTTTTCTATATTCATAGATTTCATTTAATAAACATGTATACAAGTTGTTTCATTTATCAATAAAACTTAATGTTTCCACCAGTCTCATATTAAATAGACTTTGAGATTATCCAAATACCTATGCTATTGAAAAGCCTAGTATAACAAATTTCTAGAAATTAAAAATATATATACTATATATGAAGACAAAATAAGATAAAATATCGATGAAATTTGATTGCATATACTAGTGTTGAAAATGTTTTTATATGAAAAGGTAACTTCTTGTATGGAAGATTTATAATTTAATATATTTAAATTAAATCCTAAATATTATAAAAATTTTGTCCTATCCCATTCTGTATAAAGACTACAATAATGAAATTGTAGACTGTTCATAATAAAAGGGAACTAAGTGATTGTTTTTTTTAATACAATATGAGTCAAAGTTTCATTTGAATTAAGACAATTTCCTTTATTTATTGTTAAAGATTTTATACATAAGAATATCTAAGCAGATTGTACTTTCTTCTCTGTCTTCCTTGGTCCATTGTCCCAGCCTTGCCACTTCCCCCAGTAAAGAAAATGAAGGAGGAACAATGAAGAGGAAGAGGAGGAAAAGAAGAGGAAGAAAAAGTCAAATTTGTTTTGCTAGTATATTTACTGGAGCATTGTCAAGCTCCCAGTGACTAGCACCTTCTCAACAAAAGCCATCAATTCTCAGGAGCTACACTTCATTATCCTTATCATAAAATTTAGTAAAAGCAATCTACAGCAAACCAGTAGCCAACATCAAAATAAATGGAGAGAAACTTGAAGCATTCCCACTAAAATCAGGGACTAGACAAGGCTGCCCTCTCTCTCCATATCTTTTCAATATAGTACTTGAAGTTCTAGCAAGAGCAATTAGACAACATAAGGAAGTCGAAGGGATACAAATTGGAAAGGAAGAAGTGAAACTATCATTATTTGCAGACGATATGATAGTTTACCTAAGCGACCCAAAAAACTCCACCAGAGAACTTCTACAGCTGATAAACAACTTCAGCAAAGTGGCAGGTTATAAAATTAACTCAAGCAAGTCAGTGGCCTTCTTGTACTCAAAGGACAAGCAGGCAGAGAAAGAAATTAGGGAAATAACACCCTTCACAATAGCCACAAACAACATAAAATATCTTGGCGTAACTCTAACCAAACAAGCGAAAGATCTGTACAACAGGAACTTCAAGTCCTTGAAGAAAGAAATCGAAGAAGACCTCAGAAGATGGAAAAATATTTCTTGCTCCTGGATTGGCAGGATCAATATAGTAAAAATGGCCATCTTGCCAAAAGCAATATACAGATTCAATGCGATCCCCATCAAAATCCCAACTCAATTCTTCATTGATCTAGAAAGAGCAATTCTCAAATTCATCTGGAGCAACAAAAAACCCAGGATAGCTAAAACTATTCTCAACAATAAAAGGACTTCTGGGGGAATCAATATCCCTGACCTCAAGCAGTACTACAGAGCAATTGTGTTAAAAACTGCATGGTATTGGTATAGCAACAGGCAAGCAGATCAATGGAACAGGATTGAAGACCCAGAGGTTAACCCACAGACTTATGGTCACTTGATCTTTGATAAAGGAGCCACAACCATCCGGTGGAATAAAGATAGCCTTTTTAACAAATGGTGCTGGTTCAACTGGAAGTCAACATGCAGAAGAATGCGAATTGATCCAATCTTATCTCTTTGCACTAAGATCAACTCCAAGTGGATCAAGGACCTCCACATAAAACCAGACACACTGAAACTATTAGAAAAGAAACTTGGGAAGACCCTGGAGGACTTGGGCACAGGGGAAAAGTTCCTGAACAGAACACCAATAGCTTATGCTCTAAGATCAAGAATCTACAAATGGGACCTCATAAAATTACAAAGTTTCTGCAAAGCAAAGGACACTGTCAGAAGGACAAAATCGCAACCAACAAATTGGGAAAAGATCTTCACCAACTCCACATCTGACAGAGGGCTAATATCCAATATATACAAAGAACTCAAGAAGTTAGACCGCAAAGAAACAAATAACCCTATCAAAAAATGGGGCACAGAGCTAAACAAAGAATTTTCACCAGAAGAAATTCGGATGGCTGAGAAACACCTTAAAAGATGTTCAACATCATTAGTCATCAGGGAAATGCAAATCAAAACAACCCTGAGATTCCACCTCACACCAGTCAGAATGGCTAAGATTAAAAACTCAAGAGACAACAAGTGCTGGCGAGGATGTGGAGAAAGAGGAACACTCCTCCACTGTTGGTGGGATTGCAAAATGGTAAAACCGCTCTGGAAATCAGTTTGGCGGTTCCTCAGAAAATTGGGCATGTCACTTCCAGAGGACCCTGGCATACCACTCCTGGGCATATACCCAGAGGATTCCCCTGCATGCAATAAGGACACATGCTCCACTATATTTATAGCAGCCTTGTTTATAATCGCCAGAAATTGGAAGGAGCCCAAATATCCCTCAAAGGAGGAATGGATACAGAAAATGTGGTACATTTATACAATGGAATACTACTCAGCAATTAAAAATAATGAATTCATGCAATTTGTAGGTAAATGGTTAGACCTGGAAAATATCATCCTGAGTGAATTAACCCAATCACAAAAGAATGCACATGAAATGCAATCACTGATAAGTGGATATTAATGAGCCCAGAAGCCCTAAATACTCAAGACACAAATAGCAAGTCAAATGATTCCCAAGAAGAAGAAAGGAGAGGACCCTGGGCCTGTAAAGATTGCATCCAGTTTAGTAAAGAAACCGAGTGGGGAGGGGGAATTATTGGGGAACAGATGGGGGGGAGAGGAACTATGGGAACTATGGTGGGTGGGAACTGGGAAAGGGGAAAGCCTTTGGAATGTAAACATAGAATATAGAAAATAAAATAAAAAAATTTAAAAAAAAAAGAGTTTGTTTCAATGTCTTTCTGTCTAAGCTGCTTTTTTTTTCTGCTAGAGAGGAGCAATAAAGAAGAGTTTGATTTTCATTTAAAATGTGGCAATATGGATATCCTAACTGTAAAAACCTAAAGTATGATAGTTCCTCAGGAAGATGAGAATCAATATACCTGAAGATACAGCTGTGCTACCTTTGGGTATATATTCAAAGGTCACTTCATAAATATATTAAATGTTTTTCTATTCATAAAAGCCTGAAACTGTAAAGTAGCTAGATGACTAGATGACGTGCAGCAGCATAATAGATAATAAACATATGGTATTTGCTTTTCCAACCTGAGGAACACCCTGCTTCCCTGAAGATGCCCACAGGGACCACCACGAACAAACAGATTGTAACACTGCCTCCCCTGACTCTTGCCAGTAGTGCCAGCCTGATGCAAAGCCAGGAGAGCTGAGTTGCACTTGGTCCCCTGACTTCTATTGTCTGGCTCTGGACACACCCTGCCTTCTCAAGGAACTGTAAGGAACCTCAAGAGCATTCTGCTTCTCTGTGGAAGTCTGCAGGGGCACCAAGCAGAACTAGCTTGGACTATGGCTCACAAATCCCTTGCCACTCAGGTCTGTCTACCTGAGGCTCTGCCAGCAAAGTCATGTGCTCTGACCTCCAATGTCTGGCTGATAGCTCCCCCTTCACTGCCCTTGTAGTGGCCAGCAGCTACATACTAACGGAGGGTTCTCTGGAAGGAGAGATGAGGATAGGAGGAACAGGGTGGCAAAAGAAAACACACATGGAGACAGGCATGACTTCTTGCTCACGTCTCAACCTTTAATGCATCTCTCCATAGATAAAAAGGCAGGCCAAGCCCCTCCCCTGAAGGCTGGAAATGTGTTCTGCTTCTTGTGCAGGAGACTGGTCAGGTTGCTGGCTGCTATTCTTTGAAAACAATGGGCTGGAGGAGGTCACATGGCCAGAGTTCTCAAGTAGTCTTGCTGGAACCAGGATCATCCAGTTAACACCAGGGAAAACCGTATGGCTAAAAGAATAGTCTAAGTACACAATTAGTAAGAGCCTGGGCTATCTTGGCCAGGTATATCACCACCTGAGCATAGCTATCCTGCTACAACAAGCTCTGGATATCTTAACACTGAAAGGCAATACGATCTTCAAACCAATCTTATAAAGAAAACCAAGCCGGGCAATGATGGTGCACGCCTTTAATCCCAGCATTTGGGAAGCAGAGGCAGGCAGATTTCTGAGTTCGAAGCCATCCTGCTCTACAGAGTGAGTTCCAGGACAGCCAGAGGTACTCATAGAAACCCTGCCTTGAAAAACAAACAAACAAATAAACAAACAAAAAATCAAAAACCAATAGAGCCTTAAAAGGGGAAATTAATCAATCCCTTAAAGGAAATACAGGAAAATACATGCAAGCAGGTAGAAGGTAAAGATGAAATAAATGAATAAAAGGAAATACAGGAAAATAAAAACAACAACAACAAAATAAAAATGAAAAACAAACAGAAAATATCCAAAAACTGAAAATGGAAGTAGAAAAAAAGTCTAAGCAAACAGAGGCAATCCTGGAGATGGAAAACAGAAAAGAGAGTGGCTCATATCGTTGTTCCTCCTATGGTGCTGCAAAAGAGTTGAGGACACAAAGAAATAGGAACCATCCACATGTGAACTCATAGAGACTGGTAGAACATGAAGAAGGCCTTCAGGAGTCTATAACAGATGGAGTCCTAGAGCAGCAGGAAAAGTGGAAGCGTGCCCCCATCCCTAACCCAGAAGCTATTTCCACTTGATAATTACTTGCAAATCAATTTTAGTTTTCTCCAATAGAGTATCACTTGAGAAACTAACTATATTGTGCATAGGTTGCATGCTCAACAGTAGATGGCCAACAGAAAACAAATTATCATTGTAGGTTCCTTGTCTCATAATGTTTTTTCAAATCATATACATATATGCATATATGTAGTCTTTTAAATTATTATATATACATATATGTGTATACACACATATACACACACACACATATATATAATACTTTATAAATCAAGCAAATGATGGTCATAAATTATATATATAGTCATACTTTTCATTTTAATTTGTTGGAGAGAATAATAGAGATAAAGAGAAAGAAAGAAAGACAGAGAACTTATTTGAAGTTGAATGAGTAGCGACATAAGGAGGAGCTGGGGAGTTATGGTAGGAGAAAACATGATCACAATATAGTGTGAAAAAATTAAAACAAAAAAAAGAACTAACCAATATATACTGTATATTTCTGATTTAATCCTATAGTTTGTTAATACTTATTTCATCAACTTGTACAATGGATTTTTAAATAAGAGCCTGTAAAATCTTATTCCATTCTTCCCAGCCACAAATGAATCTTTGGAAAATCCAGAAGATCACAGAAGTCAAGAATAAATCAGGGCACACTTCGAGAATGACCACAGGGAATTCTGGTTCTTCTGTGAGAATAATGGTGCTCAATGGCTAAGAGCACCTGCTGCTGTTCTTCTATAGGCCCAGGGTTTCCTTCGCAGGACTGACTGCAGAGTTCACAAACAGCTACAATTGCAGATCCAAAGATCTGATGAATTCTTCAGGCATCAAAATAAATAAATAAATAAATAAACAAACAAATAAATGAATGAATAAATAAGCACCCACATGCACAGGATACCCACATGCATAGACAAACAGTTATTTATATAAAACAATAAGGTAAATATTTATTTCTAATAAAAAGATTACATACTGCTAGGTGCATTTCTGAAAAGCGAACTATCTAATGTTAAATCTTAAGCACCTATTCATTAAACTTACAACTAAAAAAAAAAAAAAAGCAGATATTCAACAACTGTGACCCCAGAAGAGGAGCTTAGGATTTCTCTGTTTCCCTGATCCTCTTAATGATTTATTGAAAATGCATAATCACTCCTTGAGAGGGTAATGATGGTAAAGCTAGACTCTGCCTCCTTGGGAAGAAGAACTGGGAAGAGTCACAAAGAATCATCGCTTCACAGGAGAAAGGGTTTCAGGGGTAAAATATAGCAATTACTTTTCTACTGGTATATGTTACACCAGAGAAAGCAAAAGCACAAAGAAAGGTGGTGGAGAGAGGAGTAGTCTCCAGTAAGACTCACTCAGAAATCAGCACTATGAATGTAGGTGTTTATTACCACTTCACCATTGGGAGAAAAGAGGATGGGGGTTGATTTAATAATTACATTAGTGTGAGAGGTACATAGAGGTTGTTCAGGTTCAGCAAAGTCTCCCTGTGTATTTATTTACCAATATAAGGCTACTATGTAACAATGTAAATGTTAGGTTTTAAAAGTATTTTAAATTTCAACAACCCCATAATATTTCATAACTGTACCTCAAAATGCGGCTTGAGCTAGTTTCCAAAAGACACATCATTGTTGTGTATTAAAATCATCTATATCCATGACATTGCAGCTAATATTGCATGAATAAAATTCTCCTATTTACTTTTCCAAGTGACAAATTCTTCCTGCAGATAAATTCTTACTATATATCAATACTATCAAAAATTCTATAAGACAGACACTTTTATGTGTTTTTTTTTTAACCAAGGTTGACTTCAAGGCAGTTATGCTTCATAGTCTTTTCTACATCGATGCCTAAAAATTACACTTATGAGTATTATAATATGTATTAATTTTATTATATATTATATTATATATAACAATATATGTATAACATTGTTTATTATTTTACTGTGTATTATTTTTCTCAGTTGTCGTAGGCTGATCATCCTCATTGTAATCACATACTGATTTATTATGTTGAATAGCTAGATGAGATACCCAGTCTTTTTTATTCCTCTGTTGTTTTCCCTACATTTAGTTCCTCTACTTGCTTTTGGGTATTCAATTGTTATTTTTATTATTTGGGTTGTAAAAGGGGAAAATAAATCCCCTTTAAAATGCACTCATGTTTAAATATGAAGGTGAGAAAAGAGATAAAGGACAATGGGAAGGAAACGGTGAGAGAAGAACATAATGCTGGGTGGAAAGCCCCAGGTGTTGTGTGATATTCATAAACAGATACGAGGGTCTACTTTATCCTAGACAGAGAACGGGGAACAGATCGAGAAAGGATAACTTCAGAGTCCACTTAAGTGAGATGATGAGTTTCATTGTGTTTTCTCACTGGAGTATGAATGGCAGCTTACTTCCTGTAGCAGAAACGACTCAGATAGCTGCATTACAAAGCCCACTCCAGCATGGGAACTGCCCACTAAAGTGGAGAACCAGGAATCCCATGCAGAGCCTGCAGTTAGTTCCACTTGTCCCAGCCATTGCCCACGTCAGGACTAAGGCCTCCCCTTCATAACTTTATACACTTCAGAAGGTATTAGATCTTCAGAAACTACACAGAAACAGCACCACAAAGGTTTTATGAATTCAAGGATATCCTGAGGTACATAGAGAGTTCCAGACCAGCCTAGAATATGGAATATGAACCTATATTAATAGTAATAAAAACAAAATGAAATGAAATGAAATAATGTCCACATAGTCATATTGTATTTGTTCTGTGGTTTAGTATGTGGTTTAGATTGTGCATTTTAGTTTTAGTTTTTCCACATGTTTAAGGACAGGAGATGTCATAGCCTTATTATATGAAATCTTTCGCATGATGATAATGATAATGTCTCTTCACCAGTACTTATGCAGAATTCACACCTGGTAAAATAATTATCCTTATGTAAATATAAACCAAAAATTACTAATGTAGTGTTATTTGATATCCTATGTCACTCCCCAATAACCATACAGAAGAAATAAGATTCATTTAAAACTGCACCAAAGAGCTGAGGGAGACCCTATAGAAGGACTAGCAGTCTCAATTAATCTGGATCCCGCGGGATCTCTCAAACACTAGATGATCAAACAGGCAACATACACCAGATGATATGAGGCCCCTAGTACACATACAGTAGAGGACTGCCTGTGTTTATTCAGAGATGATGCACCTAACCCTCAAGAGACTGGAGGCCCCAGGGAGTTTAAAGGTCAGGTGGGGTGATGGGTAGGGACTTCCATGTGGAGACAGGGGGAGGGTAGGACATAGGACATATGGGATGTGGAACAGTCAGAGGGTAAACAGGGTTTTGCGGGGTGGGAAATAAAATATGGAGTGTATAAAAATGGTGGGGGGGAACTGGGAAAGGGAAAAGCCTTTGGAATGTAAACAAAGAATATAGAATAAAAAAATGAAAAAAATTAATAAAAAAAACGTTTGAAAAAGAACTAAAATAAACTGTACCTCAACAGCTGATCAGTTAAAAATTCTACCTTTATGTCCTATGCTAATCTGGCTGCCTGCCAGCCCTGTACCATGATCTTTGCATATTATTATTGATCTAGCACATCAGACCCCATCAATGTGACTCCAATTTCTCTATCCTACCACTGATTTCAACCTCTCTCTCTCCCTCTCTCCTTCCTCTGCTGGTGGACGTCCCACTCTATTTTCTGTTCTGCATAGC
Source organism: Apodemus agrarius (assembly GCA_964023405.1). Classification (NCBI taxonomy): domain Eukaryota; kingdom Metazoa; phylum Chordata; class Mammalia; order Rodentia; family Muridae; genus Apodemus; species Apodemus agrarius. The sequence goes on from OZ030007.1 coordinate 119,733,200, forward strand.
TATTGGTGATCTGCATTTATTGGCAAGGTAGAGAATAAATAGTAAGAACTTTTATACAAACGTTAGATAGAAGATTCTTGGTACAAACAATACAATTTCGCGTCTGGATTGAAACAAGATATGACAGCAGAGAAATCAGCATTTGAATAACCTAAAAGTAAACTTTACACAGTGCACAAAACATTACGCCTACAACTCTTGTAAAGCATGATTTAATATATGAATGGATTGTAAAATATGACAAATACAGAAGGCTTAACATTTAAAGCTATCCGTTATAGTTGGAGTATCGGAGAGGTTTCCAACTTGCTTCTTCTGTTGTTCTTTATTAGCTATGTATCTGCTTGCCAGAGTATAAGCACAACATTTGTTTATGGGGTCAGGTGCTTTGGATGCTCTCATCCAAAGCCTTTTCCTTTCCTGGTTCAATAAAAGTAAGAAAGAACTATTGGGGTAGAGCTAGTTTCTTTTCAGGGTGGCATTCCTTGGAAATTTTGTAATGTACGTAGTTTGAAAAATACCTTATTCACTGAATGAAATATTAGTTGGTAACTAGGTAGGAATAGACAGAATGTAAGATTTACTCCTGATGAGGATAGGAACCTACCATAAAAAATAGTATACCCCATCTGTTCTGTACACACATTCAACCTGTCCTTATCTTTCCTAAATATCTGGTATAGTCTATGTTACAGAAGTTTCAATAATTTTACTATCCCATATGTGTAGGCATATATATATATATATATATATATATATATAATTTTACTATCCCATATGTATGTATGTGTATATATATATGTATATATACATACACATACACATACATAGATTTGTCTTAGTAACAGAGCAGAAAATTATGAAACCTGAGATAAATCAAATCAGAAGCAACTTATATTTAATAGTTGTCCTTTTGAGAGTGAGGACCAGGACTCTGATTCTTTCATCCACCAGACACACTGAAACTATTAGAAAAGAAACTTGGGAAGACCCTGGAGGACATGGGCACAGGGGGAAAGTTCCTGAACAGAACACCAATAGCTTATGCTCTAAGATCAAGAATTGACAAGTGGGACCTCATAAAATTACAAAGTTTCTGCAAGTCAAAGGACACTGTCAGAACGACAAAATGGCAACCAACAAAGTGGGAAAAGATCTTCAACAACCCCACATCTGACAGAGGGCTAATATCCAATATATACAAAGAACTCAAGAAGTTAGACCGCAAAGAACCAAATAACCCTATCAAAAAATGGGGTACAGAGCTAAACAAAGAATTTTCACCAGGAGAAATTCGGATGGCTGAGAAACACCTTAAGAGATGTTCAACATCATTAGTCATCAGGGAAATGCAAATCAAAGCAACCCTGAGATTCCACCTCACACTAGTCACAATGGCTAAGATTAAAAACTCAAGAGACAACAAGTGCTGGGGAGGATGTGGAGAAAGAGGAACACTCCTCCACTGTTGGTGGGATTGCAAAATGGTAAAACTGCTCTGGAAATCAGTCTGGTGGTTCCTCAGAATATTGGGCATGACACTTCCAAAGGACCCTGGAATACCACTCCTGGGCATATACCCAGAGGATTCCCTTGCATACAATAAAGACACATGCTCCACTATGTTTATAGCAGCCTTGTTTATAATAGCCAGAAATTGGAAGGAGCCCAGATATTCCTCAAAGGAGGAATGGATACAGAAAATGTGGTATATTTATACAATGGAGTACTACTCAGCAATTAAAAATAATGAATTCATGCAATTTGTAGGTAAATGGTTAGATCTGGAAAATATCATCCTAAGTGAGTTAACCCAATCACAAAAGAATACACATGAAATGCAATCACTGATAAGTGGATATTAATGAGCCCAGAAGCCCTAAATATTCAAGGCACAATTAGCAAGTCAAATGATTCCCAAGAAGAAGGAGAGGACCCTGGGCCTGAAAAGTTTGGATCCAGTTTTGTAGACCCAGAACAGAGAAATCGTGGGGGGGATGATTGGGGAATAGTTGTGGGGGGTGAGGACTTATGGGAAGTATGGTGGGGGGGAAACTGGGAAAGGGGAAAGCCTTTGGAATGTAAACAAGGAATATAGAAAATAAAAAATAAAAAACAAAACAAAATAAAAAAACAAAAGGAAAATATGTCTCCTCTGGTGATTGATGTGGTAGATTAATAATTTTAGGTTTTGCTTTACAATCTGAATGTTAGAGATAGCTCAGTTCTTTCCTTGCATGTAAGCATGAATAAACATGGTATACAGAGAGTGTCTGAAAGTGCTTGAAACTTCAACGTTTGTGAAGATAAGGCTATGGAGGTGACAAAGTATGTAAGAGTGCTCCTCATGGTATGTCTGATATAGAATCTCCCCCTGAAACTTCCTGTCTTGCCTAGATTGGCTGACCAGGAAGCACTCGGCATGTACCTATCTTCATCCAGCAAGTCTGAGTCTACCTACAAGTTTGGACAGAAAAGTCAAGCTTCTGTTAATGTTGGGAACAATGTGGAGCTGGATCAGAACAAATTTGTAAAAACAAAGAACTAGAACATAATATAACTGGTTTTTAATTTAATATCATCTCATGTGTCCACTCTGTGTTTATTTCCCTTGTTACTGGAATTTTATGAAAGTTCTTGTCTGCATCTATTATATTCACCTGTATTAAGAAGCATTTTTTAAAGTTTTCTTCTAGCACTTTTATCATTTCTGTTTTAAATGAGGTTTTTGATCCTTTTAATGAATTATCTTTTAGAAGAGCAAGATATCTGCAACAATATCTATATGGGTATAAAATTTGATTCCCATACTTGTGGATGTATAGTACACACGGCTCCATATGTTGAATGGACCGTCTTGTTTGTAGAGCTTGTTTTGACTTCTTTCTCAAAGCAGGTACAGGTTTTCAGTTGGTTTCTGTTCTAGCCTTTGTTTCACAGCCTTACAAATCTGTTCTGTTCCAGCTCCACCCTGCTCCAGCCCCCACTGTGCAGTAATGTAGTTACAAGTTGGATACTGTGACACTTTTTGTATTTTCTTTTTGCGTAGGTTAACTTTGGTTATTCTGTGGTGTTTTTGATTCCACGTGTGTTTAGATTTGTTTGTTTCTTGTACAATGTTTCTGGAACTGGCTGGGAATACACAGAATCTGTTAGTTATATAGGAATACAGTCATTTTCATGATGATATTTCCAACAATCCAAGTGCAAGGAAAATTATTTCACCATCTCGTTTCTCTTCCATTTTTTTATTATAAACTTTTCATTTTAGAAGAAGTCACCTCTTTAGATCCAATCACCTTTTACATTGTTTTGATTTTGTTTTTTTCTTTTCGCAAAATATTGTAAGTGAAATTCTTTTTCTAATTTCTATCTAAGCAAGTTTATTACTAGTGTATTCCTCTGCTGATTTTTGTAGCTTGCAATATTGTTGACAGTATTTATCAGATCTAAGAGGTTTCTAGAGGAGTCCCCATGGTCTACCAAATGTTGAACCATGTTGTCAGCAAATAGGGATAATATGTTTTATTTCTTCTTTATTTGCATGTTATTTGTATTTCTTCCACTTGTCATGCTTCTGGAGCTGGTAATTTGAGTACTATATCCAAAAAAGTGTAAAGCAACTGTATTTAATGAAGATTTTTGAGGGCAGGCGGTAGTTGTGCATGCCTTTAACGCCAGCACTTGGGAGGCAGAGGCAGGCAGATTTCTGAGTTTGAGGCCACAGCCTGGTCTACAAAGTGAGTTCCAGGACAGACAGGGCTATACAGAGAAACCCTGTCTTGAAAAAAACAAAAAACAAAAAACATAAAAAAAAAAAGAAAAGATTTTTGAGGTATTGCTCTTGGCATTTCCACATTTACCATAATGTTTAAAGTAAGTTTGTAATAGTTATTATCATTTTATTCTGGTTTCTTCAGGACTTTTATTCAAATGGCTTCTCATTGTCTATGGAATTAGTCATGTTATATATGTCATTAGGTCTTTTTGCATTGTATATTGTGATTTTTGATTTGTATAGCTTTAACCAACCTGGATCCTTGGGAAGAAAAGGGATTTCTTGAAACACACGTGGCTCTCTTAATAAAGTCTTGAGAATCTATATTCTTTGGGGAGTTTGGTCTATAGTGATCTAACTTGCATCTTAAGCATCCTAGATTTGTATCATGTAGTACTGGTTTTAAGATAAGTTTGGTCCTTCACTCTTGGTTTCTGTGTTGAGGAAAATGTTGAGAAGTGTTGAGTTTGTCTCTATTTGAAACAGAATGATACTATATAAGCTAGTCTAGCGGCTAACCTGTACTATTTCTGCACAGACTCTGAGTGCTGCAATATGTGTGTTCACACACACACAGCTTTTTACTTTCATTTTCCACCCTGTCACCACTGACAGACTCTGCTTTTTCTTTATTTATGAACATAATCCATTTTTTGATTCAGGTGTTATAATTTTAATTCTGTGATTTTACCTTATTTTTAATTGACATGAGCTACCTTGAGAATGAAATAATGGTGCCTGAATGGTGCCTGTTCTGTCATGCAAACTTTCCTTGTTTTTTTCTCACATATATTAATGTAGTGTGGAAGCCCTGTAGTATCATAATGCTACAGTATCAGTTATTATTGGTTTAGATCTAAAACACTATTTTATTCTTCAATCACAGAGCCTTTTCTCTTATCTTTGATGTTCTGATTAATGTGTTTTAAAAATGATAATTATGCCTTGCTTTTCTGATTGGTCTTGAATTATGTTCCAGGAATTAAGCTCGTGGAAGCACCGTGAAAGCCAGGGATTCTTGGCTTGGTTCCTTGGTAGGTCTGTCTTCTCAGGTTCTTTTACTTCTTGGGTGTGTTCTTTAATGTGTTTTCCTCTGGCATATAAACAAACGTTCAAGGAATTTGGGAGTATTCTACTAGCATGGCTTCAAATTCTGTGTCTCCTCACTCTGTGTGACCTCTGCTATCTTGGTGCTGACAGGCTGTTCCCTTCTCAGTCCATTGGAGACAAAGATAGCACAGACATGCGCTTCCTGAGGAGAGAGTACACAGACCTCTACTCACCTCATAAAAGAAATCCACAACAGATCAAAATATTTATACCACCAAATTCCAAGTTGGTGAGTCAGTGAGTTTTGGGAGGCTACTTACAGGGTGGGTCCCTGTAACTTCCTGAAGTTGGTTTGTCATAATGAGCTTCCATGAGGGATGAAATGTTTCAAACTCAGAGAACACTTTTAAGTGATTTAAGTCAGGATGGATCTCATAGAGAAGACCCATCTCTGCTACATTTCTCTCAATTCTCTATCTGCAATTTCAGTGCTGTTGGAGGTTCCATCATTTCTTCTTTGTCACCAAAGATAGAATGCTTCTAACCAGTTTTATAAATATCCATTGAGCTTTCTTACAGATTTCTCCTTTCCTCAGGACGTATAGTCCTAAAATATTTCTGTTTCTGTTAGTCTTTTATTAATGTTTTAAAAGATTGATTCCAGCATGTTTTCAATTCTTAATTGTGTTGGTGATAAAGCATTTAATAAAATGACTACATGGTCTGTGGTGACTAACAGGAAAACTTTAATGCTCCCAAACTTGTCTCATTTAAGTAGCTTTAGGAGCCCATTCTTTCCAACTTTCTATTTTTTGCATATCATTTAAATGCTTTATTCTATTTAGATACATATTTCTTTAAATATTTGTTTGAAACTGTTTCCAATTCAAAAATTGTCTATATTTATTACTCTATAGCTTTTACATTTATTCCTTACACAACTGCAGTCAAATTTCAAGACAGAGAAATCAATTTTTTGGGTCTGTTTAACGTAAAACCTAAAGTTTCTAATGAGGAAAAATGTACCAACTGTATATGTGCACACTGTCGTCTGAGATGTTATCACATAAATTGGTGTTTTCTCTCTGTAGTCGTTCAGAACAACAGAAGAACGTCATTAAGAAAATGAAGAACTCCAATCAAAATTTGCTTTCCTTTGTTGCAGAAGCAATTGACTAACAAACACTATAACTTTGAAACAAAAAAAGGCCATCTTTAAACATTTTACTTCCATTTAATATCACCTTTATACGTGGAATATTCTGTTTTAATGCTTCCAAATGCATACTGATTTCATGGAGTAAGACTATTTTTTTCAATTCTCAGGAGGAGAAAGCCAGTTTGCAAGTGACATTCCACAGAAAACACACTGTTTGAACTGGTCTGTTTCACTGTAGCAAAAAGAAAGCCTCCAGCTGATCCCTTTGATTTCCCTAGCTGGTTTGTTTGATTACCCTCATATGGATAATGCAGAAACCATATGGGGAGAATTTACTTCTCTGTATTGGCAACGAAAACCTGCTGGGATGCTTAGATCTTACTGCTTCTAAGCAAACAAAGGAGAAAGCCACACAATTTTTATTTCAGCGCAAAGAATGAAGCTGGTAATAGACAAAATGAAAAGGCGACTCTCAGGCATTAGGGAGTGTATAATTTGGCTTAGAGATATTTGATTTTTCTACTTTGCTTCTTCTGTAAGTTTTGATTTTTTTTTTTTTGGTTATTATTTCCACAGTGTCTCATTTCATTACCTTCACTTGATAACATGTCTTTGCAAGACTAAGGAATCCTCAAAATCATATGCATTCATTTTATCTTTTCATTCTATTCACCATATTCACTAAAAAAAACACACTGATATAATAGTCTATTCTAGAAAAGCTGCAATGTATGCATTCATTCCCATATTATTTCATAAATTTATTTCATGTCAAATTCATGCAAATATTATTTCTGATTTTAGGGAGTCTGTGATGAAGCCAAGAAAATGTAAGTTGTTTTGTACAGTTTATGGATGCTGATATCACTATGACTTTCAGTAGTTGACATATTATGTGTATTATTTTACTGTGCAATGGGTGTTCTAAAACTCAAGCTATTTCTTATACCACCCAGAATTCGCACACATACCAAAGTTTAAGTGCTTTTTTCTGTGATGAAGTTTCCCATTTTATTTGATAGCTACAAATGTTAGACTACCCATAATTCTGACTGATGACTGCAGATTTCTGGGATCCTCTTGGGTGATTCAATAGCATTCTAGAATGATTTACAGAACTCATGCAAAACATTTACATTTATGAATTTACTATAAGATATACAACTCAGCCTGAAAGTGTGGAATATTAGGATTAAGATTGGCCAAGCCACTCTTCCTGAGTTCTCCACAAGTTCTGCACCCCAATAACAGTTTCTACTCTAGGTTACAGAGTTTATTATACAAGGACTATCATGCAGGCACAGTTTTCAAATCAACATCTGTTGCTAATTCAGCTGAATCTTTAATTTCTTTTTCCATATCCAGAGATTAACTTGGGGACTGCAATTTTCAAACTTCAACTCAGGCTTTGCCTTTCTGACCAACATGCCATAGTTTGGAACTATGGAGTGCTTTCAAAGGCAGTATTAGGACTTTAATAACTATTAACTTCATAAAGTTCTTAGAAGCTATATGTTGGGAACTACCACAAAAGAGAAAGCTTTCATTCATTATTTCATTATAGCATAATACATTTTGGATGCAGGGTTTCAATGAAAAACCAAGACTATATTATCTCATTTGCATTTGCCCATATAATGTAAAAGAGTAAAAGAATAAGTTATGTATAATACAGATCAGGTGACAGCAGATGCTGGCAAGGATGTGTAGAAGAAGGAACACTTCTCCATTGTTGGTGGGATTGCAAGCTGGTAAAACCACTTTGGAAATCAGTTTGGTGGTTCCTCAGAAAACTGAGCATAGTACTACCTGAGAAGCCAGTTATACCACTCCTGAGCATATACCCAGAGATGCTCCATCATGTAATATGGACACATGCTTCACTATGTTCATAGCAGCCTTATTTATAATAGAATCTGGAAAGAACCCAGATGTCCCTCAATAGAGGAGTGGATACAGAAAATGTGGTACATTTACACAGTGAAGTACTATCCAGGTACTAAAAACAATGAATTCAGGACGGAACTAGAAAATATTCTGAGTTAGGTAACTCAATCACAAGCGAACTCACATGGTATGCGCTGACTGATAAGTGGATATTAACCTATAAGCTTGGAATACCCAAGATACAATTCACAGACCACATGAAGCTCAAGAAGGAAGACCAAAGTATGGATGCCCGCCCCTTAGAAGGGGGGACAAAATACCCATGAGATGAGATACAGAGTCAAAAGACAGAAGGGAAGGCCATCCACAGACTCTTCCACCTAGGGATCCATCCCATATACAGTTATCAAACCCAGAAACTATTGTGGATGCCTACAAGTACTTGCTGACAGGAGCCAGTTATAGCTGTCTTCTGAGAGGCTCTGCCAGTGCCTGACATATACAGAAATGAACAGGGTTCCCAATGGAGAAGCTAGAGAAAGGAGCCGAGAAGCAGAAGGGATTTGCAGTCCCATAGGAGGAACAACAATGTGAACCAACCAGTATTTCTAGAGCTCCCAGGAACTAAACCACCAACCAAAGAGTACACATGGAGGGACCCATGGCTCCAGCCACACATGTGGCAGAAGATTGCTTTGTTGGACATCCAATGAGAGGAGAAGCCCTTGGTCTTGTGAAGGCTAGATTCCTCATTGTAGGGAAATGGCATGACAGGGAAGCAGGAGTGGGTGGGTTGGTGAGTAGCACTGGTGATATGATAGGGGATTTGGGGAGGGGGGAATGAGAAAAGAAGATAAAATTAGATATGTAAATAAAGAAAATAACTTAAAAATAATAAAATTCAAATCAAATAACTTTAAAAATGTATAAGTTTTGTGAATGGCTTCATGACATTGTCAAACACATGAACCAACAACAACAAGGACAAGTAAAAAAGAAAAGCAAAGTTATGCTTGATAGAAGGCAAAAACACAGGATAATTAATGCCTGTAAGATACTTTTAGATTATGGACCAATGTATGATGGTCATTGAGTACAAATGGTTTTTGTTGTTGTTGTTGTTGCTTTTGGTTTTTGTTTTTGTTTTTGGTTTATTTTGTGAAAAAAATGCTTTATATTTTATTATTTTTTTAATTAGATATATTCTTTATTTACATTTCAAATTATTTTCCATTTCCTGGTTCTGCCCCCACAGAAAGTCCCATAAGCCATCTGTCTATTCCCCAATCAAGCTGTTCTGATACTCCCCTACACTGTAGCATTGAGCCTTTCCAGGACCAGGGACCTCTCCTCGCTTTGATGTCCAACAAGGTCATATTCTGCTGCCTATGCATCTGGAGCCATGGGTGACACCATGTGTACTATCTGGTGATGTTTTTGTCCTTGAGAGCTCTGGGAGTACTGGGTGGCTCATATCTTTGTTCCTCCCATGGTGCTGCAAACCCCTTCAGCTCCTTGAGTCCTTTCTCTAGCTCACCCATTGGGGATCCTGTGCTCAGTTCAATGAGAATGTCTCCCTATGTTTTTCTCATGCACTAGCAAAGCCTCCCAGGTGACAGCTTTATCTGGCTCCAGTTAGCCAGTACTTGTGGCCATCAATAATAGTGTCTTGGTTTTATAACTGTATATGGGATGGATTACTAGGTGGAGCAGTCTCTAGATGGTCTTTCACTAAGTCTCTGTTCCACACTTTGTCTCTTTTTCTCCTTCTGTGGGTATTTTGTTCCCCCTTCTAAGAAGGATCAGAGTATCCATATTTTGTTCTTTCTTCTTGTGTATCATTTGATATGTGAATTGTGTTTTGGGTATTCCAAGCTTCTGGGCTAATATCCACTTATCAATGAGTGCATACTATGTGTGTTCTTTTGTGATTGGGTTACCACACTTATGATGATATTTTCCAGTTCCACCGATTTGTCTAAGAATTTCATGAATTTATTGTTTTTAATAGCTGAGAAGTATTCTATTCATTCCTCCATTGAGGGATATCTGGGTTCTTTCCAGCTTCTGGCTATTATAAATAGGGCTGTTATGAACATAGTGAAGCATGTGTCCTTATTACATGCTGGACAATCCTCTGGGTATATGCCCAGGAGTGCTATAGCTGGGGACTCAGGAAGTATTATGTCCAATTTTCTAAGGAACTGCCAAACTGATTTCCAGAGTGGTTTTACCAGCCTGCAATCCCACCAGCAATGGAGAAGTGTTCCTCTTTCTCCACTTCCTCTCCAGCATTTGTTGTCCCCTGAGTTTTTCATCTTAGCCCTTCTGACTGGTGTGATATAATTTCAGGGTTGTTTTGATTTGCATTTCCCTGATTACTAAGGATGTTGAACACTTCTTTAAGTGTTTCTCAGTCATTCGATATTCCTCAAGTGAAAATTCTTTGTTTAGCTCTGTATTCCATTTTTAATAGGGTTATTTGGCTCTGTGGAGTCTACCTTCTTTAGCTTATGTGTGTGTATATATATATATATATATATATATATATATATATATATATACACTAGATATTAGCCTGTCAGATGTAGGGTTTGTAAAGATCTAATTCCCTAATTTGTTGGTTGCTGTTTTGTCCTTTTGACAGTGTTCTTTGCCTTACAGAAACTTTGTAATTTTATGAGGTCCCATTTGACAATTCTTTTTTTTTGGGGGGGGGGTGGTGTTTCAAGACAGGTTTTTTCTGTGTAGTCCTGGCTGTCCTGGAACCACACTCTGTAGACCAGGCTGGCCTTGAACTCAGAAATCTGCCTGCCTCTGCCTCCCAAGTGCTGGGATTAAAGGTGTGTGCCACCACCGGCCATTTGTCAATTATTGATTTTAGAGCTTAAGCTATTGGTGTTCTCTCTCTCTCTCTTTTTTTCTTTTTTCTTTTTGGTTTTTCCAGACAGGGTTTCTCTGTGTAGCCCTGGCTGTCCTGGAACTAGCTCTGTAGACCAGGCTGGCCTCGAACTCAGAAATCCGCCTGCCTCTGCCTCCCAAGTGCTGGGATTAAAGGCGTGCGCCACCACCGCCCGGCGCTATTGGTGTTCTCTACAGGAACTTTTCCCCAGTGCCCATGTGCTCAAAAGTTTTCCCCAGTTTCTTTTCTATTAGTTTCAGTGTGTCTGGTTTTATGTGTAGGTCTTTGATCCACTTGGACTTAAGCTTAGTACAAAGAGATAAGAATGGATCAATTTGCATTCTTCTGCATGCTAGCCACCAGTTGAACAAGCAACATTTGTAGAAAAGGCTATCCAAGAGCATGGGAGATCTTTCCATCTTCTGAGGTCTTCTTCGAATTCTTTCTTGAGAGAATTGAAGTTCTTGCCATGCAGATCTTTCACTTGTTTGGTGAGAGTCACACCAAGATACTTTATATTGTTTGTGGCTATTGTGAAGGGTGTTGTTTTCCTAATTTCTTTCTCAGTCTGTCATTAGAGTATAGGAAGGCTACTGATTTGTTTGAGTTGATTTTATAACTGGCCACTTTGCTGAAGTTGTTTATCAGCTGTAGGAGTTCTCTGGTGGACTTTTTTGGGTCGCTTAAGTATACTATCATATCATCTGCAAATAGTGATAATTTGACTTCTTCCTTTCCAATCTGTATCCCTTTGACCTCCTTTTGTTCTTAAATTGCTCTAGCTAGAACTTCAAGTACTATATTGAATAAATATGTAGAGAGAGGGCAGTCTTGTCTAGTGCTTGATTTTAGTGGGATTGCTTCAAGTTTCTCTACATTTAGTGTGATGTTGGCTACTGGTTTGCTGTATATTGCTTTTACTATGTTTAGGTATGGGCCTTGAACTCCTGTTCTTTTAAAGAAAAAATAATATCTTGTTTGGACCAACATTTTTTATAAAGCTCACTGGTCACTAGTAGCTATGCATCTCACTACAAGCTGTGCATAAATGGATTGTGGGGAGCACAGGTCTGGAAGTGTTAAAATTATACTTTTTTCTTGCTATTAAATGTATGGATATATAGACTTGGCATTTTGAAAGTGTTGAATAATGGAAACAGCACTTGTAGCTGACATGATAGTTCCTATGGGAAGTCCTCTCTGAATTATTATGCAGAGCTAAGTGCATTCTTCTCTCAGCCCACAGAACATCATTTTCAAATGTCTATTAGAAATAGAATCCACTGCATTTTTATGGCTATTTGATTATATGTCTACAACCACCATTAGAAGATTATAGGTCCCTGGAGAAGGGATTCTAAGTTTCTACATCTCTCTGCCTGGTGGTTACTATGGTGTTAGTAATCAATAAGTTCTATCTGATGTGTGAATTGACTCAATCTCTGCAATATTTCTTTCCAGGCTTAAATGTCCAGCTTTGAATATTGCTTATTTTATTTTATTTTTGTAAGTAAGACATGGTATTGTAAAGTTAGTGCACAAAAGGAATATATATTTTAATATTATTAAGATGACAGACAGTAACAGTATTGTACATTCTAATACTTTTATTGCACTTATATTAAACTCTTTGTGATTTTAATTCATATAATCACACAACAAAAAGTTAAGTTTCTACTCTATACAGAATGGTTAGTAGTCCTCTACATCCTCAACTAATGAAAATTTGAGGGAAAAGTGGAATATATACAATTCCAAATGTTTCATCCTATCAGAATTTGTTGAGAAATAAGCAAAGCATTTAAGAGATCAAATATGATTTTGTTCTTCTGTTTGAAAACACTGTAAACCTCTGAGTCTTTCTTTTGGCAATTAATACTTCATATAATCACTATCAAGACAAATGTATAAAATAAAACATCTGTACCCAGTTATAATATGAGTTAATTAAATATATTATGCAATAGTAATGCTTCAGTTGCTTGTGAAAATATTATTTATAACAAATTTGCTGTCCTTCAATTAACCTGAATTCAATGTCATTCATTTATATTCTTGTTTTTAAATAAATAATTTTAATAAGAAGAAATAAATCACGTATCCAAAAACATGCACATATGTATTTCCTGAATTCAATATGCATGAAAGAGGTTTTATACTTTAAGTGTTAAGTGAATTCACATTACATTGGAAAATGTTATAATTTGATAAATATAAAGCAAATTAATTTTATGAAAAGTAAAATTTTACTTTGAAAATAGTACATGGAGGGTCTCAGTATTTGACATACTTCTATGTTTTTTTTTGAACCATAATGTACATTTACCATGTCTGTGGATCATTTTAATAAAGTATTTTAGGAAATGTATAAAATATTTTGCAATTATTTATAGATCAAAGTATTAATTAGTCTACTCTTGGCTTTCACAATTATATTTATGAGTTATATTTCATGCTAATATTATATGATTTCATTGACATCGTGAGCTTAAAGCAAAGAAGCAGTTCTGTATTTTTGAACAGTAAACATTTAAGTCAAAATGAGAACAATCACATTAAAGCAAATTCTTACCATGAAGTCCCCTTGCACAAACAATTTTCTTAGTTATTCCTTCATTCAGCATTTTCTCAGTTGCCCAGGACATTAAAACACAACCATGTGACAACTGTTACCTTTCAATAACTCCTGGAAAGAAATGCAGTATGCATTCCAATAACGTAATCACTGTGGACCACATTCATCTGATGTTGTTTTAAATGAAACAGCAAACATGAGATTCATTATATTTGTTTATTTTAAGAAGAGAAACCTTTGGGCAGAATTACAAATTAAAGTATTGTTTTCTTTGGAAGGACATTCATTTCTTGAGGCTTATCGACACAGGCTAATTTAGTTTTAATGCAGTGCGTTGCACACTGGAAATCACATACCTTGTTTCTGCATCATGTTCTGCAGGGTTTTACCTCGTGAGATTAAGAAATCAATGTGTATACCAGGTACTCAGCTTAGTCCCTCCCTTGAGTCCACTAAAGCTTACACATCTCTACTTAGTGAAGCCTGCTGAGAAGGAGAGAGCAGTTACTTTTGCTTCAAAGCAATTGCAAGCATCCTTCTGAAACAGCCTTCCCTAGGGCATAATTAGGACCATTCTTACTCTCTGCACACAACTGCTTTTTAATTGCTTTGAAGTGGTGGTAATTATTTCTTTCTGACCACTGTGGGTCCTGGAAGAACAAAGGTTACTGGGAGTGCCCCAGTGTTTTCTCTCCCAAGTCTGAGTTAAACACCATTTGAGAAGTTGGTAGAACTATGCTCTCTGTCCCATTAGGAGGTGTCACAGGAAGCAGAAAAGATAAACATCACCTTCTGTACAACAATGAGATCAAATTGAACACCAGGGAGGTATAATCTTCTTCTTTATTTTATGTGAGACTTAGCAAAATCACTGAGATGCCAACCTGTGTAAATAACCCAGGATTCTTAGATTAAAGTTGTTGAAAGTCAATTAATACATATATGTGATTACTTTTGACACTAAATCTTTATTATACTCTAAAAAATTCTATCATATATTAAAGTTCTTTTTAATTTTTCTAGTATGTCAAAATAAACAAAGAGTACACTTATGGCCACAAGGGACTTCAAATGCTTCATCAGTTTCCTTACAGATGACCCCAGTTCACTTCATAGCATCCATATGGGCAGCTCAGCACAGCCAATCATTCCAGTTCCACATGCTCCCACCTCCTTTTTTGTCCCCAAGAGGACCCCAGCATCCATGTGTCATATTCTCATGCAGATGCATACACATGCTCAGTAAAATGTAAATATTGTAAACTCCATTTCCCACTTCTCTTTCTGTCCCTGACTGATACTTGTATTTGCGCAGCACGTAATCACACAAATACACTTGCACAATAAATGTAAATATTAATGTAAATATTAACAGACTTACTAAATTCATTGTTGTAAGTCACTGATATCTTTGATGACATTTACTTTGCTTTCTTCTGTCAACATGTTTATGAAGCCATTTTTCAAAGCAGGTCAAGCATGCCTTCTCTAATGGCCAACCCTCATCCTTATACAATATGTGACTGACTTGAAACTGTTCTCCTTGCAGGTACATTTTGTAAGTTTGTAGATGTTTTGGATTCATGAGATTTTCTACAACTTATTATTATTATTTCGTTGTCTTCTCCAGCAACCATGCAGCATTACCAGACTAGAAGTCACATATTCTTAATCCAAAGTGTCACATGTTGGCCCATGCAGAATCTCTGAGGGACACTCAAAGTTCTCTCTGAAAATTTCAAGCCAGGGCTTCATTGTTCTCTCCAATAGCGTTAACTTCCTACAGAAACTCACTGAGCAGTGACCACTCAATAGCTTTTCCATGCCAAAATAACAAAATCCTTCATAATCCTCCCATATCATCATGGCCAGATCTGTGACAGCACTGGGTCACTCACTCTCTGCTGAGAATCTCTCTATTAGTTTGGTTTACTTTCAATGTGTAAAGAAAAGGGGTTTGTTTTTATTATGTGACCTGAGCACTATCCATCACTGAAGGAAGCCAAGGAATGAAAGCAAACACAGCAACCTGGAGGCAGAAACTAAAGTAGAGACATTTTTAATAGATGTTGCTTAAAATACCGCTTGGTATCTTATATCACATTGGATCTAAAATGCTTCATTCAATGTACTTTCCTATTTCTATATGTCACATGGTTTAGACTTCATTGTTAAGAAAAGTCAATAATGCCGGGCGGTGGTGGCGCACGCCTTTAATCCCAGCACTTGGGAGGCAGAGGCAGGCAGATTTCTGAGTTCGAGGCCAGCCTGGTCTACAGAATGAGTTCCAGGACAGCTAGGGCTATACAGAGAAACCCTGTCTCGAAAAACCAAAAAAAAAAAGTCAATAATAAAATGAATATAGCAAGCTACAAAATTTATTTATATAATAATAATTAATGGAAAATAGTCCATGGATTTCACAAAAAGCCAGGAAGTGTAAGTGTAAGTGTTTGGAGGGATGAAAAGACAGAGAAATTTTATGTAAGTGTATTTATCAAATAAAGACATGCTTATTTCCCCTTCAGATATAATGTCTATAGTACATACCGAAAATTAGAATAATGTTCAGATTATTTTGTGCAGTCCACTTATTTTACATATTTCTTGCTTGTGAAGACCCATGATAACCTTTATTAATAGAGTATTATTTCAACTATATAGAGTCATAAAACATTTATAAGAAGGTAATAAAAAGTTCACTATTTTTACTCTACTTCAAATATGCCTAGTTATTTAATTTAAACAGTCTATTAACATAATCATACTCATACATCACCTCTAATTATTGAGCAGATAATTTTAATATTTGAAGAGACCAAGAACCTCTGGAAGTTTTGTGTTCATTATGCAGTTTCCCATCAGTATTTTCTCTGAACTAGAGTTAGGGAAGTGGAAAATTAAGACTTCATTATTCCTGAGCCACTAAAGGACCAGCAGATACTGTAGTGGATTCCACTCAAGCTCCTTTTGCCAGTTTGCCACAAACCTAGACATACGTGGGAAGAGGTATCTCAGTGGAAGAATTGACTGTATGAGATTGGCCTGTGCACATGTCTCTAAGACATTTCCTAAATTACTAATTAATGCATTCAGCCCATCCCACTTTGGGTCATGCCATCCTTACGCAGGTGTTCCTGGACTGGGTAAGAAAGGTAGTTAAAATCATGGGGGATAAACAGAAGAAAGTAATTTTCAGGCCAGGGTCAGATTCCTTAATCTTATTCCTGGTTCCTATGTGTCCTCTGTCTTTAGTAATGAGTTCATAACATTAGTCCTTGAGATGCAACCAGGCTTAAGTATACAATCTATATTGTTTTTGTAGTCATTTGGATTATTCTTATTCTCTGAATTAGCAATAGGCTCTTCAACAATCAATGGTTGTGGTGCCAAGCAATGTAAGCCCAAGTGGTTTCATTTCCGTGGTAATACATACTGTAATTTAAAGCTAAGACAAAATAATATTTCTTGAGGATTTATCAAACAATCTTGATGTCAGATGTCTCTTACCCATCTTTCTTTTCTGTCTTAACATCCTTTCATCTTCCCTACTTGGAGAAGCCCCATATAAACATTTTGCTTCCAACTTTATATTACCTATATCCTCTCAACTATATATACTTTTTTATGTTTTCCTGTTTTATATAGTGATTTATTACTCCCTTCACACATCTGAGGATTTTGGAGTTAAGAAGTAACAAAGAGAGAAAGAACACCAAGTGATTCTCTTTATAGGCCTGAGCTACTTCACTCAGTATAAACTTTTCTAAGTCCATCCATTTTCCTACATACTTTATGTTTTCATTTTCTTTAGGGATGTATAGTTAGATTGTAAACATGTTCCACATTTTAATTATCCATTTATTTCTTGACAAATATTTATTTTGTTTCTCTTTGCATGTTATGCCATAAGCTGCCAAGGGAGAGAGTAATTAAGTGGCCTACCAGCTATAAAACCTCTGAACCACAGCAGTGGCCAGCATAGGAGACAGGTCCATGATTGGAATTCACATCTTGGTGTCAAAAAGGAGCTATCTAATTGAAATTATGGCCCATTTTCCAGGAAAAAAAATCATTTGTGGTTCTGTAAACCTGTTGAGTTTACTGAAGCTAGTGAAACCTCTAGGCATTAGTAAAGAGTCTATTATTGCTACATTGTAAGATCAGCATAATCCCTTATTACATTCTAAACATTATCCTTGTACACAGTGGAAAATGTAGATTCCATCTCTCATCAAATGAGCCAGTGCAGAAGTCCCTGGATTTCGGGTAGCCCTACCACAAAGGATAAATCTACCTCACATTGTCTCAAGGAACATTGTGGAAGCAAGCAAAGAAAGATTGAAAACTGAGAATACCACATAGTTTAACACAAAACATTCTTTCCAAGAAATGGTTGCATTGAGTAAACCTGAACAAATACCAATTGGCATGGTAGTGTGAAGGGGAGGCTTTGATGGAATAACAGTCCTAGCACTGCAGACAATGAATTACTACTGGGAGACAAAGAATTGGCTTCTTCCTGGGATAAGTCTCTTTTATTGGCTACACAATACTGGGGGGTGATAATAGAATATATTTGATTGTATATTACATTTAATATAGTATACACATATAATATACATTCATTGCATTATATATACATTTATTATTATTATTATTATTATTATTATTACATTAACTTGAGAATGGAGGTATGGGGATAATAAAGGGAAAGTATTTAGAAGGGGCTGGAGAGAAAAATGTAGAGTAATCTGATATAAAACTATTTCAAAGTAAAGCATGTTAAAAGTAAGGATGAATGGAAGGAAGAACAGAAGGAAGTATGGAAGGAAGGAAGTATGGAAGAAAGGAAAGAAGGAAGGAAGGAAGGAAGGAAGGAAGGAAGGAGGGAAGGAAAGAAACAAGGAAGGAAGAGTAGCTGAGTAACCAGGGGAAATAAGGAATTAAGCCCTGCTTCTCTACTGTCTCTACCTAGTTCCTTCCTCAGGGTTCCACCCTTGTGCTCTTGCTTTGGATTTTCCCCATGTTGAACCTTATTCTTTTTTTTTTTAATTTTTTTAAATTTTTTTAATTCTTTTTTATTTTAATTTTTATTGGATATATTCTATATTTACATTTCATTTCCCTTTTTTTTTGTTTCCCCATCCCCTAAGGTCCCACATGCCATTTTCCCTCCCTCTGCTCCCTCATCCATCCCTTCCCACTTCCCTGTTCTGGTATTCCCCTACACTGATACTTTGATCCTTTCCAGCACTAGTGTCCATTCCTTTCTTCTTGTCAGACATCATTTGGTATGTGAATTGTGTCTTTGGTGTTCCAAGATTCTAGCCTAATATCCACTTATCAGTGACTGCATACCATGGGTATTCTTTTGAGACTGGGTTACCTCACTTAGTATGATGTTCTCCAGCTCCATCCATTTCTCTAAGAATTCATGAATTCATTGTTTCTAATGGCTGAATAGTATTCCACTGTGTATATATACCAAATTTTTTGTATCCATTCCTCCGTTGAGGGACATCTGGGTTCTTTCCAGCTTCTGGCTATTATAAATAAGGCTGCTATGAACATAGTGGAGCATGTATCCATCCGACAGAGGGCTAATATCCAATGTATACAAAGAACTCAAGAAGTTAGACCCCAGAAAACCAAATAACCCCATCCAAAAATTGGGTACAGAGCTAAACAAAGACATTTCACCTGAAGAAATTCAGATGGCTGCGAAACGCCTTAAAAAATGTTCAACATCACTAATCATTAGAGAAATGCAAATCAAAACAACCCTGAGATTTCACTTCACACCTGTCAGAATGGCTAGGATTAAAAACTCAGAAGACATCAGGTGTTGGCGAGGATGTGGAGAAAGAGGAACACTCCTCCACTGCTGGTGGGACTGCAAGCTGGTACAACCACTCTGGAAATCAGTCTGGCGGATCCTCAGAAAACTGGACATGATACTTCCGGAGGATCCAGCCATACCACTCCTGGGAATATACCCAGAAGATTCCCCAGCATGCAATAAGGATACATGAACCTTAATCTTAACCCAAATTAACCACAAAATCCTCCAAGTTTTGTGGTTGTTTTGTTTTACTCAGTATTTTATCACAATAACAGAGCATAAGCAAACTATAGAACTGTGATTACCACCAACAATGTCTTTCATCATGGTAATAATGAAAATTCCATTTTCTAAACCTCAGCATGTGGCCTTTTGTGCTATTTGGTTTAGACATATTCTCCTGTGGCACAGTACAGTCAGGAATCACTATGTAGTCAAGAATAATCTTGAATGCATAACTCTGCCTCCACTTCTGGAAATATGAGGGTGGACTATTGTATTTAGAAAAATGGTCTGAGTTCTCAGTTTCTAAGTTAAAAGACACAGAATCTTGAGTGAAGATAAGTACCCTGTACTTTGTCAAGAGGAAAAGGGGAAGTGGGCAGAGACAAGCCAACAAAACCGGTTAGAAGAGGAAGGAGAAGACAGGGCAGTGAGAGTACCTTTTCTCTTCCCTTTGGAAGCAATGTAAAATGCATCACCATTTATGTTCCTTTGGGTTCTGTTTTATTCCATTCAATGAGGCAAATATTACCTTTTCACCTTTAGCTACATAATTCTAGAAAACAGCCATCCCAAGGTTTCTTTCTTATAGAATAAAGTCATTACTGAAGAAATGTGGGTACAAGGTTGGTAATAAACTGATAGGGTCCATAATTTTTCTCGGTATAATTCAGTTGTGACGGCACAGAGATCTTATCCTTATTCAGAGATTGGGAAAGAATTTCTTTGTTGTGATTCTTTCCGTTGCTTCTATGATAGACACTGTGTTGCCTTGTCTTTTCCTGGTTGTTGGTCTCTAAGATTACATTCTAATACTTGATTCAAAGACTCAGTGCAAATCGGTAATTATTATTTGGCATATAACAGTTTTCGAGTGCAGTTTAAATAATTTAACTATATTATCATATGTATGTTTCTGACCTGTTTCCACATTGTTACTGCATCCCTCCTTCTGTATTTGAAGCAAAGTGTCCTATCCCTTTGATTTCCCCATGTGCTAAGGTTCACCAGCAGACTTTAATCACTAGTTCTATTTTCAAACATTATAGCAGAGTTCAGCAGATTGGGACTCAGTAGGATGCTTTTCTGGAACGGAGATTTTAGAATGCAACAGTTATGCACTCAAACTCCTGCAAATTTTAATTGTTATTGGGCAGAGAGAATCAACACTATATACCCCTTCTCACTTACATATGAAAGAATGACAAAAATAGATAACAGTATTGTATTTACAGATTTGGTATACAATTTTCAGAAACAATAAATCAGTTACCATTTGGCAAGAGTTGGAAAATACATACAGGGTTAAATGCAAAGGAAGTCATTCTAATAGAATACTAAACTCAAATCATTTATACAGTGCAGCTACTTTTAGTCTCTTGTAGGATGTGATTAAGTAATTTCATCTGTTACTTTAGCTTCTATTTTTATAGTTAATTTGTAAGAATAGAGGTAGTGGATACATGTTGGTGACTTCAAATTTTCCTGCAGTGGCTAACACTATACTTGTTCATATTTTCATATCGGAAATGCAATAAATATTGAATAATTTGCTGTGTCAGCTAGTGAGACTATCTTTAAAGGTGGTGTAACTTAAAATTTCTTCTTTTAAATAATTCCTGTTAACGTTATTTTAGGAAGTTTGGTTTTGTTATTGTTTTGTTCAGCCTTTTTAACTTATGTTTTTTGTATGTGTGTTTTGCCTGCAGGTATGTCTATGAAGTCTTGCAGAGACCAGAGGAGGGTCTCAGGTGTACTGGAACTGGAGTTATAACTTACTTGTAAGATGCTATGTAGGTTTTGGGAATCAAACCCAGGTTCTCTGGAACAATAGCTAATGATCTTAACAGCTGAGCCATCTTTCAATCCCTGATTTTGTTACCTCCAAGCAAGGTTTAAGGTAGCCTGAGCTAGCCTTTACATCACTCTAAAGATGAGGTTAACCTTGAGCTCCTGATCCTTCTGCCTCTGCTTCTTTGAGGATGGGATTACAGAAGTTGGTTATTATATCCAGTAGCATTTTTTTTTGTTTGCTGAGAAATCTGTGCCTGCAGGATTGTGTAAACTTTCTTCAGCTCCACTCCCAAATTCTAGCATTATAGGGCAGCATGACCTCATCCAGCTACTGTTTACAAAACTAATTTAGTTTTGCTATCTAATGGCACATTGATAATAATGTTCCTGAACTCTACAGTGAGATGGTTGTGTCTTAGTTAACATTAGTCATGCTCTGACTCGCATGGTTAAGTACATAATCCATGTCAGCTCAGTGAATTTGATGTGTATTAACCATTACGTAGAGAAAACAGTTCATTGCAGAATGTGTCACCCATCTTAAGACAGATGAGAACTCTTTGAACATGACTGTGGATAGCTACTAGATAGTTCATATCATCACCATATTAGAACAATGTTATAAACAAATTGATACCTTTCAAACTCATGTTTAATCTCAGGACCCTCTCAGGTGTATGTAGGTTAATACCTCTCATGTCATTGTGGAGGACCCTGTTATCCTCAAATGGAGAAGTACCTTTAAACTTTATCCATGACAATTAATGGGAGAAGAAGTAGTGGGTACTTAGGAATATGGTACCTTAATTTTGGGTAGTTGTTGCTGGAAACAGATGCTGGAGGCAGACAGAGGACCAGGTAGAAATGGCCAGTGGCTGTATGGAAGAAGAGAAACTAAAGATGATGCTGAGTTTTCTTGAAAATTTGTGCCCACAATTTATTTGTGCAATAAGTAAATTGACATTTTTCATCTTTAATGCAAAAATCAAATAAAATAAAAGTCATGATTCACTTATGTATAATAACATTTTTTGTAAACAATTGTATAATAAAAGAGCATTTGAGATTGAAAGAATTAATTATTGACAATGGTGTACAAGTTCATTTAGGCTGCAATAGCTATGAAAAAGTTAATATACCTCAGTCTATAAGATAGTTTCTGTTAACTCTTGACTATCATCCAATATTAAATGATGTATCAAAGAATGAAGAATGTTTAAAGTTTGTAACAGAAACAGACCTATTTTAAAAGGCCAGGTATAGATTACTAGTTATATGATAACAATTTCATTCATAATATTTGTTAACAGTTGTGAACAATATTAAAAATGAAAATACATGTAATAACTACTAGTAATCACTTAAAGATATATAACAAAACTCAGGAAACATGTACAACTTGATCCTAATATTGAGATTTTCTCATTTGCTTTATAGAACCCAACCTTATCCAAAAATAGTTGAATTGTATTTAAGTGAAATATTTTTGTGTCCTTAAATTGATGTAAAACGATGTTGAATAAGCTATAAACATGGCACCTTAAGACTGCAATGTGTGTGTGGATTTTTTTACTTGAAAACTAAATCTCCACTATGTTCATAGCAGCCCTATTTATAATAGCCAGAAGCTGGAAAGCACCCAGATGTCCCTCAAAGGAGGAATGGATACAAAAATGTGGTATGTATACACAATGGAGTACTATTCAGCCATTAGAAACAATGAATTCATGAAATTCTTGGACAAATGGATGGAGCTGGAGAACTCATCCTAAGTGAACCTAAGTGTTCAAAAGAACACTCACGGTATGCACTCACTGATAAGTGGATATCAGCCTAGATGCTTGGAATACCCAAGACACAATCACCATACCAAATGATGTCCAAGAAGAAGGAAGGAGTGGCCCCTGGTTCTGGAAAGGCTCAGTGCAGCAGTGTAGGGGAGTACCAGAACAGGGAAGTGGGAAAGGGTGGAGGGGTGATCAGGGGGAGGGAAGAGGGCTTATAGCACTTTCAGGGAGGAGGGATCCAGGAAAGGGGAAATCATTTGAAATGTAAATAAAGAATATATTGAATTAAAAAAAAAAGAAAAAAGAAAACAAATCTACCATAATTTGTACAGACCTCATAAGTGTCTGACATCATTTTTGATGTTAAATAACTCACATTCAAATAGGTACTATCTGAACTTACAAGAGATTTACACAGATACATCATTCAAGTGGAATCACTGTAGTGATGTTCTCCTGCCATGGGTATTATCAATACATTTTATGTAACGTGATACATAAAATCTTCCCTATCAACACGAACACTATAGTACACATATATGTGAATGTGACTGTGAAGAATGGTCAGTCTAACTGTTATATTTTAAATGATTGATTAAAATGTATCTGAGTTAATTCACTTGAGACACAAGATTAATCCTAATAGTCATTCATTATTTGCCTAGCTATACCAGGAGACTGTAGCTGAAATTTACCATCGGAATGATATTTTCTAATCTAAAAATATAGTTATCATGAACAAATTTAGAAAATGATGATTCATAATGGAAATGAGAAAGACTTTAAAACATTCAATTTGGGTTATTACTGAAATTATTTTTCCAAGACATTTCCTTTTTTTCTTTCTTTTTTTTTTTTTTTTTTGGTTTTTTGAGACAGGATTTCTCTGTGTAGCTCTGGCTGTCCTGGAACTCACTCTGTAGACCAGGCTGGTCTCGAACTCAGAGATCCAACTGCCTCTACCTCCCAAGTGCTGGGATTAAAGGCGTGTGCTACCACTGCCCGGCCGACATTTCCATTTCTTAAAGAAGTATTTGCAAGAAATGTTTGATTGGCAAGTCCACATGGGCACTTTTGCTTATTCAGTGACAGTTATGGACAGTGTGCCACTGATCAAACACCTATACAACTGGATGGAATTGAGAATTATCTTCCTGCACATGGCAAACAGGCTTTAGGACCTTCTCTTTTTAATAAAAAGATTAATAGTTCTCATGTGTGTATCTTTATTTAAGCTTGCTGAATGAAGTTTCTAATGGCCTCATATATATGTATGTAGCATTGTATTTCACAAGAACAACTTTCTAGAACTTTATTAGTCAAAATCAGAATAGTGAGTAATTTTTTTTTTACTTTAATGCAAAAATTTTGTTTCACTAACTCTAGTACATTATTATTACAGAAGTGAATTCAGCAGTAACATATGATTTAAATCTGTGTCAAGATCACATATTACAAAACAAAAACTAAGACAGTTTTCTATCAAATCTCAGAAATAATTTGTGGTGCTGAATCAGAAAGACGAATGTTTACTACAGGAACAAATTTCTTGCCATTGTAAGAGACAAAGTATAGTTAAGAAAGAGAGAAAATGAAATGCAAATTAAACTGTCCTTTTTATTGGGTTATTGTATGTTAAAATTGATAGTTTTTTAAATTCTTTTTTTTGTTTTATTTTATACATGTTTTACCTGCATGCATATCTGTTTGACATGTGTGTCCCTTTTCCCTGTGAATATCAGAAGAGAGTATCAAATGCCCTGGAACAGGAGTTACAGGAGTTCAGTCTCCCTGTGGGTTCCTCAATACCTGGAGTGGGGGCTGTCTCTAAAGCTGTTGCCTGACTATGGGATCCCTTTCCCAACAGGGCGTCTATACAAGGATAGGAGGATACCCAGGGGAATCCCACCCTTTCAGAGACAAAAGGGCAGGGAGATGGAGGGGGAGACCCCATGAGGGGTAGACCTGAGGAGGGGTCAGCAATTATGATGTAAAAAAATTAATTTAATTTTAAAAATGTAAAAAGTGATAACTCATGCCTAATTGTCGAGTACCACAGACAGGTTTATGTGAGTATTCAAATGCATTGCATTGGTGGAAGTGGTGATAATTCAGGAGCATGATCCTATACAAGAAAAACTTCAAAGGGTAACTAACCATTAAGAAGCAGAAACATGTAAATTGAATACCAACATATACGTCAAGCATGTATATGTCAAATCTACAAATACAGATTAATATAAATTATTTTCAAAGACATATGCTATTGTTATACACTTCTGTGTAGTGATCTGAGGCACAATACCTTGATTAAAGGAGTGAATGCATGTTGTCAGGACCACTGTAAGACACATGCAGAAGATTTTCATCATAAACCTGCCTACTGGTGTGTATCTAAATCTCAGTGCTCGGTTGCCAACCATGATTGGCCTTTCATATATTCTCCTTTACCTGTCTTACATTTAGCAGGCTACCTTTACTATGTCCCTGATAACATTCAAGTGACAAGACCACCAATGGAAACACATAGACCTACTCAAAAACTTGGATCAGAACTGGGAGATTGTTCTTTCTGCCTCATCTAAGACGTTCTAGAAGTAATTCTACACTCAAAAAGCTTGAGGGAAATAATCTCTGTTCCTGGGATTCCGTAATGTGCCATTGCTAAATGCAATGATAATTATATGATATCATTGCTATTTGTCACCAGCATTCAATTAATTTTCAGCCCCATCTTTCCTGGAATCTTTACTTATCTGATTCTAGTCACCTTAAATCCATGCCAATACCTTCTTGATGGATGTATATATTTTCAGGTTACTTTTATAAATTAGCTTTGTGCAGATAGTTAACAATGAATCTACCCTGACAGATTCTGCTTTAGTGGGTCAAGCAAAAGTTGCCTATTCCTGACAAGTAAAGGGGTAGCCACAAGGAAGAGATGGTCAAGGTGACCTTGCAGTCCCTTGGAGCTGACTAGCTGCTCTTTCCTGTAGGCATATTCTCCTTTATTCACACTGCTGAATGTCTGACACCTCAATTTATCTTGATATTTTTTTTTAAATTTTCTTTAGCTTGTTGAAGTTGTAAAATTTTTCTGACTACAAAAAAATTTTCTGAGGAAAACTCGGCTCATTCAAATGTTATTAGTCTTGGCTTCAGCATGACAATAATAGCTGAGAAACGAACGGAGATAAGCTGTGGCAGTCTGCCATTCTGGAATCTTCTTTTTTCCTTGATGTGGGGATTAATTCATTTCCTTTTGAGTACAATTCTGCAGTGTGATTTACCAGTATGTCTGGCTCCACTCATGTTTATTTTTCAAATGGTTCATTAAACAACTGTTCCTTAGAGCACATAAACACTTTCTGAATAACTAGTATCTGTTTGGTATAAATTTTAAGAATTCATATCTCATGATCACTAGGTAGCCTTTAATCCTTGCTTCCCCGTGAAAAACGAGAACATACATAATAGCACAGCCTACTTTCATTCAATTTACTCAACTCGGAATTATTTCTTCCAAATATAATAGAGTGAGCTAGCAAGTGGCAAATGAGTGGAAGACTATATTTAAAAGCACACCAATTTTATCTGTTACATTTAGCTTCTACTTTCATAGTTAAGTTGTGAGAAATAACATAATATGTTGAAAAATATTTCCCATCCTACACTCAAAGCTGCAACCTACAATCCATTCATCAAACTTTTTACTTATTTATTTAAGTCCAAATCTTGCCCCCTCCCAGATCCCCTCTAAGAGTTCTTTACTCACCCACTCTCCCTCCCCTTTTCTAGTCCACTGATGATGTGTGCATGAGATGGGTTTGGCTTAATGTTACTTGTGTTATAATGTTGAATTTGGTCCCCCAAACTGTTTACTTGAGTACCTGCACTTAAGACACTGAAGGACCCTGCCCCCAGTTGGCTCTGATTGATAAAGATGTCAGCACCCAAGGATAGACAGATGTGGGACTTCAGGATTCCCAGTTTTAGAGGAATAAAAAAAGAGGAAGAAGCAGAATCTCTATAATTGGGGCATAGAATGGTGCATCCATGTAAGAATTCAGGTAAGTGGCCCTAGTGGCCACTTCCCAAATTGGGTCTTGGTTAGCAGAAATGAGATATAGATTTTAAAGGATATTAAGTTTGGAATACCAGAGGGGAGTGTTTGTTAGCAAGAAGGAATAGAAGTCCCTAGCCAATGAGGCAGCCAAGGCATATAAAAATTATCTGGTATGTGAGTGTTTCTTTCATTCATGAATACAGATAGTTCTTGAGCAGGTTCATTCATATGACCAGTCTGGAGCACAAAGCAGGCTACCTACCACTAGAGTTTTATCTTACCATACCAATCATTGTTGTAGTTCAAGAGTTCATGGCTGAGTGAGAACCCCTGAATAACACACTCCAGCAATATGAGAATTAGCCAAGAAGGAAGAAGCTTTCTGAATAGTAGCAATTAAAATTCTGTGGCAACCGGTATGTGGTGTTTTTAGCAACATAGTGTTACCATCAAGTTTGGGAGGGAAATCAAGACCAATAACAATGGCCTGTAGTATCTGAGACACCTCTGAGCAAAAATTAGAGAAGAGATTCCCCAATCCTACAATGGACGTTTTGTTTAGAAGTTTATGTCTTGTGGAAGAGAGTTTGTAAACCCTTAGGAAGAACAACAATATGAACCAAGTAGATCCCCTAGAGCTCCCAGGGACTAAACCACCAAGCAAAGAGTTCACATGGAGGGACTCATGACTCCAGCTGCATATGTAGCAAAGGATGACCTTGTTTAACATCAGTGGGAGGAGAGGCCCTTAGTCCTGAGAAGGCACGATGCCCAAGTGTAAGGGAATGCCAGGTCGAGGAGATGGGAGTGGGGGGGTGAGTGAGGAAACACCCTCATAGAAGCATGGGGAGGTGGGATGGGATATGGGGTTTCCAGTGGGGGAAGGGTCCAGGAAAGGGGATAGCATTTGAAATGTAAATAAAGAAAATTCCAATAAAAAATAAGAAAACAAAACCAACCAAACAAACAAGCCAGTAGGTTTCCATAAGACATTTCCAAACATCCTTAGGCTTAGTTATTCCTCTCATTGACCCTCCTCCACTCTAAGTCCCTAGTCCTCTCCCTACTTAAACCTCCATCTCCGTTACTCCTATTGCCCCTGTATATCACTTGTATTTTAAAAATAAAGAAAATTAAACCTGACTCCAAAGAGATGGCACAGTAGGTAAAAGTCCTTTCAGCCACACCTGACCATCTCTAGTTCCCTTGCACTGTGCATGCACATAGAGCAGAGGTGTTTCCTGAGGTGACTGATCTACTGATCAGAATTTGCCCTCCACAGTTATTCAGTTCTGTTTTGCATTGAAAACCTGCCTATTTTTATCCATACAGTCTCATTCTCTTACTAGGCCATATCACTTTGTAGCCGTTCTTCCTCTCCTACTCTTCAGACCTTAAGCACAAGGTATGGAAAACACTAGGTGCTCAAGAAATGCCTACTGAACACATGATCCCTTTTGATGTTTTATTTATTTAATTTTTATTAGATATATGATTTACTTACATTTCAAATGTTTTCCACTTTCCTGGTTCCCCCCCCCCCAAATACCCTAACCCATCCCCCTCCCCCTGTTCACCAATCCACCCACTCCATCCATGGGTCCCTACATGTGTACTCTTTGGTTGATGGTTTAGTTGCTGGGAGCTCTGGGGGTACTGGGAGGCTCATATTATTGTTTCTCCTATGGTGCTACAAGCCCCTTCAGCTCCTTGGGTTCTTTCTTTAGCTCCTTCATTGGGGACCCTGTGCTTAGTTCAGTGGTTGACTGAGTGTACGCTCTTTATTTGTCATGCACTGGCAGAGCCTTCCAGATGACAGCTATATCAAGTTCTGGTCATCAAGCACTTGTTGGAATTCACAATAGTGTCTGGGTTTTGTGACTGTGTATGGGATGAATCACTAGGTGGGGCAGTCTCTGGATGTTCTTTTCCTCAGTCTCTGTTCCATACTTTGTCTCTGTATTTCTTCCAGTGGGTATTTGGTTCCCCCTTCTAAGAAGGACCAGAGTATCCATACTTTGTTCTTTCTTCTTCTTGAGCTTCATTTGATCTGTGAATCGTATCTTGGATATTCCAAGATTCTGAACTAATGCTTTAAATTGTTTGCATCTTTGCCTTCCCTTCCCTGCAATTGACAATAAGAGCTCTGATATTCTTTCTATGAATATGTCAGATTATACCAATGTTTCCCAGATAGACAGAGGGATAGATAAACAAATGATAGATACATAAGAAGAAAGACACACAGACAGAAGATAGATAAAATGGAGAAAAATGTCAATAGTTCATTGTATGTTTTGATATGACTGAATAGAAATCCATATGACCTTTGTCTTTGAAAACAGATGATAAAAGTTTATACGTTTATTCTATATAGAAAAGCATTATTCCTTTAGAGATGTTATTAATCAAGAACACAGAGTTAATCGCTAGGTTGACTAATCATCTTTCCAGGGTTATCTGATCTCTCAACTCTGAATGTTGTTCTTATCTGTCCAGACTGTAGGTGGATTCAAAGCCTCCAAACTCTATTCTCAATGGTTGCATGTCAAGTGCTAATTTTATAAAGCCATCTTCTGAAGGCTTAACAAATAATGATTTCAAGGAATGAAGTATATGGTTAATTGTATGACATTCCTTCAAGTAACTACAGACAATAAATTTCTCTTCTCAGTTTCAGCCTTATAGTTATCCTTATATCCTTTATAAATTTTTACTGGGGAATATTGTTTGTTATTATGGCTTTTTATATAGCCTGTGCTTAGTTATGATTTATTTGCCTTTAATGTTCTGACAGTTTAATAACTAGGTGACATTTCTCTTTGGTTACATAGTGTTGAACAAAAACTACAACAGAAAGTTTGCATTTGAGACATGATATTTGGAGAAAAGTTATGCCTTAGGGTAATCTGTAGTAATGCCATATTCAAAGGTAGAAATCAGAGTGAAGGAGTTGATTTGACACCTTTTTATTTCAGGTGAGAAACTAAACATATTCATGTTTCTTCAGTGATAAAGAATAACCAATTGAGGATTAAACAACAAAGCATGAATAGTGTGGATATTTTTTAGTAGCTGGCATGCTCATGTTGAAAAAAGGAAGTAATAACTTACAAAATAATGAGAGGATCCAATTTTAGACCCTGTTGTTTTAGGAAAGATATTTTCTCCATTTAAATAGTCTTGATGTATTAGCATCATGAAAACTGGGTGAAGGTATTAAGGAATTGTTTGCTCCTTTCTTATAAAAAGAGTAAGGAGTTCCTTCTATCTTTCTTTTGTCTTCCATCTTTCCTTTATTTAAGTAAAAAAAAATAAACCTGACATATCAATATCAAACCTGGATTACTTTTAAATAAACCTGAGAATAAAGAATTAATTTTAGGAGGGGTAATCTAGCACAAATCAGGGGAAAGCAACCACTAATGTTTTTTGTAATATTAGCTATTTTTTTCTTGAGAATTAGGGCTTCAACAATTTTTCAACACAAGACAAGACATGTAATTTGCAGTTATGTAAGAGGCATTGTACTATTAAACACAACCACCACAAAATGACTCTTTGTTTCCCAGGCTACATAGACTATGATCTTAATATCAATCATCTATTATTAAGTTATGAGAATTTACTTGTAAACATTAAACCAATTTTCAAATTGCATTGCTTTAATATGTTGCCTACCAGATTTGGGGGAAAAACACAGAAATTGTGTGGCTTTCATGTTTTACCAAGGATGTCTCCACCATGCCAAATAGATTGATCATCTCTCAGGTGGTTTGTTATCTAAGCCTGAAATCTTCCATGTAAATAGCTAAAAAAATATTTTTAAAAAACACTCATGTTACTGTGAAATTGATAGGTTTACTCTTCTTCATCTGATTTTCTATTTTTTTGCAGTGTGTTGAAAAACAATTCTTTGCAAAAAAACTGTTTGAAATAAGCTATTTTACACTAAGAACAGTTTTTAATAACACTGAGCATCAAGGAAAATATTCTAAAATAAAAAAAAATGTACCCAATTACGAAGTCTATGTAATTATATTAATTTTTACGTTTTAAGATAGAACATTTGGCATTGTTTGGTTGGAATTCTAGACTGAATAAATTAGTAAATACATACCAAATAGGAAACAGGTTCCACTTTCTCACAGTCGGAAAAGAACGAGGAAAACACATATTCAAAGAGGAAAGGTTGGGCCATCCACTTGCTCACTGAATTCAAAAGCATATATGTATTCATCTATGAACCTGTACTTGCTGTATTCCCTAAGTGGATGCAATGGGAACATAGTGTGCAATGGCACTCCAATATTAAGAAACATCAGACTGCCTGAGTTTTATTCCACCAAAATTAGAAGTCAGTCAGCTTGAGAAACTGAGTACTGATTATTGTTGTACTGGCCCACTGATTTTAGCACACCCATGAAGACTAAAAGACCATAGATACCCAGTTTTCTGAAACAAGAACATATACATACCAAGATTAAACGTTTCAATAACAAAATGTGTATTTGAGTAACAAACAAAACCGAGTTAATTAGAAAGTGAATACACTCTATGAAAATATAAACATACACAAGGATATACACATGTGCACACCAGCACACATGCATATGTATTTGTATACTAATACATATTCATGTCTCCATCCATATCCATATATATAGTTTCTTTTTAATATATAGAGTTAGGTACTTGCAGGGATTAAACTCAATGTTATCTGCTTTCTGAATCTGTATGTGTGGCATAGTGTGTCATTAAGTTCAAAAAGGCTTCACTTTCTCTCTATGTTGCCCACACACACATATACTCACAGGGTGAGACAGAGAGAGAGAGCGAGATACAGTGAGACAGATAGAGACAGATAGAGACAGAGAGAGACAGAGAGACAGCAAGACACAGAGAGAGACCGAGAGAGAGCACACATGGGTATGGTAATTAAAGTAGACAGCCACAACTGCAGTTTTGTTGAAGTTAAGCAAAGACTGAATCCCCATTAAGAATTTTTTTTTCAACATGACATCCTATCAGATGATGAGAGCTGATGTTTTGGGGAATAATTTACCAAACTACAAGAGAAGGGGATGTATTTATTGGCCTGAGAAAGTGTAAATAAAAACGCTTTCACTACCTATTTCAATGAATCCACTATATTTGTGAGACACTAGAAGAAGCAACATTTTAATTGTTTTTTCACCCCTCCTGACCTGGTATTAAATAAAAAATTAAATTATTTTAATTTATTCTTTTGTGTTCTTTTTCAAAGTTTGCAAACAAACCAAGGATCAATCTAAGTAGATTCTTCTTACTGATGTAAATGAGAACTTCTGCCTCACTTCTACAATATGAAGAATGGGTGAACGTGCTGTCATACAGAAGGACAACTGTTTCTGTGTTGACTGTGATCCTATGTACATATGTTACTCTTTCCAGCAATCCTCAGTCACTTTGCTCATGTTGCAAGCTTACTTGCTCCTGTACACTCTTGAAAGCTTGAAGATACATGGAAATATAATGGTGAGCAGCAGAATCTTTTGGTTGGTAATGCCAAATGACTTCATCTCTCATTTATTTACTGAATGTCTTCATCCATCTTAAATTATGTGCCCCATCTTAGACAATGCATCCAGTCACTAGTGACTTCAACTGTCCCCTCTTGTCCCTGAATTGTGGTGATCTACCTCA
Source organism: Apodemus agrarius (assembly GCA_964023405.1). Taxonomy (NCBI): domain Eukaryota; kingdom Metazoa; phylum Chordata; class Mammalia; order Rodentia; family Muridae; genus Apodemus; species Apodemus agrarius. The sequence goes on from OZ030007.1 coordinate 119,765,950, forward strand.
AGCTGAATCTCTTAGTGGAAGTAACCATGACCATAATGGAATTGCATATCTGCCATCCCTTAATTACTTCATCTGCTCTTTGTGAACAAACAAAAAGTTCACAAACAAAAATCAAATGATCAATTAAACCAAAGAAAGTCTCCTTTTCTTCATCTTTGAGAGTAGTTTATGCATCTGGGACTGCCTCTGAGCTCTGTCACCAGAGGCCACAGGTGCCTTTCATGAAAATGTCAGATATATTTTTTTATCTATATAAACTCTTATAGACTCAAGACGAGTCATCATTTCCCATTTCTTCCATTGGACCAATAGTCAGGCAACTCATACAGCACAAGTAAAATATAATAGGATTGGGAAAGCTAATCAGACATTTCTTGAAGCTAAATCAGACAAAATAAAAGGGTGCCTTTTGGATGTAAAACGTCATTATTAAAAGGGAACTTGACAATGATATTTAAAATACAGCTTAAGAATGTGAGCAAAGGCCTGTGGAAAAGTGTTTCAGTATATAAAGTGATGTTCATGCACACCTGGGGGTCCTGAATTCAGAGCTGCAGAAACTGCATGATTACAGGGACTCCTAGGAGCAGGAGAACTAGCTCAGCAGGCTGAATCAGTGGGCATGCAGTTTATTTAGGATCCTTCCTCAGTATACAGAAATGCTTCCTTGTAGATAAAGTGCAAAGTGATTGAAATCTTGTTTCTTCAGGACATGCACACACACACACACACACACACACACACACACACATACACACACACACACACACACACACACGTGCAAAGACACACACACACATGCATATATATGTGCCCACACATAAACATGCAAAGAAGCACATACATACATACACACATGGATGTACACGAAGATACACACACACACCATAGGGGATAGCGTGAGATACAGAGTGACAGAGAGAGAGAAAACATATATTATCAGGAAAATTGATCAGTATTGACCTAGACTAGGTAGATTTTAAAAGCAAAGCTAAGCATTTTTCTGGTTTCACATAAATCTTTGACATAAGCAAGCTTACATTTTCCCCTTCTGGAGCAGTGGTGTTTGTAATCCTTAATTGTTTGGTGAATTGGAGTGAAGAGAGAGTCTAATGCAGCAACAGCAGTGTGGCCTGGAGAAGTCTTTCAAATGACAGTGTTCCTTTCTGCAGAGAATAACGTGTTTGTGTGTGTGTGTGTGTGTGTGTGTGTGTGTGTGTAGGTCTGTCTGTCTGTCTGTGACTGTGTGTCAGTCTTTAAATTTTGGCCTGAGACATCTTTCTTTAAATGCTTTACCTAGATACATGTGATTTTTTTCATTTTTTCATGCATCCATTGTAATTTTGACAACCATGTTACTCATTTCACTATTTTCATAAGATTATTAAATTTGTCTGTATTTTTCTGTGAAAATTTAATACACCTAATCACATTCAGCCCTCTTCCATCCCTCCACCTGCCCCATTTTGCTGACAGAACTCATTCTCACCTTAATAACTTTCAATAACCCATGAAGTCCAACTAATGTTGCCTTTATGCATTTTCATCTGTACTCCTGGGCGTCCCTCTCCCCTCCTTTATGGAGACTGAGCAGACCTAGTATGTCTGTTTGCTCTGCTTTTGTCTTTTAAATTTTTGTTAAGTCAGAGAAGTGTTGACTGTGTTTTCAATGGTCTGTAGTCTTGAGTAAAGGCCTTTTGATTTTAATAACCAGATAACTTAAGAAATAAAAGAAATTGAAGTAAAAACTCTTGCAACTTAAATTTAAGCCTTTTTTCTTTTTTAAAAAATTTCTTTCTCTCTCTCTCTCTCTCTCTCTCTCTCTCTCTCTCTCTCTCTTTCTTTGTTTACTCTCCAGATTTTATTCCCATCCCTGTCCACCCTCCAACTGTTCCATATCCCATACTTTCTTCCCACTCTCCTGTCTCCACGTGGATGTCCCCATCCCCCAAACCACCAGACCTCTGAACTCCCTGCGGCCTCCAATCTCTTGAGGGTTAGGAGTATTTTTTCTGACTGAACCCAGATCTGGCAGTCCTCTGCTGTATGTGTGTTGGGGGCCTCATATCAGCTGGAGTACGCTGCCTGGCTGGTGGTCCAGTGTTTGAGAGATCTCAGAGGTCTAGGTTAATTGAGTATCAGTTTAAGTCTTTTTTATTAAAATAGAAATAGTTGACCCCATCTCAAGACAATCTTTTATAATTTTCTAATATTCATTCAAATGTGGTATATTTTATATACTTAGAAATAAAAGAAGAGTTTACTTAACAATATTATTTTTAAAATGCACCATAGAGTTAGAGTAAAATATGTTGACAAAATAAATTAATAAAAATGGAGAATTCTGCTCTAAAATGACTGATTGCTAAGCTTTCATCCAGCTTAAATTTAGACAAAGACGTCTAGAGTACTCTTATCACTCAAAATGGCCTTGTTCAAATCTTTCCCATTAAAATCATATTTGCAAATCAAACAGACAAGCCTGTTGCTCGCACAGCTGAGGAAGTCTCTTCAAAACCTACCTATCTTTATGGTACAGCAGATCTTTTCTTAAACAGAGCAACACAATTGTGCGTTTTCATTTTCCTTTCCCTTGATAAGAAGGAATTCAGTTTTATGCTTCCCCAGAATTAAAAGAGAAATTAGTAGGAAGATTAAATCACCCTATGTAAAAAAAAAAAAGAGTTTGAAAGTGGCATTTAAATTTCTATTCTACTCTGCATCAGAGTCTGTCACATTGGACTTGAGCTTGTCATTGTAATTTCCGGTGTTTCCTTTAAATCTTAAAATGCCTAATAAACGTTGTGAAGGCTGTAACTGGCATATCCTGTGGGAGATTCTACATGAGAATGCACAGTGGTGCACAGATGCAATTATTCTATATCTCAGCCACAATGGTAGTATGTGGAGTATTAGATTAATTTTTAAAATCACCACAAACTTTCATAAATATTTTACCAGAATGTATAAAAAGCATGCCCAGTGTGAGAGGTAATATTGCTGACTAAATGCCCTTTGACTCGAGTTAGTACACTCATATGTGCCTTTAAGTTTTCAAAGCATTTATGCTTGATTTTGTTATGAATATAAGATCTCTCTCAAGACTTTTTACAAAGTTTTTTTTTTTACAAAGTAGATGTATAAATATTCCTTGAATGCCATCCCTCAGATCATCAAATAGATTTGGAGAGGAGAGAGCAGGGGAAAAGATAGGAAACATACTCAAGGACAAGCTTACTTATGTGGAAATGGGATCAAAGGTTAAGAGGACAATAAAAGGACCATATTGTAGAGAGAATCCTTTATGAGAGTAGGGTGGAAAACACACTGATAAAGGCAAACACGGGTCAGAAAACTATAAACGTATACCTAATATACTAACTAGGATGTGGACACACATATCAAGGAATATATACTAAGCAACTACAGTGAATGAAACAAAATCTACTCTACAAATATATATATATATATATATATATATATATATATATATAAACTCATGTGTATTTCATTTTTACCTTACAAAATAAATACAGATGCTTTGGATTATGTTAGTCCAACTTAATCGTTTTCATTTTATGTAGTGTAAAATGATATATAGTCAATAGCAAACATATATTGAGTCATAAACCTGATTTGCATTTTGTAAATTATGGCTATGTTTTAGGACAGTTTTTGTAGAACTTGGCTATGGAATCACATCACAGATTCCAGGATTCAGCCTGGTAGACAGAAGTCTGTACATTAGGATGAGCGATTGGCATTTGATATTGGGTCAGTTGCTAGGCTTTGTTGTCCAGTAAGTCAGGGAAATTATATAATAGTTGACTAATGAATTCTTCAGCTTATTGTTAGTTTGTCGAGCTATAACCCCATAGTAAGACAAGGAACATCTGCATCGTGATAACCTAGTAGCAGACAAAACTTGAGTTGTGTTTGATATCTCTGAAGACACTTTGTTAATCAATTAACACCTTTGAAGCCAAGCATTTGTCTAATTTGGGAGCATTAGTAACAAAGCCAGGTGAGAGATCTCCCTGATTGATACTTACTTCAATAAATAAACTTCATCCTAACAATAAAGACTGCTCCCCATACTATAATGAGAAGTATAATAAACTTCTTGACTGTTTCAACCATGATATGCAATAGAAGTGACACATAAATTATGTACAGATGTCAATTATTATAGTAATCAAGTTAGGGTATGGATTCCATGTCGTCTGATGTAGCTGTTTTATGCTGAAGACATGAGGTGCAGTGTTTTATTGATCCTTTAAACACTATTATGCAATTTTTATTACAGGGTCACAGAGGAAAGTCTTACATTCTACCCAGGGCTGCATTGTTAATAGAGGAGCAGGCTGAAGCTTAGTGAAAGGGTGTATGTTGCTTAAAGTGGCATAGCTAGTAAATGGAGGATACAAAATTAAAGAGGTGGAATACAAGGTAGAGAGAAATAGAAATAGGATTCACAGAGCTTATTGAATAAGACTTGGACTTAGCATTTTAAAACTGAGAATGACGGTGAAAACATAAGCCAGTACAATAGTCTTAAGAAAACTAAAAGGACACTGGGAGACAGATTTGATCTCATCAATCATACATGTTAACTATCATATCTCTTTACTTTTCAGTGCTAGATATAAGAGACTCAGGGTTATGAAACATTTAAGGAGAATTGCAGAGCTAAGCAGGGAGGTCAGGAAGGAGGAAAATCATGGTTGGGCAGTATTTAATTTTGAGGAGTGTGAAGCAAGTGAGGAGTAATAGAATCGTTTAAGATTTTATGTATGTTCTCTATTAAGGAAAGTATTGAGACACGAAGAATGAGTAGTTGTTAGTTACATCCATCATAAGATCTTGGAATTTTAATTTCAGTTGAAAAGAAATCATGTCATGTCCTAGAACATCTTGATAGTTCATGATCTAATGATGTAATTCCATATAATTCTCAAAAGAAACCAATTAGAAAGAATAAAAGTACATAATATATTTAATATATGTGTATATGTATATATATTTATATATGTACCTATTGCTTAAAACAAATAATCTTAAATAAATAGTAAATATAATATGTAACATTTATGTAATCCTTTTCTAAAATTTATATACCAGTTGTGTTAGTTTTCTGTCTTATAAAGGTCTTAAATTGCTATAGTTTCATTTCCACTATAGATTGAGAGTTATAATTCATGATGCTTTTGTTAAGTTTAATGTGTCTGTAACAGCAAGTATATCATTGTTGGATATGAACATAGAAGAGAATTGTTCATGTCATGGTCATCAGGCAGTGCAAAATTTTAAAATAAATATAAATGGACTACTCTGTCAACACTTCATTCAAGGGCATGGCATTATGTGAATTTCTTTGACTAGTCCTAGTTCCCTAATGTTGTTCTCACTGGCTGTACGGTATGGAGAAGACAGAGCTTTCAACACCTAATGAAGATAACATTCATGATGCATTTTTTCCAGATTGTAGTCTTCTCTTCTTTTCAAAAGTCGCCACTTCTATTACATATTTCTTTTATAGCTTTAAAATATGTTTGGGGTTTTCCCAGAAACTTTTACCATGCAAATACCTTACTATTTCTTTTGAATAAGGATTTGAGATCTTGATGACTCTATAAATCATTGGAGTCTATGTTTCTTTAAAAAGAAAATGAATCCTGGTAAAGCAGTTTTATAGGCATTCCTTTTTGTGTTTTTGTTTTTATGTTTGACACTTTCTTCACAGTGGAGAATATTTTAAAGACTTTTCATTATTACAAATTTGATTACAGTGATATGGCTGGTTGAAAATGGCCTCCACAGGCTCTTATATTTAAATATTTAATGTCTAGAGAGAGGTACTGTTGAGAAGGAGCAGAAGGATAAGGAAGTGTGCCTTGGTGTATAGTATGTATTCCTGAGGCTAGGCTTCAAGGTATTAAGTCTTACCCCACATGCAGTTCCTCCCTCCGTCCCTCCATCTCTCTCTCTCTCTCTCTCTCTCTCTCTCTCTCTCTCTCTCTCTCTCTCCCTCCCTCCCTCCCTCCCTCCCCCCTCACCCCGAGCTTCAGTATTGCTCAAGAAGCATGCCTATCTTCTTGATTTCTTTGTATATATTGGATATTAGCCCTCTGTCAGATGTGGGGTTGGTGAAGATCTTTTCCCAAATTAGTGGTTGCCGTTTTGTTCTTCTGACAGTGTCCTTTGCCTTACAGAAACTTTGTGATTTTATGAGGTCCCATTTGTCAATTCTTGATCTTAGTGCATAAGCTATTGGTTTTCTGTTCAGGAACTTTCCCCCTGTGCCCATGTCCTCCAGGGTCTTCCCAAGTTTCTTTTCTATTAGTTTCAGTGTGTCTGGCTTTATGTGGAGATCTTTGATCCACTTGGAGTTGATCTTTTTTTTTTAATTTTAATTTTCTATATTCTATGTTTACATTCCAAAGGCTTTCGCCTTTCCCAGTCCCCCCCCACCATATGTCCCATAATTCCTCTCACCCCCATGTATTCCCCAATCATTCTCCCCCCCCAACGATTTCTCTGTTCTGGGTCTACAATACTGGATCCAATCTTTACAGTCCCAGGGTCCTCTCCTTTCTTCTTCTTGGGAGTCATTTGACTTGCTAATTGTGCCTTGAGTATTTAGGGCTTCTGGGCTCATTAATATCCACTTATCAGTGATTGCATTTCATGTGTATTCTTTTGTGATTGGGTTAGCTCACTTAGGATGATATTTTCCAGATCTAACCATTTACCTACAAATTGCATGAGTTCATTACTTTTAATTGCCGAGTAGTACTCCATTGTATAAATATACCACATTTTCTGTATCCATTCCTCTTTTGAGGGATATCTGGGCTCCTTCCAATTTCTGGCTATTATAAACAAGGCTGCTATAAACATAGTGGAACATGTGTCTTTATTGTATGCAGGGGGAATCCTCTGGGTATATGCCCAGGAGTGGTATGCCAGGGTCCTCTGGAAGTGACATGCCCAATTTTCTGAGGAACCTCCACAATGATTTCCAGAGCGGTTTTACCATTTTGCAATCCCACCAACAGTGGAGGAGTGTTCCTCTTTCTCCACATCCTTGCCAGCACTTGGTGTCTCTTGAGTTTTTAATCTTAGCCATTCTGACTGATGTGAGGTGGAATCTCAGGGTTGTTTTGATTTGCATTTCCCTGATGACTAATGATGTTGAGCATCTCTTAAGGTGTTTCTATGCCATTCAAGTTTCTTCTGGTGAAAATTCTTTGTTTAGCTCTCTACCCCATTTTTGATAGGGTTATTTGGTTCTTTGGGGTCTAACTTCTTGAGTTCTTTGTATATATTGAATATTATCCCTCTGTCGGATGTGGAGTTGGTGAAGATCATTTCCCACTTTGTTGGTTGCCATTTTGTCCTTCTGACAGTGTCCTTTGCCTTACAGAAACTTTGTAATTTTATGAGGTCCCATTTGTTAATTCTTGATCTTAGAGCATAAGCTATTGGTGTTCTGTTCAGGAACTTTTCCCCTGTGCCCATGTCCTCCAGGGTCTTCCCAAGTTTCTTTTCTAATAGTTTCAGTGTGTCTGGTTTTATGTGGAGGTCCTTGATCCACTTGGAGTTGATCTTAGTACAAGGAGATAAGAGTGGGTCAATTTGCATTCTTCTGCATGTTAACTTCCAGTTGAACCAGCACTATTTGTTGAAAAGGCTGTCTTTTTTCCACTGGATGGTTGTAGCTCTTTTATCAAAGATCAAGTGACCATAACACTGCAGGTTCATTTCTGGGTCTTCGATTCTATTCCATTGATCTACTTGCCTGTCGCTGTAGCTGTACCAATACCATGCAGTTTTTAACACAATTGCTCTGTAGTACTGCTTGAGGTCAGGGATATTGATTCCCCCCCAGAAGTCCTTTTATTGTTGAGAATAGTTTCAGCTATCCTGGGCTTCTTGTTACTCCAGATGAATTTGAGAATTGCTCTTTCTAGATTTATGAAGAATTGATTTGGGATTTTGAGAAGTTAGACCCCAAAGAACCAAATAACCCTATTAAAAATGGGGTACAGAGCTAAAGAAACAATTTTCACCTGAAGAAATTTGGATAGTTGAGAAGCACCTTAAGAGATATTTAACATCATTAGTCATCAGGGAAATTCAAATCAAAACAACCCTGAGATTCTACCTCACACCAGTCAGAATGACTAAGATGAAAAAACTCAAGAGACAACAGGTGCTGGCAAGGATGTGGAGAAAGAGGAACAGTCCTCCACTGTTGGTGGGAGTGCAAAATGGTACAACAGCTCTGGATATCAGTCTGGCTCTTCCTCAGAAAATTGGGTATGACACTTCCAGAGGACCCTGTCATATCACTCCTGGGCATATACCCAGAGGATTCCCCTGCATGCAATAAAGACACATGCTCCACTATGTTCATAGCAGCCTTATTTGTAATAGCCAGAATTTGGAAGGAACCCAGATGTCCCTCAAAGGAGGAATGGATGCAGAAAATGTGGTATATTTATACAATGGAATACTACTTAGCAATTAAAAATAGTGAACTAATGCAATTTGTAGGCAAATGGTTAGATCTGGAAAATATCATCCTAAGTGAGCTAACTCAATCACAAAAGAATACACATGAAATGCAATCACTGATAAGTGGATATTAATAAGCCCAAAAGCTTTGAATACTCAAGGCACAATTAGCAAATCAAAAGATTCCCAAGAAGAAGGGAGAGGACCCTGGTCCTGAAAAGACTGGATCCATTTTTGTAGGAGAGTACTAGAACAGGGAAATGGTGAGGGGGTAATTAGAGAATGGGCAGGGGGAATAGGACTTATGGGACATATGGTGAGGTGGGAAACTGGGAAAGGGGAAAGCATTTGGAATGTATATAGAACACAGTATATAGAAAATAAAATGAATATCCTAAAAAAACCCAAAGATATAAAAAAAAGAAGCATGCCTATCTTTTTTTCATCATAATGATCCAGGACTAGCCTTCTAAAATTGTAAGCAAGACCCCAGGTAAATGTTTCCTTTTATAAGGCTTACTTTGGCACAGTGTCTCTTCCTACTAATAGAATTGTAACTAAGACAAAAGTTGGTACCAGGAATGGGTTATTGCTCTGAAAGGTCTAACAATCATGCTGCTGGTTAGAGGAACATGGAAGACTTTTCAACTTTGGTGTAGGAGAGGAGGTGAAAGCTTTAAGCAGGGTTTAATTGTCCTCAGAGCAGTAAACAGTAGTGCCACTAGCAGTGTGGGTCATGTGAGTCCAAAAAACTTGGATTCTGAAAGGAGGAATGTCAGCAGCTGGCCCAGAAACCATTCTTGCAATATTTTGGTAAAAAAAAATGTGGCTGCTTTTGTTATTTGTTCTAAGAATCTGACTGGGGCTAAATTGAAGAAAATTTAGATAAATATGTTTGGCAGTGGAAATTTCAAGAGAACTTAGAAATGACTTTGCTGCCTGGCTATTCATCTTCATTCTTAGATATACCTAGAATGCAAAGGAAGAAGTAGACCAAATAGAAATTTAAAATATACAGTTATGAGAAGAAAATGAGCCACAGGAATAATTATTTTGGAGCCAAGTCTTGCTTTTTACCAGCTGTGAACAAGTGAGCAACATAAGGAACTGCCTGGCCTGATCAGACTACTAGTGCATGGATATGTCAGAGTAAGCAACTACTTTCTGGTCATGTTTAAAATATATGTCACAAGATGTTACTCCTGCCTGTTATTCTTAATTTGACCCAAAACTTTGTCTGTCTAGGTCAGAGGCCCTAGAGTAGTGGTTGCCAACTTTCCTAAATGCTGTGATCCTTTAATACTGTTCATTACATTATGGTGACCCCCAAGACATAAAATTATTTTCATTGCTACTTCATAACTATAATTTTGCCACTCTTGAAAATCATAATGTGAGCATCTATGTTTTCCAATCTTCTTAGGCCACCTCTAAGAAAGGATCATTTGAGCACCAAAGTGAATTTTACCCACAGGTTGAGAAACACTGCTCTAGAGGAAGAACTAATACAGTTGTTCTGCTCAAGGGACATAATGAATAACTATGCACTGAATTCTTATTTACGTTTTTGCTATTCTTTTTGTAAAGTATTTTATTTATTTACATTCTAACTATTTGCCATCTCCCAGTCTCCCCTCCCACATCTTCCTCATCTCATTACTTTTCCCTCTTGCCTCTAAGAGGGTGCTTCCCCTCCACACCAGGCCTACTTCCTTTCTTGGGGCCTCAAGTCTCTCAAGGACTAGACATATCTCATCACACTGAGGCCAGACCAGGAAGTTCTCTCTGAGATATATATATATATATATATATATATATATATATATATATATATATATATATATATATATATCAGCCATGCTATGCTCCTGTCTGTAAGAACATCATAGCATTAGTAATAGTGCAATTCCTTGGTGCCCACCTCAATGACATAGTCTTTGGACTGCCTTTCCTTCAGTCTCTTCTTAATGTTTGTCTCTGCAGTTCTTTTAGACAGGAAAAATTCTGGGTCAGGAATATTGTGGCTTAGTAGTCCTGTCCCTCTACATGAAGCCCTTTCTATCTACTGGAGGCGAACTCTTTCAGTTCCCTCTCTCCAGTGATGGGCATTTCATTTAAGGTCACCCCCACTGAATACTTAGAGTCTCTTTCCTCCTGGGTCTCTGGTACTTTGTAGATGGTCCCTCTACCTCCCTTTCCCCCGAGGCTGCATATTTCTGTTCATTTTCCTGGTTCTCTGGGTTTCTCTCCTGACGCTACCCTATATCTTATCTTATTCCCCCTTTCTCCTCCCCCTTATCTCCTTTTCAGGTCCCTCCTTCCCTCTGCCTCCTATGATTATTTTATTCCCCATTCTAATTGAGATTGAAGTATCATCATTTGGGCTTTTGTGATTGTTATACTTCTTAAGGTTTGTGTTTTGTATCTTTGGTATTCAATACTTATTGGCTAATATCCACTAATCAGTGAATACATACTATCTATGTCAATTTGCATATGGGTTACCTCACTCAGCATGATATTTTCTAGTTCCATCCATTTGCATGTAAAATTCATGATGTCCTTGTTTTTAGTAACTAAATAATATTCCATTGTATAAATGAACCACATTTTCTCTATCCATTCTTCAGTTGTGGGACATCTGGGTTGTTTTGAGTCTCTGGTTATTACAAATAATGCTGCCATGAATATAGTGGAGCATGTGTCCTTGTGGTATGGTGGGGCATGTTTTGGGTATATGCCCGAGAGTGGTATAGCTGGGTATTTAGGTAGAACTATTTCCAATTTTCTATGGAACTGCCAGATTGATTTCCAGGGTGGGGTTTTACCAGTTTGCAATCCCACCAGCAATGGAGATTTGGACTGTAGTTCTGGGCCTGACAGCCTCTTTTCTAAACAATTCCATCCAGCTTCTTTTGAATGGTCCTATGTTATTTTCAAATACAAATTCATCACAAGATGTTGTTGAAGACATGTGCATATACTTATATGTTTATAATTTAATGTAATAAACACCTTTTAGAAATTACTTCTCATAGGGATTTTGAAATGATTTAGAAATCAAGTAAATGTCATTTTTATGGGCTTTGAGCAACATAAAAGTATGAATTAGAAGCTTTCTATGGAGCATTGACACTGCAGCACCTCTTTTTTTCTTCGAGACAGGGTTTCTCCGTATAACACTGGCTGTCCTGAAACTCACTCTGCAGACCAGACTGGCCTCGAACTCAGAAATCCACCTGCCTCTGCCTCCCAGAGTGCTGGGATTACAGGCGTACGCCACCACCGCCCAGCTGCAGCACCTCTTCTTAAGCCAAAGTTTGGATTTCAGGCAGAGACTTTTATATTATTATAAACAAAAATATCATTTTATCATTGACTAATCATTTTCAAATTCAAAGACAAGGAATTGTAAAGACATGGGATAATTTTTTTGAATTTTAACTCAAATTTAACTAATAATATTGGATAAAAATTGTTATACTGGAAATATAGCTTCTTCTCTGTCAATTGGTAAACTTATATTAAATATATAATGGAAAGTAATTCTTAACTTTATTTCATTATTGCCATAGTGATTATTGATAATTAACATATAAAACTATTTAATTTTCATAATATAAAAACATCACCTGGCATCTTTTTGCAAAATGTATTGGTTAATTCTATGATGTCTTTTGTCTCAAAGGAGTACATTTCAAATATTAAACTCAGCATCTATTTTTGAAGGGTTTAGGAATAATGGTGGTATAATTGAGAATGTATTCTAATAATGTAACATTTCAGTTTAAGGCTTTCACAATAATTTTTGCATGAGCAAATAGCATACACAATGTCTGAAAAATTTCACAAATACAAATGGAGAGTTTTAATAGATATTACAGGTAAGAGAAACAAGTAACTTAAACAAAATTTATACATAATTCTATTGATATTGTAATTTTGAATTTAATCAGAATAATTAGAGCAAGAAAAATTAGATCCTGCAGGGCTAACATTTAAGGGAAATGAGGTTCTATCAAGACAATTGTCAAGGACTTGGAGAGGTTGAACAGTGGCTATGATACTTACAAGTCTTGCAGAGGATGTGGGTACAGTTTCCAGGATCAAGGTGTCGCTCACAGCTGCCTATACCTTCCAGTTCCAGGAGATATGAATCACTTGTCTCTACTCCTGGGCTACCAGGCTTTTGCTTGTTGCTTATACATACCTTTAGGCAAAACAGTTATACACATGTAATTAAGTAAGTGAATAGACAGATAAATAAGTATTCAAAAGAGATACCAAGATTGCTTAAACATGAGTTTAACATGGACAACAATGTTTGCCATAGTCCACTGAGCCAACATCTCTCTGCCTTATACACAAAGAATTACAGGAGACTAATGGTCAAAGCAGGATAACTAATCTTCCCCTGGAAAGAGTACACCAATTGGTTGTGAAGTATCAAATGGTCAGTCATGATATACATATATGTATATATATGTATATATACATACACACACACACACACACACACACACACACACATATATATATATATATATATATATATATATATATATATATATATATACATACATACAAGTAACATTACAATAACTGATCAGGTAGTATTCATATGTTTAGAAACATATGTGTTTACATATACATATAAGTATGTAACAAGTACTAAGAAAGGGATCATGAGTTTAAAAACAAAAAACAAAAACAAACAAACAAACAAAAAACAAAACCATATAGCGATAATAGGGAGTCTATAAAAGATGGAAGGGGAAGGAGAAACTTTTTAATTACTTCCCTAAAAGAATGAAAGGAATAGCCGGGCGGCGGTGGTGGCGCACGCCTTTAATCCCAGCACTTGGGAGGCAGAGGCAGGTGGATTTCTGAGTTCGAGGCCAGCCTGGTCTACAGAGCTAGTTCCAGGACAGCCAGGGCTACACAGAGAAACCCTGTCTCGAAAAACCAAAAAAAAAAAAAAAAGAATGAAAGGAATATATTTAAAGGAGTTGAAATAAAAAATTTCACATGTGATCATCTGATTTAGGTTTGATTTAAAGGAAATTTGATTTCTTGTTTGGATATTTTGTGATTCAGATATCATTTTTATGCAAAGATAGAGAAAATTTCATATTTAACTTTTAGCTAAATATATAATTTCATCATTTAAGTTTATATATATACATATATATATAAAATTCCAAATAAATATATGAAGTTGATTTTTCCAAATACAGTATGCCATCTCTACAGTTTCAAAACCAAAGAATAAAATTAATTGAAGGAAACAGTTGAAGAGTCAAAGGGTGCCAGGAGACAAGCAGCAAAGGATTCTGGGCAAGACAAGATGGTCTAAAATGCATCATCATCACAGGCAGGCGGTGACCTGCTACCTGATGCCATCTTTACAAAATCGTTGCATGCATTTATACAGGATCTTTTTTGTCTTTTTGTACACAAAAGATCATTTAATTCTGGGTATGCCATTCAACATTCTTTATTTGCTTCAAAATGTATTTCATGGAAACATTAATCAAATGTAAGATCTATAGTCATCCATTGTTCTCTGACATATGATCATTAGTGATATATGAAACATGCTCCTAGCATGTACAAACTTGTGCGGCATTATTAAGACAGGAACTATCCTGAAAGTGAGAGAACGAAATGAAAGACTTGTAAAATCATAATCTGAAGTTTTTGTATTTTTCTACTGCAACAAGTTATTTTATCTATAATGTTAAGAATAAAAGTATGTTATCAAAAAATTCCACATGCACTTAACCAGTGGGTTTTATATTGCAAAGAGCATGATGAAATATGAATAAATATTTTAAGAATTGGGTCAATATCTCAAAAATCAAATTAAAATGTTATTTTCATCATTGGAATAATTTCTCATATTCAACATTTGGGAACACAGAACCCCAGTTGCACTATGAATCTTAATTGTCAGGGGTAAAGGCCCTATTTCAATTTTATCTATGTCAATTATTAATGACTTGATATAATACTATGATGATTTCTCACCCTTGCCTTATGCGCTTTGAAGAGAGATGTAAGTGACATACAAACTAGAGTTTAAACTTCATTCCAAATGTTTATAAGTTCTTCCCAAATAACAACACTATAGTACTATAGAATTACTGGTTACTGGACAGTGAACCAGATGGTTACGCTTATGACATCAATTTCATGGGAGTTAGTGTCAGCTATTACCAGCAGAAATGCATACTACATGATTTGCCTCCAAAAACTTCACTTAAAAACTACATATTTTCCTCAGTAGCAAAAGGTAAAAGGGAAATAGTTAATATTAAGTTTTGAACATGCAGCAGTAATCTTTGACTGAGTGATGATGTAAAAACAAAAAAGAAAAACATTCATCCAACAATTCTCTACTAAAATGCAGATGTTAGGGACCTCTCATAACTGTAAGAAGTACTGCAGGTATGTTATGAAAGTATAAAAGAGTGGTCATTTGGGCTTACAATGTTGAAAGTTGAATTTATGGTCAGCTGACTGTGTTGTTTTGGGATCTGTGGTCCCAAACATTCAAGGACATACTCTTATCCTGCTCCCGAATGACTCAATAATCCTATTTAATAGGTTCTTCCATTTACCAGTACGAGAACTGGGTGCTGAACAGGCTGTATCAGATAGGTTGTAGGAAATACCTGTCCAAACCATTGTCTAGATACTCTGAAGTACAACCTATTGAGAGGAGGGGGAAAGGTAATAAACAGAGCATGTTTCCTTGGGAAGTTCGCAGCATAGAGCATCTTTCCCAGCTGCATACATTCAAAGACTAAAGTGGTCTGATGACTTATGTTTGTTTCTGTATGCATTTGAGTGTGTATATGGTATATGTGGTGTGTGTGTGTGTGTGTGTGTGTGTGTGTGTGTGTGTGTTTCTTTCCTGAAACTATTCAAACAAGTTGTGGCCTGAGAACTACCCAAGATTTTTAGTCACAAATGTCACCTAACTATAATCCAGCTTCAGAGCTTCCAACTCAGAATCTTCTGGTAAAGTAAAACTGAAAAAATGTTCTCAAAAATTTCTATGATACTTTAATGAAATTATTTAAAAGCAGAATATTTAAATATTCCCTGGGAAGTCAGATTACCTGATCTAGCTATATCCACAGGAAAATTATTCTTGTACTGTATTTTTCTAATTACATTTTAAATATGTCATTAAATTTTACTAACGCCTTCTTGATTCATTATATGCATATATTAACGTATATATTTCACATTGATTAAATAATATAAAGGGACCTACAGTCATAAAATATGTTACTCTTTATTTTGTTCCAATAAAAGCATACTTATAATTTTAGTTTCCCAATGTATTAATATTAATTTTACAATAAGACAAGTATTTGCTTAAAGCAATTCAGTGATAATGGATCAATAAATAGATGTGGCTCAGTTGATCATGAATGCTTTAATTTCAGTTTCCAGTTTGAATTTTACATATACACCTTCTCCCACAGTGAGCTTATAACAGAAATTGGTGACTGTCAACGATAGAAGTGATGGGATTCTATAGGTAGGAAGGATAATTGAGTTTTAGTTATCAAGTTCATCACATCCATATGTGTGTTGTTATTTTATAGAAATATCTGTAATAACTACTTGTGAAGTGCAACACAGCCAGATACTGTGCTTGTACCTACTGGCTAGTGGTTTTAGCATTGAGTCTTCTAATTACTGTTTTTTGTTTTTTTTTTTTGCCAGAATTATTTAAGTGCAACATTGTTGTTTATTTGCCATAGTTGTTACCCAGGGTCATCTTGCCCACCTGGTAGAATTATTCTTCTCCTGATGAAGACAAAATGGCAGACTAATACTTAATGATTGCTGCCCTTTTGAGCTGCTAGTTATGGTGATGTTCTAAATGTCTAACTGTAAGTGAGAATTATCTGCTTTCATTGTGGGAATGGAGCCTAATTTGAGGTCAATTTTAATGAACAAACATTTACACATAATTCTTCCTGCAAGATCTAATTTCTAATTATCATACAATGTTTTTATTTAAAAAACACATACTACTTATCTTACAGTCATACTCACTGAAGCAGACCTTTAGCTAAGAGCTGTATGCAACTTAGCATTTCTTGAGCTAGTATATTAATAAGTCCTTTATAAAATCAATTGTGTTGCTTCAAGTTTCTCCTGCATCCCTTAACTATTCTTAGTATATAATGAACCTAGAAAAGTTGCCTTTAATAAAATCACAAACTTGTTACCAGGTCTTGAGGATTATTGCTGAAAAGGGTCCAGAATGAGTTGAAGAGGCTTTGGTAGTGTTAACTTCAAAGAAACATTATCTTCTGGATAAAACAGAGAAACTGCATATACAAATTTGCAATAGTGGCAACAGATTGGAAAAGACTTATACTAACCCATGCCAGACGAAAATCCTACAAGGAGAGAGGGTTTGGGTGGAGAATCCTATCACTGAAGCCAAAACTCCTGCACTTCTTAGTTGCTTGAATGTACCGTGAGGGTTTTCTCTATGAATGTAGTCCCATGGAAGATGACCTGTCTCCAGTGGTAGACACAGATACAAGAATATATTGGGAGCACAAATTGGACTTGGAAGAGTTTTTAAAATCATACTGTGCTGGATGGGAAGAAAAGGATGTGATCTCTGAGAGAGCAGGAAAGTGAGGTGACTATGACTGAAACACATTGTATGAAACTCCCAAAGAAATTCATTTTAATTAAATTCATTAAGATAACATATACACTCTGAAGGTAACGAAATGATATTCAAAGCAACATATTGTATATAAATAGCTGTCAAACTTCCTAACTGATCAGAGATTCATGATTTGCATTCTCTGCAACTATGATTAGCTTTTTTGATTCAAAAACTACAGTTTTCATAGTTAAGAAAATAAGAGATGAATTATTTTTGAGCCATTTCTAAGTGACCGTGATCCAGGAACATACATTTAATATACTATAATCTCCATGTTCCAATGTAGATGCAATTTCATGAGGTTTTATAGTTTCATAAAACAAAGTCTTAAATCACAAGAAATTTGAAAATAAATAATGGGCACACCTAAGAGGCAATTATAGTAATGTGAGCAAAGACTTTCTATAGGCAGGAGATGCTATTCTTAGCTCTTGGGTAGGTGGTAGATAGTGGTCTGTTGGTTAAACTAATGAATTCCAATGGTTTCTATTAAACACATCCTATTGGTACAAGCGCAGAGATGTCCAGAGTTCTAGATGACTAGAACTGGCCAAAGATGAGGTACTTAGCCTCTGGACTTACAATATTATAATCTATCTACTGTATTGAAGCTCTCATCAGTCAATCAGGTTCTACAGACAGTTTCTTTTCAGTAGTTTTCAATCACACTCCCTATGAAACAAATGATCAATAAAATAATTTCCACAATGATACATAATTACTATGCAAGTAAACATTCTTTTTGTAAATGTCAAAATGAAACTGTTTACAAGACATACAAATTTGTCTAGAAACATATAATTAAAACTAAATCCCACATTTAATGATATAATAGATGAAATGTCCATTTTAAAGTGAGGATAAAATTATTAATTTTGAACTAGCATGTATCAATAGTTTCAACATTATTATTTTGACATTATAGATATTCCAGTATATGTCAGGTATATTTTTAAGCCCTTATGAATATTATAATTAATATTAGACCTACATGTGAAGCTATAGATGTAAGAGAGGAACATTTGGTATCTAAATCATATGGCTTATTTCAAATAAACAATCAAATCCTTTATGTTTTAGACATGTATCATTGGATTTAACCATGAGTTATTTACTATCAAAACCTTCATAAACCCTACTTAAGACACAGAAAAAACTCTCTAATTATTTATTTGGATTTGTGCCTTTGATATTTTCCAACCCACATACCTAGAACACATTAAGATTCCTTAGAAAATTCACTGTGTCCCATATCCTTAAACAAATCCCTTTCCTAATCTCAGAAGATTTAATTGCTTCTACTTCGGATGGCTGGCACTTATATTCTGTTTTTTTAATTAGATATTTTCGTTATTTACATTTTAAATCTTATCCCCTTTCCTCCTTTCCCCTCCAAAAATCATCCTATCCCATCCCCTGTTCCCCTGCTCACCAACCAACTCACTCCTGCCTCCCTGTCCTGGCATTTCCCTATACTGGGACAGTAAGCCTTCGCAGGACAAAGGGCCTCTCCTCTCATTGATGTCCAACAAGGCCATCCTCTGCTACATATGTGGCTGGAACCATCTGTCCTTCCATGTGTACTCTTTGGTTGGTACTAGTTGGTTCATATTGTTCCTCCTATGGGGCTGCAAACCCCTTCATCACCTTGAGTCCTTACTCTAGCTCCTCCATTGGGGACCCTGTGCTTAGTTCAGTGATTGGATGATAGCATCCCCTTCTGTATTTGTCAGGTACTTGCAGAGCCTCTTAGAAGATAGCTGTATCAGAATCCTGTCAGCAAGCACTTGTTGGCATGCATAGTGTCTGGGTTTGCTGTGGAGATGTTTTCAGTAACTTTAATTAGTTTTTACTCTTCCCACAAGCTTTTGTGACTAAACATATTTATTTATTTTAAAAATGTAATAGAATCCCCTAGCATGTCTGTCAATAATAACTTGTATGAACAAGTTTCCTAGGATACAATTAGGAAAGAATATGATAGTGCATGTTGATTCTATATACATTTAGAAATTGATCTATTCAAACTGATTTAATGATAATTTTCACAAAGAAGTTATATGTAGCAGAATATTTATATTTTTCCAATATAAATGACTTATGTTTCTTAGTCACTCATTCATTTTGTAAACATAAACGAATTCTCAATGTTATACCAGGAACTTGTTATCCATTGGGGAAAATTGCATAGAAAAGTTAGGATTTTCCTTTTATGAGTATATTGATTAGTAGATACATAAGCATAAAGTTGAAGTTTTATGAGTGAAAGATTATAAATCTATTAGAGAAACAGAATTCATTAATTCTTACTTTCTAAGAAATTCCTCTATTATATATGTTATATATATGTGTATATATATATATATATATATGTATATATATATATATATGACACAAAAACTCTATGTAAGAAAATAATTGAGAATACAGAAGGAACTGTGGAAGTAGATCTCCCAAACAGGATGAGAATGCATGAAAGAAAGAACAATAAAGTTTTCCATGAAAGTATTAACTGTTATTGTCCTTGGCGATATTGTGCTTGAGTCTACAAGAACACTCCAAGTAGACAGTAGGCCAATAAAACATGAGGGAAGCCAATTATGAATTCTTGAAACATTTGAAGAGTTTAGGAAGGTAACAAAAGTGATTGCAGTAGAATTTGGGAGATAGCAGGAGATTGAGATGCATAGTCTTTGATATGTGTGACACAGAGGAGTGGACCTCTCAGTATCACACCTGTTGAAGGGGATTTATAATGAGATCACTGACATAAGAAACACCACATAAAGGACAGTTTTGTCTTATGTCAGTGATCCTGAAATTGGAGTATTATTACAATTCTAAAAATAGTCCGTTACGATATTTAAGAATCATTCATTTTGGAAAACTTACATGATTACATCATGGCAGAAAGTTAAAGATTATTGTTTATAATCTGAGAAGAAATTTAAACAAAAATTAAAAAAAAATACACCAGCATGAATTTCAGTAGAAACCACTGTATGGATCACATGGGATTGAAAGATATACTAGTTAATATTAAAGGATAATATTTTAAGATATTGAAGTTATGCTATGAAAAAGTATCTGAGAACTAGAAAAGAATGAGAGGTAGGATAAAATCGAAATTAGGAGGCAAAATACAACATAAATGTTTCTAACAGAGAGACAATAATGAGAAAGATCTCAAAACATGTTTATAATCTACTTGCAAAATATTCTGCCTATGTGATTGCAATAAGCATTGTTTTCATAAAAAGGATGGACAAGACTGTTTAAATTGGAGAATCTGGAGGAAATGGACAATTTCCTCGACAGTCACCAAATACCAAAATTAAACCAGGATCAAATAGATCATCTAAACAGACCCATAACCCCCAAAGAAATAGAAGGGGTCATAGACAGTCTTCCAACCAAAAAGAGCACAGGACCAGACAGTTTTAGTGCAGAATTCTATCAGACCTTCAAAGAAGTCCTGATACCAATACTCTTCAAATTATTCCACAAAATAGAAACAGAAGGAACACTACCCAACTCATTCTATGAAGCCACAATTACCCTGATACCAAAACCACACAAAGATCCAACTAAGAAAGAGAACTACAGGCCAATTTCTCTTATGAATATCGATGCAAAAATACTAAACAAAATACTTGGCAACCGAATCCAAGAACACATCAAAACGATCATTCACCATGATCAAGTTGGCTTCATCCCAGGGATGCAGGGATGGTTCAATATACGGAAATCCATCAACGTAATCCACTACATAAACAAACTCAAAGAAAAAAACCACATGGTCATCTCATTGGATGCTGAAAAAGCATTTGACAAAATTCAGCATCCTTTCATGCTAAAGGTCCTAGAAAGAACAGGAATTCAAGGCCCATATCTAAACATAGTAAAAGCAATATACAGCAGACCAGTAGCCAACATCAAGGTAAACGGAGAAAAACTCGAAGCAATCCCTCTAAAATCAGGGACTAGACAAGGCTGTCCCCTCTCGCCATATCTCTTCAATATAGTACTTGAGGTACTAGCTAGAGCAATTCGACAACAGAGGGAAGTCAAAGGGATACAAATCGGAAAGGAAGAAGTCAAACTATCACTATTTGCAGATGATATGATAGTTTACTTAAGTGACCCAAAAACCTCCACCAGAGAACTCCTGCAACTGATAAACAACTTCAGCAAAGTGGCTGGCTATAAAACCAACTCAAGTAAATCAGTAGCCTTCCTATACGCGAAGGATAAGCAGGCCGAGAAAGAAATTAGGGAAATGACACCCTTCACAATAGCCACAAATGATATAAAGTATCTTGGAGTGACGCTAACCAAACACGTGAAAGGTTTATACGACAAAAACTTCAGGTCTCTGAAGAGGGAAATTGAAGAAGACATCAGAAAATGGGAAAATCTTCCATGCTCGTGGGTTGGCAGGACTAATATAGTCAAAATGGCAATCTTGCCCAAAGCAATATAAAGATTCAATGCAATCCCCATCAAAATCCCAACTCAGTTCTTCATAGAGCTAGAAAGAGCAATTCTCAAATTCATCTGGAATAATAAAAAACCCAGGATAGTTAAAAGTATCATCAACAGCAAAAGAACTTCTAGGGGAATCAATATCCCGGACCTCAAGCAATATTACAGAGCAGTGGTATTAACAACTGCATGGTATTGGTTCAGTGACAGGGAAGCGGATCAATGGAATAGGATCGAAGACCCAGAATTGAACCCACACATCTATGGCCAATTGATCTTCGACAAAGGAGCTGAAAACATCCAGTGGAAAAAAGATAGCCTTTTCAACAGATGGTGCTGGCTCAACTGGAGGTCAACATGCAGAAGAATGAGAATTGATCCACTCTTATCTTCTTGCACTAAACTCAACTCCAAGTGGATCAAGGATCTCCACATAAAACCAGACACACTAAAACTAATAGAAAAGAAACTGGGGAAGACCCTTGAAGACATCGGCTCAGGGGAAAAATTCCTGAACAGAACACCAATTGCTTATACTCTAAGAACAAGAATAGACAAATGGGACCTCATAAAACTACAAAGTTTCTGTAAGGCAAAAGACACTGTCAAAAGGATAAATCGGCAACCAACAAATTGGGACAAAATCTTCACCAACCCCACATCCGACAGAGGGCTAATCTCCAATGTATACAAAGAACTCAAGAGGTTAGACCCCAGAAAACCAAATAACCCTATCCAAAAATGGGGTACAGAGCTAAACAGAGATTTTTCACCTGAAGAAATTCGGATGGCTGAGAAACACCTTAAAAAATGTTCAACATCACTAGTCATTAGGGAAATGCAAATTAAAACAACCCTGAGATTTCACCTCATACCAGTCAGAATGGCTAAGATTAAAAACTCAGAAGACATCAGGTGTTGGCGAGGATGTGGAGAAAGAGGAACACTCCTCCACTGCTGGTGGGAATGCAAGCTGGTACAACCACTCTGGAAATCAGTATGGCGGTTCCTCAGAAAACTGGGCGTGATACTTCCGGAGGACCCAGCCATACCACTCCTGGGAATATACCCAGAAGATTCACCAGCATGCAATAAGGATACATGCTCCACTATGTTCATAGCAGCCTTATATATAATAGCCAGAAGCTGGAAAGAACCCAGATGTCCTTCAACAGAGGAATGGATACAAAAAATGTGGTATATATACACAATGGAGTACTATTCAGCCATTAGAAATAATGAATTCATGAAATTCTTAGAGAAATGGATGGAGCTGGAGAACGTCATACTAAGTGAGGTGACCCAGTCTCAAAAGAATACCCATGGTATACAGTCACTGATAAGTGGATATTAGCCTAGAAGCTTGGAACACCAAAGACACAAATCACATATCAAGTGATGTCTCACAAGAAGAAAGGAGTGGACACTGGTGCTAGAATGGACCAAAACATCATTGTGGGAGAGTACAAGAACAGTAAAGTGGGAGGGGGTGGATGAGGGAGCAGGGGGAGGGAAAAGGACATGTGGGACCTTTGGGGGTGGGGAAGCAGAAAAAGGGAAATGAATTGTAAATATAGAATATATACAATAAAAAAAATCCTATTTAAGACAACCAAAAAAAAATTATGCCGAGAAGTAAAAAATTGAAAAAGAGAATTGGAGAAACCTTATGTCATTCATCATTTTATGGCTATTATTTATGATGAAGGTAGTGCTGTGTAATCTACAGAACTAATATAAAGTCAGTAGAGTGTATTAGAAATGTTAATAGTACGTGATAAATTTCTAGTTGAGTAATTTCACCCAATATAAGTAAGTTCTTGACAAGTTATGAGACTGATGAGAGGAAGGTAATGATTCGAAGTTAAGTTAGATGGAGGAGATAATTCTGGGAAAGCCAAGCCTAATTTATGTTGTGTGGGGTTGTGGCTGAGAAAGGCATGAAGGAAAAAGTGGATACAAAATTAAGAATGGGACAAAACTGATGTAGGAATGGTTACATATATGGAAACTAGGGTAACACAGAACATTAGTATTTAACAGAGAATAGAGGAGCACTGAATTTACTTACTGATATGATGTTCATTATTAGTGGTTTATATAGCAGGTAGACTTAAATCTCACAGACTCACATTACTACTCAAAGAACACAAGTATTGCATTGTATTAACAGCAAGAGCTTAGAGCTACTTTGAGTTGAATAATGCTCAAAAATCCTGCTTTCTTTAAGGCATAAAATACTAGGAAGAGGTTTATATGACTAGGTAGTAGTACATAGAGATCAAGATGAAAGTATGAAGAGTTTTAGGTAAAGAATGGCATGGTTGTAGATTCATGATGGTGGAAGCTTAAGTACATGACAGATTGCCAGCATAAGATACTGAGAAGGAAAACTAATTAAATTAGGAACAAGGAAAAGGAAGCCATAGAATTACATATGCAAAATGTTTGCAGGTTATGTGAAACTGAAGCACATGTTATCTGTTTTTAACTTCCCTAATGTCTGTGCCTCTATTATCTCAGAGCAAGAAGAATTCAACCCCTACATTATCCCTTCATGTTGTAAAGTTATCACTATGATGATTGTGCTTTACCCTTCTTCTTGATTTCTTTTATTTTTTAATCTTTAAACTAAACAAGTAAAAGAGAACTGATTAAGAAAGTTGTAATCCCTTACTACAACCTAAATATCCTTTCTTTCTTTTTTTGTTTCTCGAGACAGGGTTTCTCTGTGTAGCTCTGGCTGTCCTGGAACTCACTTTGTAGACCAGGCTGGCCTTGAACTCAGAAATCCACCTGCCTCTGCCTCCCAAGTGCTGGGATTAAAGGCGTGTGCCATCACCGACCAGCTAAACATTTTTTTGGGGGGAGGGGGTTCTAAATATCCTTTCTCAGAAGAGAAATGATACCAACGTTTGTATCATACTGTGTGTTTGTATATATTTCCTCCCTCTTATATAAATTATAATATATATATATATATATATATATATATATATATATATAATTAGATGATAACTATTTTAAGAAGTTAACATGACTATTCTAGGATACCATGATTCTGGCGTAAGATAATATGCAGATATGTCCTTTACAGGTGCTTTCTTTGTGTTGCAGGGAAACATCCCTCTCTCTGTTCTAAAGCATATGAGTTTAAATGTTTGATATTGGTGCATATATATTGCTCATAACACTAGCACTAACACTGGGTTAAAAGGTGAGATAATTGTAATAAATGCACTTACTACATTATCAACCTTCGACTTGTGTTCATTTCAAAATACATAAAACAGTATCTTATGCTTCTCAAAATGTTTAAAGTTGTAATTTTAATTTACCAGTGAGTGCATCTACATTAATTAAAATGCACAAGATTTTTAAATAGAGATTAAAATATGAAAGAGATCAAGCTATTTACAATCTAATTAGCTCAAAATTGGATGAGTAATACAAATGCATAATTAATCTGGTCTGATGATGACAAACTTGAAAGAGAGCATATGAAATCGTAATGGAAAAATAAAGTATTTCAAAAGGCAAAAAGTACCGTGTGATCAATGACAAAATAGCATGAATTTTATCTGGTATAATATTATTTTAAAATACCACAAATTAGAATTAAATGTAGCATAAACATTAAAGTATTTCAAAGGTAAATGTTAAAAAGCTATGAAAGTATACTGTTTATTACATTGCCTTTAACCCTAAGATTTCAGCATTTGAATTTATTCTTTCTCTTAAAATATTATTTATATTTATGTGTTTATGGGTATATATGTACAAATGGAGGTTCATATAAGCCTAGGTGTCTATGGAGTACAGAAGAATGCACTAGAACCCTGAAGCTAGAGTTACAGATTTTTTATGAGCCACCTAATGCTACTCTTAATGATTGGGGAATAGGCGGAGGGAAGAGGACTTATGGGACATATTATGAGGGGGAAACTGGGAAAGGGGAAAGCCTTTGGAATGTAAACAAAGAATATAGAAAAATTTTAAAAAAGTTTAAAAAAAGAAGTAAAAATAATAGATGTGACCTATTCTATTCCCTCATTTTTCTTTAATCTAACAATTATGTATTGCACTTTTGAAAGTCATTTCATTTACAATGACAAATTTATCTAAGAATTAATTAACAAAATATATAGGTAACAAGTTCAAAAATCCTAATAGCTATATTAAAATATATCTTAAATACATTTTACCTAATAGGATGTATAAATGACTAGTAAATATTTGGGAAGCTGCCCATGATTAGTAACTCCTAGAAAAACGTGAAGAAAATACAAACATAGCTTCTTAACCATCATGATAGTTAAATTAAAGAAATAAAACACAGAAATAGAAACTAGGAACATGTGTTGATGATAATGGGGAAGCTGGAATCCATGTGTATCACATATGAGAAGTTAAATGGAGCAGATACCCTAGAAAATATATCAAAGTATCTAAATATCAAACAAACAAGTAAACATGGAATTATCAGTGATTCAGGAATCAATTTCAACTTCTCTGTCTCTGTCTCTGTCTCTGTCTATCTCTCTGTTTCTCTATCTTTCTGTCTCTGCCTCCTCTCTCTCTCTCTCTCTCTCTCTCTCTCTCTCTCTCTCTCTCTCTCTCTCTCTTCTCTCTTCCCCTCTCTAAGATACAGTCCTTAAGGGATAGTAAAATTATTCCTAAAAGAAAAGGTGTAGTTAACATACTAGAAGGCTCTCAATGAATAAATGGGTCAACAAATCCTGACACATATAGACTGGAATCTTTTTGGTACAAATATAGAAAGATGTGGAATATTGATACCCACTTGCAATATAGTGAGTATCATAGTGCTCACTATTGTTAAGGAAAAACCAGACAAACAATGACACAATTCATAAGCGTTCTATGACCTTTTCAGAAGAGATGCACAGAGAAATTCACTAATCCAAATGTTATGCAGATTTGTGGTTGCCCTAGGGCAATTATGGGCAGTGAAATGGGCAGTGAAATGGGCATTGCAGTGCCTAGAATGATGTTTGCAGTGATTAAAGTAGTCCACCATTGAAGCATATTTGTTAAATGTTGCTGCAATAACACATCTGACAACAGCAATTTAGAGAAGGGCTCATTTATTTTGGCTCACAGTTTGGACTGTGTACCCATCCTTAAGGAAGGGGATAGCAGCAGAGCAATGAAGAAGACTCCTGTTGCATGTATAGTTAGGACTAAGAGAGAGATGGATGTCAGTGTTTGACTTGCTTTCTCTGTTTTACTCAGTCTAGAACTCCAGTCTATGGAATGGTGCCAACCCCTGGTCAAAATTTCTGACCCAGAACTGTTCCTGTCTAAAAGAACTGCAGGCAAACATGGAAAAGAGACTGAAGGAAAGACAGTCCAATTAGAGGGCACCAATTCCTGACACTTTTACTGATCCTATGATATGATTACAGTTTGGAGTCTTGCATGGCTGTCCTCTGTGAGGCCCTACCAGCAACTGACTGAGACTGAAGTAGATAGTTACATCCAACCATTGGACTGAAGCCATGGACCCCTATATTTGAATTAGGGGAAGGATTGAAGAATCTGAAGGGAGAGCAACTGCATAGGAAGACCAGAAGTCTCGACTTACTGAGACCCCAGGGAGCTCCCACAGACTGAGTCACCAACCAAGAGCATACACTGGCCAGATTCTGGGAAGGGGAGGCCTGCTGGAGTGGGGAGCACCCTTTCAGAGGCAAGGAGGATCAGGAATATTGGGATGGGGAACTGTCGGAGAGAGAACTGAGGCAGGAGGGCAGTGACTGGAATGTAATTTTTTTTATTTTTTATTTATTTTTTTTAGTTTTTCGAAGCAGGGTTTCTCCATATAGTCCTGGCTGTCCTGGAACTCACTCTGTAGACCAGGTTGGCCTCTAACTCAGAAATCCTCCTGCCCCTGCCTCCCAAGTGCTGGGATTAAAGGCATGCGCCACCACTGCCCTGCTGGAATGTAAATTTAAAAATGAAGATTTTCTTTTTAAAATGAATGCTATGCCTGGTCCAACATATTATAAAATATATGCCTTTTATTTTCATCTGTTTCTTTCCATTACAGTTTTAGTCAATCAAAACTAAACTAAACCAAACCAAACCAAACCAAACCAAACCAAACCAAACCAAACCAAACAAAAAACCGTAAGAATGTAGCAGTACCTCAAAGATGAAAAGCAATAAGTGTTTATTTTATTGATTATGAAATTATATAATTTGATTATTTAACTGGTACAAGTTAGCATTTAAGAGCCCCAGCTATTTCTATGTAGACAGTTAGAAATCTAATCTCACAGTCAGTGAGATTAGATATTGCTTTCTGAAGTGTGTATGCTTGAATTTGAACAGGAAAAAATAAACACTCTATAATCATAGTTCAAGGCAGGGTCACATGTATTAATAAGAAAAAACTTCACCTGATGGTCTTTGGGAGTTGGTACAGTGGATAAATATATAAACTGACAAAGCCTTTGGATTCAGTTCCCAGAGCGTATCCAAAATCTCAATTTTCTGTATGTAGTTTTATATATTATTGTTCACAATTCAACATATCCATAGTCATGAGTGGCTGTGACATGGAACATTGTAATGTGAATATAATATACTTCTCTTCTTCAATCATTTTTATTTTATACATTCATTTTATATGTATGTATATTCATATTATATTATATGTAATTATATAAAAATACTTCACTGATTATGTTTTATTACTTATTATAGATATACCAGTGAGGCAGTGGTATATTTACTGTAGCAACTCTGTAGGTGTATGTTTACTAGGTATGCCACTAATGTTTTTCCTTTTAGAAGTACAGGAATGTACAATAAGCTAAAATGGGAAATATGTAGAATCTCTACTTGCTAGAAGATATAAATGAGCTAAACTTGTGAATTTATTGTCCATCAAAGCCGGAACTGAATTCCAAATACAAAGTCCCTTGTGAGTCAGCAGGTGAAACGCCCTGGCTCATCACTTCTAATCACTCAAAATCTGGGCAAGCTACCCAAGGCCGGGTCTGCACCCAGCACTGAATTTTTCTTGCAGGGTCAGATGCCGTCTTGTGTACTTTGTACTGTGGTGAAAGAGGTATCAATTTAGATGCAAATGTCTTTTTGTACCTCCATTCCTCTTATATAGAAAAGTGAAAATAAGGAAATAAATAAATAAGTACCCATCTGTTCCTGCATTGTGGCTGCAGTCTTGTTCTTAGTTGTAATTCAATGTTCCTAGATCAGAATTTCTACAAAGTAACTTGTTCCCTCAGTGTTTCCCTACCCCTCTCTTTTCCGTTCATAATTCCTATTCAAGTTGGAAAAAGCTGCAATAAGTAGCAACAATTAGTCTCCTGCAGCAGCTGCTCCATCAGTATGAAGCTGTAACTGCATTTTCTTTGGCTGTGAGATGATCCGAATGTGCCCTTCACACCAACATCTAGGAAAGGCAAGGCCATCTATAGTGGTGGGTGCTCAATGGGCAGCCATTGTGCAAAATGTAGGTAACACTGGAAGGATAATGTTATTTCCTGTCCAACAACTAAGATTAGCACTGCTATTTGTAGAACAAGTCATTTCAAGATTTTAAAACAGAAACAAAACTAATTATTTCACATTTTAAAGTATTTTTATACCTAGCACATTTTATTTAATGAGTCATTCATTGATGAAGCAACTTGGCTAATTCCATATTTGACACTTGGAGAACAGGTCTACAATCTGCACCCTGACTTCTCCCTCTTCACTCTTTCAATGATGTTAATACCAAAACTGCCTTTGTTTTTGAGTGCAAATAGCGAACGCACCAGTGTGTCGTCAGTACCATGTCTATGCATTGTACTGCAGTGTAACCTCTGAAATTAACATTAAACTCTACTTTAAACAGTCTTGGCATTGTGATGAGATAGAAAGACATAACCAAAATTAGGTAAAGAGCTGGTACAGTTTCAGATACTATGAAGAAAACAAAAACTGTAATAAAAATGGGACCCCTTTCCACACAAATGAGCTTAATGGGGCTGTGAAACGATTTGCATACTCCCTGTTAAGTCTGATGACTTAGGTTTGATCCCAAGAACCCATGTGGTAGAAAGAGAGAATGGACTCTAGCAAGGAATCCTCTGACATCCACATTGGTGTTATAGCAATAAACATGCACGTATACACACACACACACACACACACACACACATTCACAACACAATAGATAGATAAAAAATAAATAATGTAGAAGAAAGTAATTATCTCAGATATGTGAACTCTCAGAATATCTAAGAAATATACTCAGTAAGAAGGTAGTTTATTCAAACAAAAAAACCAAGAAACTTTACATTCTAATTTGAAGGATATCTTTTAAAAAATACAATTTCTTGATACTAAAGAACTTGTATTCCATTATGTTCATAGTGGACTTAATTGTGAGAGTCAAAAGCAGAAACAACCCAGATGTGCCACAACAGTAGAATGGATACAGAAAATGTGATTCATTTACACAATGGAATACTATTCAGCTATTAAGAATGAGGACGAGAACCAGCCGGCGGAGGCGGAACCAGGTACCCGAGAAAGCCCGAGCTTAAGACCTTCGGGGACTCAGGCCTGGAGTGGGAGTTGGGCACAGAATAGCTGCTGCACTCTGCACTCGCGGGGCAGACCCCGAGCTCCCTGCAGGCAGCTGCCATATTGCCTGCAGCTTCCCGCCCAGCTGGTGGTGGGGAAGCCTGAGTGTCAGCCAGCCTGCCAGGTGCCCAGACCCAGCCGGAGGCGGAACCAGCTTACCATCCAGCCGGTGGCAGGGAAGCTGGAAACCGGACCCAGCCAGCTTCCCAGCAGCTTGGGACCAGCAGGCGGAACCAGATAACTGAGATATCCCAACTTTAAGACCCCGGGGGAAACAGGATATCAGACAGCAAACCCTGAGCAGGAGCAGTGCAGAGCAGCCGCCCAACAGGCGGAACCAAATACCTGGGATATCCTGAGTTTAAGACCTCGGGGGACTCAGGCCACCTGTCAGCAATCTGTGAGCAAGAGCCCCGCAGGACAGTGATTCAGGTATCCCAGCCACTGGGAAATAGCCTTACAACCCCACAGGAGGGTCAAGCACCAGCTAGTATCTACAGGACCAACTAACACCAGAGTTAACCAGATGGCAAAAGGCAAACGTAAGATCGCTACTAACAAAAATCAAGGCAATATGGCGGCATCCGAACCCAGTTCCCCAACAGCAATAAATATTGGATACCCCAAAACACCAGAAAAACAAGACTCAGATCTAAAATCACTGGTCAGGATGCTGATAGAGGAACACTTAGATAAATCTCTTAAAGTAATACATGAGAAAATAGATCAAAAGCTAGAAGCCATTGCAAGGCAAACACAATTAAATCCCAGATATCTCAACACACCAGAAAAACAAGACTCAGATCTAAAATCACTGGTAAAGATGAAGATTGAGGATCACTTAGATAAATTTCTTAAAGTAATAGAGGAGAAAATAGATCAAAAACTAGAAGCCCATACAAGGCAGACACAAAAATCACTTAAAGAAATCCAGGAGAATATAGAGCAAAAAATGAATCCCAATAAGGGGGAGAAACAAAAATCACCTAAAGAAATACAAGAGAACATGGGTCAACGAGTAGAAGTTATAAAAGAGGAAACACAAAAATCCCTTAAAGAATTACAGGAAAACACAAACAAGCAACTGAAAGATCTGAGCAAAACCATCCAGAATCTAAAAACAGAAGTAGAAACAACTAAGCAATCACAAAGGGAGACAATGTTGGAGATAGAAAACCTTGGGAAGAAATCAGGAGTCATAGATGCAAATATCAACAATAGAATACAAGAGATAGAAGACAGAATCTCAGATGCTGAAGATACCATAGGAACCATGGATTCAACAATTAAAGAAAATGCAAAATGCAAAAAGCTGGTAACCCAAAACATTCAGGAAATCCAGGACACAATGAGAAGACCAAACCTAAGGATTATAGGGATAGATGAGAATGAAGATCTACAACTTAAAGGGCCAGCAAATATCTTCTACAAAATTATGGAAGAAAATTTCCCCAACCTAAAGAGAGAGATGCCCATGAATATACAAGAAGCCTATAGAACCCCAAATAGACTGGACCAGAACAGAAATACTTCCCGTCACATAATAATCAAAACCCCAAATATACTAAACAAAGAAAGAATATTAAAGGCAGTAAGAGAAAAAGGACAAGTAACATATAAAGGAAGACCTATCAGAATTACACCAGACTTCTCACCTGAGACCATGAAAGCTAGAAGATCCTGGGCAGACCTCATGCAGACCCTAAGAGAACACAAACTTCAGCCAAGACTACTATACCCAGCAAAACTCTCAATTGCCACAGATGGGGAAACCAAGATATTCCACGACAAAACCAAATTTGCAAGATACTTATCTACAAACCCAGCCCTACAAAGGATAATAGGGGAAAAATACCAACACAAGGGGGGAAACAACACCCCAGAAGAAACAAGATAGAAACCCCATCTCATCCAACCCAAAAGAAGAGAACCACTCAAATACAAATAATAATAACAATGCCCAAAATGTCAGGAAGTAATAATTACTATTCCTTAATATCTCTTAATATCAATGGACTCAATTCCCCAATCAAAAGACACAGACTAACAGACTGGATACGGAAACAGGACCCTACATTTTGCTGCATACAGGAAACACATCTCAGTGTCAAAGACAAACACCACCTTAGAGTAAAAGGCTGGAAGACAGTTCTACAAGCAAATGGTCCCAGGAAACAAGCTGGAGTAGCCATTCTAATATCAGATAAAATGGACTTTCAAGCTAAAGTCATCAAAAGAGACACAGAAGGTCACTTCCTGCTTGTCAAAGGGAAAATCCACCAAGAAGAATTCTCAATACTGAACATCTATGCGCCAAATGTAAGGGCACCCTCATTCGTAAAAGAAACTTTACTAAAGCTTAAAGCACACATCGCACCTAACACAAAGATTGTAGGTGACTGCAACACTCCACTCTCCTCAATGGACCGATCAGGAAAGCAGAAACTAAACAGGGAAACAGTGAAACTAATTGAAGCTTTGGACCAATTGGATTTAACAGATATATATAGAACATTCCATCCTAAAACAAAAGAGTATACCTTTTTCTCAGCACCGCATGGTACCTTCTCAAAAATTGATCATATAATTGGTCACAAGACAGACCTCAACAAATACAAGAAGACCGAACTAATCCCATGTCTCCTATCGGATCACTATGGAGTAAAAGTGGTCTTCAATAGCAAGAAGAACAACAGAAAGCCCACATACACATGGAAACTGAACAATACTCTACTCAATGACACCCTGGTCAAGGAAGAAATAAAGAAAGAAATCAAAGACTTTTTAGACTTCAATGAAAATGAAGGTACGACCTATCCAAATCTCTGGGATACAATGAAAGCAGTGCTAAGAGGATAACTCATAGCCCTGAGTGCCTCCAAAAAGAAACTGGAAAGAGCATACACTAGCAACTTAACAGCACACCTGAAGGCCCTGGAACAAAAAGAAGCTAACTCACCCAGGAGGAGTAGAAGAGAGGAAATCATCAAACTAGGGGCTGAAATCAATCAAGCAGAAACAAAGAGAATCATACAAAGAATCAACAAAACCAAGAGCTGGTTCTTCGAGAAAATCAACAAGATAGATAAACCCTTAGCTAGACTAACCAAAGGGCACAGAGATAGTATCCAAATTAACAAAATTAAAAATGAAAAGGGGGATATAACAACAGAAACAGAGGAAATTCAAAAGATCATCAGATCCTACTACAAAGGCCTATACTCAAAACAACTGGAGAATCTGGAGGAAATGGACAATTTCCTAGACAGATACCAAATACCAAAATTAAATCAGCATCAAGTAGACCAGCTAAACAGTCCCATAACCCTTAAAGAAATAGAAGGGGTTATAGAAAGCCTCCCAACCAAAAAAAGTACGGGACCAGATGGTTTTAGTGCAGAATTTTACCAGACCTTCAAAGAAGACTTAACACCAATACTCTTAAAACTATTCCACAAAATAGAGACAGAAGGGACACTGCCCAACTCGTTCTTCGAAACCACAATTACGCTAATACCTAAACCACAAAAAGATCCAACAAAGAAAGAGAACTACAGGCCAATTTCTCTTATGAATATAGATGCAAAAATACTAAATAAAATTCTTGCCAACCGAATCCAAGAGCATATCAAAACGATCATTCACCATGATCAAGTAGGCTTCATTCCAGGAATGCAGGGATGGTTCACTATACGGAAATCCATCAATGTAATCCACTACATAAACAAACTAAAAGAAAGAAACCACATGGTCATCTCATTAGATGCTGAAAAAGCATTTGACAAAATTCAGCATCCTTTCATGCTAAAAGTCTTGGAAAGAGCAGGAATTCAAGGCCCATACCTAAACATAGTAAAAGCAATCTATAGCAAACCAGTAGCCAACATCAAAATAAATGGAGAGAAACTTGAAGCAATCCCACTAAAATCAGGGACTAGACAAGGCTGTCCTCTCTCTCCATATCTTTTCAATATAGTACTTGAAGTTCTAGCAAGAGCAATCAGACAACATAAGGAAGTCAAAGGGATACAAATTGGAAAGGAAGAAGTCAAAGTATCATTATTTGCAGATGATATGATAGTCTACTTAAGCGATCCAAAAAACTCCACCAGAGAACTTCTACAGCTGATAAACAACTTCAGCAACGTGGCTGGTTATAAAATTAACTCAAGCAAATCAGTAGCCTTCTTGTACTCAAAGGACAAGCAGGCTGAGAAAGAAGTTAGGGAAATAACACCCTTCACAATAGCCACAAACAACATAAAGTACCTTGGCATAACTCTAACCAAACAAGTGAAAGATCTGTATGACAGGAACTTCAAGTCCCTGAAGAAAGAAATAGAAGAAGACCTCAGAAGATGGAAAAATATTTCTTGCTCCTGGATCGGCAGGATCAATATAGTAAAAATGGCCATCTTGCCAAAAGCAATCTACAGATTCAATGCAATCCCCATCAAAATCCCAAATCAATTCTTCATAGATCTAGAAAGAGCAATTCTCAAATTCATCTGGAGCAACAAAAAACCCAGCATAGCTAAAACTATTCTCAACAATAAAAGGACTTCTGGGGGAATCAATATCCCTGACCTCAAGCAGTACTACAGAGCAATTGTGTTAAAAACTGCATGGTATAGGTACAGCAACAGGCAGGTAGATCAATGGAATAGGATTGAAGACCCAGAAATGAACCCACAGACTTATGGTCACTTGATCTTTGATAAAGGAGCCACAACCATCCGGTGGTAAAAAAGATAGCCTTTTCAACAAATGGTGCTGGTTCAACTGGAGGTCAACATGCAGAAGAATGCGAATTGACCCACTCTTATCTCCTTGTACTAAGATCACCTCCAAGTGGATCAAGGACCTCCACATAAAACCAGACACACTGAAACTATTAGAAAAGAAACTTGGGAAGACCCTGGAGGACATGGGCACAGGGGTAAAGTTCCTGAACAGAACACCAATAGCTTATGCTCTAAGATCAAGAATTGACAAATGGGACCTCATAAAATTACAAAGTTTCTGTAAGGCAAAGGACACTGTCAGAAGGACAAAACGGCAACCAACAACGTGGGAAATGATCTTCACCAACCCCACATCCGACAGAGGGCTAATATCCAATATATACAAAGAACTCAAGAAGTTAGACCGCAAAGAACCAAATAACCCTATCAAAAAATGGGGTACAGAGCTAAACAAAGAATTTTCACCAGAAGAAATTCGGGTGGCCGAGAAACACCTTAAGAGATGTTCAACATCATTAGTCATCAGGGAAATGCAAATCAAAACAACCCTGAGATTCCACCTCACTCCAGTCAGAATGGCTAAGATTAAAAACTCGAGAGACAACAAGTGCTGGCGAGGATGTGGAGAAAGAGGAACACTCCTCCACTGTTGGTGGGATTGCAAAATGGTAAAACCACTCTGGAAATCAGTGTGGCGGTTCCTCAGAAAATTGGGCATGCCACTCCCAGAGGACCCTGGCATACCACTCCTGGGCATATACCCAGAGGATTCCTCTGCATACAACAAAGACCCATGCTCCACTATGTTTATAGCAGCCTTGTTTATAATAGCCAGAAATTGGAAGGAGCCCAGATATCCCTCAAAAGAGGAATGGATACAGAAAATGTGGTATATTTATATAATGGAGTACTACTCAGCAATTAAAAATAATGAATTCATGCAATTTGTAGGTAAATGGTTAGATCTGGAAACTATCATCCTAAGTGAGCTAACCCAATCACAAAAGAATACACACGAAATGCAATCACTGATAAGTGGATATTAATGAGCCCAGAAGCCCTAAATACTCAAGGCACAATTAGCAAGTCAAATGACTCTCAAGAAGAAAAAAAGAAGAGGACCCTGGGCCTGTAAAGATTGGATCCAGTATTGTAGACCCAGAACAGAGAAATCGTGGGGGGTGGGGAAAGAGTGGGGAATAGCATGGGGGGGGGAGAGGAATTATGGGACTAATGGTGGGGGGTAACTGGGAAAGGGGAAAGCCTTTGGAATGTAAACAAAGAATATAGAAAATAAAATAAAAATAAATAAATAAATAAATATATTTCAAAGTTTAGCATTAAAATTCCAATTAGATAATGGTCAAAATATTGTCGAAAAGCATTGTATTTCAATAAGTAGAGACAAATATTCCAAATGATTTATTCAAACTTTATTCAATACTGTTATCTATTAAAGAAATATATTGCAACCCCAGGGAGCCTGGAATATCACATATTATAAATATTCTTTAGCTTCATTCATATGTATTCATGGAGCACAGTAATAGACTTCATGAATACACAGTTTTCCATGAATATCTAGTACACATGTTACACACCCATATTTGCTTTTCATTCCCCTTAATTCCTCCTGCCTTACCAATTCATTACATGAAATGGCCCTGGTTACAAATCCATGGTGTATATGTATGTCTTTATTATGTATGTTATGGTAAATATGTAACATATATAAATATATACATAAGAAATACAAAAAAAAAAAGAATGAGGACATCTTAAATTTTGCAGGCAAATGGATGGAAGTAGAAAATATCATCCTGAGTAAGTTAACTCAGACTCAAAAGGACATGCATGTTATGTACTCACTAATAAGTGGATATTAGCCAAAACAAAAATACAGAATACCCAATATATAGTCCACAGAACTCAAAAAGGTCAACAAGCTGAAGGGCCTAAGTGATGACATCTCAGTCCCACTTGGGATGGAGAATAAAGCAATCACAAGTGGGGAGGGAGGGAGGAAAGCAATCACAAGTGGGGAGGGAGGGAGGAACTGAGGAAAGAAAGTCAATGGGAATAGTAGGGAGAGGGGAAGCTGATCTTGTATTGGGTGAGGGAAATTGCTGAAGCCCTGAGGGCCAGCAGAAATAATGAAACAGGCAACCTCAGAAGGTAGGAGGTTGCAAGAACCCTCCAGAATGTACCAAAGACCTGGGAGG
Source organism: Apodemus agrarius (assembly GCA_964023405.1). Classification (NCBI taxonomy): domain Eukaryota; kingdom Metazoa; phylum Chordata; class Mammalia; order Rodentia; family Muridae; genus Apodemus; species Apodemus agrarius. The sequence continues at coordinate 119,803,260 of OZ030007.1, forward strand.
TAAAAGACTCGCAGGAATCAAAGGGAGGGGCATTAAATAAAATGCCAGACAGTAAGGAGAGGGAACTTATAGAGCCCACCTCCAGCAGGAAGATAGGTCATCAAGTGAGATGGGGGTTTCCATCCCACAATCAAAACTCTGATCCATAATTGTTCCTGTCTGGAAAAACTTCAGGTATGGAAGTGGAGAAGAGCCTGAGGAAAAGAATGTCTAGTGAAAGGACCAAGGTGGGATCCAGCTCAAGAGGAGGTCTGATATTATTACTGAGGCTAGGGAACACTCACAAAGAGGAACTTATATCTTGTCTATATTCCCTAAGACCCAACAAGCAGCTGAGTCAAATGCAGATATCAGTACCCAAACAATGGACAGGAGCTTCTGACCCCTGTGGTTGAATTAGGGAAAGGCTGGAAAAAGCTAAGGAGGAGGGCGACCCTGTAGAAGGACCAGCAGTCTCAATTTAACTGGATCCCCAAGATCTCTCAAACACTGGACCATCAACCAGGCAGCTGATATGAGGCCCCCAACACCTGTACAGCAGAGGACTGCTGGGTCTGGCTGGGTCTGGCTTTCAGTCAGAGAAGATGTACCTAACCCTCAGGAGACTGGAGGTCCCAAGGAATTTAGAGGTCTGTTTGGGTGGGTTGTAGGGGCATCCTCATGGAGACAGGGGGTTGGGGAAATTATGAGATGTGAAACAGTTGGACGGTGGACCTGAGTGGGGAAAATAAAACTTGGAGTGTAAACAAATAAGTAAATAAATAAAAGAAGAAAGATGAAAAGGAAAAGAGAACCTTGAAGTGTTCACAAGCTTAAAAATCTGTGGCTAGGCAGAATTGAGACCATAAGAAGCTGATTTGATGGGATATTGCTAAATTCCATGGACTAGGGATAATGGGGACTCTAACTATAAAGTTAACATATTGTTAGCCAAAATACAATAAAGAAACAACACAGGGAGTTCCCAATCACCTTTTTAAGCCTATGAAATATATTATACCTCTACTGCATAATAATTCTATAAAACTCATAAACTCTAAAGATATAAGAAATGCCAATTTTCTTTATTTTCCCATAACTATAGCTTTGTCTGTGAATTGCTAGTGTACAGGCCAAACAAAATATTTTGTGTCTAGAGGCAAAATATAGCAGAGTTTTCCGTCATGATACATAGGGCAATTGTTTCTAAATTGTCTTTAGAAATGAAGAAGACAGAGTAGTGATCAGATTGCTTGAATTTATCAAATACTGGATAAATATAAAATTAAAATTGTATGTGGGAAGATACTTCACGATTTTATTTCATTGACTTGGGATATACATAAAAGAAGAGTGGGTATGAAATGCATCCAAAGATAGGTTGTAACTTAAAATTTTTAATTTTTTCAAATCCTATTTAAAGTGATGGTTCTTATGCTTTTAGTTCTCTTGTAGCCCATTACCCATAAGAGGTAGTGAAAAAGAAAGGGCACCTGAGGGGAGGAGCAACACCCATCTGTGTTGTTTGGAAATCAGCAGTTCAGTTCATAGGTGAGCAAGCAGCAACAGCTGGAGCCACTTGCAAACGCCTCAGGCATACAACAGCAGTCCAGTTCAGTAAAGTCAGGGAAGCAACGGCGGTGACACAACCAAGCAGAGATAACCAGACCTAAGGCTCAGACTGAATCAGCAGGAGGACCAACAGGAACATCAGGAGAAGTTCTTGGCTGTGTCCCTTTCAAGGAAGTGAAGATCATGGAAGACGTGAGACCCATGAGCATTGCACAGCTAGCTGTATCATCAAGCCAAGCTCTGCCGCCATCACTCCACTGAGTCCTATTTATACCCTCCGAACATTACACGATTTCCATATGCCTTTCCTCACCATGGCTCTCACCTCAGCATGTGTCTTTTCTCAGCTCATGTCTTGCCTCAGTGCGTGCATCCATCCAATCAGCTCGAATTCTTGGAAGTGGCAACAAACTGCAGTACACTACGAGAAAATTTTTGCTGTGTCTCTCTCTATAGAGTCCTTGCAAATACAGCTCAATTACACAGTGTAAGGTGGACCAATACATGCATGTTGTTAGCAAAGAATATTCTATCCCATGTCCTTTCACATGCTTGCTTTAGCAGAATACTCCCTGTCATGTGTCTGCGTCAAGAGTCTGCCTTAGTCTTTTCACACCTGTGTCTGCCTTAACGAAATGTTCCTTCACATTTTGCCCCACATCCAATTGTCTTCTCAAAGAACTCTTAAGTTTCCACTTCAATAGGTTCTTACATTCTTTCTTTCCCCTATGTATTATTATCTTACTTTTTATGAAATTAATATTTATGTATCTGTTGATTTAAAAGATCACCACAATACTACCTCCCAAAGGTAGAATTAATTGTGTTTTCCTGTATTTAGAGTTGTTTCATAAACTGTGTAGAAAGCATGCCTTTATAAGTGTTTATGAATACATCTGTTTAGCTAAACAAATATATCTATTATTTTAATCATCAGGAGTTTAAACAAAGCACAAGTCAAATTAATGGTGATCTATACCTCTAGACACCCATGCCCCAATTGGAAATTATTAACCAGATGTTCCTTATATCAAGGGAATCTAAGGCACAAGAGTTATATTTATGCTGATTAGTGTTAATATGGCTGGAAGACTGCAGGGTATAGAGAGACACAGAAAAGCTCAGAAGTCCTAAGAATAGAATTCATTTCTCAGTTTCACCAAAGGAATCAATTGCATTACATGGTGCTAAAAAAAATCCCTCTATCACTTAACAATAAGCTGTCACTATTTCCAGGGGTGACTGATTATATTGAACTCATCCTCTTTACGGTTGCCCCCATTTCTCTTTATACTGGTATGATGGCATTTAAAAATGTAATTGGTTGTTGTCATACAGATATTTGTTATATGTTTTTTTGTATAGCTAAAGGGTAATGATCACTTATTAATGGTCTATTTTCAGCAAATACCTCAGTATATGTGTTTGTAGGACATAAATACTTCAATCCTGGTATCCAAGGTGGAAGGAAAAATTTCACTCTCCACTTTTGATGCCAAGATGTACCCAGTGGCACCAGAAGAATGCCTTCATTTACACGCACACATGCACACACACACACACACACACACACACACACGCGCGCGCGCGCATACACACACACACACAAACACATAATGAATGAATGAATTTTAATTTTAAAAGATATTATTTTGTTGATAGATTAATCTTAAATCAGTTGTAGCAAATAAAATTCCTCTCATAAATAAAGATTTTCTCACATTCTTGTGTACATATTTTTAGGCTAGTGTTAAAAAATATTATTGAAATTAAGAAACCCAGGAAGGTGAATAAAGACAATATTCGTAGTTTTTCATGGCTTTTCAGAATCTCCATTCTAAAGCTTACCTTAGACAATCTTTGAGGAGATATAGCAAAGTCAAGACACAGTAGAAGATAACAAATACAAATGCTGATAACTATGCAATTTATATATTCCTATTATTATGGATGTACAATTTAACTATTTAAGAAATAACAATTACATACATCTGCATGATAGATTACAATATTTTATTAAAATAGTTTAGCATAATAATGTTGAAAGTATTATGTTGTAAAATGAGAACAACTTTAATCTAAATAAATTATTCTTCCATATTCAGTTTGCTGAGGTATATATAATTTAGAATGCAATTGATAAAACCGAGGTTAATTTTAATTTAATTACACATTTCATGAACAAACAAAAATAATTGCAATAAAAATATTATTTTTTATTTGTGAGTCGATGCCAATTTATTAATTTGGCTTGGTATCACATTTTCACTATCATGAACTTAGCACAAAAAGCTTCAACTTTTTTATGAGGAAACTGCAAAAAACTATTTTGTTAAGGAAAAAAGAGCACACTGTAATTCAACACAGCATTATACCTTGGCCATAAATCCTTTGTTGCTGCCGCCTATTCATTTAAAGTAGAAACAGGAGCTCCACACTCTGTCCATTCTTTTTAAGTGGGCTGATAATGAGCCCAGCCAGCCAGGTTCTGGTAAAGCAGCTGTTGTCTAAGTTGATTGATCTGACATTCAATATGATTGATTGGTACTTAGACTGTGTAGGTTTCTGAATACTTGCATATTGTACTTGATTACATTTTGCTCCATATAAAATCATCCCTCAAATACCGCAATTTGTTCTACATCAGTCTCCCTGCACTGTGTCCATTCTCTCCATCTTCACAGAAATATTCACATAAATATTCAAAAGCAGTCAATGAACTCTTTATGAATACAAAAATGAGTTTCAAACTTTCATTTCATGTCTATTGTAAATATTATCAGATGCTTCTTACCACTTTGAACATATTAACAAGGAACCCATATACTTTGGTTGTAGTCTTGACTTAGTTCTGTGTAATTGTTTATTAATTTGAGACATAAATTAACTGTCTGGTTTTTTTTCTATCTCCTTCCATGAAACAGTGTAATGTTGCTATTATATTGAGATTTGTGATAAATCTAGAATATGTCAGTTTCTTACACAAAGCTTTTCACCATAAACAACAGTATCAACACCAATAATTAGCAGAAAAAATTCAATAATAATTAAAGAGCCTATTCATTGTAGCTTTATCCCTTGTAAAGATTTAGTTACTATATTAAAAGTACAAAGAGTGGACCTCATTTTTGTTTCCTGATCATAGTGGAGATGCTTCCAGGGTTTCTCTACTTACTATTTTGGGCATAGGCATGCTTTACATGTCACTTTTAGTGAAAGAATGTCCCTTACAATCCTAATCTGTCCATGGTTTTGATTATAAAGAGTCATTGAAGTTTTTAAAACATTTTTGCTGCATAGAAAGATGATTTGATATTCACCTTTGAGTCATCTTATGTGATAGATGACATTCATTGCCTTGTGTGTATTGAATCATCCACAGCATCTCTGAATGAAGCCAACTGTGTCATGATGAACGATCTTGTGGATGGGATCTTGAATTATAATGATCAGTAATTTAAGTAAGCAAAATTAATCAGCAAGGTGATGACAACCCTGAGGGATACCTTCAGTAGAAATGTCCCTGCAGGTGATGTTGGGATGTTCTCTGCAGCTGTAGGAAAAGCCACAGGTACTCCATTCTTTTCTTGTTGCCCTCTATTGTCACTGTATCTATACTTGTTTATAGATATTTAGAGATAGAAAGATAAGTGATAATGTGATCACTTAAAGAATGCTGTGTTTTCTCAGTAATTTTTGCACACATAAATTATATGAGTTTAAGGTGGATTTCATGTGTCTTGAGTACCTAAGAAAAAAGTATGCAATGCATATGTAGGGCATCAGAAGCATAGAACAAGAGGGAAGACAGAAGAACAAAAGGGGATTTTCCATTTTCCTTGTGCCCTCTCTGTAAGTAGGCATATGACCACTTTTCCTTCTGTTATGATAATTATGATGTACATTCTGTTTTCATTTTCAGCTGTGATACGGTGAAGCTGTGAGGTATCCCATGTCTATAATTCCAAAATTGGAGACACAGAGGCAATAGGATTTCTTAATGTTCAAATGAAGCTTGGATTTGGCATAGTGGACAAGGCCAATCTTGGCCACAGTATGTAATCTTGTCTCAGAAAAAAAAAGTTTAGACACACAAAAACCCAAAATAAAAAGTTATAAAGATACAAAATATTATTCAAGTCCTTGCAATACCTTGTTATGCTTGAGTTCAGTTTAGTTTTTTGTTTTTGTTTGGTTTTGTTTTTATTTTTTCTATTACTTTGGCCTGCAACATAAAGTCATATATACACTTTTCTGAAATGGCATAGTATTTGCACAATTTAAAATATTAGATCTTATTGTTTTTGAAATATGTGAAAGTCACCTTGTAAAATAACTTCCCAGTGCTCTATACATAACCCTAGTAGATGACATTGGATATCATTTTGCTCCTTGTTTATTTTATTGCTACTGCAACAATTTTCTGAAAAAAACTTAAATATATGTCAATGTAATTTATATAATGTTTTTGGATTCATTAGTTTACATAGGAGAATCTTCAAAATAGACTTTAATTAACAATTTTCATATAATAATCATGGAGTAATATATTAGATATAGAATATACTGGACTGAAAATATTAGCTTGAAACATAAATTTAGTAGTGACTAGTGTATATATGTATTCTTCTGAACTCTGATATTTTGCTGATTTAAACTAAATGTAAGTGAATCAATTTTAACAATATTTAGTTTACTTATGTTATTAAGATTAGAATTTAAGGATTCACTAGAAGAGTTTTGTCAACCATGATCCCTGGTTGCTTGGATTCTTTCTAAGACAGGTTATGCTCTTAAGAGTAGATGAGTATCATAAGTGTATACATTGGGGAAAAGAAGGAAAAGAAAAAAAGGGAATATTCAAGTAGGTGGGTAGGGAAGTGAGACTGGAGAAGGAGCACAATGAAGGGCTTGAGGAGAATATGATCAAGTACATTGCACCAGATTCCCTAGAAGGATTGTAGACTAGAGAGTACAAAGCAAGAGAACATGTTTTCATAGCAGTTTGAATCTTCAAGATGCTCAATTTGACACCTTGTTTTTCACAGTCAGTACTTCTTACTTGATTTTAAAAACTAATAAAATTAATAATGATAATGATGCTTACTCAATACTAAAAATAAAAGTTATTTAAACTTTTGGCATGATATTATTCAATTAATAATCAGTTCAGATTGACAAAGTATTAATGAGAGTCATTTATACATACTTGATTTTTAATTAAAGGGATAGAAAACATAAACTGCATGCAAGTATTCAAAGCACTGTCATACACATATGAACACATGCACACACATACAGATGAGATACATACATGTACATAAATTCAAAAACCTAAGTAAATAAATATATAATTTAGATAACCTTTAAAGTGCTTTGGAAGCATTATTTTAATATAATGGGACTTCATCTCTTTGTGAAACTGCACAGTTCTTTCCTGTCAGTATAAATGGCAAAGTGTAGCAAACATTTGGAAAAGTTTATACTGATTAGTACCCAAGAGAAAACGACTAGTATTAACATTTATAAAACTGTATTCTTCTAAACTAATATATGTCTTGGGGCAATAGACAAATTGATAAAAGATAATTTGGAAAATATATATTTTCTATGAGTCTTTGATAGGATACTTGATAGACTATATATCATCAAATAGCAATGACAATTTTTTGAGTATGCAAACTGCCTGAATAATATATCGAGGTATCTTAGTCAATATTCTATTGCTACAAAGAGACACCATAACCATAGAAACTCTTAAGGAAGAAAGTATTGAATTCAGGCTTGCTTACAGTGTCAGAGGCCTTATCATGGTGGGAATCATGGCTGCACATAGACACGATGTCTGAGAAGCAGCTGAGAGTTCTATATTGGGAACAGGAAGAGAGAAAGCTACTGGAACTGGATTGGGCCCTTTTTTTTCTAATTTTCTATATTCTATGTTTACATTCCAAAGGCTTTCCCCTTTCCCAGTTCCCACCCACCATACTTCCCATAGTTCCTCTCCTCCCCAATTATTCCCCAATCATTCCCCCTCCCCCCTCGGTTTCTTTACAAAACTGGATCCAATCTTTATAGGCCCAGGGTCCTCTCCTTTCTTCTTCTTGGGAATCATTTGACTTGCTAATCGTGCCTTGAGTATTTAGGGCTTCTGGGCTCATTAATATCCACTTATCAGTGATTGCATTTCATGTGTATTCTTTTGTGATTGGGTTAACTCACTCAGGATGATATTTTCCAGGTCTAAACGTTTACCTACAAATTGCATGAATTCATTATTTTTAATTGCTGAGTAGTATTCCATTGTATAAATATACCACATGTTCTGTATCCTTTCCTCCTTTGAGGGATATTTGGGTTCCTTCCAATTTCTGGCTATTATAAACAAGGCTGCTATAAACATAGTGGAGCATGTGTCTTTATTGTATGCAGGGGAATCCTCTGGGTATATGCCCAGGAGTGGTATTCCAGGGTCCTCTGGAAGTGACATGCCCAATTTTCTGAGGAACCGCCAAACTGATTTCCAGAGAGGTTTTACTATTTTGCAATCCCACCAACAGTGGAGGAGTGTTGCTCTTTCTCCACATCCTTGCCAGCACTTGTTGTCTCTTGAGTTTTTAATCTTAGCCATTCTGACTGGTGTGAGGTGGAATCTCAGGGTTGTTTTGATTTGCATTTCCCTGATGACTAATGATGTTGAACATCTTTTAAGGTGTTTCTCAGACATCCGAATTTCTTCTGGTGAAAATTCTTTATTTAGCTCTGTGCCCCGTTTTTTGATAGGGTTATTTGTTTCTTTGGGGTCTAACTTCTTGAGTTCTTTGTATATATTGGATATTAGCCCTCTGTCGGATGTGGGGTTGGTGGAGATCTTTTCCCACTTTGTTGGTTGCCGTTTTGTCCTTCTGACAGTGTCCTTTGCTTTGCAGAAACTTTATAATTTTATGAGGTCTCATTTGTCGATTCTTGATCTTAGTGCGTAAGCTATTAGTGTTCTGTTCAGGAACTTTTTTTCCCCTGTGCCCATGTCCTCCAGGGTCTTCACAAGTTTCTTTTTTAATAGTTTCAGTGTTTCTCTTCAGATCATATAAATCTTTTGCCTTTTACTAAAGATTTCCGTGGAGAGGAACAACCCTTCTGGATTGGGCCCTTTAAACTTCAAAGTCCACCCCAAGTGACCCATTTTTCTCACAAGGCCACACCCCTTAATCCTTCTAAATTATACTATTGTCTAATGATTAAAACGTGTGAACCTATGGAGGCAGTTCTTATTCAAACCACCACATTCAACTTCCTAGACCCCCAGGGACTTGCAGCCATATCAAAGAACAAAACTATATTCAGTCAAACTTCAAATGTTCCCATTGTTAACAGTCAATCTAAACATTCTTTAACAGTCCAAAGTTCAAAGTCTATTCTGAGACTCATGCCCATCTCTTATTTGTAATATCTCTTTTACTTTTTTAAACTGATTTTGTTTGTATTGATTTTTGTTTTTTACGCTGTAGACAGATTTAAGTAAGGGCCTTGAGTATGTTTGTGTTTGTGTATAAGAGAGACAGAGACAGTCAGATAGAGAAACAGAAAGACAGTGAGAGTCAGTGAGAGGGAGATTTGGTGGGGAAGAGAGGTGAAAGGAGAGAAAAGGAGAGAGAGAGAGAGAGAGAGAGAGAGAGAGAGAGAGAGAGAGAGAGAGAGATTTAGAATCCCAATCTTCAAGGATAACAGCAGGGAAACTATACCCTAGAAAAAGCAAGAAAGTAATCTTCTTCCAACAAACCCAAAAGAAGATACTCACACAAACATCAAAATGAAATAAAAAATAACAGGAAGCAATGATCACTATTCCTTAATACCTGTGGACTCAACTCCCCAGTAAAAAGACATAGACTAAAAGAAATAGTTCTTATTTAAATTGTCAATTTTTTTTTCTTTTTTCTTTTTTTTTGTTTTTTGAGACAGGGTTTCTCTGTGTAGCCCTGGCTGTCCTGGAACTCACTCTGTAGACCAGGCTAGCCTTGAACTCAGAAATCCGCCTGCCTCTGCCTCCCGAGTGCTGGGATTATAGGCATGCGCCACCACGCCTGGCCTAAATTGTCAATTTTAACGTGGTTTTTTATGTATGACTTCTATTTTATCTGAAATATTTTCCATGTAAATCTTTAATTTTATCATAAAGTATTTACTTCCCTTTTCAATAAACAAAACAAGTAATCACAAATATGAGAGTATACTGTCACTTTCATGTACTGCATGATATTATCAAAACAAAATGTTGGGGTTTTGCATACATTTGTTTGTGCGAATTACAAATTATAATTGCATGAAGTCCAGGATGGATTAAAAGTTTCTGAGGCCTCATGGTCTTTGACCTTTCCACTTAAAAAAAAGGTTTTTCTTGGTTAAAAAAATGTCATTCACCTTCTTCTCAGCACCCCATGGTACCCTCTCCAAAATTGCCCATATAATTGGTCAGAAATATTGAAATTATTCCATGTATCTTATCTGATCACCAAGGCCTAAGGCTGGTCTTAAGCTCAAACAAAAGCAATGGAAAACACATATACACATGGACTTTGAAAAAAATGCTCTTTTCACTATTACTCTGTAGTATTATTGCTTGAGGTCCAGGATACTGATTCCCCCAGAAGTTCTTTTACTGTTAAGAGTAGTTCGAGCTCTGGAAGGGGAATAGGGTGAAGGGACATAGGGTGAAGGGAAAACTGGGAAAGGGGAAAGCCTTCGGAATGTAAACAAAAAATATAGAAAATAAAAAAATGTAAATAAAAAATAAAATTAAAATTAAGGAATTACCAGAAAAAAAAAAAAAAAAGAATAGTTCGAGCTATCCTGGGTTTTTTGTTATCCCAGATAAATTTGAGAACTGCTCTTTCTAACTCAATGAAGAACTGAATTGGGATTTTGAAGGGGATTGTGTTGACTCTGTACATTGCTTTTGGCACCATTGCCATTTTTATTATATTAATCCTGCCCATCCATGAGCATGGAAGATTTTTCCATTTTCTGTGGTCTTCCTCAATTTCCTTCTTCAGAGACCTGAATTTGGTGTCATACAGTTCTTTCACTTGTCCAGTTAGAGTCACACAAAGATACTTTATATTGTTTGTGGCTATTGTGAAGGGTATCATTTTCCTAATTTCTTTCTCAGCCTGCTTATCCTTATGTACAGTGACAGGCAGGTAGATCAATGGAATAGGATTGAAGACACAGAAATGAACCCACATACCTATGGTCGTTTGATCTTCAATAAAGGAGCTAAAAACATCCAGTGGAAAAATATAGCCTTTTCAATAAATGGTGCTGGTTCAACTGGAGGTCAGCATGCAGAAGAATGTGAATTGATCCATTCTTATCTCCTTGTACTAAACTCAACTCCAAGTGGATCAAGGACCTCCACATAAAACCAGACACACTGAAACTAATAGAAAAGAAACTGGGGAAGACCCTTGAGGACATGGGCATAGGGCGAAATTTCCTGAACAGAACACCAATAGCTTATGATCTAAGATCAAGAATTGACAAATGGGACCTCATAAAATTACAAAGCTTCAGTAAGGCAAAGGACACTGTCAAAGTACAAAATGGTAAACAACAAATTGGGTAAAGATCTTCACCAACCCTACATCCGACAGAAGGCTAATATCCAACATATACAAAGAACTCATGAAGTTAGACCCCAGAGAACCAAATAACCCTATTAAAAATGGGGTACAGAGCTAAACAAATAATTTTCACCTGAAGAACTTTGAATGGCTGAGAAATACCTTAAGACATGTTCAACATCATTAGTCATTAGGGAGATGCAAATCAAAACAACCCTGAGATTCCACCTCACACCAGTCAGAATGGCTAAGATTAAAAACTCAGAAGACAGCAGGTTTTGATGAGGATGTGGAGAAAGAGGAACACTCTTCTGCTGCTGGTGGGATTGCAAGATGGTACAACCACTCTGGAAACAGTCTGGCAATTCCTTAGAAAACTCGGCATAACACTTCTGGAAGACCCTGCTATAACATTCCTGGGCATGTACCTAGAGGATTCCCAGACATGCAACAAGGACACATGCTCTGCTATGTTCATAGCAACCTTATTTATAATAGCCAGAAGCTGGAAAGAACCCAGATGTCCCTCAATGAAGGAATGGGTACAGAAAATGTGGTATATTTAAACAATGGAATACTACTCGACAATTAAAAACAATGAACTCATGAAATTCTTAGGCAAATAGTTGGAACTGGAAAATATCATACTAAGTGAGGTAACTCATTCACAAAAAAACACACATGGAAGGTAGTCTTGATAAGTGGATATTAGTCCAGAAGCTCTGAATACCCAAGATACAATTCACATATCAAATCATTCCCAAGAAGAAGGAAGGAGAGGGCCCTAGTACTGGAAAGGCTTGATGCATCATTGTAGTGAATTGCCAGGACAGACAAGTGAGAGGGGGTTGATTGGGGAATAGGCTGAGGGAAGAGGGCTTATGGGACTTATGGGCAAGGTGAAACCTGGAAAGGGAAAATCATTTGGAATTTAAACAAAGAATATAGAAAAAAAAGAAAAGAAAAGAAAAATACTCTTCTCAATGATAGCTGGTCAAGGAAGAAATAAAGAAAAAAATTAAAGACTTTTTAGAATTTAATGAAAATGAAGACACACCATACCAAAATTTATGGGACACAGTGAAAGCAGATGAAATGGACAACTTTCTAGATACATACCAGGTGCCAACACTAAAGCAGGATCAGATAAACCATCTAAATAGTCCCATAAGTTCTGAGGAAATAGAAGCAGTCATTAATAGTCTCCCATCAAAAAAACCAAGGACCAGATGGGTTTAGCAGGGAATTCTATCAAATCTTCAAAGAAGAGTTAATGCCAATATCCTTCAAACTTTTCCACAAAATAGAAACTCAAGGTGCACTACTCAAGGTAACTCATTCTCTGAAGCCACAATAATGCTTATACCTAAAACAAACAAAGATCAAACAAGGAAGTAGAACTTCAGACCAATCTCCCTCATGAACATTGGTGAAAAAATACTGAACAAAATCCTGGCCAACCTAATTTAAGAATGCATCAAAACTATAATTCACCACGATCAGGTAGGCTTTATCTCTGGGATGCAGGGATGGTTCAATATAGGGAAATCCATCAATGTAATCCACTACATACTCAAACTAAAAAAAACCCCAACATGGTCATTTCATTATATGCTGAAAAGACTTTTAACAAAATCCAGCATCCCTTCATGCTAAAAGTCTTGGAGAGATTGGGGATCCAAGGCCAATACCTAAACATAGTGAAAGCATTATACTGCAAATTGGTAGCCAACATCAAACTAAATCAAGAGAAAATTGAAGCATTCTCACTAAAATTGGGGACCAGACCAGGCTGTCCACTCTCTCCCTATTCAATATAGTACTTGAAGTCCTAGCCAGAGGAATCAGGCAGCAAAAGGAGGTCAAAGGTATACAAATTGGAAAGGAAGAAGTCAAAATATTACTATTTGTAGATGATATGATAGTATACTTAAGCAACCCCAAGACTTCCACCAGAGAAGCCCTAAAGCTGATAAACAACTTCAGCAAAAAGCCTGGATATAAAATTAATTTAAGAAAATCAGTAGCCTTCCTCTACTCAAAGGATAAACAAGATGAGAAAGAAATTAGGGAAATGGCACCCTTCACAATAGTCCAAATAATATTTCATATATATGTGTGACTCTAACAAAGCAAGTGAACGATTTATATGACAAGAGCTTTAAGCGTCAGCAGCCTTAGTTATCAGGGAAATGCAAATCAAAACAACACTGAGAGTCTACCTTATATCGGTCAGAATGGCTAAGATGAAAAACTCAGTGGACAGCAGATGTTGGAGAGGATGTGGAAAAAAAGGAATGCTTCTCCATTGTTGGTAGGATTGCAAGATGGTAAAACCACTCTGGAAATCAGTTTGTCAATTGCTCAGAAAATTACACATAGTACTACCTGCAGACCCAGCTATACCACTCCTGGGCATATACCCAGAAGATGCTCCTACATGTAATAAGGACACATGCTCTACTATGTTCATAGCTGCCTTATTTATAATAACCAGAAGCTGGAAAGTGCACAGATGTCCCTCAACAGAGGAATGGATACAGAAACTGGTATATATACACAATGGAGTACTATTCATCTATTAAAAACAATGATCTCAGGAAATTCTAAGGCAAATGGATGGAACTATAAAGTGTCATCCTGAGCAATCACAAAAGAACGCACATGGTATGCACTCACTAATAAGCAGATGTTAACCCAAAAGATCAAAATAAATTATAATTCACCCAGCACAGGAACCTGAAGAAGAAGGAGGACTTAAGTGAAGGTGTTTTGATTCTTCTGAGAAAGGGAACAAAATAGTCACAGGAGCAATAAGGGAGACAATGTGTGGAGCAGAGACTGAAGTAAAGACCACCCAGAGACTGCCCTTCCTGTGGATTCATCCTATAAACAGTCACCAAACCCCAACAATTTTATGGATGGCAAGAAGTGAATACCAAAGGAGCATGCCATGGTTGTCTCCAGAGAAGTCCTGCCAGAGAGTTACAAATACAGAGGCAGATGCTAGCAACCAACTATTGGACTGGGCATAGGGTCCCCAGGGGAAGAACTGGAGGATGGTCCAGAGGAGCTGAAAGGGTTTACTGCCCCATGGGAAGAACAATGATTTTGGCCACTGAGATGCCCCAAGTCTCCCAGGGATTGAACCATCAGCATTGTTGACTACAATAAACTTTGCTCTTCAGCTGTTTCTATAACCTGTTAGCAGATAGGCTTGTCAGGTAAGAAGCAATTCTGGAAACTTTGACACCTTGGCGTCTCCAACACAATCCATGCTTCACCTTCAGAACTTCATGCAATGTCCTTTCCGAACCTCCATATGGGGTCATGCCTGACATGTGCCTGGTCTCAGCAGCTTCCCTTAAATGAGGCGGCAAATTCCATGTTGTTGTTATTGCATCCACGACTATAATACCAGAACAATGAAACTTGGTCTCCTTGTTCAAATACATTTTTATCAGCTCCCTATTTTTATCATTCCCTGCACTTCTTAAGCTTTTTTAAAAGTCTCTAGTCACAAGTTGTGGATTTTTAAAACCATAGATGTGTGTGGCCTTGCCTGAGTTCACTACTCCTTTAGCATTAGAAGTTTCTTAATATGTTTTGTCTTTTTGAGCAGTAGTCCTGGCTCCCACATTATATTCCTGATGCTCCTTTTTCTCTCAGAGTATGCATTTTGTATTTTTCTTTGGTCACCATGTTTTTCTTTCACTATAGATTTGTATGAAAGTGAACACTAATCACTGTATGATACTTACTGATACTACTAAGCTATCATGATGTCTAGATGTTTGCCACAAGATCAGAGTCTAGGCCACTTGCAAATATTGTTGTCTTCCAAATTCTTTTGAGCCAGGTCCCCATATTTCACATTGCCCTCAACACCAAAGTCCTCCATGATCCTAAAAGTAGGGCTGATTAAGTATCACATGAATCATGCAACTAATTTTCTTGTCCAAAGTCCAAAATTTTCCTATATTCATCCAACAAACAGTGGTCAGGTCTTTATAGCAATACCCTACTCCATGGTATCAACTTCTGACTTAATAAGTGTCTTAGTTAGGGTTTTACTGCTGTAAACAGACACCATGACCAATGCAAGTTTTATAAAAGACAACATTTAATTGGGGTTGGCTTACAGGCTCAGAGGTTCAGTTCATTGTCATCAAGGCAGAAACATGGTAGCATCCAGGCAGGCATGGTACAGGAGGAGCTGAGAGTTCTACATCTTCATCTGAAGGCTGCTAGTGGAAGACTGACTTCCATGCAATGAGGATGAGGCTTTTAAGCCCACACCCACAGTGACACACCTACCCCAACAAGGCCACACCTCCTAATAGTGCCATTCCCTGGGAAAAGCATATACAAGCCATCACAATAAGTAATATGTTTTCCCAGGTCGTTGCTGTCATTATGTCCTATTGACAGTTTCCTTTGCCTTACAGAAGTTTTGTAATTTTATGAGGTCCCATGTGTCAATTCTTGATCTTAGAGCATAAGCCATTGGTGTTCTATTCAGGGACTTTTCCTTTGTGCCCATATGCTTGAGGACCTTTCTGACTTTCTTTTCTATTAGTTTTAGTGTATATGGTTTTATGTGGAGGTCTTTGGTCCACTTGGACTCGAGATTTGTACAAGGGGGTAAGAATGAATCAATTTGCATTCTTCTATATGCTAACTGCCAGTTCAACCAGCACCATTTTTTGAAAATAGTATCTTTTTTCTGCCAGATGGTTTTAGCTCCTTTATCAAAGATCAAGTGAGCATAGGTGTATGGGTTCATTTCTGGGTCTTCAATTCTATTCTGCTGATCTATTTGCCTGTCAGTGTACAAATATCCATACAGGTTTTTTTTTTTGCTGTTGTTTTCAGCTCCTTTGTCAAAGATCAAGTGACCATAGGTGTGTGGGTCCATTTCTGGCTCTTCAATCCTATTCCATTGATCTACCTGGCTGTCATTGTACTAATACCATGCAGTTTTTAACACTATTGCTCTGTAGTACTGCTTGAGGTCCGGGATACTGATTCCCCCAGAAGTTCTTTTACTGTTGAGAATGGTTTTAGCCATCCTGGGTTTTTTGTTATTCCAGATGAATTTGAGAATTGCTCTTTCTAACTCTATGAAGAACTGAGTTGGGATTTTGGACACATACTTCACTATGTTAATAGCAGCCTTATTTATAATAGCCTGAAGCTGGAAAGAACCCAGATGTCCCTCAATGTGGGAATGGATGCAGAAAATGTGTTATATTTACACAATGGTATACTACTCAGCAATTAAAATCAATGAATTCATGAAATTCTTAGGTAAATGGTTGGAACTGGAAAACATCAAAGTAAGTGACTTAATTCATTCACAACTTATCAACTGATAAGTTGATATTAGTCCAGAAGCTCTAAATACCCAAGACCCAACTCACATATCAAATCATTCACAAGAAGAAGGAAAGAGAGGGCCCTCATCCTGGAAAGGTTTGATGCAGCATTGTAGGGGATTGCCAGGACAGAGACGTAGGAGGGGTTTGAGTGGGGAAGGGGCTGTCTAAGTCAGGGTTTCTATTCCTGCACAAACATCATGACCAAGAAGCAAGTTGGGGAGGAAAGGGTTTATTGACCTTACACTTCCACACAGCTGTTCATTACCAAAGGAAGTCAGGACTGGAACTCAAGCAGGTCAGGAAGCAGGAGCTGATGCAGAGGCCATGGAGGGATGTTACTTACTGGCTTGCTTCCCCTGGCTTGCTCAGCCTGCTCTCTTATAGAATACCAGCCCAGAGATGGCACCACCCACAAGGGGCCCTCCTTCACTTGATCACTAATTGAGAAAATGCCCACAGCTGGATCTCATAGAGGCACTTCCCAAGTGAAGCTCCTTTTCCTATGATAACTCCAGCCTGTGTCAAGTTGACACACCAAACTAGCCAGTACAGGGGCTAAGGGAAGAGAGCTTATGGGACTTATTGGGAGGTCAGAATCGGGAAAGGGAAAGTCATTTGGAATGTGAACAAAGAATATAGAAAATAATAATAATGATAAAAAAAATATCATCTTGCGGGAGGCAATCCAATCACAAAAATCTTACATCACATGCACTCACAGACAAGTAGATATTAGCCCAGCGGCTTGGAGTACCAGAAGATACAATTTTTCACAGACAAAGCTCCAGAGAAAGGAACACCATAGTGTGTTAATTTGGTCCTTCTTATAAGTGAGAACAGAATACCCATAAGAAGAGATACAGAGGCAAAGTGTGGACCAGAGGCTAAAGGAAAGAACCCACCTCGTTCCATCCCATATACAGTCACCAAATCCAGAAATTATTGTAGATGCCAAAATGTTCATGCTGACAGGAGTCTGATATAGCTGTCTCCTGAGAGGCTTTGCTAGTACCTGACAAATACAGAGGTGGGTGCTCTCAGCAAACCATTTGACTGAGCACAAGGTCTCCAATGGAGGTGCTAGAGAAAGGACTCAAGGATATGAATGAGCTTGCAGCCCATTCATGAACAGCATGAACCAGACAGTATGCCCAGAGCTCCCAGGGACTAAACCATCAACCAAAGAGTACACATGGAGGGACCCATGGCTCCAGCTGCATATGTAGCAGAGGATGGCCTTCTTGGACATCAAGCACAGACCCTCGTCCTAAGAAGGCTTGATGCCCCAATATAGGGGAATTCTGGGATAGGGAAGCAGGAATGGGTGGGTTGGTGAGCAAGGGGAGGAGGGATGGGATAGGGTGTTTTTTGGAGGGTAAATCAGGAAAAGGGATAACATTTGAAATGTAAATAAAGAAAATATCCAATTAGAACAAAATAAGTGTCCTATTGCTGTGATGGGATTCCCTGACCAGGACAGCATTTAATTGGGGCTTGCTTATTATTTCAGCTCTTTTAGTCCATTATAAGCATTGCAGGAAGCATAATGATGCATAGGCGGACATGATGCTGGACAAAGAACTGGAAGTTCTATGGCTACATCTTCAGGAAGCAAGAATAAAGAAAACTACTGGGTCTGGCTTGGGCTCTTGAAATCTCAAAGCCCACCCCTAGTGACACACTTCCCCTAACAAGCTACACCTCTTAACCCTTTCAAATAGTGTCATCCCCTAATGATACAATTATATGAATACTGAGGGGCATTTTCATTAAACCACCATATAGTCATTCAGCTTTCATATAGTCTTAAAAACAGAAATTATATTTATTTTTTGATGTGAATTGGAAATGTTTTCATCTGGGTTAATAAATGATCTTAATCAATATATAATACTTTTATAAAATACCTTTTATATCAGTTAATGATATGCTTATTTTTACCCCCATTATTCTCCTTTTACATTTTATTCTTCATTGTTCACATTAAAAATTATCCATTGTAGTGTAGTCCATGGTAGATCGCTCTCAGTTTAGAATGTAAAAATCCATTTATATTCACTAATATAGAAAATTTATTGTCAATGATAAAAATAGGATAATGGACCTACACTTAGTTTCTATAGAAAAGTTTAGTGTCCTGGAAACACAGGGAAAAACCATTTCCAGTGTTCAAGATTTTCATATAACTATGCTGAAAATATACTTTCATAGACAAGGATGATAATGTTAGCAATAAAGCAAAACTAAGATATAATATGAAATGTGATAATTACAAGCCTATTACACTAATAATATGTTTTGCTAACAATGGCATCCTCTGTCTTCTGATCTGTATATAATGAAATGCTTTGTTACCTGTAATACACTGACAAATAGTGTGCAACTCTAATAACTATACTGAGCACTGATTCATATAAATCCATTCATTCCTTTATGTTTATATTTCAGTCTTAGACCTCATGCCCAACATTATATAATGGGTTGCTTGAAATTTAAATTAATTTATTGAGGATATGGGAGGTGCAAATAGGAGGTCTGATGGGGGAATTTTGACAAACTATGGAGTAATTTTGAATTTCATGGTACCTTATAGGGGAGAGAATTTGGGCATTTCTTTAAGTGAGTTAAATTATTCAATGTCATGAAGTGGTTTAAATTAACTTAGATGAGGTTCAAATTTGCCCAAAGTAAAGAAGAAAATGAAGAAGGAGTTACCTATGGATGCCAAAGGACAGTATTAAAAATCAAACGAATTTGAGGTTTTATCATGCAGCTCCTGTTGACAGATACCTTAGCCATGCTAATAATAGCAATTAGATAGAGCAATTAGATTTTATTTCAGGTTTTGTACTTCAAATTTAGATAATTGATTTGTTAGATTTTTTTTTCTTGTTTGCTTGTTTTTACTGTGACATTCACAAATTACTACAAATTTAAGAATTTAACATATACCTATTTTCTTATAGTTTTCAGGTCAGAAGTATGTCCTGAACATCATTGGATTGCACTCGCATTCAAATAGCTGCGTTTCTAGGGCCTAAAGAGAGGAATCTATTTTATTGTAATCTCCAGTTGAGGGAATGCTGCACTTCTAGTTTCCTGATACTTGCCAATTTCAAAGCCAGCAATGTTTCATGTGTATTTTCCTTCTGCCTCAGCCTTGTTCTTTTCATGTTCCTTCTGGTCAACAAAATATTTTCATTGTTAAACTCATTGGAACATAACTGTATTAAAATTCCAGAAAACATATATTAAAGTAAGAGCTTATAGAAAAAAGTGATGTTAGCACATTTTTCAAATATGTAATTATTTATGTCTCTATGTGTGATAAGTTCTGTAGCTGCTCAATGTGGATACATTCTATCCAAGCAACTTGCCACACTCTTAACTTGCTACCTTAATTCTTGCCTATAAGTATGTAGAATAACTTCTATGTTTTACTCTGTTGTTTCCAATGTCATTTCTAATAGTAAAATATAATATACTTAGAATAATAATATCAAATTTTAAAAGAAATTTGAGTTATTTTCCATATTTGTCTTATATTGTGTTATTTTCTATAACAATAATATATGAATACTATATTTGGGATAGAAAAAGATTGTATATTATCTTCAAAGCTTTACTTCATATAAAATGTGTACCAGGAAATTTAAATTACATTTACATTTTTATTCATTTGTTTATTGTGTTATGCATGAGCACATTGGCATATATCCAAAGAACAGAGGCCACTGTATGAGTCACTTACCTCCTTCCACTATTTGGGTTCAGGGCATAAGGAATGCTGACATGAAATTTTACCTACTGAGCCATCTCACTTGTGTTCAAAACGCTGCTTCAATAACATACTAAAAGAAGAATAGAAATAAATTCTCAATTATAATCATTAATCATGAGACTTTAGAAACAAATGAATTAAATGAAATAAAAAGGCTTTTTGACAGAAATTGAATTCTGATTGAAGTTGGTCTGACTGACAGGTGATTTCTGTTACTAATTGGGCAGCCATGTATTTCTTCTCAGGAAAACCCTTGTTTACTTAGATTTCTTTCATGCCTTGTTATGGCCTTCCCTGACCTTCAGAATATTTAATTTAGAACTTGAAGATCCAAAATTCAATGAGGCTTCAGGGAAGACTTTATAGACACTGTGAATATGATGTTTATTTCTTATTTACAATTTTTGTTTTATACAGTTAACTAAATAAGAAATTGAGTATATAGAAGAAGATTTAGAGTATCTAGAGACTTCTAAGTATACTATGCCAAATTAGACAACCTTAATGTAGGAACCACTTTGATCCTGGATGACAGGATTTACTGTTTGTGGGCACAAACTCTATTTTGTGTCATAATTAGTTAAAATATTTATGTCATTTAAGTTCACAATTAACAAATGATGGCCAATTAGCTGTTGGCTATTAAATGATAGAGTTGTGTACCACTTAATTTATGGAATTTTCAATGACTGTATAAGCTCCTTCTCATAGAACCTCCTGTTTGCATGATGAGCACTAATGTCAGTAATTGGAAAACAATGTACCAAATTAAATCACTAACTAAAAAATATGAGCTATGGAACAATTAAATGCCATTTTATGTATAAATGAGGAAAATATGAAATGCATTTGTGTCACTAGAAAAGAGAAACTAATTTAGGTAAACCGTAGGAAGTGGAGGAACAAAAGGTAATGGGTGGTCATAGCGTGAATATGTAACTGGCCACAAGATCAGAAAGTAGAGAGAATAGGGTATATTTGTACCATTGATAATAAATTTCAGATCAAAGTTCGAGTTACAGAGAGACATTGAGAAAGATAAGTTGGGCTAGGCTCTGTAGACGAGAATGGCCTTGAACTTGGAGATATAACTGCCTCTGCCTCCTGAGTGCTTGTTTGTTAGAAAATTGGGAATCCACCTCAAGACCTAGTTATACGACTCCTAGACATATACTCAAAGAATGTTCCATATGTTTATAAAATGGTTATTTGTAATCGCTAGAATCTTAAAACAACCTAGATGCTCTTCAACCAAAAATTGCATAAAGAAAATGTGGTACATTTAAGCTATGAAGTATTAATAAACTATTAAAAAAATAAAATCATGAAAATTACAGACAAATGGATGGAACTAGAAAAAAGTCATTCAGAGTAAAGTAACCTGGACCCAGAAAGAGAAACATGGTATATACTTACTTATAAGTGGATATTAGCTGTAAAGTAAAAAATACCAGGCTATAATCTACAACCAAAGAGAACCTAAGTAACAAAGAGGACTCATGGAGAGACTTACGAATCTTTCTGGGAAGAGGAAATATAATAGACATCACAAGCGGGGGTGGGAATATGGGAACATGAGGAATCATAATGAGAGAGGTTGGAGGGAGAGAGTACTGGAAGAGATAACTAGAATTTTGCGTCATCTCAAGGATGATCTAGAAACATAGGGTAATGGAAACTTCCAGAAATCTAAGAGGATGACCCTAGCTAAGACTCTTAACAATGGAGAATATAGAATCTAAAATGGCCATCTCCTTTAACCACACCAAATTTCCAATGGAAGATTTGAGACACCAACCCAGCCACCAAATTTTTGACCCACATTATGTTCTGGCTATAAGGTGTTCTAGTGTAGAGTGGACCATGGAGACTGTGGGAATGGCCAACCAATGATATGCCCAGCTTGAGATCAGTGCCATTAGACAGAGTGCACTCCTTATATTCCCTAAAAAGCCACAAACTAAATGAAGACAAAGATATGAAGAAAAAAAGAAAGAAAGAAAGAAGAAATAAACAAAGACAGAATGGAAGAAATGAGGCCGAGATGCCTAATGGATATTCCATTATACTCATAGATTGATGCCTATTTCAATTTTCATCAGAGAGGCTTCATCTTACAACTGTTGGAAACCAATCCAGAAACCCATAGCCAAACTTTACGTGGAATTTGGAAAATCCCTGTCAAAAGCAGCAGGAAAGATTGAACGGTCAGAGGATACCACAGACATCCCACATAATCAAGCTAGCCTGATCACCAGACACTCAAAGGGACTGAACTGACAGCCACCCTGCTTGAATGGACTAAGATAGGCCTTCTGCATATATGCTACAATTGTGTAGATTGGTTTTCCTGTGGGGCTGCTAGCAGCGTAAGCAGAGGCTGTTACTGAGATTTTGCTCAGTAACTGTTTTGGGGACACTTTTCCTCATTTTGAATTGCCTTATCCAGTCTCAATAAGAGTGAAGGTGTCTACTATTACTCCATCTTGATATACCATGTTTGGTTGATATCCATGGGAGGCTGGACTTCTCTGAATAGAAATGGAGCAAGACTGAATAGGAATGGACGGACAAGGGGAAGTGAACAGAGAGACTGGCAGAAGAGGAGAAAGGGGAAATTGTGGTTGGGATTTAAAGTATATTAAAAATCCAAAAATATTAAGAAATATGTTAAGAATACTAAGAAAAAATATTAGACCATGAGAGGAAGTGATTTAATCTACTCAAACACTAAAGAACTTGAGAAAAGCACGACATTTAATAAAATATCATTCATGGGTTTTGAGACATGGCTGTAGAGAGGCTGTTAACCCAGGCACTCAATACACTGAGAAAAAGATGGCAAGATCATAGACTCCTTGAAAAACTTACTGAGATCCCAATGTTAGAAGAAAAAGTTTAAAACTCAATTCCTGGGGATATTGATCAATGAGAACTTATAGGAAAAGCAGGGTCCTATCTTTAATCACCAGGAGCAACTAAGAAGGAAAAATTGTGGATATTTGATACATGTTGTAATTTTTACTTCAAAGAACCAACATGGATATGTGTACATTGTAACACATTAGTGGTTATGAGAAACACAGGGTCTAAATCCTGCTAGGAGATATTTCCTATGTAGATAGGGAAAATGAAACCATTATGCAGGGGACTCCAGCTAGGTATGTGTTAGGGCATCATCACATGCCCAAGGTCCTACAGAATATTATTATTAACTTATTGGTTACCCAAAGACCAATATCCATACCTGAGAATATTAATTAAATTCCCACCCTTGTCTCATTTATTTGTCTGACAGAATAAAAATCAATCTACTAGCATGGATATACTGACTAGTAAAGAAGAAAGGAACATATATAGAAACATTCTTCCTGAATAAAATTCAACATCATTATTTATAGTTTGCTTTTAATGTGAGAATTGAATTATGGTCTCATTGCAATTATGGCAGAGTTTAAGTTATGATGTCCCCACCAAGTTCTCTTATTTCTCTTTCATTTCCAGACTGTGTTGAAGAAATCTTCCTACAGATTGCTAATTGAAACATTGGCTCAGCCTAGGAAGAAAGCTCAGTATAGGTGGAAAAAACTCTGAACATTAAATATTTAATCAGTTTCTGTTAATTTTTACCCCATATTTCTCATTTATTAGGATAATTTTGTATTCCAAAAGTGTGTGTATGTGTGACGAAGGGTTTGTTATTCTGTCTGTTTTGAAAAAAAAAGTGTTTTCTTAATCTACTAATGTTCCAAAGAAATAATAGTTACACCATTCCAAGTTTAGGAAATCCATGTAAAGAAATTTATGTCTTTTATATTTGCAAAATCAATTCTAAGCATATGTCATCTCTACACAGTTATACATGATGGTATTCCATTCAGTCTAATAGCTTGGTGTTCATTATATCATGGGTTTATCAAGACACTGAGACATCTATGAAGAAGTTTCCTTTATCAAGTCCATATTAGTGTCTTGTGTTTTCCCAGCTTCGTAGAGTCACATGAATAAGAGGAAACAAGTGAGGAGGTTGTCTCCTAAACTTACAGACAGTGGTTAGTGGTGCTTTTTTAAGAACAAGGACAATGCCTAATTTATTGGCAAGAGTGTAGGTGCTAATTTTGCTTAGAAATGAAAAGAACAAGTGTTTACCAATTAAATCAAGCAGCTGCTCTCACAGTCAGTGTTACTAATAGCTACCAACACAACTCCAAGCCATTTCTCTAAATTGTTTAATGAACTGCTTTTAATATGTCGTAAACTATAACCCTGATTCCTTAAAAGTGCTGGGCTGGGGCTTAGTTATTCAACTTTAATTGACCTCTCAGTAGCTTCTCTGCACTTGTTATGGTAGGGGAGAACGGGGCTTACACAGTGCACTGAACAGAGATTTGCACTGCTGTATAGTTAGACACTTTGCCTGCTTCTTAGAATCTGTGATTGGCATTCGTATTCACAGTCTTTTGTGCATTCAACCACTTTCTGGTACTGTGTTTAGGATATTTTAAGCTGTGTGTTTAAGTTATAAAAGACACCACTAGCCCACTCATTCTCTCCTATCCATTGTTATCTAAATTGCTTTCACAGCTAATGAAAATGACAGACAAAGATGGAAAACTGTAAATGGAATCTCTACTCTTCTTAGGTACGTGACTCAATGCTGTACATCTTGGAAGCCTTTTAAAAATCTTTAGATTTTTACAATTAATAAAATACTGAAAGGTTTGATGTCAGCCCATCATCAGGCCCAAGAATCATCCCTTTCTTTAGAAGATTATAAAGTGAATAAAATGGCCTGTCAAGTTTAGGATCATTATTAGAATTGTTAATTTTTCTAGGTTGCTTTCCAACATCCACAAGAGATTCTATTTCTGGACAAAAAGCAGAAATTATAGGTACACAGGCAAGGACATATCCTTCACTGGGATGGCCTTTGAGAAAAAAACAATGTATCTGGTTTGGGGGGTTTTAGGATAAAATAATACATTTTATTCATATTTAAATTATATTGTAAACTCACTGGAGATTATTCATGGTAAATTGAATGTAGTCATAAAGCCAATAATAAGTTTTATTTATAATATACGTTGTGATTCTGAACATCATTTCAGTGTGAAACTGTAACCACATGGTTTTCTCAATTGAAAATTCTCCAGTGAATGAATTGAAAGGTACATTTCATTTTCAATTTCTAGCCAAAAGGAGTCACTTAAACTCTGGTACTCAGAAAATGTCATCAAACAACCATAGTAGATTTTTTCATTACAAATGAGTTTATTTTGTTATATTAAACTGTTAGAGATACGTTTTTCCCCTAGTGGTGACAAAGCAATGATTAAAGTCAATGTGGTACTGAAATCTGCTCTTAGTAATGGGCAATAGTAAGATATTAAGGGGACTTGAGTTATGGCATGTCCATACTGAAGTGGCTTTATAATAGTATATCTACAAAGATAAGCATTTAGTTTCTTTAAATTTGTTTGATATTCCTAAGCAAATCTACACCATGGATATTATTTTGTTACAAACCCTCTTTGGTAGTTTCAGTAGATATATTGTGTGGCTGAAGAAGTAACTCAGAGGATAAAAGACTCTTCAGAAGGGTACAGAAGAAGCCTGGAGAGACATGGCTTCACCTCCCAGTACTCAGATGTCAGTTTACAACTGTCTGTGAATTCAGGCCCAAGGGTTCTGACATTCTCTTCTTGCCTCTGGAGGCACTGCACATGCAAAGTGCAAAGATATACATTCAAGAAACTTTTATGCACATAAAATAAATATAAGTAAAATAAAAAGATGTGTATATAGCATGTACACTGTCCTACTTACTGCATGCTCTAGACACCCACACCCAAATGAGTTTGTCACAAATTTTTGGAATGTCATGTACACATGGTCACATGCAGCCATCATTTTCCATCTTCTATGTTTCTTTGCTTATGCAGGCACACTGGAAAGACCATCAAGCAAATTATCAGCACCAATGATGGGAATATATTCAAGATATTCCAGGAATAATCAACTGAGAGAAAAATATGCTTTTGCAAAGAACAGAGAACACTCAGGATGTCCTGATTCTGCTAAAGCCATGGTCTGTTTGGGTGGATGATGGGGAAATCCTCATGGAGACAGGGGATTGGGAAGGAGGTAGGGGATATTGGACAGTCAGAGAACAGATAGGTGGGGGGAATAAAATCTGGAGTGTAAATAAACAAACAAATAAAAGATTACCTAAATTAAAAAAGCTATGAATCTCTCCCATTTCCACATTTTGCAAGTGGTAATTTTTACTACACTTTCTTAACCAGTTTTATGAAACTTTTACATATTTATGTCATTTTCTTGAGAAATTAGTAACTTTCTTAAATTTGTTTTTACTCTCATATCAAAATTTTAGAGTCTTTAGACTTGAATTTTATGGTGTGTTCTTAAACTCTTCACAGACTCCTTAATAAGAAGACAATCTAGTTCTTGTAAATCTAGTTCTTGTAAATACATCTTAAGTCATAAAGTTAAGCCATAATGTGTGTCTTGAATATCACTCAGTCCCTTGGTATAGTGTCAGAATTAGCTCCAGAACTGAAAAGTCTAAGCACCTTTATCTGCCTTAGTCTCAGTGCCTCTGTCACTTACAGCACATCAGACATTAGCAGCACTATTACCAAATAAGCATTGTCTAAAAGCTTTGGTAATGTCTGCTATCACAACAATAAAGATATAAAACGGTAAGGCACAGAAAGCAGAGACCTGACAATGCTCTCATCTTTCCAGCACTGATGTTGATAATTTGCTTGATTCTTTATCCCAAGTACCAACAAAAACTGTTACTTGTTTTTAACCAGTGGAACATGAAAGATGTGAAATTATGGCTGCACATGACCATGCATATAGGAAACTTTGCAAATAAAGTGTTTCTTGATGCATTATTAATTCCTTCATGTCTGTAGAAAGAAGATGTTTGTATAGACAAGGTCCAAATGAGAAAAATCTGAGGCTGAGTTTCTGCTGATAGCCAACAAAGAACCAAAACCTTCTGAAATCTTGAGTTCTCACAAGTATGTTTCTTGATCCATAAACACCAACAGACTGCAGGACTGCCTCAGTGAGTAACACACTCTTCATGCATAGAAAGAAAATAAGAGATAGAGTAAAAGGAAAATAATATATAGCAAATTATGCCTAACATAACTCTGTGCATTTGGAAAGATGGTTAGTAGAGGCAGAATTCCAAGAATCTCTCTGGGAATCTAGCCTGATGTAAGAAGCAGCAAAAAATTAGATATCCAGTCTTAAACAAGATGAAATATTTTGGTCAACATTTTAACATCTCCAACATTTTCATCACATACCTCATGGCACATGACCTCATGTGTTTACCCCCCCCCCCCGCCACACACACACACACACACAAAAGTATGGAGGTTTGGGTTTGAGTAAGTGAGTGAGAGAGCGAGGAAAGAACTTCTGCAATTGACTTTCAAATGAGTTCAACATTCTGATGACACCTTGCTTATGGCTTTATGAGATACAGAAAATGGACTCAGCTGTTCTATTTCAAGACACTTGACCCACAAAAACTATACTTAATGTATATTGTGATAAAGCAGCAAGTTGAGATATCATTTTTATGATGCCATAGAGCTTGTATAGTCAGTTAAAAGATGAGCGGTTCATTAGTTCAAAAGCATAGCATGCAGTCTATGTCATTGTTGTTAAACCAACCACTTCAAATTTAGTGATTTGAAACCAGGATTGCTACGTTTTGCTGATGGTCCAATTCAGGATTCTTGAGAAAAGCCAGCTGTTTTATTTTGCCTGTTTCCACAGCATCAGTTGAGGGGATTTGTTCATAATGCTCCATCAAATCTTGACTCACATGCTAGGTGCTTTTATAGAAAGCTGAATCCAGGGGACCTATTTCCTCAATACTGTCCCTGCTTCTCTCAACAGACTCTTGGCTTGCTACCCTGCTAAAGAATCTACTAGGCACTAATAGACAAGAAATAGAGTCTAAGGCTGGGGAAATAACCCAATGAGTAAAGTACTCGCTGCAAAGATATGAGGACTTGAATAATCTGGAACACACATAGAAATCAGTTGTGATAGGAAACACGGGTAACAGTGCCTCTCCAATGGGCAGAAAATACATGAAAGAAAGTTACACATCAAAGGAGGAGGACGAAATGGTGTCAGAGCAGGAGAAATTAAAGAAAAGAAAAATTGAAAGGAAAGAAGAAAAGAAATAAGAAAGGGCAAAGAAAAGATGAAACCTCAGAAATGAAGACCCACCATCTGCCTCAAAGAAATGTGTTCGTGAGACCCCATGTGATTAGGATTTATGTAAGAATATGAGACACAAAAAAGCAATAGTACTTGCTACATTCTAACTGGTTTCACAGATGATAACTGACTCCATCAAATCAGTTTGCTCACTAAGATTATGTCTAAAATTGAAAAGGTCCATTTTCCTTCCTAAAGTCACCACAATTTTTATCGTATGACTTTCCAAAATAGAAAGAACAATAAATAACTCATAATAAACACATCTCCTGTGAACTTCTTTCCCTGAATTGACATGGGCTTTTGCAAATGTGCCCAAATACAAATCCAAGTAATCTTTACCATTACTGCAGTAGGTTCTTCTCAAAATAAGTTAAGTACATCATTGAGAGTTCAAGAACCATGCTTGAGAGGTATTGGCAGCTACAAATTGTATCCATTTCCCAAGAAAAGCCAGTGTACTCTAGGGGAATCTATGAATCTTAGAACAAATAAGGACTCATATTTTTTAACTATTCATCTTAGAGACAGTCACTATGTACCACAATCTGGCCTTGACTTCTCACCCCTGGAGAGTGGAGTGATCCCAAACTGTAAGTCCACTGTAATTCAATCTAAGTGCAAATCTTCACTTAGTGAAAAATCATAGAATTTTCCTTACTCCAAAGAGTTGAAAACTAAACAATTTTTCTAGCCTAGTCAACACTTTAATGCGTTGTTAATTCTATCCCAAACCATAATTCACTTTGCAGAAACGCTAGAAAAACACCAACCAGTTTCTTAGAAAACCCCAAATCATAGTTTGACTTCTTCCTTTCCAATTTATATCCCTTTGACTTCCTTATGTTGTCTAATTGCTCTCGCTAGCACTTCAAGTACTATATTGAAAAGATATGGAGAGAGACGACAGCCTTGTCTAGTCCCTGATTTTAGTGGGATTGCTTCAAGTTTCTCTCCATTTATTTTGATGTTGGCTATGGGTTTGTTGTATATTGCTTTTACTATATTTAAGTATGGGCTGTGAATTCCTGTACTTTCCAGGACTTTTCACATGAAAGGATGCTGAATTTTGTCAAATGCTTTTTCATCATCTAATGAGATGACCATTTGCAGATGACATGATAGTATGCTTAAGCGACCCAAAAACTCCACCAGAGAATTCCTACAGCTGATAAACAACTTCAGCAAAATAGCTGGTTATAAAATCAACTCAAGCAAATTGGTAGCCTTCCTGTACTCAAAGGACAAGCAGGCTGAAAAAGAAGTTAGAGAAATAACACCCTTCACAATACCCACAAACAATATAAAGTATCTTGGCATGACTCTAACCAAACAAGTGAAAGATCTATATGACAGCAACTTCAAGTCCTTGAAGAAAGAAATTGAAGGAGACCTCAGGAAATGGAAAAATATTTCATGCTCTTGGATTGGGAGGATCAATATACTAAAAATTGCTAACTTGCCAAAAGCAATCTACAGATTCAATGAAATCCCCATCAAAATCCCAAATCAATTCTTCATAGATCTAGAAAGAACAATTCTCAAATTCATCTGGAATAGCATAAAACCCAGGATAGCTAAAACTATTCTCCACAATAAAAGGACTTCTGGGGGAATCAATATCCCTGACCTCAAGCAGTACTACAGAGCAATTGTGTTAAAAACTGCATGGTATTGGTACAGCAACAGGCAAGTAGCTCAGTGGAATAGAATTGAAGACCCAGAAATGAACCCACAGACTTATGGTCACTTGATCTTTGATAAAGGAACTACAATCATCCAGTGGAAAAAAGATAGCCTTTTCAACAAATGGTGCT
Source organism: Apodemus agrarius (assembly GCA_964023405.1). Taxonomy (NCBI): domain Eukaryota; kingdom Metazoa; phylum Chordata; class Mammalia; order Rodentia; family Muridae; genus Apodemus; species Apodemus agrarius. The sequence goes on from OZ030007.1 coordinate 119,833,690, forward strand.
GGTTCAACTGGAGGTCAACATGCAGAAGAATGCGAATTGACCCACTCTTTTCGCCGTGTACTAAGATCAACTCCATGTGGATCAAGGACCTCCTCATAAAACCAGACACATTGAACCTAGTAGAAAAGAAACTGGGGAAGACCCTGGAGGACATGGACACAGGGGGAAATTTTCTGAACAGATCACCAATAGCTTATGCTCTAAGATCAAGAATTGACAAACGGGACCTCATAAAACTACAAAGTTTCTGCAAGGCAAAGGATATGGTCAGAAGGACAAAACAGCCATCAACAAATTAGGAAAAGATCTTCATCAACTCTACATCTGACAAGGGGCTAATATCCAATATATACAAAGAACTCAAGAAGTTAAACCCCAAAGAACCAAATAACCCTATCAAAAATGGGGTATAGATCTAAACAAAGAATTTTCACCAGAAGAAATTCGGATGGCCAAGAAACACCTTAAGAGATGTACAACATCATTAGTCATCAGGGAAATGCAAATCAAAACAACCCTGAGATTGCACCTCACAGCATTCAGAATGGCTAATATTAAAAACTCAAGAGACAACAGGTGCTGCCAAGGATGTGGAGAAAGAGGAACACTCCTACACTGTTGGTGGGACTGCAAGATCGTACAACTGCTCTGGAAATCAGTCTGGCAGTTCATCAGAAAATTGGACATGACATGTCCAGAGGACCCTGTCATACCACTCCTGGGCATATACCCAGAGGATTCCCTTGCATACAATAAAGACACATGCTCCACTATGTTCGTAGCAGCCTTATTTATAATAGCCAGAAGTTGGAAGGATCCCAGATGTCCCTCAAAGGAAGAGTGGATACAGAAAATGTCGTATATTTATACAATGGAATACTACTCAGCAATTAAAAATAATAAATTCATGCAATTTGTAGGCAAATGGTTGGATCTGGAAAATATCATCCTAAGCAAGTTAACCCAATCACAAAAGAATACACATGAAATGCAATCACTGATAAATGGATATTAATGAGCCCAGAAGCTCTGAATACTCAAGGCACAATTAGCAAGTCAATAGATTCCCAAGAAGAAGCAAGGAGTGGACCCTAGTCCTGAAAGGACTGGATCCAGTTTTGTAGGAGAGTACCAGAACAGAACAGAGAAATGGTGGGGTGGTGATTGGGGAATAGACAGGGGGAGAAGGGAAGAGGACATATGGGACATATGGTGAGAGGGGAACTGGGAAAGGGGAAAGCCGTCAGAATGTAAACGAAGAATATAGAAAATAAAAAAATTGAAAAAAAGAAAACCCCACATGTTAGTATAAAATACAAATATTAATATTGTAACTATGTCAATTCTATCGGAAGTAGGCCGTGATAAGATGACAGTAGTGTATATTTACAACAAGATTTCAAGAGTCCTTTCTACCAAAATTAAACATCCAGAACAGAAATCAAACCGAGTGAAAAGAACCAGTGTGATGGTGTGGTTGTTATTATTATTGTTCTTTGGTTATTTTTAGTGGTTGTTAATTTTGAGTTGGATTGGATTTAATTTTGGTTCAAGGACTCTTGAAATCCTACTGTAAATATACACTATTGTCATCTTAATATGAATAAACTTCTTTCCTGATAGAAGAGGCATACATAATCACAATATTAATATTTGTGTTTTATGTTAGCATTTGGGGTTTTCTAAGAAACTGGTTGGTGTTTTTCTACCTTTATTTTGCAAAGTGAGTCTCTATGATAAAGCTATTAAGATGTCAGTGAAAAAAGGAAAACTTATTTAGAAGTAATAATTTTGGCTTGCATGGAGATATATATATATATATATATATATATATATATATATATATATATATATACATATATTTCAGGGAGAGAGAGAGAGAGAGAGAGAGAGAGAGAGAGAGCATTTATTGTCCTGACTATGTAGAACATTTTAAAATATATCAACAAAGCATAGAATACCTTGAAATTCATTTGACCATGGTGAGAAGTAGGGTAATTTAGGAAAATTGTAAATACTCCCATTTGCTCCATTTTTCTGAGCTCTTTTAGTTAAGCATTTAGCTAGTAGGAGAGGTTATTATCCTAATCTATTTTATAGAATTTTACTTTTAATTTATACATTTTATGAAGCATAAATTTAGAGATACTTCATCCCATCTGTTCTTCTGTTTCTCTAGTAGATCTGGGAAACTATACGAATTTTTATCTTCTGCAGTGATTAGAGTATCTAGGCAAGATTTTACCCACGGGCCACAAGACTAAAAAAGAATATTAATTTTGGAATAATTGTGCATGCCTTTTATCTCAACCACATTTGAATTTTAAGTGCTATGTTTCATATCACAGTTCTAAAACTTGACCTGACGGTCTAATATGAAAATACAATTCTTTCTTTATTTGACACTGGCAGCTTTGCTGCCTCATCAGTGCAAGGTAACTAGATTTGGCCTTTGCATGTTGCTGAGAGGTTTTGCAATCATCCCAAGATAATCATTTCTTTTGATATTGAAAGGAAGTATAGAATTTAGACATAAAGGAAACCAAAAGCATTGAGACAATACGTGCTGGAAACATTTAATTGGAGAAAAATGTGAAACTCTACTCGGTTATATAAATTTCTTGAAATCTCAGACAGACTACAGCTGAAGAGTTCACATCATGGAGAGGAAATGGATCTTGGTATTATGGCACCTCCACTTAACCTGTGCTTTCTTCTTCTCGCTGTATCTTTATTTTTTTCTACCTGTGCTGTCGCTTTCTAAGAAAGCCACCTGAAACCTTATTCCAGGTATACAGCACAATTCATTTCCTGACTCCTCAATGAATAAAGAAGAGAGAAATAAATCAAATGGAATTTCAATTAAAAAATAATCGGACGAGTCTGACAAGATTATCTGAAACTTGATATCTTTGTAATCATAAATTCAGTGCAATATCTAAGTCCATCTCTTACTGGTAAGTTATTTGAACAATCCAGATTATCACTGTCATAGAGCTAATAGTGAACTGATCTTTGATTTTTATTTTCAATGAAATATATTTTGACAAGATTTAAATTTGGAGCTCTTAACAATATCTTTGATGTAATTCCATGTGTTTGTCTATGTATGTAACTTGAAAAATGATGGTTATAGGTAATATTATATCATAACACTGGTACATAAGTACAGTTACATTTATGTAACTTTAAATTTCACTTCAATTTTTGCAATAGTAGTTGCCATGCATTCAAAATTAATAATGTGATATTTTACATAAATCTAACCCTTTGATTCCTACCTGTTAAATTTAATACATATTTATTTTCTTTGATTTTTTTATATACCAAAATTCTACTATGAAGAGTTATACAAATGATGATTACATTGGCAAATCAGAGTTGTTCACAGAAGGCAATTACTTATATATCTACTTAGTATTTTGCAACTTTGACTTTGGATTTCAAGAAGCTATCCTTTTGTCAATATTGAGAAAAGCTTGATAAAACGTTAATAATTAGAGTATCTGAGCTAACACTAAGCTTGGATTTTCAAAGGCATAATAGTTTGTTCCAAGTAGATACTACATTTGGCTGGCCTCTGCTGCTTCTTGGCTGGCTATTATAGCTCATATTTAGCCTGCACTCTGAGTTGAGCACACACCATGTGGATATTTGTGCATCAATTTTATTCTAGGTGCCGATTCATTTATGACTTGTTCAACATTTTGTATTAGATTTAGACAGCAAATCATCACATGTCCTTGTGATTTATAATTATTTTTATCATGCAAGATCCTCAGTTTAGTTATAATATTTTGATAAACATGTATCATTACACCTGGCCCAAATCTGTGCCTCTCCAATCACTCCTTCTACCTACCATCTTCTCTCTTTCTGCTTCTCCCAGTAAGCCTTGCTCTTTCTGTTTAGTTTGACTGTTCTGGCTATTATATATGGTCCTCAACATATATTTCTTATAGATGTGCAGAGAAAGGCATTGGACTTATGAGAGGAGTTATGCTGAGTCTGTAAATTGCTCTCTGTTGTATGGCATTTCAATGACCTTAATCCTGTGCACTCATTAGTATGCAGGGTCCTTGAACTGCCTCGTATTTTCAGGTTTTCTCTTCATTGCTTTGGAAATTTGTGGTATAGAGGTCTTTTACTTCTTATATTAGATTTCTTCTTGGGTTTTCTTAAAATGAATGACAATCAATTACCTTAATTCTTTTGGGGAAATTTCTTTATGGCTAAATTTGATATCTGCCTGATGTGTCACTTCCAGTAGCGCCCAGAATCACAAAGTTTTCTCATGGGATTGGTTTTATTGTATCTTCAAGTGTATGAAAGTTTGTACTTTCATTTTTTTAATGTTCTTATTTTTATATGCATGAGTATTTTGCTTGTATGTCACTTTACAATATACATGCAAGTGCTCATAGATGTTAGAAGAGGCAGTTAAATTGCATGGTGCTAGAATTGCAGGCCATTGTGAGCTGCTCTACAGGTCTGGGAATTGACCTTGAGTCTTTTGGAAGAGCAAACTTTTTGCTGCTGATCTTTCTGTCCAGCCCCCTTATTTTTGTCCTGATTGATTATTGGCTTTGCCTATGATAATCTGTCCATTCATGTATGTCTTATTGAATTTCAAATGGTTTGTATAGATTTAATTGCTTCTCTTGCCATTAGTTTCTTAATTTATTCTGCTATTCCATGACTACATATAGGATAGTTTCTATTATTTTGTGTTTTTAAGATTCTTTGGGTACTAAAATGTGATTCATTTCAAAGAAAGTCCCATGAACTGCTGAGAAGTATGTAAACACAACAGAAATTAGGTGAAGTTCTGTTAAAACCATGTAATCAATGTTATAGATATAGTCTCATTTGTTTATTGGCTTTTAGTCTGAATTAAGCATCTAGTAATGAGAATTTGGTATTGACACCACCCACTGTTGAGTTTTAGGATCTATCTGTCCATTTACAGCTGTTTATATTTGCTTATAAAATTGGAAGCCGGGATTGAGTGAGTATACTTACCATTTTTTGTCTTCATGTTGGATCATACAACCTGTTAATATGCAGTGGATCATTTATTTTCTGGATAAACTTGCCTAAAAGTTCATCTTGTCAGTTATAAGAATGGCTATGCTTGCATGCTTTCTGGATTCCATTTATTTGGTAAATTGACTTTAATCACTTACTTCTCTATTTGTGATTGTGTTTTGGAGTGACAGGTTTCTTGAAGATAAGTGGTAGTTGAAATGTGTTTTTTACCCAACCAGCTATTTTACATCTTTCACAAGGATTTCATCACTTCTTACTGTTTACGCTGATGTTTTATTAATTTATTACTTGTGTTTATTGGTTGCTATTTGCATTGATTGGCTGGTTGCTGTTTTCTAGAAGCCTCTGCTGGCCACACTAAGCCTTGCAGTTTGTGAGCCAGGTATTGTTTTCTATATTGACAGTCCACAATATGAACAATACTAGGTGGATTATCATATAGATGCATATGCATCCCATCTGTTTGTGGGGCTGAAGGAAGCAATCACCTCATGAGAGTATGTGCAGGAAAAACAGCTTCCCATGTTCTCAAATCCTGGTAAGCATTTAGTACCCTGATAAATCTTTCAGTGATTCACAGTGCTCCTGAGTAAAATTCAGGGTAGATCGATATCTTAGAGTTTGATCCTAACACTGATATTGGGTTCAGGACTATCTTGTCCTAAAGTTATTCTCTGGTGATAAAATCATGACATGGACACTTGGGATAAGGATTGCTGACAGTTACTCTTGGTTTCAATTTGACTACATATGGAATTAGCTAAAACTCTGAGAGCTGGATATACCTGAGAGGGATTTTTATTTCTATTTTTTAAACATAATTTTTGTATTGATTCTTTGGAGATTTTACATCAGGCAATCTGATCACACTCATTTCCTTGTCCTTTTATGTCTCCCTCCTCATCCTTGAGATTTCCTCCCAATAACAACAACAAACCAACAAAAACAACAACAACAACATTCAGGACAAATTTGTGTTATTTATTACTCACTGGAGCATGGTCAAACTCCCAGTGGCTCACACCTTAAATAGACCTGAATCATTTTCCTCCTGCACTCTTGCCAGTATTGTGGAAGCCATCAATTTCATAGAGCTAACTTCAGCATCCTTAGCACATTTTTACAGTGTTAATGCTGCTACATTTTGGTTATTGAGGGTTTAAGCAATGATAAGAGCTGTTACTGAAGTCCTCCATGGTCATCTTTTTCAATTGAACATCTACAGTCAATGATGTCACTTTAAAAGTAGCTTCATTGCTATTTACAGTCAAAGGGAGCATGAATCATGGGCTTCCACACGGGTCCTGGGAAACACAGGCCATGGACATCAACACAGATCCTGATCATAGGAGGACCCTGGGCTTAGACAAGGCAGTCAGTGGCAATATAGACCTAGAAATTCACCATAGCCTCCGGTAGCAGCCCATATGACTCACATCAATATCCCTCTGTGAAAATATGGATCACAGACATCAGGACTTATTCTAAATATAGATATTTTGAGATGGAAAGATACACCTTAAATCTGGGCCATATCTTCTGGAAGAAGGAAGTTTTGTGCTTTGCCTGTTCACTCTCACTCTTATTGGGAAGTCCATTCCTTCACTGGCCCTTACAGTGTGCTTTATCAGAATTCTAGTGTATCCTGAAATCCACCATGGCCACCCAGCCTCATGTACTGAATAACTCCTGGATTCTAGCACTTTGAACAGACAGGGAGATATTGATGGAATAATCAGACCATAATCCTTTTGATCTATGACTACCTCTTTAACACTTGGACTGTGGCAGATGAAGTTGAATTATCCTGACCAGTTATTGTTCTGTTTTCCAGGTTTCCAGGGCAGCTGTTTTAAACAGTGGATCCCTTTCAAGATGGCACCTGGCCATAGACTCCTGAGCCAAGCAAGGTAGTGAAATGGAATTATATTTTACTGCTGTCTAATTTTTTCAGAGGAGTCACAATCTCAGCTAAATCACTAATTTTTGGCTTTTCTAGAACTGAGAGACTGGGATATGTTTAGAGGTGCAGTCATTTTTCTCCACTGCCCTCTGGCTTATGCTTATGATGGGGATTTCTATACTCTCCTTCCTCAGTGTGTTGGATAGCACTTCCATGGTGTTGCTTCCTGCCTTATCCTGAGGCTTCCTTCTCATTCTCTGTTTTTTCACCTCCCTAAGTTGTGCTTTTGTGAACTGGTTACTACTTCTGTATCTTTGTTTGGAACTGACTCTAATCTTTCTTATCCTGACTCTTCTCCTTCCTCAAATTTGTTTTTCTCTCATTCACTATTTAATTCACTAATAATTTTTGAAGCATTCGAGCTCCTATATAATGACCATAACAAAACTGGATTTAAAATAAGGATTTTATGGGAAATATGGGATCTTTATAAAAGTCATTTAAAATGTATTCTATTCAGTCATATGTTGAGATTTAATTTATCCTTTTTAATAAGTAATGGCAAATTTCCCTCATTTTTTGGCAAGCTAACTGACAGTGAAAATTATGTGAATTAATATGTGCATTGCCTTTGGTTCATTACATTTGAGCATTTTGATTAGTAAGTACTCCATGGCATAGTTCTCTTGTATATTACTTGATCTGAAAGTTTTATAAACTTGTTTTTAATGTTATACCAGGGAGCTAGTCTAAAGTATATTAATCTCTCACAATGTTACTAGATATCCAGCAGAGTAGTTAATGTTTTAACTTAAGCTAAGTTATTTTCTTTAGTGTATTTTGTGCATCCAACTGAGTACCTTATAAAGAATAGAAACAACAATAACATCTGTGAGACTGAGGAACCTGTACCTGGCAAGGAAGGTGTCTCTCATTTTGTCACTTCCTGGTAGAAGTTGAAAGATGGGAGAATAAGTCTGAATTGGAGACAAATGGAGCAGCCAACTCAACTATTATGTGGACTTCAAGGGTGAGAAAATGGCTTGGTGATTGAAAGGATAATGGTAACACACATGGTATGCACTCACTGATAAGTGGATATTAGCTCGAAAACTCAGAATACCCAGGATAAAATTCACAGACCACATGAAGCTCAAGAAGAAGGAAGACCAAAGTGTGGGTACTTCGGTTCTTCTGGGAAGGGGAACAAAATACTCACAGGAGTCAATATGGACATAAAGTGTAGAGCAGAGACTGAAGGGAAGGCCATACAGAGACTTTCCTGCCTAGAGATGAATCCCAGATACAGTCACTAAATTCAGACACTATTGTGGATGCTAACTAAGAAAGGCTTGCTGAAAGGAGCCTGATGTGGCTGTCTCCTGAGAGGCCCTGCTATTCTCACAGCCAACCATTGAACTGAGTGCCAGGACCCCAATGGAGGAGTTAGAGACTAGACTGAAGGAGCTGAATGGGTTTACAGCCTCATAGGAAGCACAACAATATCAACCAGCCAGATCCCACAGAGCTCCCAAAGACTAAGCTATCAACCAAGAAGTACACATGGCGGCAGCTCTAGTGGAGGATTGCCTTCTCAGGCATCAATAGGAGGAGAGGTCCTTGGTCCTATGAAGACTTGATAGGTGCCCCGAAGTAGGGGAATTGGGAGGGAGCAGGTGGGAGTGGAATGGGTGGACGAATACCCTCATAGAAGCAGGGGTAGGGAAGATTGGATAGGGTGTTTTCAGCAGGGGGAACCCAGGAAAGGGGATAGCATTTGAAATATAAATAAAGAAAATATCTAACTTGAAAAAACATAATAAATGTGAAAAATGAATAGACAGCAAATACATTTTTAAAATTAAAAAAAAAAAGAAAAAAGAAAGGATAATGGGAAAACATATATCTTAAGCCCCAGTGATAGAGGCCATGATAGTTAAGATTAAAGTACCTTGTTGGCTGCCTGTCCTCTGAACAAATGGTCATCCCGTCCTCCTGAAATAGGGCAGAGGGGAGCATAGAAAGTGACAATGTGTCTCTGACCTCTATGTCTGCACACATGTTAAAGCACATGAAGATATATTCATCCCACATATGTATGCAGAGGCACACATATGTGTGCATGTACTAAATAAAGAAAAAAATCACCTCACTAATAATGAACTCACTCCATGGTAATAAAATCAGGCCATTTATGAGTGTGGAACTCTGCCATTCTATTTCAATGTGCTGACTTTCAACATAATTAGAAAAAAGATTGCATTTTAAGCACATGAATTCTGGGAAATATGTCTAAACAGTAGAAGTAGTTTACTTTATAGTAAACTATAAAGTGTATTTTTTATTTTAGACTCTCATTTAAACAATTCTGTCATTTTGTAATATAAAATTTGAAAGTATTGTTTTCTAGTTTATATTAATTTATAATGTCCTATTAAATATAATTTTGCTATTTTGGATGAATGTATAGTTTTATAATGCTTGTAGCTTTGTCACATTTCATGTAAAATTTAATAGCACTGTGGATATTGATTTTAATCAGATATAAATTATTGCACAAATAATAACATAAGTTTATATGCATATTAATGCATATCTTCTCATCTCAAATCTGATAGGAATAAGTATCATGCACACATTGTAGCAGTAGATCTCATAAAATGTTGCAGCACCCGCACAGATCTCCAAACAATTTCTGTGAGTCTCAGTGCCAGAAACACTATCATTTTCACAGTAGTTCACAGTAGTTTTACTATTCTGCACCACCGATCCTCCCATTTTGTTGTCAGGTACTATTAGATATGCACTACCCAATGCTTTGAATGAGAGAAGAAGGTGAGAATCCAGATGGCTTGTTTTAATGGAGCTATTAGGAGAAATTTGGAAAAACTGAAGCAATTTTACATTTTACTGTTTTTTTCGCCTTGCCTAGAAGATTTCATTTATTTTTTATTAGTTCATGAATTTATTACAATAAATAAGTAAACACACAATAATAACACAATTTAACATAATAAGCACGTAATTAAAAGCTTTTTCAGTTTAAATGCCTAGTGTAGTGAATATGGGTCTCATAGAGCAAAACTTGTTACAGGGAAACTTTTCTCAGAAGCTTGTTGTAACACATGCCTCTGTGAAGCAAAATGGAATAAGTCAAATAATCTATATGCTTAGTCTAAGAGATTTAAAAAAAGAAGTAAATAAGGGAGTCATAAAGTGACAATTCAGATCAATATAGGAATAAATGAGGGAAGGTCAGGAGAGGATATTCAGACAGAAAACCAAATATTTACATCTGTCTACATTAATGAAAACAGGAAAATGGAGGAGATACAAAGTTCACTGTGGTAATTTGATTGAGAATGACTCTATATGATCATATATTTGAATATTTGGTTCTCAGTAGCTAGAATATTTAGGAAGGATTATGTAATGTGGCCTTATCAGAGAAGTTGTGTTTCTGGGATTCAGCTTTGTGATTTCAGAAGCCCATGCAAAGTTCAGCTTCCCCTGTCTGAAACTTTTCGATCAGGTGTTAGCTCCCAGATAGTACTCCATTCAAACATTCTTGACGCTTGACAAAATTATAAAATTTGTATATATAAGTAAATGAAAATATATTTGTGTTTATATATTGGAAGAACAAGTGGTACTGAAATGTTCATACTGACCAAGGCCACATGATGCTGTACCTATCAAAATCCATGTTACTTATTTTGAGCAAAAGTAGGATCCAGCCCAAGGGGAGGCCCCAAGACCTGTCACTGTTAGGGAGGCTATGGAGTGCTCACAACAAAGGACCTATCATAACTTCCCTCTGAAAGACCCAAGGAGCACCTGAGTCAGATGCAAATATTTGCACCCAACCAATGAACAGAATCTGCTGGCCCCTGTGGTTGGATTCAGGGAAAGCTGAGAGAAGCTGAGGAGGAGGGCAAGCCTGTAGAAAGGCCATCAGTCTCAATTAACCTGGATCCCCGAGATATCTCAGACACTGGAACACAAACCAAGCAGCATATACTAGTTGTTATGAAGCCCTTAATACATATACAGCAGAGGACTGCTGGGTCTGTGTTTAGCCAGGGAAGATGTATCTAACCCCCCAAGAGACTGGAGGTCCCAAAGAGATTAAAGGTCTGGTGGGGTGGGGGTAGAGACATCCTCTTGGAGATGGGGTGGGGGGAGGTATGGGAAGTGGAACAGTTGGCAGGTGAACTGGGTGGAAAATAAAATCTGGAGTTTAAATTAAAAAATAAAATAATAAAGAAAGAAACAAACCAACAAACAAAAGAAAACAAAAGAGAAAAATGATACTTAAACTTTATGAAATTCTAAAATAGCCCCAAGAGAGAAACCAACTAGAAAAAAAAGAAAATCTAAAGACTTTATATGATTTTTAATCATGTCCTAAGTTTTATTCAAGGCATCATGACAGTAGTAGAAAATAACAAACACAAACCTAAAGAGTGGAAAAAAGTCTTATAAACAGATATATGCAGGAACATGCAGTCACTTGCTCTCCAAAAGTGTTTCTACAAAACCGCTACACGAAAACCCATTTAGATTTATCTCTGATTGCAATCCCATCAGCACTGGAAGAGAATTCTTTCTCCACATCTTTGCCAACATGTGTTGTCGGTTGAGTTTTTATATTAGCCATTATGATTGGTGTAAGGTAGAATCATAGAGTCCCCTGATTTGCATTTCCCTGATGACTAAGGATTTGAACATAAAGTGCTTCTGTTGTGAATTCTGTTTATTATTATACCCCATTTTTAATTGGGTTGTTTGTTTTGGAGGGTTAGCTTCTAGAAATCATTATGTATTTTGGATATTAGCCCTCTGTTGTATGTGATGTTAGTGAAGATTTTTTCCAAATCTGTAGGATGCCAATTTGTCCTATTGACTATGTCCTTTGTCATATAGAAACTACAGTTTCATGAGGTCCGATTTATCCATTTATTATTATTTTATTAGATATATTCTTTATTTACATTTCAAATGTCCCCTTTCTTGTTTCCCCCATTCTTTATCTTAGAGCCTGAGACATTGGAGTTTTGTTTAGGAAATCACCACCTCTATGTGCCAGTGAGTTCAAGGCTCTTTCTTACTTTCTCTTCTACTAGATCTTTCTTACTTCCTCTTCTACTAGATTCAGTATATCTGGTTTTATGTTGAGTCCACACCCACACCCATTTTTTCCATTTGTACTTACTGAGTTCTTTTAAAGTTGTTGGTAATTTTGTTTCTTTACATTTCAAATGTTATCCCCTTTTCTAGAATTCCTCTCTGGAAACCCCCTCCCCTCCCTTCTCTCATGTTTTCAGGAGGGTGCTGCCCCAACCACCTGTCCACACCTGTCCCACTGCCCTAGCATTCCCCTACCCTGGGGCTTCAAGTCTTCAAAGGACCAAGGACCTCCCCTCCCATTGATACCAGAGAAGGCCATCCTCTGCAACATGTGCAGATAGAGCCAAGGGTATCTCCATGTGTACTCTTTAGTTTGTGCTTTAGTCCCTGGGATCTCTGGGGTGTCTGATAGGTGGATATTGTTGTACTTCCTACGGCCTTGCAAACAAAAAAGTACTAAACCTTTAGTCCTTTCCATTGAGGTTTATGCAAGATGACAAATATGGAACTATTTTCATTTTTCTAAATACCAAATACCAGTTAGACCAGCACCATTTATTGAAGATGGTTTATTTTTTCCATTGTTTATTATTGGTTTCTTTGTCAAGTGTCAGTAACTATGTGGTTTTTAATTCTGGATCTTCAATTCTATTCCAGTGATTACCGTGTCTGTCTCTTTACCAAAACCATACAGTTTTATTGTTCTGTAGAATAGCTTAAGGATGGTGATTGCTCCAGAAGTTATTTTAATTGTTAAGAATTGTTTCTGCTATAATGGGGCTGTTTATATTTCCATATGAAATAAAGAAGTGCTTTTTCCATGTCTTTAATGAATCTGGAGTTTCCGCAGAAATTTGGAAATAGATCTACATGAAGACTGAGCCATATCACTCTTAGGCATATACCCAAAGGATGCCCCACCATGCTACAAGATCGCACATTCCACTTTGTTCATAGCAGCCTTTTTGTCATAGCAGAATCTAGAAAAACTCAGGTGTCCCACAAAGGAAGGATACAGAAAATGTGGTTCATTTACACAATGGAATACTTCTCAGCTATTCAGAATGAGGACATCCTAAGTTTTGCAGGCAACTGGATGGAACTAAAATATATCATCTTAAGTGAGGTAACTCAGAACCAGAAGAACATGCATGGTATGTACTCACTAATAAGTGGATATTAGGAAAAACTGTACAGAATACCCAGGATGCAATACACAGAACTCAAAAAAGTTAACAAGCCGAAGGGCTCAAATGAAGCTGCCTCAATCCCACTTGGGAGGGAGAACAAAGCTCTCATGAAGGGAAGATAAAGGGAGAGGGGAAAGGGAGGGGAAACGGGGAATATAATAAGTTTTTTTGTGAACAGGAGTGATATCCCGAGGGCTAACAGAATGAATGGAAGCAGGCAACCTCAGTATGTAGGTGGTGATGGGAGATCCTCTAGAATGTACAAGAGACCTGGGATGTGAGAGATGTTCAGAACTCAAACGTAGGTACCTTAGATGAAATGCCAACAGTGGGGAGAAAGGACTTGTAGAATCCATCTGCAGTAGAAAGATGGAACATGAATTGGAGGGAAAGGGTTGCCATCCAACAGTCAAAAACTATGACCTATAATTGTTCCTGTCTAAAAAAAAAATGCAGGGATAAAAGTGGAGAAGAACTGCCGGAAAGGAGATTCAGTGACCATCCCAAATTGGGATCTAGCTCATAGGCAGGCTCCAAGGCCTGACACTATTACTGATGCTATGGTGTGCTTACAGACAGGAACCTAGCTTGACTGCCCTACCAGAATCCAAACAAGCTGATGAAGGAGTCTGATGAAGATACTTATACCCAACCAATGAACAGAAGCTGGAGACCTCTGTGATTGGTAGGGAAAAGCTGGAAGAAGCTGAGGAGGAGGGTGACCCTTTAGAAAGACCATCAGTTTCAACTCACCTGGACCCCCAAGATCCCTCAGACACTGAGCCACAAACCAGGCAGCATACACTAGATGATATGAGACCCATGACACAAATACAGCAGAGGACTTCCTGGTCTGGCCTCAATGAAAGAAGAGGCACCTAACCCTGGAGAAACTTGCGGCGCCAGAGAATGGGGGGGTCTGGTGAATTGGGTGAGTGGAGACATCCTCTTGGAAATGGGGGAGAATAATGACTGGAATGTAAAAATTTTAAAGAATAATAATTAAAAAGATATCTCTGATGTTTGAAACAGTGGTTGATCAAATAGGAAGAATGAAACTAGACACCGTTCTCTGAGTTTGGAGTATTATATCTTAAGTCAGTAAACAAATTAAGAGATAACATCATAAGATGTAAAATTAGCAGAAGAAATCAAGGGGATAATTTTTTCTTTATGATGTTTAATAATGATTTTTAAGTATAACCATAAAAGTAGAGATAAAGGTGTAAATAAGACTGCATTGAACAAATACAATAAATACATGGAAGATGATAATACTAAAGATAGAAAAAAAGTCCCAGAAGGAGAATACAGTTCCAAGTTGCATGTTGGATAACATTTGACATACCATATAAATAATAACAGAAGAAATTTAATAAGAAGGAAAATAACTGTTTACACAGTTGTATGATTAACATATAGAGAGAAAATTAATCAACATAATTGGTTATATAGGGTGAAGCAACTTGACAAAACAAATAAGGAGCAAATTCTTCCAATCTGCAAACTAATAATTGATTAAATATATTGATGAGCATATGGAAAACAAAACCCTTTTAAACTGTTGTCAACACTGTACATTACCACCCCCATCATGGAATCAATAAAGATGTTACTGAAAATTACTATTACAATCTTACAATATGTTACAAAGTATAGCAACAATAGCTTTAAGCATTGAATATTTAACATTGCTAAAAGCACAAATGCCATGTGATATGATCATATTCATGAAATCACGTGTGTGTCTGTATGTGGTAATATGTGGGATAATTTTAGAAATCATTTAAAGATGTACATAGATAGAAGCATACCATTTTATTTCATGAAAAAAAATATTTTCTTTCTGAAAATCTCGATAGAGCTACAAAGAATATAGTTCTAAAATAAAATTAAAAGAAACCCCTTTATACTAAACAGTTTCAAAATGGAGAAATGAAACTTTTTTTTAAGAATTTAAATCAGGAAGTATCTAGGAAAATGGTTGATTAAGGAAGAGTAGTTTTCTGTCAGTATGCAAAGCAATTAACAAGAACCTGATATACAATGTACATGTATGTGTGTATGTATGTATGTATGTATGTATATAATTTTTCCAGTATTATTTTTTGGTTTATTTAGAACCAAATCAATTCACTTTGCATAGTTTTCAGATCATATGATTGAAGTTCATAAACATTTTCTGCTGAATATTTCTAAATTCATCTTAACCAATAAACATATGAGCTATTGTCTGAAATACTAGAGTCCTACTATGTAATCATCGGCAAAAGAGTATAAAACTGAGTGTATCTGGGACACATGTAGATTAATATACATCCTGTTTAGTTCGCTTGAGGCCCTGCCTTCCATCATCAGTTAAAAACAAGACAGAGCACATACTACTAATTCTATTTGTGGCAAATGTCTGACTAGATGTTTACACAGAACCTGTCTTCATATATATGGTATAAATACCCTATGTCATATTACTTTAAAATATAAGTATTTTAATGAGTGAAAAGCCACTTTAATGTTAAAATATGCTTCTATTTTAGAAAATGTAAACATGCTAAATGAAATAAATATAGTATCTATAAAATTTGAACTTCATGATTCATTTATGAGCTTTAATAAATAGCAGTCATATTTCTTATACACAGAAGTAGTACATTGTCAGAATATTGGATTTTTCTCATTTAGTGATTAATTAAAAGTAACTAAAGGTCATTAATTTAATAGTTTACTCTGCTAATACAAAATTTCAACACAAACTAATGAGTAATTCAAGGGTAAATAGTGACATGAGTCATTGAAGCTATATACTTAGTTCTCTGAAATAACAATTTCACTTCTGAAATTTATATATTTTTAACTTACTAATTTAAAATGAAAAACAGTTATGTATGGCTATGTAACAAAAGCAGTAGATTAGAAAACATCTGAAGCTAGGAAATAATACAGTCAATCTGGTATGCAACATTCTTCACTATTCTGAGAATACAGGATAGAATCAAAGAAATAAGGAAAAGCACACAAAGTTCATTTCTTTATAAATATATTCTTACTTATATATTGTTGTTATAGTTTATGTTTGACTACTTGGTGGTCAGCTAGAGAAATTGTTTCAGGAGGTTGTAGAAACTGTTACAGTGGTTATCTACCTGACAGATACGGTGACAGGAATGTTGCTCTGATTTGTAGCTATCTCACTTCCCTGATTCTTGCTCTGAAGAGTCATTCACACTTCTAGCTCTGTGTGATTAGGACATGTGTTTCTTGTCATATGTATTGCATGTTCCCAAGTCAAAAAACAAACAAATTCTATCTCACTTTCATTCTTTGTAGTTGTTTGTTTAAAGAAATATGCCTCAATATGATGAAGAATAACTGATACAGAAAATTTATGTTGAATTGTGTTGTGACCATGACAAACTTCATCATGACACTCACAGGTCTGTGGAATTAGTGAGTGAAAGGAAAAGGTGAAGATTTTGTAACTGTGTGATATAGGAGCTCCAAAACTGCATAAGTAAAGTTTATTGAATAATTCCTGTGAAGGTTGGGCTCCAGGATGCTCATCAAAATTCAGACAGTGAAGATTTCTTCATATAGTTTCAGAGAGACATATATACTCTATCAGAAGTAGGTAGATTGTCTTGAGACAATTTATTTTACATTCTTGAAAACAGCCCAGCTACTTGCTCTCAGTGGGCTGAGAATTTGAGTGAAGCTGAATTCAAAGTCATGAACAAATAGTAATGGTGGGAAAATTTTCAAGTAATTTTACAATTCCATCTGTGGCATTGTTGTGTCTCATTGTATTATATCATATTTACAGGCCATATTTAAATAAGAAACCAAACATATAAGGCATGCAGGAAATGAGAGTTGACATGGTAAAACATTTAGAGTAATAAAGAAATTAAAGTTATAATAGATGCAAGTGATTTTTCCTCTCAAAGAAAGTAGAGAATTCTTTTCAGAAGACTTAAGAAAGGTTCCTTGGGGGAACACTCCATTCATCAAGCATATCATGATATGACATCTAAAAATCATCTATTTGAAAAGCATTAATTTCTAAGAAATGTAAGTGCAAAGATAAAGGCTTCATGGTTACCTGCTTAAAAATGGCTTCCCATGTAACAGGGCCCCAGATCCTACTACAATAGCTTATATTCAACAAAATTGGAAAATCTGGATGAAATGGACAACTTTCTGGACACATACCAGGTGCCAAAGTTAAAACAGAATCAGATAAACAATCTAAACAGTCCCATGACCCTTAAAGAAATATAAGAAGTCATTTATAGTCTCCCAAACAAAAAAAAGCCCAGGACCAGATGGGCTTAGTGGACAATTCTCTCAGACCTTCAAAGAAGACCTAATACTAATACCCTTCAAACTATTTCACTGATGACTAATGATGTTGAACATCTTTTAAGGTGTTCCTCGGCCATCCGAATTTCTTCTGGTGAAAATTCTTTGTTTAGCTCTGTGCCCCATTTTTGATAGGGTTATTTGGTTCTTTGGGGTCTAACTTCTTGAGTTCTTTGTATATATTGGATATTAGCCCTCTGTCGGATGTGGAGTTGGTGAAGATCTTTTCCCACTTTGTTGGTTGCCGTTTTGTCCTTCTGACAGTGTCCTTTGCTTTGCAGAAACTTTGTAATTTTATGAGGTCCCATTTGTCGATTCTTGATCTTAGAGCATAAGCTATTGGTGTTCTGTTCAGGAACTTTTCCTCTGTGCCCAAGTCCTCCAGGGTCTTCCCAAATTTCTTTTCTAATAGTTTCAGTGTGTCTGGTTTTATGTGGAGGTCCTTGATCCACTTGGAGTTGATCTTAGTGCAAAGAGATAAGAGTGGGTCAATTCGCATTCTTCTGCATGTTGACTTCCAGTTGAACCAGCACCATTTGTTGAAAAGGCTATCTTTATTCCACCGGATGGTTGTGGCTCCTTTATCAAAGATCAAGTGACCATAAGTCTGTGGGTTAATTTCTGGGTCTTCAATCCTGTTCCATTGATCTGCTTGCCTGTTGCTATACCAATACCATGCAGTTTTTAACACAATTGCTCTGTAGTACTGCTTCAGGTCAGGGATATTGATTCCCCCAGAAGTCCTTTTATTGTTGAGAATAGTTTTAGCTATCCTGGGTTTTTTGTTGCTCCAGATGAATTTGAGAATTGCTCTTTCTAGATCTATGAAGAATTGAGTTGGGATTTTGATGGGGATCACATTGAATCTGTATAGTGCTTTTGGCAAGATGGCCATTTTTACTATATTGATTCTGCCAATCCAGGAGCGAGAAATATTTTTCCATCTTCTGAGGTCTTCTTCGATTTCTTTCTTCAAGGACTTGAAGTTCCTGTTGTACAGATCTTTCGCTTGTTTGGTTAGAGTTATGCCAAGATACTTTATGTTGTTTGTGGCTATTGTGAAGGGTGTTATTTCCCTAATTTCTTTCTCAGCCTGCTTGTTCTTTGAGTACAAGAAGGCCACTGACTTGCTTGAGTTAATTTTATAACCTGCCACTTTGCTGAAGTTGTTTATCAGCTGTAGAAGTTCTCTGGTGGAGTTTTTTGGGTCGCTTAGGTAAACTATCATATCGTCTGCAAATAATGATAGTTTCACTTCTTCCTTTCCAATTTGTATCCCTTTGACTTCCTTATGTTGTCTAATTGCTCTTGCTAGAACTTCAAGTACTATATTGAAAAGATATGGAGAGAGAGGGCAGCCTTGTCTAGTCCCTGATTTTAGTGGGAATGCTTCAAGTTTCTCTCCATTTATTTTGATGTTGGCTACTGGTTTGCTGTAGATTGCTTTTACTATGTTTAGGTATGGGCCTTGAATTCCTGCTCTTTCCAAGACTTTTAGCATAAAAGGATGCTGAATTTTGTCGAATGCTTTTTCAGCATCTAATGAGATGACCATGTGGTTTTTTTCTTTCAGTTTGTTTATGTAGTGGATTACATTGATGGATTTCCGTATATTGAACCATCCCTGCATCCCTGGGATGAAGCCTACTTGATCATGGTGGATGATCGTTTTAATGTGCTCTTGGATTCGGTTAGCAAGAATTTTATTTAGTATTTTTGCATCTATATTCATAAGAGAAATTGGCCTGTAGTTCTCTTTCTTTGTTGGATCTGATTCCACCTCACACCAGTCAGAATGGCTAAGATTAAAAACTCAAGAGACAACAAGTGCTGGCGAGGATGTGGAGAAAGAGGAACACTCCTCCATTGTTGGTGGGATTGCAAAATGGTAAAACCTGCTCTGGAAATCAGTTTGGCGGTTCCTCAGAAAATTGGGCATGTCACTTCCAGAGGACCCTGGCATACCACTCCTGGGCATATACCCAGAGGATTCCCCTGCATGCAATAAGGACACATGCTCCTCTATGTTTATAGCAGCCTTGTTTATAATAGCCAGAAATTGGAAGGAGCCCAAATATCCCTCAAAGGAGGAATGGATACAGAAAATGTGGTATATTTATACAATGGAATACTACTCAGCAATTAAAAATAATGAATTCATGCAATTTGTAGGTAAATGGTTAGACCTGGAAAATATCATCCTGAGTGAATTAACCCAATCACAAAAGAATGCACATGAAATGCAATCACTGATAAGTGGATATTAATGAGCCCAGAAGCACTAAATACTCAAGACACAAATAGCAAGTCAAATGATTCCCAAGAAGAAGAAAGGAGAGGACCCTGGGCCTGTAAAGATTGCATCCAGTTTAGTAAAGAAACCGAGGGGGGAGGGGGAATGATTGGGGAACAGTTGGGGGGGAGAGGAACTATGGGAACTATAGTGGGTGGGAACTGGGAAAGGGGAAAGGCTTTTTAATGTAAACATAGAACATTGAAAATAAAAATTAAAAAAAAAATAAAAAAAAAAACTATTTCACAAACAGAACCAGAAGGACACTACCCAATTCATTCTATGAGGCCACAATTACACTTATACCTAAACCACACAAAGACCAAAGAAAGAAAGAGAACTTCAGACCAATTTCCCTTATGAACATTGATTCAAAAATACTAAATAAAATTCTTGCCAACTGAATGCCAGAACACATCAAAGCAATCATTCACAAAGAACAGGTAGGCTTCATCCCAGAATGGTTCAATATATAGAAATCTATTAATGTAATCCACTATGTAAACAAATTCAAAGAAAAAAGCCATATGAACATTTCATTGGATGCTGAAAAAGCATCTGACAAAATTCTTCATCCATTCATTTTAAATGTCTTGGAAAGATCAGGAATTCAAGGCCCATACCTAAACACAGTAAAAGCAATATACAGCAAACCAGTAGCCAGCATCAAACTAAATGAAGGGAAACTTGAAGCAATCCCAATAAAATCATGGAATAGAAAAGGCTGCTCACTCTCTCTCTATCTATTCAATAGAGTACTTGAAGTTCTAATTAGGGCAATTAGACAACAAAAGGATGTCAAGGGGATACAAATTGGAAAGGAAGAAGTCAAAATATTAGTATTTGCAGATGATATAATCATATAATTAAGTGACCCCAAGAATTCCACCAGAGAACACCTAAACCTGATAAACAACTTCAGCAAAGTAGGTGACTATAAAATTAACTCAAATAAATCAATAGCCTTCTTCTACTCAAAGGATAAACAGACTGGGAGAGGAAATAGGGAAATGACACTCTTCACATTAGTCACAAATAATATAAAATACCTTTGGGTGATTCTAACCAAGAAAGTGAAAAATCTATATGACAAAAATGTCAAGTCTCTGAAGAAAGAAATAGAAGAAGATCTCAGAAGATGGAAAGATCTCCCATGCTCATAGATTGGTCGGATTAATATAGTAAAAATGGCCATCTTGGCAAATACAATCTACAGATTCAATGCAATCCCCATCAAAATTCCAACTCAGTTCTTCAGAGTTGTAAAGAGTAATTTTCAAATTAATTTGTTATAACCAAACACGCAGGATAATAGAAACTATTCTCAACAATAAAAGAACTTTTGGGGTAAACACAATCCCTGACATCAAGCTGTATTGCTGTGCAATAGTGATAAAAACTATATGGTATTGCTACAGAGACAGGCAGGAAGATGAATGGAAGAGAGCTGAAGACCCAGAAATGAACCCACACTGTTACTGTCACTTGATACTTGACAAAAGAGAAAAAAACCACCCAGTGGAAAAAAGACAGCATTTTTAACAAATAGTGCAGATTCAACTTGCAGTCAGCATATAGAAAAATGCAAATTGATCCTTTTCTATCTCCTTGTACAAAGCTCAAGTCCAAGTGGGTCAAGGACCTCCACATAAAACCAAATGAAACTAATACAATGAAACTAATAGAACAGTAAGTGAGGAAGAGCCTTGAACACATTGGTATGGTGAAGAGTTCAGGAACAGTACACCAATGGCTTATGCTCTAAGATCAAGAATTGATAAGTGGGACCTCATACAATTACAAAGCTTCTGTTAGGCAAATGACACTGTCAATAAGGAAAAATCATACAATTGCAAAGCTATTGTAAGGCAAAGGACACTGTCAATAAGGGAAAATGGCCATCAACAGATTGGAAAAATATCTTTACCAGTCCTACATCTAATAGAGGGCTAATATCCAATATATACAAAGAAATCAAGAAGATAGACTCAAGAGAACCAAATAACCCTATTAAAAATGGGGAACAGAACTAAAAAATTCTTAACTGAGGAAACGCTAATGGCTAAGAAGCACTGAAAGAAATGTTCAGTATCCTTAGTCATCAGGGAAATGCAAATCAAAACAGTCCTGAGATTCCACCTCATACATGTTAGAACTGCTAAGATCAAAAACTCAGGTGACAGCATATGCTGGCAAGGATGTGGAGAAAAGGGAACACTCCTCCATTGTTGATAGGATTTCAAGCTAGTACAACCACTCTGGAAACCAGTCTGTTCATTCCTCAGAAAATTGGACATAGTATTACCTGTGAACCCAGATATATCACTACTGGACATATACTTAAAAGATGTTCCAACATACAACAAGGACACATGCTCAACTATGTTCATAGCAGCCTTATTTATAATAGCCAAAAGCTTGAAAAGACCCAGGTGTCCTTTAACAGAGGAATGTATACAGAAAATGTGGTACATTTATAAAATGGCATATTACTCAGGTATTAAAAACAATGAATTCATGAAACTCTTAGGCAAATGGATGGAACTAAAAAATATCATCCTGAGTGAGGTAACCCAATCACAAAAGAACTCACATGGTGTGCATTCACTAATATTATCCCAATTGCCCCGAATACTCAAGATACAATTCACAGACTACATGAAGCTCAAGGAGGAAGACCAAAGTGTGGGTGCTTCAGTCATTTCTAGAAATGGGACAAAATAATCATGGGAGCAAAATAGAGACAAAATGTAGAGCAGAGACTGAAGGAAAGACCACCGATAGACTCTCCTACCTGGGGATCCATCATGTATATAGTCACCAAACTCCAACAATATTGTGAATGTCAAGAAATGATTGCTGATAGGTGCCTATTACAGCTGTTTCCTGAGAGGCCCTGCAAGAGCCTTAAAAATACAGAGTTGGATGCTCACAGCCAACCATTGGACTGAGTGTGGGTCCCAATAGAGGAGTTAGAGAAAGGACTGAATGGGGCTGAAGGGGTTTGCAACCCTCATAAGAAGAACAACAATATAAACCAACCAGACCCCAGAGTTCCCAGGGACTAAACCACCATCAAAGGAGTATACATGGCTCAAGCCCCATGTGTAGCAGAGGATTGCCTTATCAGGCATCTATGGGAGGAGAGATCCTTGTTCCTTTGAAGACTGGATAGATGTCCCAGTGTAGCGGAATAGAGGGTGGGGAGGCAGGTGTGCGTGGATGGGTAGAGGAGCACCTTCATAGAAGCAGGGGGAGGGGCATAAGATAGTTTGCAGGAGGGGGGTAAACTGTGAAAGGGGATAACATTTGAAATATAAATAAATAAACTATCTAATAAAAATAAAATTGATGTCATAATGGAAGTACTTATTCAGGTCATGAGACTCAGCATGTAAACACCAGACTTGCCAAAATGAAAAAGACTTAATCCAGCAAAGTCAATAATTCTGGGGAACATCCCTAAATGTACTAACTGCTTTTTGCCTTATGTAGTTCATCTGCTAGTAAGTTATTTTTCATAACTGAAGTATGTCGACCCAGGATATGGTTTTTATGCTAAAGAGTTCACCCTGAGACATGCTCAGTTACCTCCAATGATATTACTACTCATCCCCATACCTATTCACTGGCCTGTGAATAAAGACTTTATATAATTAAGTCTGAGTGTTCCTTACTGATAGATACCCCATAGCACATAGAGAGACGTGTGTTCAATTCCAAGACAAACAGAGGCTGTTGTGTAACTGTTAATGGCCATGGACATATCCTGACTAAGCAGTAGATTTAGCCACAAAACTACTGACATATCCCTGAAGTTCTAGGCATTTTGAATAAAAATGTTGTTGGGTTATAGAATGTTTTGGCAAAATTCCTGCCAAAAGTTGCTTGGTTTGGCAATTTTTGTCAAGGTGGATTATCTGTGTTAAGACCCAGAAAGACTGTTCTATGTATCCTAAAATGATGTAGTTATATAAATACATTGGTGTACTTATAATTTATTTTGGATTTCACAAGCCAAAACCATTGATATTTTGAATTAATCCTGGCTGGCAAAAATTAAATATGAATAAGTACTATAATAATATAATACAATACAATACGATACGATACGATACGATACAATACAATACAATACAATACAATACAATACAATATAATATAATACAATACAATACAATACAATATAATAAATATAATATAATATAATATAATATAATATAATATAATATAATATACAATTTATGTATTTTATGTTTTAATATTATGCAATTACATGTTATATTATATAAATATATAAAATAAGCATGGAATATTACATAACATATAAGAAAGTATATGATATGTAATATAATGCAATTAAATATAATTCATAAAATAAAGTGGTGTACTTATATTATAAATAATATTTTAATATTATATAAATTTCCTTAACAGATCAATGTAAAATATATGGTTACATATCATTATATAGCTCTTATTAAGACAAAGCATATACAGTTATATAATGCTTAAGCATACATTCATTCTAGTTATACTTCCATTAAATTACTTTAAAAACTTGGCAATTTATCTTTTATTTTTCTTTTATTTATTGGATATTTTATTTATTTATATTTCAAATGTTATCCACTTTCCCAGTTTCCCCTCCAGAAGCCCTGTTTTTAATCATGTATTAAATGTGTATGATTTATAAAAAGTCATACGTTAAGTTGGCAGGCATATAATTTAGCCAAATGACTTGAACCTTCTTCAGTGTTTAATTGGGAGGGAATGAATCAGTGACATCTACATTGTAGTTTGCTCTTCCCAATGTGGGAACACTGTAAAATCACTGAAGATCCCATAAGAACATATAGACTGTGTTAAGACAAACTCCTATGACTAATATCTTAAAACAGTGCCGTTGTCTATATGACCTGAGCTTAGAATAAAATATAGACATATCATTGATTTAAGCAGGTTTTCAGAGTTATAATTTCACAATTAGAGATTCTAGTTATTAGGTATCGTAACAAAATTTGGGACTACAAACCAGTTTTACATGATTCCAACTCTCAGATTACAAATGGTATAAATCCTCTCAAAGCCTAATATTCAGTTCCTAGTAATAAGGCTGATAAGTAGATGAATAGATAAGTAGATAATAGATATGTAGACAAATGATAGATAGGTATATAGATTCACAAATGCTAGACATGTAGACAAATAGAGATAGATGAAAGATATGTAAATAGGTAGATAATACATAGATAGATAGATAGATAGATAGATAGATAGATACTTGAATGAATGCATAGCATACATATACATGTCTACATCTACATCAGTATTGTGGCTATTGTCTATTTATTTACATCTAATTATATATCTCTATATTTTAATTTGCATTATTTTTATGACTACTTTTTATGTTTTTATCTAAGGACCTTTTAATTTTTCCTAAAGGATCTTGATTAACATTGGGTGACAAATGATATGTTGAAATAGTCAAATAACAACCTGGATGCTACAGCAGGAAAGTTAGAAATCCAAGGGCACTTAAGATTATATCAGGAGGTTGTGTTATCAATAAATAAAAAAAGTGATAATTTTTTGCCAATCATGATAAATAATTTAACACTTATTGTATATTTAATTTTTAAATCTTTATTTTTATTTATTCACTGAAAATTTCATACATCTAAATCATATACTTTTATTGTGACCCCTCACCTGTCACCATAAGTTTTTTGAGGTTTCACATAACATTTCTCTGTTATCTTTATTTTGTTTCTTTATTGAGATTTTAGAAATTTTTTCTTTTTTCTTCTTTTCTTTTGCTTTTCTTTCTTTTTTTTTTTGGACTTTTAGATTTTTTTTTTCAAGATAGGGTTTCTCTGTATAGCCCTGGCTGTCCTGGAACTCATTCTGTAGACCAGGCTGGCCTCGAACTCAGAAATCCGCCTGCATCTGCCTCCTGCTGGAATTACAGGCGTGCGCCACCACCACCCAGCTTTTATTGAGATTTTAAAGGCTGAGTAATTTTTCACAACTTTGTTCGTTTGTATACTTTCATCCACAAAATTTATTTTACAATATATAAATATTATTATTCCAGCCATTCTATATATTTGAGTAATACATCTCAAGAAATTTTACTTTTTTAAATGTTCCTTTGATTTTTTTTTTTTGTTTTGTATTCTGATTTCATTGACATTTGCTGAATGGTCTCATGTACGTGGAGGGAGAAATAAAAATGCAAATTATAAAACCCATATCACTTTCTGTCATCTGTCTTGTATTGTGTCTCATAATTCTCTTTTAAGTAAATCAGATTTCAGATATTATATTTACATGTGGATCAGAAAAAAAGGAAACAATTTCTGACTTTACAGATGGTTGTTTTTCTTAATTATATGGATAGCAGTTTAGAAACAACTAATTGGTCATGCCTGACAAGTGATAGCACTTTTTCTAAGATAAACAAATGCTCACATTTTTCATACTTAATCAGTGACTTTATGTGCAAAAATGACCAAATGTATCATCTATTCTAAGCCTCCTGTGTTGTTTTGTAATAAACGACCATCTGTACTTGATTTGACTGAGGTTTTCTGTGATGACCGGAGAAGCTGATTACATGGCAGATGGTTTGAGAAGAACTTGTCTTTTAGAAGGAAACAGACAAAGATGTTTCAATATCTTGCCCTTTTCCTCCCCTTCTTCCAATGTGTTGCAAAAGTGAGACTTATAACAACAGTACTTCAATGTCAGTTTCTCTGCTTTACAAAATCGTCCAAGATACAGGGAGAGTAAACACATTGCAGAGATGTTGCATGATAATTTATAAATTTATTTTTCTGGCTTCTCTCTATTAACTACCAGGAAATCCTGAAAGTGCTCCAGACACCCTGACCTTAGACAATTGATACCATGATGGATATACTGCACTTGGCATTGGAAACTACCAAATAGGCAACACCACCTATGAAAATAAAAACAACCCTGAGATTCCACCTCACACCAGTCAGAATGGCTAAGATTAAAAACTCAAGAGACAACAGGTGCTGGCAAGGATGTGGAGAAAGAGGAACACTCCTCCACTGTTGGTGGGATTGCAAAATGATAAAACCGCTCTGGAAATTACCTCAGAAAATTGGGCATCTCACTTCCAGAGGACCCTGGCATACCACTCCTGGGCATATACCCAGAGGATTCCTCTGCATACAATAAAGACACATGCTCCACTATAGCAGCCTTGTTTATAATAGCCAGAAATTGGAAGGAGCCCAGATATCCCTCAAAGGAGGAATGGATACAGAAAATGTGGTGTATTTATACAATGGAGTACTACTCAGCAATTAAAAATAATGAACTCATGCAATTTGTAGGTAAATGGTTAGATCTGGAAAATATCATCCTGAGTGAACTAACCCAATCACAAAAGAATACACATGAAATGCAATCACTGATAAGTGGATATTAATGAGCCCAGAAGCCCTAAATACTCAAGACACAATTAGCAAGTCAAATATCTCCCAAGAAGAAGAATGGAGAGGACCCTGGGCCTGTAAAGATTGGATCCAGTATTGTAGACCCAGAACAGAGAAATCGTGGGGGGGGGAATGAGTGGGGAATAGCAGGGGGGGAGAGAAATTATGGGACATATGGTGGGGGGTAATTGGGAAAGGGGAAAACCTTTGGAATGTAAACATAGAATATAGAAAATAAAAAAAAAATTAAGGAAAAAAAAAAAACAAAGACCTAATCTATCAATGTCTGTAGTTAGTCTTCCAACATATTAACTTTGCCTTTTGTCTCCCATTGTTCTGCTTCTGGCTAACTGATCTTGCTAACTGAGGTGTGCTAATCCACAATGTGATTTTATGCTTAAATTTTCACCCTAAGAAAGGATCTGCACTACATTTGGATCCCAAATAACTAGTTATTTGCTGGCAGGCTAGCAAAGTTGTTTTTATTGGTTTGGATATGTGGATGATTACCCCACCAGAGTATCCTTAGGCATCTAAGATCCTTTTTGTTGTCTTATCATTCCGTTTCAATACATGACCCAGCACAAGCTACAGAGAAATTGGAAATCTAATCAAATACATTTAATTATATTTTTGATAAATAAGAAAAATGAAATATATGTTCTTAAAGTTATTTAAGAAAACTTTATTCACCTTAGCATGATATCTTAGGATGACATCTGATAAAAAATTTTGAAAGTGGTCTCTATAAATTTTCTCTTCAACCTGAGAAGAGGTATGCCTTTTCCAGGGCATAAAGGAACTGCTATAATCTTTCTAAAACATGGACAGGGTCAGTTACCTTCCTCCCTTATTGACAAAAATATCCAAGGAAGTATAGGAATTTTTCTTGTGTAAAGATTTCAGACCATAGCTAGCAGAATCTTTTACACTTAGGAATGAATTAAGTCTTGCATTTCACAAAAAGGACATGATAGAGGAAGATCAATTTCCCCAGGACAGCCAGAAATCTTATATTACGGTCAATTATATAAGTGGTATCTTTGAAGTCTTTTGACAGGGTTTGAAATGAATCATAATGATGTAATCATAGTGAGTAAATATTGGAAGGCATGTTGACTACCACAGTGATAACAGCAAAAACACACAAAATAAACAAACCAAAACCAACTACTATGAGGATTTTTACTCCTTAATATTATCTACTTTAAGATTCTTAGTGAAAGTAAACTCAAAGCAAATTATCTAATTATCTAAGGCTATCTAATTGAATCTAAAATTTATGGAATATTGAGTACACCTGTCTATAAACCAGTCTTGTTTACCAACAATGATATTGCTCTAAATGGAATATCAGTCAATCACAGCCAACATAGTATTATGAAAATTTATGTATCACATATTTAGAATTAGGTAACATATTTTAGCTTACATTTTAATCCCAATTTTTAAAACAGAAACATATTTTGCATCAATTATTCACTGTACTTTACTTATCAATATTGAGGCTCAGCATTTTGCCCTTGGCCTATGTGGGTACTGAAATATAATGTCTTTATGATCTACGCTTATTTCTAGACATATATTATTATTAGAACTCAGATCACCTACGTTTTCCTTTGAATTCCCAGTGCAAAATAATTCCCCATTGCCTTAGATAGGATTTTACTGCTGCGAACATACACCATGACCAAAAAGCCAACTCTTATATGGGCACCATTTTATTGGAGCTTTCTTGCAGGTTTAGAGGTTCAGTCCATTATCACCAAGGTCAGAACATGACAGCATCCAGGCAGGCAATGTAAAGGAGGAGCTGAGAGTTCTACATCCTCATCTGAAAGCCTTTAAAAAAGACTGGCTTCCAAGCAGCTAGGACAAGGGTCTTAAAACCCACACCCACAGTGACACACTTCCTCCAACAAAGCTTCAACTACTCCATCATGGCCACACTTAAAAATAGTGCCACTCCCTGGCCCAATGATATTCAAACCACCACATTCATCCTGCACATA
Organism: Apodemus agrarius; assembly: GCA_964023405.1. Classification (NCBI taxonomy): domain Eukaryota; kingdom Metazoa; phylum Chordata; class Mammalia; order Rodentia; family Muridae; genus Apodemus; species Apodemus agrarius. Next base: position 119,863,101 of record OZ030007.1, read on the forward strand.
TGTTAGTCCTTTCAGAAACATTCACCTCAGTTCTATTCCATTGATCAACCTGTCTGTTTCTGTGCCAATATCATGCAGTTTTTATCACTATTTCTCTGAAGTACTGATTTTGGTCAGGGCTTATGATTTCCCCAGAAGTTATTTTATTGTTTAGAAGTGTTTTTTTTAGATTATTTATTGGGTATATTCTATATTTACATTTCATTTCCCTTTTTCTGGTTCCCCATCTCCCCAAAAGGTCTCACATGCCCTTTTCCCTCCCCATGTTTCCCAATCCACCCCTTCCACTTACCTGTTCTGGTATTCCTTTACACTGATGTTTTGTTCCTTTCCAGCACCAGTGTCCACTCCTTCCTTATTGTCTGATATCATTTGATATGTGGATTGTGTCTTTGGTGTCCCAAGAGTCTAGGCTAATATCCACTTATAAGTGAGTGCATACCATGGGTATTCTTTTGAGACTGGGTTACCTCATGTGATGGTTTGTATATGCTTTTCTCAGGGAGTGGCACTATTAGGAGGTGTGGCCTTGTTGGAGTAGGTGTGTCACTGTGGGTGTGGGGTTAAGACCTTCACCCTAGTCACCTGGAAGTCAGTCTTCTACTAGCAGCCTTCAGATGAAGATGTAGAACTCTCACCTCCTCCTGTACCATGCCTGCCTGGATGCTGCCATGTTTCTGTCTTGATGACAATGACTGAACCTCTGAGCCTGTAAGCCAAACCCATTTAAATGTTGTCTTTTATAAAACTTGCATTGGTCATGGTGTCTGTTCACAACAGTAAAACCCTAACTAAGACAGAAGTTGGTACCAGGGACTGGGGTATTGCTGTGATAGGCCTGACCAATCTTTTGTTCAGAAGAATGTGGATTTTGGGACTTTGGATTTGGAAAGCCACAGAATTCTTTAAGTGGGGCTTAATGGGCCAGACTAGTGGGCATACAGAAGACAGTGGTGCTGAGGGTCATTTTAACTGTGTAGGCCTGACAGCCCAAGAGGTTTCAATGGAGAAGAACTTTAATATGTGGCTGAGAGACTGTTTATGTGATGTTTTGGTAAAGAAATTGGCGGATTTTTGCCATTGTCTGAAGAGACTGCCTAGGGCTAAGGTAAAAAGATTTATATTAATTTCATCTGCAAAGGAAGTCTCAAAAAAGCCCAACAAAGACTTTGTTCTCTGGTTAAGTCTGATGAAGAGAATTTTGAACAAACATAGCAAGCTGAGAAAGGAAAAGTACAAAATATATAGTTTGAGTATTAAAGGGACTCCAGGAAGTGAAATGGAGCTGAATTCAAGGATATTAAATTGAATTAAAGGATTGGTGGCTTTGGGGGCAAGATTCACCCAGTTAACTTTAGGTCCAGGCATGGTAGTACAAGCCTTTAATCCCAGGAGGCAAAGAAAAGCAGATTTCTGGGATCAAGGCCAGCCTAGAACAGAACAAATTCTAGGTGAAGAATAATTTTAATCCAGGCTTGGTGGACCACACCTTTAATCCCAGTGCTTAGGAGACAGGCATGCAGATCTCTGAGATCAAAGTCAGTCTATGGAGCAAGATTCAGGACAGCCAACTTAGGCAGTGAAGGAGCTGGGAAAAAGGAAGCTAATGATAATGTAATAGAACAAGGGGGCCAATGTTCCAGCTCCTGCAAGCAGCAGAACTCAGCAGCTTCAGCCATGTGTCTCTGGCTTTATATTCAAGAGGAGAAGGACAATTTATGCTGGTTAGCTGAAGCTAAGAAATTAGTGGTGCTTAAGAAAAGACCAGCATCACTGAGGTGAAATATGGGAAGTGTTTTCTGAGAGCACAAAGAAGCTGTATTCCAGAGATAGCCAAGTGTTCCTCATGCTGCAGCTGTACTTGGTAACGTGTAAGAATCATCCAGGTGGTACTGGTTTTCAAGGCATGAAGGCATCATGAAGAACAGCTGAGGCTTGGTACTGTGAGAGGCCATGAAAGGCCATTGGTGAAAGTGTACCCTCAGTTGTAATTGACATCCCAGGACTGAAGGGGTCATGCAAAGGAGTTGAGGCTTGATACTATAAAGAGAGCCTATGTGAGACTTTGGTGAAGTATAGTTGCAGTGGAAGACCCTAGCATATTGGAGATGCCAGTACCATGGGATGACCACCAAGAACAGCAGTGGCAGTGGAATGGTTCAATCTGAACTTAGAGTGCTTCAGAGGGCAGAGCTGGAGAAGTGACACCAGCTCTTTGGAGATACACAGAAGATCATGTGTGGATCTCAGACATTGGAACAAGAACCTGTGAAGCTGAATTGACTTGGGATACCCAAGATGTTAAAGATGTCAGAGCCACAGGATACCTGCCAAGGAAAGCTGCTAGCAGGGAGTGGAACAAGCCCAGGGGAAAGAACCTAGTTGCAGTCAACAAGGATGAAAAAGGAGTTGGATATCTGAAGACTGCTTCGCCATCAGACATGGAGATGCAGAGTTTGGACTTCGTACAGCTGGTTTTCAGTCTTGCTTGGAGGATTACAGTTAAGTGAATGAATGGACCTCAGAAGAGACCTTGAATTTTGGACTTTTAACACTGTTGAGACTGCTATAGACTACAGGGACTTTTGAAGTTGGACTAAATGCATTTTGCATTATGCTGTGTTTAAGTATGCCCCCCCCATAGACTCATGCTTGAACAAGGCTATAGGGGCCAGGGAGTGGAATGTGATGGTTTGTATATGCTTTTCCCAGGGAGTGGCACTATTAGGAGTTGTGGCCTTGTTGGAGTAGGTGTGTCACTGTGGGTGTGGGGTTAAGACCTTCACCCTAGTCACCTGGAAGTCAGTCTTCTACTAGCAGCCTTCAGATGAAGATGTAGAACTCTCAGCTCCTCCTGTACCATGCCTTCCTGGCTGCTGCCTCTGAGCCTGTAAGCCAACCCCAATTAAATGTTGTCTTTTATAAAACTTGCATTGGTCATGGTGTATGTTCACAGCAGTAAAACCCTAACTAAGACACCTCACTTAGTATGATGTTCTCCAGCTCCATCCATTTCTCTAAGAATTTCATGAATTCATTGTTTCTAATGGCTGAATAGTACTCCATTGTGTATATATACCACATTTTTTGTATCCATTCCTCCGTTGAGGGACATCTGGGTTCTTTTCACCTTCTTGATATTATAAATAAGGCTGCTATGAACATAGTGGAGCATGTTTCCTTATCGCATGCTGGGGAATCTTCTGGGTATATGCCTAGGAGTGGTATGCCTGGGTCCTCCAGAAGTATCATGTCCATTTTTTCTGAGGAACCACCATACTGATTTCCAGAGTGGTTGTACTATCGTGCAGTCCCACCAGCAGTGGAGGAGTGTTCCTCTTTCTCCACATCCTCGCCAACACCTGATGTCTTCTGAGTTTTTAATCTTAGCCATTCTGACTGGTATGAGGTGAAATCTCAGGGTTGTTTTGATTTGCATTTATCTAATAATTAATGATGTTGAACATTTTTTAAGGTGTTTCTCAGCCATCTTAATTTCTTCAGGTGAAAAGTCTTTCCTTAGCTCTGTACCCTTGTGCTACTCTGGATTTTTTTGGTTTTCTAAATGAATTTGAGAAATGCTCCTTCCATATCTTTGAAGATTTCTCGGGATTTTGATGGGAATTGCATTAAATCTGTAGATTGCTTTTGGTAGAATGGTCATTTTACTATGTTGATTCTACCAATCCATAACCATGGGAAATCTCTCCCCGTCTGAGGTTTTCCTCAATTTCTTTCTTCAACGACTTGAAGTTCTTGTCATACAGATTATTCACTTATTTGGATAGAGTCACACCAAGGTAATTTTTATTATTTGTGACTATTGTGAAGGGTGTCATTTCTCTAATTTCTTTCTCAGACCGTTTATCATTTGTATAAAGGAATGCTACTGATTTATTTGAGATAATTTTATTTCTAGCCACTTTGCTGAAGTTGTTTCTTAGCTGTAGAATTACTCTGGTAGAATTTTTAGGTTTGTGTATATATACTACCATATCATCTGCAAATAGTGATACCTTGATTTTTTCTTTGTCAATTTATACCCTCTTGATGTCCTTTTGTTGTCTTATTGCTCTAGCTAGAACTTTTGGTAATACATTGGATAGATATGGGGAGAGTAGGCATCCTTGTCTTGTCTCTGATTTTTGTGGGATTTCTGCATGTATCTCTCCATTTAATTTGATATTGGCTTTTATAATGGACACTTGATCTTTGACAAGAAGTCAAAAATATACAAAGGAAAAAGCATCTTCAATAAATGGTGCTGTTCTGATTGGCTGTCTGTTAGTATGTAGAAAAATGTAAATAGAACCATATTTGTCATCTTGCACAAAGCTCAAGCCCAAGTGGATCAAGGACCTCAACATAAAACCAGATACACTGAATCTAATAGAAGAGAAAGTGGGAAAGAGCCTTGAACTAGTTAGCACAGGGTGAGGTTTTCTAAACAGAACTCCAATGGTGCATGCTCTGAAGTCAAGAATTGAAAAATGGGACCTCATGAAACTCTAATGCTCCTATCAGGGAAAGGATGTAGTTAATAAGACGAACCAGCAACCTACCTTCACTAACCCTACATCCAATAAAGGACTAATAATCAAAATACATAAAGAACCGAAGAAGCTAAGCAACAAAATGATCAAACAACTCAAATAAAAACTGGGGTAGAGAACTAAAGAGAGAATTTAAAACAGTGGAATCTTGAATGGCTGAGGAGCACTTAAAGAAATGTTGAAAGTCCTTAATGATGAGATAAATGCAAAATAAAACAACCCTGCAATTCCACCTGTAGAATTTTCTCTCCAAAATTCCAAAATGCCCTATTGATTTTTGATAACTAGTGCTTTCTTTGTACATCACCAGGTGTAACAGAAAAAGGAAATTATCACCCTAAATTCCTTTTTTTACATTGACATAATAATATCTCAATTACAAAACAGTACAATTATTAAATATAAGACTAACTCAATTAGCTAATGGCATCAGCAATAACGTGCCAACATGGATGGGAGAAATCTCACAAGACCCTGAGTGGAGATGAACTGTTGCAGGCTGTCAACTCCTGTGGTGATCGGGAGAATGAGTGTCTGTGGGCAAATCCTCTGATAGGTTATCTAATCTCAATTGGCCAACCCTAAATAGATATCCATATAAGCAACATTAAATGGACTTGACAGTAATAACTATAGTTAAATAAAAGGAGGTTATGAATTTGAGGAACGTGGGGATGCAGAAGGCTCTTAAGGACAGAAAGAGGGGTAGAAATTAATATAGTACTTATGTCTGAATATCTAAACTAAGTAAAAATTTAAAATAATAACCGATTACATTCATAAAAATCAAACAACATCTATGGTAGATTTAGAAGTGGTTCATGTGAGTGCTTGAATAAAAACATATGAAGGGCCTATTTTAAGACCTTTAATGCTGTGTTTTAAATATATAAATCCTGAGCTATATATCTCATATTTGACAAAACTAAATTTATATTTCTGAAGATCAATTTTTCAAGCACAATAAGTTCAGAAAATTTTATCATGGGTCTTCTTATGAGGAGACTTCACACAGAAACCATAAATCCGATAGTGACTATTTCCAAAGTTAAAATTGCCATTTTAGGACATATCAAAAGTGACAAACTGTTAAATAGTAAGGTTGTGTGGCCCTTTAGATATAATTTAAATTTGATTAAGGTTTAGTAGTTTCAAATGAAAGTCCGATTTCCCCTTTAGGACAAAAGTTCCATAAGAATAAATGCATAAAGATTTTATATGCATACCAGAGGCCATTGAAAAACACAATCTGGTAAAAATCTGTCTCTTAAGCTGTGATATTAATTCACTGAATAAAATATTACACTTTTTCCATCAGATAGAGCCAAGCTGAGTGTTAGCGGCAATGTCCTTGGACTTAGGGTACTTCAAGTCTAACCTTGCACCTACGACCCAGTTATTACAGAAAAAGTCACCAATATCTTGCTTGTATGCATCTTATAAAGTTCTTCTCACAAGAATACGTCTTTCTCCTTATCAGACATTAACTTTTTTGCCTATATCTTATGAAAATGCTATGTTTTTCTGTTTTAGGAGGCTTGATTTTCCTCCCTGTTGTCTTACATTCTAATCATGATTGACAAACATTCTTTCTCCTTTTTTTCTTAAATACATTTAAGTTTCAGCATGTCTCTTCTTTTTCCCCCACTATTCATATATTTATTCACTTTCCATTCTGAATAGAGGACCTTTTCCCTCCCAGTCTCTCTTCACATAGCCCCTCCTCTCATCTCTGCCTACCCTTGGGCTGAAAACCAACCTGCCCTGGTATGTCAAATCACTGCAGAACAAGGTACACCTTCTCCCATTCAGATCAGACAAGGCAGAACTCTGAGGGAGACAAGATCCACAGGCAGGCAACAGTCAGGGTAAGTCCCACTCTACTTGTTGTGGGTCTCACATTAACACCAAGCTGCCAACACTTTGTTAGCTGGTTTGTCTGTAGGGGAGCTCTTAATGGATGAAAGTGCTGTCTTGTATGGTGTTAATTGGCATTCTATAAGGACTCTGGGCATCTTTTCATGCTCTTGCTAGTCTTTTATACATTAGATTTTGTACATGTCTAGTCATATTTTTCTGATGATTAAAACCATGTTGCCTTCTTTCTCAAATTATTTACACATGCAATTTTCTATTGGATATTGTCTTTATTTACATTTCAAATGTTATCCCCTTTTCCAGGTTTCCTCTCAGGAAACCCCCTATCCCATACCCCCTCTTCTGTATGGGTGTTCTTCCACCCATTCACCCACACCCTCTCACCTCATTACCCTGGCATTCTTCTACACTGGGGCATTCACAGGACCAAGGGCCTCTCCTTTCTTTGATGTCCAACAAGGCCATCCTCTGCTACATATGTGGCTAGAGCCATGGGCCCCTCCACGTGTACTCTTTGGTTGGTGGTATAGACCCTGTGAGCTCTGGGGAGGGGGTGTATGGTTGGTTGAATTTTTTGTTCTTCCTATGGGGTTGCAAACCCCTTCAGCTCCATCAATCCTTTCTCTAACTCCCCTATTGGAGACCCTGTGTTCAGTCCAATGATTGCCTGTGAGCATCTGCCTCTGTATTTGTCAGGCTCTGGCAGAACCTCTCAAGAGACAACTACATCAGGCTCCTATCAGCAAGCACTTCTTGGCATTCACAACAGTGTCTGTGTTTGGTGACCATGTATGGGATGGAACCCAGGTGGGGTAGCTGGCTGGCCTTTCCTTCGGTCTCTATTCCATACTTTGTCTCCATATTTCCTCCCTTGAGTATTTTGTTTCCCCTTCTAAGAAGGACCAAAGCATCCACACCTTGCTATTTCTTCTTCTTGAGCTTCATGTGGTCTGTGAAATTGTATTTTGGGTATTCTGAGCTTTCAGCTAACAAAGTGTTGGCAAGGTATTGGGATGTAGAACTCTCATACATTGTTGGCACCTATGAATTATGGATTGTGATACTTTGAAAGAGTTCCTTAGTTCCTCAGATAGGTACAGGAAGTACTAAATGATCTCCTTCAACTCCTAGGGACACATGCAAGAGAAATGAGTATAAATGTTTAACATGTGGTAAGGTAGAAAAAGTAAATATGGTATATTCAAACAAAAATCAATCCATATTAAAATTAATAAACAATACATGAAACATGGGCATAACCTTCACAAGTGATATTGATCCGTACTGAAGAACAAAATAGTGATTTATGATCTTAGTATTTCAAAACTTTAAAAGGTGAGTATTTGTGTGATCCAGAAGGAAAAAATTGTTTGGGGAGGTGTAAAGAGTGAGTGACAGCTGTTACATATGACAAATCTCTTGATGGTGATGAAAATATCTTGCATTATAATTATTATAGCTGAATTGTGATGATTAAACTGTCTTTTCTAACTGAATAAACATTAAGATATACTATATACCTTAATCAATAAAGTTTTTTATATTTCCAAAAAAGGTCCAAGCTGCATATCTGCTACATATGTTCAGGGGTCCTAAATTCAACTCTAATTTTTTCTGGATGGTGGTTTTTCTTAAAATAATGACAGATGATTATGCAATAAAATATATTTATTATACAATATTACTTAATTGTTGCATCATTTAATTAATAAGTATAGAAGTAACGTAATGCTAATTTATTTTCATGTGTGAAGAAACAAAATTTAGATAGACTTAAATATAGTTTATAGAGGGCAGATCATATTTGCAGGGTTGAGTTATTCATGAGAAACCCTAGTCTTGATCGAATGATATATGTTTCTGATTGAGCACATGTGCAACTCAAAGGATCTCCTGCTTTAGAAAATAAGGAGGATGCCAGTCTAATAACAAATAAAACACCACAGATTGAAAACATTTTTATTTTGAAATAACAACCTCTGGACTACCTTAAATTCCACTACAGTAAAGCATTCACAATTATACAAATGTTCTAAATATTCTCCAAAGGGAAAGAAAATATTGTATACAAAGTTTATATATATATATATATATATATATATACACACATACATATATACATACACATACATATATATACATATATATGTATATGTGTGTATATATATATATATATATATATATATATGTAGTTTAGATAATTTCCTGTGTCCTGTATGGATAAAGTAGATGGTCATTTTTCTACAGGAAAAATAAACATGGCAGTTACTTTGCCTCCCATATTTATTTTTGTCTTCCACTGTAACAAACTGAATCAGAATTCTAATCAGTGTTGAGAAGACTAAACAAAAGTGATACCAGAATCTAATGCCAAAACATCCTATATCATTGACAATCCTTTTAGTTCCATTGATCTTCTGACATGCACATATAACTTTGTTGTCATTTTGGATTTATTCATTAAAGATTTCTACTCATACACTATTTCCATGGACTTATTTTGTACCAGTTTTCTAGAAAAGTTCTACACATGTCCTTGAAAAGGCATCTTAATTATTGGCTGCAGTCCCTAAAGTAGCATACAAGGATGTAGGTAACATTTAATTCTTCCAGACCAAGTAAAATAATAGATGCATATTTTAACATCTTGTCAATCTAGGACATTTCATTTTTCCTCTTGTGAAAGTCTGACTTTAATTTATTTTTTTCTATATTCTTTGTTTATATTCCAAATGATTTCCCCTTCCCCGTTCCCCTCTCCCCCTAAGTTCCATAAGCCCTCTTCCCTCCGCCCATTCCCCAATCAAACCCCTCCCAATTCTCATTCCTGGTAATCCCCTACATTGCTGCATCAATCCTTTCCAGGACCAGGGCCCTCTCCTTCCTTCATCTCTGGAATCATTTGATTCCAGAGCCCCAAAGGTCTACCCACCTATGCTCCAACTCTAGAATGTAGGTGTCAATTCTTAACAATATCATTCTTGGTAGGAAGTATCCAAACTAAGCCTTTTAAGGGAAACTTTTATAAGACATACAACATATAATGTATACACAGAGTAATTTGAAAAATTCTTCTAATACAACAAATAAGTGGGTCTCCTGTCTACTCCTTACATTACTAGGCAAAGTAGTCCCTCTTTCCATACCCTCCCTTCTGGATCCAGTCACTGTCTGCTCCTCATAGGAAAAAACAGTCTTCTACATGAAAACAACCAGACATGATAAAATAAAATATAATACGATGAAGCAAAATCTATCACATAGAAGTGGGTCATGGCAACCCATCAAGAAGGAAAGAGTCCCAAGAAAAAAACACAAGAATCATTACAACTATACTCATGTCCTAGCTGGACTCCAGATAAATGACAAAATATTAATAAATAAAAGGCTTTCTTTGATGGGTGTGGTGGCACATGCCTGTAATCCCAGCACTTGGGAGGCAGAGACAGGAGGATTTCTGAGTTCGAGGCCAGCCTGGTCTACAGAGTGAGTTGCAGGACAGCCAGGACTACACAGAGAAACCCTGTCTCGAAAACAAAACAAAACAAAAAAAAAGCCCAAAACAACAACAACAACAAAAAAGGCTTTCTTCTAGCCCAGATAACTAATTCAGAATTTGCATATACACATATCTGAATCCAGAAATATTCAGTAGGTATAAAACTTTAACAGTTATCATGAGGTTAAGTATTTCAAACTCCATAATATTGGATGTACAAAGGGATTTACCTAGGCTTCCTTATAAAAATATACTTCAACAAATATCCACTCTAGGAATTAGTAAATTTCAACTTGTCTGATTTGTTGCCTGAAATATAGACAGCATGTTTTCCTATAGTGAACAATTGGAAGGTGACAGGAATTCCCTACTATCATGCTGAGAATTATATTCCAGGATTCATACAAATATTGGAATATGACAGTTGATGCACAAGCCACATGCAGAGCAGTGGTATTAAAAACTGCATGGTATTGGTTCAGTGACAGGGAAGCGGATCAATGGAATAGGATCGAAGACCCAGAATTGAACCCACACATCTATGGCCAATTGATCTTCGACAAAGGAGCTGAAAACATCCAGTGGAAAAAAGATAGCCTTTTCAACAGATGGTGCTGGCTCAACTGGAGGTCAACATGCAGAAGAATGAGAATTGATCCACTCTTATCTCCTTGCACTAAACTCAACTCCAAGTGGATCAAGGACCTCCACATAAAACCAGACACACTAAAAGTAATAGAAAAGAAACTGGGGAAGACCCTTGAAGACATCGGCACAGGGGAAAAATTCCTGAACAGAACACCAATTGCTTATACTCTAAGAACAAGAATAGACAAATGGGACCTCATAAAACTACAAAGTTTCTGTAAGGCAAAAGACACTGTCAAAAGGATAAATCAGCAACCAACAAATTGGGAAAAATCTTCACCAACCCCACATCCGACAGAGGGCTAATCTCCAATGTATACAAAGAACTCAAGAGGTTAGACCCCAGAAAACCAAATAACCCTATCCAAAAATGGGGTACAGAGCTAAACAGAGACTTTTCACCTGAAGAAATTCGGATGGCTGAGAAACACCTTAAAAATGTTCAACATCACTAGTCATTATGGAAATGCAAATTAAAACAACCCTGAGATTTCACCTCACACCAGTCAGAATGGCTAAGATTAAAAACTCAGAAGACATCAGGTGTTGGCAAGGATGTGGAGAAAGAGGAACACTCCTCCACTGGTGGTGGGAATGCAAGCTGATACAACCACTCTGGAAATCAGTATGGCGGTTCCTCAGAAAACTGGGCGTGATACTTTCGGAGGACCCAGCCATACCACTCCTGGGAATATACCCAGAAGATTCACCAGCATGCAATAAGGATACATGCTCCACTATGTTCATAGCAGCCTTACATATAATAGCCAGAAGCTGGAAAGAACCCAGATGTCCCTCAACAGAGGAATGGATACAAAAAATGTGGTATATATACACAATGGAGTACTATTCAGCCATTAGAAACAATGAATTCATGAAATTCTTAGAGAAATGGATGAAGCTGGAGAATGTCATACTAAGTGAGGTGACCCAGTCTCAAAAGAATACCCATGGTATACAGTCACTGATAAGTGGATATTAGCCTAGAAGCTTGGAACACCAAAGACACAAATCACATATCAAGTGATGTCTCACAAGAAGAAAGGAGTGGACACTGGTGCTAGAATGGACCAAAACATCATTGTGGAAGAGTACAAGAACAGTAAGGTGGGAGGGGGTGAATGAGGGAGCAGGGGGAGGGAAAAGGACATGTGGGACCTTTGGGGGTGGGGAACCAGAAAAAGGGAAATGAATTGTAAATATAGAATATATACAATAAAAAAAAAGAGATAAAAGACTTTCCTGTCAATATTCACATGTTGCACATATGTTATCTGAAACTTACAGAGACCTGAATTGTTTCTATAATATTGAAAGACATTAGAAGGTTTGTATATTTGCTGATAGATCCAGGACTATGAATATAATCTTTTACATATGGACTTCTCTCAGCTTATGAAAATTTCAGATTTACAGGTTTTCATGTACTGAATATTGGATTTTCATATAAGGCATACTCAATATGACTGAGAAGTGAGTTTCTAAGAGAGCGACTGTACTTATAAAATCTGTACAGTTTTATGTATCAGACCTTACAATGGAATATGCAGTTACTGAATTTAGAAATCTAAATGCAAAGAAAATAAGTGGATTCCAAGGTGGGTGGTCTGAAACAAATAACAGCAGTCAGTCACCAAAGCTTGCTCGAGACTCACTCAGCATGCATGTAGCAGTTCCTAAACCCAAATTATGTCCATTCTTCCAGACATGGTGTATAAAAATGGGGGAAATATACTTTGCTGCTTGTGGAATCTCATACTTGACTGATGTTCTGTAGAGTGACGGCCATTATTTTGACAATATCAAAGAAGAAAACATGACGCTTTGTCTTTGCTGAAAATCGGCAAAGTCATAAGCCAAGGCTGCACAGTGTTCTTATGTGATTTTAACCGAAATTTTTATGAAATATTTAGAAGTGGTAATTTGGACACTGATATTTATATAGAAGTATTATATTTGATCTGGTCATGAGATAAATAGTCAAGCACAACTAGGTAATGGTACAAACCTAATCAAGGATACTGTGTCATGGCAGATACTCTTACAAATAAGGTTTCATTACATAACACTGGTTCCTAAAACATAGATACTAATCTGCTATTGGAAGTTTGTCAGTACCTGATCATAAAAATATTGTTATCAAGTGCTTCCTCTAGGGAATTCATATATTGAAAGTATAAACCCCAGGTAGTGGCTCCATAAAGAAATGATGGACTATAATTGCAAAAACTTGATCAATGAGCTATTGGAGATAACGACTGGAATTTTGAAGATGATGAGTTTAAACTAAATGAATAATACTCCTGACAGTTTCAAGCCCTTTCTGCTTCCTGGCAGTCATGAGGTGAACATGTTTATAGCAATATTCACCTTCTCCGTGATAGTCTTCCTCACTTCCAGCCCAGAAAATAAACGCAGACATCTACACCTGGGACTACCACCCAGTGTAAATACTTTACTTAGATTGTTTCTCCAACGTAATTTACAGAAAGATAAGCCTAGATAAGACAGAATTCAAGAACTTTTCTGCTGTCAGATACCAATAACAGCATGATTGCAGGCCTACTTCAGAGGGAAACTCTGTCAGCCTCTGTCATAACTTACTCCAAGGGAATCTAGGCATCTTTTCCTTTCAAGAAATACCTTGTTCTTTGCAGAACTGATTAATTTAGGCTGAGTGGATGTATTAAGCAAGAAGTTAATACTACTTAAGACTTACAAAATAAGTACAGATAGCTTCTATCTGAATCCACAGAATACATGACAGGGAGCAGTTTAAGATGTCTTCGTGGTGAAAGATGATTTCTTCACTGAACATCAAGCCACTCTCATCACTTTTCCTTTTTTTCCTTATTGTCATTGGATAAGTTGTACAACCTGTGGTCCCTGAGCTGAAACCTGTGATCTCATAACCAATTCTCTATGGAGAATTCATGTACTGCATTGTTACATTTCATAGTTAATAAGTATGTATATGAAATTAAGCTAATTAATTATCCATGTGGTTAATCTAAGTTCACATGAGTTAATGTGTAGATTGTTTAATACAGACCACATTATAAAGTCAGACTTTTATAAAATCAGACACACTGAAACTAATAGAAAAGAAATTGGGAAAGAGCATTGAGCACATGGACACAGGGGAAAATTTTCTGAACAGAACACCAATAGCTTATGCTCTAAGATTAAGAATTGACAAATGGGACCTCACAAAATGACAAAGTTTCTATAAGGCAACAAACACATCAAAAGGACAAAACGGCAACCAACAAATTGGGAAAAGATCTTCACCAACCCTACAGCTGACAGAGGGCTAATATTCAATATATACAAAGAACTCAAGAAGTTAGATTTCAGAGAGCCAAATAACCCAATTAAAAATGGGGTACAGTGCTAAACAAAGAATTTTTACCTGACGAATTCAATTGGCTGAGAAACACCATAAGAAATGTTCAATGTTATTAGTCATTAGGAAAATGCAAATCAAAACAACCCTGAGATTGTTGTTCTCACACCAGTCAGAATGGCTAAGATTAAAATCTCAAGAGATAACAGGTATTGGCAAGGATGTGGAGAAAGAGGAACACTCCTCCACTGCTGGTGGGATTGCAAGCTGGTACAACCACTCTGGAAAGCTGTCTGGCAGCTCCTCAGAAAACCGGGCATGACACTTCCAAAGGTGGGTAGACCTTTGGGGTTTACTTCGAAATGGATTAAAATGATCCTTCTGGTAGGTGGTTAATATGGTCAGAGCAGTTTTAAGGCCTAAACTGGACTATAGACAATCTTTCAGGTTTCCTGTCCGGACATGTGACTCTTTCAGCTGTATATAATCCATCTTATCCTCAACAAAGCAGATCCAGCTTGCATGAATTTTCAGTCTCAAAAACTGTGAGTTAAATTAGTCCATTTTTATAATAAGTAGCCTGTTTCAGAGATTTCATAAGGGGAACAGTACAGACTGAACTTTAAAGATAGCCATACCCGTGCTTCCTATATACTTTTAAGTAAAATTGAATTATCTGGACAAAAATATCTCTTTCTCCAAATAACACCTCATCCTACCTGTATACTTTCTAAAACTGAAATTATCTGTAATTATATTTTAAAATTATCATATTAAATATTCAATTTCAGAATTCTCCAAATGCGATTACAAACTGGTCACTAAAGTTTTCTCTAAACTCTGTACCAAACTCCACACTCATACAGGCTCCTCTGAGAAGCAGACACCCTAGTTAGTATATGTGCATGTATGATTTTGTGTGTCTGTGTGTGTATTTGAGAAAGTTAGTATGAGAGACAGATTATGTATCAATATACTACTTTAGTGAAACAAAGGGCAGATGTGTATTCATATAACTAAATACCCAACCTACTCTCTTAGCACAAGAGCTAACAGCCTTAATAGTTACAAAGACTTGATAATCCAATTCAGATTTCAAGGTCTAAATAAAAATGTTTCATTCTAAAGACAACAAATTGGATAGAGTTACTTACTATTCACAGGTTATTAGGCTTTTTGTTCTATATAGATTAATTGAAATGGGCAAGACTCCTTCACATTGGAGGGCAATCTAGTTTATTTATCTAAATGTCAGTTTCAATTACAAACAATCTCATATATGTATTCAAAATAATATTTGAGCAAATGACTGTAAATCCAATAGTGTAGAGGGCTACTAAGTATAATTTTTTTCTCAATGGTGACATATTAAATGAAATAGCCACAATGTAAAATCCATAGTTCTCAGATTAATGTTTGTGCATTTTCTATATGAAAGAATTTTATCTCATCATAAAACAATGGTACAGTTATCTCCATATTGATTATTGCATGAAGATAATAATACTAGGAATGAGACTGGATTAACAGCATTGAAATGTAGAGCGTATTAAGTAACAATGAGAAGTTCAGTCGCAGCAAATTATAGGGTGACTCATAAAATACAGAAGGACATTGCTTCATTCTGTCATTAATTTAAAAATGATTAAATTTAAATAAGAAAATTATGGACTTGTGAAATGTAGCTTTCTAAAGGACGATTGATTATGGGATATTTCTTGTAACTCAAAGAAAGTGATTAGACTCTGGAGTAAAGGCATAGCAATTGAATGAAATCTGGGAGCAATTTTGAAGAGACTTTGAGAGTGAGAGCCACAAGGATTATAAAAACAGTAAAATAAAATCAAGAACATTGGAATTTCAAATTTAGATTCAATGTCTAGGATGATGGTAGAGAGGTTGAAACTTACATCCAAGCATGAATTTTATGTTTGTCTTATACTTAATTTTATAGTTAATAGTCCTCAGGAGTGTGTTAACATCTTTCAGTCATTTAAAGTTTATCAGTGTTCTTAATTCAGTTCACATCCCAATAAAATAAAGAAATCCATCACTTAATTTGAGACAGTATAATTAACAAGGAGAAAAGAAAATTCAACCCAGTATTTTCTGTTCAGAACCTACACTCATTATGATAGCTTTCTTGAAGCAAAAGCTCAAATCTGTATCTATTCAGGGTCATTTACTTGCTCTAGGGAGTCCTCATCTTTATTTGTTGAGTGTTATAAAAGGGCCTGCTGCCCTGCCACTGGGCCTTTACATGGGTTCTGGGACCCAGACCTCCTGCCCTCAAGCTTTTATGGCTAATGTTTTCAACAATGATCTGCCTCCTCAGTTCCTAAGTATTGAACTTTAACACCAAATTTTATGACTCCATTTCAAACTTTAGGACTACACGTAATCAACCACGTCAATGTGGTCCATATAACATTGATTATTATATTTTCATGATAATCCTTCTGAAAACACATTATTTTACAATAAAAATTACCAAAAAAATAAGAGTAGGAAGAAATCTGAGATTGTCTCTGACATTTGGATTCGTGACACACCTGAGGTCATTACTCCATGACCTACATGACTATGAGTTTGTGCCTTTTAATGCACATTAGTTTAATCAGACTAAAGAAGAATATTTACATTAGAGATAATACCAGTAGCAAAATAAATAGCAACAAAATAATTTTATGGTTTGGATCACCTCAACATAAAGAACTCTATTAAAGTTTCATAGCAATAAGAAGTTTGAGAACTACTGTGGTGATTCACTGTGTGCAACATAACCTATTATTCCTCTTAAAACTATGCAACAAAAGCAAATATAGTCACCCACTTAGTGCCTCCAATGCCATACCAACTAGTCCTTCCTTAGAATCCTCAAGAAGCACAACTTTTATGGATGTAAATTGTTTCATTTAGAACCCTTAGCACAGATAGCTGTTCTTGATGTAAATTGTTTCATTTCCATTCAGCACAAGACTCTTGTGCTGTGACACTACTGATTTGTAGACAATGAATTTTAGACCTTAGATAAAGCTATGGCCTTTATAAATTTGTAACCTCTGTACATAGAATGAAAATGTAGCAGCTCTGTGGACAGAGTATCAAGAACACCAAATCTCTAAATATCAACTTGAACCTGTTGAGCTTTGAGTTAGCATAGATGCATAGAGGTAGCCTTTGGGAACTAAGACAGTTGGTAGTGAAATGAATTTCTAAGGTACGCACTGAACAGAAAGGATCAACCTTATCCTGAACATACCTAAACTTATCTATCTGTAGACATCATTGAGAAATGCTTATCAACTAATTAACAATTAGGGCTCTCAGCATCCCCAGTTATGTAAACCAAATTGGAAGAAAATCTTTTTACAGTATGTTGGGGTGAGGGCTTATAATTTAGATTTCTCTCTAAATATTTTATTAATACTTTTATCTTGGACTACCTGTGTGTTATGAACATAGCATTGTTAGTTCACAGATTTTTCTTCATTTTTTTCTCTTCTGTGTGTGTGTGTGTGTGTGTGTGTGTGTGTGTGTGCATGCACACCCACACATGTACACATGCACCTAAGTGTATATACCTGTGAAGTCCAAGGATCATTACTGGTTGTCTTTCTCAATCACACTCAAAATTATCTTTGGATACAGGATTTCTAAGTAAACCTTAAGCTAATGGATCCAGTTGGCCTTTCCTATTGGCAAGCCATAGCAACAAATCACTCCCTTCCATACTCTGGGATGGACAGAATGTGCCATCATAACTTGTTCCTTTTATTTTAATTTTATTATTTATTTATTTTTATTGGATATATTCTTTATTTACATTTCATTTCCCTTGTCCTGGTTCCCCGCCCCCCAAAAGGTCCCACATGCCCTTTTCCCTCCACCTGTTCCCCAATTCACCTCTTCCCACTTCCCTGTTCTGGTATTCCCCTACACGGATGCTTTGAGCCTTTCCAGAACCAGGGTTGTACCAGCTTGCAATCCCATCAGCAGTGGAGGACTGTTCCTCTTTCTCCACATCCTCGCCAACACCTGCTGTTTCAGGAGCTTTTAATCTTAGCCATTCTGACTGGTGTGAGGTGAAATCTCAGGGTTATTTTGATTTGCATTTCCCTAATGACTAATGATGTTGAACAATTTTTAAGGTGCTTCTCCTTAAAAATCCGAAGTTCTTCAGGTGAATATATATTGGTCTATTATATATTAAAGTAATTTGTTACATAATTTTTTACTCTTATATTTTATTAATGATTCTACATTTTGTTTTCTCTTTTTTCTTTAAAAAAGGAAACCAACTCATATCCAAGGAGTTACACATGCTAGCCAAGTGTTCTACCACTTAACCTATAGTCTCAACTCCTACTCTACCCTTTAAAGCTTATTCTAGACAGTGATACAAAGTTGGCTCACATATTGTGATAAACACTTTTTATGTAAACATTTATTTTACAAGATATTAATTATGGACTAGAAATGCATTTATACTAAATATAATATGTCAAAACAATCTGCTAAAGAACTTGTACATCATATTTATTTAATAACAAAATGTCTAGTATTTTAAGAAAATAACTAACTACAATTTTGGTTTTAGACACTAAGCAACAAAATTTAAATAAATCACTTTAAGCAAAGGATACTACAATATTATACAAACAGCTGCAAAATATCTTTTCCCTCCCTCTTCTTTGTCTCTCCCTGCCTTCCTCTGTGTCTTTCTGTCTCTATTTCTCTTTGGCTGTGTATGTGTGTGTGTGTGTGTGTGTGTGTGTGCATGTGTGTGTTTATGCATATTTGCTTGCACATGAACACTTAAAACAGACTGGAGGCCATCTCAAATTAAGCATAATTTTCAGGGAAGGCTTGTTGTTGTTTTTTCATTTGACTAAAGGCCAGTTTAGTCAAATGAAAGAAAACAGGTCCTGTCCCTGAACACAATTTTATGAGAATTGAACTTTTCTTTAAAAATAGCAATGTATTTTCTATATCTCTGATTTTTGTCACTTGGCAAAAAAATTTCAAGGTTTTTTTTATTTAGTTTTTTCTTTTAATCAACTTATAAATTATTGAATGACTTCTAGTAGATTCTTAGCTTTAGTTAATCAGTCACTTGGACCCCAAGTTTATCTGCTGTCCACACTGTTTAATCCTTAATAGCCCCATTTTTCTTTGTGTATTTTCACAGCAGAAATGTTCTCTGCCCACATGTGTAAGGCTTCACTGGCAGTGTCTTTTGGTCACATAAAGTTCTCTCCAAACATTGCTAGGTAAACAAAATTTTTTTCTTCTTTTTTTTCTTTTTTTTAATTTTTATTTTCTATATTCTATGTTTACATTCCAAAGGCTTACCCCTTTCCTAGTCCCCCCCACCATAAGTCCTGTAATTCCTCTCCCCCCCAACTATTCCCCAATCATTTCCCCCCGCCACGATTTCTCTGTTCTGGGTCTACAAAACTGAATCCAATCTTTACAGGCCCACGGTGTCCTCTCCTTTCTTCTTCTTGGGAATCATTTAACTTTCTAATTGTGCCTTGAGTATTTAGGGCTTCTGGGCTCATTAATATCCACTTATCAGTGATTGCATTTCATGTGTATTCTTTTGTGATTGGGTTAGCTCACTTAGGATGATATTTTCCAGATCTAACCATTTACCTACAAATTGCATGAGTTCATTATTTTTAATTGCTGAGTAGTATTCCATTGTATAAATATACCACATTTTCTGTATCCATTCCTCTTTTGAGGGATATCTGGGCTCCTTCCAACTTCTGGCTATTATAAACAAGGCTGCTATAAACATAGTGAAGCATGTGTCTTTATTGTATGCAGGGGAATCCTCTGTGTATATGCCCAGGAGTGGTATGCCAGGGTCCTCTGGAAGTGACATGCCCAATTTTCTGAGGTGATTTCCAGAGCGGTTTTAGCATTTTGCAATCCCACCAACAGTGGAGGAGTGTTCCTCTTTCTCCACATCCTTGCCAGCACTTGGTGTCTCTTGAGTTTTTAATCTTAGCCATTCTGACTGGTGTGAGGTGGAATCTCAGGGTTGTTTTGATTTGCATTTCCCTGATGACTAATGATGTTGAACATCTCTTGAGGTGTTTCTCGGCCATCCGAATTTCGGCTGGTGAAAACTCTTTGTTTAGCTCTGTACCCCATTTTTGATAGGGTTATTTGGTTCTTTGGGGGCTAACTTCTTGAGTTCTTTTTATATATTGGATTTTAGCCCTCTGTCAGATGTGGGGTTGATGATCTTTTCCCACTTTGTTGGTTGCCATTTTGTCCTTCTGACAGTGTCTTTTGCCTTACAGAAACTTTGTAATTTTATGAGCTCCCATTTGTCAATTCTTGATCTTAGAGCAAGAATTTTTTTTCTTTTTATATTTATTCAATATATTCTTTATTTACATCTCAAATGATTTCCATTTTCCTGGATGCCCCCCTCTCTGAAAGTTCCATAAGCCCTCTTCCCTCCCCTACAAACAAACAACAAAATTATATACATGTATATGCATATATTAATGCATGTTTCATTCATTTTTTTTGTTATAGCTAAATAAAATTCTGTTGTACACATGTAGCAAATTTTCATTTTTTACTCAATAGTTGATAGAAATTTAGACTAATTCCACTTATTGTTACTGCAAATAAAGCAGCAATTAAGATGAGCATGCAGGTGCCTCTGTAGTAGAATGTTGAGTTCTCTGTGCATATGTCTAGGGATGAAATACATGTGTGGTTTTTTGTAATTCTTTGAAAAAAATGTAAAACTTATTTCCAACGTGGCTCTAATAATTCCCACTGCCACTAACGATGAACAGTATTTTTCCTCTCGTCACAAACATCCGCAATATTTGCCCTCTGCATTCATGATGGTGGACACTTTGAGTGTAATGAAGAGAAATCTCAACTAAGTTACGAAGTGCATTTCCTTGATGACTAAGTGTATTCACTGATTTGTAAAGTGTTTTCTATCCATTTGCATTTCTTCTTTCGAGAATTCTCTTCTCAATTCCCCGTTCCATTTATTAACAGGGTAGTTTCTCTTAAACACTCTGTCAGATTAATCATCTGTCAGATATAAACTCGGAGATATTCTCTGCAGTCATGTGTGCTGTCCCTTCATTTACCTGAATATGTCATTTACTATACAGAAGATTTCTAATTTCATGAGATCTGATTTTTTCCAGTTTTATTTTTTCTTTTTATTCATTTTCATTAGACATTTTCTTTTTTATTAATTAAATTATTTATATTTTACACTACATATATCATTCCTCCCACCAGCCCTGCCCTGTCCACCCTTTGACTGTTCTACATCCCGTACCTCCTCCCCACCCCCGTGTCTCCACATGGATGTCCCCACCCCACACCCCCACTCCTGACCACTAAACTTCCTGGGGCCTCCAGTCCCTTGAGGGTTAGGTGCATCATCTCTGAATGAACACAGTCCCAGCAGTCTGCTGCTATATGTGTGCTGTGGACCTTAAAGCAGCTTGTGTGTACCACCTCTTTGGTGGTACAGTGTTTGAGAGAACTTGGGGGACCCAGTTAAATGTGACTGCTGGTTCTCCTATAGGATTGTCCTTCTCTTTAGCTTCTTTCAGACTTCCCTAATTCAACAACAAGGTGTAGCTGATTCTGTCCATTGGTTGGGTGCAAATATCCGCATCTGACTTTTTCAGTTGCTTGTTGGGTCTTCTGTAGTGCAGTTATGCTTGGTCCCATTTTGTGAGTGTTCTATGACCTCAGTAATAGTTTCAGGACTTGGAACACCCCTTGACCTGATCCCACTTTGGATCTGTCTCTGGACCTTCTTTTTCTCAAGCTCCTCTCCATTTCCATCCCTGTAATTCATTCAGAGAGACACAATTACAGGTAAAATTTGTGACCTTGGGATGGCTCCCCTCTCCTTCATGTGATGCTATCTTCCTGCTGAAGGTGAGCTCTATAAGTTCTCTCTACCTATTGTCTGTCATTTCATCAAAGAATGGATGGAACTAACAAATATCATCCTGAGTGAGGTAATTCAGACACAAAAGGACAAGCAAGCATGGCATGTTTTCACTAATACATGGATGTTAAAAAGTACAGAGTACCCAAGGTACAGTCCACAGAACTCAAAACATTCAACAAGCTCTCATTTGGGTATTCAAAATACCCAAATGAAGATGCCTCAGTCCCACTTGGGAGGGAGGACAAACAATCACAAGTGGGGAGGAAGGGAGGAATCTGTGAGGTAAAGTGTTGGGGGGGGAGGAGTAGGGAGAGAGGGGAACATTATCTGGTATTCTGTGAGTGAAAAGGACTGAAGCCTTGAGGGCAAGCAAAAGAATAGAAACAGGCAACCTCAGGAGATGGGAGGTTGGGGTGACCCTCCAGAGTGCACCAGAGACCTGGGAGGTGAGAGATCTTGTTTGTTAATGGTTGACTTTACTTTCTTTTTTTAAAAAAAATTGGATATTTTATTTATTTACATTTCAAATGTTATCCCATTTCCAGGTTTCTGCTCTGGAATCCCTCTAACCCATACCTCTTCCCCCTGCTTCTATAATGGTGCTCCCCTGTCCACCTACCCACTATAGCCTCCCAATCCTGGCACTTCCCTACACTGGGGCATCGAGCCTTACCAGAACCAAGAGCCTCTCCTCCTTTTTATATCTGACAAGTCCATTCCCTACTACAGATGCAGCTAGAGCCATGGGTCGAACCATGTGTACTCTTTGGTTCATGATTTAGTCCCTGGAAGCTCTGGAGGGGGAGTGTATGGTTGATTGGTATTGTTGTTCTTCCTCCCCCTTCCTTCCCTTTCCCCTTCTAAGAAGTACTGAGCATCCACACTTTGGTTTTCCTTCTTCTTGAGTATCATGTGTTCTGTGAATTGTATCTTGGGCATTCAAGCATTTGGAATAATATTCATTTATCAGTGAGTGCATACTATGTGTGTTCTTTTGAGACTGGGTTACCTCACTCAGAATGTTATTTTCTAATTCCATTCATTTACCTAAGAAACTCATAAATTCATTGTTTGTAATAGGTAAGTAGTACTCCATTGTGTAAATGTACCATATTTTCCTATCCATTCCTTTGTTGAAGGGCATTTGGTTTCTTTACAGCTTCTGGGTATTATAAGTAAGCCTGCTATGAACATAGTGGCTTGGAGCACTCAATTCTTCATAGAGTTACAAAGACCAATTTCCAAATTTATTTTGAATAAGAAAAAAACACAGGATAGTGAAAACTATTCTCAACAATAAAGAACTTCTGGGGGAATAATCATTCCTGACCTCAAGCTCTACTACAGAGCAAAAGTGTATGGTATTGGCACAGAGACAGGTGGAAAGATCAATGGAACAGAATTGAAGTCACAGAAATGAACCTATGCATCTATGGTCACTTGATCTTTGACAAAGGCAGTAAAACAATCCAGTGGAAAAATACAGTATTTTCAACACATGGTACTAAGTCAACTGGTGGTCAGCATGTAGAAGAAACTAACTCATTCTTATCTCTTTGTACAAAGATTAAGTCCAAGTGAATAAAGAACCTCCACATAAAACCAGACACACTGAAGCTAAGAGAAGAGAAAGTGGGAAAAAGCCCTGAACACATGAGCACAGGGAAAGTTTTTCTGAAAAGAGCACCAATGGCTTACGCTCTAAGATCAAGAATTGATAAATGGGGCTTCATAAAATTGACCTTATGTTCTACATTACCAAACTTTAAAGCCTGTAAGATAAAATACAGTCCTATTTACCTCCAGCTTTTTCATATCATCAGGAATTATGTCAAGTTACTTGATCCTTTGACTTGAGTTCTGCTCAGGGTGAGAAACAAGAATCTCCATCAGGAATGTTCTAGGAAAAAGAAAGAAACATCCAGCCAAACAATCAAACAAATAAACAAGCACAGCTAGAGGAGATATGATACAATGAAAGCAACTTTTCTTCTCTAAACCCACACATATACATTAATTTATTGCTGAGTAAATGACTTAAAAGACCTATAAATGTATCTTTTGTTCACCAGATCTAATTTTCTTCACTGAGGCTTACAGCTGAGTAAGAACACACTATCTAGTTCTTTTTGAACTCTGGCTCAATAGTTCAATTCAGCCAATCTGGTTCAAACTCTAACCTGACTGATTCAAACTGGCTTTCTCATGGCTTCTGATTGAATTGCTATGCTTGGAAAATCTGCCTCTGAATTTTCATGAACCAAAGTGCACTGACTGCATAAACTGAATGTTGTTGTAAATATTATTTCATCCAGACACTGTGTTTTTACCCCATCTTTCATATTTTAGTTCCTGGATAAAACCACACCAAACCTTTATATTTACAATAAGCAATAAAGAACATAAGAGCTGGACTGATGTCTACACTATGCTATTAGAATCTACTTTCCTATTGATAACACTAAATTATTACTAAAATAATTGCTCACTATGTTTCATCTGGGATATTCTTAACTCCAATTGGCCAGCCCTCAAGGCCATGTTCTCATGACTCACCTATCTCATGGCAACTTCTCCTTCCTCTCTTACCTTCTTTTTTTCCCAGTCATTCTCCTCAGATGCCCAGACCTGGGAACCTAAGCCCCACCTATGTCTCTTCTGCCCAACTATTGGCTTTTGACTTCTTTATTCACCAATCAAACATAACTTAGGAGTAGGATCACTTGAATTTACATTCAGGCTCCAGTTCTTGGGAATCTACACTTAGCCAGTCCTATAGCAAGTCCAAACGTCAACAGAATGGAACTGATCAGAACTGCACAAACTCAACAGAACAAAACTGCATTCAACTAAACTGTATCAATCTTCGCTGAACTGAACTCAACTAAACTCCCATCTACATTGCTTAAAATGAAGTCACTGAATGGAAATCAACTGCACTCCACTCAACTGAGCTGACTGCTCTTAAGTAGCATTCCTGTGCTGTTCTCCTATGAGTTGTGAATATCCTATCTCTGATTCACCTTCCCAAAACTCTTTCCACTTTATTACCCCTCAAGTAGATGCAACTTTTGAACTGGCTTGGAAGGAGCCCAGATGTCCCTCAAAGGAGGAATGGATACAGAAAATGTGGTATATTTATACAATGGAATACTACTCAACAATTAAAAATAATGAATTCATGCAATTTGTAGGCAAATGGTTGGATCTGGAAAATATCATCCCAAGTGAGTTAACCCAATCACAAAAGAATACACTTGAATACAGAAAAGTGGATATTAATGAGTCCAGAAGCTCTGAATATTCAAGGCACAATTAACAAGTCAAAGGATTCCCAAGAAGAAGGAAGGAGAGGACCCTGGTCCTAAAAAAACTGGATTCAGTTTTGTAGGAGAGTACAAGAACAGAGAAATGGTGGTGGGGGGTGATTGTGGAATAGGTGGTGGGGGGAGAGGACTTATGGGACATATGGTGAGGGAGGAACTGGGAAAGGGAAAGCCTTTAGAATGTAAACAAAGAATGTAGAAAAAAAATAAATAAATAAACTAACCTCATGTCCATTGTTTGGGATTAAAGGTGTTTCCCTAGGACATCTCTGTATTCCAACCAGATCATAACTGTAATCCAGGACATGTCTGGATTCTAGCCAGATCACATGATCTTAGAAGATCTTTGGATGTGATCCCTTTGGATGTGTGCTGGATTAAAATTCCTCTCAAAAGACATGAAGCCTTCTGTTTCCTGGAATCTTTGGTATATTGTTTTCTTCTTTCTAAGTTCATTCTGATTCAACTGTACCATCTGTCTCTCCCCTTACATTATTGAAGGTTTTCTCTCCAACATATAAACATTGATCAGCCTCACACTTAACTCTGGTATGTTCTTTTGTACATGACTCTAGTAATATAAGCTCCAGTTTCTTCAATTATTCTCTTAAGTGTCAATTTTCAACTTAGATATTTTTCTAATACTAAGGCACAGTTTCTGTCTAAAACTCTGCCTTTTTCCACAAATGATATATTTTCCTGGCATCCTGGATTTCTGCATATATTTTTATAACACTTCATGTTATAATTAATTCATTAGAATTTCTCCAGTAGAACATGGGTTCCAGAGGGTAAGAGTTTTTGGCGTTTCTTATTCAGTGGTATATTACCAGGATTATATTAGAGTTCTAAACTATCACATAGAGTGCTAATTTTAAAAGGAGTCACTGTAATTGTGAACATTCAGTTTTAGGTCATTCTATTTTACAAACACCTCTTAACATCTTCCTAAACCTAATATTTTTGAAAACTTGATAATGTATTATTCTCAAACAGTAAAACACTATCGCTATATATGCAAATTTTCTATTCAATAAGTGTGCTTATTGTGTGATCATGAAAACATAGTATTGACTTGAAGTAGAGGGCACACTACATGTGTAGAAAAAATAATGACATTTGACAAATGGATAAAGATTAACATACATATGGACTACTTATTACGTGTCTTATTAGTTAGGCATCTATCTTTTTTGTCTTTTTTTATTTTCTACATTCTTTGTTTACATTCCAAATGATTTCTCCTTTTCCGGTTTCCCCCTCCCCATACGTTCCATAAGCCCTCTTCTCTCTGCCCATTCTCTGATCAGACCCCTCCCACTTCTCTGTCCTGGTAATCTCCTGCATTGTTGCATCAAGCCTCTTTCTAACCACAGATTTTTATTTACA